>JAIOJX010000031.1:89333905-90711405 GCA_022376925.1 Tragulus kanchil | reverse complement strand
CACTGAAAGCCTGTGTCTGGTATATGTGAAGCATTCTTTATATAAATGGTAATGATTATTATTCACTGATTCTTTGCCTTTCTCCAAAAAGCTTCTGCATCTTTTATCTGATTTTATTCCAACAAAAGCCCTGGAAGACATCTGTGAGATTTATGGCAGTAATGATTTCTGACTTACAAATGAAAAAACTTGAATTCAAAGAATAGCAAGAGAAATGAATGGAAGAAAACAGTTTCCTGGTGCCCTGCTCAACCCTCCTTTTCCTATCACATGATACTCTTCTGACCATTTCAGCTTCTCTTCAAACAAATAAGGAGTCTTAACAGACTAGAGACTTGTCCAGATCTGTTTATCTTACAGCCTAGCATTTCAGGTTTTCCTTTGGGTTTTTCCTATTATTCCAAGGGATCAATCTTATACAGAAGCCATTCCTCTCATGCTAAGCCTTCTTATTGGAGTGTTAAGATTATGAATGCCCTATCAGTCAATGACTTATTAAAATGAAGACCAGCCAGTGTTTTAAATCATTTTTATGAGCACCATACTCTCTTCTCTGTCATTCTTCCATTACTTTGGATCTGTCAGCTAAAGCTTTCCTTACAAGCTATTTCTCAAGAAATTGGTAAAGCTTCCATTAGCAACAGCCTCAACTGGTGACATACTTGAAATAAAAGATCACACTGTCTTGGACTGTGAGTTCATCTTCCCTTGAAAATTCAGTCAAAGTATGGTCACTCATAGCAGAGTGGTTACTTGAACTGCAGATGATCAAAAAATACCTAGAAGCTACCACAACTGTATATGCTGGGAAGAGAGGAGGGAGATGGACCCTGGGGAGCACAGTGTCACACACTTCCCGACTTTTAAACATGCAGCACTGCTGTACTATTCAGAGATGCCTAAACGGCAGCACTTCTCACGGGCTGCTACATAGTTGGAGGTGCAGACACAATGGCTCCAACTGAACTCACCTCCAGGCACAGTTATGAGTTGATCCAGGAAGAGGAATGAGGACACTCTATTTCCTGGCTTCCATAACTCAATCAAAGAAATACTTCTGTTACTCACCTAAAATTTGGTTGGGTGCTAAATCTGTAGTAGAGCTGAAGATGTTTTCCAAATATTAAATATCCATTTTGAGTATGCTGAGTGTGATAAGTTAAATGTCCTCAAATTGTCACTCCTGTTTCTATATACCAAACTTCTCACCATCTTTAGAAAGCTTTTGCAAGGACCTCCCTGGTGGCCCAGTGGTTAAGAATCCTCCCTTCAATCCCTGGTAAGGGAACTAAGATTCCACATGCTGTACAGCAACTAAGCCCATTTGCCACAACTACTGAGCCCTTGAGCCATGCGCATCAGTGAAAAATCCTATATGTTGCAATGAAGATCCCACGTGCTGCAACTAAGACCCAGTGCAGCCAAATAAATACGTAAATGTTAACCAAAACAAAAGCTCTTCCTGATTCTCCCCACCCCAATCAGATAGGGTCTTGTTTAGAATGCCAGCAACAACCCCTGCTTCTCCATAACTCTTCATCATTGTTGTCTGTACCTCCCCTGAGATGTGGTTGTTTGTGTCCTTGTCACAGCCCTCACTAGACTATCCATTTCCTAAACTAGGCATTTGTTATTTCAGTTTTATTGTCTGTGGCTTCTTGCACATAGCAGGAAGAAATCTAGGAAAGGCACACTTAGAATTGAATTCTTCTACCTTAAACCGAAGTATTTTATGTACCAGAAAAATGACAGGGGGAGGGTCAGAAGCATTCCTTTAAAGTCTTTGGGAAGAAAAACAATGATGTAGTAGACTTCAATTTATGGCTCTCAGATTCCTAAGCTTTTATACAAGCCATAAATTTAGGCATCAAATTGTTCTTGCTACAAATGGAAAGACTGGCTGAAGCTTGGGTTGGATGCTGATGATATGGGCTGTTTTGTTTTTTTTTCTTTTTGATGAAAGAAATCTGTCTATCAAGAGACTCAATGAAGTGCTGCCTACTGCATAATCATTACCACTCCGTTCAGAGCCATCAAAGGTCTTGTTTTAAGCAGCCTGAAAGCACATTTCCCAATCCACGCAGCACTGCTGTACTATTCAGAGATGCCTAAACGGCAGCACTTCTCACGGGCTGCTACATAGTTGGAGGTGCAGACACAATGGCTCCAACTGAACTCACCTCCAGGCACAGTTATGAGTTGATCCAGGAAGAGGAATGAGGACACTCTATTTCCTGGCTTCCATAACTCAATCAAAGAAATACTTCTGTTACTCACCTAAAATTTGGTTGGGTGCTAAATCTGTAGTAGAGCTGAAGATGTTTTCCAAATATTAAATATCCATTTTGAGTATGCTGAGTGTGATAAGTTAAATGTCCTCAAATTGTCACTCCTGTTTCTATATACCAAACTTCTCACCATCTTTAGAAAGCTTTTGCAAGGACCTCCCTGGTGGCCCAGTGGTTAAGAATCCTCCCTTCAATCCCTGGTAAGGGAACTAAGATTCCACATGCTGTACAGCAACTAAGCCCTTTTGCCACAACTACTGAGCCCTTGAGCCATGCGCATCAGTGAAAAATCCTATATGTTGCAATGAAGATCCCACGTGCTGCAACTAAGACCCAGTGCAGCCAAATAAATACGTAAATGTTAACCAAAACAAAAGCTCTTCCTGATTCTCCCCACCCCAATCAGATAGGGTCTTGTTTAGAATGCCAGCAACAACCCCTGCTTCTCCATAACTCTTCATCATTGTTGTCTGTACCTCCCCTGAGATGTGGTTGTTTGTGTCCTTGTCACAGCCCTCACTAGACTATCCATTTCCTAAACTAGGCATTTGTTATTTCAGTTTTATTGTCTGTGGCTTCTTGCACATAGCAGGAAGAAATCTAGGAAAGGCACACTTAGAATTGAATTCTTCTACCTTAAACCGAAGTATTTTATGTACCAGAAAAATGACAGGGGGAGGGTCAGAAGCATTCCTTTAAAGTCTTTGGGAAGAAAAACAATGATGTAGTAGACTTCAATTTATGGCTCTCAGATTCCTAAGCTTTTATACAAGCCATAAATTTAGGCATCAAATTGTTCTTGCTACAAATGGAAAGACTGGCTGAAGCTTGGGTTGGATGCTGATGATATGGGCTGTTTTGTTTTTTTTTCTTTTTGATGAAAGAAATCTGTCTATCAAGAGACTCAATGAAGTGCTGCCTACTGCATAATCATTACCACTCCGTTCAGAGCCATCAAAGGTCTTGTTTTAAGCATGTTTCCCTGAAAATTACCCCTAGCCATTTGCCTTAAAAAAAAAAAAAAAAAAAGGTATCTCAAAAATAAGATGCTTATTGAAAAAAGTAAAGACAAAAGCAATAATGCATGAATACTAATGAAAGCTATCTCACTGACAAAGACTCACACAACAGGCACAGAAACACGCCTGCTTTTGTAAGAACCCTATCTCTCCATGAACCTTGGAAAGATTTCTACAATAAAGTCAAATTTGCAGCTAGGGTGCCATCATTAATAGAATTCTATGCTACAAGTCAATTAATAAATCTGCACATCCTTCGGTTTCTTATGTGTTGCAAATTAAGTATGCTATAGAACTAAAGAATGACATACTCATAAAAATACCTACTAAAACGTTTTAAAACAGATGGTTCCCCAGTTTGTAAATAATCATTCTGTGCAGAATGATGATGAGACCTCTTCTTGTCTTCCCAGTCTCTCACTGGATTTTGAGAAGGATTAGCCAGGACTGACAGGTTAACTCTCTAATCCTTGACTTTGGACTTCATCTGCTACATCTGCTTGAATTGTTATATTTCTGCTATTCTCAGTATGGAAATTCTCATTAAAATCTACAAAATTCCTTCTCTTACTAAAATGAGAATCAAATGATGGATTTCCCTCTACTTCTATGTGATAACTGCCTTTGAATTCACATCACTACCAGTGGCTCTCTTTGTCCCTAGGAATGGACATGGGTGATCTGGATCGTATCTCATGGATGATGTTTTGCAGTATTTTGTGTTTTCCTTTTTCTCTTGGCTTCCCAGATTGAATTCTTCTACCTTAAACCGAAGTATTTTATGTACCAGAAAAATGACAGGGGGAGGGTCAGAAGCATTCCTTTAAAGTCTTTGGGAAGAAAAACAATGATGTAGTAGACTTCAATTTATGGCTCTCAGATTCCTAAGCTTTTATACAAGCCATAAATTTAGGCATCAAATTGTTCTTGCTACAAATGGAAAGACTGGCTGAAGCTTGGGTTGGATGCTGATGATATGGGCTGTTTTGTTTTTTTTTCTTTTTGATGAAAGAAATCTGTCTATCAAGAGACTCAATGAAGTGCTGCCTACTGCATAATCATTACCACTCCGTTCAGAGCCATCAAAGGTCTTGTTTTAAGCATGTTTCCCTGAAAATTACCCCTAGCCATTTGCCTTAAAAAAAAAAAAAAAAAAGGTATCTCAAAAATAAGATGCTTATTGAAAAAAGTAAAGACAAAAGCAATAATGCATGAATACTAATGAAAGCTATCTCACTGACAAAGACTCACACAACAGGCACAGAAACACGCCTGCTTTTGTAAGAACCCTATCTCTCCATGAACCTTGGAAAGATTTCTACAATAAAGTCAAATTTGCAGCTAGGGTGCCATCATTAATAGAATTCTATGCTACAAGTCAATTAATAAATCTGCACATCCTTCGGTTTCTTATGTGTTGCAAATTAAGTATGCTATAGAACTAAAGAATGACATACTCATAAAAATACCTACTAAAACGTTTTAAAACAGATGGTTCCCCAGTTTGTAAATAATCATTCTGTGCAGAATGATGATGAGACCTCTTCTTGTCTTCCCAGTCTCTCACTGGATTTTGAGAAGGATTAGCCAGGACTGACAGGTTAACTCTCTAATCCTTGACTTTGGACTTCATCTGCTACATCTGCTTGAATTGTTATATTTCTGCTATTCTCAGTATGGAAATTCTCATTAAAATCTACAAAATTCCTTCTCTTACTAAAATGAGAATCAAATGATGGATTTCCCTCTACTTCTATGTGATAACTGCCTTTGAATTCACATCACTACCAGTGGCTCTCTTTGTCCCTAGGAATGGACATGGGTGATCTGGATCGTATCTCATGGATGATGTTTTGCAGTATTTTGTGTTTTCCTTTTTCTCTTGGCTTCCCAGATGTTCAGAACACACTTGGCAGTTCAACGTAGTCAACTCAAGGTCTAATTTTTTTTTTCTTCTGGCTGTACCATGCAGCATGTGGGATCTTAGTTCCCAACCAGGGATGGAAACTGCGCCTCCTGCAGTGGAAGTGTGGAGTCTTTTTACTTTTTGAATAAGGTTTTATCAGAACATTTGTTTACATATCATTTATAGTTGCTTTGTGCTATAATTACAGAGTTGACTAGTTATAGCACAAATCACATGACCCACAATATCCAAAATATTTACCATCTGGCCTTTTACATAAAAAGCTTGCTAATCCCAAATGTAAAAAATCAGTGTTTTTATTTTTATTTTTTTTAAAGCACGGAGGTCAGATGTCTTACACTGCTGCAAAATATTCTCCAGTTTCCCTTATCTTACGGAAGGTACCTCTATTTTCTCAGACTTTGATCTTTTTTAAAATTACTCTTGAGGGGGGAGCCAAGATGGCGGAGGAATGAGGGGAAGATTTCACCAGCTCCCCAACAGAATCACCAGAACTAATCAAGAAATGAACCACCACCAACAAACCAGCCGCTAGACGACAGAAGAACTCCATAGGTCCGCGAGAGTAGAAGAGTGAACAGCCAGAAATTTCCCGGAGCTACGGTTGTAAGAATCCTCTATCCTAACCCCCACGCCGGACCGCCCCGAAAGAGAGCGCGCCAACAAGTGCCCTAAAAGGGGGGCCTAAGCGGAGCCTTGGGGGAGAGAGGGCAGCGCTCAGCGTGAAAATTCCAAGAACCCGCCCGGATCGCCAACAGAAATTAAGACATTCCGAAGATAGGATACCGGAGCAGGGTCGACGGAACGCAATCGGAGTGCTGCCTAGAGACCTGGAGCTGGGAGGGAGCGCCCAGTGTGAAAATCGCGCCACTCGGCCGGGCGAAAATCGCGACTTTCCGCCTGGCACCGGGTGAGTTCAAACACTCCTAGTGGGGGACTAGCTGAAGGGGAAGTCACCCACAGATTGCTGACCAGGGACCGGGCTCGAGCCAGACGGGAAGCTTGTGCCTGCTCTTGGGACTTGGAGGCGTAATCGGCAGTGCGTGCGCGCCAGTGGCAGAGGAGACCGTGCACCCCCATAGCTACCTCCGCAGCGGAGGAAGCCGGGAGAAGGGCAGGTATTGGAGGCTACCAGCGGGTGCGCGGCAGAGCCAGGATGTCCCGCCCAACACGGGATTGCACGCGCGCCGCGGCCCCCCGCCCAACGGACTGAGATCAGCCCGCGTCTCCGCCTAACCAGGGACAGAGCGCCGCGGTCCCCTGCCCGACGGGCTGGGATCAGCCCGCGCCCCCTCCCAACCCAGGACGGCACCCGCACTGCGGCCCCCAGCCTGACTGGAATCAGCCTGTGCCCTCGCCCAACCCAGGACAACGGGCGCGCAGCGGTCCCCCACCCGAAGAACTGGGATCAGCCCGCCATCCCGTCCAGCACCTGAGCTTGCAGACTGGTGCCATAAGGGAAAGGCTACATCATCAAGACAACACCATCGAGAGCAGATTGGCTTCCACCAGACAGATGAGAGGATAAAAACCAGGGACAGTATTTAGCTTTTTTGTTTATCTGTTGTGGACGGTTCTGTTTATTCGTTTGATCGGTCATTTTTTTTTTTTTTTTTGTCTCTTCTTATGAAGTTTCTCTTCCCTTTTTAATTTTTAATTTCTTTTTTTTTTATTTTTAATTATTAATTTTTTTTAATTTTAAATCCTGGAAACGTCTAATTTTCTTTCCTTTTTCCCACTCCTTCCTCCATGTCCTAAATCTAAAACTTTCTCCTGTCTACCACTACCCCCTAGATAAGTATTTCCTACCTTCCTGTCTCCACTATTCTCTTCCGGCTGCACTAAACAATGCAACACACTAATCTTGGCTACCTAACCCTATGAAATCCTTCCAAGTCGAATCTATTCCTTCTCATTACCCATACACTCTCCATCTCCTCACCCCCAACACAAGTCCTAGCTAAAAATTGCTTTCAATGAAATAGTCCAAGCCAGGACCTTACCAAAGATCTATTTTTCCAGGCACTGTTTTAATCAATTCAGAGCTTAACGGGCAAGTACCATCTTTGATTGCATCGTTTGCCAGAAAAATTTCCTATGCTTTGTCACTGTAAGACTGGTTAGATGTGGTTATTGCTGTGGATGTATGTATATCTTATGACTATGTTAGAAAACATCTGCATGCTTTTATGACTGTCACCCATTAAGGACACACCTCTTGCTCCTCAGATGCTAATATTTGAACTAATATCACGGAACACCATAGCAAACCAGACACAGAGCCTACACCCCCTGACCAATCATCAAACCAAGGCTCCTCAGAGTGGAAGCCCTGATTCCAAGACCCCACACTATAAAGAACATATAACACTGGAGATTGTTCACCTGTAAACAAGACCTAACACCACCCAAGACACAAACCACTGAACCCTTCTACAAGGACAGAAACCCAAAGGAAGGGAGAATTCAACCAAGAAGCCCGGTGGGAAAAAGAACTCCATACACACAGACACACACAAAGAAACAAAAACTAACCTAATAATGAAACAACAGAGAAACACTGCACAAATGAAGGACCAAGCTAGAGAAACACAGCTTCAAATGACAGAGGAGGAGATAGACAAATTATCTGAAAGAGAATTCAGAGAAACTATACTAATGAGGATGCAAAACACCGAAAACAGAATATTAGAGGAAATTAGTGCACTGAGAAAAGACATGCAGGAAATGAAAAATAAGCAAATAGAGACCACCAACTCCATTGCTGAACTCAGAAATACTATAGAAGGTCTCAACAGTAGAGTATTGGAGGCTGAAGAACGGATAAGTGAGCTGGAAGAGAGAATGGTTGAGATAAATGCTGAGGAACAGAACAAAGCTGAAAGAATTAAAAGAACTGAGGATAGCATCACAGACGTCTGGGACAATATCAAACGCACCAACATTAGAATTATAGGAGTTCTAGAGGAAGAAGAGGGAAAGAAAGGTTACGAAAAAATTCTTGAAGAGGTTATAGTGGAAAACTTCCCCAGCATGGGATATCCATACACTCTCCATCTCCTCACCCCCAACACAAGTCCTAGCTAAAAATTGCTTTCAATGAAATAGTCCAAGCCAGGACCTTACCAAAGATCTATTTTTCCAGGCACTGTTTTAATCAATTCAGAGCTTAACGGGCAAGTACCATCTTTGATTGCATCGTTTGCCAGAAAAATTTCCTATGCTTTGTCACTGTAAGACTGGTTAGATGTGGTTATTGCTGTGGATGTATGTATATCTTATGACTATGTTAGAAAACATCTGCATGCTTTTATGACTGTCACCCATTAAGGACACACCTCTTGCTCCTCAGATGCTAATATTTGAACTAATATCACGGAACACCATAGCAAACCAGACACAGAGCCTACACCCCCTGACCAATCATCAAACCAAGGCTCCTCAGAGTGGAAGCCCTGATTCCAAGACCCCACACTATAAAGAACATATAACACTGGAGATTGTTCACCTGTAAACAAGACCTAACACCACCCAAGACACAAACCACTGAACCCTTCTACAAGGACAGAAACCCAAAGGAAGGGAGAATTCAACCAAGAAGCCCGGTGGGAAAAAGAACTCCATACACACAGACACACACAAAGAAACAAAAACTAACCTAATAATGAAACAACAGAGAAACACTGCACAAATGAAGGACCAAGCTAGAGAAACACAGCTTCAAATGACAGAGGAGGAGATAGACAAATTATCTGAAAGAGAATTCAGAGAAACTATACTAATGAGGATGCAAAACACCGAAAACAGAATATTAGAGGAAATTAGTGCACTGAGAAAAGACATGCAGGAAATGAAAAATAAGCAAATAGAGACCACCAACTCCATTGCTGAACTCAGAAATACTATAGAAGGTCTCAACAGTAGAGTATTGGAGGCTGAAGAACGGATAAGTGAGCTGGAAGAGAGAATGGTTGAGATAAATGCTGAGGAACAGAACAAAGCTGAAAGAATTAAAAGAACTGAGGATAGCATCACAGACGTCTGGGACAATATCAAACGCACCAACATTAGAATTATAGGAGTTCTAGAGGAAGAAGAGGGAAAGAAAGGTTACGAAAAAATTCTTGAAGAGGTTATAGTGGAAAACTTCCCCAGCATGGGAAAGGAAATAGTCAGCCAAGTCCAGGAAACACAAAGAGTTCCACACAGGATAAATCCTAGAAGAAACACACCAAGGCACATTCTAATCAAACTAACACAGAGTAACTATAAAGACAGATTACTAAAAGCAGCTAGGGGCAAACAACAAATAACATATAAAGGAAACCCCATACGTCTAACTGCGGATCTCTCAACAGAAACCCTACAGGCCAGAAGAGAATGGCAGGACACATTTAAACGGCTAAAAGAGAATACCTGCAACCAAGAATTCTCTACCCAGCAAGAATTTTTCAGAATTGGTGGAGAAGTCAAAAGCTTCTCAGACAGACAAAATCTAAAAGAATTCTGTACCACAAAACCAGCCCTACAACAGGTGTTAAACGGCCTGATATAGCCAATAAATACAAGAGTAGAAGTCCTATAAATCAAACCCCAAACTTCTAAGAAGATGACAATAGGAACATTTGTATCAATAATTACTTTGAATGTAATTGGATTGAATGTTCCAACCAAATGACACAGGTTGGCTGAATGGATCAACAAAGATGACCCATATATATGCTGTTTACAAGAGACCCACTTCAGACCCAGAAACACTCATTGAATCAAAGTAAGAGGCTGGAAAAAGATATTTCATGCAAATGGAAATCAAAAATAAGCAAATAGAGACCACCAACTCCATTGCTGAACTCAGAAATACTATAGAAGGTCTCAACAGTAGAGTATTGGAGGCTGAAGAACGGATAAGTGAGCTGGAAGAGAGAATGGTTGAGATAAATGCTGAGGAACAGAACAAAGCTGAAAGAATTAAAAGAACTGAGGATAGCATCACAGACGTCTGGGACAATATCAAACGCACCAACATTAGAATTATAGGAGTTCTAGAGGAAGAAGAGGGAAAGAAAGGTTACGAAAAAATTCTTGAAGAGGTTATAGTGGAAAACTTCCCCAGCATGGGAAAGGAAATAGTCAGCCAAGTCCAGGAAACACAAAGAGTTCCACACAGGATAAATCCTAGAAGAAACACACCAAGGCACATTCTAATCAAACTAACACAGAGTAACTATAAAGACAGATTACTAAAAGCAGCTAGGGGCAAACAACAAATAACATATAAAGGAAACCCCATACGTCTAACTGCGGATCTCTCAACAGAAACCCTACAGGCCAGAAGAGAATGGCAGGACACATTTAAACGGCTAAAAGAGAATACCTGCAACCAAGAATTCTCTACCCAGCAAGAATTTTTCAGAATTGGTGGAGAAGTCAAAAGCTTCTCAGACAGACAAAATCTAAAAGAATTCTGTACCACAAAACCAGCCCTACAACAGGTGTTAAACGGCCTGATATAGCCAATAAATACAAGAGTAGAAGTCCTATAAATCAAACCCCAAACTTCTAAGAAGATGACAATAGGAACATTTGTATCAATAATTACTTTGAATGTAATTGGATTGAATGTTCCAACCAAATGACACAGGTTGGCTGAATGGATCAACAAAGATGACCCATATATATGCTGTTTACAAGAGACCCACTTCAGACCCAGAAACACTCATTGAATCAAAGTAAGAGGCTGGAAAAAGATATTTCATGCAAATGGAAATCAAAAGAAAGCTGGAGTAGCAATCCTCATATCAGACAAAATAGACTTTAAAGTAAAGAAGATTCTAAGAGACAAGGCAGGTCACTACATCATGATTAAGGGATCCATCCAAGAGGAAGACATAACAGTCATGAATATCTACGCACCCAACTCAGGGGCACCTCAATACATAAGACAGGTACTTTCAGACATAAAAGAAGAAATCAATAACACAGTAATAGTAGGAGACTTTAACACTCCTCTCACACCAATGGATAGATCATCCAAACAAAATTAATCAAGAAACACAAGCCTTAAATGCCACACTAGAAAAGATGGACCTCATCGATATCTTTAGGACGTTCCATCCAAAAGCAGAAGAATACACTTTCTTCTCAAGTGCTCACGGAACATTCTCCAGGATAGACCACATCTTGGGCCACAAATCTAACCTGAGTCAGTTCAACAAAACTGAAATTATATCAACCATCTTCTCGGACCACAATGCAGTGAGACTAGAGATCACCTACAGGAAAAAAACCCACTAAAAACACAAACACATGGAGATTAAACAACACATACCTAAAAAAACAACTGATTACCAAGCAAATCAAAGGAGAAATAAAAAAATTCCTAGAAGAAAATGACAATGAACATACGACCATGCAAAACCTATGGGATACTGCAAAAGCAGTTCTAAGAGGAAAATTTATAGCAATACAATCCCACCTCAAGAAACTAGGAAAATATGAAGCAGATGACTTAACCCTCCACTTACAGCAATTGGAAAAATAAGAACAAGAACATCCCAAAGCCAGCAGAAGAAGATAAATAAAAAAAATGAAAACTTTGTGCTGATAAATAAAACAAAAAGGTTCTTTGAAAAGGTAAACAAAATTGACAAACCTCTGGCCAGACTTCTAAGAAGATGACAATAGGAACATTTGTATCAATAATTACTTTGAATGTAATTGGATTGAATGTTCCAACCAAATGACACAGGTTGGCTGAATGGATCAACAAAGATGACCCATATATATGCTGTTTACAAGAGACCCACTTCAGACCCAGAAACACTCATTGAATCAAAGTAAGAGGCTGGAAAAAGATATTTCATGCAAATGGAAATCAAAAGAAAGCTGGAGTAGCAATCCTCATATCAGACAAAATAGACTTTAAAGTAAAGAAGATTCTAAGAGACAAGGCAGGTCACTACATCATGATTAAGGGATCCATCCAAGAGGAAGACATAACAGTCATGAATATCTACGCACCCAACTCAGGGGCACCTCAATACATAAGACAGGTACTTTCAGACATAAAAGAAGAAATCAATAACACAGTAATAGTAGGAGACTTTAACACTCCTCTCACACCAATGGATAGATCATCCAAACAAAATTAATCAAGAAACACAAGCCTTAAATGCCACACTAGAAAAGATGGACCTCATCGATATCTTTAGGACGTTCCATCCAAAAGCAGAAGAATACACTTTCTTCTCAAGTGCTCACGGAACATTCTCCAGGATAGACCACATCTTGGGCCACAAATCTAACCTGAGTCAGTTCAACAAAACTGAAATTATATCAACCATCTTCTCGGACCACAATGCAGTGAGACTAGAGATCACCTACAGGAAAAAAACCCACTAAAAACACAAACACATGGAGATTAAACAACACATACCTAAAAAAACAACTGATTACCAAGCAAATCAAAGGAGAAATAAAAAAATTCCTAGAAGAAAATGACAATGAACATACGACCATGCAAAACCTATGGGATACTGCAAAAGCAGTTCTAAGAGGAAAATTTATAGCAATACAATCCCACCTCAAGAAACTAGGAAAATATGAAGCAGATGACTTAACCCTCCACTTACAGCAATTGGAAAAATAAGAACAAGAACATCCCAAAGCCAGCAGAAGAAGAGAAATTATAATGACTAGAGCAGAAATAAATGAGAAATGAAAGAAACTATAGTGCTGATAAATAAAACAAAAAGCTGGTTCTTTGAAAAGGTAAACAAAATTGACAAACCTCTGGCCAGACTCATCAAGAGAAAGAGAGAGAAGAACCAGATCAACAAAATCAAAAACGAAAAAGGAGAGATTACAACAGATAATGCAGAAATCCAAAGGATTCTAAGGGACTATTATGAGCAACTCTATGGCAACAAACTGGACAACCTGGAAGATATGGACAGTTTCTTGGGGAAGATCAATCTCCCAAGACTGAGCCAGGAAGAAACAGAAACTTTGAACAACCCAATCACAAGCTCAGAAATCAACCTTGTGATTAAAATCTACCCAAAAATAAAACCCCAGGGCCAGATGGTTTCACAACCGAAACCCACCAAACAATTAAAGAAGAGCTAATGCCTGTCCTTCTAAAACTCTTTCAGAAAATTGCACAGGAAGGAACACTTCCAAACACATTCTACGAGGCCACCATCACACTGATACCCAAACCAGGCAAAGACAACACAAAAAAGGAAAATTACAGGCCAATTTCTCTGATGAACTTAGATGCCAAGATCCTCAACACAATCCTAGCAAACAGAATTCAACGACACATCAAAAAACTCATACATCACGAGCAGGTCGGGTTCATCCCAGGCATGCAAGGATTCTTCAACATCCGCAAATCAATCAGTGTGATACACCATACCAACAAACTGAGAGACAAAAATCATATGATCATCTCAATAGATGCAGAAAAAGCCTTCGACAAAGTAACAGCATCCATTTATGATCAAAACTCTTCAAAAAATGGGCATAGAAGGAACTTATCTTAACATAGTGAAAGCCACCTATGAGAAGCCCACAGCAAACATTACCCTCAATGGTGAAAAACTGAAAGCATTCGCTCTAAGATCAGGAACAAGACAAGGGTGTCCACTTTCACCACTCTTATTCAACATAGTCCTGGAAATCCTAGCAACAGCAATAAGAGAAGAGAAAGAAATCAAAGGAATCCAGATTGGAAAGGAAGAAGTCAAGCTCTCTCTTTTTGCAGACAACATGATATTATACACAGAAAATCCCAAAGACACTATTACAAAACTACTAGAGCTAATCAACGAATTCAGCAAAGTCGCAGGATACAAAGTCAACACACAGAAATCACTGGCATTCCTATACACAAACAAGGAAAAATCAGAAAACGAAATCAAAGAGGCAATCCCCTTCACCACTGCAACCAAAAGAATCAAATATCTAGGAATAAACCTACCCAAAGAAACAAAAGAACTGTACACAGAAAATTACAAGACACTCATGAGAGACATTAAAGAAGACTTAAACAGATGGAGAAATATTCCATGTTCCTGGGTCAGAAGAATCAATATTGTGAAAATGACCATACTACCAAATATCATCTACAGATTCAATGCAATGCCTATTCAGCTTCCATTGACATTCTTCACAGAACTAGACCAAAGAATAACACAGTTCATATGGAAACACAAAAGACCTCAAATAGCCAAAGCAATCCTGAGAAAGAAAAACGGAGCCGGAGGAATCAGCCTCCCTAACTTCAGACTCTACTACAAAGCAACACTCCTCAAGACAGTATGGTACTGGCACAAAAACAGAACTATAGACCAATGGAACAAGATAGAGAACCCAGAGATCAACCCACGCACCTATGGGTACCTGAAAATTACAGGCCAAGATCCTCAACACAATCCTAGCAAACAGAATTCAACGACACATCAAAAAACTCATACATCACGAGCAGGTCGGGTTCATCCCAGGCATGCAAGGATTCTTCAACATCCGCAAATCAATCAGTGTGATACACCATACCAACAAACTGAGAGACAAAAATCATATGATCATCTCAATAGATGCAGAAAAAGCCTTCGACAAAGTAACAGCATCCATTTATGATCAAAACTCTTCAAAAAATGGGCATAGAAGGAACTTATCTTAACATAGTGAAAGCCACCTATGAGAAGCCCACAGCAAACATTACCCTCAATGGTGAAAAACTGAAAGCATTCGCTCTAAGATCAGGAACAAGACAAGGGTGTCCACTTTCACCACTCTTATTCAACATAGTCCTGGAAATCCTAGCAACAGCAATAAGAGAAGAGAAAGAAATCAAAGGAATCCAGATTGGAAAGGAAGAAGTCAAGCTCTCTCTTTTTGCAGACAACATGATATTATACACAGAAAATCCCAAAGACACTATTACAAAACTACTAGAGCTAATCAACGAATTCAGCAAAGTCGCAGGATACAAAGTCAACACACAGAAATCACTGGCATTCCTATACACAAACAAGGAAAAATCAGAAAACGAAATCAAAGAGGCAATCCCCTTCACCACTGCAACCAAAAGAATCAAATATCTAGGAATAAACCTACCCAAAGAAACAAAAGAACTGTACACAGAAAATTACAAGACACTCATGAGAGACATTAAAGAAGACTTAAACAGATGGAGAAATATTCCATGTTCCTGGGTCAGAAGAATCAATATTGTGAAAATGACCATACTACCAAATATCATCTACAGATTCAATGCAATGCCTATTCAGCTTCCATTGACATTCTTCACAGAACTAGACCAAAGAATAACACAGTTCATATGGAAACACAAAAGACCTCAAATAGCCAAAGCAATCCTGAGAAAGAAAAACGGAGCCGGAGGAATCAGCCTCCCTAACTTCAGACTCTACTACAAAGCAACACTCCTCAAGACAGTATGGTACTGGCACAAAAACAGAACTATAGACCAATGGAACAAGATAGAGAACCCAGAGATCAACCCACGCACCTATGGGTACCTGATTTTTGATAAAGGAGGAGAAACTATAAAATGGGACAAAGACAGTCTCTTTAACAAGTGGTGCTGGGAGAATTGGACAGCTACATGCAAAAAAATGAAATTGGAACATTCCCTGACACCATACACTAAGATCAACTCAAAATGGATTAAAGACCTCAATGTAAGACCAGAAACCATCAAACTCTTAGAGGAGAATATAGGCAAAACCCTCAAGGACATCAATCAAAGCAAGATCTTCTCTGACCCACCAACTAAAATAGCAGAACTGAAAAGAAAAATGAACATATGGGACCTCATGAAACTTAAAAGCTTTTGTACAGCAAAAGAAATTACAAAAAAGTTCAACAGACACCCCACAGAGTGGGAGAAAATCATAGCAAATGAAACAACAGACAAAGAATTAATCTCCAAAATCTACAAGCAACTCAGACAACTCAGCACAGGGAAAATGAGCAGCCCAATCAAAAAATGGGAAAAAGATCTAAAGAGACGCCTCTCCAAAAAGGACATACAAATGGTCCAAAAGCACATGAAACGATGCTCAACCTCGCTTATTATTAGAGAAATGCAAATTAAAACCACAATGAGATACCACCTCACACCTGTCAGAATGGCCATCATCAACAAATCGACAGACAACAAATGCTGGAGAGGGTGTGGAGAAAAGGGAACCCTCTTGCATTGCTGGTGGGAATGTAAATTAATACAACCTCTATGGAAGACAATATGGAGATTCCTTAAAAAACTAAAAACAGAAGCACCCTATGACCCAGCAATCCCACTATTAGGCCTATATCCTGATGAAATCAAAACTGAAAGAGGCACCTTGATTTCATGCAAAATAAATTCCATGTTCCTGGGTCAGAAGAATCAATATTGTGAAAATGACCATACTACCAAATATCATCTACAGATTCAATGCAATGCCTATTCAGCTTCCATTGACATTCTTCACAGAACTAGACCAAAGAATAACACAGTTCATATGGAAACACAAAAGACCTCAAATAGCCAAAGCAATCCTGAGAAAGAAAAACGGAGCCGGAGGAATCAGCCTCCCTAACTTCAGACTCTACTACAAAGCAACACTCCTCAAGACAGTATGGTACTGGCACAAAAACAGAACTATAGACCAATGGAACAAGATAGAGAACCCAGAGATCAACCCACGCACCTATGGGTACCTGATTTTTGATAAAGGAGGAGAAACTATAAAATGGGACAAAGACAGTCTCTTTAACAAGTGGTGCTGGGAGAATTGGACAGCTACATGCAAAAAAATGAAATTGGAACATTCCCTGACACCATACACTAAGATCAACTCAAAATGGATTAAAGACCTCAATGTAAGACCAGAAACCATCAAACTCTTAGAGGAGAATATAGGCAAAACCCTCAAGGACATCAATCAAAGCAAGATCTTCTCTGACCCACCAACTAAAATAGCAGAACTGAAAAGAAAAATGAACATATGGGACCTCATGAAACTTAAAAGCTTTTGTACAGCAAAAGAAATTACAAAAAAGTTCAACAGACACCCCACAGAGTGGGAGAAAATCATAGCAAATGAAACAACAGACAAAGAATTAATCTCCAAAATCTACAAGCAACTCAGACAACTCAGCACAGGGAAAATGAGCAGCCCAATCAAAAAATGGGAAAAAGATCTAAAGAGACGCCTCCCCAAAGAGGACATACAAATGGTCCAAAAGCACATGAAACGATGCTCAACCTCGCTTATTATTAGAGAAATGCAAATTAAAACCACAATGAGATACCACCTCACACCTGTCAGAATGGCCATCATCAACAAATCGACAGACAACAAATGCTGGAGAGGGTGTGGAGAAAAGGGAACCCTCTTGCATTGCTGGTGGGAATGTAAATTAATACAACCTCTATGGAAGACAATATGGAGATTCCTTAAAAAACTAAAAACAGAAGCACCCTATGACCCAGCAATCCCACTATTAGGCCTATATCCTGATGAAATCAAAACTGAAAGAGGCACCTGTACCCCAATGTTCATTGCAGCTCTCTATACAATAGCCAGAACATGGAAGCAACCTAGATGTCCATCGACAAATGAATGGATCCAGAAGCTCTGGTACATATATACAATGGAATACTACTCAGCTGTTAAAAGAAATGCAGAAGACTCAGTCCTAATGAGGTGGCTGGCTTTAGAACCTATCATAAAAAGTGAAGTAAGTCAAAAAGAGAAAGACAAGTATAGTATACTAACTCATATATATGGGATCTAGTAAGATGGTCATGATAACACACACAGTGAACTCATGAAAAAACAGAGAATAGACATAAAGACATTGTGGAGACCGAACAATGGGAGGGAGTAACATGGGAACCTATATTGTCATGTGTAGAAAAGATAGCTATTGTCATTGTGCTAGGGGAATAGGAGTACCTACAACCACTTGGAGCAATGGTCTGGAGGGATGGGGGGGGGAACCTGGGTGGGGGGAGGGCCAAGGGATATGCATCTGATTGATCTGGGAACATACATGTACAAAAATAAATAAATAAATAAATAAATAAATAAATAAAAAATTACTCTCACATAATATATGGCTTTTAAACAATATTATAATCTTCATAGAATAAATAAGGATATAAATTTATAAGTGACTTCAGTTTTAGAATGTGTATTAGTCTTCTTTTATGAGGGGATAATTAGAACAAAAGCATAATGTCTCTTTAGAAAAGTATATCTAAGTGGAATACCATCATGCCTAATAATTACCATCCAGCTATTTGCCTCTAATCCCAACACACTATAATCCAGCTAACTTTTTAAAATATTTATTTATTTGGCTGTGTCAGATTTTCATTGTGGTGCATGGCATCTTTCATCCCAGTGCTTAGTTACTCTGAGGCATGTGGTATCTTAGTTCCCTGACTAGGGATCAAATGGTTTCCTGCATTGCAATGCAGATTCTTGCCCCCCAAACCACAATGAGATACCACCTCACACCTGTCAGAATGGCCATCATCAACAAATCGACAGACAACAAATGCTGGAGAGGGTGTGGAGAAAAGGGAACCCTCTTGCATTGCTGGTGGGAATGTAAATTAATACAACCTCTATGGAAGACAATATGGAGAGTCCTTAAAAAACTAAAAACAGAAGCACCCTATGACCCAGCAATCCCACTATTAGGCCTATATCCTGATGAAATCAAAACTGAAAGAGGCACCTGTACCCCAATGTTCATTGCAGCTCTCTATACAATAGCCAGAACATGGAAGCAACCTAGATGTCCATCGACAAATGAATGGATCCAGAAGCTCTGGTACATATATACAATGGAATACTACTCAGCTGTTAAAAGAAATGCAGAAGACTCAGTCCTAATGAGGTGGCTGGCTTTAGAACCTATCATAAAAAGTGAAGTAAGTCAAAAAGAGAAAGACAAGTATAGTATACTAACTCATATATATGGGATCTAGTAAGATGGTCATGATAACACACACAGTGAACTCATGAAAAAACAGAGAATAGACATAAAGACATTGTGGAGACCGAACAATGGGAGGGAGTAACATGGGAACCTATATTGTCATGTGTAGAAAAGATAGCTATTGTCATTGTGCTAGGTGAATAGGGTTGCCTACAACCACTTGGAGCAATGGTCTGGAGGGATGGGGGAACCTGGGTGGGGGGAGGGCCAAGGGATATGCATCTGATTGATCTGGGAACATACATGTACAAAAATAAATAAATAAATAAATAAATAAATAAATAAAAAATTACTCTCACATAATATATGGCTTTTAAACAATATTATAATCTTCATAGAATAAATAAGGATATAAATTTATAAGTGACTTCAGTTTTAGAATGTGTATTAGTCTTCTTTTATGAGGGGATAATTAGAACAAAAGCATAATGTCTCTTTAGAAAAGTATATCTAAGTGGAATACCATCATGCCTAATAATTACCATCCAGCTATTTGCCTCTAATCCCAACACACTATAATCCAGCTAACTTTTTAAAATATTTATTTATTTGGCTGTGTCAGATTTTCATTGTGGTGCATGGCATCTTTCATCCCAGTGCTTAGTTACTCTGAGGCATGTGGTATCTTAGTTCCCTGACTAGGGATCAAATGGTTTCCCTGCATTGCAATGCAGATTCTTGTTTTTCCCCACAATCCCAAGTTTGTTTGTTTGGTTGGTTTTTTTTTGCTTTTTTGATTTTACAGAGTTTTGCTGTTTACAGATATGTATAATTCCAGATGCAATGCAGATTCTTAACCACTGGACCACTAGGGGAGTCCTCATCTAATATTTTGAAACTGTCTCTCCAAAATACAGATCACATCATACTACTTTCCCGTTTGGATACCTTAGACAGTACTACTTACAGATTAAAGTTCAAGTTGCTAAGTGTGGCTTTTAAAATCCTTCACAACGTACCACCATCTTATCTGTTTCACCTTATTTTCCAGCCTGCCTCCAATGTATCCTGCACTCATGTGAATCTGTACAATGTATTTCTGGTCAAGCTCTGCCTTTCCCTCCCTACCTTTAAGCCTTTACTTCTCCTTTCTTTCCAAACCACAAAGAATATAATTCTTGTTGCCCTTTATTTCTAACATTCTTTTCAGCCTAGATTAATATGGAGTCAACTTATTAATAATTACTGTTATGAGTGTTTTGTTTTTATAACAACAAAGATTCTGGTTTTCCTATTTTTCATTAACACAGAAAATTCTTGTTTCATCACTTCTTAAGTTCATCTCCAGAAATATATCTTTTGGCCTCAAATTATCTCCCTTCTGTGATTAATGCTTACACTGTAGAATATATAGAAGCAATCTACCTTAATGATCAAAAGGTGTGTATTTGGAGTCAATTGCATTTGTGTTCAGTGACTTAATGTCATTTGTAAAACAAGATGTTAATACTCATTAAAGTTATTAAATATGTCCACAAATTCTTTGACAATCCTTCAATTCAGAAATACAGCCTATGTACCCTCTCCAAATACAGAGCAGACCTGAAATTCACTGGTAATCTAAAGAATGCATTTTAAATAGGATGCCTAATGAAATTTCTATGTGAATAATTACCATCCAGCTATTTGCCTCTAATCCCAACACACTATAATCCAGCTAACTTTTTAAAATATTTATTTATTTGGCTGTGTCAGATTTTCATTGTGGTGCATGGCATCTTTCATCCCAGTGCTTAGTTACTCTGAGGCATGTGGTATCTTAGTTCCCTGACTAGGGATCAAATGGTTTCCCTGCATTGCAATGCAGATTCTTGTTTTTCCCCACAATCCCAAGTTTGTTTGTTTGGTTGGTTTTTTTTTGCTTTTTTGATTTTACAGAGTTTTGCTGTTTACAGATATGTATAATTCCAGATGCAATGCAGATTCTTAACCACTGGACCACTAGGGGAGTCCTCATCTAATATTTTGAAACTGTCTCTCCAAAATACAGATCACATCATACTACTTTCCCGTTTGGATACCTTAGACAGTACTACTTACAGATTAAAGTTCAAGTTGCTAAGTGTGGCTTTTAAAATCCTTCACAACGTACCACCATCTTATCTGTTTCACCTTATTTTCCAGCCTGCCTCCAATGTATCCTGCACTCATGTGAATCTGTACAATGTATTTCTGGTCAAGCTCTGCCTTTCCCTCCCTACCTTTAAGCCTTTACTTCTCCTTTCTTTCCAAACCACAAAGAATATAATTCTTGTTGCCCTTTATTTCTAACATTCTTTTCAGCCTAGATTAATATGGAGTCAACTTATTAATAATTACTGTTATGAGTGTTTTGTTTTTATAACAACAAAGATTCTGGTTTTCCTATTTTTCATTAACACAGAAAATTCTTGTTTCATCACTTCTTAAGTTCATCTCCAGAAATATATCTTTTGGCCTCAAATTATCTCCCTTCTGTGATTAATGCTTACACTGTAGAATATATAGAAGCAATCTACCTTAATGATCAAAAGGTGTGTATTTGGAGTCAATTGCATTTGTGTTCAGTGACTTAATGTCATTTGTAAAACAAGATGTTAATACTCATTAAAGTTATTAAATATGTCCACAAATTCTTTGACAATCCTTCAATTCAGAAATACAGCCTATGTACCCTCTCCAAATACAGAGCAGACCTGAAATTCACTGGTAATCTAAAGAATGCATTTTAAATAGTGATGAATGATATTAAAGGCTATTCGTGAAAGTTAATACAGTTTCCTCCTTTTAAGCCAGAACAATTGCTTCTGGAGGTCGTGAGACCACCGTGCTCTGAGTAAACCCAGGTCAGATGTCAAGGTCAAGTGTAGGTACCCCAGGCAATGGTCCCCACTGACAGACAGCATCAACTTCCAGATACACCAGATACATGAGGGCATTTGCAGATGATTCCAGCCCTAGACGCCATGTTGTCATGCTGAGACCTGAGACCTCATGAATCACAGGCAAGCTATCTCCTTTGTGCTCTGTCTAAACTGTTGACCCAGAATCTGTCAGCACAATAAAACTGTCATCTCAAGCTGCAAAGTGTGGCAATTATTTGTTGCATGGAAATACCTCAAAGGATTATTATGAAAATTAAATGAGACTTGTACATAAAGCCATGAGCCTGGTGTTTGGCAAAATAAACCCTAGTTGAATGGAATAAAGTTATAAGCTTGGTATTTGGCAAAATAAACCCTAGTTATCAAGGGCTAATTCCTCAACATATCTGGCTTTACTCAAACTATTTAGGATATAAGAGATGCCTAATATATATTCATTGACTTAAAGTGATTATAGACTTGAGGACAGAAAAGAGAAGTTGCAGAGAAATCACAACCTCATTTCCCTAAACAGAGAAATTTTTTTGATGCTATTAAAGGAAGTTATTCTTCCTCTAGCAGTAAGAAAAAATTTAACAGAGAAATTCTAAAATTATATGATCTCATCGTTTTAAGTTCATCTCCAGAAATATATCTTTTGGCCTCAAATTATCTCCCTTCTGTGATTAATGCTTACACTGTAGAATATATAGAAGCAATCTACCTTAATGATCAAAAGGTGTGTATTTGGAGTCAATTGCATTTGTGTTCAGTGACTTAATGTCATTTGTAAAACAAGATGTTAATACTCATTAAAGTTATTAAATATGTCCACAAATTCTTTGACAATCCTTCAATTCAGAAATACAGCCTATGTACCCTCTCCGCAAATACAGAGCAGACCTGAAATTCACTGGTAATCTAAAGAATGCATTTTAAATAGTGATGAATGATATTAAAGGCTATTCGTGAAAGTTAATACAGTTTCCTCCTTTTAAGCCAGAACAATTGCTTCTGGAGGTCGTGAGACCACCGTGCTCTGAGTAAACCCAGGTCAGATGTCAAGGTCAAGTGTAGGTACCCCAGGCAATGGTCCCCACTGACAGACAGCATCAACTTCCAGATACACCAGATACATGAGGGCATTTGCAGATGATTCCAGCCCTAGACGCCATGTTGTCATGCTGAGACCTGAGACCTCATGAATCACAGGCAAGCTATCTCCTTTGTGCTCTGTCTAAACTGTTGACCCAGAATCTGTCAGCACAATAAAACTGTCATCTCAAGCTGCAAAGTGTGGCAATTATTTGTTGCATGGAAATACCTCAAAGGATTATTATGAAAATTAAATGAGACTTGTACATAAAGCCATGAGCCTGGTGTTTGGCAAAATAAACCCTAGTTGAATGGAATAAAGTTATAAGCTTGGTATTTGGCAAAATAAACCCTAGTTATCAAGGGCTAATTCCTCAACATATCTGGCTTTACTCAAACTATTTAGGATATAAGAGATGCCTAATATATATTCATTGACTTAAAGTGATTATAGACTTGAGGACAGAAAAGA
This sequence comes from Tragulus kanchil, assembly GCA_022376925.1. Classification (NCBI taxonomy): domain Eukaryota; kingdom Metazoa; phylum Chordata; class Mammalia; order Artiodactyla; family Tragulidae; genus Tragulus; species Tragulus kanchil. Next base: position 90,687,736 of record JAIOJX010000031.1, on the reverse strand, counting down.
GAAGTTGCAGAGAAATCACAACCTCATTTCCCTAAACAGAGAAATTTTTTTGATGCTATTAAAGGAAGTTATTCTTCCTCTAGCAGTAAGTCAAATTCTAAAATTTATCTTGGTGAAAACCAGACTGTGCAATCCATTTCATTCTTGTCTTCTCTTCTAGGTCTAAAGTAACAAAACTGTTTAAGTATTTGCATTCAGCATCATCTGGAAACGTTCTTACTCACATATCTGGAAGTTGAGGCTACCATTCAGTGAATGATAATTTGTTATCATGATTATCACTTATATGTGGGATCTAAAATATGACACAAGTAAATCTATCTATGAAACAAACAGAATCACGGACATAAGAGAACAGACTTGGTGATTTCCAAGGGGGAGGAGACTGGCAGAGAGCCGGAGGGATGAGTGGGAGGTTGGGATAAGCAGATATGAGCTATTACATATAGAATGGATAAACAACAAGTTCCTACTGTATAGAATAGTGAACTATATTCAATATCTTATGATAAACCATAATGGAAAGAATTTAATATTTTTTTAAACTTTGGCCTCTTTTATTGGTCCTTTATTCATTTATTTTCATCCATCTTAACTCTTTGGCCTGTGTGGGTCTCCCATCACAGTGGCCTCTCTCGTTGCAGAGCACCAGCTCTGGGAGCACGCACTCCAGAGTGCTGGCTCATCACTGGGCACACCCATCCCGCCACTCCGCAGCATGTGGGATCTTCCCATGCCAGGGATCGAACCAGTGCCCCTTGCACTGTAAGGTGGACTCTTTACCCACTGGACCACCAGGGAAGCCCTAGAAAGAATATGTTTTAAAAAAGAATATATATATATATATATATATATATATATTCTTGTATATATATATATACAACTGAATCACTTTGCTGTACAATAGTAATTAACAATACTTTGTAAATCAACTATTTTTTTTGTTGTGCAGTCACTAAGTCATGTCTGAATATAAGCCTCCACGGACTGCAGCACATCAGGCTTCCCTGTCCTTCACTGTCTCCCAGAGTTTGCTAAAAGTCATGTCCACTAAATCAGTGATGCCATTTAACCATCCAATGCTCTGTCACTGCCTTCTCCTCCTGCCCTCAATCCTTCCCAGGATCAGGGTCTTTTCCAATGAGTTGGTTCTTTGTGTCAGGTGGCCAAAACATTGGAGCTTCAGCTTCAGCATTAGTCTTTCCAATGAAAATTCAGGTTGGATTTCCTTTAGAATTGACTGGTTTGATCTCTTTGCAGTCCAAGAGACTCTCAAGAGTCTTCTCCAGCACCACACTTCAAAAGCATCAATTCTTTGATGCTCAGTCTTCCTCGTGGTCCAATTCTCACATCCATACATGACTACTGGAAAAACCATACTTTTGACTATGTGGACCTTTGTTGGCAAAGTGCTTTCTCTGATTTTTAATACACTTTTCTAGGTTTATCACAGCTTTTCTTCCAAGGAGCAATCATTTTTTAAATTTCATGACTGCAGTCATGAATAGCATCAAAAAAATAGTATCCACAGCGATTCTGGAGCCCAACAAAATTAAGTTCATCACTGTTTCCATTCTTTTACCCACCTATTTGCCATAAAGTGATGGGACTGGATGCCATGATCTCAGTTCTTTGAATATTGAGTTTTAAGCCAGCTTTTTCACCCTCCTCTTTCACCTTCATCAAGAAGCTCTTTAGTTTTTCACTGTCTTCCATTAGGGTGATATCATCTGCATATCTGAGGTTACTGATATATCTTCCAACAGCCTTTTTTTTCTCTTTTATTGATTATTTATTTTTATTTATATTTGTTTTTTTATTTTAAATTTTTTACAGAGTTTTGTTGTTCATAGACATGCACGTTCCCAGATAAGTCATACTTATATCCCTGGTCCCCTCTTCCTTCCCAGGCCCTCCCATCCCACCCCTCCAGGCCGTCGCACCAAGCCACTTTAAGTATTCCTATTCCCTTAGCACAACGACAGTAAGCTATCTTTTTCACACATGATAGTATAGGTTTCCATGTTACTCCCTCTATGCCTCCCACCCACTATTCATTCCCTACAATGTCCATATGTCTCTGTTTTTCCATGAGTTCACTGCATGTGTTATCATTACCCTTTTACTAGATTCCATATATGTGTGTTAGTATACTGTACTTGTCTTTCTCTTTTTGACTGACTTCACTTTTTATGATACATTCTAGCTCCAACCACCTCATTAGGACAGATTCTTCTGCATTTTTTTAACAGCTGAGTAGTATTCCATCGTATCTATGTACCAGAGCTTATTTTCCCAGCAGTCTTGATTCCAGCTTGTGTTTCATCCAGCCTGACATTTCACATGATGTATTCTGCAAATAAGTGAAGTAAACAGAGTGACAATACACAAATTGGCATACTCCTTTCCCTATTTTAAACCAATCTGCTGTTTCATGTTCAGTTTTAACTGTTGCTTCTTGACCTGAATACAGGTTTCTCAGGATGTAGATAAAATCTCTGAGAATTTTCCATAGTTTGTGGTGATCCACACAGTCAAAACCTTTAGCATAGTCAAAGAAGCAGAAGTAAATGTTTTTCTGGAATTCCCTTGCTCTTTCTATGATTCAATGGATATTGGGAATTTGATCTCTGGTTCCTTTACCTTTTATAGAACCAGCTTGCACAACTGGAAGTTTTCAGTTGATGTACTGTTCAAACTTAGTTTGAAGGATTTAGATCATTACTTTGCCAGCATGTGGAATGAGTGCAGTGTACAGTAGCTTGAACATTCCTTGGCATTGCTCTTCTTTGGGACTGAAAACTGACCTTTTCCAGTCCTGAGGCCAGGACTGAGATTTCCAAATTTGCTGGCATATTGAGTATAGCACATTAACAGCATCATCTTTTAGAATTTGAAATAGCTCAGCTGGAATTCCATCACCTCCACGAGTTCTGTTTGTAGTAATGCTTCCTAGGGTCTCCTTGACTTTACACCCTAAGATGTCTGGCTCTAGATGAGTGATCACACCATCATGGTCATCCGGCTCATTAAGATTTTTTTTTATATAGTTCTTCTGTTTATTCTTTCTGCCTCTTCTTAATCTCTTCAGCTTCTGTTAGGTCCATACTGTTTCTGTCCTTTATTGTGCCTCTCTTTGCATGAAATGTTCCCTTGGTATCTCTAACTTTTTTGTAGAGATCTCTAATCTTTTCCATTCTGTACTTGTCTTTCTCTTTTTGACTGACTTCACTTTTTATGATACATTCTAGCTCCAACCACCTCATTAGGACAGATTCTTCTGCATTTTTTTAACAGCTGAGTAGTATTCCATCGTATCTATGTACCAGAGCTTATTTTCCCAGCAGTCTTGATTCCAGCTTGTGTTTCATCCAGCCTGACATTTCACATGATGTATTCTGCAAATAAGTGAAGTAAACAGAGTGACAATACACAAATTGGCATACTCCTTTCCCTATTTTAAACCAATCTGCTGTTTCATGTTCAGTTTTAACTGTTGCTTCTTGACCTGAATACAGGTTTCTCAGGATGTAGATAAAATCTCTGAGAATTTTCCATAGTTTGTGGTGATCCACACAGTCAAAACCTTTAGCATAGTCAAAGAAGCAGAAGTAAATGTTTTTCTGGAATTCCCTTGCTCTTTCTATGATTCAATGGATATTGGGAATTTGATCTCTGGTTCCTTTACCTTTTATAGAACCAGCTTGCACAACTGGAAGTTTTCAGTTGATGTACTGTTCAAACTTAGTTTGAAGGATTTAGATCATTACTTTGCCAGCATGTGGAATGAGTGCAGTGTACAGTAGCTTGAACATTCCTTGGCATTGCTCTTCTTTGGGACTGAAAACTGACCTTTTCCAGTCCTGAGGCCAGGACTGAGATTTCCAAATTTGCTGGCATATTGAGTATAGCACATTAACAGCATCATCTTTTAGAATTTGAAATAGCTCAGCTGGAATTCCATCACCTCCACGAGTTCTGTTTGTAGTAATGCTTCCTAGGGTCTCCTTGACTTTACACCCTAAGATGTCTGGCTCTAGATGAGTGATCACACCATCATGGTCATCCGGCTCATTAAGATTTTTTTTTATATAGTTCTTCTGTTTATTCTTTCTGCCTCTTCTTAATCTCTTCAGCTTCTGTTAGGTCCATACTGTTTCTGTCCTTTATTGTGCCTCTCTTTGCATGAAATGTTCCCTTGGTATCTCTAACTTTTTTGTAGAGATCTCTAATCTTTTCCATTCTGTTGTTTTCTTCTATTTCTTTTTATTGTTCATTTAAGAAGGTTTTTTTTTTTAATCTCTCCTTGCTATTCTTTGGAGTTCTGCATTCAGTTGGGTAAATCTTTTCCTTTCTCCTTTGTCTTTCTTTCTCTTCTCTTCTCTTCTTTGCTATTTGTAAGGGCTTCACAGACAGCCATGCTGCCTTGTTGCATTACTTTAACGTGGGGATGGTCTTGGTCACAACCTCCTGTACAAGGTTACACACCTCCATACATGGTTCTTCAGTCACTCTGTCCATCAGATCTAACCACTTGAATTTATAATCATATAGGGATTTGACTAAGGTCATACCTGAATGGCCTAGTGATTTTCCCTACTTTCTACAATTTAAGTCTGAATTTTGCAATAACAAGTTCACAATCTGAGCCAGAGTCAGCTCCAGGTCTCCCTTTTGCTGACTGTATAGAGCTTCTCCATCTTCAGCTACAAAGAATACAATCAATCCGATTTTGGTATTGACCATCTGGTGATGTCCATGTGTAGAGTCATCCATGTGTAGACAATGTTGTTGGAAGAGGGTGTTTGCTGTGACCAGCTCATTCTCTTGACAAAATTCTGTTAGCCTTTGCCCTGCTTCATTTTATATTCCAAGGCCAAACTTGCCTGTTACTCCAGGTATCTCTTGACTTCCTACTTACACATTTCAATCCTCAATGATCAAAAGAAAATCTTTCCTGGTGTTAGTTCTAGAAAGTCTGTAGGTCTTCATAGAACTGTTCAAATTCAGCTTCATCAGCATTCGTGGCTGGGGCATAGACTTGGATTACTGTAATACTGAATTGTTTGCCTTGGGAAAAAAACCAAGATTATTCTGTCATTTCTGAAATTGCACCCAACTACTGCATTTCAGACTCTTATTGACTGTGAGGGCTACTCCATTTCTTCTGAGGGATTCTTGCCCATTTTAGTTCACTGATTCCTAGGATGTCGATGTTCTCTCTTATCATCTCTCCTGTTTGACCACATCCAATTTACCTTGATTCTGTGGACCTAACATTCCAAGCTCCTATGCAATATTGTTCTTCACAGCATCAGACTTTACTTTCACCTCCAGACACATCCACAATTGGGCGTTATTTACACTTTGGCTCAGCCTTTTCCTTCTTTCTGGAGCTATTTCTCCACTATTCCCCAGTAGCATGCTGGACACCTACTGACCTGGGGGGCTCTTCTTCTAGTGTGGTATCTTTTTGTCTTTTCATACTGTTCCTGGGGTTCTGAAGGCAAGAATACTGAAGTGGTTGCCATCACTTATATTTCAATTAAATCAACTATATTTCAATTAAATAAAACAACAAATAAATATTTTTAATTGGTTAATTTGGGAAGTGACAAACACTAGTTGGTAAATATATGGAAAAGGCAGTGGTCCACATCTACCCAAACTTCATTGCAGCCCTGAAGTAAGTGAGGTTTTTTCCCTTCCTCATTACTTTTTCATACCCTCAAAGTCTCTCTACAGTCCAATCTTATCACTGTCATCCTCTCTCCATTACTGTCAGCCCAGGCCCCTTTGATAACAATAAAATCCGATTTTGGTATTGACCATCTGGTGATGTCCATGTGTAGAGTCATCCATGTGTAGACAATGTTGTTGGAAGAGGGTGTTTGCTGTGACCAGCTCATTCTCTTGACAAAATTCTGTTAGCCTTTGCCCTGCTTCATTTTATATTCCAAGGCCAAACTTGCCTGTTACTCCAGGTATCTCTTGACTTCCTACTTACACATTTCAATCCTCAATGATCAAAAGAAAATCTTTCCTGGTGTTAGTTCTAGAAAGTCTGTAGGTCTTCATAGAACTGTTCAAATTCAGCTTCATCAGCATTCGTGGCTGGGGCATAGACTTGGATTACTGTAATACTGAATTGTTTGCCTTGGAAACAAACCAAGATTATTCTGTCATTTCTGAAATTGCACCCAACTACTGCATTTCAGACTCTTATTGACTGTGAGGGCTACTCCATTTCTTCTGAGGGATTCTTGCCCATTTTAGTTCACTGATTCCTAGGATGTCGATGTTCTCTCTTATCATCTCTCCTGTTTGACCACATCCAATTTACCTTGATTCTGTGGACCTAACATTCCAAGCTCCTATGCAATATTGTTCTTCACAGCATCAGACTTTACTTTCACCTCCAGACACATCCACAATTGGGCGTTATTTACACTTTGGCTCAGCCTTTTCCTTCTTTCTGGAGCTATTTCTCCACTATTCCCCAGTAGCATGCTGGACACCTACTGACCTGGGGGGCTCTTCTTCTAGTGTGGTATCTTTTTGTCTTTTCATACTGTTCCTGGGGTTCTGAAGGCAAGAATACTGAAGTGGTTGCCATCACTTATATTTCAATTAAATCAACTATATTTCAATTAAATAAAACAACAAATAAATATTTTTAATTGGTTAATTTGGGAAGTGACAAACACTAGTTGGTAAATATATGGAAAAGGCAGTGGTCCACATCTACCCAAACTTCATTGCAGCCCTGAAGTAAGTGAGGTTTTTTCCCTTCCTCATTACTTTTTCATACCCTCAAAGTCTCTCTACAGTCCAATCTTATCACTGTCATCCTCTCTCCATTACTGTCATTACTACATCTCACTGAATAGTCAAAGATGTTCCAGAGGAATTTTTGTATCGAAACCATTAAAATTTTTTTTTTTCTCAAGACAAAACCCCACCTAGAAGTTGTAATATATGTATCACAAGTGAAAAAGGCTTCTTTGGAAAATATACACAAATAAATAAGAAAGGCCTCTTGGGATTCAAAAACTCTTACTGGGTTTAAACAAACCCTCATTTCTCATCTACCTTGTCAAAACTGGTGCAAGAGATGAAAACAAAATGACTAGGTGAGGCTTGGCTAGCTTCTAACCCATGAAGCCTTTATCTTCCCATGGATGACACAAAGTGACCACTGCAGGCATCTCACTTAGAAAGAATCTGAAGAGTGCTAGCCCAACTAGTGACAATATTCTAATGTCTATGTTTCATGTCTGACAAGTGGTCTTCGCGTCATTTTCTAGCTTAAGAACCTGCTTAGAATCTTAGCTGTTTTTGGACTAACGTCCTGCCTTGTTGGGTGGCTCAGCAGTAAAAAATCTGCTTGCAACACAGGAGACACTGGTTTGCTCCCCTGGTTGGACAGATCACTTGAAGAAGGAAATGGTAACCCACTCCAGTATGCTTGCCTGGAAAATCCCATGGACAGAGAAGCCTGGCGGGCTACAGTCCATCACACTGGAAAAGAGTCAGACATGACTAGTGACTAAACAACAGCAACAACAAACCTGCTTTGCTCTTGCTAATCAATTGCTTAAGAAATTCCAATCTCCCTCAAACCCCTGAGAAGCGTCTGGAGGCCTTACTGTGATAGACTTCCCTAAGTCTAAGGGTTCACAGTTAGGGCTCCAACATTTATTTGTGTCAGTGTTCTCCCTCACTGAGCTAGCTACTCTTTGGAGTACTATAACACACTTCTTTCAGACCCCCCAACTAATAGCTTGCCTGCCACTTAATTGATATCCCTTCCAAATACTGTCTGTATTCTGCCCTATGAGGAGCTTCCCCAGCATCGGCCCCAGCATCAGCATGTTAAATAGTAATGTGAGAGTGAATACCTTCTCAGTTTTGTAGATGGTTCTATTTTATAGTTATAATATGACAAATTATATATGCAAATTTCTTTACCCCTTGAACTGTTCCTTGGAGAAGCAGAAAGAGGGATTCAAAATGTCTGTAAAATGAGGTGAAAGGACAGAGCTTTCAGTCATCTGAGTAATGATTTCCTTGCTGAGAAAAGGGCAAACAGTAAGTATTTTCATTTCACTGAATACTAAAGATACGGAAACTATGACTTCTTCATATGTATTTTTTTCTCATTTCTCATCTACCTTGTCAAAACTGGTGCAAGAGATGAAAACAAAATGACTAGGTGAGGCTTGGCTAGCTTCTAACCCATGAAGCCTTTATCTTCCCATGGATGACACAAAGTGACCACTGCAGGCATCTCACTTAGAAAGAATCTGAAGAGTGCTAGCCCAACTAGTGACAATATTCTAATGTCTATGTTTCATGTCTGACAAGTGGTCTTCGCGTCATTTTCTAGCTTAAGAACCTGCTTAGAATCTTAGCTGTTTTTGGACTAACGTCCTGCCTTGTTGGGTGGCTCAGCAGTAAAAAATCTGCTTGCAACACAGGAGACACTGGTTTGCTCCCCTGGTTGGACAGATCACTTGAAGAAGGAAATGGTAACCCACTCCAGTATGCTTGCCTGGAAAATCCCATGGACAGAGAAGCCTGGCGGGCTACAGTCCATCACACTGGAAAAGAGTCAGACATGACTAGTGACTAAACAACAGCAACAACAAACCTGCTTTGCTCTTGCTAATCAATTGCTTAAGAAATTCCAATCTCCCTCAAACCCCTGAGAAGCGTCTGGAGGCCTTACTGTGATAGACTTCCCTAAGTCTAAGGGTTCACAGTTAGGGCTCCAACATTTATTTGTGTCAGTGTTCTCCCTCACTGAGCTAGCTACTCTTTGGAGTACTATAACACACTTCTTTCAGACCCCCCAACTAATAGCTTGCCTGCCACTTAATTGATATCCCTTCCAAATACTGTCTGTATTCTGCCCTATGAGGAGCTTCCCCAGCATCGGCCCCAGCATCAGCATGTTAAATAGTAATGTGAGAGTGAATACCTTCTCAGTTTTGTAGATGGTTCTATTTTATAGTTATAATATGACAAATTATATATGCAAATTTCTTTACCCCTTGAACTGTTCCTTGGAGAAGCAGAAAGAGGGATTCAAAATGTCTGTAAAATGAGGTGAAAGGACAGAGCTTTCAGTCATCTGAGTAATGATTTCCTTGCTGAGAAAAGGGCAAACAGTAAGTATTTTCATTTCACTGAATACTAAAGATACGGAAACTATGACTTCTTCATTTATCTCCAGAAGACTGTCCACAAATTCTCTTGGCTCTAGGGCAATCTTTTAATACTACCAAAAAAATAACAAAAAGAAGTAGGAAAAATAAATGAGGAAGAAATGCTTTTCACCCAAAGACTGGTCTCAAGCTTGTTTTTGATTCAAGGAGTACTCTCTGAGGAGCGTAGGTGAGGAAGAAGCATAAACTGTTATGACATGTGGTCCTTTTCCATGGGGAGAAAGTCTAGGAGATAATGAGACAGAATTGCTTGACAGGGCTCCCCAAGGACAAGGCCAATAAGCTTCAAGTTGCAGCTCCAAAAGCACAACTTAAATTTCTTAGATTTCTCACCCATTAAAATTCTAGGAAAAGGAGACTCAGTCTGAAAGTAGCTAACTCAAACTTCCTGTTACATGTGCCTCTTATAAAATCCCAAGAAGACTGTACGGCAAGAACACTTGACCAGCCATGCCAGTCTTTCCAGGTACTCAAGAGAGATTTGGAAGAAAAACATTACCTTGAGATGTTTGCAAGTTTTGTTTCCAAATAATTAATTCAACTCCTAAGGACACAAAGTACTACTGCAAGTGTTATGAAGGTTTCATTAGAAAAACCTCTGTTGTTGTACCTGGTGGTCCTGCTGTGCCTTGTGGAATAAGTGTAGAGAGATACATTATTTAGAAAAGACTGGCACTGGCAGATTGAAGAACCAATGAAAATGGGAAGAACATCTCTGGCCAAATGAGGCTGAACCATTGGTAGAGAAGGCAAAATATGGTGATGACCACAGTTTCATGGTGCCACCATGAAATTGATGGAAGTGCCATGTACATCATTTCCTGTTCATTGATGGCCACCAACAAATCCTCCCATTAGTGCACATCCAGGCCATTCCTTCCATCAAGAGGTGAACTCTATTTCCCTCCCCCTTGAGGCTGGGCTGGCCTAATGGCTTGCTTTACCAAGACAAAAAAAAGAAAGCAATAGGACTTTGCTTCACTGAGACTTCTTTTTTTTAATTAATTTTTATTGGAGTATAGTTGCTTATAATCTTGTGTTAGTTTCTACTGTACGTTAAAGTGAATCAGCTATATGTACACATATATCCCCTCTTTTTATTGGATTCTCCTCCCATTTAGGTCACCATAGAGCACCAACTACGGTTCTTATTAGTTATCTATTTTATGCATAGTACCAATAGTGTTATGTGCCAATCCTAATCTCCCAATTCTTCCCACCACCCCCTTCTTTCCTTCTTGGTACCCATACATTTCTTTTCTCTTTCTGTGTCTCTATTTCTATTTTGCAAATAAGATCATATATGCCACTCTTCTAGATTTCACATATATTCACTGTAACTATTGAGTCAAGAGATCTTATAGCTTCTACTTTCACCATCTTAGAAGCCAGATATCATATAAAGAAGCTTGGGCTTAACTATCACATGATGAGGGACCAGGTGGAGACGGAGGCCAGCTAGCCCAGACATTCCAGTTCCGCTGAGGAACCAGATGTGAATGAAGCCATCTTGGATATGAAAAGAGCCGGCAGGGCTACCAGCTGAATGCAACCAAGACCAAGTGGAGCAGAAGAGCATCCCAGTGGAGCTCAGAGAACCCATGGCATCAAAAAATTGTAAGTGGTTGTTGTTTGGAGATAGTTTTAAGTAATAAGCATATAACTAAGATAGATTCTCTGTTCCCAGTGATAATGAAGAGATATGTGCCTTGACTGGTGAGTAATCTACTTATGTGAACAATTTCTGGGTAAGTAAGTGGGTTTCTTGAGGGAGAAAAATAAAAAGTAACAATGTAGACAACAACAAGGCTGACACCAGCTCTAACAGAATAAAGAACTTGGATTAAGCTGAAAGATTTTTCTGGATACTTTTAAACTCAGACCATGTGGTGGAATCCCAGAAGTCTAAGTGATACAGAACAGAAAGACTTGTTTCCAAAGGCTTCTGATGCCAGCCTGAAAATTTAAAAAAAAAGAAGCAGTTATAGGATGTCTTGGTTTAGATTCCCACGGAAGACTGTGAGTCAAGGAGTTGAGTGAAAGCAGTTTGCTAGGAGGTATAAGGAATGTAGACAGATGAGGGAGAAAATTGGTAGGGAGAATAAAGGCAGCCAAAGTTAGTACGTTAGTTACCAGAACTGGAGACAGGAAATCTCTGGGAAATGATGTAAAATACACACCTCAGGTGCAGGCCCAGCTGAGAGAGAGGTGAATGAATATATTCACCTATTGATACATAGATATATAAGATAGATAACAGACTGATAGATGATAGAAAGGTAGGCAGTCAGATGGATAGATGAGATTAGATAGTTGATAAATAGATGACAGACACATAAACAGAAGACAGATAGGAGAGACAGCTGAAAGAAAGGAAGGAAGAGAGAAAGAGAGGGAGAGAGGCAAGGAGGGAGAGATGGAAGGAGGAAGAAAGAAAAGGAAGTTGGTATATAGGTGATAGATTGATAATTTCCAAGAGTGCTGGAAAAAGGCATGGGAAGTGATTCTTAATATATTCCATGAAACTAATTTCCTAAAGAAAGGCAAAGTAACAGATACACTGATTGATGTTAACAGTGAAATCCAGAGACATTCCTTGTGAAAAAGAACTAACAGTCTATGATCTTTGCCAAGTTAGGAGCTAGACAAAAAGCAACCTCAACTCAGAATTGAGCAGAATTCTTCCACAAAAAAGATAACTACAAATGGAATGTACCAGAAGCTTGGTAGTCAGAAAGCCATGTCTTCTCCCTTCTTCATGTCACATCTTTCTACAGGCAGCCAAGACATCAGCTAATTAATACATCCAAGACCTCAGACATCACTATGATAATAAAAAGTATGTCTCATAAGGACTAACATTTTAGTCAGTAATGAGATAAAATGTAACTGAGAAGCTTGCTATTTCAAAATGTTAGACAAATGAATTATTATTTTCATGTCAGAAATTTTCAAAGTGATAAGAGAAAAACTGCACATTAAGCAACTCTAGTAAAATATTATGAATAAAATGAAAGAAAAAAACAGATTGGCATATCTACCTCCTAATATTTATATTGGATGAGATTCTTTTGTGTGTGTGTACAAAACTATTGCATTTACAGAAGTGAGTAGACCAGAACTGTGAGTGGGGGCAGTTTGCTAGGAGGTATAAGGAATGTAGACAGATGAGGAGAAAATTGGTAGGGAGAATAAAGGCAGCCAAAGTTAGTACGTTAGTTACCAGAACTGGAGACAGGAAATCTCTGGGAAATGATGTAAAATACACACCTCAGGTGCAGGCCCAGCTGAGAGAGAGGTGAATGAATATATTCACCTATTGATACATAGATATATAAGATAGATAACAGACTGATAGATGATAGAAAGGTAGGCAGTCAGATGGATAGATGAGATTAGATAGTTGATAAATAGATGACAGACACATAAACAGAAGACAGATAGGAGAGACAGCTGAAAGAAAGGAAGGAAGAGAGAAAGAGAGGGAGAGAGGCAAGGAGGGAGAGATGGAAGGAGGAAGAAAGAAAAGGAAGTTGGTATATAGGTGATAGATTGATAATTTCCAAGAGTGCTGGAAAAAGGCATGGGAAGTGATTCTTAATATATTCCATGAAACTAATTTCCTAAAGAAAGGCAAAGTAACAGATACACTGATTGATGTTAACAGTGAAATCCAGAGACATTCCTTGTGAAAAAGAACTAACAGTCTATGATCTTTGCCAAGTTAGGAGCTAGACAAAAAGCAACCTCAACTCAGAATTGAGCAGAATTCTTCCACAAAAAAGATAACTACAAATGGAATGTACCAGAAGCTTGGTAGTCAGAAAGCCATGTCTTCTCCCTTCTTCATGTCACATCTTTCTACAGGCAGCCAAGACATCAGCTAATTAATACATCCAAGACCTCAGACATCACTATGATAATAAAAAGTATGTCTCATAAGGACTAACATTTTAGTCAGTAATGAGATAAAATGTAACTGAGAAGCTTGCTATTTCAAAATGTTAGACAAATGAATTATTATTTTCATGTCAGAAATTTTCAAAGTGATAAGAGAAAAACTGCACATTAAGCAACTCTAGTAAAATATTATGAATAAAATGAAAGAAAAAATCAGATTGGCATATCTACCTCCTAATTTTTATATTGGATGAGATTCTTTTTGTGTGTGTGTACAAAACTATTGCATTTACAAAAATGGCACAGAAGTGAATTCAACAGTCAATGAACATGCACACTTCAATCACATCTTCAACAACAAAAGGTATTTGGAACACTACAGACATGAAAGAGTACTAGATTCAACAGCAGCTGTTAAGCACTAGAGTCACAGAAGTTACACCAAAAGAGGCAAATATTGCCCAAATAAAATTAAAAATATGGAATACTTCACAAATTGGCATGTCATCCTTGTGCAGGGGCCATGCTAATCTTCTCTGTATCATTCCAATTTTAGTATATGTGCTGCCAAAGTGAACACTGATGAGATTCTTGATAAATCAATTTAATTGTTTATGAACCTGGTAATCCCTAAAGTATAGACACTTAATCACTAGTCTATTAAACTGCTCATGATTTTTAGTTATTCCCATTGCTAAACTACCAAAAGCATATGTTTAATATTTATTTAGAGTTTTTCATAATTTTACTTTTCCTTCTATTTGTATCTGCTGGTATATGAATTCATTTGGTAGAAACACCCTTTTCAAGGAGAGATTAAAGTAGGTATTATAATTGTATAAGAATAAACAAAGTAATGACTACTTTATTTGTTCATAATCTTTAATTTTTCAATCTTATTATTTCTACCATATAGCCATAAGAATATCCCAGTCTAGGGCTTCCCTGGTGGTCCAGTGGGTAAGGGTACTGCCTTGCAGTGCAAGGGGCGCTGATTTGATCCCTGGCCTGGGAAGATCCCACGTGCAGCAGAGCGGCTAGACAGATGTGTCCAACTACCAAACCGGAGCTCTGGAGCGCATGCGCCCAGATGTCACATCTTTCTACAGGCAGCCAAGACATCAGCTAATTAATACATCCAAGACCTCAGACATCACTATGATAATAAAAAGTATGTCTCATAAGGACTAACATTTTAGTCAGTAATGAGATAAAATGTAACTGAGAAGCTTGCTATTTCAAAATGTTAGACAAATGAATTATTATTTTCATGTCAGAAATTTTCAAAGTGATAAGAGAAAAACTGCACATTAAGCAACTCTAGTAAAATATTATGAATAAAATGAAAGAAAAAATCAGATTGGCATATCTACCTCCTAATTTTTATATTGGATGAGATTCTTTTTGTGTGTGTGTACAAAACTATTGCATTTACAAAAATGGCACAGAAGTGAATTCAACAGTCAATGAACATGCACACTTCAATCACATCTTCAACAACAAAAGGTATTTGGAACACTACAGACATGAAAGAGTACTAGATTCAACAGCAGCTGTTAAGCACTAGAGTCACAGAAGTTACACCAAAAGAGGCAAATATTGCCCAAATAAAATTAAAAATATGGAATACTTCACAAATTGGCATGTCATCCTTGTGCAGGGGCCATGCTAATCTTCTCTGTATCATTCCAATTTTAGTATATGTGCTGCCAAAGTGAACACTGATGAGATTCTTGATAAATCAATTTAATTGTTTATGAACCTGGTAATCCCTAAAGTATAGACACTTAATCACTAGTCTATTAAACTGCTCATGATTTTTAGTTATTCCCATTGCTAAACTACCAAAAGCATATGTTTAATATTTATTTAGAGTTTTTCATAATTTTACTTTTCCTTCTATTTGTATCTGCTGGTATATGAATTCATTTGGTAGAAACACCCTTTTCAAGGAGAGATTAAAGTAGGTATTATAATTGTATAAGAATAAACAAAGTAATGACTACTTTATTTGTTCATAATCTTTAATTTTTCAATCTTATTATTTCTACCATATAGCCATAAGAATATCCCAGTCTAGGGCTTCCCTGGTGGTCCAGTGGGTAAGGGTACTGCCTTGCAGTGCAAGGGGCGCTGATTTGATCCCTGGCCTGGGAAGATCCCACGTGCAGCAGAGCGGCTAGACAGATGTGTCCAACTACCAAACCGGAGCTCTGGAGCGCATGCGCCCAGAGCCGGTGCTCTGTGACAAGAGAGGTCGCTGCGATGGGAGGCCCATACAAGCCAAAGAACAAAGATAAGTAAATGAAAGATCAATAGAAGTGGCCAGGGCTTCCCCTGGTGGTCCAGTGGGTAAGGACACCGCCTTGCAGTGCAAGGGGCGCCGGTTCGAGCCCTGGCCTGGGATGATCCCACGTGCCGCGGAGCGGCTGGACTGATGTGTCCAGTTACAGAGCCGGAGCTCTGGAGCGCATGCGCCCAGAGCCGTGCTCTGCAACGACAGACGCCACCGCGATGGGAGACCCACAGGAGCCAAAGAACAAAGACGGATGAAAATAGAGAAATGAAAGACCAATAGAAGTGGCCCGCCCGGTCCCCTCCCTCCCCAACCCGACCCCCGCCCAAAAATAAATAAATAAATAAATCTTTAAAAAAAAAAAAAAAAAAGAAGTGGCCAAAAAGAGAGAGAGAAAACAGGAATATCCCAGTCTAAGAAATCAAAATATAAACACATGTTAATTTTCCCATTTCATTTTTCACAGAAATAGAATAAATAATCCTAAAATTTGTGTGAAACCACAAGAGACCCTGAATAGTCAAAGCAATTTTCAGAAAAAATAAACAGGCTAGAGGCATCAAAGTCTATTATAAAAGTTTTAGTAATCAAAGTAGTATGATATTGGCATAAAAAGACACAGAGATCAATAGAAAAGAATAGAGAGCCAAAAAATAAACCCACACATATACATTCAACTAATTTATTTATGCCAAGGGAGCCAAGAATATATAATGGAGAAAGGACAGCCTCTTCAATATATGGTGTTCAAAAAACTGGAGAGCTACATAAAAAGAATAAATGTGTATCTTATACCATACACAAAAATCAACTCAACATGAATTAAATACTTGAAGAGAAAGCCAGAAAACATAAAACTCCTAAGAGAAAACATAGGTAGTAAATTCCTTGATATGGGTCCTAGCAATGACTTTTTTGAATCAGATACTAAAAGCAAAAGCAACAAAGCAAAAATAAACAACTAAGACTACATCAAAACAAAAAGCTTCTTCACAGCAAAGGAAACCATCAATAAGATGAAAGGGCAACCTACTGAGCAGGAGAAAATATTAATATTTGCAAATCGTATATCTGATGTGTATGCTCAGTCACACAGTCATGTCTGACTCTTTGCAGCTCCAAGGATCACAGCCCACTCTACCCATAGAATTCCCTAGGCAAGAGTACTGGAGTGAGATGCTACTTCCTATTCCAGGGATCTTCTTGACCCAGGGATAGAACCCATGTCTCTTGCATCTTCTTCATTGGCAGGTGGTTCTTTACCACTAGCCTTCTGGGAAGTCCCATATATCTGATAAAGGGGTAATACTCAAAACATATAAGGAACTCATACAACTTAACAGCAAAAAAAGATAATTAAAAATGCATAGAAGATCTGAGTATTTTCCCAAAGAAGACATACAAATGGTTAATAGGTACATGAAGATATGTTCTAATTACCATGAAAACATAAATCAAAAGCATAATGAGATACCCACCTCACATTTATTAGAATAGTGGTTATTTTTTAAAAAAGACAAGAAATTACAAATTCTGGACATGATGTGAAGAAAAGGAAAACTCTGTGCACTCTTGGTGGGAATATAAATTGAAGACACTCTCCATGGTAAACAATATGGAGGTTCCTTTAAAAATTAAAAAGAGAACTACCATATGGCCCAGCAATTACACTTCTGGGTATTTGCCCAAAGAAATTAAAAAAAAAAACACTAATTCAAAAAGACATACACATCCTCATGCTTATTGCAGCATTATTTACAATAGTCAAGATATGGAACCAACCTCTATCCATCAATAGATGATGAAAATGTGGTATGTATATGCCAATATAAACCCCATGCTATAAAAAGTGAGGGGATATAATGTACAGCATAGTGTCTATAGTTGGTAACATTGCTTGCATATTTTAACATTGCTAAGAGAGGATATTAAAAGTCTTCATCACAGACTTCCCTGGTAGTTCAGTGGTTAGGAATGTCTGCCAATGCAGGGCTCACAGTTTCTTTCAATCCCTGGTCTGGGAAGATTCCACATACTGCAGAGCAACTAAGCAAAATAAACAACTAAGACTACATCAAAACAAAAGCTTCTTCACAGCAAAGGAAACCATCAATAAGATGAAAGGGCAACCTACTGAGCAGGAGAAAATATTAATATTTGCAAATCGTATATCTGATGTGTATGCTCAGTCACACAGTCATGTCTGACTCTTTGCAGCTCCAAGGATCACAGCCCACTCTACCCATAGAATTCCCTAGGCAAGAGTACTGGAGTGAGATGCTACTTCCTATTCCAGGGATCTTCTTGACCCAGGGATAGAACCCATGTCTCTTGCATCTTCTTCATTGGCAGGTGGTTCTTTACCACTAGCCTTCTGGGAAGTCCCATATATCTGATAAAGGGGTAATACTCAAAACATATAAGGAACTCATACAACTTAACAGCAAAAAAAGATAATTAAAAATGCATAGAAGATCTGAGTATTTTCCCAAAGAAGACATACAAATGGTTAATAGGTACATGAAGATATGTTCTAATTACCATGAAAACATAAATCAAAAGCATAATGAGATACCCACCTCACATTTATTAGAATAGTGGTTATTTTTTAAAAAAGACAAGAAATTACAAATTCTGGACATGATGTGAAGAAAAGGAAAACTCTGTGCACTCTTGGTGGGAATATAAATTGAAGACACTCTCCATGGTAAACAATATGGAGGTTCCTTTAAAAATTAAAAAGAGAACTACCATATGGCCCAGCAATTACACTTCTGGGTATTTGCCCAAAGAAATTAAAAAAAAAAACACTAATTCAAAAAGACATACACATCCTCATGCTTATTGCAGCATTATTTACAATAGTCAAGATATGGAACCAACCTCTATCCATCAATAGATGATGAAAATGTGGTATGTATATGCCAATATAAACCCCATGCTATAAAAAGTGAGGGGATATAATGTACAGCATAGTGTCTATAGTTGGTAACATTGCTTGCATATTTTAACATTGCTAAGAGAGGATATTAAAAGTCTTCATCACAGACTTCCCTGGTAGTTCAGTGGTTAGGAATGTCTGCCAATGCAGGGCTCACAGTTTCTTTCAATCCCTGGTCTGGGAAGATTCCACATACTGCAGAGCAACTAAGTCCATGCGCCACAACTGAGCCCACACTCTAGAGCCTGTGAGTCACAACTATTGAATTCTCAAGTGACTGCTACTGCAGCCCCTGAACACTAGAGCCTGTGCTCCACAACAAGAGAAGATACTATAATAAGAAGCCTGAGCACTGCAACTAGAGAGTAGTACCCATTTGTGGCAACTAGAAAAAGCCTAGGCACAGAAATGAAGACCCAGCACAGCCAAAAAATAAAATATATTAATTGAAAAAAAAAGTTATCATCACAAGAAAATAAAATTTTGTAACTATGTATAGTGGGAGATGTTAACTAGATTTACTGTGATGATCATTTCACAGTAAATACAAATATTTGAATTATTATGTTATATACCTGATATCAATAAATGTTATATTTCAACTATATCTCAATAAAAAGATGTTCATCAAAATAATATTTATAATAGCAACAATTTAGAAGCAGAATAATCAATAATGGAGGTGACTAAGTAAATCTTGGCCTGTCTATCCAATGGAGTATATGACAGTCAAGCATATGTTCATTGAGAGATTTCAATTATCTTAGAAAATGTTTATGTCCTGCTCTTATAAGACAAATTAAAATTATTCATAATTATATAAAAACAAAACAAATACATGATATTGAGATAAAAGTTTAAGACAACTCAAAAATTTACATATTAAATAATAACTTATGTTTGGCAATTCAATGTCAGACACCATAATTAGAAAATGACAAAAATATTTTTAAACAAGCAAAAAATACTGAAGAGCAGAATTTCCTTCTGTTAGCACAGTTAACTTACAAAACACTAATAAACCTCTACTCTTTACAAAGTGATGCTATCTACAAGGTACTATGGTCACTATTTAATCTGTATAGGATCTTTTATTTTACAGACGGCAATAAAGAGAAAAACACCAGCCTGTGGCACCGCAACCAACAAAGAATGAGGGATCCCACAGCTGACCCTAACAGTGTCAATCCTAAATGAAAATTTTCATGACCTTTGCAACACCAGAGACAATTTCCTCTCTTCTACCCAGGAGCACCAGGTTGACAGTGGCACTAAAGATTTAAGATGAAGATCACAGGGGCTTCCCTGGTGGTCCAGTGGGTAAGTACACTGCCTTGCAGTGCAAGGGTCACTGGTTCAATCTCTGGCCTGGGAAGATCCCACATGCTGCAGAATGGCTGGACAGATGTGTCCAACTACCAAGCCGGAGCTCTGGAGCTCATGTGCCCAGAGCCAGTGCTCTGTGGCCAGAGAGGCCACTGCGATGGGAGGCCCACACAGGCCAAGGAACAAAGATGGATGAAAATAGATAAATGAAAGACCAATAGAAGTGGCCAAAAAAAAAAAAAAAAGATGAAATCACGCTTTCATTGCAATTTAAATATAACATAGAGACCAGATTGATGCCAACAAAATTTCTTAAAAGTTTAGTGATAATATTTTGACAATTCTTTAACAGGGAAAACAAAAACATTAATAGTGAAAATTCTTTTAATGGTTTCAACTAGCAATAAATGCTCACTGCATAATAGTCAAAAACCAGACAAAAATTTAAAAGACAGTAATCATATCCAGAAACAGAGGACAGAACTTCAACAGCTGTGCAGAAATAGCCTTTAATGGAAGAACCTTAAGATCATCCAATCCAATTCTATTTTAAGTAGCTAAAGCATTTTTCCCCAGTGAGGGTAAGTAACCATTCTCGGATCACATGGCCACAAAGTGGTGGAAGGACCTGTCTCTTCCTTCTCCACATACCCATTTCTTTCAAAAATATGATGCTATCCTCTCTAAAAAAAAATTTTTTTTAATATTTGGATCATTTTCTAAAGTCTACATTGAATTTTTTACAATATTGCTCCTATTTTATGTTTTGCTTTTTTGGCAGCAAGGCATATGGAATCTTAGTTCCCTGACCAGGGATCAAACTGGCACTCCCTGTATTAGAAGGTGAAGTCTTAACCACTGGACTGCCAGGGAAGTCCCCACCATTCTCTCAGTGCTGGTGTAACAAGAGGACACAGCCTGCCAAGGAAAATGCATCTGTGAAGTCATTGATCACCAGCTAACCAGCTTACTTTAAGCTCCATAAAGAATGCTGACAATTTACTGACTAGTCAAAAGTAGACAGCTTTTTTCGTATGCTTTAAGATACATCTGAAAACAAGAATGCCCTTTAGAGGACAATCCTCAACGTGATCAGACCCACAGCCTACCAGATGAGTGACTACTTATTTTTTTCAGCTATCTCTCCTGATTGTTGCCCTTTTTATATGACTCACTGACATTTTGGAAAGCATCTATTATGGTCTTAATTTCTGCATCTGTTTCTGGAAGTTGCAGAGGAGAACTGGAATTAATTTTGGATGATTAGTACTGCTGCAAAGGACTAGAAAATGGTTTGCAATATTTCAAAACAATTCTTGATAAAAAGTTATTTGTGAAACAAGTTAATTATATCTTTAATCTTAGATTGGAGTCCTCCTTTCTTCCCCATAATTTGTGTATCACTTCCAAGACAGAATGTAAACTAATTATAATATCCATCAAAAGAATATTTTTAGTAGCATGACTATCTTGCCACCTTCAGACACAAATAAGGTTATACCTCTGTAATTTTTAAATTAATCGCTCAAATACCCACAGCCAGGAACTGTGGAAGAATTCTGGAAGTTTCTTCATTCTAAAATAGCCAGTCAGACTTTCAAATAACAGGTAGAGAGAGAGAGAGAGTTATGCATCTAATCAGTCTCTATTTCATCATCATTGCTTTTGCTGTTGCCAGAGAGTTTTTTTTGAAGGTCATGCCATGGTCAGTATTCAAATGACTCCATAGGCTATCCAGATCTCTGAGTTCTCTTAAAATGAGATGGAACCCTTTCCTTTGATGGCACTTCACCATAGGCTCTTATGAACATTGCAGCAGCGAGGGTGGGGGTGGGGGGCAGAGTTTAGTCACTAAGCTGTGTCTGACTCTTGCAACCACATGGACTGTAGCCTGCCATACTTCTCTGTTCATGGGATTCTTCAGGCAAGAATACTGGAGTGGGTTGCCAGCACCTTCTTCAAAGGATCTTCCCAACCCAGGAATTGAACCGAGGTCCCCTGCATTGCAGGCAGATTCCTTACCGACTAAGCTACAAGCAAACTTGCATTCATGGTGTAACAAGAGGACACAGCCTGCCAAGGAAAATGCATCTGTGAAGTCATTGATCACCAGCTAACCAGCTTACTTTAAGCTCCATAAAGAATGCTGACAATTTACTGACTAGTCAAAAGTAGACAGCTTTTTTCGTATGCTTTAAGATACATCTGAAAACAAGAATGCCCTTTAGAGGACAATCCTCAACGTGATCAGACCCACAGCCTACCAGATGAGTGACTACTTATTTTTTTCAGCTATCTCTCCTGATTGTTGCCCTTTTTATATGACTCACTGACATTTTGGAAAGCATCTATTATGGTCTTAATTTCTGCATCTGTTTCTGGAAGTTGCAGAGGAGAACTGGAATTAATTTTGGATGATTAGTACTGCTGCAAAGGACTAGAAAATGGTTTGCAATATTTCAAAACAATTCTTGATAAAAAGTTATTTGTGAAACAAGTTAATTATATCTTTAATCTTAGATTGGAGTCCTCCTTTCTTCCCCATAATTTGTGTATCACTTCCAAGACAGAATGTAAACTAATTATAATATCCATCAAAAGAATATTTTTAGTAGCATGACTATCTTGCCACCTTCAGACACAAATAAGGTTATACCTCTGTAATTTTTAAATTAATCGCTCAAATACCCACAGCCAGGAACTGTGGAAGAATTCTGGAAGTTTCTTCATTCTAAAATAGCCAGTCAGACTTTCAAATAACAGGTAGAGAGAGAGAGAGAGTTATGCATCTAATCAGTCTCTATTTCATCATCATTGCTTTTGCTGTTGCCAGAGAGTTTTTTTTGAAGGTCATGCCATGGTCAGTATTCAAATGACTCCATAGGCTATCCAGATCTCTGAGTTCTCTTAAAATGAGATGGAACCCTTTCCTTTGATGGCACTTCACCATAGGCTCTTATGAACATTGCAGCAGCGAGGGTGGGGGTGGGGGGCAGAGTTTAGTCACTAAGCTGTGTCTGACTCTTGCAACCACATGGACTGTAGCCTGCCATACTTCTCTGTTCATGGGATTCTTCAGGCAAGAATACTGGAGTGGGTTGCCAGCACCTTCTTCAAAGGATCTTCCCAACCCAGGAATTGAACCGAGGTCCCCTGCATTGCAGGCAGATTCCTTACCGACTAAGCTACAAGCAAACCTTTATGAATATGGTTTATTTTATTTGCATTCATGGGCTTGGTCTTATGCCCCGTGCCCACCCAGGCTAGCAGAGACAAGAGAGATTTGCGC
Source organism: Tragulus kanchil (assembly GCA_022376925.1). Taxonomy (NCBI): domain Eukaryota; kingdom Metazoa; phylum Chordata; class Mammalia; order Artiodactyla; family Tragulidae; genus Tragulus; species Tragulus kanchil. Next base: position 90,664,754 of record JAIOJX010000031.1, on the reverse strand, counting down.
TCTCATGCAAAAGTTGCACTGGAACCAGCCCACTCTACCTAGGGAGCCCATGAGAATCTGTGCTCCAAGCCCAGACACTTTCTCCCTGATGGAAGCTCCATCCTGGAAATCTCTGGTAACCCTACAAGTCAAGCAGATATCAGCCAACGCCCCTCAGTCCTCACAGAGGGTCTAACATACTGACCTTTAATAACTGAATAATAATTAATAATAATTAATAGGGTCAGTTCTCAGCACTTCATTCATTTAATCCTCATAGAGACACTATGGAGTAAATATTAATTTCTGCCCCATTTTTCTGATGAAAGAATGGAGACGCAGAAAAGTACAGTAATATAGCTAGCAACTAGGAGAAGCGAAACTTGAACACAAATGCCTGGCTCAAATTCTGTGCTCTTAACCATATCATTCTTAAAGTCAGAACAGAAGACACAGGAACTGGGAGATTGGGATTGACACATACACACTATTGATATGATTTTTAAAACAGGTAACTAATAAGTACCTACTGTATAGCATTAGGAACTCTATTCAGTGCTCTGAATGACCTGAATGGGAAGGATGTCCAAAAGGGAGGGGATATATGTATACCTGTGGCAGATTCATTCTACTGTACAGTAGAAATTAACACAGCATTGTAAAGCAATTATACTCCAATAAAAATTAATCTAAAAATTGGATTAATTAGAACAAAAGAGACTGAAGTTTCTTTGCTTCCAGGAAGTTTTCTGAGACCTATGTAAAGCTGTCCCTCTCCATCCCATTGCTCCCCAATATATAACCAATACTATACTAGAGCAGATGCAAAAACCATACTAGATGATCCTTTCTGCAGAGCAATCAGTTCCCTGCCCGTCTAAGTAGACAATTCACCTAAGCATCCCTTCTAAGAATAAAAAAAATAAAAGTTACTGGCAAAGGTGAATTTTTGGTCTCTACCTAGAAGAGAAATATCTGGAAACTTTTTTAAAACAATGGTTCTTAACATGGCATTCATGAAACTTGCATGGGAAACAATTGCATCTTTATTTTCACTGTCTTCAAAGTGAAATTGAAGATTTTCATCAGGTATAAATGTTGGCAACAGTCAACAACAGTATTTAGCAATACTGAGAACTCTGTAACAAGTCGTAATATCATCTATTTTCACATCACAATAGTTCTCAGAGAGTTCAAAAGATTCCTAGTCACTACTCTGGAATTCTGTTATGGGATTCACTGTTAAATGATGTGAGGTATGATGTTAATAATAAAGTCCCTATAATAATAAATTGCAATTTACTTTTTAACTGTTTGGTAACCAATTTCAATAGTTTGGTAACCATATTATTGGTGTCCTTTGTAATCCTATGTATTCTATTAATTCATTTTAAAATAGTATGAGAGGGCTTCCCTGATGGTCCAGTGGATAAAAAGTCCGCCTTGCAGTGCAAGGGGCACCGGTTTGAGCCCTAGCTCAGGAAGTTTCCACGTGCCTCAGAGCGTCTGGACCAGTGTGTCCAATTAGAAGCCAGCGCTCTGGAGCGCATGCACACAGAGTCAGTGCTATTCGGCGAGAGGCCACAGCAGTGGGAGGCCCACACAGGCCAAAGAACAAAGATGGATGAAAATAAAATAAAAGAGGTCAAAAAAAAATTTTTTTGAAGTTTTCATTAAAAAAAAAAGTCTGTTTAGGGGCCAAGATGGTGGAGGAATGAGAGGAGGATTTCACCAGCTCCCCAACAGAATCACCAGAACTAATCTGCAAATGAAACACCACCAACAAACCAGCCTCTGTACGACAAAAGAAGTCCTCAGGTCTACAAGGGCTGGAGAACGAGCAGCCTAAACTTTCCTGGAGCGCCCATCCTCCAGTTTCCACACCAAATCAGGTGAAGACATACCTAGGAAGTGCACCAGGATGACTGACTGAAAGCAGCATTCAGCATGAGAATCCCACCGGGGACAGTACTGTGACAGGGACGCCCCAGGAGGTGAGCTGAGACAACGCTAGCGGGGGCGTGGGAAACAGAACAGGGAAATCCCACAGGTTGCAGTCCAGAACCCCGGCTCCAGCCAGACTGTGAAGCTGCCGCTCGCGACTAGGGCAAGGAGTGAGGCTTAGCGCACAGAAAGTATGGACAGGCACATGCCAGTGGCTCGAATGAGCCCGCTCAGCCCCAGAGTTGAGGCAAAGAAGCTGGGTATCTGGGAGAAGCCCCCACTCAACAGCAGCAGAGCAGTGACAGAAACACCGGGAGAAGAGCAAGGATTGAAGTCTACCAGGGGGTATGCAACAGGGCCAGGGAATCCCCTCCAGCATGGGGTCCAGAGGCTCAACCCCGTCAGACAGACTGGGGACCGCTGGTCGCGCCCGCCCTGGCCAGCATTAAGACCTCCTATCCAGAAGCAGAAAAATATACTTTCTTCTCAGGTGTTCATGGAACATCCTCCAGGACAGACCACATCTTGGGCCACAAATCAAATCTCATCAAATTCAAGAATACTGAAATTGTATCAGCCATCTTCTCTGACCACAATGCAATGAAACTAGAGATCAACTACAGGGGAAAAAAAAAAACGCTAAAAATATAAGCACACAGAGATTAAACAATATGTATCTAAAAAACAAACTGATTACCGAGCATATCAAAGGAGAATTTTTAAAAATCCTAAAAGAAAATAACAATAAACACACAATAGTGCAAAACTTATGGGATACCACAAAAGCAGTTCTGAGAGGGAAGTTTATAGTAACACAATCCTATTTCAAACAAAAATATCAAACAGATGACTTAACCCTAAGCTTAAAACAATTGGAGAAAGAAGAACAAAAACATGCCAGAGCCACCAGAAGAAGAGAAATCATAAAGATAGGAGCAGAAATGAATGAAAAAGAAATGAAAGAAACAATAGTTAAATAAAACGAGAAGCTGATTCTTCAAAAAGATAAACAAAATTGACAAACCACTGGCCAGACTCATCAAGATAAAAAGAGAGAAGAACCAGATCAACAAAATCAATAATGAAAAAGGAGAGATTACGACAGATAATGCAGAAACACAAAGGATTATAAGAGACTACTATAAACAACTATATGGAAACAAACTGGACAACCTGGAGGAAATGGACAGCTTCTTAGAAAAGATTAGTCTTTGAAGACTGAACCAGGAAGAAATAGAACCTATGAACAACCCAATCACAAGCTCAGAAATCGAATTTGTGACCAAAAAGCTACCCAAAAGTAAAAGCCCAGGGCCAGATGGCTTCACAGCTGAATTCTACCAAACATTTAAAGAAGAGCTAATGCCTGTCCTTCTAAAACTCTTCTAAAATATTGCACAGGAAGGAACACTTCCAAATACATTCTACAAGGCCACCATCACCCTGATACCTAAGCCAGGCAAAGATAACACAAGAAAGAAAATTATAGACCAATTTCACTGATGAATTTAGATGCCAAAGTCCTCAACAAAATTCTAGCAAACAGAATTCAACAACACATCAAAAAACTCATACATTATGACCAGGTCAGGTTCATGCCAGGCATGCAAGGATTCTTCAGTATCTGAGAATCAATTAATGTGATATACCATATCAACATATTGAGAGACAAAAACCACATGATCATCTCAATAGATGCAGAAAAAGCCTTCGACAAAATCCAACACCCATTTATGATAAAAACTCTTCAGAAAATGGGCATAGAAGGAACCTATCTCAACATAGTGAAAGCCATATATGAGAAGCCCACAGCGAACATTATCCTCAATGGTGAAAAAATGAAAGAACTCAGGATCAGGAACAAGACGGGGTGTCCGCTTTCACCACTCTTATTCAATGTAGTCCTGAAAGTACTAGCAACAGCAATAAAAGAAGAAAAAGAAATAAAAGGAATCCAGATTGGAGAAGAAGAAGTAAAACTCTATTTGCAGATGACATGATCTTATACTTAGAAAAACCCCAAAGACACTATTACAAAACTACTAGAGCTAATCAACGAATTCAGCAAAGTTGCAGGATACAAAATCAATATATAGAAATCACTTGCATTCCTATACACAAGTAAAAATCAGAAAACGAAATCAAAGAGGCAATCCCCTTCACCACTGCAACCAAAAGAACAAAATACCTAGGAATAAATCTACCCAAAGAAACAAAAGAACTGTACACAGAAAATTACAAGACACTCATGAGAGAAATTAAAGAAGACTTAAACAGATGGAGAGATAGTCCATGTTCCTGGGTCGGAAGAATCAATAGAACCTATGAACAACCCAATCACAAGCTCAGAAATCGAATTTGTGACCAAAAAGCTACCCAAAAGTAAAAGCCCAGGGCCAGATGGCTTCACAGCTGAATTCTACCAAACATTTAAAGAAGAGCTAATGCCTGTCCTTCTAAAACTCTTCTAAAATATTGCACAGGAAGGAACACTTCCAAATACATTCTACAAGGCCACCATCACCCTGATACCTAAGCCAGGCAAAGATAACACAAGAAAGAAAATTATAGACCAATTTCACTGATGAATTTAGATGCCAAAGTCCTCAACAAAATTCTAGCAAACAGAATTCAACAACACATCAAAAAACTCATACATTATGACCAGGTCAGGTTCATGCCAGGCATGCAAGGATTCTTCAGTATCTGAGAATCAATTAATGTGATATACCATATCAACATATTGAGAGACAAAAACCACATGATGATCTCAATAGATGCAGAAAAAGCCTTTGACAAAATCCAACACCCATTTATGATAAAAACTCTTCAGAAAATGGGCATAGAAGGAACCTATCTCAACATAGTGAAAGCCATATATGAGAAGCCCACAGCGAACATTATCCTCAATGGTGAAAAAATGAAAGAACTCAGGATCAGGAACAAGACGGGGTGTCCGCTTTCACCACTCTTATTCAATGTAGTCCTGAAAGTACTAGCAACAGCAATAAAAGAAGAAAAAGAAATAAAAGGAATCCAGATTGGAGAAGAAGAAGTAAAACTCTATTTGCAGATGACATGATCTTATACTTAGAAAAACCCCAAAGACACTATTACAAAACTACTAGAGCTAATCAACGAATTCAGCAAAGTTGCGGGATACAAAATCAATATATAGAAATCACTTGCATTCCTATACACAAGTAAAAATCAGAAAACGAAATCAAAGAGGCAATCCCCTTCACCACTGCAACCAAAAGAACAAAATACCTAGGAATAAATCTACCCAAAGAAACAAAAGAACTGTACACAGAAAATTACAAGACACTCATGAGAGAAATTAAAGAAGACTTAAACAGATGGAGAGATAGTCCATGTTCCTGGGTCGGAAGAATCAATACTGTGAAAATGACCATGCTGCCAAATATCATCTACAGATTCAATTAGATCCCTATCAAGTTACCAATGACATTTTTCACAGAACTAGACCAAAGAATAATACAGTTCATATAAAAACATAAAAGACCCCAAATAGCCAAAGCAATCCTGAGAAAGAAAACTGGAACTAGAGGGATCAGCCTCTCTAACTTCAGACTATACTACAAAGCAACAGTCATCAAGACAGTATGGTACTGGCACAAAAACAGAATGATAGACCAATGGAACAAGACAGAGAACCCAGAGATAAAACCCATGCACCTATGGGTACCTTATTTTTGACAAAGGAGGCGAAACTATAAAATGAGACAAAGACAGCCTCTTCAACAGGTGGTGCTGGGAAAACTGGACAGCTACATGCAAAAAAATGAAGTTGGAACATCCCCTGACACCATACACTAAGATCAACTCAAAATGAATTAAAGAACTAAATGTAAGACCAGAAACCCTAAAATTCTTAGAGGAGAATATAGGCAGAACACTTCCCCCCATCCCACCCCTCCAGGCCATCGCATCCCGCCCCTGAAGGATCTCCTGTTCCCTCAGGGCAATGACAATAGCTATCCTTTTCACATATGATAGTATAGGTTTTCATACTACTTCCTCTATGCCTCCCACCCACTGTTCATTCCCCACACTGTCCATATGTCTGTTCTCTATGTCTGTTTTTCCATTGTTTTACTGCATGTTACCATTACCCTCTTACCAGATTCCATATATATGTGTTAGTATACTGTACTTGTCTTTCTCTTTTTCACTTACTTCACTTTTTATGATAGGTTCTAGATCCAGCCACCTCATTAGGGCTGACTCTTCTGCATTTCTTTTTACAGCTGAGAAGTACTCCATTGGATATATGTACCAGAGTTTTTTATCCATTCATTTGTCGATGGACATCTAGGTTGCTTCCAGGTTCTAGCTATTGTATAGAGAGCTGCAGTAAACACTGGGTACAGGTGCTTCTTTCAGTTTTGATTTCATCAGGGTATAAGCCTAATAGTGGGATTGCTGGGTCGTATGGTGCTTCTATTTTTAGTTTTTTAAGAAATCTCCATACTGTCTTCCATAGAGGCTGTATCAATTTACATTCCCACCAGCAATGCAAGAGGGTTCCCTTTTCTCCGCACCCTCTCCAGCATTTATTGTCTGTAGATTTCTTGATGATGGCCATTCTGACGGGTGTGAGGTAATATCTCATTGTAGTTTTGATTTGCATTTCTCTAATACTAAGAGAGGTTGAGTATCATTTCATGTGCTTTTCGGCCATCTGTATGTCCTCTTTGGTGAGATGTCTCTTTAGGTCCTTTTCCCATTTTTTTGATTGGGCTGTTCATTTTTCTGGTGCTGAGTTATCTGAGTTGCTTGTAGATTTTGGAGATTAATTCTTTGTCTGTTGTTTCATTTGCTATGATTTTCTCCCATTCTGTGGGCTATCTGTTCAGCTTTTTTGTAGTTTCTTTTGCTGTACAAAAGCTTTTAAGTTTCATTAGGTCCCACATGTTAATTTTTGTTTTTAGTTGTGCTATTCTAGTATGTGGGTTATGGAAGATCTTGCTTTGGTTTACGTCCTTGACAACTCAACAAAAATTTTAAGAAATTTAGAACAGTTCTGCAATAGAAGACCTTGCTTAACTTTGTTTTACTCAATGTTTCCCAAGTGTATGTATCCACACAACATTTTTACCTTGAATCCATAATACCACAGAGTGAATCACTGCATACTACTTCCTCTATGCCTCCCACCCACTGTTCATTCCCCACACTGTCCATATGTCTGTTCTCTATGTCTGTTTTTCCATTGTTTTACTGCATGTTACCATTACCCTCTTACCAGATTCCATATATATGTGTTAGTATACTGTACTTGTCTTTCTCTTTTTCACTTACTTCACTTTTTATGATAGGTTCTAGATCCAGCCACCTCATTAGGGCTGACTCTTCTGCATTTCTTTTTACAGCTGAGAAGTACTCCATTGGATATATGTACCAGAGTTTTTTATCCATTCATTTGTCGATGGACATCTAGGTTGCTTCCAGGTTCTAGCTATTGTATAGAGAGCTGCAGTAAACACTGGGTACAGGTGCTTCTTTCAGTTTTGATTTCATCAGGGTATAAGCCTAATAGTGGGATTGCTGGGTCGTATGGTGCTTCTATTTTTAGTTTTTTAAGAAATCTCCATACTGTCTTCCATAGAGGCTGTATCAATTTACATTCCCACCAGCAATGCAAGAGGGTTCCCTTTTCTCCGCACCCTCTCCAGCATTTATTGTCTGTAGATTTCTTGATGATGGCCATTCTGACGGGTGTGAGGTAATATCTCATTGTAGTTTTGATTTGCATTTCTCTAATACTAAGAGAGGTTGAGTATCATTTCATGTGCTTTTCGGCCATCTGTATGTCCTCTTTGGTGAGATGTCTCTTTAGGTCCTTTTCCCATTTTTTTGATTGGGCTGTTCATTTTTCTGGTGCTGAGTTATCTGAGTTGCTTGTAGATTTTGGAGATTAATTCTTTGTCTGTTGTTTCATTTGCTATGATTTTCTCCCATTCTGTGGGCTATCTGTTCAGCTTTTTTGTAGTTTCTTTTGCTGTACAAAAGCTTTTAAGTTTCATTAGGTCCCACATGTTAATTTTTGTTTTTAGTTGTGCTATTCTAGTATGTGGGTTATGGAAGATCTTGCTTTGGTTTACGTCCTTGACAACTCAACAAAAATTTTAAGAAATTTAGAACAGTTCTGCAATAGAAGACCTTGCTTAACTTTGTTTTACTCAATGTTTCCCAAGTGTATGTATCCACACAACATTTTTACCTTGAATCCATAATACCACTGAGTGAATCACTGCCAAGACTGAATTCTTCCTTGTAGGTACCCTTGAAAACAGCTGAAAATGCTAAGAGGTTCAGAGCACAGCAGCTGGTTCACTTAGAGGTACTGGCTTGATGCAGGAAACAACTGGGCCCCGGTCTGCTCTGGCTCCAGATTTATCTCTGGGTACAATTCACATTAGCAACTGTGATCCACAAAGGCATTCTGGACTTCCATTAAGTGAAGTCATTTGGATCTAAATGTTGTTTTTAATGGCTTCTAATTTTACTCATAAAATTTTTTCAATCATGAAAATCTTCATTTTTAGTACTGAATTGGGAACTTTGTTAGCAAATCACTTGATCCAGTCACTAAGGTGATTTTAAAGAGCCCTTTCCATCTGGCCAGTTCTCCTGCTCCTAGCCCTGCCAAAACCATAAATCCAGCTCTTCCAGATAGGATGTAGGGCTTGGCTGCTTCCCCATTTACATCACATCCAGCTCACTCCATCACTTGGCTCACCCTTTTGTATTACAGCATTCATATCTGTCCTTTAAGACCAAAAGTAAGTTATTTAAAGATTTCCCTGGTGGTCCAGTGGATAAGAATCTGCCTGACAATGTAGGGGAGACGGATTTGATCGCAGATCTGGGAAGATTCCATATGCTGGGGAACAACAAAGCCCAAGCTCCACAACTACCGAGCCCGTGCACCTAGAGTCCATACTCTGTAACAAGAGAAGCCATCGCAGTGAGAAGCTCCAAGTACCGCAACTAGGGAGTAGGTCCCACTCTCCATAACAAGAGAAAGCCAGCACACAGCAACAAAGACCCACTGTAGCTAAAAATAAAAAAATAATAAATTATTTGTTTAAAGAAATAAGATTCTTTTAGGCCAAAATCATGCTGTAGACAGTGACATATTCTCTGTATATTTAGGCAAAATGCTCTGTGCCTAGAAGTTAGGGAAGGGAGGAAAGATGAAAGGAAGGAAGGAAGGGAAAAAAAAACTAAAAAGACACAAATGAAAACAATAAACGAAGGCTTGTTTGTACTAAAAGATTAACTTGATGCTTCATCAAAATAGAGCTCTTGTTTTGTTGATGCCCTAAAATATTTTACATGGTATAATATACACATTCTTGAAGAGTTAATAAAATAAGGAATACAGGGAAACAAGGGAAATGAATACAATACTATGTCTGCTGTGTTTTTGTTCAGGGAATCCTGACTTGCTTCAGCTATGTTATCCTCTACTATCTCCCAACCAACTGAATTAGACACTAATTATGCATTAGGTCAAACGTTACACTTAGAATTCTTCATATGAAAAGAAAAATTGCCTAAATAATAATAGCAATAATAGTAATTCCTTAGGTAAGGATAGAATTCTCTTAAAAGTGTTGAAAGTATTAGTCACTCAGTCCTGTCCAACTCTTCGTGATCCCATGGACTTCGACCTACTAGACTCCTCTGTCCATGGAATTGTCCACTAAAAGTACTGGAGTGGGTAGCTGTTCCCTTCTCCAGGAATATTCCCAACCCAGGGATCAAAACCGGGTCTCCTGCACTACAGGCAGGTTCTTTAACACCTGAGCCACCAGGACTGTCAAAATCTTCTTTGGAGGGTTCTTGTCTTAACTGACTGCTTGCATCCTAAGCTGCTTCAGTTTATAGCCCGCCAGGCTCCTTTATCCTAAATACCAAGACCCCTGTTTTAAAATATAATACCAAATGCTCTGATTTGAAGAAAAATATTAGTCCATTATATTACTATTATACATTTAGTAATTATACCGAGCCCGTGCACCTAGAGTCCATACTCTGTAACAAGAGAAGCCATCGCAGTGAGAAGCTCCAAGTACCGCAACTAGGGAGTAGGTCCCACTCTCCATAACAAGAGAAAGCCAGCACACAGCAACAAAGACCCACTGTAGCTAAAAATAAAAAAATAATAAATTATTTGTTTAAAGAAATAAGATTCTTTTAGGCCAAAATCATGCTGTAGACAGTGACATATTCTCTGTATATTTAGGCAAAATGCTCTGTGCCTAGAAGTTAGGGAAGGGAGGAAAGATGAAAGGAAGGAAGGAAGGGAAAAAAAAACTAAAAAGACACAAATGAAAACAATAAACGAAGGCTTGTTTGTACTAAAAGATTAACTTGATGCTTCATCAAAATAGAGCTCTTGTTTTGTTGATGCCCTAAAATATTTTACATGGTATAATATACACATTCTTGAAGAGTTAATAAAATAAGGAATACAGGGAAACAAGGGAAATGAATACAATACTATGTCTGCTGTGTTTTTGTTCAGGGAATCCTGACTTGCTTCAGCTATGTTATCCTCTACTATCTCCCAACCAACTGAATTAGACACTAATTATGCATTAGGTCAAACGTTACACTTAGAATTCTTCATATGAAAAGAAAAATTGCCTAAATAATAATAGCAATAATAGTAATTCCTTAGGTAAGGATAGAATTCTCTTAAAAGTGTTGAAAGTATTAGTCACTCAGTCCTGTCCAACTCTTCGTGATCCCATGGACTTCGACCTACTAGACTCCTCTGTCCATGGAATTGTCCACGCAAAAGTACTGGAGTGGGTAGCTGTTCCCTTCTCCAGGAATATTCCCAACCCAGGGATCAAAACCGGGTCTCCTGCACTACAGGCAGGTTCTTTAACACCTGAGCCACCAGGACTGTCAAAATCTTCTTTGGAGGGTTCTTGTCTTAACTGACTGCTTGCATCCTAAGCTGCTTCAGTTTATAGCCCGCCAGGCTCCTTTATCCTAAATACCAAGACCCCTGTTTTTAAAATATAATACCAAATGCTCTGATTTGAAGAAAAAATATTAGTCCATTATATTACTATTATACATTTTATTCTAGGCCCTAAAGTATCCAATGGGATAACACAGAACATCTCATTCATGATAAACATTGATCAATTAAAACAGAAATGTAAAAAACAGGATAGTTTGAACTACCCTGGCAGGCCAGAAGCTAAAACCCCAAATGGTACTCCCAATGCAGGGGAAGCCTAGGTCCCATCCCTGGTCAGGAACTAGATCCTGCATGCCATAGCTAAGATTGGTGTAGCCACACAAATAAATAAATAATTTTAAAATAAATAAATAAAAATTAAAGACTTTGTTGAGTTCTAACCCTAACCTTTCATTTTCTGTCTTCAAAAATTTGGGGAAAATATTTAAAATACAGTATCACTTTCATATGTTTTTGATTAGCTTTAGAAGAATAAGCCTTAATTTGAAAAAAAAAAAAATGCATGCATCCCAGTATTCATACTGGCATTATTTGCAATTGCCAAGGTGTGGAAGAAACCTAACTGTCCATCAATGAATGGATAAAGAAGATAAGAGATACAAACACATACACATACACACACACACACACAGCTACTGAAATACTGCTCAACCATAAAAAAGAATAAAGTTTTGCCCTTGCAGTAACATGGATGTACTTGATGGCATTATGTTAAATAAAATAAGTCAGACAGAGAAAGACAAATACTGTATGATCTCACTTATATGTGGAATCTAAAAAGCACAACAAACTAGTGAATAAAACAAGAAAGAAGCAGACACATGGATATAGAGAACAAACTAGTGGTTACCAGTAGGGATGGGAAAGGGGCAATATGGAGGTGGGGGAGAAGAGGTATTATGGAATTACATGACATCATGTGTGTGAAACTGTTAAAAATTGTAAAATACTACAGAATTTAAAGAATATTTCATTCAATTAAAAAAAAGAATGTCCTAAACAAGATAGTGGTTATATGGTTATAAAGACCAACTAAATACAAAATTATTTTGTTTACTCAGAAAATAACACAGTTAAACAAGGTCCCACTATATAGAACAGGGAACTATATTCAATATCCTATGTTAATGGCAGCGAGGGGATGGGTCCACGTGCGGAAGTCCATGTGGGCGCTGGTGCAGCCCCAAGCAGTGCGGGTCTCCATGGGGAGATACAGCAGATTCGGGTGCAGGAAGCAGTGAACTCCATGGTGAAGAGTCTGGAGAGACAGAATATCCAGAAGATGCAGGGCCCTCATGTTCTGGTACAGCTCCAGCTGTTGTGAGGACAGCCAGGCCTCCATGCAGCAAGTGCACCAGTGCACTGAGCACTGCCATGTACCTCTGGCTCAAACCCAGGCCCTGGTGACCAGCAAGCTGGAGAAGTTCCAGGACTGCCTGGCCCAGTGCACTATGTACTGTAACAACAAGGCCGAATACTCAATAGATGTGGGGAGTAAGGAGCTTCAGGTGAAGCGGCAGCTTGAGCCATGTGTGACCAAGTGTATGGATGACCACATGAACCTCATCCCAACCATGAGCAGGAAGATGAAGGAGTCTCTCTCTTCCATTGGGAAAGAGATGACTGCCAGTGGCCATCAGGGTTGAGGGTAGGAAGCCATTGTAAAAAAGGAATGGGGATTTGAATCTTTTAAGGAAAGCTTATGCATAAGGAATTTAAGGATGGCAACAAGGTTAAGGCCTATGTTCCTTTCCTCTGGACACTGGTTCCTTTGTGTTTCAATCCTAGAACGTAAAATGAAAAAAACGGTGCTAAAATTTGGGTCAGAGAGAACACAGGGGGTTTTTTGTGAGCTTGAATGTCATGTGGCAAGTGCTTATCCTGGCTACAGGGAACCTCCCTTGAAACAAACCAGAGCCCTCCAAGGTGCCAGATTCTCTTGCATGGATACAACAGGCGCAGGATCATCTAACCTGCTTATTATGAGCTGATGGAGTGTGAGAAGAGGTGTTTGTTTGTTGCCAACTTGCTGTTCACCAGAAGGATCACTACAACATTTTCCACAAACTCTAATAAAATGAAATCCATAGGTCATTAATTTAGAAGGGGAGAGGGGACTTCTGGGGTTTCGTTTTGCTTGGTTTTGTTTTGTATCCAAGAGCGTGACATTAATTTAAGAAGTTAAGTTGGGAAAGTAGTTTGGATAAAAACTTTGAAAGGGTCCATGCAGATACTCATTTCTAACCATCAAGATGTGGATGTGGGCTTCCCTGGTGGTCCAGTGGGTAAGGACACCGTCTTGCAGTGTAAGGGGCGCAGGTTCGATCCCTGGCCTGGGAAGATACCACGTGCCGCGGAGCGGCTGGACCAATGTGTCCAATTACTGAGCCAGAGCTCTGGAGCACGTGTCCGGAGCCAGTGCTCTACGACAACAGAGGCCACTGCGATGGGAGGCCCACACGGGCCAAAGAACAAAAGATGGATGAAAACCTCTGGCTCAAACCCAGGCCCTGGTGACCAGCAAGCTGGAGAAGTTCCAGGACTGCCTGGCCCAGTGCACTATGTACTGTAACAACAAGGCCGAATACTCAATAGATGTGGGGAGTAAGGAGCTTCAGGTGAAGCGGCAGCTTGAGCCATGTGTGACCAAGTGTATGGATGACCACATGAACCTCATCCCAACCATGAGCAGGAAGATGAAGGAGTCTCTCTCTTCCATTGGGAAAGAGATGACTGCCAGTGGCCATCAGGGTTGAGGGTAGGAAGCCATTGTAAAAAAGGAATGGGGATTTGAATCTTTTAAGGAAAGCTTATGCATAAGGAATTTAAGGATGGCAACAAGGTTAAGGCCTATGTTCCTTTCCTCTGGACACTGGTTCCTTTGTGTTTCAATCCTAGAACGTAAAATGAAAAAAACGGTGCTAAAATTTGGGTCAGAGAGAACACAGGGGGTTTTTTGTGAGCTTGAATGTCATGTGGCAAGTGCTTATCCTGGCTACAGGGAACCTCCCTTGAAACAAACCAGAGCCCTCCAAGGTGCCAGATTCTCTTGCATGGATACAACAGGCGCAGGATCATCTAACCTGCTTATTATGAGCTGATGGAGTGTGAGAAGAGGTGTTTGTTTGTTGCCAACTTGCTGTTCACCAGAAGGATCACTACAACATTTTCCACAAACTCTAATAAAATGAAATCCATAGGTCATTAATTTAGAAGGGGAGAGGGGACTTCTGGGGTTTCGTTTTGCTTGGTTTTGTTTTGTATCCAAGAGCGTGACATTAATTTAAGAAGTTAAGTTGGGAAAGTAGTTTGGATAAAAACTTTGAAAGGGTCCATGCAGATACTCATTTCTAACCATCAAGATGTGGATGTGGGCTTCCCTGGTGGTCCAGTGGGTAAGGACACCGTCTTGCAGTGTAAGGGGCGCAGGTTCGATCCCTGGCCTGGGAAGATACCACGTGCCGCGGAGCGGCTGGACCAATGTGTCCAATTACTGAGCCAGAGCTCTGGAGCACGTGTCCGGAGCCAGTGCTCTACGACAACAGAGGCCACTGCGATGGGAGGCCCACACGGGCCAAAGAACAAAAGATGGATGAAAATAGATAAATGAAAGACCAATGGAAGTGGCCTGCCTGCCCCTTTTCTCCCCACCCAATCCCCACCTAAATAAATAAATAAATAAATAAAATAAAACTTAACAACACACACAAAAAAAAGATGTGGATGTGCACTTCTTAAAATCCCCACACCTCTTTCAGTTTGGAGATCCTGCACAACTGTATGACACGGTACCACACTAGTAAGGGAAGCAAGTCTTCCCTCTCACAGCAGTCATGACGGCCCCAAGACCACTACAGCAGAGGCAGCAGACTGCCAGGGCAGTCTCACAGTGACACTCACCCTTGACGGGAAACGGGATTGTGACTGTGTTATATGATCATATTCATGAATGAACAGTGAAAGAGGAACTGTTAGCTGCTTAATTAAGAGGGTTGTAAAGCACTTGTTTTGGAAAAATTCAGTTTTCATGAAACAGAAAGAAAGCCTAAACCCAGTCTTGCTTACTTTTGCCCCCTGAAATAACAGAGCCTTATTGAGACAATCCCCTAAGAATACAAAAGTCAAGGGAGGAAAAGTAAGCAACCTGTGGGTGAGCTGTGGCTCCTTTAAGGGAAAGAGGGACTGCCCACCATTACCAAATGCCACTTCTGCCAGGACCTTTGCTACATGTGTTGTTCTAGCAGCTTACCATTTTGATAAGGACTGTGTTGTCTTTTTGCCAGTTTATTAGTTGAAATGATAATGCAGCCTGTCTGCCATTTCAAGACTGTGATATATTTTTCTAATGGTTTTATTTTAAAAACAAATTGAGAGGCGCTCCGGTCTGAAGCAGTGAAGTAGTGACTTAGTGAAACTCCAGGAACCGCAAAGGAAAAAAAAAAGTGTCCCAAGAAGAAATGTATTCTCTGAGGATGTGACTTTGGGTCTTTTCAGGATACATAGGCAACACAAAGGAAATACCATACCAAGATGGACAACAGAGGGTCCCCTCCACTTTGAGCCTAAGATACATTGACTAATCATTTCCAAGTGGTGCTTCATAAAATTCTTGGCAACTGAGTCTTTTAAACTGCAACAGATGTGAAGTGAAATCGATTCAGGTTTGTCACTCATCCAGCATGGCATTTCACATGATGTACTCTACTTATAAGTTAAATAAGGAAGATGGAGGAGGAATGAGGGGAAGATTTCACCAGCTCCCCAACAGAATCACCAGAACTAATCAAGAAATGAAACACCACCAACAAACCAGCCGCTAGACGACAGAAGAACTCCATAGGTCTGCGAGAGTAGAAGAGTGAACAGCCAGAAATTTCCCCGGAGCTACTGTTCTAAGAATCCTCTATCCTAACCCCCATGCTGGACCAGACCGAAGGAGAGCGCACCAGCAAGTGCCCTAAAAGGGGGCCTGAGAGGAGTGTCAGGGGAGAGAGGGCAGCGCTCAGCGCGAAAATTCCAAGAAGCCACCCGGATTGCCAGCAGAAATTAAGACACTGCGAAGATAGGATACTGGTGCAGGGCCTGGCAGAATGCAATTGGGAAGTTCCCCACGGAGTGCTGCCTAGAGACCTGGAGCTGGAAGGGAGCGCCCAGTGTGAAAATCGCGTCACTTGGCCGGGCGAAAATCACGACTTTCCGCCTGGCACCGGGTGTTCAAACACTCCTAGCGGGGGCTTGCTGAACGGAGAGGGGAAGTCGCCCACAGATTGCTGACCAGGGACCGGGCTCAAGCCGGACGGGAAAGCTTGTGCCTGCCTTTGGGACTTCGACGCATAACTGGCAGTGCGGGCGCGCCAGTGGCGGAGGAGCCCGTGCACCCCCATAGCTACACCCGCAGCGGAGGAAGCCGGGAGAAGGGCAGGTATTGGAGGCTACCGGCCCCCCTCCAACACGGGACTGTGCGCGGAGTGGCCCCCCACCCGAGAGACTGTGATTAGCCTGCCACCCAGGCCAGCACCTGAGCTTACAGCAAAGCCATTCTTTTACTGAAAACAAACCATAGCAACCGGTGCCGTAAGGGAAAGGCTACATCATCAGGACAACACCATCGAGAGCAGATTAGCTGCCACCAGACAGATGAGAGGATAAAAACCAGGGACAGTATTTAGCTTTTTTTGTTTGTTTATTTGTTGTGGACGGCTCTGTTTATTTGATCGGTCAGGTTTGTTTTTTGGGGATTTGTTTTTGGTTTTTTTGTCTCTTCTTATTAAGTTTCTCTTCCCTTTTAATTTTTAATTTCTTTTTTTTTTGATTTTTAATTATTAATTTTTTTTTTAATTTTAAATCCTGGAAACGTCTAATTTTCTTTCCTTTTTCCCACTCCTTCCTCCATGTCCTAAATCTAAAACTTTCTCCTGTCTACCACTACCCTCTAGATAAATATTTCCTACCTTGCTGTCTCCACTATTCTCTTCTGGCTGCACTAAACAATGCAACACACTAATCTTGGCTACCTAACCCTATGAAATCCTTCCAAGTCGAATCTATTCCTTCTCATTACCCATACACTCTCCATCTCCTCACCCCCAACACAAGTCCTAGTTAAAAATTGCTTTCAATGAAATAGTCCAAGCCAGGACCTTACCAAAGATCTATTTTTCCAGGCACTATTTTAATCAATTCAGAGCTTAACGGGCAAGTACCATCTTTGATTGCATCGTTTGCCAGAAAAATTTCCTATGCTTTGTCACTGTAAGACTGGTTAGATGTGGTTATTGCTGTGGATGTATGTATATCTTATGACTATGTTAGAAAACATCTGCATGCTTTTATGACTGTCACCCATTAGGGATACACCTCTTGTACCTCGGATGCTAGTATTTGAACTAGTATTACAGAACACCATAGCAAACCAGACACAGAGCCTACACCCTCTGACCAATCATAAAACCAAGGATCCTCGGAGTGGAAGCCCTGATTCCAAGACCCCACACTATAAAGAACATACAACACTAGAGATTATTCATCTGTAAACAAGACCTAACAGCACCCAAGGCACAAACCACTGAACTCTTCTAGAAGGACAGAAACCCAAAGGAAGGGAGAATTCAACCAAGAAGCCCGGTGGGAAAAAGAACTCCATACACACAGACACACACAAAGAAACAAAAATTAACCTAATAATGAAACGACAGAGAAACACTGCACAAATGAAGGACCAAGCTAGAGAAACACAGCTTCAAATGACAGAGGAGGAGATAGACAAATTATCTGAAAGAGAATTCAGAGAAACTATACTAATGAAGTTGCAAAACACTGAAAACAGAATATTAGAGGAAATTAGTGCACTGAGAAAAGACATGCAGGAAATGAAAAATAAGCAAGTAGAGACCACCAACTCAATTGCTGAACTCAAAAATACTATAGAAGGTCTCAACAGTAGACTATCTACTGTTGAGTGAGCTGGAAGAATGGTGGAAATAAGTGCTGAAGAACAGAACAAAGCCGAAAGAATTAAAAGAACTGAGGATAGCCTGAAGGGACAAATCTTCTCCTTACCACTACCCTCTAGATAAATATTTCCTACCTTGCTGTCTCCACTATTCTCTTCTGGCTGCACTAAACAATGCAACACACTAATCTTGGCTACCTAACCCTATGAAATCCTTCCAAGTCGAATCTATTCCTTCTCATTACCCATACACTCTCCATCTCCTCCCCCCCAACACAAGTCCTAGTTAAAAATTGCTTTCAATGAAATAGTCCAAGCCAGGACCTTACCAAAGATCTATTTTTCCAGGCACTATTTTAATCAATTCAGAGCTTAACGGGCAAGTACCATCTTTGATTGCATCGTTTGCCAGAAAAATTTCCTATGCTTTGTCACTGTAAGACTGGTTAGATGTGGTTATTGCTGTGGATGTATGTATATCTTATGACTATGTTAGAAAACATCTGCATGCTTTTATGACTGTCACCCATTAGGGATACACCTCTTGTACCTCGGATGCTAGTATTTGAACTAGTATTACAGAACACCATAGCAAACCAGACACAGAGCCTACACCCTCTGACCAATCATAAAACCAAGGATCCTCGGAGTGGAAGCCCTGATTCCAAGACCCCACACTATAAAGAACATACAACACTAGAGATTATTCATCTGTAAACAAGACCTAACAGCACCCAAGGCACAAACCACTGAACTCTTCTAGAAGGACAGAAACCCAAAGGAAGGGAGAATTCAACCAAGAAGCCCGGTGGGAAAAAGAACTCCATACACACAGACACACACAAAGAAACAAAAATTAACCTAATAATGAAACGACAGAGAAACACTGCACAAATGAAGGACCAAGCTAGAGAAACACAGCTTCAAATGACAGAGGAGGAGATAGACAAATTATCTGAAAGAGAATTCAGAGAAACTATACTAATGAAGTTGCAAAACACTGAAAACAGAATATTAGAGGAAATTAGTGCACTGAGAAAAGACATGCAGGAAATGAAAAATAAGCAAGTAGAGACCACCAACTCAATTGCTGAACTCAAAAATACTATAGAAGGTCTCAACAGTAGACTATCTACTGTTGAGTGAGCTGGAAGAATGGTGGAAATAAGTGCTGAAGAACAGAACAAAGCCGAAAGAATTAAAAGAACTGAGGATAGCCTAAGGGACCTATGGGACAATATCAAATGCACCAACATTAGAATTATAGGAGTTCCAGAGGAAGAAGAGGGAAACAAAGGCTATGAAAATATTCTTGAAGAGGTTATAGTGGAAAACTTCCCCAACATGGGAAAGGAAATAGTCAACCAAGTCCAAGAAGCACAAAGAGTTC
Source organism: Tragulus kanchil (assembly GCA_022376925.1). Classification (NCBI taxonomy): domain Eukaryota; kingdom Metazoa; phylum Chordata; class Mammalia; order Artiodactyla; family Tragulidae; genus Tragulus; species Tragulus kanchil. The sequence continues at coordinate 90,645,458 of JAIOJX010000031.1, read as the reverse complement.
CGCACAGGATAAACCCTAGAAGAAACACACCAAGGCACATTCTAATCAAACTGACGCAAACCAAATATAAAGACAGAATACTAAAAGCAGCTAGGAACAAACAACAAATAACATATAAAGGAAACCCCATATGTCTAACTGCGGATCTCTCAACAGAAACCCTGCAGGCCAGAAGAGAATGGCAGGACACATTTAAACGGCTAAAAGAGAATAACCTGCAACCAAGAATTCTCTACCCAGCAAGAATCTCATTCAGAATTGATGGTGAAGGTAAAAGCTTCACAGACAGACAAAAACTAAAAGAATTCTGTACCACAAAACCAGTCCTACAACAGGTGTTAAAGGGTCTGATATAGCCAATAAATACAAGAGTAGGAGAAGTCCTACAAATCAAACCCCAAACTTCTAAGATGACAATAGGAACATGTGTTGAATGTAAATGGATTAAATGCTCCAACCAAATGACACAGGCTGGCTGAATGGATCAACAAAGAAACCCATACACACAGACACACACAAAGAAACAAAAATTAACCTAATAATGAAACGACAGAGAAACACTGCACAAATGAAGGACCAAGCTAGAGAAACACAGCTTCAAATGACAGAGGAGGAGATAGACAAATTATCTGAAAGAGAATTCAGAGAAACTATACTAATGAAGTTGCAAAACACTGAAAACAGAATATTAGAGGAAATTAGTGCACTGAGAAAAGACATGCAGGAAATGAAAAATAAGCAAGTAGAGACCACCAACTCAATTGCTGAACTCAAAAATACTATAGAAGGTCTCAACAGTAGACTATCTACTGTTGAGTGAGCTGGAAGAATGGTGGAAATAAGTGCTGAAGAACAGAACAAAGCCGAAAGAATTAAAAGAACTGAGGATAGCCTAAGGGACCTATGGGACAATATCAAATGCACCAACATTAGAATTATAGGAGTTCCAGAGGAAGAAGAGGGAAACAAAGGCTATGAAAATATTCTTGAAGAGGTTATAGTGGAAAACTTCCCCAACATGGGAAAGGAAATAGTCAACCAAGTCCAAGAAGCACAAAGAGTTCCGCACAGGATAAACCCTAGAAGAAACACACCAAGGCACATTCTAATCAAACTGACGCAAACCAAATATAAAGACAGAATACTAAAAGCAGCTAGGAACAAACAACAAATAACATATAAAGGAAACCCCATATGTCTAACTGCGGATCTCTCAACAGAAACCCTGCAGGCCAGAAGAGAATGGCAGGACACATTTAAACGGCTAAAAGAGAATAACCTGCAACCAAGAATTCTCTACCCAGCAAGAATCTCATTCAGAATTGATGGTGAAGGTAAAAGCTTCACAGACAGACAAAAACTAAAAGAATTCTGTACCACAAAACCAGTCCTACAACAGGTGTTAAAGGGTCTGATATAGCCAATAAATACAAGAGTAGGAGAAGTCCTACAAATCAAACCCCAAACTTCTAAGATGACAATAGGAACATGTGTTGAATGTAAATGGATTAAATGCTCCAACCAAATGACACAGGCTGGCTGAATGGATCAACAAAGATACCCATATATATGCTGCTTATAAGAGACCCACTTCAGACCTAGAGATACTCATAGACTCAAAGTAAGAGGCTGGAAAAAGATATTCCATGCAAATAGAAATCAAAAGAAAGCTGGAGTAGCAATCCTCATATCAGACAAAATAGACTTTAAAGTAAAGAAGATTCTAAGAGACAAGGCAGGTCACAACATCATGATTAAGCGATCCATCCAAGAGGAAGACATAACAGTCATGAATATCTACGCACCCAACTCAGGGGCACCTCAATACATAAGACAGGTACTTTCAGACATAAAAGAAGAAATCAATAACACAGTAATAGTAGGAGACTTTAACACTCCTCTCACACCAATGGACAGATCATCCAAACAGAAAATTAATCAAGAAACACAAGCCTTAAATGCCACACTAGAAAAGATGGACCTCATCGATATCTTTAGGACGTTCCATCCAAAAGCAGAAGAATACACTTTCTTCTCAAGTGCTCACGGAACATTTTCCAGGATAGACCACATCTTGGGTCACAAATCCAACCTCAGTCAATTCAAGAAAACTGAAATTATATCAGCCATCTTCTCGGACAACAATGCAATGAGACTAGAGATCACCTACAGAAAAAAAACCCGCTAAAAACACAAGCACATGGAGATTGAACAATACATACCTAAAAAACCAACTGATTACCAAGCAAATCAAAGGAGAAATAAAAAAATTCCTAGAAGAAAATGACAACAAACACGACAGTGCAAAACCTATGGCTCGGATCTCTCGACAGAAGCCCTGCAGGCCAGAAGAGAATGGCAGGACACATTTAAACGGCTAAAAGAGAATAACCTGCAACCAAGAATTCTCTACCCAGCAAGAATCTCATTCAGAATTGATGGTGAAGGTAAAAGCTTCACAGACAGACAAAAACTAAAGAATTCTGTACCACAAAACCAGTCCTACAACAGGTGTTAAAGGGTCTGATATAGCCAATAAATACAAGAGTAGGAGAAGTCCTACAAATCAAACCCCAAACTTCTAAGATGACAATAGGAACATGTGTTGAATGTAAATGGATTAAATGCTCCAACCAAATGACACAGGCTGGCTGAATGGATCAACAAAGATACCCATATATATGCTGCTTATAAGAGACCCACTTCAGACCTAGAGATACTCATAGACTCAAAGTAAGAGGCTGGAAAAAGATATTCCATGCAAATAGAAATCAAAAGAAAGCTGGAGTAGCAATCCTCATATCAGACAAAATAGACTTTAAAGTAAAGAAGATTCTAAGAGACAAGGCAGGTCACAACATCATGATTAAGCGATCCATCCAAGAGGAAGACATAACAGTCATGAATATCTACGCACCCAACTCAGGGGCACCTCAATACATAAGACAGGTACTTTCAGACATAAAAGAAGAAATCAATAACACAGTAATAGTAGGAGACTTTAACACTCCTCTCACACCAATGGACAGATCATCCAAACAGAAAATTAATCAAGAAACACAAGCCTTAAATGCCACACTAGAAAAGATGGACCTCATCGATATCTTTAGGACGTTCCATCCAAAAGCAGAAGAATACACTTTCTTCTCAAGTGCTCACGGAACATTTTCCAGGATAGACCACATCTTGGGTCACAAATCCAACCTCAGTCAATTCAAGAAAACTGAAATTATATCAGCCATCTTCTCGGACAACAATGCAATGAGACTAGAGATCACCTACAGAAAAAAAACCCGCTAAAAACACAAGCACATGGAGATTGAACAATACATACCTAAAAAACCAACTGATTACCAAGCAAATCAAAGGAGAAATAAAAAAATTCCTAGAAGAAAATGACAACAAACACGACAGTGCAAAACCTATGGGATACCACAAAAGCAGTTCAAAGAGGGAAATTTATAGCAATACAATCCCACCTCAAGAAACTAGGAAAATATGAAGCAGATGACTTATCCCTCCGCTTAAAGCAATTGGAAAAAGAAGAACAAGAACATCCCAAAGCCAGCAGAAGAAGAGAAATTATAAAGACTAGAGCAGAAATAAATGAGAAGTGAAAGAAACTATAGTACGGATAAATAAAACAAAAAGCTGGTTCTTTGAAAAGGTAAACAAAATTGACAAGCCTCTGGCCAGACTCATCAAGAGAAAGAGAGAGAAGAACCAGATCAACAAAATCAAAAACAAAAAAGGAGACATTGCAACAGATCATGCAGAAATCCAAAGGATTCTAAGGGACTATTATGAGCAACTCAATGGCAACAAACTGGACAACCTGGAAGAAATGGACAGTTTCTTGGGGAAGATCAATCTTTCAAGGAAGAAACAGAAACTTTGAACAACCCAATCACAAGCTCAGAAATCAACCTTGTGATTAAAATCTACCCAAAAATAAAACCCCAGGGCCAGATGGTTTCACAACCGAAACCCACCAAACAATTAAAGAAGAACTAATGCCTGTCCTTCTAAAACTCTTTCAGAAAATTGCACAGGAAGGAACACTTCCAAACACCTTCTACAAGGCCACCATCACCCTGATACCCAAACCAGGCAAAGACAACACAAAAAAGGAAAATTACAGGCCAATTTCTCTGATGAACTTAGATGCCAAGATCCTCAACACAATCCTAGCAAACAGAATTCAACGACACATCAAAAAACTCATACATCATGAGCAGGTCGGGTTCATCGCAGGCATGCAAGGATTCTTCAACATCCACAAATCAATCAATGTGATACACCATATCAACAAACTGAGAGACAAAAATCATATGATCATCTCAATAGATGCAGAAAAAGCCTTCGACAAAGTACAGCATCCGTTTATGAAAAAAAACTTTCCCAAAAACACAAGCACATGGAGATTGAACAATACATACCTAAAAAACCAACTGATTACCAAGCAAATCAAAGGAGAAATAAAAAAATTCCTAGAAGAAAATGACAACAAACACGACAGTGCAAAACCTATGGGATACCACAAAAGCAGTTCAAAGAGGGAAATTTATAGCAATACAATCCCACCTCAAGAAACTAGGAAAATATGAAGCAGATGACTTATCCCTCCGCTTAAAGCAATTGGAGAAGAAGAACAAGAACATCCCAAAGCCAGCAGAAGAAGAGAAATTATAAAGACTAGAGCAGAAATAAAGGAGAAGTGAAAGAAACTAGAGTGCTGATAAATAAAACAAAAAGCTGGTTCTTTGAAAAGGTAAACAAAATTGACAAGCCTCTGGCCAGACTCATCAAGAGAAAGAGAGAGAAGAACCAGATCAACAAAATCAAAAACAAAAAAGGAGACATTGCAACAGATCATGCAGAAATCCAAAGGATTCTAAGGGACTATTATGAGCAACTCAATGGCAACAAACTGGACAACCTGGAAGAAATGGACAGTTTCTTGGGGAAGATCAATCTTTCAAGGAAGAAACAGAAACTTTGAACAACCCAATCACAAGCTCAGAAATCAACCTTGTGATTAAAATCTACCCAAAAATAAAACCCCAGGGCCAGATGGTTTCACAACCGAAACCCACCAAACAATTAAAGAAGAACTAATGCCTGTCCTTCTAAAACTCTTTCAGAAAATTGCACAGGAAGGAACACTTCCAAACACCTTCTACAAGGCCACCATCACCCTGATACCCAAACCAGGCAAAGACAACACAAAAAAGGAAAATTACAGGCCAATTTCTCTGATGAACTTAGATGCCAAGATCCTCAACACAATCCTAGCAAACAGAATTCAACGACACATCAAAAAACTCATACATCATGAGCAGGTCGGGTTCATCGCAGGCATGCAAGGATTCTTCAACATCCACAAATCAATCAATGTGATACACCATATCAACAAACTGAGAGACAAAAATCATATGATCATCTCAATAGATGCAGAAAAAGCCTTCGACAAAGTACAGCATCCGTTTATGATCAAAACTCTTCAAAAAATGGGCATAGAAGGAACCTATCTCAACATAAGAAAAGCCATCTATGAGAAGCCCACAGCAAACATTATCCTCAATGGTGAAAAACTGAAAGCATTCCCTCTAAGATCAGGAACAAGACAGGGGTGCCCACTTTCACCACTACTATTCAACATAGTCCTGGAAGTTCTAGCAACAGCAATAAGAGAAGAGAACGAAATCAAAGGAATCCAGATTGGAAAGGAAGAAGTCAAGCTCTCTCTTTTTGCAGACACCATGATATTATACATAGAAAATCCCAAAGACACTATTACAAAACTACTAGAGTTAAACAGCGAATTCAGCAAAGTCGCAGGATACAAAATCAACACACAGAAATCACTGGCATTCCTATACACAAACAATGAAAAATCAGAAAACGAAATCAAAGAGGCAATCCCCTTCACCCCTGCAACCAAAAGAATCAAATATCTAGGAATAAACCTACCCAAAGAAACAAAAGAACTGTACATAGAAAATTACAAGACACTCATGAGAGACATTAAAGAAGACTTAAAACAGATGGAGAGATAGTCCGTGTTCCTGGGTCGGAAGAATCAATACTGTGAAAATGACCATACTACCAAATGTCATCTACAGATTCAATGCAACACCTATTCAACTACCATTGACATTTTTCACAGAACTAGACCAAAGAATAACACAGTTCATATGGAAACACAAAAGACCTCGAATAGCCAAAGCAATCCTGAGAAAGAAAAACGGAGCTGGAGGAATCAGCCTCCCTAACTTCAGACTCTACTATAAAGCAACAGTCATCAATACAGTATGGTACTGGCACAAAAACAGAATGATAGACCAATGGAACAAGACAGAGAACCCAGAGATAAAACCCACGCACCTATGGGTACCTTATTTTTGACAAAGGAGGAGAGACTATAAAATGGGACAAAGATAGCCTCTTCAACAGGTGGTGCTGGGAAAACTGGACAGCTACATGCAAAAAAATAAAGTTGGAACATTCCCTGACACCATACACTAAGATCAACTCAAAATGAATTAAAGACCTAAATGTAAGACCAGAAACCATCAAACTCTTAGAGGAGAATATAGGCAAAATCTTCAAGGACATCAATCAAAGCAAGATCTTCTCTGACTCAGCTACTAGAATAGAAGAACTGAAAAGAAAAATGAACATGTGGGACCTCATGAAACTTAAAAGCTTTTGTACAGCAAAAGAAATTACAAAAAAGCTCAACAGACATCCCACAGAGTGGGAGAAAATCATAGCAAATGAAACAACAGACCAAGAATTCATCTCCAAAATTTACAAGCAACTCGGACAACTCAGCACAGGAAAAACAAACAACCCAATCAAAAAATGGGAAAAAGATCTAAAGAGATGCCTCTCCAAAGAGGACATACAGATGGCCCAAAAGCACATGAAACAATGCTCAACCTCGCTTTTGAAAAAATTTAAAAAGAGTTAAACAGCGAATTCAGCAAAGTCGCAGGATACAAAATCAACACACAGAAATCACTGGCATTCCTATACACAAACAATGAAAAATCAGAAAACGAAATCAAAGAGGCAATCCCCTTCACCCCTGCAACCAAAAGAATCAAATATCTAGGAATAAACCTACCCAAAGAAACAAAAGAACTGTACATAGAAAATTACAAGACACTCATGAGAGACATTAAAGAAGACTTAAAACAGATGGAGAGATAGTCCGTGTTCCTGGGTCGGAAGAATCAATACTGTGAAAATGACCATACTACCAAATGTCATCTACAGATTCAATGCAACACCTATTCAACTACCATTGACATTTTTCACAGAACTAGACCAAAGAATAACACAGTTCATATGGAAACACAAAAGACCTCGAATAGCCAAAGCAATCCTGAGAAAGAAAAACGGAGCTGGAGGAATCAGCCTCCCTAACTTCAGACTCTACTATAAAGCAACAGTCATCAATACAGTATGGTACTGGCACAAAAACAGAATGATAGACCAATGGAACAAGACAGAGAACCCAGAGATAAAACCCACGCACCTATGGGTACCTTATTTTTGACAAAGGAGGAGAGACTATAAAATGGGACAAAGATAGCCTCTTCAACAGGTGGTGCTGGGAAAACTGGACAGCTACATGCAAAAAAATAAAGTTGGAACATTCCCTGACACCATACACTAAGATCAACTCAAAATGAATTAAAGACCTAAATGTAAGACCAGAAACCATCAAACTCTTAGAGGAGAATATAGGCAAAATCTTCAAGGACATCAATCAAAGCAAGATCTTCTCTGACTCAGCTACTAGAATAGAAGAACTGAAAAGAAAAATGAACATGTGGGACCTCATGAAACTTAAAAGCTTTTGTACAGCAAAAGAAATTACAAAAAAGCTCAACAGACATCCCACAGAGTGGGAGAAAATCATAGCAAATGAAACAACAGACCAAGAATTCATCTCCAAAATTTACAAGCAACTCGGACAACTCAGCACAGGAAAAACAAACAACCCAATCAAAAAATGGGAAAAAGATCTAAAGAGATGCCTCTCCAAAGAGGACATACAGATGGCCCAAAAGCACATGAAACAATGCTCAACCTCGCTTAATATTATAGAAATGGAAAATTAAAATCACAATGAGATACCACCTCACTCCCGTTAGAATGGCCACCATCAACAAATCAACAGACAACAAATGCTGGAGAGGGTGCGGAGAAAAGGGAACCCTCTTGCATTGCTGGTGGGAATGTAAATTGATACAGCCTCTATGGAAGACAGTCTGGAGATTCCTTAAAAAACTAAAAATAGAAGCACCCTATGACCCAGCAATCCCACTACTAAATCATGATGAAACCAAAACTGAAAGAAGCACCTGTACCCAAATGTTCATTGCAGCTCTCTATACAATAGCCAGAACATGGAAGCAACCTAGATGTCCATCGACGAATGAATGGATACAGAAGCCCTGGTACATATATACAATGGAATACTACTCAGCTGTTCAAAGAAATGCAGAAGACTCAGTCCTAATGAGGTGGCTGGATCTAGAAAGAACCTATCATAAAAAGTGAAGTAAGTCAAAAAGAGAAAGACAAGTACAGTATACTAACACACATACATGGAATCTAGTAGGACGGTCTTGATAACACACGCAGTGAACTCATGGAAAAACAGACAGAGCACAGACATAGGGACATTGTGAGGAAGAAATAGGGAGGGGGAGGCATGGAGGGAGTAACATGGAAACCGATACTGTCATGTGTGGAAAAGATAGCTATTGTCATTGTGCTAAGGGAATAGGAGTGCTCACAATGACATGGGGCGATGGTCCGGAGGGGTGGTATGGGGGGGGGAACTTGGGGGGTGGGGACCCGGGATATGCATATGACTGATCTGGGAACATACATGTCTGTGAACAACAAAACTGTGTAAAACCTTTAAAATAAAGAATAAAAAACAAAACAAAACAAAAACAAATGGAGACTTCATTTTTATTCCAAAAGATACCCTATGATAAACCATAAGGGAAAACAAAATGAAAAAAAGAGTGTGTGTGTGTGTGTGTGTGGAGCTGAGTCACTCTGCTGTACAGCAGAAATTACAGCATTGTGAATCAACTATACTGCAATAAAATTTTTTAAAAAATCAAAATTTAAAAAAAGAAAAGAAGAAATCTGACTACTTGTTAAAATATGATACCTGTCTGGCAATCTCAGACCTAGCTTTCCAAACTCCCCTTAAAATAAGCCACACTACAACAAAACCGATACCACCAGAAAAATCTAGTACTGGAGATAATTTCAGTTTAAGTCCAGTGGAACTTCAAACAAAAGGAGGCTGACCTACTGAATAGAATAAGGGAAGACTTTCATTTCTGCCTTGGGCTCATTTCTCTGGTTCAATAATAGAAGATCTGATCTGTGGAAAAGAGTGAGCAGCTGCTACTCTTTTGCCTGTGTGTCCTTCTGTGATACTCAGGATGCTCTTGGTCATGCTTCAGCTCTATTTAACCCTGTGCCCCATTATCATTGGTTCCTTTCTTCCAAAATCCATTTGGAGACCATAGACTGGAAACACCATAGAATCAATTGGAGTCTCTCAATGAGACTCCACCTCAGAAAAGTAGGCAGAGGTCTGCAAGCAGCATTTTTCATTCTAGAAAATTTGTCTGCCCAGATCAGGTCAAATCCAACGCCTTTATACACCAATAGCCCAGACCTCACCCCTCACTCCAAACTGTCCATCTGCTGTTACTATACTTGGCAATTCTACTCACATACTAAGTCCAGAACGAGCTCAAAATCTTCCCCCTCAAGGTGATGATTCCTCCAGCGTGCCTTCTCCCAATAAAGGGCAAAACTATCCATTCCAACAGTGATCCTAGAAAACTGGCAGCAATTTTTGATTCTTCCCTCTCCCTCACCCACATCCAAGTATGTTGATTCTGTATCTTAAAATCTCTTAAAGATATCTACTGCTACCCATCACCACCAAAACCCAGAGTCACCTGTCATCTTCCCTGCCCTTCTTCCATGACCTCCACTGCCACTGTTCCCTTCCCTATTCCAACTCCCAGGGAACATCCAGAGTGATCTTCTCAACTGCTCATCCAATCACAGCATCTGCCTAAAACCCTTTATAGAGTTTCCCTAGTGTTTTAAGAAAACATCCCAAGCATCACTATTTACAATTGCCAGGATATGGAAACAACCTGAATGTCCATCTACCAAGGAATGGATTAAAAAAAAAAAAAAAAGACATAGTACATATATACAATGGAAACTAATCAGCCATAAAAGGGTAACAGTGCCATCTGCAGAGACATAGATAAATCTAGAAATTGTAATACAGAGTGAAGTAAGTCAGAAAGAAAAATAAATATCATATAATTTCTCTTACATTTGGAATCTAGAAAATGGTACAGATGAATTAATTAAAGCAGAAATAAAGCCACAGATCTGAGACCAAACTTAATGGTTACCAAGTGGGGGATGGTGCAAAGAAACGGGAGACTGGAATTGACATATATACACTATGTATAAAAGAGATAACTAATGAGAACCTACTGTTTAGCATGAGGAACCCTAAAATAATCTGCAGTAACCTAAATGCGAAGAAAATCTAAAAAAGATGGTATATATGTATACATATAATTGATTCACTTTGATGTACAGTAGAAATTAACACATTATAAAGCAACTATAATCCAATAAAAATTTTCAAGAAGAGAGAGAGAAAAACATCTCAAACTCTCAACAAAGCCTGCACGGTCTGCAAGGACCCCCGCACTTGGTTTTCACCACCTTAGCCCTCTTTTAGTCCAGACCCTCTGAGCGCTTTCTTCCCTCAGAAGCTTTGCACATTCTTTTTCTTCTGCTGAAACAGTTTTATTTCCACCCAACATGAAGTTAACTCTAAATCATCCTTCATGGCCTCAGCTTGAGGAAATTTCCACAACTTCATAAACTTTCAATTCCAACAGTATGTTTTGATTTTTTTGTTTTTCTTAAAATCTCTTAAAGATATCTACTGCTACCCATCACCACCAAAACCCAGAGTCACCTGTCATCTTCCCTGCCCTTCTTCCATGACCTCCACTGCCACTGTTCCCTTCCCTATTCCAACTCCCAGGGAACATCCAGAGTGATCTTCTCAACTGCTCATCCAATCACAGCATCTGCCTAAAACCCTTTATAGAGTTTCCCTAGTGTTTTAAGAAAACATCCCAAGCATCACTATTTACAATTGCCAGGATATGGAAACAACCTGAATGTCCATCTACCAAGGAATGGATTAAAAAAAAAAAAAAAAGACATAGTACATATATACAATGGAAACTAATCAGCCATAAAAGGGTAACAGTGCCATCTGCAGAGACATAGATAAATCTAGAAATTGTAATACAGAGTGAAGTAAGTCAGAAAGAAAAATAAATATCATATAATTTCTCTTACATTTGGAATCTAGAAAATGGTACAGATGAATTAATTAAAGCAGAAATAAAGCCACAGATCTGAGACCAAACTTAATGGTTACCAAGTGGGGGATGGTGCAAAGAAACGGGAGACTGGAATTGACATATATACACTATGTATAAAAGAGATAACTAATGAGAACCTACTGTTTAGCATGAGGAACCCTAAAATAATCTGCAGTAACCTAAATGCGAAGAAAATCTAAAAAAGATGGTATATATGTATACATATAATTGATTCACTTTGATGTACAGTAGAAATTAACACATTATAAAGCAACTATAATCCAATAAAAATTTTCAAGAAGAGAGAGAGAAAAACATCTCAAACTCTCAACAAAGCCTGCACGGTCTGCAAGGACCCCCGCACTTGGTTTTCACCACCTTAGCCCTCTTTTAGTCCAGACCCTCTGAGCGCTTTCTTCCCTCAGAAGCTTTGCACATTCTTTTTCTTCTGCTGAAACAGTTTTATTTCCACCCAACATGAAGTTAACTCTAAATCATCCTTCATGGCCTCAGCTTGAGGAAATTTCCACAACTTCATAAACTTTCAATTCCAGAACAGAGGGCCCATAATATGTCACAGGCTGCAACTCTGTCAGGTCACAAGCATTACTATTACTTATGTCATGATTTGTCTAATATGCATTTCACAAGTGGTCTGCAATGCCACGCCTGTCACAGAAGTAACTACGATGCTTATAGTGACTACATATAGGAAAGACCTCAGTAAATATTTGTTAACAAAATTGAATGAATATATTTTCAAGAAACTCACATAAATAAAATAACAAAAGCAAATAAAAAATAGGCAAAGAAATTATTTTTCATTAAAAAAATAAAAGTAAAATCATTTAGGGACCAGAATATATTACCAACTGCAATATCTCTCCTTTTATATTAAACTTAATCATCATACTTAAATTTAGTTTGTGAAAGTGTAATGCTTTATTTTAAAAACCTGAATAAGCATTTTAGTGACTTCTCCAATGGTTCAGTCATTAAGATTCCATGCTTTAAATGCAGGGTGTGCAGGCTTGATCCTTTATTGGCATGGCATGGCCAATAAAACACTCAAATTAAAGGCTTCCCTGGTGGTCCAGTGGGTAAGGACACCGCCTTGCAGTGCAAGGGGCGCTGGCTCGATCCCTGGCCTGGGCAGATCCCATGTGCTGTGGAGTAGCTGAACTGATGTGTCCAACTACAGAGCCAGTGCTCTGCAACGAGAGAGGCTACTGCAATGGGAGACCTACACAGGCCAAAAGAACAAAGATGGATGAAAAGAAATAAATGAAATATCAATAGAAGTGGCCAAAAAAATAAAATGTATTTACATTAACGGTCTGCACATTATAAAGCAACTATAATCCAATAAAATTTTCAAGAGAGAGAGAAAACATCTCAAACTCTCAACAAAGCCTGCACGGTCTGCAAGGACCCCGCATGGTTTTCACCACCTTAGCCCTCTTTTAGTCCAGACCCTCTGAGCGCTTTCTTCCCTCAGAAGCTTTGCACATTCTTTTCTTCTGCTGAAACAGTTTTATTTCCACCCAACATGAAGTTAACTCTAAATCATCCTTCATGGCCTCAGCTTGAGGAAATTTCCACAACTTCATAAACTTTCAATTCCAGAACAGAGGGCCCATAATATGTCACAGGCTGCAACTCTGTCAGGTCACAAGCATTACTATTACTTATGTCATGATTTGTCTAATATGCATTTCACAAGTGGTCTGCAATGCCACGCCTGTCACAGAAGTAACTACGATGCTTATAGTGACTACATATAGGAAAGACCTCAGTAAATATTTGTTAACAAAATTGAATGAATATATTTTCAAGAAACTCACATAAATAAAATAACAAAAGCAAATAAAAAATAGGCAAAGAAATTATTTTTCATTAAAAAAATAAAAGTAAAATCATTTAGGGACCAGAATATATTACCAACTGCAATATCTCTCCTTTTATATTAAACTTAATCATCATACTTAAATTTAGTTTGTGAAAGTGTAATGCTTTATTTTAAAAACCTGAATAAGCATTTTAGTGACTTCTCCAATGGTTCAGTCATTAAGATTCCATGCTTTAAATGCAGGGTGTGCAGGCTTGATCCTTTATTGGCATGGCATGGCCAATAAAACACTCAAATTAAAGGCTTCCCTGGTGGTCCAGTGGGTAAGGACACCGCCTTGCAGTGCAAGGGGCGCTGGTTCGATCCCTGGCCTGGGAAGATCCCATGTGCTGTGGAGTAGCTGAACTGATGTGTCCAACTACAGAGCCAGTGCTCTGCAACGAGAGAGGCTACTGCAATGGGAGACCTACACAGGCCAAAAGAACAAAGATGGATGAAAAGAAATAAATGAAATATCAATAGAAGTGGCCAAAAAAAAAGTTTAAAAACACTTGAATTAGTATTTAACTACATAATAACATATGATCTCTAATAATTAGGTTATAATATAGAAATTATTTAATATATTCATATAATACCACATGCACCATCTGGATGGAATAAGGGAGATACAGCATGATAGTTATGTGTCAACTCAACTGGGCCACATGGTACCCAGATATTGGGTCAAACATCACTCTAGATGTCTCTGTGAGGATATTTTTGAGAGATGAACCCTTAAATTGATGGACTGAACAAAGCAGACTGTTCTCCCGAATGTGGGTGGGCCTCCTCCAATCAGTTGAAGGCCTGCATAAAACAAAAGGGCTGAACCTCTCCCATGGAAAAGAGTAGTGCTCAGTCGCTCAGTCATGTCCAACTCTTTGTAACCGCATGGACTGGACCCTGGCAGATTCCTCTGCCCATGGAATTTTCCAAGCAAGAATACTGGAGTCGGGTGCCATTTTCTACTCCAGAGGATCTTTCCAAGCCAGGAATCAAACCTGTGTCTCTTGCATCTCCTGCACTGGCAAGTGGATTGAGAATTTCTCCTTACTAGAACAAAGGCATCAGGATTTTTCTGCCTTTCGGTCAAAATGAAATGTCAGCACTTCCTGGGCCTCTAATCTTGAGACTAGAAACACACCATCAATTCTCTAGGCATCCAGGTTGAGGACTTACTGTATAGGATTTTGGAACTGACAGCTCCCCTAATCAAGTGAACAATTCCTTATAATTATCTCTTTTTATACACACGTGTATACATTCTCTCTGTTTTCTCTGCAGAATCCTAAAAACATGCAGATACCAATTAAACTAGCCAGAAAAGAGAAACAGTAAGAGAATTACCAGTGAGACTACTAAAGCATCATCTTTTTCTAACATTTTTAATTAATTGATTAATTTGGTTGCTCCAGATCTTTGTTGTGGCAGGTCTAGTTCCCTGACCAGGGATCAAACACTGACCCCCGCTGCATTGGGAACATGGAGTCCTAGCCACTGAATAACCAGGAAAGTCCCCTAAGGTATCGACCTTGACTCAGTGTTTTCAGGGCACAGAGCACACACAACACAGGTTTCCAGAACTAACTGGGAAAGACAGAGAGGGACAAGGCACCAACTCATGAAATAAGATCCTTAATGCAACTCAATTTGTACTCAGAGTCCTGGGGAAATTCAGGTTTCATATGTCAGATACCTGGTACCTCCCAGCTTAATAAACTCCAGAAATTCAATTTTAACTGGAAAAGGTTAATATCCAGATATTTACACCTAGGTTTTCCTTTACATTGTCCACCACCTAAATCATATTTTCTGACTTTACTGTAAGAAACAGCTGAAAAGGTTGCAAAATGCCATATTTTTGAGAGATACCTTAATGTCCAACTTCTCCCGAATGTGGGTGGGCCTCCTCCAATCAGTTGAAGGCCTGCATAAAACAAAAGGGCTGAACCTCTCCCATGGAAAAGAGTAGTGCTCAGTCGCTCAGTCATGTCCAACTCTTTGTAACCGCATGGACTGGACCCTGGCAGATTCCTCTGCCCATGGAATTTTCCAAGCAAGAATACTGGAGTCGGGTGCCATTTTCTACTCCAGAGGATCTTTCCAAGCCAGGAATCAAACCTGTGTCTCTTGCATCTCCTGCACTGGCAAGTGGATTGAGAATTTCTCCTTACTAGAACAAAGGCATCAGGATTTTTCTGCCTTTCGGTCAAAATGAAATGTCAGCACTTCCTGGGCCTCTAATCTTGAGACTAGAAACACACCATCAATTCTCTAGGCATCCAGGTTGAGGACTTACTGTATAGGATTTTGGAACTGACAGCTCCCCTAATCAAGTGAACAATTCCTTATAATTATCTCTTTTTATACACACGTGTATACATTCTCTCTGTTTTCTCTGCAGAATCCTAAAAACATGCAGATACCAATTAAACTAGCCAGAAAAGAGAAACAGTAAGAGAATTACCAGTGAGACTACTAAAGCATCATCTTTTTCTAACATTTTTAATTAATTGATTAATTTGGTTGCTCCAGATCTTTGTTGTGGCAGGTCTAGTTCCCTGACCAGGGATCAAACACTGACCCCCGCTGCATTGGGAACATGGAGTCCTAGCCACTGAATAACCAGGAAAGTCCCCTAAGGTATCGACCTTGACTCAGTGTTTTCAGGGCACAGAGCACACACAACACAGGTTTCCAGAACTAACTGGGAAAGACAGAGAGGGACAAGGCACCAACTCATGAAATAAGATCCTTAATGCAACTCAATTTGTACTCAGAGTCCTGGGGAAATTCAGGTTTCATATGTCAGATACCTGGTACCTCCCAGCTTAATAAACTCCAGAAATTCAATTTTAACTGGAAAAGGTTAATATCCAGATATTTACACCTAGGTTTTCCTTTACATTGTCCACCACCTAAATCATATTTTCTGACTTTACTGTAAGAAACAGCTGAAAAGGTTGCAAAATGCCAACTTATGGACCTACTCTCTGGAGATCCCATCTTAATGGTCCTGGATCAGGGCCCAAGATTCAGCATTTCAGTATGCTCACAGGAGCTCTGGATTAAGGTGGCCCACTAATCACCGTTTGGAAAACAGGGATGTAGAATCTATAATGAAAACCAAGACAACTATACCACACACACAGGATATTATTAAGTTAAACCATAAATAAAATAACTTGCCAGAAAATTCAATACATAAAACCCTTGAGTGATGGAGTTCTTAGCACACAGTTTTCATATTTTTCTAGCATCATGACTTTTATGTTGAGATGTAGATTTTTAAAATCAGCAAGCGTTTTGTTTTTTGATTTTTTTTTTGCCTCTAAGTCATCATTTATTTTCATCCATCTTTATTCTTTGGCATGTGTGGGCCTCCCATTGCAGTGGCCTCTCATTGCTGAGCACCTGCCCTGGGCGCATGTGCTCCGTAGCACTGACTCGTATTTGGACACACTGGTCCAGTGCCCCACAGCACGTGGGATCTTCCGGGGCCATCGAACGGGTGCTGCTTGCACTGCAAAGCAGACTCTTTACCAACTGGACTACCAGGGAAGCCCAGAAAGCAAGGTCTTAAAAATAATTAGAATATGCTCTGTCTTCCCACATGGCTCAGTGGTAAAGAACCAGCCTGCCAATGCAGGAGATCCGGGTTCAGTCCCCAGGTCAGGAAGATCTTCTGGAGAAATAAATGGCAACCCACTCCAGTATTCTTGGCTGGGAAATATCATAGACAAAGGAGCCTAGCAAGCTACATACAGCCCGTGGGGGTCCCAAAGAGTTGGAAACGACTCAGTGACTAAACAACAGAATATGCTCTATTGCTTTCATTAGTATATGTTTTTCGTTTGGGTTCCATTTACATTACAGATGAAACACTAAAAATATTCAAAGGAAAATACACTAAAATATTAGAGTTGGTTCCACTCCTTGGTGGAGAATGAGATTTTATTTTCTTCTTTTACTTTCAGAACTTCACTGTCTTTACTGGCAGAAGGGAGCATTTTATTTAAAAATTTAATTTTTATGGGAATTCCCTGGTTATCCAGTGGTTAGGGCTCCACGTTTCAGCTGCAGGCGGCACAGGCTCGATTCCTGGCTGGGGAACTAAGATCCCACAAGTGGTTCAGCACAGTCAAAAAATAAATAATTTTTAGAAAAAAATAATTTTTTTTTAATAAAATGAGAATATCTTCTATTCAAAAAGTTATCCTCCCTTCTCAAACCATTTCATAAAGTGCCTGACAGTTTCAAAAGAAATGATACCAAGTCTTCATCACCATTCCCTATTCAGACACTGAAAATAAACTGAGGCAAAACCAGGAAGGCTGTGAAACCGTTTTCTTCTGTATGTGCAAATATCCAACCTCCTCTTAGCGCATTCTCCCTCTTGCATGGGAGTAAGTTCCTCCAGTTCACTCTGTTTCTTCTGGTCTTGTCTTTACCTACTTTGAAATCCCCTCCTCCTATCCAAACAGATGTAATAATGAGGATAACCTCATTTTCACCTTGAACTTGTTCAAACTCAAGTACTGATTCTCTTAGGGAGTCCCATTTGTCCAGAGAAGCTCCACCTGCCTAGACCCACTCATCTCACTTCTTTGCTTCCTTTGGCAGAAAGAAAAACAGATCCAGAACATCACCCCTGGCAATCCCTCCTCCATACCCCCCAACTTTCACACTCCCAGCGTGGCTGTCATTGTCAGCCTCTAGACCACAGCATAATCCCACTTTACCCTTTGTCTCTTATTTAATCCCCAAGCAGCTATACGCTCCCTGGTCACACTTTATACCCTGCATTCTCATAATCCCTTCTCTGTCCTGTCCTCCTATGCCTCCTTATCTCCTAAAACCCCTTGACAATGCTCTCTGGAGCACATGGCCCATTTGTCAGCAAAATCTACACAATACAGCCTCTAAACACAGTCAGGTTGGAGGTAATACAACAAAAATCACCGTGCCATTTAAAGCCGCCCTAAAGAAACCATGGAGCTTATGGGGAAAACAGTTTGGGGGCAGAATAGTCAAGAACTTCATCAGTGACATGTCAGAAGAACATAGGAGCCAGTAAAAGCAGTGACACAACTTGGTATCTGTGAAATGGTGAAGAAAGACATAAATGTGACAATGAATGTGGCACTTTACCTCAAGCAAAACCTCTACTTGTGGAAGTGACGGCAGAGGCTGTGCAACACCGGCTCGATTCCTGGCTAATGATCCCACAAGTGGTTCAGCACAGTCAAAAATAAATAATTTAGAAAAAATAATTTTTAATAAAATGAGAATATCTTCTATTCAAAAGTTATCCTCTTCTCAAACCATTTCATAAAGTGCCTGACAGTTTCAAAAGAAATGATACCAAGTCTTCATCACCATTCCCTATTCAGACACTGAAAATAAACTGAGGCAAAACCAGGAAGGCTGTGAAACCGTTTTCTTCTGTATGTGCAAATATCCAACCTCCTCTTAGCGCATTCTCCCTCTTGCATGGGAGTAAGTTCCTCCAGTTCACTCTGTTTCTTCTGGTCTTGTCTTTACCTACTTTGAAATCCCCTCCTCCTATCCAAACAGATGTAATAATGAGGATAACCTCATTTTCACCTTGAACTTGTTCAAACTCAAGTACTGATTCTCTTAGGGAGTCCCATTTGTCCAGAGAAGCTCCACCTGCCTAGACCCACTCATCTCACTTCTTTGCTTCCTTTGGCAGAAAGAAAAACAGATCCAGAACATCACCCCTGGCAATCCCTCCTCCATACCCCCCAACTTTCACACTCCCAGCGTGGCTGTCATTGTCAGCCTCTAGACCACAGCATAATCCCACTTTACCCTTTGTCTCTTATTTAATCCCCAAGCAGCTATACGCTCCCTGGTCACACTTTATACCCTGCATTCTCATAATCCCTTCTCTGTCCTGTCCTCCTATGCCTCCTTATCTCCTAAAACCCCTTGACAATGCTCTCTGGAGCACATGGCCCATTTGTCAGCAAAATCTACACAATACAGCCTCTAAACACAGTCAGGTTGGAGGTAATACAACAAAAATCACCGTGCCATTTAAAGCCGCCCTAAAGAAACCATGGAGCTTATGGGGAAAACAGTTTGGGGGCAGAATAGTCAAGAACTTCATCAGTGACATGTCAGAAGAACATAGGAGCCAGTAAAAGCAGTGACACAACTTGGTATCTGTGAAATGGTGAAGAAAGACATAAATGTGACAATGAATGTGGCACTTTACCTCAAGCAAAACCTCTAGGTACTTGTGGAAGTGGACGGCAGAGGGCTACACTCTGTGGGCAATCGCAGGGCACCAGAAGGGCCAGCTGAAATTGGAGGAACTCTGTCACACCTGACCTGGGTGGACATGGCTCCTAACACTTGCAGTAAACTGAGGCCGCTGGTGGAAGCTGGAGAGTGTGTAATTTATATCTGCTTAAGGCACTCCAGTCAGCTTGACAAGCTCCCCGGTGCTTCACTTAGTACTGCTCACAAATGAAACTGCATCTGAGCACAAGTGAAATTCACCTTATGCTCCAATTGTTCCCTAATAGGTCAATTGTGTTAAAACAAATTTTGATTTCAGAACAAGTGTTACAGGAGAACTGACTGTAGTCCACTTTTGCTCAGAAGCCCAGCTTGAGGACACTGCATCTTTTCTCCAAGGATACTGCATCTTTTCTAGCTCTTTCAAGTGACAGCCATTGTGACTCAACTTCTAGTTCTTGATCCACCAGACATACAGATGGGTTGAGGGTCCTCTTTGGTCCTTGCTGCAATGCCCAGACCATTCTTTCTCCTCTCATCTGCTTTGAACGTCTCTTTTCTGGTGATCTTTTCAGGGATCTTACTTCTGTCATTTTCACTGCTGTAACTCTTAAGATTTCTCACAACCAGTAACTGAATACCCATGTTTAAATTGAATAAAAAAGAACCAATAAGTAACAGGTACATAGATAAAAAACAGAACATATGTATATATATAGATGTTTTATGAGGCAGTGGCTCATGTGATTATGTAATCTGACTGTCTACAAGATGGGGAGAGGAAAGCTGCTGATACAGGTCAGGAAGTTCAAAAAGCTGAGAACCAGAAAATCTAAAGACATAATTCCCAGACAAAGGGAGAAGATCCACATCTCAGCTAACAAGTCAAACAACAAAATCACCGTGCCATTTAAAGCCGCCTAAAGAATCCATGGAGCTTATGGGGAAAACAGTTTGGGGGCAGAATAGTCAAGAACTTCATCAGTGACATGTCAGAAGAACATAGGAGCCAGTAAAAGCAGTGACACAACTTGGTATCTGTGAAATGGTGAAGAAAGACATAAATGTGACAATGAATGTGGCACTTTACCTCAAGCAAAACCTCTAGGTACTTGTGGAAGTGGACGGCAGAGGGCTACACTCTGTGGGCAATCGCAGGGCACCAGAAGGGCCAGCTGAAATTGGAGGAACTCTGTCACACCTGACCTGGGTGGACATGGCTCCTAACACTTGCAGTAAACTGAGGCCGCTGGTGGAAGCTGGAGAGTGTGTAATTTATATCTGCTTAAGGCACTCCAGTCAGCTTGACAAGCTCCCCGGTGCTTCACTTAGTACTGCTCACAAATGAAACTGCATCTGAGCACAAGTGAAATTCACCTTATGCTCCAATTGTTCCCTAATAGGTCAATTGTGTTAAAACAAATTTTGATTTCAGAACAAGTGTTACAGGAGAACTGACTGTAGTCCACTTTTGCTCAGAAGCCCAGCTTGAGGACACTGCATCTTTTCTCCAAGGATACTGCATCTTTTCTAGCTCTTTCAAGTGACAGCCATTGTGACTCAACTTCTAGTTCTTGATCCACCAGACATACAGATGGGTTGAGGGTCCTCTTTGGTCCTTGCTGCAATGCCCAGACCATTCTTTCTCCTCTCATCTGCTTTGAACGTCTCTTTTCTGGTGATCTTTTCAGGGATCTTACTTCTGTCATTTTCACTGCTGTAACTCTTAAGATTTCTCACAACCAGTAACTGAATACCCATGTATTAACATTAGTCAGAGGTAGCCAGAGAAACAGAACCAATAAGTAACAGGTACATAGATAGACAGACAGACAGACAGATAGGCATATGTATATATATAGATGTTTTATGAGGCAGTGGCTCATGTGATTATGTAATCTGACTGTCTACAAGATGGGGAGAGGAAAGCTGCTGATACAGGTCAGGAAGTTCAAAAAGCTGAGAACCAGAAAATCTAAAGACATAATTCCCAGACAAAGGGAGAAGATCCACATCTCAGCAAAGGAATGGTGATTCCAACTTTTCCCTCTGCCCCTTGGTCTGTTCAGTCCTCAGGGGATGATGGGCTGATGCTCACCTGAACTGCTCATTCACATTGGTGAAGGCAATCTGCTCCACTGCGTCCAGTAATTCAAATGCTAACCTCGTAAAGAAACACCCTCATAAATCTACACACTCAAACAGTGTTTAGACATCACTTTAATATCACTTGAAAATATTATAACTGAGAAAGTAGCCAGGTAAGCTTCTGTGTAAATATAATAATGCATTCAATAACACATTTGGTGATGTGAGCATTTTCTAAATGTTTTCATTAGGCAAGTATTCTTGCACAAACTGGCTTTCAATCAGAACAAACATGAAATGGAAATATTAGACTTTATAAACTTGTAAACACTATAGTATGAAAAAAAGAACAGAAGAAACGCTCATCCTCAGACTTGTGGTGGAGATACAGAGGTAGCCAAAAAGCGAGTGATGCCAGGATTACACACATTGGTTGGTCTGATAGAGCAGATCTTAGAGGCTCTCCAGACACGGAGCTGGCCATTCCTGCCCGCCTCAGCAATAATACTAAGGAAACAGTACCTTGAGGAAAATGAAAATAGGTCTGGGAACTTCCCTGGTGGTCCAGGGCTAAGACTCCATGCTGCCCAGGTTTGATCCCTGGATGGGGAACTAGATTCCACATGCTACAACTAAAGACATAGCACAGTCAAATAAATAAATATATATCATTTTTTAAAAAGAAAATGAGGCTGGAGGCAGAGAGCAGTCTGTTAGTACTTAGATTTTAAATCTTGATCTCATCCTCAAGACCACTGGCACTAGAAGCAAACTGGAAGTAAGTCAAGCAACAGTGCAAGCTTGACCCTGCTCACTTATTGCTGAAAAGGGATGCACCACTAACTCTATGAGGTTTTTTTGGAAAAAAAAAAAATTATTATCTACTTCAATCTCTAATGCTCTTTTCTTATACAATTATATACAATAGAAAGTTACAGATATGAAGGGAAATTTGAAAATGTGACTTTAAATCAATAGAAAAAAATGATCACTAGAAGCAGACTCCCGGATGACCCAGATGTCAGAATTAGAGAAAAGGATTTTAAGAGAACTATTACAAATATACTAAAGAATTTTAAAGAAGTGGTGCACAAAAGGAGGGAAATTTTCCATTATTGGGTGAAAAGCCCTAAAAGAATCTGATAGAAATTCTATAACCAAAAAATATAATATGTATAATGAAAATTCACTGGGAAGATTTAACAACAAACTTGACACAGCAAGAGAAAGAATAAATGTTTTTGAATAGGTCAATGGAAATTATCCAATCTCAAGCACAATGGGGAAAAAAGTGAAAATAGAACCGATCATGAGAGAATTATGGAACAATATGCAATTTAAGTCCCAGAAAGATAACAGAGAAAATTATAGGGTACAGCTACATGTGAACAGATAACAGGAGAAAGTTTTTCAAAAGTGAAGGATGATATCAGCCTATAGATTCAAGAATCTCGAAAAACCACAGACAAAAATCGTAGGAAAAAAAATGTTGGGAAACAAAATGATGCCAGGATTACACACATTGGTTGGTCTGATAGAGCAGATCTTAGAGGCTCTCCAGACACGGAGCTGGCCATTCCTGCCCGCCTCAGCAATAATACTAAGGAAACAGTACCTTGAGGAAAATGAAAATAGGTCTGGGAACTTCCCTGGTGGTCCAGGGCTAAGACTCCATGCTGCCCAGGTTTGATCCCTGGATGGGGAACTAGATTCCACATGCTACAACTAAAGACATAGCACAGTCAAATAAATAAATATATATCATTTTTTAAAAAGAAAATGAGGCTGGAGGCAGAGAGCAGTCTGTTAGTACTTAGATTTTAAATCTTGATCTCATCCTCAAGACCACTGGCACTAGAAGCAAACTGGAAGTAAGTCAAGCAACAGTGCAAGCTTGACCCTGCTCACTTATTGCTGAAAAGGGATGCACCACTAACTCTATGAGGTTTTTTTGGAAAAAAAAAAAATTATTATCTACTTCAATCTCTAATGCTCTTTTCTTATACAATTATATACAATAGAAAGTTACAGATATGAAGGGAAATTTGAAAATGTGACTTTAAATCAATAGAAAAAAATGATCACTAGAAGCAGACTCCCGGATGACCCAGATGTCAGAATTAGAGAAAAGGATTTTAAGAGAACTATTACAAATATACTAAAGAATTTTAAAGAAGTGGTGCACAAAAGGAGGGAAATTTTCCATTATTGGGTGAAAAGCCCTAAAAGAATCTGATAGAAATTCTATAACCAAAAAATATAATATGTATAATGAAAATTCACTGGGAAGATTTAACAACAAACTTGACACAGCAAGAGAAAGAATAAATGTTTTTGAATAGGTCAATGGAAATTATCCAATCTCAAGCACAATGGGGAAAAAAGTGAAAATAGAACCGATCATGAGAGAATTATGGAACAATATGCAATTTAAGTCCCAGAAAGATAACAGAGAAAATTATAGGGTACAGCTACATGTGAACAGATAACAGGAGAAAGTTTTTCAAAAGTGAAGGATGATATCAGCCTATAGATTCAAGAATCTCGAAAAACCACAGACAAAAATCGTAGGGGGAAAAAAATTGTTGGGAAAATAATACTACACCTACACATATAATAGCAAAACTACTAAAAATCATAATAGCAAACTACACTTAGAGAAAAGAACTTACTAAAATCAGATAAAAAGAAAACTCTATTTCAGAAAACAACTTCTATTCAAAATCAGTGAAAACTAGAAGACAAAGGAATAACATTTTAACATGCCAAAGGAAAAAATTGTCAACTTAGATTGCTATACTTAGTAAAAATGTCCTGCAAAATAAGCAGATTTTTTAAAAAACTTTTATTTATTTATTTTTGGCTGTGCTGGGTCTTTGTTGATGTGTGAGTTTAGCTGCTCTGCGGTATGTGGAATGTTCCCAGATCAGGGCTCGATCCTGTGTCTCCTACATTGGCAGACGGGTTCTTACCCACTGAGCCACAAGGGAAGCCCGCAGATTTTTAAGCAAACAAAATTTGAGAGAATTCATCATCTGCACTGTAAGATAGACAAATGAAAGTCCTTTGGGCTGAACAGAAATGATCCTTAAAAAATAGTCTAGAAGAAATGAAGAGTGTCAGAAAAGCTAAATATGTAAGTAAATCTATAAGAAGACAGGGGAAAAAGTAAAAATGAACAAGTGGGACAAAAGAAAACAAGTAATAAGATGGCATAACTACTTCAGTAGTTAAATGCAAATAGACTAAATGTTCTTACAGTAAGAAATAAACTATATAACTAGATAAATAAATCCAGTCATTGCTGATTACAAAAGTTACCATTTAAATGAAACAGGTCTATAGTAAAAGGATGAAAAAATGCCTTGCATACGCCAATCATTAAGAAAGCTATTGTGCCTATATTAATATCAGATAAATTAGCCTTCAAAACAGAGATCAAGAGGATATTTTATAATGATAAATGGGCTGATTCACCTAAATAATTCTAAGACTGCCTGCATGCGTGTTAAGTCACTTTAGTCGTGTCCAGTTCTTTGCAACCCTATGAACTATACACTGCCAGGCTCCTCTGTCCATGGGATTCCCCAGACAAGAATACTGGAGTGGGTTGCCATTTACTCCTCCAGGGAATCTTCCCAACCCAGGGACTGAACTTGCATCTCCTGCAGCCGCTGCACTGCAGGCAGGTTCCTTATCACTGAGCTGTCAGTGGAAACTTAAATCTACATGTACATAATAACATGGCAAAAAAATGACAGAAATAAAGCAAGAAATATAAAATTTATAAACACATTCATGTATCTTAACACATACGCCCTAGTAACTGCTAGAACAAATAGATGAAAAAACAATTGAGGATAGAGAAGAAACGTTTGAACAATACTATTAACTGGCACAACCTAATCAACAGAACACTGCACCCAGCAACTGCAGAATATGCACTCTTTACAAGAGACAATATGCTTTTTCAAAGGAATTTCTTAATAAGTTTCAAAAGACTGAAATCATAAGACTAGATTCTGATTCCATTAAATTAAATCAGAACTCATAAAGTAACTAGGAAATATCCCAAATATTTTTACATTGGGCAGCATACTTTTGAAAAGTCATGGATCAAAGAACAAATCACAGTGGAAATTAGAAAACGTTTCAGACTAGATGATAATAAAAATATAACATACAAAAATTCGTAAGATGGAACTAAAGTAGTGCTTTGAGGGCTATGTAACTTTAAGTGCATATATTAGAAATGAAATATTCAAACCAATGATCTAATCTTCCACTTGAAGAAGCTAGAAACAGAACAGCAAAATAAAACCAAAGACACTGTAAGTGGGAACTAGTAGGTAAAAGAAGAAACTCTTAAAATAGAAAAAAAAAAAATGATAGAGAAAATCAATGAAACAAGAGTTGGCCCTTTGAAAGATCAGTAGAATTCATAAACCCTAGAAAGAAAGACAATTATCAGAAATGAATATAAGGACGTCACTCTGGATCTTTTATATTGTTGATGAGAATTAAAATGGTACAATATCTTTGAAAAATCTATTTTTGCAATTTCTAGTGAAGTTTAACATAGCACTGTCCCATGACCCAGGAATTCTCCTCTTAGGTACACATTCAAGAGAAACAACAAATGCGTCCAACAAAGGATTCATCCAAATATGTTCATTAAGGTTTTATTCCTAATAAACTGAAACTGGAAGCAATTCAGTTGTCCATCAACAAAATAATACATAAAAGAATTACAGCATATTCACATAATGGAACACTTGTTAGCAATGAAAATAACAACCAATGCATGTATGTTAGAATATGAATAAATCCTCAAAACATTATCGACTATGATTTAAATAAGTCAGGCATTAAAATATGTATACACACACACACACTGTAAGATTTCATTTGCATGGAATTCAAGATCGAGCAACACTAATCCATACTCTTAGAAATAGAATTGTAGTAGCTTCTGGGCAAGTGGGCTCTGACTGAAGATAAGCACACACTGAGACTTCCCAGGAGGACCCTGGGAAGCCCTGCACTTCCACTGCAGGTGGCACAGGTTTGAGCTCTTGTCAGGAAACTAAGATCCTGCAACCCATATGGTGCAGCCAAAAAGTTAATAAATAAATAACATTAGAAAGGGGCAAATTTTTGAAAAGTCATGGATCAAAGAACAAATCACAGTGGAAATTAGAAAACGTTTCAGACTAGATGATAATAAAAATATAACATACAAAAATTCGTAAGATGGAACTAAAGTAGTGCTTTGAGGGCTATGTAACTTTAAGTGCATATATTAGAAATGAAATATTCAAACCAATGATCTAATCTTCCACTTGAAGAAGCTAGAAACAGAACAGCAAAATAAAACCAAAGACACTGTAAGTGGGAACTAGTAGGTAAAAGAAGAAACTCTTAAAATAGAAAAAAAAATGATAGAGAAAATCAATGAAACAAGAGTTGGCCCTTTGAAAGATCAGTAGAATTCATAAACCCTAGAAAGAAAGACAATTATCAGAAATGAATATAAGGACGTCACTCTGGATCTTTTATATTGTTGATGAGAATTAAAATGGTACAATATCTTTGAAAAATCTATTTTTGCAATTTCTAGTGAAGTTTAACATAGCACTGTCCCATGACCCAGGAATTCTCCTCTTAGGTACACATTCAAGAGAAACAACAAATGCGTCCAACAAAGGATTCATCCAAATATGTTCATTAAGGTTTTATTCCTAATAAACTGAAACTGGAAGCAATTCAGTTGTCCATCAACAAAATAATACATAAAAGAATTACAGCATATTCACATAATGGAACACTTGTTAGCAATGAAAATAACAACCAATGCATGTATGTTAGAATATGAATAAATCCTCAAAACATTATCGACTATGATTTAAATAAGTCAGGCATTAAAATATGTATACACACACACACACTGTAAGATTTCATTTGCATGGAATTCAAGATCGAGCAACACTAATCCATACTCTTAGAAATAGAATTGTAGTAGCTT
This sequence comes from Tragulus kanchil, assembly GCA_022376925.1. Lineage (NCBI taxonomy): Eukaryota > Metazoa > Chordata > Mammalia > Artiodactyla > Tragulidae > Tragulus > Tragulus kanchil. Next base: position 90,617,698 of record JAIOJX010000031.1, on the reverse strand, counting down.
CTGGGCAAGTGGGCTCTGACTGAAGATAAGCACACACTGAGACTTCCCAGGAGGACCCTGGGAAGCCCTGCACTTCCACTGCAGGTGGCACAGGTTTGAGCTCTTGTCAGGAAACTAAGATCCTGCAACCCATATGGTGCAGCCAAAAAGTTAATAAATAAATAACATTAGAAAGGGGCATATGAGAATTTTTTAGGGTAACAGAACTGATTTATAGCCTGATTTGATGGGTATCAAATACTGGTGCATATATATATATATATATATATATGGGCTTCCCATGTAGTAGTGCAATAGCAAAGGACTGAGAAGATCCCCTGGAGAAGGCACAGTACCCACTCCAGTATTCTTCCCTGGAGAATCCTATGGACATAGGAACCTGGCAGGCTGCAGTCCAGAGGGTCACACAGAGTTGGATACCACTGAAGTGACTTAGCATGCACACATTAGATAGTACAGCTAGATCTGTCAACTTATCTATGCTTACAGGTGATCAAAGCACATTTTATTAATTTTAATTTCAAAAATTTTATTTCACATATACACAGATACACAAATAGAGAACATCTTAAAAACAATGATAAGTTTAGCAGAGACTTTAAAAATACTTTTTACAGGTAGCTGTTAGTCAAACGGTACAAATTTCCAGTTATAATGAATAAATTCTGAGAATCTAATATACAGTATGGTGATTATAGTCAATAATACTATATTGTACACTTGAAACTTCCCAGGTGAGTAGATCTTAAATGTTTCCTACCACATAAAATAAAATGGTAATCTTGTGATGTGATGGATGTGTTAAGCCTATGATGGTAATCATTTTGTACATATAAATATTCCAAATAACACATTATACACCTTAAACTCATACAATGCTATATATCAATTACACATCAATGACATCAAAGAAAATTAAAATAATAAATTATTTTTACAATACATTTCAGATATTACAATACATCCATGTATTTGTTTCTGTGGGATAGATTCTAACAGCTTTCTAATGTGCCCACAGTCAAGAAATTTTAAACAAAATTAAATCCCTAAGTGGTCACATGGAATGACAGACTGAAGCATTCAATTTGCTTTTGTTTTTATAATCACTCTACTATTATCCTTTGTTTTAATTCATTGGTTAAACACAGGAATGTGTGATATCACACAAATAGCACCTCAAATGAGCTCCAAAATTTCTGAATGATGAAAAATACACTTTCAAAACAACATGTTGGGCTTCCTTGGTGGTCCAGTGGGTAAAGAGTCCGCCTTGCAGTGCAAGGGGCACCGGTTTAATCCCTGGCCTGGGAAGATCCCACATGCGTGGAGCAGCTGGGCTGGTATGTCTGCTTGCCAGGCAGTGCTCCAGAGCGCAGGTGCCCAGAGCTGGTGCTCTACGGCGAGGGAGGCCGCTGCAAAGGGAGGCCCACATAGGCCAAAAGAATAAAGATGGATGAAAATAAATAAATAGATAAAAGAGGCCAAAAGAAAAGTTTAGTTGATAGGAATAAAACCACCATATGACCAGCAATCCCACTATTAGGCATCTACCCTGAAGAAACCAATAGTGAAAGAGACACATGTACCTGAATGTTCACTGCAGCACTATTTACAACAGCTAGAACATGGAAGCAACCTAGATGTCCATCGACAAAAGAATGGATAAAGAAGATGTGGTATATACACACAATAGAACACTACTCAGCCATAAAAAGGAATGCATTTGAGTCAGTTCTAAAGAGGTGGATGAACCTAGAGCCTATTTATGCAGAGTGAAGTAAGTCAGAAAAAGAAAAACAAATATCATACACTAATGCATATATATGAAATCTAAAAAGATGGTACTGATGAAATTATTTGCAGGGCAGCAGTGAAGACACAGACATAGAGGACAGACTTAAGGACATATGGGTGAAGGGGAGGAAGGAGAGGGTGGGGTTTATGGAGAGAGAAACATAGAAACTTACATTACCATATGTAAAATAGACAGCAATGGGGATGTACTGTATGACTCAGGGAACTCAAACTGGGGCTCTGTAACAACCTAGAAGGGTAGACTGGGGAGGGAGATGGGATGGAGCTTCAAGAGGGAGGGGACAAATGTATACCTATGGCTGATTCATGCTGATGTTTGGCAGAAACCAACAAAATTTTGTAAAGCAATTATCCTTCATTTAAAAAATAAATAAATTTAAAATTAAATAGAAAACATGTGTAGTTGAGTCCACATATGCCTAGGGTGATTATAAAACTGAGCTCTCCAAATTAACTTCTATATAGAATCCAATACATATTAAAAAGAAGCTATATTTTCTGATTTGAAACATATATATATATATATATAGCATTAAGACTCAACCCTAAACCACAGCAAATTAGATCTTAGAACTTAGACCAATAAAAGACTTCAGGTGAGAGGAACATTTACCATGACATTGCTTAGAATTGCTCTTGCATGGTGATAACAAAAAAGCCAAAACCTCTTTAGCCAGTTCTGTTTTCCACTTCTCCACAGACAACACGTCCTCTTACTGCCTATTCTGGGGTTGGTTGCTCCCCTTGCCAGGCAGTCGGTGTGCTCCCTTGACATCCCCACTTTCCCTGGGTGTGTGGAGAGCACATCAAAGCCTCTTAGCACAAAGCTTCCCTGTGCACAACATTCCATGCTGGGAATGGAAGAAGTTCTGGGTAGAACACAGGATCATGAAGATAAAGTTTCAGGAATCTCAGGTCTTGGGTGACAATGGAGGACCAAATGTTGGGGGAACCCTGGACTTTGCCCTCCAGAATGGTACATGTGACAATCTGGATGAAAAATGGAGCTTGAATTGAGAGAAAACAGTGATTCTAATTTCTAGTATCAGAGAACTCAAAAAATGAAGAGAAGAAAACAAGTGTTTGAAAATGGTTCTTAGTGTATATAATACTAAATACAGTCATTCACGTGAATGAATCATCATTGTCCCTAATCACCATGCAGCCTATTACCAATAATCTAGACCACCACATGCGTCAAATGGACTCAATTTAATTGGACAAGGTGTACCATCATCACAGTTTATAGCTCACACAGCCTAACCTACCTTATCCTCCCACAGGCTTAAGGAATTTAATGGAACATTTGCCTCATGAATCTTTCCCCCATAAATGCTAGATTCTGGTAAGCTCTGTGCCTTCCACAGCTGGGAATCACCACCTTCTGCTTCCACTTATGTCTCTCTCCATGGCCACCCACTGCAACTGCTGTGGCCTTTCCATCTGTTGGAATTCAGATTAACTTCAAAAGACGAAATGGAAACTCCAGTGTTTCAACAAGAAATTGCTTGGCATTGTCTTAGGGTAATTAATCAAGCAGGCACAAAAGGAGCTCTGCCCTCTTGTAATGCTTACATTATTATCTACCAACTAAACAGACCATAAACCACCACTCACTGAGCCATATAGCTGACAGCCATAGGTTCCAAGTTTCCTACAAGTCCAGCTTTCAATACTCGGTCCTTTAACACTTTGTTCAGAAAATATAGGCTCTGTATTCTGGCACAACCATCCAGCTGCACATGATCTGAGGACTGATACCTGAGACTGAATGAAGGGTTTTTGTGTTTCCATGGGGTCAAGTGCTCTAGTTCTGGTCAGTGTCAATTGTCCCTCACAGAAGAGACCACCACCAGACCACCCAGTGGCTGACATCATGGAAACAGGTCACACTCTGCAGTCACAGACCAAACCTCCTCATGCAGATATGGCTACATTGACTCCACTGCTGTATCAGAATGTTTGCTATTTCAAAACAAGGAAATGATTTGGAAAACTATGGTCCATTGAGACAACAACAGGCAACAATTTTAAATGATAAGGTTGTATTACATTCTGACTGTAACAGTGACAAACTGCCACAAACTGAATGGCTTAAAAACAAGTTATATTTATTTCAATGATGAAGGTCAGACATCCAAAATGGATTGGTAGAAGGCTTGTTTTCCACATTTTTGAGGCAGCCGGTCTCATTTTGACTTCTGCTTCTGTGGTCACGTCTCAGATTCTTCCACCTCCTTCTCTGCCTTAAAGGGCTATTGTAATTACATTAGACCCATCAGGAAAATCAAGGATATTCCAGGAAACTTTCCCCATCTCAAGAAGCCTAACCTAACCACATCTGCAAAGTCCCTATTGCCACATAGGGCAACACATCCACAGGGCCCAGGACTGGGATGTGAACATCTTAGAGGAGAAGAGGGTAATTATTCCATCTACTGCAATGCTCAGGAACTTTATGCCAAAACAAGGAAAAGTATTTCTAACACAGTGATAATTCTAACACAGTAATAACTGCAGGAAAATAAACAACTGAAATTATATATGTCATATAAAAATGTACATTGGCATACACAGAGTCAAATGTGAGAAAGGTTTCATAAAAATGGCAGGATAATTTCATCCTCCACCATTCCACCATTAGCCAATCTTTCTCTTTTAATTGAAGTAGAGTTGATTTACAACACTGTGTTAATTTCTGGTGTATAGCAAAGTCATTCAGTTATACATACCTTACATTCTTTTTAAAAAATTCTTTTCCAGGGCTTCCCTCATGGTCCAGTGGGTAAAGAGTCTGCCTTGCAGTGCAAGGGGCACCAGTTCGATCCGTGGCCCAGCGATCTCCGGCCCAGGCAGATTCCATATGTCGTGGAGCGGCTGGACCAGTGCGTCCAACTGCGAGCCAGCGCTCTGGGGCGCATGTGCCCAGAGCCAGTGTCCTGCAACGAGAGGCTGCTGCAATGGGAGGCCCACACGGGCCAAAGAATAAAGATGGATGAAAGTAAATGAACAAAAATAAAAACAATAATAGAGGCCAGAATTTTTTTAAAAAAAATTCTTTTCCATATGGTTTATCACAGGATACAGAATATAGTCCCCTGTGATATACAGTAGAACCTTGTTGTTTATCCATTCTATATATAGTACTTTGCATCTGCTCATCTCAAACCCCCAATCCATCCCTCCCTCACATCTTCCTTTGCCCTGGCAACCACTAGTCTGTGTGAGTTTGTTTCTGTTTCCTAAATAAGTTCATTTATGTCATATTTTAGATTGCACATATAAGTGATATCACATACTATTTGTCTATTTCTGACTTATTTCACTTACTATGGTCAATTATTTTCTTTAATAGTGCATGGGGGGGGAAGATGTGCAATTTATTGGAATACACAAAGAAAGACAGTAATTAAAACTGAAAAACAGGAAATATGTTCCGTTTATCCCAACAAGTAAAGCAAAAGTCCCATTTTTCCTTCCTAATTTTTAGTAAAATGGGACATAAATAAATGAATGAAAGTAAAATCAAGGTTAGCTTGGTCAGATGGAAGAGTAGTTATCACTTCAATTCACTTTTACTTATTCAGTCAAGTAGATAAAGGTAGTATAGCTATTCATATTAAAAGAAACAAAAGATTATATATGAATCTAGAAACCAAATGGCACCATATCTTTAGAAATACTATGTTTATAATCTAAATTTAATTGCTATCAATTTTTGTAACAGTTTTCTTCATATATATTGTATGTACCATAAAACTCACACTTTTCAAGTAGATAATACATGGTTTTTAGTATATTTACAAAGTTATGCAAGCAGTCCCAGTATCTAATTTTCGAAAATTTTTGTCAGTCCAGAAAGAAAGGTCATACTCATAAGGAGTCTTTCCCCGTTCCCCAATTCTCCAGCTCCTGGCAACTACTGCTCTATCGTTATCTCTGAATTTATCTACTCTGGATATTACACTAAATAAAATCATACAATATATGGTCTTTTGTGACTGGTTTCTATTGCTTAGCATAATGTTTTCAGGGCTCATCCACACTACAACATGCACCAGTATTTTGTTCCTCTTCAGATCCGATGAATACTCCATTGTGTGGATACACCACCTCATTGTATGGATCCATTCATCAGCTGATAGACATTTAAGGTGTTCTACTCTTTGCTATTTAGGCATAACACAGAACATACTTGTGGAAACAATATTCATTTCTTTTGGGTATACATCTAGGAGCAGAATTTCTGAGTCATATGGCAACTTTATATTTAATATTTTATAGGAACTGCCAAGCTGTTTTCCAAAGTGGCTGCACCATTTTATGACCCCACTGGTCACGTACAAAGTGCTGAATTTCTAGATATTTTTTTTATTAACACTTGTTATCTGTTTTTAAAATTATAATAATACTGGTGGGCTTGAACTGGTATTGCATTGTGTGTTTGGTCTTCATTTCCCCAACCATAATGCTGAAGTATCTCTTCATGTGAACATTAGTCATCTGCACATCCTCTTCAGAGAAATATCTATTCCAAACCTCTGTTTTTATTTTTTCTTTTTGATTTTGACCTCTTTTTATTGATTTTTTTTTAGTTATTTATTTTTCATCCATCTTTATTCTTTGGCCTGTGTGGGCCTCTCACTGCAGTGGCCTCTCTGGCTGCAGAGCATCAGCTCCAAGCACATGTGCTCCAGAGCTCTGGCTCCTAATTGGACACACCAGTCCAGCTGCTCCATAGCACGTGGGATCCTCCCAGGCCAGGGATCAAAATGGTTCCCCTTGCACTGCAAGGAAGACTCTTTACCCACCAAACCACCAAGGAAGCCCCTCCATTTATTTTTAATTGAGTTATTTATCTTTTATTGTCAAGCTGTAAGAATACTTCATACATTCTGGACACAAGTCCCTTATCATATGTATGATTTGCAATACTTTTCCCCATTCTGTGGATATGCTATTAATTTTTCAAAATCAAATACACTACATGCATACTTATTCAAGACTATAACAATGCCAGAAAAATTAACTGTAGATATTACACTTTTCACATTTGTATTTTCTCTCCATTTATTTTTTTCTCTTTAAAGATCAGTATTACCATTTCAGTATCACCATTACCATTACCAATTATTTAATATGTGATTGTCAAAGACAAATCTTGACATTGAATACACAGTGAACTCCTCTCTTAAAACACTTGTTCTTTTTATCTTGCACTGCAGCTTTCATTTCTTTGCTTCTGTAATCAGCCCCCCAAAAAAACTGTTCTAATAAACACTCTCATCTTGTGTTTCTCACTCGTAAAATTGAAGATAATACTCTCATCCTGTAGCTCCAGTTAGTCCCCATGGGTTTCTTCTGTCAAAATCCAGAACAAGTGAGCATGAACTTCCTGCTCTATCTGCTAAAGGCTGCTTTTTTCTTTCTTACTGTCAGTAGTTGCTGCTGTGCTTCTGAAATATGAAAATCTTTCTAGGAGCCATAATCCCTAACTGTGGAGGTGATCATCCCTTACTATGCTGCCTATTTGGTCTTCATTTCCCCAACCATAATGCTGAAGTATCTCTTCATGTGAACATTAGTCATCTGCACATCCTCTTCAGAGAAATATCTATTCCAAACCTCTGTTTTTATTTTTTCTTTTTGATTTTGACCTCTTTTTATTGATTTTTTTTTAGTTATTTATTTTTCATCCATCTTTATTCTTTGGCCTGTGTGGGCCTCTCACTGCAGTGGCCTCTCTGGCTGCAGAGCATCAGCTCCAAGCACATGTGCTCCAGAGCTCTGGCTCCTAATTGGACACACCAGTCCAGCTGCTCCATAGCACGTGGGATCCTCCCAGGCCAGGGATCAAAATGGTTCCCCTTGCACTGCAAGGAAGACTCTTTACCCACCAAACCACCAAGGAAGCCCCTCCATTTATTTTTAATTGAGTTATTTATCTTTTATTGTCAAGCTGTAAGAATACTTCATACATTCTGGACACAAGTCCCTTATCATATGTATGATTTGCAATACTTTTCCCCATTCTGTGGATATGCTATTAATTTTTCAAAATCAAATACACTACATGCATACTTATTCAAGACTATAACAATGCCAGAAAAATTAACTGTAGATATTACACTTTTCACATTTGTATTTTTCTCTCCATTTATTTTTTTCTCTTTAAAGATCAGTATTACCATTTCAGTATCACCATTACCATTACCAATTATTTAATATGTGATTGTCAAAGACAAATCTTGACATTGAATACACAGTGAACTCCTCTCTTAAAACACTTGTTCTTTTTATCTTGCACTGCAGCTTTCATTTCTTTGCTTCTGTAATCAGCCCCCCAAAAAAACTGTTCTAATAAACACTCTCATCTTGTGTTTCTCACTCGTAAAATTGAAGATAATACTCTCATCCTGTAGCTCCAGTTAGTCCCCATGGGTTTCTTCTGTCAAAATCCAGAACAAGTGAGCATGAACTTCCTGCTCTATCTGCTAAAGGCTGCTTTTTTCTTTCTTACTGTCAGTAGTTGCTGCTGTGCTTCTGAAATATGAAAATCTTTCTAGGAGCCATAATCCCTAACTGTGGAGGTGATCATCTCTTACTATGCTGTCTCAAATTTTTAGTTTTTTATTGAAAGGATTATAAAAATAACTGTCCGGAAATAAAATGATTTCAGGTACTCTTTTCTTTTTTTTTAGATCTGCACATTATCCTTCACTCTATCTTCAGAAAGCTATTGCGTGCATACACGCTCAGCTGTGTCTGACACTTTGCAGCCCTGTGAACTGTAGCCTGCCAGACTCCTGTGTCCATGAAATGTTTTGGGGCAATAATACTGAAGTAAGGATGGGAAAAAATATTTGTAAATGAGGTGAACAACATGGGATTACTCTCCAAAATATATTAATAGCTCCTATAGATCAATGTCAAAAAACAAACAACTCAATCAAAAAAAAATGGGGGCAGGGGAATTCCCTGGTGGTCCAGTGGCTAAGACTCTGTGCTCCCGATGCAGAGGGCCAGGTTCAATCCCTGGTCAGGGAACAGAACCCACACGCTACAAATGGCACGCAATGTAGCCAAATAAATATAAATAAAATATTTTTCTAAATGAACAGAAGATCTAAATAGACATTTCTCCAAAGACATAAAGATGGCTAAAAGCACATGAAAAAATGCTTCATGTTACTAATTGCTACAAAAATACAAATCAAAACTACAATGAGATATCACCTCATACGGGTCAGAATGGCCATCATCAAAATGTCTACAAATAACAAATGCTGGAGAACATAGCAGAAATTAACACAACATTGTAAATCAACTTCAATAAAAAATAGTCTTCCAAGAAAGGGTGGAGCTAAGATGGCAGCGTAGAAGGACGTGCACTCATCTCTCCTGCAAAATCGCCTGAGTTGCAACAAGTTCCTGGGAAACCATCGACGAAAAGAGGTTGGATCTGATCACAGAGAGGATACCCCAAACATCGAAGACAAAGAAGTCTCCTCAAAGTTAGTCCCCATGGGTTTCTTCTGTCAAAATCCAGAACAAGTGAGCATGAACTTCCTGCTCTATCTGCTAAAGGCTGCTTTTTTCTTTCTTACTGTCAGTAGTTGCTGCTGTGCTTCTGAAATATGAAAATCTTTCTAGGAGCCATAATCCCTAACTGTGGAGGTGATCATCTCTTACTATGCTGTCTCAAATTTTTAGTTTTTTATTGAAAGGATTATAAAAATAACTGTCCGGAAATAAAATGATTTCAGGTACTCTTTTCTTTTTTTTTAGATCTGCACATTATCCTTCACTCTATCTTCAGAAAGCTATTGCGTGCATACACGCTCAGCTGTGTCTGACACTTTGCAGCCCTGTGAACTGTAGCCTGCCAGACTCCTGTGTCCATGAAATGTTTTGGGGCAATAATACTGAAGTAAGGATGGGAAAAAATATTTGTAAATGAGGTGAACAACATGGGATTACTCTCCAAAATATATTAATAGCTCCTATAGATCAATGTCAAAAAACAAACAACTCAATCAAAAAAAAATGGGGGCAGGGGAATTCCCTGGTGGTCCAGTGGCTAAGACTCTGTGCTCCCGATGCAGAGGGCCAGGTTCAATCCCTGGTCAGGGAACAGAACCCACACGCTACAAATGGCACGCAATGTAGCCAAATAAATATAAATAAAATATTTTTCTAAATGAACAGAAGATCTAAATAGACATTTCTCCAAAGACATAAAGATGGCTAAAAGCACATGAAAAAATGCTTCATGTTACTAATTGCTACAAAAATACAAATCAAAACTACAATGAGATATCACCTCATACGGGTCAGAATGGCCATCATCAAAATGTCTACAAATAACAAATGCTGGAGAACATAGCAGAAATTAACACAACATTGTAAATCAACTTCAATAAAAAATAGTCTTCCAAGAAAGGGTGGAGCTAAGATGGCAGCGTAGAAGGACGTGCACTCATCTCTCCTGCAAAATCGCCTGAGTTGCAACAAGTTCCTGGGAAACCATCGACGAAAAGAGGTTGGATCTGATCACAGAGAGGATACCCCACATCGAAGAACAAAGGAGAAGCCGCATCAAGATGGTAGGAGGGGCGCAATCATGCTTTTAAAAGTCAAACCTCATACCCGCCAGAGAGCCTGGGCAGGCCAAAGGCTCAAAGCCTGTTGCAGATCAAAACCCGGGAAAGGAGCAGTGAGGCCCACAAGGGACTGAGCCAGACCTGCTTTTGAGGGTCCAAGTGCCCCCTTGAGCTAGAAGTGCCCTTGAGCAGGCCTCGGAAGGACGGCACTCAGTTTCCTTTGGAGGAGGTTACCATTAACCCGATCACAGAGTCACCAAGGAGGACTGGAAAAGTCTGTGTGCACTGTGATCCGGGAGAGGAGAACAGCGATCCTGCATGAGACTGAGCCAGACTCACCTCTGAGCAACCTGACATCTCCCGTGGTGGCGGGGGTCGATGGTGGCCTGCAGAAGGGTCGGGGTCACTGTGGAAATGCTTCCCATAGAGCGTGTGGGAATAAATCCTCTGTGAGACAGACGCCATTTTCCCTACTGTAGTTTGGCTGCTGGTCAAACTGCAGGGCTGCTGGTCAAGTTACAGGGAGGGAACTTAGCTCTACCCAGCAAGAAAAGGGATTTGGATTAAGAAACTCCCAGGGCCAGCCTGGGCGGCCTTTTAGTTCTGGAATAGGCCTAAATAAACAAGCAGTCAAAGAGGTCTTCAGATCCAACCACTGCCAGAGGCAAAAAAAAGACTGATAATTCCTGAATAGTCAGCAAGAGACAGAAGAACATAAACACTATTTTCACGTTTTGTCTGAAGCTGGAGTTACTGCTGGACTTTAAAATTTCATTTTTTGTATTGTATTACTTTGTTTCAATTTTTTTTCTATCTTTTTTCCAAACCCACTCAGTGCACCCCCAGCTTTTTTTGTTGGTTTTTTTTTTTGGGTGTGTGTGTGTGAGAGAGTGGGTGTGTTCATTTCCTTCACTGAATTCTACTGAAGCTACTAATCTTATCAGTAAGACTGAATATATTCAAGTTTACATAATTTTTTTTTCTTTTTCTTTTTAAACCACACATTTTATTTTGGTATAAACTTCTGGTTCCCCATTGGCCTTTTAAGGTTCTGTGTGTGGGGGGGGGGGGGGGTGTTTGTTTTTATTATTTTTGCTCTGTTTTTCTATATTTTTCTATATAATTAGCTCTTTTAATTTTAAAAAATTTTTCATTTGTACTACTACTTCCTCTATAATTCTTTGCTTTCTCTGAAGCTCCTTTCCTACAGCACTATACTCTAATACATACAAATCTTTATCTCCCTATATTTAGCTTTGCAATATTATTCTATATTTTTCTTCTATCCTCCCTTTCTCTTTTTCCCTTTTCCCACCATATTTCTTAGTCTGTTCTGTCCTCATTGCCTTATCCCCAACGGGGATCCTGCTCTAGCATTATTCTCCAATTGGTGCTCTACTTAGTTTGCTTATTAACTGGTGGATATCATTCTTGGTTTTCTCTATCCGCCGTGCTAACGTATTGTACTGCATTTTTGGTTGGAATGCTTGGGTTATGCTACAGCTGTATATGTTTATGTGTATAATTCAATACGCTAGATAGTATTTGCATAATTTTTTAATTGCCATTTGTCAAAGGTATACCTTCTGTTTCTCATTTGCATATATATGTTTTAATATCATTTAATGCCATAACAAACCAGCTGTGAAATCTTCATTCCCTGGTCAGGCAACAAGCCTTGGGGCTTTAGGGAGGGAGCACTGACTCCAAAACTCTACAGTAACAGAGAACGCCTAATGATAAAGAGCAGTATACAAGCGAGAACGCCAACAAAGGTAATCACTTGTATGCAAGTCCTGACATCACCAATCACCAGCATCACCCAGAACAAGAAGCCCCATCCAAACAACAAACACCAACAGACGTAACTCAAAGTCTGGGAAAAGGAAATCACAAACAGAGTCAGTTAAAAAATTAATAATAACAATGAAACGGCAGAGAAATACCACAAAAGCAAAGGAACAATCCACAAACATACAAGATCAAATCAATGAAGAGGATTTGGACAAACTTTCTGAAAGTGATTTCAGAAGAATGATAGTAAAGATGATCAAAGACACTGAAAACAGAATGTTAGAGAAATTGCAAGACACAACTAACACACTGAATAAAGAAATACAAGAACTTACCAAAAAAGTAACAGAGACAAACAACTCAATTGTTGAACTTAAAAACACTATAGAAGGGATCAAGAGCAGAGTATCTGAGACAGAAGACCAGATAAGTGAACTGAAAGATAAAATGGTGGAAGTAACTGCTGAAAAACAGACTCTAGCTCAAAGAATGAAAAGAGCAGAGGATAGCCTCAGAGACCACTGGGATAATATCAAACGCATCAATATTCGAATTATAGGAGTTGCAGAAGAAGAAGAAAAAAAGAAAGGCTATGAGAAAATTTTTGAAGAGATTATAGTTGAAAATTTCCCCAGCATGGGAAAAGAAATAGTCAAGTCCAAGAAGCACAAAGAGTACCATACAGAATCAATCTGAGAGGAAACACACCAAGACACATATTAATGAAGTTAACACAAATTAAACAGAAAGATAGAATTCTCAAAGCAGCAAGGGAAAAGCAACTAGTGACATACAAGGGAACGCCCATCCCTTTAACAGCTGATCTTTCAACAGAAACTCTGCAGGCCAGAAGGGAATGGCAGGACACATTTAAACAGCTAAAAGAGAATAATAATAATCTGCAACCAAGAATCCTCTACCCTGCAAAGATCTCCTTCAAAATTGATGGAGAAATCAAAAGCTTTACAGACAAGCAAAAATTAAAAGAATTTAGTCACATCAAACCATCCTTACAACAAGTGTTAAAGGGACTTACATAGATAACAAGTATAAAAGGAAAAGATCCACGAAACAAACCCATCATAACATCTAAGAAGATGACAATAGGATCATATGTATCAATAATTACTTCGAATGTCAATGGACTAAATGCCCCAACCAAAAGACACAGAGTGGCTGAATGGATCCAAAAACACGACCCATACATATGCTGCCTCCAGGAAACTCATTTCAGACCTAGAGACACTCATAGACTCAAAGTAAGAGGCTGGAAAAAGATATTCCATGCAAATGGAAATCAAAAGAAAGCTGGAGTAGCAATTCTCATATCAGACAAAATAGATTTTAAAGTAAAGAAGATTCTAAGAGACAAGGCAGGTCACTACATCATGATTAAGGGATCGATCCAAGAAGAAGACATGACAATCATAAATATCTATACACCCAACGCAGGAGCACCCCAATACATAAGACAAACACTTTCAGACATAAAAGAAGGCATCAACACTAACACAATCATAGTAGGAGACTTTAACACTCCTCTCACACCAATGGATAGATCAGCCAAACAGAAAATTAATCAAGACACACAAGCCTTAAATGACACACTAGAAGAAATGGACCTTTGATGATATCTTTAGGACGTTCCATCCAAAAGCAGAAGAATACACTTTCTTCTCAAGTGCTCACGGAACATTCTCCAGGATAGACCACATCTTGGGCCACAAATCAAACCTCAGTCAATTCAGGAAAACTGAAATTCTATCAACCATCTTCTCGGACCACAATGCAGTGAGACTAGAGATCAACTACAGGAAGAAAACCGCTAAAAACACAAACACGTGGAGATTAAACAACACATACCTAAAAAACCAACTGGTCATTGAGGAAATCAAAGGAGAAATAAAAAAATTCCTAGAAGAAAACGACAATGAACACACGACAGTGCAAAACATATGGGATACTGCAAAAGCAGTTCTAAGAGGGAAGTTTATAGCAATACAATCCCACCTCAAGAAACTAGGAAAATCTCAAACAGACGACCTTACCTTACGCTTAAAACAACTGGAGAAAGAAGAACAAAAACACCCCAAAGCCAGCAGAAGAAGGGAAATCATAAAAATCTTAGCAGAAATAAATAAAAAAGAAACAATAGTAAAGATAAATAAAACAAAAAGCTGGTTCTTCAAAAAGGTCAATAAAATCGACAAACCACTGGCCAGACTCATCAAGAAAAAGAGAGAGAAGAACCAGATCAACAAAATCAAAAATGAAAAAGGAGAGATTACAACAGATAATGCAGAAATCCAAGGATTCTAAAAGACTATTATGAACAGCTATATGGCAACAAACTGGACAACCTGGAAGAAATGGACAGTTTCTTAGAGAAGATTAATCTCCCAAGATTCAACCAGGAGGAAACAGAAACTATGAACAAGCCAATCACAAGCTCAGAAATCAACCTTGTGATCAAAAATCTACCCAAAAATAAAAGTCCAGGGCCAGATGGTTTCACAACCGAAACCCACCAAACAATTAATGAAGAGCTAATGCCTGTCCTTCTAAAAATCTTCCAAAAAATTGCACAGAAAGGAACACTTCCAAACACATTCTACGAGGCCACCATCACCCTGATACCCAAACCAGGCAAAGACAACACAAAAAAGGAAAATTATAGGCCAATTTCACTGATGAATCTAGACGCCAAAATCCTCAACAAAATCCTAGCAAACAGAATTCAACAACACATCAAAAAGCTCATTCATCACGATCAAGTCAGGTTCATCCCAGGCAAGCAAGGATTCGTCAATATCCACAAATCAATCAATGTGATACACCATATCAACAAACTGAGAGACAAAAATCACATGATCATCTCAATAGATGCAGAAAAAGTCTTCGACAAAGTACAGCATCCATTTATGATCAAAACTCTTCAAAAAATGGGCATAGAAGGAACTTATCTTAACATAGTGAAAGCCATATATGAGAAGACCACAGCGAACATTATCCTCAATGGTGAAAAACTGAAAGCATTCCCTCTAAGATCAGGAACAAGACTGGGGTGTCCACTTTCACCACTCTTATTCAACATAGTCCTGGAAGTCCTGGCAACGGCAATAGGAGAAGAGAAAGAAATCAAAGGAATCCAGACTGGAAAGGAAGAAGTCAAGCTCTCTCCTTTTGCAGACGACATGATATTATACATAGAAAATCCCAAAGACACTATTACAAAACTACTAGAGTTAAACAGCGAATTCAGCAAAGTCGCAGGATACAAAATCAACACACAGAAATCACTGGCATTCCTATACACAAACAATGAAAAATCAGAAAACGAAATCAAAGAGGCAATCCCCTTCACCACTGCAACCAAAAGAATCAAATATCTAGGAATAAATCTACCCAAAGAAACAAAAGAACTGTACATAGAAAATTACAAGACACTCATGAGAGACATTAAAGAAGACTTAAAACAGATGGAGAGATAGTCCGTGTTCCTGGGTCGGAAGAATCAATACTGTGAAAATGACCATACTACCAAATGTCATCTACAGATTCAATGCAATACCTATTCAACTACCATTGACATTTTTCACAGAACTAGACCAAAGAATCACACAGTTCATATGGAAACACAAAAGACCTCAAATAGCCAAAGCAATCCTGAGGAAGAAGAATGGAGCTGGAGGAATCAGCCTCCCCAACTTCAGACTCTACTACAAAGCAACAGTCCTCAAGATAGTATGGTACTGGCACAAAAACAGAACTATAGACCAATGGAACAAGATCAAGAACCCAGAGATAAACCCACGCACCTATGGGTACCTTATTTTTGACAAAGGAGGAGAAACTATAAAATGAGACAAAGACAGCCTCTTCAACAGGTGGTGCTGGGAAAACTGGACAGCTACATGCAAAAAAATGAAGTTGGAACATTCCCTGACACCATACACTAAGATCAACTAGATGCAGAAAAAGTCTTCGACAAAGTACAGCATCCATTTATGATCAAAACTCTTCAAAAAATGGGCATAGAAGGAACTTATCTTAACATAGTGAAAGCCATATATGAGAAGACCACAGCGAACATTATCCTCAATGGTGAAAAACTGAAAGCATTCCCTCTAAGATCAGGAACAAGACTGGGGTGTCCACTTTCACCACTCTTATTCAACATAGTCCTGGAAGTCCTGGCAACGGCAATAGGAGAAGAGAAAGAAATCAAAGGAATCCAGACTGGAAAGGAAGAAGTCAAGCTCTCTCCTTTTGCAGACGACATGATATTATACATAGAAAATCCCAAAGACACTATTACAAAACTACTAGAGTTAAACAGCGAATTCAGCAAAGTCGCAGGATACAAAATCAACACACAGAAATCACTGGCATTCCTATACACAAACAATGAAAAATCAGAAAACGAAATCAAAGAGGCAATCCCCTTCACCACTGCAACCAAAAGAATCAAATATCTAGGAATAAATCTACCCAAAGAAACAAAAGAACTGTACATAGAAAATTACAAGACACTCATGAGAGACATTAAAGAAGACTTAAAACAGATGGAGAGATAGTCCGTGTTCCTGGGTCGGAAGAATCAATACTGTGAAAATGACCATACTACCAAATGTCATCTACAGATTCAATGCAATACCTATTCAACTACCATTGACATTTTTCACAGAACTAGACCAAAGAATCACACAGTTCATATGGAAACACAAAAGACCTCAAATAGCCAAAGCAATCCTGAGGAAGAAGAATGGAGCTGGAGGAATCAGCCTCCCCAACTTCAGACTCTACTACAAAGCAACAGTCCTCAAGATAGTATGGTACTGGCACAAAAACAGAACTATAGACCAATGGAACAAGATCAAGAACCCAGAGATAAACCCACGCACCTATGGGTACCTTATTTTTGACAAAGGAGGAGAAACTATAAAATGAGACAAAGACAGCCTCTTCAACAGGTGGTGCTGGGAAAACTGGACAGCTACATGCAAAAAAATGAAGTTGGAACATTCCCTGACACCATACACTAAGATCAACTCAAAATGGATTAAAGACCTAAATGTAAGACCAGAAACCATCAAACTCTTAGGGGAGAATATAGGCAAAACCCTCAAGGACATCAATCAAAGCAAGATCTTCTCTCACCCACCTACTAGAATAGAGGAACTGAAAAGAAAAATGAACATGTGGGACCTCATGAAACTTAAAAGCTTTTGTACAGCAAAAGAAATCACCAAAAAGTTGAACAGACAGCCCACAGAGTGGGAGAAAATCATAGCAAATGAAACAACAGACCAAGAATTCATCTCCAAAATCTACAAGCAACTCAGACAACTCAGCACCAGAAAAATGAACAACCCAATCAAAAAATGGGAAAAGAACCTAAACAGACACCTCTCCAACGATGACATACAGATGGCCCAAAAGCACATGAAACGATGCTCAACTTCACTAACAATTAGAGAAATGCAAATCAAAACGACAATGAGATATCACCTCACACCCATCAGAATGGCCATCATCCACAAATCGACAAACAATAAATGCTGGAGAGGCTGCGGAGAAAAGGGAACACTCCTGCATTGCTGGTGGGAGTGTAAATTGATACAGCCTCTATGGAAGACAGTCTGGAGATTTCTTAAAAAACTAAAAATAGAAGCACCATACAACCCAGCAATCCCACTCTTAGGCTTATACCCTGATGAAATCAAATCTGAAAGAAGCACCTGTACCCCAATGTTCATTGCAGCTCTCTATACAATAGCTAGAACATGGAAGGAACCTAGATGCCCATCAACGAACAAATGGATACAAAAGCTCTGGCACATACATACAATGGAATACTACACCGTTGTAAAGAGAAATGCAGAAGAATCAGCCCTAATGAGGTGGCTGGATCTAGAACGTATCATAAAAAGTGAAGTCAGTCAGAAAGAGAAGGATAAATACAGTGTATTAACACATATATATATGGAATCTAGTAGGATGGTGATGATGGCACATGCAGTGAAGTGACAGAAAGACAGACATGGACAGTGGACATATGGACATTGTGGGGAAGGAACAGAAGGTGGGAGGCGTAAAGGAAGTAGCATGAAGGCCTGTACTATCATAAGTGAAGAAAATAGCTCTAGTCATTGCTCTGTGAGAAAAGGGGATCCTTCAGGGGTGCTGTGTGATGGTCGGGAGGGGAGGGAAGGGGGGGATATACATATGACTAATCTGAGAACATACATATCTGTAAACAACAAAACTCTGTAAAAGTTAAAAGCAAAACGAAGGTTTAAAAAAAAAAAAGAAGTCTTCCAAGAGCCTGAATGAGCACTGGGCACTTCTCAGGCCTTTGGGACACTGATGAGTCATGGAACACTCTATTCTTTTGGGAGCTATTAAAAATAAAGACAGCAGCCTGGACAAAGGCCTGGACAAAAATGCAAAGGTCTAAGACAACTCAGCACCAGAAAATGAACAACCCAATAAAAAAAGGACCTAAACAGACACCTCTCCAACGATGACATACAGATGGCCCAAAAGCACATGAAACGATGCTCAACTTCACTAACAATTAGAGAAATGCAAATCAAAACGACAATGAGATATCACCTCACACCCATCAGAATGGCCATCATCCACAAATCGACAAACAATAAATGCTGGAGAGGCTGCGGAGAAAAGGGAACACTCCTGCATTGCTGGTGGGAGTGTAAATTGATACAGCCTCTATGGAAGACAGTCTGGAGATTTCTTAAAAAACTAAAAATAGAAGCACCATACAACCCAGCAATCCCACTCTTAGGCTTATACCCTGATGAAATCAAATCTGAAAGAAGCACCTGTACCCCAATGTTCATTGCAGCTCTCTATACAATAGCTAGAACATGGAAGGAACCTAGATGCCCATCAACGAACAAATGGATACAAAAGCTCTGGCACATACATACAATGGAATACTACACCGTTGTAAAGAGAAATGCAGAAGAATCAGCCCTAATGAGGTGGCTGGATCTAGAACGTATCATAAAAAGTGAAGTCAGTCAGAAAGAGAAGGATAAATACAGTGTATTAACACATATATATATGGAATCTAGTAGGATGGTGATGATGGCACATGCAGTGAAGTGACAGAAAGACAGACATGGACAGTGGACATATGGACATTGTGGGGAAGGAACAGAAGGTGGGAGGCGTAAAGGAAGTAGCATGAAGGCCTGTACTATCATAAGTGAAGAAAATAGCTCTAGTCATTGCTCTGTGAGAAAAGGGGATCCTTCAGGGGTGCTGTGTGATGGTCGGGAGGGGAGGGAAGGGGGGGATATACATATGACTAATCTGAGAACATACATATCTGTAAACAACAAAACTCTGTAAAAGTTAAAAGCAAAACGAAGGTTTAAAAAAAAAAAAGAAGTCTTCCAAGAGCCTGAATGAGCACTGGGCACTTCTCAGGCCTTTGGGACACTGATGAGTCATGGAACACTCTATTCTTTTGGGAGCTATTAAAAATAAAGACAGCAGCCTGGACAAAGGCCTGGACAAAAATGCAAAGGTCTAAGACACAACCCAGAGGCTGGGCTGGGCTGATTGGAGAAGTTCAACACCTACATGAGGCCAGACTATGAAGAATGGGAGAGGTGACTGTCTTATTAATGTGAAGAAACCAACACAGAGAGAAAAGAAAAGTGAAGGAACAGAAGAATATGTTCCAAACATAAGAAAAGTCTTCAGAAACTAATCTATCTGACAGAGCATTCACAATAACGGTCATAAGGATAGTTCTTAAGTCAGAAGACCAGTGCCTGAACAAAGTAAAAAGTTTAACAAAAAAATGGAAAATACCAGTGCCAAATAGAAATCACAGCATTGAAGAATATATTAACTTAATTGATAAATTTAACAGAGATTCAATAGCAGACTCGATCAAGTGGAAGAAAGGATCATAATACTTGAATGTATGTTGGTAGAAATTATCCAGTCAGAGGAACAAAAAGAAAAAAGAATGAAAAGGAGTGATGATAGCTTAAGGGACTTAAGGAACACCATAAATATTTTTGTCACTAGACTTTTCTTTCATTTTGCTTCATTCAAACCTTTGGAAAGATGGTAACCTTTTTATTTATTTATTTATTTATTTATTTTTTTACATGTATGTTCCCAGATCATTCATATGCATATCCCTGGATCCTCCCCCAACCCAGTTCCCCCCCTCCCATCCCTCCAGACCCTCGCTCCAAGTGGTTGTAGGTACTCCTATTCCCCTAGCACAATGACAATAGCTATCTTTTCCACACATGACAGTATAGGCTTCCATGTTACGCCCCCCATGCCTCCCTCCCACTGTTTGGTCTCCACAATGTCTTTATGTCTATTCTCTGTTTTTTCATGAGTTCACTGCGTATGTTATCACGACCATCTTACTAGATCCCATATATATGAGTTAGTATACTATACTTGTCTTTCTCTTAGATGGTAACCTTTTAAACATAAGTCACAACATTTCCACTTTCTGTTGCAAAATTGCTACATGGCTTTTAAAGACACTAAATAATATAATATATTAAATCTAAGGCTATTTATCAAAATGATAAATGAGTGCATTTAAAACACACTATTAACAGTTTTCTGAAAAAGTACCAGACAAGTTCCCTTCCTTAGGAAGTAATGAACTAAAAATGAACATAAACAAAGTTAATACTAATATTTTAACTTGCATAATTTGCATAATAAAAAGTTTTCAAATTGCCTGAAGGAAGATTTGTGAAGCACACAGAAGTAGTAGAAACTATATTACTTGTTAAATTAAAAGCTAGGGATATTCCAAACATAAGAAAAGTCTTCAGAAACTAATCTATCTGACAGAGCATTCACAATAACGGTCATAAGGATAGTTCTTAAGTCAGAAGACCAGTGCCTGAACAAAGTAAAAAGTTTAACAAAAAAATGGAAAATACCAGTGCCAAATAGAAATCACAGCATTGAAGAATATATTAACTTAATTGATAAATTTAACAGAGATTCAATAGCAGACTCGATCAAGTGGAAGAAAGGATCATAATACTTGAATGTATGTTGGTAGAAATTATCCAGTCAGAGGAACAAAAAGAAAAAAGAATGAAAAGGAGTGATGATAGCTTAAGGGACTTAAGGAACACCATAAATATTTTTGTCACTAGACTTTTCTTTCATTTTGCTTCATTCAAACCTTTGGAAAGATGGTAACCTTTTTATTTATTTATTTATTTATTTATTTTTTTACATGTATGTTCCCAGATCATTCATATGCATATCCCTGGATCCTCCCCCAACCCAGTTCCCCCCTCCCATCCCTCCAGACCATCGCTCCAAGTGGTTGTAGGTACTCCTATTCCCCTAGCACAATGACAATAGCTATCTTTTCCACACATGACAGTATAGGCTTCCATGTTACTCCCTCCATGCCTCCCTCCCACTGTTTGGTCTCCACAATGTCTTTATGTCTATTCTCTGTTTTTTCATGAGTTCACTGCGTATGTTATCACGACCATCTTACTAGATCCCATATATATGAGTTAGTATACTATACTTGTCTTTCTCTTAGATGGTAACCTTTTAAACATAAGTCACAACATTTCCACTTTCTGTTGCAAAATTGCTACATGGCTTTTAAAGACACTAAATAATATAATATATTAAATCTAAGGCTATTTATCAAAATGATAAATGAGTGCATTTAAAACACACTATTAACAGTTTTCTGAAAAAGTACCAGACAAGTTCCCTTCCTTAGGAAGTAATGAACTAAAAATGAACATAAACAAAGTTAATACTAATATTTTAACTTGCATAATTTGCATAATAAAAAGTTTTCAAATTGCCTGAAGGAAGATTTGTGAAGCACACAGAAGTAGTAGAAACTATATTACTTGTTAAATTAAAAGCTAGGGGATATAATTCCAATTTTATTCTATTTTGGGGAGGGGGCCACTTCTATTGGTCTTTCATTTATTTATTTTCATCCATCTTTGTTCTTTGGCCCGTGTGGGCCTTCCATCACAGTGGCCTCCCTCGCTGCAGAGCACCGGCTCTGGGCGCATGTGCTTCAGAGCACCAACTTGGTAGTTGGACACATCGGTCCAGCCACTCCGCGGCACGCGGGATCTTCCCAGGCCAGGGATTGAACTGGCGCCCCTTGCACTGCACGGCAGTGTCCTTACCCACTGGACTACCACGGAAGCCCCAATTTTTATTCTATTTGTATTCTATTCTATTTTATTCTATTTGGTTCATATGTCTTAACTTTTATCTGCCTTCATATCCTTAGACGTTCAAGAGGAATGTTAATAACGACCTACTACATTTGGTTGTGATGAAGGAAAACTTAAGACTATGACTTTAAATCACAAGAGGAATATAAATTACTATCTCATTAATAATGAATGACTTCTAGCCAGGTTTCTATCCCTATCCTAACATCTGAGGTTTCTAAACTGCCTTGGAGAAACCTTTTGGTACTTTGAAAAGAATAGCAAAGTAAGTCGAAAGTGTGAAGTCACAAAACCCATTATTTTAATAGCATGATCCTAATAGAGTAGCTCAAAATAAGCCCTTACCTTTCCTTTTCTGTGACACAGCTGTCATCTTAGCTTTGGCCATGATTGTTAAGTATCAGTTAAGTAAAAACTATACTTGTCTTTCTCTTAGATGGTAACCTTTTAAACATAAGTCACAACATTTCCACTTTCTGTTGCAAAATTGCTACATGGCTTTTAAAGACACTAAATAATATAATATATTAAATCTAAGGCTATTTATCAAAATGATAAATGAGTGCATTTAAAACACACTATTAACAGTTTTCTGAAAAAGTACCAGACAAGTTCCCTTCCTTAGGAAGTAATGAACTAAAAATGAACATAAACAAAGTTAATACTAATATTTTAACTTGCATAATTTGCATAATAAAAAGTTTTCAAATTGCCTGAAGGAAGATTTGTGAAGCACACAGAAGTAGTAGAAACTATATTACTTGTTAAATTAAAAGCTAGGGGATATAATTCCAATTTTATTCTATTTTGGGGAGGGGGCCACTTCTATTGGTCTTTCATTTATTTATTTTCATCCATCTTTGTTCTTTGGCCCGTGTGGGCCTTCCATCACAGTGGCCTCCCTCGCTGCAGAGCACCGGCTCTGGGCGCATGTGCTTCAGAGCACCAACTTGGTAGTTGGACACATCGGTCCAGCCACTCCGCGGCACGCGGGATCTTCCCAGGCCAGGGATTGAACTGGCGCCCCTTGCACTGCACGGCAGTGTCCTTACCCACTGGACTACCACGGAAGCCCCAATTTTTATTCTATTTGTATTCTATTCTATTTTATTCTATTTGGTTCATATGTCTTAACTTTTATCTGCCTTCATATCCTTAGACGTTCAAGAGGAATGTTAATAACGACCTACTACATTTGGTTGTGATGAAGGAAAACTTAAGACTATGACTTTAAATCACAAGAGGAATATAAATTACTATCTCATTAATAATGAATGACTTCTAGCCAGGTTTCTATCCCTATCCTAACATCTGAGGTTTCTAAACTGCCTTGGAGAAACCTTTTGGTACTTTGAAAAGAATAGCAAAGTAAGTCGAAAGTGTGAAGTCACAAAACCCATTATTTTAATAGCATGATCCTAATAGAGTAGCTCAAAATAAGCCCTTACCTTTCCTTTTCTGTGACACAGCTGTCATCTTAGCTTTGGCCATGATTGTTAATTTAGCCGATGACTACTTCAATTCCAGCTGAGCACAAAAAAACCATAGTTCATTAAAATCCATTTCTCAATTCAAACAACTGCCAGCCATACAAGCTGTCCTTGCAATTAAGGAAATGTAAAGTGATCCCCCACAGAGAGGAACGGAGTCAAGTCGGAAGCTAGGCCAACAAATCATTTTCTCCTTACAGCTTCCCAGAAAAGCTCTGGAAGGGGACATGACCAGACCATGAACTAGAATAAGTAAGTGAAGGTTAACGTATATCATGCCTCCCTATATTCACCATGCAAACGAACTCTTTTTCCCTAGACTCTGGATTCTATGCAGATTCCATACACTTTCACTAATTCTGCTACAATCAAGTTTTATATTATCAAGATATTTGGAAAGTCTTAAAAATGATCGCAACATTGGGTAGGTCAAGTCTACAGTGCTTTCCTTCTGAACTGCCTTCATTATAAATTTAAATAAGCCCCAGGCAGCTATAATTCTACTTTTCAATGCATTCTCATAACTGAACTATAAATTTCTTTGCACTTGAAGTAATTCTTTTTTTGTCTTTTAGCCTAAGAAAATATGCATTTTGCACGCAATCACTGCAGTGTTTATTCAAAAAGTCATTTATCCCATGTCTTCCTGAAAAACAAAATTATTTTATTAAACATCACTCTGCTATCTTCCTGATAGCATTTCTGCATGTCCCTAATTTTAATGCCTTTTTAGGTTGTTTGCTTGATTCGTTTTAGGAAAAAATATGAGAGCCTGAATTTAGTTTACTGCCGTGAATGACTCATTTTGAAGTCTTGTTTAAATCAGATATTAATAATCAAACACAAAGTTAATGCTCTATCGAGTTTGACAATTCAGAAGCTGATTGGAATCCATGAAGTCAATAGAGAAATGTGGGCTAATTATTACATGAATGCCAAACAATTTACCAGCTCACTAGTTTTTTCCAATCCCCTGACACTTTATTACCACCTCCTGTGTCCTTCCTTACTCTGACACAGATATACCCACACACAGACACTTAACACATACTCATCCATTATTTGAAAGTTTTAAGTCATCCTAATAACAAAATTAGATGCAGAAAATTAAGTGCTTGATTATTCCTTTCATCACAGATCATACCCTTTCAATTTCCCAATGGAATAAAACACAAGGCTCAGGACTTGCCTCCAGTGGTCAAGAATCCACCTTGCAATCCAGGAAGATGGGTTCAATCCCTGGTTGGGGAACTAAAATCCTACATGCTACAGGGGAACTAAGCCCACAAGCCACAGCTAGAGAGGCTGGCACCACAATAAAGATCAGTCATGCTGGAACTAAGCCAAATATAGTTACAGTACACACACACACAGTCTCAAAGAGATCCCACTATACATGGATTTCTATGATTCCAAATTTTAAAGTGAAGCATCACAACGGGAACTGCCTGTGTACAAAGAACTGATAGGGACAGAGTAGAATAGGCAGGTGGTTGTGGAGTCCTAGTGGGGATCGTAGGTAGAAGGGAGACACCTGAGAAAGGCTGGGAGGCCAGCGAGTTGACGGTAACTCAGGAGAGCTGCTCCTTGTTCAGTAAA
Source organism: Tragulus kanchil (assembly GCA_022376925.1). Lineage (NCBI taxonomy): Eukaryota > Metazoa > Chordata > Mammalia > Artiodactyla > Tragulidae > Tragulus > Tragulus kanchil. The sequence continues at coordinate 90,592,141 of JAIOJX010000031.1, read as the reverse complement.
GCAGGCTTGACTGGGTATAAACAGCTGATGAAGGAGGAGCTGGCGAAGAAGCAACCACTGATGTATGTCCTGCATCTGCGTCTACTTGAGGGGGGGCAGTCTTCTACCATCCTATATGTATTGCTGCAATTGGGGGAGAGCAGAGCAGAGCTTTCCTGCCTGCCCTCTTGCACCTCTTACAAGTACCCTATCCTAATAAATCCTCTTCTTGCCTATCACTCTGCCTCTTGCTGAATTCCTTCTGCGTTGAGGCACGAAGAACCTGAGCCTCAGTGAGTCCAGACATTGGGTGAGTGCTGGATTAAGTCCCGGCCGCCTGGGTTCGAGTCCCAGACAGGGTTTTGGCTGGGATTGAGTCCTGACTACCTGGATTCAAGTCCCAAACAGGGTTTTGGCTGGAATTCAAGCTCCAGCCACGTGGGTTGACCTCCCAAGCAGGGTTCAATCAGGTCTGGGCCCTGGGTTTAAGTCTCAAATCGAGGTAAAACCCTTTCAGAACCACTTGTGCCCATGGGGAGGAGAGTATGGAAAACCTACAATCACAAGAACAGGAGAGATGAAAAGAAATTGCAGCAAAACCAGCAGATAAGTATCTCTACCAGAGCAACAGCTCTTTCAAATTTATAAAGAAACACAAGGCTCAGGACTTGCCTCCAGTGGTCAAGAATCCACCTTGCAATCCAGGAAGATGGGTTCAATCCCTGGTTGGGGAACTAAAATCCTACATGCTACAGGGGAACTAAGCCCACAAGCCACAGCTAGAGAGGCTGGCACCACAATAAAGATCAGTCATGCTGGAACTAAGCCAAATATAGTTACAGTACACACACACACAGTCTCAAAGAGATCCCACTATACATGGATTTCTATGATTCCAAATTTTAAAGTGAAGCATCACAACGGGAACTGCCTGTGTACAAAGAACTGATAGGGACAGAGTAGAATAGGCAGGTGGTTGTGGAGTCCTAGTGGGGATCGTAGGTAGAAGGGAGACACCTGAGAAAGGCTGGGAGGCCAGCGAGTTGACGGTAACTCAGGAGAGCTGCTCCTTGTTCAGTAAAGCAGGCTTGACTGGGTATAAACAGCTGATGAAGGAGGAGCTGGCGAAGAAGCAACCACTGATGTATGTCCTGCATCTGCGTCTACTTGAGGGGGGGCAGTCTTCTACCATCCTATATGTATTGCTGCAATTGGGGGAGAGCAGAGCAGAGCTTTCCTGCCTGCCCTCTTGCACCTCTTACAAGTACCCTATCCTAATAAATCCTCTTCTTGCCTATCACTCTGCCTCTTGCTGAATTCCTTCTGCGTTGAGGCACGAAGAACCTGAGCCTCAGTGAGTCCAGACATTGGGTGAGTGCTGGATTAAGTCCCGGCCGCCTGGGTTCGAGTCCCAGACAGGGTTTTGGCTGGGATTGAGTCCTGACTACCTGGATTCAAGTCCCAAACAGGGTTTTGGCTGGAATTCAAGCTCCAGCCACGTGGGTTGACCTCCCAAGCAGGGTTCAATCAGGTCTGGGCCCTGGGTTTAAGTCTCAAATCGAGGTAAAACCCTTTCAGAACCACTTGTGCCCATGGGGAGGAGAGTATGGAAAACCTACAATCACAAGAACAGGAGAGATGAAAAGAAATTGCAGCAAAACCAGCAGATAAGTATCTCTACCAGAGCAACAGCTCTTTCAAATTTATAAAGAAAATATCAGGCATTCTATAGATGCAAACAATGAAAAAATGTTCAGCTCAGTAATCAGTGAGGACAACTCTAAAATATAATTTCACACCAATGTATTAAATTAGTTTCAGAAAATGTTTTTCAAATGTTGGTGAAACTGGAAAACAAGGATAAAGTTAATAGCACTGAAAATTAGTACAGGGGCTTCCCTGGTAGCTTAGCAGTAAAGAATCCGCCCACCAATGCAGGAGACATGGGTTCGATCCCTGATTCGGGAAGATTCCACATGTCATGGAGCAATTAAAGCCATGTGTCACAACTGTTAAGCCTGTTTCCTAAAGCCTGGGAGCCATAACTACTGAGCCCACACACCACAACTACTGAAGCACGTGTGCCCTAGAGCTCGTGCTCCACAATAAGAGAAGTCACGGCAATGAGAAGCTCTCACATCACAACTAGAGAGTACACCTCCACTTGCTGCAACTAGAGAATATTCCATGCAGAAACAAAGACCTAGCACAGCCAAAAATAAACAAATAAAATTATATATATACAAAGAAAATTAGTATAAACGTCTAAAAAGCAACACAACCAATAAATGCATCCAGAGTTATTCAAACATTCATACTTCTGAACCCAGTAAAGTAACTGATTTATATTTATTCCAAGGAAATAATACAACAGAAGGAAAAAACTATCTGCTGAAAGGTGTTCACTTCAGAATTATTTATACAATAATGCAACTGAATAATTATAATTGAAAAGATGAAAATATTATCTACTAGAATTTGCTTACTGCAGTCTCATTTATGAATGTAGTGGAGGAAAGCTTAGAATAAAATTATATTAGTATCCAAAAAAAGAAAAATTATGTAAATTCAGTTCCGTGAAACATGACAGTTATTTTAAACCATTATATTTGCTATATATAAATTTGAAAATGACATAAACAAAAATTATGTCATTACAAATATATTAAAATTTAAGGTGAAATTATGGGCTTCTTCCTTTAAAATTTTATTCAAATTTAAACTTTTTTTATTATTTATTTTCATTTTTTGTGCTTAATGGTTTTAAATTTTATTTAAGGAGAAGGTTAACTGTTTTAGTTATACAACAGCAATGTCCACTGAGCAGTAACAGCTCTGTCCACTGAGCAGTATCCTGTGGTTTGAGATTCTAACAAAACCATCTTAGGTATTTTTCTTTCATGTTATAAAGGAAATGCAAGTTAAAACCACAATGTGATATCCATTCATATACAATAAGTGGTTATAATCAAGAATAAACAAATGAGGAATGAACAGTGAGTGGGAGGCTTGGGAAGAATAAAATGGAAACCTATACTATCATATGTAAAAGACATAGCTATTGTCATTGTGCTGTGGGAATGAGGGATCCAGCAGGAGGACTGTAAGACGGCCTGGAAGGGTAGGATGGGGGGAATTGGAAGGGGGTGGAGGACGGAGGGGTCAGGGATATACATATGACTAATCTGGGATTATACATATCTGTAAACAACAAAACTCTGTAAAAGCCAAAAGTAAAATAAAAATAATTAAAAAATAAAAAGAACTAGATATGTCCTATTTACCATATACTCCCAAGCCCCTCTTATGGATACTGGCCATTATAAGTACTCATCAAATGTTTACTATAAAGATTAAAAAAAAGAATAAACAAATAAGAATGCTGGTAACAATGTACAGAAATTGGAACCCTTACACATCCTCGTGGAAATATAAAATGGTACAGACAATACAAACAGTACTAGTTTGAAATTTCCTCAAAAAAATGAAAATCCAATTATAGTTTGGTTTAAGAAGTCCACTCTGAGATATACGTCACCAAGTTGAAAACAAGAGCTTAAATAAAAACTTGTACATGAATATTCACAGCAGCCTAGTTGATACTGGCCCAGTAGTAGAAACAAGTCTCATTTATGAATGTAGTGGAGGAAAGCTTAGAATAAAATTATATTAGTATCCAAAAAAAGAAAAATTATGTAAATTCAGTTCCGTGAAACATGACAGTTATTTTAAACCATTATATTTGCTATATCTAAATTTGAAAATGACATAAACAAAATTATGTCATTACAAATATATTAAAATTTAAGGTGAAATTATGGGCTTCTTCCTTTAAAATTTTATTCAAATTTAAACTTTTTTTATTATTTATTTTCATTTTTTGTGCTTAATGGTTTTAAATTTTATTTAAGGAGAAGGTTAACTGTTTTAGTTATACAACAGCAATGTCCACTGAGCAGTAACAGCTCTGTCCACTGAGCAGTATCCTGTGGTTTGAGATTCTAACAAAACCATCTTAGGTATTTTTCTTTCATGTTATAAAGGAAATGCAAGTTAAAACCACAATGTGATATCCATTCATATACAATAAGTGGTTATAATCAAGAATAAACAAATGAGGAATGAACAGTGAGTGGGAGGCTTGGGAAGAATAAAATGGAAACCTATACTATCATATGTAAAAGACATAGCTATTGTCATTGTGCTGTGGGAATGAGGGATCCAGCAGGAGGACTGTAAGACGGCCTGGAAGGGTAGGATGGGGGGAATTGGAAGGGGGTGGAGGACGGAGGGGTCAGGGATATACATATGACTAATCTGGGATTATACATATCTGTAAACAACAAAACTCTGTAAAAGCCAAAAGTAAAATAAAAATAATTAAAAAATAAAAAGAACTAGATATGTCCTATTTACCATATACTCCCAAGCCCCTCTTATGGATACTGGCCATTATAAGTACTCATCAAATGTTTACTATAAAGATTAAAAAAAAGAATAAACAAATAAGAATGCTGGTAACAATGTACAGAAATTGGAACCCTTACACATCCTCGTGGAAATATAAAATGGTACAGACAATACAAACAGTACTAGTTTGAAATTTCCTCAAAAAAATGAAAATCCAATTATAGTTTGGTTTAAGAAGTCCACTCTGAGATATACGTCACCAAGTTGAAAACAAGAGCTTAAATAAAAACTTGTACATGAATATTCACAGCAGCCTAGTTGATACTGGCCCAGTAGTAGAAACAATTCAAATATCCATCAGTAGGTAAAATGAATAAGCAAAAGAAGGTAGATGTACAAACTGCCATTATTATTCTGCCATACAGAGAAATAGAGTAACATGGCACAGTGGCTGTGAAAGACATTATGGCAGTTCATCAAAAACTTAACATAAATTAACATGTGATCCACCAATTCCACTTCAGGCATGTACCCAAAAGATTTGAAACAGATATTTGTATACCTGTATTCAGAGCAGCATTACTCACATTGGCCAAAAGGTAGAAGCAACCCATGGAAGTATCCATGGACAGATGAATCAATAAACAGAATGTGATATATACATAAAGGAGTATTATTCAGCCTTATAAACTAAGGAAAAATCAGGTCTTTCCTGGTAGCTCAGTGGAAAAGAGTTCACCTCCCAATGCAGGAGACACGGGGTTCGATCCCTAATCTGGGAGGATCCCACATGCCGTGAAGCAACTAAGCCCATGAGTCACAACTACTGAGACTGATGCTCTAGAGTCTCAGAGCTGCAACTGTTGAGCCCATGCGCCCTGGAGCTCAAGTTCTGAAACAAGAGAAGTCACCACAAGAAACCTGCTCATCTCCACTAGAGAGTAGCCCCCACTCTCTGTAACTAGAGAAGAGCCTGTGGCAGCAGTGAAAATCCAGAATAGCCAAAAATTAATTAATTAATTAATTAATTAAATTTTTTTAAAAACTAAGGAAAAATCAAACACATGCTAAACACATGTAAGCTTTAAAATCTTTATGCTAAGTGAAATAACCTGGTCACAAAAGGACGAATACTATGATTCCACTTCTATGAGGTATCCAGAAGAGAAATTCAGAGATAGAAGGCAGAATGGGGTTGACAAAGATTGAAGAAAGTTAATGTTTCATGGATGCAGCTTCACTTGGAAAAAATTGAAAAAGCATAAAAGATGGATAGTAATGATATTTGTACAACAATGTAAATGCAGTTCATATCACATAATCATATATGTTAAGCGATTTAAATGGTAAATGTTACATTCACTAGCTATAATCACCATGAAAAATGTGAATGAAGTACTGATACATGATACATGCATGAACATGGACAATATCCTAAGGGAAAGAAGCCATACAGAAAAGGCCACCCAGATCATATTCACCTTGTGTGCTTTAAGTCCATCAAGGATATGAAAATGAGGAAAGTTCCAAGAACATCAATAACACTTCCAGAAAAGAAACTGAATAGATGTACAAACTGCATTATTATTCTGCCATACAGAGAAATAGAGTAACATGGCACAGTGGCTGTGAAAGACATTATGGCAGTTCATCAAAAACTTAACATAAATTAACATGTGATCCACCAATTCCACTTCAGGCATGTACCCAAAAGATTTGAAACAGATATTTGTATACCTGTATTCAGAGCAGCATTACTCACATTGGCCAAAGGTAGAAGCAACCCATGGAAGTATCCATGGACAGATGAATCAATAAACAGAATGTGATATATACATAAAGGAGTATTATTCAGCCTTATAAACTAAGGAAAAATCAGGTCTTTCCTGGTAGCTCAGTGGAAAAGAGTTCACCTCCCAATGCAGGAGACACGGGGTTCGATCCCTAATCTGGGAGGATCCCACATGCCGTGAAGCAACTAAGCCCATGAGTCACAACTACTGAGACTGATGCTCTAGAGTCTCAGAGCTGCAACTGTTGAGCCCATGCGCCCTGGAGCTCAAGTTCTGAAACAAGAGAAGTCACCACAAGAAACCTGCTCATCTCCACTAGAGAGTAGCCCCCACTCTCTGTAACTAGAGAAGAGCCTGTGGCAGCAGTGAAAATCCAGAATAGCCAAAAATTAATTAATTAATTAATTAATTAAATTTTTTTAAAAACTAAGGAAAAATCAAACACATGCTAAACACATGTAAGCTTTAAAATCTTTATGCTAAGTGAAATAACCTGGTCACAAAAGGACGAATACTATGATTCCACTTCTATGAGGTATCCAGAAGAGAAATTCAGAGATAGAAGGCAGAATGGGGTTGACAAAGATTGAAGAAAGTTAATGTTTCATGGATGCAGCTTCACTTGGAAAAAATTGAAAAAGCATAAAAGATGGATAGTAATGATATTTGTACAACAATGTAAATGCAGTTCATATCACATAATCATATATGTTAAGCGATTTAAATGGTAAATGTTACATTCACTAGCTATAATCACCATGAAAAATGTGAATGAAGTACTGATACATGATACATGCATGAACATGGACAATATCCTAAGGGAAAGAAGCCATACAGAAAAGGCCACCCAGATCATATTCACCTTGTGTGCTTTAAGTCCATCAAGGATATGAAAATGAGGGAAAGTTCCAAGAACATCAATAACACTTCCAGAAAAAGAAAACTGAATCAGAATAGAAAGACATTTTCATGCTTTGGGTCAGGTGGTGAAAATGGAAGTGGGCCTGAGGATTGAATTAGAAGGCGAAAACCATAATGATTTCTCATTTAGGAGTTATGTGGGTGTTCCCTGGGAGAATGCCCTTTTTAGGGGTAAAACACAATGGAAGTTATCATTTAAACTGGCACAGGTGATAAAATGAAGATGAGGACATCTGAACTTACAGACAAAGAATACATTGTGCTTTTCCGGCAAGTTTTCCATACATTTGAAGTTACTAGGGAGTCAATAACTTTTCAAAACAAAGTATGTCAATGCTGTGCCAGAAAAGTAGATAGAAATCAAAGTTTGTGATAAGAGCCAAGTCATAGCCACATTCAGTTCATGCCAAATGGTTAAGCTAATTACTCTTGTAGGAATCCACATATAACCTTCCCACAGCACCTCTTAATAATTATGTCTTGGGTGTTGTGGATGAGCTGGGATACAGTAGAAACAACTGGATTTTTTTAAATTTCGGCCTCTTTTATTGATTTTTTATTTATTTATTTTTCATCCATCTTTATTTTTCAGCCTGTATGGGCCTCCCATTGCAGAGGACTCTCCCACTGTAGAGCACTGGCTATGGACTCATGTGCTCCAGAGCGCTGGCTCATCATTGGACACACCGGTCCAGCCACTCCACGGCACATTGGATCTTCCCAAGCCAGGGATCGAACTGGTGCACCTTGTACTGCAAGGCAGACTCTTTACCCACTGGACCACCAGGGAAGCCCCCAACTGGATTTTTAAGTTACAATTTTCACACTGCATCACCAAAAGGTAGAAATAACACATGAACTGAGTATAGTTGTATGATACAAAAGTAATACACAAAAATCAGTTGAGGGGCTTCCCTGGTGGTCCAGTGGGTAAGGACACTCCCTTCAGTGTGAGGGGCGCCGGTTCGACCCCTAGCAAGGGAAGATCCCACGTGCCGCCGAGAGGCTGGGTCAATGTGTCCAATTATCGAACCAGAGCTCTGGAGCACGTGTGCCCAGAGCCAGTGCTCTGCAGTGAGAGAGGCCACTGTGACAGGAGGCCCACACAGGCCAAAGAACAAAGATGGATGAAAACAGATAAATGAAAGACCAATAAAAGTGGCCAAAAAAAAAAGTTAAAAAAAAATCAGGGCTTCCCCTGGTGGTCCAGTGGATAAGGACACCGCCTTGCAGTGCAAGGGGCACCAGTTCGATCTCTGGCCTGGGAAGATCCCACGTGCCACAGAGCGGCTGGGTCAATGTGTCCAATTATCGAACCAGAGCTCTGGGCGCATGCGCCCAGACCCGCGCTCTGGCGAAGACGCCAACGTGATGGGATGCCCACAGGAGCCAAAAAGAACAAAGACGGATGAAAATAGAGAAATGAAGGACCAATGGAAGTGGCCCGCCAGTATGTCAATGCTGTGCCAGAAAAGTAGATAGAAATCAAAGTTTGTGATAAGAGCCAAGTCATAGCCACATTCAGTTCATGCCAAATGGTTAAGCTAATTACTCTTGTAGGAATCCACATATAACCTTCCCACAGCACCTCTTAATAATTATGTCTTGGGTGTTGTGGATGAGCTGGGATACAGTAGAAACAACTGGATTTTTTTAAATTTCGGCCTCTTTTATTGATTTTTTATTTATTTATTTTTCATCCATCTTTATTTTTCAGCCTGTATGGGCCTCCCATTGCAGAGGACTCTCCCACTGTAGAGCACTGGCTATGGACTCATGTGCTCCAGAGCGCTGGCTCATCATTGGACACACCGGTCCAGCCACTCCACGGCACATTGGATCTTCCCAAGCCAGGGATCGAACTGGTGCACCTTGTACTGCAAGGCAGACTCTTTACCCACTGGACCACCAGGGAAGCCCCCAACTGGATTTTTAAGTTACAATTTTCACACTGCATCACCAAAAGGTAGAAATAACACATGAACTGAGTATAGTTGTATGATACAAAAGTAATACACAAAAATCAGTTGAGGGGCTTCCCTGGTGGTCCAGTGGGTAAAGACACCAGCTTCAGTGTGAGGGGCGCCGGTTCGACCCCTAGCAAGGGAAGATCCCACGTGCCGCCGAGAGGCTGGGTCAATGTGTCCAATTATCGAACCAGAGCTCTGGAGCACGTGTGCCCAGAGCCAGTGCTCTGCAGTGAGAGAGGCCACTGTGACAGGAGGCCCACACAGGCCAAAGAACAAAGATGGATGAAAACAGATAAATGAAAGACCAATAAAAGTGGCCAAAAAAAAAAGTTAAAAAAAAATCAGGGCTTCCCCTGGTGGTCCAGTGGATAAGGACACCGCCTTGCAGTGCAAGGGGCACCAGTTCGATCTCTGGCCTGGGAAGATCCCACGTGCCACAGAGCGGCTGGGTCAATGTGTCCAATTATCGAACCAGAGCTCTGGAGCGCATGCGCCCAGACCCGGCGCTCTGCGACGACAGACGCCACCGTGATGGGAGGCCCACAGGAGCCAAAAAGAACAAAGACGGATGAAAATAGAGAAATGAAGGACCAATGGAAGTGGCCCGCCCGCTCCCCTCCCTCCCCAACCCGACCCCCGCCCAAAATAAATAAATAAATCTTTAAAAAAAAAAAATCAGTTGAGTTTTTTTAAACACTAATAAAGTAGAAATATCATAGAAAATAAGAGAACAATTCCATTTACAACTGCATCGAAAACAAAATACCAAGGTATACATTTAAACAACGATGTGAAAGACCTGCACCCTTTGTTTCTTAGAAACAAAGAACTAGAAAAATATTCTATGATCAAGCATTGGAAGAATATTGTTAAAACATTCATCTAGGGATTTCCCTGGCAGTCCAGCGGTTAAGACTTCGCCTTCCAATGCAAGAGGTGCAGGATCAATCCCTAATCAGGGAATTAAGACCCCACATACCTTGGGGCCAAAAAACCAAAACATAAAACAGAAGCAATTTGTAAAAATTTCAATAAAGACTTTAAAAATGGTCCACATAAAAAAAAGATCTTAAAAAAAATGTTCATCCAGCCTAAGCAGGGCACACATTCAATCTTAAACACAATGGAAATGGCATTTTTCACAAAAACAGAACAAACAAGCCTTTCACTGGTTCCACGTTTTTGTGTAGAACCAAGACAGACCCCAAACAGCCTAAGCCATTCTAGAAAGAACACATAGCTGGAGTCAACTTTGCTCCTTTGACATCAAACTACACTCTGAAGCTACAGGAACCAAAACAGGGTGGAACTGTCACAAAAACAGGCACCAGAGGAACAGAACAAAGAGCCCAGAAATAAATTCGCATGTTTCACGGTCTCTTGAGCTTCCGTGGTGGCTCAGTGGTAAAGAATCCGCCTGCCAAGGCAGGAGATGCAGGTTCGATCCCTCGGTCAGGAAGATTCCCTGGAGAAGGAAATGGCAACCAACTCCAGTTGTAAAAGGGAACGCAAAATGATTTACTAGATCTACTTAATGACTCATCCCTTGTTTCCTGGGATACCTGTTAGTGACTCACCTGATAGACTAAATTGCTTTCTGATAGCATTGACTATTTTCTGTTAGTCTTTATTGATTGTAACCTATACTGAAACTGTCTGTGACTCATGAAAAAGCCCCTAGACTAACATGTTGAGCAAGAATGCATAATTGTTATAGAAAGCCCCTGGGATATCATGGTACCCCTAGGTTGTTATGGTGATTGTATGTTTTTCTTGATCACTGTTTCCTGGTCATAAGACTGGCCTTTCCAGTAGGACTAATCTTTGCTTGAGACAATGGAATGTGCAGGTGTGCGAGTACCAATTCCAATCAAAGGGGAGCGTCTCACACCATTGACTACCAGCCCTTAAAAATTGCCCTTCGCCTCAAGTCGGGGTCCTCCCAGGAAACCTTGTTTCTCGAGGGTAGTCGCTGGCGCCAGCCTAATAAAACCTCTTTTCCATCTACCATGAGCAGAGTTGGGTGTTTCACTGACCGCACCTCACAACACAGTATTCTTGCCTGGGAAATCCAATGGACAGAGGAGCCTGGAGGGCTACAGTCCCTGGGGTCACCAAAGAGACACGATTTAGCAACGAAAACAACCATGTGGTCCCTTAATTCACAACCAAGCTGCCAAAGTCATATACTGCAGAAAATTCTTTCAATAACTGATGCAAGGTAACACTGTAATACTTAAAGGTCCTGGGTAATTTTGTAAGGAAAGAAAAAACAAAAACAATAAGGCTTTTATCATGAGAAAGGAAAAGATAATCAGTCATTATTTGGAGAGCATCTGGAAAACCGGGTACAGAATCAACGTCTTTAAAATCAAGAAGAGCTCTAGGTTTACCTGGTGGTCCAGTGGGTAAAGAATTCGCCTTGCAGTGCAAGGGGCACCAGTTCCATCCCTGATCCGGAAAGATCCCATGTGCAGCAGAGCAGCTGGACTGGTGTGTCCAATTACTAGCCGGCGCTCTGGAGCGCATAGAGCCGGTGCTCTGCAACAAGAGAAAGATCACTGCGATGGGAGGCCCACGCAGGCCAAAGAATAAAGATGGATGAAAAAAAATAAAAAATCAATAACAGAGGCCAAAATTTTTTAAAAAATCAAGAAGAATTCTAAAGGATAACACCTCCAAGGTCAACTTAAAAGTTAATATTATTTTACGTTATCATGAAAGACCCAAAACAATATAATCTTAAAACACTAGATACCACGGTGGCTTTATAGTCTACCAATCTACCAAAGTTGGAACGATAGTTTAAAACAGTTCTTTCCCCTGAGGTTTAAAATATGGTCAGCTATGACAAAAATTTGCGTGAGACTTGAAAGGTTGAAATAGAACAGAAAACATGGTTTAACTTCTGGAGAAAAAAGTTAAAAAAAAACACAACAACCACCAAAAAATGACGCAAGGACGCAAGGAAACTGGACACCACACGCTAGGGGACCCCAGCCTTTTGGACACCAGGGGCCGGCGTGGAGGAAGGCCATTTTTCCACAGAGCAGGGCGGCGTGGGGAGGCGATGGTTTGGGGATGCTTCGAGCGCGCTGCCTTTGCCGGGCACTGATTTCTCATCTCACGTCGTCGCCGACGTGCCAAGAGGTACCCATCGGCGGCCCCAGGGCTGGGGGCCCCTGTCGACGCCGCCGAGGGACCCTGGGAACTGTCTACACCACGGCCAGACGGCCTGAAACCCACACTCTCCCACGCCAAGCCCTGCCTCTGGGGGGCTCCCCTGAGAACCCACCCTGTCACCCACCGACAGGAAGCCGCTGCCCACCTTTTCCGCACCTCTTCCTCGCGCCGCCGCGCCCCCAGCGGGTCCCCAAGTCTTCCAGACGCTGAAGCCGCCGCGGACTCGGAGGAGACGGACCTACCGTCGGAGTCCCCGCCGCCGGACGGCGGCGTCCTGAACCCAGCGTCTGAAGAATCCCAGATCTGGGCCAACCAACGTTCTGTCGGTAACTGGCCTCGCAGGAGGCCCCGAGTGACTGAGAGCACGCCCACGAGAAGGGACTGTGGGTGCCGGGCCAGCCATGGCGGGGCCCCAGCCGGAGGCCTCGCCGGGTCTTCACAGGTGGGAGGGCCTCCCGGGTCCGTCCGCGGTAGGCGGGGCTTAGGGGGCGGTGCCTGGGCGTGTCCGGGGCGGGGTCGAGGTCGGGATCGCCCCGCCCACCCCTCGGGCTCTGGGCTGCCGAGAGCGTCAGAGAGAATAGAAATCTGGCCTGGTGCTGGGGCTGCGCCCGGACCTGGGTCCTTTACCCCCCGGACGGTACCACCAAAAATATTTTCTTAAAATAACAATGGACCATATGTAAAATACATAACTAATGGGAAATCTGCTGTAAGACAAAACTCAAACAGGGGCTCTGTAACAACCTAGAGGGGTGGATGGGTAGGGAGATTGGGAGGGAAGTTCAAGAGGGAGGGGACCAATGTATATCTATGGATGATTCAGGTTGATGTGTGGCAATTAACAACAAAGCTCAGTAGAAAATAAAAGTAAAAAACAATAATAATTAGGGCTTCTCTGGTGGTCTGCTGGTTAAGAGTCCGTCTTGCTCTGCAAGGTTCGATCCCTGGCCCCGGAATATCCTACATGCTGTGGAGCGGATGGACCTGTGTGTCCATTTACGAGCCAGAGCTCTGGAGCACATGCGCCCAGAGCCAGTGCTCTGCAACGAGAGAGGCAACTGCAATGGGAGGCCTACACAGGCCAAAAAGAATAAAGATGGATAAAAATAAATAAATAAATAACCAATAAAAAAGACCAAAATTTAAAATAATAATAATTTTTAAAAATAACAATGGAGATCCTTTTGTCAATAGGCACCAGCCCATAGACACGTTATAGAAAAAGCAAATCTGTGATATGTCTATTTCCTTTGAGAAATAAGGAATTTCATCACCAGCCATGCTTTCACCACCAAGCATGCTTCACCAGTGGGTTTGGCAGTCGAACAGGACCGAGCAACTGAACTGAATTGCCAGTGGAACATCTGTGAATACCATGGCCATATCTGACCCATAAAACTTCCTACATGTGAACCTGTACATCTGCTGGACTAGCTGGATATAGACGGGCTCATTGGTCTCGGATGCCATATGTGAAACATGACACCACCACGGATAGGAAGAGGCTGGGTTCCCAGTCATTGGAGTGAGCTGCCCACAATCCATTTTTGATTTTGTAGTAAGTTGCTGAGACATTTGGATATACCAGTAGTGTGTTAGTCACTCAGTCCTGTCTGACTCTTTGCTACCCCATGCACTGTAGCCCGCCAGGCTCCTCTGTCCATGGAACTCTCCAAGCAAGAATTCTGGACTGGGTTGCCATTCCCTTCTCCAACCAGTTAGAAGCACTAGTTTTCCTCTACTACTCCCTGACTTTTAGTTAGAGGTTTCTAATTAATTCTAGCAAGCAGTTAGTAAGAAATAAACCGGACCATTGTCCTAAAAAATATTCCAAGTCAGAACTTTGTAGCTCTCATGCACATAACCCTATTCTTTCTCTTTCCATAAGGGTGTTAATTCGACTTACCATGGCGATCATTTTGCAGTATATACTTAGGCTGGATCATTGTTATACACCTGAAACCAATATGTTTTAGGGCAATTATATTTCAATTAAAAAGAAAACTTCCAATTTCTTCTCTGCCATTCCCCCCCTTTTTTTTTCTTAAATCTTGGCCTGTTTCACTGGTCTTTCATTCATTTATTTTCATCCATCTTTGTTCTTTGGCCCGTGTGGGCCTCCCACTGCAGCAGCCTCCCTTGTTACAAAGCACCGGCTCTGGGTGCATGCGCCCCAGAGCACTGGCTCTCAATTGGACATATGGGTCCAGCAGCTCTGCGGCACGTGGGATCTCCCCGGGCCAGGGATGGAACCAGGGCCCCTTGCACTGCAAGGCGGACTCTCCACCTACTGGACCACCAGGGAAGCCCTCCCCTTCTTCTTAGACTTTATGTTTTCATCTAAATAAGAACTCATCCTTTTCGTGTCTAATTACCATATCGATAGGCATTTGACAATGCCCTACCTGATGTCCTCTGGAAGCAGGAGCATCATTGGTTAACTGCTCCACAGCCAGTTACACCAGGTGGGTGTTTGGTAGACCTAATAGGTAACCTATCTAACAGCCAAATGAAAGTCAAGAGCAAGGAAAAGGAAGTCTGAGAGTTTGTAGCCAGGAAATGCATTCATGTGTCAAAATTACATCCCTGGGTCTCTTATGATTCAAAGAGTTTAAAAGTCAGTGTGATTTTGGAAAATTTCAAGAGTTCAGAGGCTTTGAGGAGGCTACAAAGAGTTGTCCAATTTCTCGGCACGGCCACCAAAGTGCCTGGTCAGAGTGTCCTGTCCTCAGCAGAGCTGGTGACACTTAGACGCAGGCCAGCTCTGCTGCTCTCCCCCCACGCAGAGACCACTCGTGGGCAGGATTCAGAGTCCTCGGCGCGGCACCCCAGCAACCACTAACCATCAATCAGCGAGTAGAACGTGAGGGATTGCCACTGCTGCTCCAAAGCCTAGAATTTTCTCTAAAAATCCTGCAATTGTAGCTCGAAGCTGTTTGCCCTCAGACAGTGGGAGGGCCTTACTGAGCTGACAAAATGATTTAAGTACCTTGAAACAGAGTACAGAATCAGAAATAGGAACTTTCAAAGAGAAAAGGAAAATACTTTCAAAATCTTAAAAATCATAAATTGTACCTTAACTTTACTGGATACAAATAAAACAGAAGCATGTAAGTTTCATTTATATTTAACTTATCAATTCACTTAATCTAATCAAAATTGATGTGTGATCATGGGCTTCCCTGGTGGCCCAGTGGGTAGAGTCTGTCTTGCGGTTCACTCCTTTTTTTTGTTCTTTGGCCGTGTGGGCCTCCCACTGCAACAGCCTCCTTGTTACAAAGCACCGGCTCTGGGTGCATGCGCCCCAGAGCACTGGCTCTCAATTGGACATATGGGTCCAGCAGCTCTGCGGCACGTGGGATCTCCCCGGGCCAGGGATGGAACCAGGGCCCCTTGCACTGCAAGGCGGACTCTCCACCTACTGGACCACCAGGGAAGCCCTCCCCTTCTTCTTAGACTTTATGTTTTCATCTAAATAAGAACTCATCCTTTTCGTGTCTAATTACCATATCGATAGGCATTTGACAATGCCCTACCTGATGTCCTCTGGAAGCAGGAGCATCATTGGTTAACTGCTCCACAGCCAGTTACACCAGGTGGGTGTTTGGTAGACCTAATAGGTAACCTATCTAACAGCCAAATGAAAGTCAAGAGCAAGGAAAAGGAAGTCTGAGAGTTTGTAGCCAGGAAATGCATTCATGTGTCAAAATTACATCCCTGGGTCTCTTATGATTCAAAGAGTTTAAAAGTCAGTGTGATTTTGGAAAATTTCAAGAGTTCAGAGGCTTTGAGGAGGCTACAAAGAGTTGTCCAATTTCTCGGCACGGCCACCAAAGTGCCTGGTCAGAGTGTCCTGTCCTCAGCAGAGCTGGTGACACTTAGACGCAGGCCAGCTCTGCTGCTCTCCCCCCACGCAGAGACCACTCGTGGGCAGGATTCAGAGTCCTCGGCGCGGCACCCCAGCAACCACTAACCATCAATCAGCGAGTAGAACGTGAGGGATTGCCACTGCTGCTCCAAAGCCTAGAATTTTCTCTAAAAATCCTGCAATTGTAGCTCGAAGCTGTTTGCCCTCAGACAGTGGGAGGGCCTTACTGAGCTGACAAAATGATTTAAGTACCTTGAAACAGAGTACAGAATCAGAAATAGGAACTTTCAAAGAGAAAAGGAAAATACTTTCAAAATCTTAAAAATCATAAATTGTACCTTAACTTTACTGGATACAAATAAAACAGAAGCATGTAAGTTTCATTTATATTTAACTTATCAATTCACTTAATCTAATCAAAATTGATGTGTGATCATGGGCTTCCCTGGTGGCCCAGTGGGTAGAGTCTGTCTTGCGGTGCAAGGGGCATAGGCTTGATCCCTGGCCAGGGAAGATCCCACGTGCCACGCAGCGGCTGGACTAGTGGTCCAATTACAAGCCAGTGCTCTGGAGCGCATGAGTCCAGAGCCAGTGCTCTGTAGTGAGAGAGGCCACTGAAATGGGAGGCCCACACAGGCCAAAGAATAAAGATGGATAAAAATAAATTAATTAAAGAAAAAGACAATAAAAAGGACCAAAATTTTACAAAATATTGATGTGTGATCAGAATGAAAGTATTATTTATTGGGGTGTAATTGATTTACAATGTCGTGTACAGCAAATTGAATAGGTTATCCAAGCACATATACATATATTCACTCTTTTTTAGATTCTTTTACCATATAGGTCATTACAGAGTATTGAGTAGAGCTCCCTGTGCATAGAGTGCATCCTTATTAGTTATCTATTTTATATATAGTAGTGTGTATATGTCAACTCCAATCTCCCAACTTATCCCTACTTCCTTTTACTCCCTGGTAACCACAAGTTTATTTTCTATATCTGTAAACTCTATTTCAGTTTTGTAAATAAGTTCCATCTGTAGCCTTTTTCTAAAGGTTCCACATATATTTGTCTTTCTCTGTCTGACTTATTCACATAGTATGAGAATCTCTAGGTTCGGTATTAGTGATTCTTATACTAACCATATAATACTTGACAATCTTTTTTTTTTTTAGAAAAAGTACTATGAGGACTTCCCTGGTGGTCCAGTGGGTGAAGAGTCCACCTTGCAATGCAAGGGCACCAGTTCGATCCCTGGCCGGGGAAGATTCCATGGGACACCGAGTGGCTGGACCAGTGGGTCCAATTAGGAGCCAGCACTCTGGAGCACGTGCGCCCAGAGCTGGTGCTCTGCAACGAGAGAAGCCACTGAAATGGGAGGCCCACACAGGCCAAAGAATGAAGATGAATGAAAATAAATAAATAAAAAAACCAATAAAAGAGGCCAAATTTTTTTAAAAAAAGAGGCCAAAATTAAAAACAAAAAGTACTATTAAGCAACATCCAAATGAAATATACAGTACAATATGGCAACATGTAGGCACTGCCTCACCCCCTTGTCCCTAGAGGTCCCCTTTCTATCATAATGTGCCACGTTCAGAATGACCATCATACACTAGTTTTGTATCTTCTGTAATCTAGACTCTTCCTACACCTCCATCCTCATGTTCATCGCTTCTCAGAACATACCTGTGTACCAGCCACAGAGAACTGCTGAGTTTCCTAAACTTCTCCAGAACCGCATGCCTGAGGTTGCACTAATCTCTTCTACTTACATGGAGCCCACATAATCCTCCAAGACTCAGTTCCAGCCTGGCCTCCTTGGCTGATGCTTTCCTTGGTTAGTGGCCTCTCTTCTGCCCCACCCCGTCCACCAGAGCATCCTCACAAAGCACTTACCATGCACATTTTTTGTTGCAGATTGACTTTTATTTTATCTTCCAAGGAGCAAGCGTTTTTTCTTTTTTTTTTAATTATTCTTTTTTTAAAGGTTTTACAGAGTTTTGTAGTTCACAGACATGTATGTTCCCAGATCAGTCATATGCATATCCATGGTCCCCACCCCTCCAGTTCCCCCCATCCCACCCCGAGCAAGCGTCTTTTAATCTCATGGTTGCAGTCACCATCCATAGTGATTCTGGATCCCACAAAAATAAAGTCTGTCACTGTTTCCATTCATTGCCCATCTATTTGCCATGAAATAATGGGATCAGATGCCATAATCTTAGTTTTTTGAATGTTGAGTTTTAAGCTAGCTTTTTCACTCTCTTCTTTCACCTTCATCAAGAGGATCTTTAGTTCCTCTTCACTATCTGCCATTAGGGTGGTGTCATCTGCATACCTGAGGTTATTGATATTGCCGGGAGCAGAAATCTTGATTCCAGCTTGTGCTTCATCCAGACTGGCATTTTACATGATGTTCTCTATATATAAATTCAATGAGCAGGGTGACAATATACAGCCTTGACGCTCTTCTTTCCTAATCTGGTGCCAGTCCATGGTTCCAAGTCTAGTTCTGACTTTTGCTTCTTGTCCTGCATAGGAGGCAGGTAAGGTAGTCTGGTATTCCCATCTCTTTCAGAATTTTCCACAGTTTGTTGTGATCCACACAGTCAAAGATTTTAGCATAATCAATGAAGCAGAAGTAGATGTTTTTCTGGAATTCCCTTACTCTTGCTATGATCCAGTGGATGTTAACAATTTGATCTCTGGTTCCTCTGCCTTCTATAAATTCAGTTTGTACATCTGGAAGTTCTCGTTTCACATACTGTTGAGGCCTAGCTTGGAGGAAGAAAAGCTATGACAAACTAGACAGTGTATTCAAAAGAAGAAACATCATTTTGCTAACAAACATCCATGTAGTCAAAGCTATGGTTTTCCCAGTAGTCACGTATGGATGTAAGAGTTGAATCATAAAGAAGGCTGAGCACTGAAAAAGGCTGATGCCTTTGAACTGTGGTGTTGGAGAAGTCTCCTGAGAGTCCCTTGGACTTTAAGGAGATCAAACCAATCAGTCCTAAAGGAAATCAACCCTGAATATTCATTGAAAGGACTGATGCTGAAGCTCCAATCCTTAGGCCACCTGATATGAAGAGATGAGTCATTGGAAAAGACCCTGATGCTAGGAAAAATAGAAGGCAGAAGGAGAAAGGGATGACAGAAGATAAGATGGTTGGATAGCATCACTGACTCAATGGGCATGAGTTTGAGCAAGCTCTAGGAGATGGTGAAGGACAGGATTTCAGTCCATGGTTGCAGTCACCATCCATAGTGATTCTGGATCCCACAAATAAAGTCTGTCACTGTTTCCATTCATTGCCCATCTATTTGCCATGAAATAATGGGATCAGATGCCATAATCTTAGTTTTTTGAATGTTGAGTTTTAAGCTAGCTTTTTCACTCTCTTCTTTCACCTTCATCAAGAGGATCTTTAGTTCCTCTTCACTATCTGCCATTAGGGTGGTGTCATCTGCATACCTGAGGTTATTGATATTGCCGGGAGCAGAAATCTTGATTCCAGCTTGTGCTTCATCCAGACTGGCATTTTACATGATGTTCTCTATATATAAATTCAATGAGCAGGGTGACAATATACAGCCTTGACGCTCTTCTTTCCTAATCTGGTGCCAGTCCATGGTTCCAAGTCTAGTTCTGACTTTTGCTTCTTGTCCTGCATAGGAGGCAGGTAAGGTAGTCTGGTATTCCCATCTCTTTCAGAATTTTCCACAGTTTGTTGTGATCCACACAGTCAAAGATTTTAGCATAATCAATGAAGCAGAAGTAGATGTTTTTCTGGAATTCCCTTACTCTTGCTATGATCCAGTGGATGTTAACAATTTGATCTCTGGTTCCTCTGCCTTCTATAAATTCAGTTTGTACATCTGGAAGTTCTCGTTTCACATACTGTTGAGGCCTAGCTTGGAGGAAGAAAAGCTATGACAAACTAGACAGTGTATTCAAAAGAAGAAACATCATTTTGCTAACAAACATCCATGTAGTCAAAGCTATGGTTTTCCCAGTAGTCACGTATGGATGTAAGAGTTGAATCATAAAGAAGGCTGAGCACTGAAAAAGGCTGATGCCTTTGAACTGTGGTGTTGGAGAAGTCTCCTGAGAGTCCCTTGGACTTTAAGGAGATCAAACCAATCAGTCCTAAAGGAAATCAACCCTGAATATTCATTGAAAGGACTGATGCTGAAGCTCCAATCCTTAGGCCACCTGATATGAAGAGATGAGTCATTGGAAAAGACCCTGATGCTAGGAAAAATAGAAGGCAGAAGGAGAAAGGGATGACAGAAGATAAGATGGTTGGATAGCATCACTGACTCAATGGGCATGAGTTTGAGCAAGCTCTAGGAGATGGTGAAGGACAGGGAAGCCTGGTGTGCTGCAGTCCATGGGATCGCAGAGAGTTGGCCACAACTGAGCAACTAAACTGAACTAAACTGAGTTTGTTTTTTTTTTAAACAGACTGTGTGGTCCTTGCAGGTAGGTTAAACTTTCCATTTTTCCATGACCAGAGCACAGTGTTGGCATATAGTTGGTTTAATGAATTTGTTATATGATTGGTTGGGTGAATTCTGCTGATAAGGGCTGTTTGAAAAATGATGCTCAGGTCACTTGCTAACCTAACCCTACAGCTCAGAAATTTTTAGTTTGAAGCAGCATGGTTACTAAGCATGCTGTAGATTTTAGATTTGTTAAGACTAGGATTTCTGTTTTTTGTTTTTTTGCAATTTACCAGCAGTAGTTTATCAGAAATTCCTAATGAGGTGCTTCTTTTTACACACCAGATGCTATTTATAATAGTCAAGACATGGAAACAACCTAAATGACCACCAACAGATGAATGGATAAAGAAGATCTTATATATGCAATGGTTTATATACACAATGGAATACTACTCAGCTATAAAAAATGAAATAATGCCATTTACTGCAACTTGGATGAACTTAGAAATTATCATGCTAAGTAAGTCAGAAAGAGAAAGACAAATACCATATGATATCACTTATATGTGAAATCTAAAATATAACACAAAACAACCTATCTACAAAATGAAACAGACTCACAGATATAGAAAATAGATTTGTGATTGCCAAGGAGGAGAGTGGTGAGGAAGGGTTGGACTGGGAAGTTGGGATTATCAGATGTGAGCTTTTATATATAGAATGAATAAACAACAAGAATAAACCTTAGTTTTGCTTTTTAAAACATTTTTTTAAATTTAAGCCTTTAAGGAGATCAAACCAATCAGTCCTAAAGGAAATCAACCCTGAATATTCATTGAAAGGACTGATGCTGAAGCTCCAATCCTTAGGCCACCTGATATGAAGAGATGAGTCATTGGAAAAGACCCTGATGCTAGGAAAAATAGAAGGCAGAAGGAGAAAGGGATGACAGAAGATAAGATGGTTGGATAGCATCACTGACTCAATGGGCATGAGTTTGAGCAAGCTCTAGGAGATGGTGAAGGACAGGGAAGCCTGGTGTGCTGCAGTCCATGGGATCGCAGAGAGTTGGCCACAACTGAGCAACTAAACTGAACTAAACTGAGTTTGTTTTTTTTTTAAACAGACTGTGTGGTCCTTGCAGGTAGGTTAAACTTTCCATTTTTCCATGACCAGAGCACAGTGTTGGCATATAGTTGGTTTAATGAATTTGTTATATGATTGGTTGGGTGAATTCTGCTGATAAGGGCTGTTTGAAAAATGATGCTCAGGTCACTTGCTAACCTAACCCTACAGCTCAGAAATTTTAGTTTGAAGCAGCATGGTTACTAAGCATGCTGTAGATTTTAGATTTGTTAAGACTAGGATTTCTGTTTTTTGTTTTTTTGCAATTTACCAGCAGTAGTTTATCAGAAATTCCTAATGAGGTGCTTCTTTTTACACACCAGATGCTATTTATAATAGTCAAGACATGGAAACAACCTAAATGACCACCAACAGATGAATGGATAAAGAAGATCTTATATATGCAATGGTTTATATACACAATGGAATACTACTCAGCTATAAAAAATGAAATAATGCCATTTACTGCAACTTGGATGAACTTAGAAATTATCATGCTAAGTAAGTCAGAAAGAGAAAGACAAATACCATATGATATCACTTATATGTGAAATCTAAAATATAACACAAAACAACCTATCTACAAAATGAAACAGACTCACAGATATAGAAAATAGATTTGTGATTGCCAAGGAGGAGAGTGGTGAGGAAGGGTTGGACTGGGAAGTTGGGATTATCAGATGTGAGCTTTTATATATAGAATGAATAAACAACAAGAATAAACCTTAGTGCTTATCATTCTAATGAAGCCTTTAAGTTTCACCAGGTAAGAATTCATCTTTTTCCCTGTGCGTAAAAATGTGGGTGAAGATTTGCTCTTAGGCTCTGAGATGATGACCAGTGAGCCTCCTGCCAGACTGACCGACAACTGGAGAATGATACTGTGACTCTTCTCTTACCACATTTCCAACACAGGCAAACAAGTGGATTCTGTGAGCCCTTCTTCATGGACCAAAATAGCTAAAACAGGTGGTCAGAGCCCAAATTCCCATGACAGTGACTTTTATTTTTTTTAATTTTTTTTTGCCTTTATTTTGCTTTTAACTTTTACAGAGTTTTGTTATTTACAGATATATATGTTCCCAGATTAGTCATATGTATATCCCCCACTTCCCACCCCTCCCAACCATCACACAGCACCCCTGAAGGATACCCTTTTCTCACAGAGCAATGACTATAGCTGTTTTCTTCACTTATGATAGTACAAGCCTTCATGCTACTTCCTTTACGCCTCCCACCCTCTGTTCTGTCCCCACAATGTCCATATGTCCACTGCCCATGTCTGTCTTTCCATTGCTTCACTGCATGTTCCATCATCACCATCCTACTAGATTCCATATATATGTGTTAATATACTGTATTTGTCCTTCTCTTTCTGACTGACTTCACTTTTTATGATACGTTCTAGATCCAGACACCTCATTAGGGCTGATTCTTCTGCATTTCTCTTTACAGCTGTGTAGTAGTCCATTGTATGTATGTGCCAGAGCTTTTGTATCCATTCAACAGTGACTTTTAGACTGGGAATGTACTCTAAGGGTAAATGCTGTCTTAAAGGAACAAACGGTAGGGAGCCAGGAAGGAAAAGGATCTGACCTAAGGCACTTCTGGTTATCCTTTATAACATGACAGAAACTAAAGTCAGAAAGAGAAAGACAAATACCATATGATATCACTTATATGTGAAATCTAAAATATAACACAAAACAACCTATCTACAAAATGAAACAGACTCACAGATATAGAAAATAGATTTGTGATTGCCAAGGAGGAGAGTGGTGAGGAAGGGTTGGACTGGGAAGTTGGGATTATCAGATGTGAGCTTTTATATATAGAATGAATAAACAACAAGAATAAACCTTAGTGCTTATCATTCTAATGAAGCCTTTAAGTTTCACCAGGTAAGAATTCATCTTTTTCCCTGTGCGTAAAAATGTGGGTGAAGATTTGCTCTTAGGCTCTGAGATGATGACCAGTGAGCCTCCTGCCAGACTGACCGACAACTGGAGAATGATACTGTGACTCTTCTCTTACCACATTTCCAACACAGGCAAACAAGTGGATTCTGTGAGCCCTTCTTCATGGACCAAAATAGCTAAAACAGGTGGTCAGAGCCCAAATTCCCATGACAGTGACTTTTATTTTTTTTAATTTTTTTTTGCCTTTATTTTGCTTTTAACTTTTACAGAGTTTTGTTATTTACAGATATATATGTTCCCAGATTAGTCATATGTATATCCCCCACTTCCCACCCCTCCCAACCATCACACAGCACCCCTGAAGGATACCCTTTTCTCACAGAGCAATGACTATAGCTGTTTTCTTCACTTATGATAGTACAAGCCTTCATGCTACTTCCTTTACGCCTCCCACCCTCTGTTCTGTCCCCACAATGTCCATATGTCCACTGCCCATGTCTGTCTTTCCATTGCTTCACTGCATGTTCCATCATCACCATCCTACTAGATTCCATATATATGTGTTAATATACTGTATTTGTCCTTCTCTTTCTGACTGACTTCACTTTTTATGATACGTTCTAGATCCAGACACCTCATTAGGGCTGATTCTTCTGCATTTCTCTTTACAGCTGTGTAGTAGTCCATTGTATGTATGTGCCAGAGCTTTTGTATCCATTCAACAGTGACTTTTAGACTGGGAATGTACTCTAAGGGTAAATGCTGTCTTAAAGGAACAAACCACGGTAGGGAGCCAGGAAGGAAAAGGATCTGACCTAAGGCACTTCTGGTTATCCTTTATCATTCAAAGAAGATCATCACTGTAGTCTTTCTTCTTCTAGAACAAGAGCAGCAAACTACAGCCTATTGCCAAATCCACCCATCACTCCTTGCTGTAAATCGTTTTTAATAAAAAAATTAATGTTTTTCCTCTCCTACCTACTAACACTTCTTTGGGTCTCTACTTAGCACTCTGTACTGCTTGTTGTTGTTCAGTCACACAGTCATGTCTGACTCTCTGTAGCCCCTTGAACTGCAGCCCGCCAGGCTTCCCTATCCTTCACTGTCTCCCAGAGTTTGCTCCAACTCGCATCCATTGAGTTGGTGATGCCATCGAACCATCTCATCCTCTGTCACTCCCTTCCCTTCCTGCCCTCAATCCTTTCCAGCATCAGGGTCTTTTCCAACGAATCAGCACTTTGCGTCAGGTGGCCAAAGTATTGGAGCTTCACCTTCAGCATCAGTCCTTCTAATGAATATTCAGGGTTGATTTCCTTTAAGAATGACTGGTTTGATCTCCTTGCAGTCCAAGGGACTCTCAAGAGTGTTCTCCAGCATCACAGAAAGCATCACTTCTTAGATGCTCAGCCTTCTTTATGGTCCAGTTCTCACATTCGTACATGACAACTAGAAAAACCATAGCTTTGACTATAAGGACTTTTGTCAGTAAAGTGATGTTTCTGCTTTTGAATACACTGTCTTGATTCATCATAAGTTTTCTTCCAAGGAGCAAGCATTTTAATTTCATGGATGTGATCACCATCCACAGTGATTTTGTAGCCCAAGAAAATAAAGTATCATTGTTTCTATTCTTTCACTATCTATTTGCCATAAAATGATGAGATCAGATGCCATGATCCTAGTTTTTTACATATTGAGTTCAAAAAACTCTAAAGATTATATATAAAGATTATATATATATATATATATATTATATTATATACATATTTCTGTATCTCCTTTTTGGGGGCGGGTTGGGGAGGGAGGGGGTGGGCGGGCCACTTCTATTGGTCTTTCATTTCTCTATTTTCATCCGTCTTTGTTCTTTGGCCCGTGTGGGCCTCCCATTGTGGTGGCCTCTGTTGTCACAGAGCGCCGGCTCTAGGTGCATGCACTCCAGAGCTCCGGCTCGGTAATTGGACACATCCATCTAGCCACTCCGCGGCACGTGGGATCTTCCCAGGCCAGGGATGGAACCGGCGCCCCTTGCACTGCCAGGCGGTGTCCTTACCCACTGGACCACCAGGGAAGCCCTGTATCTCCTTTTTGACAGTGGTCTACTGTATGACAATGCAGAAATTTTTTTATTACCCACTCTCTACAGCGCCCAGCAGAACAAAGATCAGAATAGATCCTCAATAACTATCCATGGTAGGTTTAAATTGCAAATTGCTCCTACAATGACGAGAGTCTTAATATTGAGAAAAGATTTTCAGAACTTGTGGTTGGTCCCCGCCACACATAACCAGTATCCATACACACATTATTTTTCAAATGCATTTCGTCAGCAGGTGGCAAGTATTGAGCTTCACCTTCAGCATCAGTCCTTCTAATGAATATTCAGGGTTGATTTCCTTTAAGAATGACTGGTTTGATCTCCTTGCAGTCCAAGGGACTCTCAAGAGTGTTCTCCAGCATCACAGAAAGCATCACTTCTTAGATGCTCAGCCTTCTTTATGGTCCAGTTCTCACATTCGTACATGACAACTAGAAAAACCATAGCTTTGACTATAAGGACTTTTGTCAGTAAAGTGATGTTTCTGCTTTTGAATACACTGTCTTGATTCATCATAAGTTTTCTTCCAAGGAGCAAGCATTTTAATTTCATGGATGTGATCACCATCCACAGTGATTTTGTAGCCCAAGAAAATAAAGTATCATTGTTTCTATTCTTTCACTATCTATTTGCCATAAAATGATGAGATCAGATGCCATG
Source organism: Tragulus kanchil (assembly GCA_022376925.1). NCBI lineage: Eukaryota > Metazoa > Chordata > Mammalia > Artiodactyla > Tragulidae > Tragulus > Tragulus kanchil. The sequence goes on along the minus strand of JAIOJX010000031.1, from coordinate 90,565,763 downwards.
ATCCTAGTTTTTTACATATTGAGTTCAAAAAACTCTAAAGATTATATATAAAGATTATATATATATATATATATATTATATTATATACATATTTCTGTATCCCCTTTTGTGGGGGAGGCGGATTGGGGAGGGAGGGGGTAGGCAGGCCACTTCTATTGGTTTCTCATTTATATATTTTCATCCATCTTTGTTCTTTGGCCCGTGTGGGCCTCCCATTGTGGTGGCCTCTGTTGTCACAGAGCACTGGCTCTAGGTGCATGCACTCCAGAGCTCCGGCTCGGTAATTGGACACATCCATCTAGCCACTCCGCGGCACGTGGGATCTTCCCAGGCCAGGGATGGAACCGGCGCCCCTTGCACTGCCAGGCGGTGTCCTTACCCACTGGACCACCAGGGAAGCCCTGTATCTCCTTTTTGACAGTGGTCTACTGTATGACAATGCAGAAATTTTTTTATTACCCACTCTCTACAGCGCCCAGCAGAACAAAGATCAGAATAGATCCTCAATAACTATCCATGGTAGGTTTAAATTGCAAATTGCTCCTACAATGACGAGAGTCTTAATATTGAGAAAAGATTTTCAGAACTTGTGGTTGGTCCCCGCCCACACATAACCAGTATCCATACACACATTATTTTTCAAATGCATTTTCTTTTATTGGATATTATTATTATCATAGTCTGTTTAGAACAAAGCCACCAAAACAACGTATGTCTTTTTAAAGGTCATATTCAGATATTCTCTATAAATACAAGCTTCTCTGGAGTAACATTTAGAAAAGACTGCAAAGTAAATTAGATGTTTTGTTTTTTAGAGGCCAAGCATGTTTTCATTTCTGTGTGCAAATAAAAAAATATTGATTTTTCCCTCTCTTTTACTAAGAAAAATTCTTTAGAACACACTAGGCAAACTGCTTCCATGCTGCAGAAAGCCAGATGTCTAAGGGCACTGAAACAGAAAAATTAGTACGGCATCTCATAACTTAAGGCTACCTGAAGGGAAAACTGATGAATGTCATGATTTGGAAACTTAAGGCTGGTTAGTTATTTCCACTTAATATTAGACATGCCCTCCAGTACTCACTTCACTGCCATGTATTAATATTATTGGCATAAATGTCTTTTCCTACTAGACTGCTGTCCTCAGAGCCTCACTTCATGCCCGTGTATTGAAATTATTGGCATATTTTTCTTCACTAGATTACAGATTCCTCAAGGATTGTATTCCTGAAAGTTATTCGGATTTATAAATGGGTTTTTCCTCACTAGTCTTTAATTTTCTGAAGGGCAGCAACTTTCCTTTGTGTATATTCCACCAGGTCTTACCATTGATTTTTTGCTAAGAGCATTCACTCAGCAAATGTGAAATTCATCTTGCTCCTTGGCTACCACTCTGTTCCACTTCCTTTGTTTGCTAAAATACCTATCCCTGATTTAGAATCTTGTATTCACTGCAATGGGGCTTCCCTGTGGCTCAGATGATAAAGAATCTGCCTGCAGTATGGGAGACCATGAGTCAGGAAGATTCCCTGGAGAAGGAAATGGCAACTCACTCCAGAGTTCTTGACTGGAGAATTCCATGTACAGAAGAGCCTGGTGGACTATAGCTCATTGGGTTGCAAAGAGTCAGACACGACTGAGCCAGTAACACACAGACTTTCATTAACTGTGATGGAGGTTGAGAAGCTGAAGCAGAGACCCCAAGTAACAGTCATTTGTTTACTTATTTATAAACTTTTTATTTTATACTGGAGTATATCCAATTAACAATGTTGTGATAGTTTCAGGTGGATAGCAAAAAGACTCAGCCATACTTATATCCATTCTTTCCCGAAGTCCCCTCCCATACAGGCTGCCACATAACACTGAGCAGAGTGACTTGGGCCATACGATAGGTCCTTGTTGATTATCATAGTTTATTTAATTTTTAGTTTTTTTGACTGCATTACATGGCTTGAGGGATCTTAGTTTCCCAACCAAGCATCACACCCAGGCCCTCAGCAGTGAAAACACAGACTGCCAGGGAATTCCCCAAAGTAACAACATTTGAAATAGTCCCGGTGAAGATTCCCTCCAGGGGAGACGGAACTGGGCAGGTGACTCTGGGAAGCTGTGCACAGTTGTGTAGGACGCTCATTTTTCCAGTCGGTTGCACCACTCTATGGGGTCCCATTCACACTGTGGCCCCTGGGAAGGTTCCCACTCTGTTATGTCCAACTGCACAGTTGTATTCAGCAGCCCCGTGGCTTCTCCACGAGGGGAGAGATCCGCACTCCTACTTCCTCTTGCTCTGCTGTTTCTAGGAGGCTCCAAGCTACATCAGGCTCTAAGGCGTACGGCTGTCACTGCAGCCATATCCCAGAAAGAGCAGAGGGACGGAGGTCGCATGGGTCCCTGCTCCTCACATAGCATTGTCTAGACCTTGGTCTTACAGGTGTGATTTGCTGCAAGGGACCTTGGCAAACATTTCTATTCTCAGTGGCAAGTTGTGACTCAAGGGTTCAATTACCACCGGAGAACAGACTTGGAGGTGACTACAAGTCTCAATTACAGATCTTTCCTTTTGTCACCTATGTTTCTAGCTCTGCAGTCTTTATTCTTGGGCTCCTCTCTTCCTCCATTTGCTGCCTGCATGTCTGCAGCATCACCCGTGAAGCATAACAGCTTTGTTTCTTTCTTCCTCGCACTTTTTCCTCCTTCATTTCACTAGGCAGAATCTCCAGAACAAAGCTACATTGAAACCTAATAATGGACATATGTATCTTGTTACTTGAAGGAAAATTCACTACAGCATCGGCCCCCAACCTTTTCGGCACTGGGCGTTGGTTTTATGGAAGACAGTTTTTCCACAGACAGGGATGGATGGTAGTTTCAGATGATTCAAGTTTGTTACATTTATTGTGCACTTTATTTCTATGGTTATTACATCAGCTCCACCTCAGATCATCAGGCGTTAGATCCCAGAGGTTGGGGACACCTGCCCTAGACCACCCTTCAGTACCACCTTCTGCTGTAGGTTCTTTGTACATACAAGGTATGGGATTAAGAAAATCTCTTTTAATTTTAATTTAAAGAACAGGGTAGCTACAACCAAAAGTCTTTGAGAGATAAAGTACATTTGCCACTTCCAGCATCCCCTTTCTAATTCCTCTGAGATTTCTTCAGATGCTTAGAGACACAGCAGTCTTCCAGTCTAGCCTTTCTATTAAACAAACTCTGGCTTTTCAGTCATTAGGGTATAAATTTAAGACATTTTATATCTATCAGCATAACAATATTTTGTCATTGTTTTATTCATTCATGTACTCCTTTTTTTTTTTAAGATTTTATTTATTTATTTGTTGGAGGGGGCGGGTGGGCCACTTCTCTTGGTCTTTCATTTATCTATTTTTCATCCATCTTTGTTCCTTGGCCCGTGTGGGCCTCCCATCACGGTGGCCTCTGCTGTCACAGAGCACTGGCTCTGGGCGTATGTGCTCCAGAGCCCCGGCTCAGTAACTGGACACATCGGTCCAGCCGCTCCACGGCATGTGGGATCTTCCCAGGCCGGGGATCGAACCGGCGCACCTTGCACTGCAAGGTGGTGTCCTTACCCACTGGACCACCAGGGAAGCCCCATTCATGTACTCTTTATTTCACAAAAGATTTTAGATTTATATCTTATATATATATTAAACTGGAAAAATAGGAATACAGATAGCAAATAACCTCACGGAACATCTGGATAGTATAGAAAATCATCCTCAAGGTGTAATTAACACATAAATTTGTGCAGGTCATATGCTACAGTATTACTAAATTTGACCTGTAAATTTTTCAGATGTTCTTTATAATCAGTTTTGCATTGACTGTAAGAGACAATCACCTCAGTTCTTCACAGAAAATAAAGATTTCCTAGTACTAGGATTTAGAAAAAACATCTTTAGTGCTCTTTGCATAGGTAATGTAGAGGATATCATCTGTACTCTAAGAGAAATGCAGAAGCAGATTGTTTGTGATTTTATCATCTGTACTCTAAGCTGCGATCATCAGGCGTTAGATCCCAGAGGTTGGGGACACCTGCCCTAGACCACCCTTCAGTACCACCTTCTGCTGTAGGTTCTTTGTACATACAAGGTATGGGATTAAGAAAATCTCTTTTAATTTTAATTTAAAGAACAGGGTAGCTACAACCAAAAGTCTTTGAGAGATAAAGTACATTTGCCACTTCCAGCATCCCCTTTCTAATTCCTCTGAGATTTCTTCAGATGCTTAGAGACACAGCAGTCTTCCAGTCTAGCCTTTCTATTAAACAAACTCTGGCTTTTCAGTCATTAGGGTATAAATTTAAGACATTTTATATCTATCAGCATAACAATATTTTGTCATTGTTTTATTCATTCATGTACTCCTTTTTTTTTTTAAGATTTTATTTATTTATTTGTTGGAGGGGGCGGGTGGGCCACTTCTCTTGGTCTTTCATTTATCTATTTTTCATCCATCTTTGTTCCTTGGCCCGTGTGGGCCTCCCATCACGGTGGCCTCTGCTGTCACAGAGCACTGGCTCTGGGCGTATGTGCTCCAGAGCCCCGGCTCAGTAACTGGACACATCGGTCCAGCCGCTCCACGGCATGTGGGATCTTCCCAGGCCGGGGATCGAACCGGCGCACCTTGCACTGCAAGGTGGTGTCCTTACCCACTGGACCACCAGGGAAGCCCCATTCATGTACTCTTTATTTCACAAAAGATTTTAGATTTATATCTTATATATATATTAAACTGGAAAAATAGGAATACAGATAGCAAATAACCTCACGGAACATCTGGATAGTATAGAAAATCATCCTCAAGGTGTAATTAACACATAAATTTGTGCAGGTCATATGCTACAGTATTACTAAATTTGACCTGTAAATTTTTCAGATGTTCTTTATAATCAGTTTTGCATTGACTGTAAGAGACAATCACCTCAGTTCTTCACAGAAAATAAAGATTTCCTAGTACTAGGATTTAGAAAAAAAATCTTTAGTGCTCTTTGCATAGGTAATGTAGAAGATATCATCTGTACTCTAAGAGAAATGCAGAAGCAGATTGTTTGTGATGGTTGATTGTTTCCTTTAAGTTAAGCAGAGGACACTTTCAGAGCAAAACTCACTAAACACAGTTTTTCAAGCTGCTCCAACATTTTGGACTAAGTAGTCAGTTACATTCCTCCTTGTTCCAAGGGGGTAAGGCATGCAGCCTTTTTGTTAGTTGTAATCTTAAAACTTTCTTCAATTAAGTTTGTAAATCTCCCAACTAGGATATATGAGTTGTGCAGTGGACATTTCAGTTGTAATTAAATTCTGGGAAAATCTTCCTGTGACTGCTTAAAGATGAACATAAGGACATCTCCAGTCATCCAGTAGTTAAGACTCCCCACTTTCAATGCAAGGGACACAGACTTGATCCCTGGTTAGGGGACTAAGATCCCACATGCCACACAGCAAGGCCAAAATAAAAAGATGGGCATGAATGATTCATCACTCTTCCTGTCAGGAGGTGACTTCTCGTGCCCTTCCCTTGACTCCGGGCTGGCCCTCGGTCTGCCTGAACAACAGGATGAGCTGCAAGCAATGCTGGGCCAGTTCTGACTCTCACCCTTACGAGGACAGCCTTCCCTCCTTGATCTGGGGACGCAGCCTCTCTGCACCCAGCCACCCAGACACCCAGAGAAGCCAAGCCCAGACAGAAAATCCTTGTGAATCCTTGTGAAAGCCAGCCAAGAGTCCCAGCTGAGCTCCCGGGTGACAGCCCCGTGTGTGAGTCATCATGGATGCTCTGACCCGTGGAGTCCCAGGTGACTGCGGCATCAGCTGACATCACATGGAACAAAGAAACTGCCCACTTGAGCCCAGTCAACTCAGAGGCTGGTGGGAGAGTAAAATCACGTGTTTTAAGTCCCTACGTTGTTTTGTGATGGGGAGTTTTTTTTTGGGGGGGGGGGGGGGCTGCACCACACAGTTTGTTGGATCTTAGTTCCTAAACCAAGGATTGAACCCAGAACCCAGCAGTGAAAGTGTGAGTCCTAACCACCGGACCACTAGGAAAGTCCTGCAGTGGTTTCTTCACTCAGTAAAATACACTAAAAATACTTCTCACCCACATTTCAACTCGCTGCCTTCACCCCAGGCACTCACACTCTGACAAATCTGTTCTGGTGAAGTTTATAATCTAACAAATTGTTGGGAAACAGGATGGACACGTCCCATTCCCGCCTTACTGAAATTCCTGCTGCATTTGCTTATTGACTGCTGTCTCTTTTTTAAAAAAAAAATGCATGGGCAATACCTTCACATGGTTCAGACCCTGAAACATTTAAAACTGTCACCAGCAAGAAGCCTCTTCTCAGTTTTCCTCCACACCTGGGAACAGGTGGAACGTCCATCTCTGCCCCCAACAGGTGAAAATCATTCATATTTTATTAGATATCTTGAGTTTTTGTATATGCATACAAATACACATTGTGTTTCTCCTCTTCCCACTTTTTAAACAAAATATGCATCTTACCCACACTGGTCCACCCCTTTGCCTCCTTCTACATTACCATTATATCCTGGGTATTTTTATATGGAGGAAACTTGATGTTTTTTACTCATCTCTCTTAAAAGATTTTTACTGCCATATGACTAGTTTTAGATTAAAATGTTGTTTGTCCTAATAAAGATTTCTAGACTACAGATGAAAGGTAAGATATTTTAGAACAAAGGTGGCTCTTTCCTCTCTAGTTTCATAGTGCTTTTGCCCCTGCCCAAAGCACTGTTTCTGAAGCCTGCCCTTGCAAGGAGACAAAATAATTGATAAATAGATCATAATGGATTTTTCCTATTTCATCTTGTAGGACTTTTTTGACTGTGATATAAGTGCCTGACATTAAGCTTCTGATTGCTGATCTATTTCAAAGACATCTATCTAGAATAAACACATTGCCAGATGCATAACTCAACTGAGTCAGGTCCCCCACGTTTGTGATGTTCCCCTTTAAAAAAGCCCTGGGTGACCTAGTTAACTGACTCTCATTGAATGATCCCACTTTTCCCCTTTCTGCACTTTAATTCCTGCTTTTTATGTTTTAAATTCACCAATGAAGAGTGAACCTGGGAAATCCAAGATACCACATTCCGGACTCCAAGAAAGGCATAGCCCAAGTTCACGCTTGTCTCCCCATGACCTTGCTGTGCTGCCCTGGGATGTATGCTTGTAATCCGTAGAGACCTGAGTCACAAACCTAGTTTTTGCAAAGTTCCCTGATGGTTGTTGCTGAGGTGCGTCTTATTATAACAAGAACCACAAGTGTTGAACCATCACATGATTGGCGCCAGTCAGTGAAGAGTCGGATGGGGCTCCCACAAGTGGTACAGGCTCAGGGCATCTCTAGCCAATAGCACAAGATACAACTCTGCCAAACAAATACTTCAGTGTCAGAGTTTAAGGAGACCAATGCTTACACTTGAAGAGACATGAAGACAATAGAGAAAAGAATGGGAACGAAACACAGAAACCACTTCCACGTGTGACAAGTTCCAGAGTCCTTCCCTTCTCTGCTCAATGTTATATGGCAGTCTGGATGGGAGAGGAGCTTGTGGGAGAATAGATACACTGTCCACCCTTTGCCTCCTTCTACATTACCATTATATCCTGGGTATTTTTATATGGAGGAAACTTGATGTTTTTTACTCATCTCTCTTAAAAGATTTTTACTGCCATATGACTAGTTTTAGATTAAAATGTTGTTTGTCCTAATAAAGATTTCTAGACTACAGATGAAAGGTAAGATATTTTAGAACAAAGGTGGCTCTTTCCTCTCTAGTTTCATAGTGCTTTTGCCCCTGCCCAAAGCACTGTTTCTGAAGCCTGCCCTTGCAAGGAGACAAAATAATTGATAAATAGATCATAATGGATTTTTCCTATTTCATCTTGTAGGACTTTTTTGACTGTGATATAAGTGCCTGACATTAAGCTTCTGATTGCTGATCTATTTCAAAGACATCTATCTAGAATAAACACATTGCCAGATGCATAACTCAACTGAGTCAGGTCCCCCACGTTTGTGATGTTCCCCTTTAAAAAAGCCCTGGGTGACCTAGTTAACTGACTCTCATTGAATGATCCCACTTTTCCCCTTTCTGCACTTTAATTCCTGCTTTTTATGTTTTAAATTCACCAATGAAGAGTGAACCTGGGAAATCCAAGATACCACATTCCGGACTCCAAGAAAGGCATAGCCCAAGTTCACGCTTGTCTCCCCATGACCTTGCTGTGCTGCCCTGGGATGTATGCTTGTAATCCGTAGAGACCTGAGTCACAAACCTAGTTTTTGCAAAGTTCCCTGATGGTTGTTGCTGAGGTGCGTCTTATTATAACAAGAACCACAAGTGTTGAACCATCACATGATTGGCGCCAGTCAGTGAAGAGTCGGATGGGGCTCCCACAAGTGGTACAGGCTCAGGGCATCTCTAGCCAATAGCACAAGATACAACTCTGCCAAACAAATACTTCAGTGTCAGAGTTTAAGGAGACCAATGCTTACACTTGAAGAGACATGAAGACAATAGAGAAAAGAATGGGAACCGAAACACAGAAACCACTTCCACGTGTGACAAGTTCCAGAGTCCTTCCCTTCTCTGCTCAATGTTATATGGCAGTCTGGATGGGAGAGGAGCTTGTGGGAGAATAGATACATGTATATATCTGGCTGAGCCCCTTTGCTGTCCACCTGAAACTATCACAAACATTGTTAGTCGGCTAAGTGTGTCATGTGTGTGTTCAGTCATATCCAATTCTTTGAGACTCCGCAGACTGAAGATCACCAGGCTCCTCTGTTCATGTGATTATCCCAGAGTGGGCTGCTATTCCCTCTTCCCAACCCAGGGATCGAACCTGTGTTTCCTGTGTCTCCTGCATTGGCAGGCAAATTTTTTTTTGAGCTGCCTGTGAAACCATTTTTTTGGTGGTGGGAGGGGGAGGGCTCCTTTTTTTTATTGATTTTTTTTAAGAATTTATTTACTTTTCGTCCATCTTTTATTCTTTGGCCTGTGTGGGCCTCTCACTGCAGTGGCCTCTCTTGCTATAGAGTGCTGGCTCTGGGTGCATGCGCTCCAGAGCAATGGCTTGTAACTGGACACACCAGTCCAGCTGCTCTGCAGCATGTGGGATCTTCCCAGGCCAGGGATGGAACTGCTGCCCCTTGCACTGCAAGGCAGACTCTTTACCCACTGGACCACCAGGGAAGCCCATGAAACCACTTTTAAAATCAGCTATAGTCCAATATAAAATATAAAGATTAAAAAAATATACCACAAGACTTCACTGGCAGTCCAAAGGCTAGGACTCCATGCTCCCAATGCAGGAAGCCCAGGCTTGATCCCTGGTCAGGGAACTCAATTCTACATGCCACAACGAAGACCCAGTGCAGCCAAATAAATAACCTAGTTTTGCAAAGTTCCCTGATGGTTGTTGCTGAGGTGCGTCTGATTATAACAAGAACCACAAGTGTTGAACCATCACATGATTGGCGCCAGTCAGTGAAGAGTCGGATGGGGCTCCCACAAGTGGTACAGGCTCAGGGCATCTCTAGCCAATAGCACAAGATACAACTCTGCCAAACAAATACTTCAGTGTCAGAGTTTAAGGAGACCAATGCTTACACTTGAAGAGACATGAAGACAATAGAGAAAAGAATGGGAACGAAACACAGAAACCACTTCCACGTGTGACAAGTTCCAGAGTCCTTCCCTTCTCTGCTCAATGTTATATGGCAGTCTGGATGGGAGAGGAGCTTGTGGGAGAATAGATACATGTATATATCTGGCTGAGCCCCTTTGCTGTCCACCTGAAACTATCACAAACATTGTTAGTCGGCTAAGTGTGTCATGTGTGTGTTCAGTCATATCCAATTCTTTGAGACTCCGCAGACTGAAGATCACCAGGCTCCTCTGTTCATGTGATTATCCCAGAGTGGGCTGCTATTCCCTCTTCCCAACCCAGGGATCGAACCTGTGTTTCCTGTGTCTCCTGCATTGGCAGGCAAATTTTTTTTTGAGCTGCCTGTGAAACCATTTTTTTGGTGGTGGGAGGGGGAGGGCTCCTTTTTTTTATTGATTTTTTTTAAGAATTTATTTACTTTTCGTCCATCTTTTATTCTTTGGCCTGTGTGGGCCTCTCACTGCAGTGGCCTCTCTTGCTATAGAGTGCTGGCTCTGGGTGCATGCGCTCCAGAGCAATGGCTTGTAACTGGACACACCAGTCCAGCTGCTCTGCAGCATGTGGGATCTTCCCAGGCCAGGGATGGAACTGCTGCCCCTTGCACTGCAAGGCAGACTCTTTACCCACTGGACCACCAGGGAAGCCCATGAAACCACTTTTAAAATCAGCTATAGTCCAATATAAAATATAAAGATTAAAAAAATATACCACAAGACTTCACTGGCAGTCCAAAGGCTAGGACTCCATGCTCCCAATGCAGGAAGCCCAGGCTTGATCCCTGGTCAGGGAACTCAATTCTACATGCCACAACGAAGACCCAGTGCAGCCAAATAAATAATCTTATTTTTAAAAAGATTATTTTTAAGGTCTTTCCCTTCATTTCATAATAGTAATGAACATTTAAGTAAACCAGAAATGAAATGTTTCCTTGACATATATACAGATGGTATCCCACTTTGATGAGAGGAAGGTCTTGTTCAAATTATTCTTGTTGGAAAAATTTGATATTCATAAAAGTAAACTTAGTTCTTACCCTACTCTATACCGTAATACTCAAACTTTCAAATGGAAAGAAAGCTACACAAGCCATAGAAGGATAAGAAACGTACTTAAGATCCTGAGGCGTCTAGGTTTCTCTTTCCTTTGGTGTCTACGTTTTTAAAAAAAAAAAAAAAACATTTATTTTATTTATTTATCTTTTGGTGGGGAGGGAGGGGGATGGGCGGGCCACTTCTATTGGCCTTTCATTTCTCTATTTTCATCCGTCTTTGTTCTTTGGCTCCTGTGGGCCTCCCATCGTGGTGGCCTCTGTTGTCACAGAGTGCCGGCTCTGGGCCCATGTGCTCCAGAGCTCCGGCTCGGTAACTGCACACATCAGTCCAGCCGCTCTGCGGCACGTAGGATCTTCCCAGGCCAGAGAACGAACCGGCGCTGCTTGCACTGCAAGGCGGTGTCCTTACCCACCGGACCACCAGGGAAGCCCGGTGTCTAGCAAAACAAAATCACGGGACAGGGCTTCCCCTGGTGGTCCAGTGGGTAAGGACACCGCCTTGCACTGCAAGGGGCACCGGTTCGATCCCTGGCCTGGGAAGATCCCACGTGCCGCGGAGCGGCTAGACGGATGTGTCCAATTACCGAGCCGGAGCTCTGGAGCGCATGTGCCCAGACCCGGCGCTCTGTGACAACAGACGCCACCACGATGGGAGGCCCATAGGAGCCAAAGAACAAAGACGGATGGACATGGAGAAATAGAAGACCAATGGAAGTAGCCCGCCCACTCCCCTCCCTCCCCAACCTGACCCTCGCCCAAAATATAAAATAAATAAATAAATCTTTACCAAAAAAAAAAAAAAAAAATCAGGGGACAATTTGGCAGATTTTGTACATGAAAACTTAAATCTCCTGTAAGACAAAAGCCATCATAAACAAGCTAAGCAGAAGCACATCACAGAAACACATGTGAGAAAAAAATGCATATATATATTTATATGCTTGTCCAAATCAATAGACTAACAATTTGACAGAATAGCGGGCGAACAATATGGAAGGTCAATTTACATAAAAAAATACAAATAACTAATAAATATCTAAAAATATACTCAATGGAAATAATCAGGTAAATATAAATGGAAAAAAAAATGAAGAGATGTACACTGTTTAGTGTAAGAATATGCAGAAACAGGTGCTCCCATACCTTGCTGTTGGGATTAAGCTGATGGAAATTTTTTGGAGTGCTATTTAGTAGCATCCATCAGAATTTAAAATGGGTGCTTTCTTTAACATAACAGTTTTACACCCAGGAATCTCTCTTGCATGAATACAACTGATCAAAGATTCAAAAGTACTTGAGACTGTTACTTCTCTAAGCACGATCCTTTACTGATAAAATAAATATTGGCATATGCATACCTCATTTGGTTGTTAAGTGAGATAAATGGTCTGGTATATAAAGTGTCAGTATTATATATACATATCATACATTGATATTGCAATTATCAGCATTACCATCTCATATTATTTTCATGTAACCATCAATAAGTATAAACTGTAAGCAAAAATGTCCATTGATGGGGAAATATGTATTAAGAAGTAGCATGCACATACACATAGGTACACAGAGGAAATCTCCAAGACATGTGAGTAAAACCATTTAAAATACTTACATGAATTACTCCCACTTATGTAATGATTTGTGTGTGTGTATGAGTATTTGCCTGTAAAGGAGAATAGAAAGAATATATGTTTTATGAGGGTCTAAAGGACACCAAGCTGTTATGAATGCCTAAAGTATTGGAACAAAGGGGAAACGTGAAGAGAAATCTATGCTTTTTCACTGTGGGTCATTCTGTATTGCTGGAATTTTGACCTTTCTGAATAATCAATAGAAGCTGCAACGTTTCTTACAAAACCCATGAACGTGACTCATCTGAAACCATAACAGCTGGCCATATGACTTCAGTCAACTCTAACCAATGTGGTCATCTAGCTTTTCAGATTAGAAATGAAAGAAGATAATGTATAATCTAGAATTTGCACATCACCTAGGACATCAGAGATTTATACCTAATTTTTTTTTTAATGGGGTCATATGATGAGCTTAAGGTTTCTGGAAAATCATTGCTAAGTATGGCAGACTAATGAGGCATCTCTGAACAAAATTATTTCATATTTTTCTGATGAAGAAACACTTCATTTGAGAAACCTATAACATTTATATATTCTTCAATTAATATCATACCTATAAATTATTAGTAAAACGCTGACACAAGGAAATCCCCCCAAAAGACCTTTTGTTGTAAGCATAGTGGTCACATTCTTTCAGCCCAGGGCCTCCTGCCAGTGACTGAAAGCCCATCTCCTCTCCCGCTGCTCCTGTGAGCAATGCCGGGGGGCGAGGCTGGCTGGAAAATATCCCACTACCACTTCTACATAATTGAAAATATCCACTATCAAAAGGCTTGCCAATCAGAAGACCACATCTGTCTTCAAAGAAACCAGTGCCTAGGCTGCTCCTTTCTACTATTCTCCTGTTAAATGAAACTGTAACCATCTCCCTTTTTTATCAAATAAATTTATATATTTATTTATTGGCTGTGCTCGGTCTTCACTGCTGCGCAGGCTTTTCTCTAGCTGCAGCGAGTGGAGGGCTACTCTAGGCTGTGGTGAGTAGGCTTCTCGTTGCATTGGCTTCTGTTCTTGCAGAGCACAGGCTCTACAGGGCACAGGCTTCAGCAGCCGCAGCCTGTGGGCTCATGCATGGACTTAGGTGCATGTAAGATCTTCCCAGACCATGGACTGAACCTGTGTCTCCTGTATTGGCAGGCAGATTCTTTACCACTGAGCTACCAGAGAAGCCTTAGCCTTCTCCTTCTAATTTAGGCTAAGAAGAGTAGCTAAATAGAAGCCATCTTTAAAATGCTTAAAAGTAGAAAAGAATACAGGAAAAGAAAATGGCACCAAAACAATTGCCTGGAAGTGGTATTAAACTGTACCCCAGAAATAAGTGAGTTTGATATGACTTCAGAAATTTCACCTGGTACAATCTAGTTGTTATAAAACCATTAAAAGCAAACTGTCATTCATTTCAATTTGCATTGACTAGAGTACTTCTATTTGCCAAGCTCCCTGCTATGATGTTATCTCATTTGCAACTCAGACCATTTCTAATCCCATTTCACAGGTGAAGACTCTGAAGTTTAAGAAAAGTAAGTATTGGTCTTTCCTGGTGGTCAGTGGGTAAAGAATCCGCCTTGCAGGGGCTTCCATGGTGGTCCAGTGAGTAAGGACACCACCTTGCAGTGCAAGGGGCGCCATTTCGAGCCCTGGCCTGGGAAGATCCCACGTGCCACGGAGTGGCTGGACTGATGTGTCCAACTACCGAGCCAGAGCTCTGGCGCGCGTGCACCCTGAGCCGGTGCTCTGCGACAACAGAGGCCGCCGCAATGGGAGGCCCACACGGGCCAAAGAACAAAGATGGATGAAAATAGAGAAATGAAAGACCAATAGAAGTGGCCCGCCTGCTCCCCTCCCTCCCCACCCCCACCCCCCAAAAAATAAATAAATAAATCTTAAAAAAAACAAAAAGAATCCGCCCTGAAGTGCAAGGGCCACCAGTTTGATCCCTGGCCCGAGAAGATCCCACGTGCCGTCGAGCGGCTGGACTGGTGTGTCCAATTATGAGCCGGCGATCTGAAGCGCATACGCCCAGAGCTGCTGCTCTGCAGCAAGAGAGGGCACTGCAATGGGAGGTCCACACTGGCCGAAGAATAAAGACGGATGAAAATAAATATAAACAAAAAAGAGGCATGATGGCAAAAAAAAAAAAAAAAGAAACGTAAGTATTTCCCCCCAAATTTAGCAGAAGTCTCACTCTCAGGTTCCAGTTCTTAACCCTTACACGTTAGCACACTATGGCTGAAAGCCGCTGATTAGAAAATTTTAAAACACTTGTCATCAGAATCTAATAATACCCTATGGTATTGTTTATGATTTTGTTAGTATTTCTCATGAAATAAATCTATGGACACTTTGCCCCTAAAGAAATACTTACAGGTTTCAATTAACTCATTTCATTCACTATCAGACTAGAATTAGTACTGAAACAATTCAGGAAAAGAAAATGGCACCAAAACAATTGCCTGGAAGTGGTATTAAACTGTACCCCAGAAATAAGTGAGTTTGATATGACTTCAGAAATTTCACCTGGTACAATCTAGTTGTTATAAAACCATTAAAAGCAAACTGTCATTCATTTCAATTTGCATTGACTAGAGTACTTCTATTTGCCAAGCTCCCTGCTATGATGTTATCTCATTTGCAACTCAGACCATTTCTAATCCCATTTCACAGGTGAAGACTCTGAAGTTTAAGAAAAGTAAGTATTGGTCTTTCCTGGTGGTCAGTGGGTAAAGAATCCGCCTTGCAGGGGCTTCCATGGTGGTCCAGTGAGTAAGGACACCACCTTGCAGTGCAAGGGGCGCCATTTCGAGCCCTGGCCTGGGAAGATCCCACGTGCCACGGAGTGGCTGGACTGATGTGTCCAACTACCGAGCCAGAGCTCTGGCGCGCGTGCACCCTGAGCCGGTGCTCTGCGACAACAGAGGCCGCCGCAATGGGAGGCCCACACGGGCCAAAGAACAAAGATGGATGAAAATAGAGAAATGAAAGACCAATAGAAGTGGCCCGCCTGCTCCCCTCCCTCCCCACCCCCACCCCCAAGTAAATAAATAAATAAATCTTAAAAAAAACAAAAAGAATCCGCCCTGAAGTGCAAGGGCCACCAGTTTGATCCCTGGCCCGAGAAGATCCCACGTGCCGTCGAGCGGCTGGACTGGTGTGTCCAATTATGAGCCGGCGATCTGAAGCGCATACGCCCAGAGCTGCTGCTCTGCAGCAAGAGAGGGCACTGCAATGGGAGGTCCACACTGGCCGAAGAATAAAGACGGATGAAAATAAATATAAACAAAAAAGAGGCATGATGGCAAAAAAAAAAAAAAAAGAAACGTAAGTATTTCCCCCCAAATTTAGCAGAAGTCTCACTCTCAGGTTCCAGTTCTTAACCCTTACACGTTAGCACACTATGGCTGAAAGCCGCTGATTAGAAAATTTTAAAACACTTGTCATCAGAATCTAATAATACCCTATGGTATTGTTTATGATTTTGTTAGTATTTCTCATGAAATAAATCTATGGACACTTTGCCCCTAAAGAAATACTTACAGGTTTCAATTAACTCATTTCATTCACTATCAGACTAGAATTAGTACTGAAACAATTCAGTCTTAATTCCACAAAAGTTTAAAATAAATGTGGTAATGATTTCTTCTTTTACTGTTTACTGAACAAAACACATACATATTTTAAAATAAGCAGACTTCACTATGATATATAAAATAGGTAACCAACCAGCAAGGACCTGATATATAGCACAGGAAATTATACTCAATATTTTATAATAACCTATAAGGGAGAATAAGCTAAAAAAGAACATATATATGTGTATGTATGTAAATATATATATAAAACATAACTGAATCATTGTGCTGTATACCTGCAAATAATACAACATTGTACACCGACTATACTTCAGTTTTTTAAAAACCAAAAATAAGTTCTAAAACACACACAAAAAAGCAAATTCAATGAGTATTTTCAAGATATACATGCACCTAAAGTTAAATCACAGGAAATATTTTTAAATGCTTCAAAAACTATCTGAATGTATGTACATCAAGTAGATCATTCTCTAAGCATAATACACAGTAAGGATTTTTCAGGGCCAAAATTGCTTCCTAACTATGAACATGTACAACCTGTAAAATGTTTTCAGAAACCCGTTTTTAAAGGCCTTTTTGGCCAGCAATGCGCATACCTAACTTTCGCTACCTGTCACATTATTAGTTCATACTCTCTACTACACACATGCATGCTAAGTTGCTTCAGTTGTGTTCAATTCTTTGCAACCCTATGGACTGTAGCCAGACTCCTCTGTCTCTGGGATTCTCCATAGGATTCTCCAAGTGGAGACTTTCTGGCCACTTTCTTTCTTCAATGGATCTTCTGGACCCAGGGGTTGAACCCATGTCTCTTATGTCCTTCATTGGGTCTTTACCACTAGCGCCACCTGGAAAGTTACTACGAATCTCTCAGGTTCCAGTTCTTAACCCTTACACGTTAGCACACTATGGCTGAAAGCCGCTGATTAGAAAATTTTAAAACACTTGTCATCAGAATCTAATAATACCCTATGGTATTGTTTATGATTTTGTTAGTATTTCTCATGAAATAAATCTATGGACACTTTGCCCCTAAAGAAATACTTACAGGTTTCAATTAACTCATTTCATTCACTATCAGACTAGAATTAGTACTGAAACAATTCAGTCTTAATTCCACAAAAGTTTAAAATAAATGTGGTAATGATTTCTTCTTTTACTGTTTACTGAACAAAACACATACATATTTTAAAATAAGCAGACTTCACTATGATATATAAAATAGGTAACCAACCAGCAAGGACCTGATATATAGCACAGGAAATTATACTCAATATTTTATAATAACCTATAAGGGAGAATAAGCTAAAAAAGAACATATATATGTGTATGTATGTAAATATATATATAAAACATAACTGAATCATTGTGCTGTATACCTGCAAATAATACAACATTGTACACCGACTATACTTCAGTTTTTTAAAAACCAAAAATAAGTTCTAAAACACACACAAAAAAGCAAATTCAATGAGTATTTTCAAGATATACATGCACCTAAAGTTAAATCACAGGAAATATTTTTAAATGCTTCAAACACTATCTGAATGTATGTACATCAAGTAGATCATTCTCTAAGCATAATACACAGTAAGGATTTTTCAGGGCCAAAATTGCTTCCTAACTATGAACATGTACAACCTGTAAAATGTTTTCAGAAACCCGTTTTTAAAGGCCTTTTTGGCCAGCAATGCGCATACCTAACTTTCGCTACCTGTCACATTATTAGTTCATACTCTCTACTACACACATGCATGCTAAGTTGCTTCAGTTGTGTTCAATTCTTTGCAACCCTATGGACTGTAGCCAGACTCCTCTGTCTCTGGGATTCTCCATAGGATTCTCCAAGTGGAGACTTTCTGGCCACTTTCTTTCTTCAATGGATCTTCTGGACCCAGGGGTTGAACCCATGTCTCTTATGTCCCCTTCATTGGCAGGCAGGTTCTTTACCACTAGCGCCACCTGGAAAGCTCACTACCTACTACATACAGTATCAACTCCTCTGCCAAAAAAAAAAAATTATCCTGAAATTTTTAAATTTCTGATTAAAAAATGTGATACATTTTAATGATACAAAATCAGCTTCCATATAAATTCTCTCATATATGTTGATTCTGGAATTGAAACAAAAAAGTAATACTCAATTTTAGAGCAAATGCTTATGCATAAAAGTTACAATGTTGTACCTTTGAAAAAATATTTGATGCTCAAAAATCAACATTCTCCCAGTTGAAAACTGTTTAAACCATTTTTTTCTGTCTTGAGTACATTTTGTGTAAATTCATCTTTGCATTTTCTCAGTTTTTAAGATTAATTTCTGTTGCAGAGTTTTTAATAAAGTCCAGTTAAAAGTATACTCAATAAAACTAGCTTGTGAACATATTCCTTTAGCCGCAAACCTATTTTAATCAACTGGTGATTAAATTATAAATCATTCAAGCAAATAATAACTACTTTCTATTGTGCATATTTCTCAGAAACAGGAATACACATGTTCTTCACAATTTTGAATATATTCCTTTCTAAGAGGCATGTGCATATTTACTTACCAGAAAAGACTAGAAGTTCTGTTCAATATACAATACTACTAAACTAAAATCATTTAGCATAGTTTTCTATCACGATGTCCATTTATTTCATAAGTTAAATTCAGTACAACAAATAATCTGATTATCACTTTGGATTTTACTACTGGTTTCTGTCTTATGCTCTACACTACTTAAGTGAATGGACAGATCAATTGTATGGCTATAAAATAATGTATACTTTTAGGGCTCCCCTGGTAGCTCAGCGGTAAAGAGTTGGCCTGCCAATGCAGGAGACATGGGTTCGATCCCTGATCCGGGAAGATCCCACGTGCTGCGGAGCACCTAAGCCTGTGAGCCACAACTATTGAGCCTGTGCTCTAGAGCCTCAGAGCTGCAACTATGGAGCCCTTGTGCTGCAACTACTGAAGCCTGTGAGCCCTAGAGCCTGAGTTCCACAACAAGAGAAATCACTGCAACAAAAAGCCTGCTCACCTCAACTAGAATAGCCCCACTCCCTGCAACTACAGAAGAGCCTGTGGCAGCAGTGAAAACCCAGAATAGCCATATATATATATATATATATATATATATATATATATATATATTTCTAAAGTACATACAAAATGTCTTACTACCTCACACTATGCAAATGTCAAGTTTTCCACCTGGCTTCCCTGGTAGCTCAGCTGGAAAAGGATCTGCCTGCTATGCAGGAGACCCCGGTGTGATGCCTTGGTTGGGAAGATCCTCTGGAGAAGGGACAGGTTACCCACTCCAGGATTCTTGGGCTTCCCTAGTGGCTCCAATGGTAAAGAATCCACCTGCAATGCAGGAGACTTGGGTTTGATCTCTGGGTTGGCAAGATGCCCTGGAGGAAGACATGGCAACCCACTCCAGTATTTTTGCCTGGAGAATCCACATGTATAGAGGAGACTGGTTGACTATAATCCATGGGGTTGCAAAGAGTCAGAAAAATGACTAAGCACAAACTTAAAGCTGTGGTGCTCATTTTGGTTAGAGACAACTGAACAATGTATCAATGCTGAATTTTTTTCAGTTATGTTAAGTACATGGAACCAGTTGCAATTAGTCACCTTTCTCTGAAGCCCCTGGTATTTCTCTAAGGTAGTGTTTCCATGGAGAGCTGGAAGTTCCCAAGTGCCTACATCAAACTGCTCAGCACCTTGCTAAAAATGCAGATTCCTCAGCTCCACAGCCAATGGTGCAGAAACTCTAAGGGAGGAAGATTGGGGTCCTAGGATCACTCTTATAAACAGTGTGGTCAAGGACTTCCCTGGTGGTCCAGTGGGTAAGGACACCACCTTGCAGTGCAAGGAATGCCAGTTCGATCCCTGGCCTGGGAAGATCCCACGTGCCACAGAGCGGCTGGACCGATGTGTCCAATTACCAAGCTGGAGCTCTGGAGCGCAGGTGCCCAGAGCCGGTGGTCTGCGACAACAGAGGCCACTGCGATGGGAGGCCCACAGGAGCCAAAGAACAAAGATGGATGAAAACAGATAAATGAAAGACCAATAGAAGTGCCGCCCCCATAAAAAGTGTGGTCAAAATTGCTTTTTCTACAGTCATAATTCTAAAAGTAAAATCCAAAAAGTGCTAAGTGGATTTAAAGAACAACTTTAATTTTCAAGTTGTACAAATAGCATTTAAAAATATAGGGGGGAAAGCAGTACCCTAAATCAAGAAGTAAACTGTACTTCTAAATTAAAAAAAAATTTTTTTTACCTCACTTCACGGCATATGGGATCTTAGTTCCCCAGCCAAAGATCAAACCCATGCCCCTGGCAGCAGAAGCAAGGAGTCTAAACCACCACACCTCCAGGGAAGTCCCTAAAATGTAGTTTTAGAGCACTCTCACTCTTTCATTATATACTATTTAGTAAAGCAGAATATCATGGTGAGAGTATACCGAAAGTAGAACAGAAAGCTGTAGGTAAGAATTTTAAAGCAAAACCAAAGTATATTAATTAATCACAGAGTTTTACAGTCTAGGGGTTTAAAAGTCAACATAAAGGTTGAGTTAATAATACGCCTGTAAATTGCATGTATAAAAATCACTTAGCACTTTTTAAGCCCTTGAAAAGACATAAATATTCACATATATGAGCAAAGCATATTAATCAGGTAAAAAGAAAAATCCCAATGTCATATTTCAAAACCAAACTCCAGTGAATTAGACCAAAAGGCCTATGTGTTATCTGCAACTAAAATATGAAAAAAACAAAACCTCTAAAACATCAAAGCTAATATCTCCAGTAAATGGGACAAATCAGTATTTCTGTGGAAGAGTGCATAAATTAAGCTAATCATGAATAAATATCACACAAACCCAAAATGAAAAAATTTCTCCAAAACTGTCCTTACAGAAAATGTTAAAACCATGAAGTAAAGAAAAACCAAGGAATCATTCCAGATGAAAAGAGGTGATAACTAAATGAAGTGTCTGAACCACCTGGACTGGCTCTTGACCCAGAACTTCTCTCCTGGTATCTGAAGAAGGAATGAAGTTTAGATGGGCTTCCCTGGTGGCTTAGACAGTCAAGAATTCACTTGCAATGAGATTTGCCTGCAAGGGACCCAGGTTCGATTCCTGGGTCAGGAAGATCCCCTAGAGAAGGGAATGGGTACCCACTCCAGTATTCTTCCCTGGAGAATCCCATGGACAGAGGAGCCTGGTTGGCTACAGTCCATGGGGTTGCAGAGAGACAGACACAATTAAACGACTTCACTTTCACTCTGTGGTTTAGATATTCTGTCAATGTTAATTTCCTGATTTGAGTCATTTTACCATGACTGTGTAAGATCATGCCATTGTTCTTAAGATTATACAGTGAAGAAATGGTTCACAAAATACTATGAATAGATAGAATGCTACAGCAAAATTGTAAAGTGTAAACAAGCAGAGATTCAAGTCAAGACTGTCTATATTCTTGCATCTTTCTTGTAAGTTTGAAATTCCTTCAAAAACAAAAAGCGATCCATATATTTTTAAAGCTGAAACAGGAACACTAGAAAAAAAATCTAAAATTTTCAGAACATATTTTTAAGCTTCCAGTCGAGAGGAATGACAAACGTCTGTTTAAGATGTTTCGTAAATTTAGACTAAACATATGGAATTTTCAATACCATTTCATGTCTTCACATTGGAAATTACAAAACTATGTTGTTTTTTTGTACTCTATCAATTATATGTACATTCCAGATCTATGGATATGTGGATGGAAAATATGTCTATATTGTACACATTCAATGAAATCTTGTTTCTTATAGTCATTCTTCCTTCAGTGTTGCACCTTGATAATTTATCAGTTGCATACCTATAATTCTTTGAAAATAATTGTAAACCAGAATATTACCTATTTAGTGGTATTCTGATACACTTACACACATAAGCACCAAAGAACCCTGCCACAGCCTGGATGGGGAGAATGGATACATGTATATATATGGCTGAGTCCCTCTGCTGTCCATCTGAAACTATCTCAACAGTGTGAACTGGCTATACTTCAACATAAATATTTTATACTTCAACATAAAGTACAAAGTATATTTTATACTTCAACATAAATATTTTAAAAAACACAAAAAACTCTGCCTATGCGTCAGATTACCTATGTGGTCAATTTTGTTAAAGCACAAGTAATTATTTCAAACTGTGAATTATTGTTATTAATTATCTACTATTAATAATTATTATGAATTATAATAATAAATATTATTATTTCTTCTAACCAGTCTGACCTAGTAACTGTGTCAGAGGTTTACTATGTCAGTTGGAGAGACAGATGCATAATAGAAGGAAGATGTGAGCTCACAACAACCCTTGGCCCACAATTGGCACAAGTATTCTTGGGGGTAGAGGGTAAGGGAATGGATTATTGTACAATCCTATTGTTTTTGCAACATATATCAGAAACCATGAGATAGCAGGATAATAATTAGACGCTTAAAAATCTGAAGATGAGAAATAACATTTCTAAGATTCTACAGACATCAAGTAACAAAAGCCTCTGGTGAAAAGTGAGTTTTCAATACTTATTTTGGCATGTTTTTCATTAAGTTATAACTATGGGATGTTGCTTTATTAATATCAAATTGAGGGACTTCCCTGGCAGTCCAGTGGTTAAGACCCTGTACTTCCACTGCAGGGGTCAGGGGTTCAATCTCTGGTTGGGGAATTAAGATCCCACGTGCCACATGGTACAGCCAAACAACAATAATAAGAAAAATAACAAACTAAGGCCATGAAAAGTTAAAAAAAAAGACTGTGAAAAGTTAAAAAATGCATATTGTATCTATTACTGTATGATATATTAAGCTATGAAAAATTTAAAACCAGAATTATAAGGAATGCTAAATCCAAATGAAGTTGCTAGTATCAAAATTGCTTGGTACATGGTTTGTCAAATCCAAAATCTTGAGGACTTAGCTCAAGCCTGATTGGTCTGTTCAGGGAACACTATAGTGGCTTTGGGAGATTTTACAAAGATTCTCCCACATTGTTACAACCACTATGGAAGACAGTATGGAGATTCCTCGAAAAGCTAAGAATAGAAGCACCATATGACCCAGAAATTCCACTATTAGACTTATACATTGATGAAATCAAAACTGAAAGAGGCACCTGTACCCCAATGTTCATTGCAGCTCTCTATACAATAGCTAGAACATGGAAGCAACCTAGATGTCCATAGACGAATGAATGGATAAAAAAGCTCTGGTACATATATACAATGGAGTACTTCTCAGCTGCAAAAAGAAATGCAGAAAATTCAGTAGTAATGAGATGGACAAATCTAGAATCTATTAAACAAAGTGAAGTAAGTCAAAAAGAGAAGGACAAGTATAGTATATTAACACATATATATGGAATCTAGTAAGATTATACTGATAAATACACAGAGCATCAGTGGAAAAACGGTCATAGAGAATAGGACATTGGGGAGAGGGAAGAGTGGGTGAGAGATACGGAAAGAGTAACATAGAGCCCTATACTATGTAAAAGAGATAACTTGTGCTGTGGGTTAAGGGATCTTACATGGGGGCTATGAGATGGCCTGGAGGGGTGGGATTTCGGGGGATGGGATATACATATGACTGGGATATACACAAATATCTGGGATTATGCATATCTGTAAATAACAAAACTATGTAAAAGCAAAAAAGCAAAATGAAAAAAAAAAAAAGATCCTTCCAAAGGAGACAGTGCAAAGACTTTCAAATACTTTCCCTAGTTACAATTAAACTTCCAGTTAAAGCACTTTATTTTCTACACAAAAGATGGCTTAGAATTAGTTTAAATAAAAGATCACAAAGATAAACTAAACCTAAAGTTTAGACATACTTTCAGTATACTAATATAGTCTTTGAATAGCTTGATGTATTGCATTTTTATTAAAGTCGATCACAATTCCTACTTCAAGATATTCTACCACTTAAGGGTTGGGGGGTGGGGGAAGAGTATTACAATTGCTGGTGAGGAGTACAAGGTGAATTAATGCAACTTTTAGGAAGAGAAATGAAAACACTTTTCCTAAGACAGGCATCAACCAATACACATATGTGAAAATTGCTTGGTACATGGTTTGTCAAATCCAAAATCTTGAGGACTTAGCTCAAGCCTGATTGGTCTGTTCAGGGAACACTATAGTGGCTTTGGGAGATTTTACAAAGATTCTCCCACATTGTTACAACCACTATGGAAGACAGTATGGAGATTCCTCGAAAAGCTAAGAATAGAAGCACCATATGACCCAGAAATTCCACTATTAGACTTATACATTGATGAAATCAAAACTGAAAGAGGCACCTGTACCCCAATGTTCATTGCAGCTCTCTATACAATAGCTAGAACATGGAAGCAACCTAGATGTCCATAGACGAATGAATGGATAAAAAAGCTCTGGTACATATATACAATGGAGTACTTCTCAGCTGCAAAAAGAAATGCAGAAAATTCAGTAGTAATGAGATGGACAAATCTAGAATCTATTAAACAAAGTGAAGTAAGTCAAAAAGAGAAGGACAAGTATAGTATATTAACACATATATATGGAATCTAGTAAGATTATACTGATAAATACACAGAGCATCAGTGGAAAAACGGTCATAGAGAATAGGACATTGGGGAGAGGGAAGAGTGGGTGAGAGATACGGAAAGAGTAACATAGAGCCCTATACTATGTAAAAGAGATAACTTGTGCTGTGGGTTAAGGGATCTTACATGTGGGCTATGAGATGGCCTGGAGGGGTGGGATTTCGGGGGATGGGATATACATATGACTGGGATATACACAAATATCTGGGATTATGCATATCTGTAAATAACAAAACTATGTAAAAGCAAAAAAGCAAAATGAAAAAAAAAAAAAGATCCTTCCAAAGGAGACAGTGCAAAGACTTTCAAATACTTTCCCTAGTTACAATTAAACTTCCAGTTAAAGCACTTTATTTTCTACACAAAAGATGGCTTAGAATTAGTTTAAATAAAAGATCACAAAGATAAACTAAACCTAAAGTTTAGACATACTTTCAGTATACTAATATAGTCTTTGAATAGCTTGATGTATTGCATTTTTATTAAAGTCGATCACAATTCCTACTTCAAGATATTCTACCACTTAAGGGTTGGGGGGTGGGGGAAGAGTATTACAATTGCTGGTGAGGAGTACAAGGTGAATTAATGCAACTTTTAGGAAGAGAAATGAAAACACTTTTCCTAAGACAGGCATCAAACAATACACATATGTGAAAACTTCTTGTACTATGTTACCAAATGAGAAAAGTCCCTGAAAAGTTCTTCCATATAAAAATTCAAAATAAAATGATCAAAGTCCTCTAAACACAGAATGAACATCCCTATTTCTGAGAATTAGCAACTTAATATTGCAGAGGAAATACTAAAATGTAATAAAAGCACCTTTTAAAAATCAAGTTACCTAAAATATAAGTTTGCAAAACTACTCTGAACTACAAATCTCCACGTGAAATCATTTGAAAAGGAGGTGGTAATACAAAATAAGCCCTTCTGTAAAGTGAAAAGTCACATGTCGATTGTAAATGCAAACAATACAGAACAATTAAAGCCAAAATTACACCTACATCTCTAGAGCAGGTGAAAAGTCCCAGGCCAGGGATTGAACTGCTGCCCCTTGCACTGCAAGGCGACTCTTTACCCACTGGACTACCAGGGAAGCCCTATTTTTGACTTTTATATACTTTATGTGTATCAAAATATTTATCTCAGTAAATTATGTCCACATTTCCAAAAATTATTATTAATCAAAAATGCTACCTTATAACTTGAGAGAAACAGACCCTGAGTTCAAGAAATGCCAATACATTATTAACAAGTTCTGTATTTAGTTTCATTTATACATATCACACAAATATCACTGATAGGCATCATAATGTTAAATCATTAGACAAATTTCTAAATATTGATTTAAAAAGCTCTGAACCTATACAGCAAAGGATATTTAGTAAAACTCAAAAATCCTAATGAAGCTTTTGCCCCACCCCAGGTAATATACCCAATTATCTTTTAATGATCATTCATAAAACTTCTAGTCTTTCAGGAGTTGCACAAATAAAAGATCACACAGATAAACTAAACCTAAAGTTTAGACATACTTTCAGTATACTAATATAGTCTTTGAATAGCTTGATGTATTGCATTTTTATTAAAGTCGATCACAATTCCTACTTCAAGATATTCTACCACTTAAGGGTTGGGGGGTGGGGGAAGAGTATTACAATTGCTGGTGAGGAGTACAAGGTGAATTAATGCAACTTTTAGGAAGAGAAATGAAAACACTTTTCCTAAGACAGGCATCAAACAATACACATATGTGAAAACTTCTTGTACTATGTTACCAAATGAGAAAAGTCCCTGAAAAGTTCTTCCATAAAAAAATTCAAAATAAAATGATCAAAGTCCTCTAAACACAGAATGAACATCCCTATTTCTGAGAATTAGCAACTTAATATTGCAGAGGAAATACTAAAATGTAATAAAAGCACCTTTTAAAAATCAAGTTACCTAAAATATAAGTTTGCAAAACTACTCTGAACTACAAATCTCCACGTGAAATCATTTGAAAAGGAGGTGGTAATACAAAATAAGCCCTTCTGTAAAGTGAAAAGTCACATGTCGATTGTAAATGCAAACAATACAGAACAATTAAAGCCAAAATTACACCTACATCTCTAGAGCAGGTGAAAAGTCCCAGGCCAGGGATTGAACTGCTGCCCCTTGCACTGCAAGGCGACTCTTTACCCACTGGACTACCAGGGAAGCCCTATTTTTGACTTTTATATACTTTATGTGTATCAAAATATTTATCTCAGTAAATTATGTCCACATTTCCAAAAATTATTATTAATCAAAAATGCTACCTTATAACTTGAGAGAAACAGACCCTGAGTTCAAGAAATGCCAATACATTATTAACAAGTTCTGTATTTAGTTTCATTTATACATATCACACAAATATCACTGATAGGCATCATAATGTTAAATCATTAGACAAATTTCTAAATATTGATTTAAAAAGCTCTGAACCTATACAGCAAAGGATATTTAGTAAAACTCAAAAATCCTAATGAAGCTTTTGCCCCACCCCCCAGGTAATATACCCAATTATCTTTTTAATGATCATCACCTATCCAGGAGTTCATTATAAATACTTGCATAGTTCTTGTAGCAAATGGAGCTTGCACAACTGAAGACAAATTTTGGCAATACCACGTACTCCAAGTTATAGCAGAAGAAATAATACAACCCGCAATATTTATTAAGTTGTTTATTCTTGTTATTAAAACTTGGACTCAAGTAATCTGGGTTATTCTGGAAAAAGCACCTTGTTGTAGGGATCATCTAATCATCCTTTTCGACAATCACCTCTCCATGAAGCACCTTTCTTCTCTGACGTAACATGTGAAAGTAGAGCTGTGGAAACACTTGATGGAAAAAAGGAAATGATAAGATAAGCTGCAGTTGGAAATCTTTTATACTTTCAACCTCTCAAACATGGCTAACTTTGACAGCAAGCATGTCATGTACAATGGCTACCACCCTAATCATTGTAGGGCTCACAGTAAGGGTACAAATGGAGTCTCCCATACCATATGACTAAATATTTTAATGCCATAAACTTCCAGGTTTTTTTTAGCAAACTTAAAATATTGTTATAAATATATAATCATGATGACCCTTAAGGCTATGTTTGAATTTAGAATTCTATCCCTCTAGATGGACCTAGAGACTGTCATACAAGGTGAAATACATCGGAAAGAAAAAAACCGTTAACACATCTATGTGGAATCTAGAAACACGGTACAGATGAAACTATTTACAAAGTAGAAAGAGAGATACAGACATAGAGAACAAACATATGGATGCCAAGGGGAGAAAGGGAGGCATGGGATGACCTGGAAGATTGGGACTGACGTATAAAAACATAATTGAGAACCGACTGTATAGCACAGGGAACTCTACTCAATGGCAATGGAACTCCGTTGCAACAGAGAGGGGATATTCATATAGTTGATTCACCTTGCTGTACAGAAGAAATGAATACAACATTGTAAGGCAACTAAACCCCAATAAATAAAAAGAAAAATTCTGTGATTCTTAGAAATACTATGCCAAAAAAAGAAGTACTATGCCAGAACAGTGCAATACAAAGAAACCTGGCCCCTACTCTGGGTTCTGTCAGTTGTCCTGTGCCATGAGGGGTCTCAGGAACATCTGCGTGGAAAGCCAAGCCCACACAACCTGGCTACATCCATCCACCTCCCTAACAGCCTCCCCTTAGTCTCAAGAATGTGTCCATAGGTGATGCGATTAACCTTCAGGAGAACAGAATGGGGAAGAGAGCCAGGCAGTCCCTGGATGTGCACTCAGTGCCACCTGAGTCCCAGCCCTGGGTACCACGTACTCCAAGTTATTGCAGAAGAAATAATACAACCCGCAATATTTATTAAGTTGTTTATTCTTGTTATTAAAACTTGGACTCAAGTAATCTGGGTTATTCTGGAAAAAGCACCTTGTTGTAGGGATCATCTAATCATCCTTTTCGACAATCACCTCTCCATGAAGCACCTTTCTTCTCTGACGTAACATGTGAAAGTAGAGCTGTGGAAACACTTGATGGAAAAAAGGAAATGATAAGATAAGCTGCAGTTGGAAATCTTTTATACTTTCAACCTCTCAAACATGGCTAACTTTGACAGCAAGCATGTCATGTACAATGGCTACCACCCTAATCATTGTAGGGCTCACAGTAAGGGTACAAATGGAGTCTCCCATACCATATGACTAAATATTTTAATGCCATAAACTTCCAGGTTTTTTTTAGCAAACTTAAAATATTGTTATAAATATATAATCATGATGACCCTTAAGGCTATGTTTGAATTTAGAATTCTATCCCTCTAGATGGACCTAGAGACTGTCATACAAGGTGAAATACATCGGAAAGAAAAAAACCGTTAACACATCTATGTGGAATCTAGAAACACGGTACAGATGAAACTATTTACAAAGTAGAAAGAGAGATACAGACATAGAGAACAAACATATGGATGCCAAGGGGAGAAAGGGAGGCATGGGATGACCTGGAAGATTGGGACTGACGTATAAAAACATAATTGAGAACCGACTGTATAGCACAGGGAACTCTACTCAATGGCAATGGAACTCCGTTGCAACAGAGAGGGGATATTCATATAGTTGATTCACCTTGCTGTACAGAAGAAATGAATACAACATTGTAAGGCAACTAAACCCCAATAAATAAAAAGAAAAATTCTGTGATTCTTAGAAATACTATGCCAAAAAAAGAAGTACTATGCCAGAACAGTGCAATACAAAGAAACCTGGCCCCTACTCTGGGTTCTGTCAGTTGTCCTGTGCCATGAGGGGTCTCAGGAACATCTGCGTGGAAAGCCAAGCCCACACAACCTGGCTACATCCATCCACCTCCCTAACAGCCTCCCCTTAGTCTCAAGAATGTGTCCATAGGTGATGCGATTAACCTTCAGGAGAACAGAATGGGGAAGAGAGCCAGGCAGTCCCTGGATGTGCACTCAGTGCCACCTGAGTCCCAGCCCTGGTCCCAGCTCCCATGTGGAGGAGTGATCAGTGGGGGCCCAGAACCAAAGCCCTCTTGGCTGGGCGTAATGGTAGTCTGTTACCTACAAATCCACAGCTACACAAATGGTTATCTATCTTGTCGAATTTGGAGAATTTTTTTTTTTTAAAACTTTAAAAAAAAAATTTGGCCTTTTATTGGTTTTTTTTATTTCTTTATTTTCATCCATTTTTTTTCTTTGGCCTGTGTGGGCCTCCCATTGCAGTGGCCTCTCTCTTTGCAGAGCACTGACTCTGGGCACATGCGCTCCAGAGTACTGGCTCATAATTGGACACATGTGTCCAACTGTTCCGTAGCATGTGGGATCTTCCCAGGCCAGGGATCGAACTGGCGCCCCTTGCACTGCAAGGCAGATTCTTTACCCACTGGACCACCAGGGAAGCCCTCAAAATATTTTAAGAAAAGTAGTTTCTTCATTATTTTCTAGGACACAGGGTAACACACATAAGACTAAAAAGTACTTCTGGATGCTTTTTCCAAGAATGTGCTTAATGAATAGAAATGACCTCAGATTTTCTTGGATAAAATAATTGTGTTCAGATGTATAATTCTAAATGCTTTCTGACAGCTCACTCGGGCTTTGTCTTTTTAAAAACATAAATAATACTTAGCTTACTTTTAAATGATTTTGAGAAGGCAATCATTTGTGCGTTAATTTACTTTGCCCATCAATTATTTCAAATTATGGGTATTGAATAGAGGTTTTGATGTATTGATAAGACATTATTTCTCTCTGCTCTTAAAAAAAGTTGTATTGGAGTATGGTTACTTAACAATATTGTGCTAGTTTCTACTATACAGTAAAGTGAATCAACTATACATAAACACCTCTTTTTTGGATTTCCTTCCCTGTTAGGTCACCAGAGAGCACAAAGCAGAGTACTCTGTGCTCTACCACAGATTCTCCTTAGTTCCCTGTCTTATACATCACAGCATATACATGTTAATCCTCTGACATCTTTTGAAACATTTTCACATCACATGCTACATCTGAGTCCTAACAGATACATACTTACATGGTATATATGAGGCCATGGTTATAAGAAGAAAATAATAGTAGTCGAAGGAAACATTGTATTTATTGGGAAGTCTTATTGAGAACATCCCTGTTTTCTTCACATATGGTAAGGCAGCGTATATCGTTAGAAGTTCACCAGCAACTCCGACAGGATATAAGATGATAAAAAAGTTGTATCTGGAGAAAGAAACACCTGAGAGTTATTTTTCTAGAATAATGATTGGATTTTATAATTCTTTTGCTACTACTTTATTTATACTTAAAAATTATCCTTCCTATATACTTATCTCACTTAACAATGTTAATTTTTCTAAATGTTTGCTTATTAATTTAATTATCATTTTTTTCTTACAACAGTTTCCATTTTAAATGTCAAGATCTTAATAAATAAGTCAACTACCTTTACAGGACTGAAATAACTATACATTTTAAAGTCAGTGGCTGACTGATACAGTTTTATGGTATCTAGTAATTATAAATATTATACCCACTGGACCACCAGGAAGCCCTTTTAAGTAGTTTCTTCATTATTTTCTAGGACACAGGGTAACACACATAAGACTAAAAAGTACTTCTGGATGCTTTTTCCAAGAATGTGCTTAATGAATAGAAATGACCTCAGATTTTCTTGGATAAAATAATTGTGTTCAGATGTATAATTCTAAATGCTTTCTGACAGCTCACTCGGGCTTTGTCTTTTTAAAAACATAAATCATACTTAGCTTACTTTTAAATGATTTTGAGAAGGCAATCATTTGTGCGTTAATTTACTTTGCCCATCAATTATTTCAAATTATGGGTATTGAATAGAGGTTTTGATGTATTGATAAGACATTATTTCTCTCTGCTCTTAAAAAAAGTTGTATTGGAGTATGGTTACTTAACAATATTGTGCTAGTTTCTACTATACAGTAAAGTGAATCAACTATACATAAACACCTCTTTTTTGGATTTCCTTCCCTGTTAGGTCACCAGAGAGCACAAAGCAGAGTACTCTGTGCTCTACCACAGATTCTCCTTAGTTCCCTGTCTTATACATCACAGCATATACATGTTAATCCTCTGACATCTTTTGAAACATTTTCACATCACATGCTACATCTGAGTCCTAACAGATACATACTTACATGGTATATATGAGGCCATGGTTATAAGAAGAAAATAATAGTAGTCGAAGGAAACATTGTATTTATTGGGAAGTCTTATTGAGAACATCCCTGTTTTCTTCACATATGGTAAGGCAGCGTATATCGTTAGAAGTTCACCAGCAACTCCGACAGGATATAAGATGATAAAAAAGTTGTATCTGGAGAAAGAAACACCTGAGAGTTATTTTTCTAGAATAATGATTGGATTTTATAATTCTTTCGCTACTACTTTATTTATACTTAAAAATTATCCTTCCTATATACTTATCTCACTTAACAATGTTAATTTTTTCTAAATGTTTGCTTATTAATTTAATTATCATTTTTTTCTTACAACAGTTTCCATTTTAAATGTCAAGATCTTAATAAATAAGTCAACTACCTTTACAGGACTGAAATAACTATACATTTTAAAGTCAGTGGCTGACTGATACAGTTTTAAAGTATGGTATCTAAGTAATTATAAATATTATAGTCAGTTGTAAAGTAAATATAAACATTGCAACACATTGTAAAAGTAACTGCTTGGGTAACTGGAATCGCACTGACTGATTTTTTTTCCCCCTGCAGCTAGTCATTTGTTGATTCAATGCTATGTTTTCAATAGGTCAATTATGGTCCTACTTTTATACCTAAAATTTGAAACTGCCAAATAGTTGTGTGGAGGCATTTGGAAAATCCTTCGTAGTTATTAATTAAAAGAATGACTATTTGAGAAGACTGATAAAACCACTTGAAGCATCAGTTAACTACTAATCAACATATCATCTAAAACTTGCTTTCATGACCAAACAAGCAAATTCAGGCCGGCTCCTGAATTTGCATATTAAAGGAACAGTTAGCTTGCTTAACATGAAGCTGAGAAAGGTCCAGTCAAAATTCAAATCACAAGTTTGTTCATTTGGATTTTAGGTAGTCCTCTCACATACAAGTGCCTGGCGTCACTTCCCTCTGGTTAGAGGCCCCCTGTCCAGCGTCACTTCGCCTAGTTAGAGCAGCCCTGGGAAGTCTCCACTGGGATCACTTCCACCTATAGTTAGAGGAGCCCTCGAAATCTCCATTTGTGGACCAGCAGGACAGCCTCAAGCACCCCAGGAAATGACATTTCTCCATCCAAAAAAAAAAAATCAGTGTTCTCCAAGTCAGCTGCTCTGTGACAGTTACCACAGGAAGTTAAGGTCAAAATTGTGATGGAAAAAGAAAGCAAATTGATCTGCATTTTAATCAGCACCTGTTTTCTTCACTATGGTAGGCAGCGTATATCGTTAGAAGTTCACCAGCAACTCCGACAGGATATAAGATGATAAAAAAGTTGTATCTGGAGAAAGAAACACCTGAGAGTTATTTTTCTAGAATAATGATTGGATTTTATAATTCTTTCGCTACTACTTTATTTATACTTAAAAATTATCCTTCCTATATACTTATCTCACTTAACAATGTTAATTTTTCTAAATGTTTGCTTATTAATTTAATTATCATTTTTTTCTTACAACAGTTTCCATTTTAAATGTCAAGATCTTAATAAATAAGTCAACTACCTTTACAGGACTGAAATAACTATACATTTTAAAGTCAGTGGCTGACTGATACAGTTTTAAAGTATGGTATCTAAGTAATTATAAATATTATAGTCAGTTGTAAAGTAAATATAAACATTGCAACACATTGTAAAAGTAACTGCTTGGGTAACTGGAATCGCACTGACTGATTTTTTTTCCCCCTGCAGCTAGTCATTTGTTGATTCAATGCTATGTTTTCAATAGGTCAATTATGGTCCTACTTTTATACCTAAAATTTGAAACTGCCAAATAGTTGTGTGGAGGCATTTGGAAAATCCTTCGTAGTTATTAATTAAAAGAATGACTATTTGAGAAGACTGATAAAACCACTTGAAGCATCAGTTAACTACTAATCAACATATCATCTAAAACTTGCTTTCATGACCAAACAAGCAAATTCAGGCCGGCTCCTGAATTTGCATATTAAAGGAACAGTTAGCTTGCTTAACATGAAGCTGAGAAAGGTCCAGTCAAAATTCAAATCACAAGTTTGTTCATTTGGATTTTAGGTAGTCCTCTCACATACAAGTGCCTGGCGTCACTTCCCTCTGGTTAGAGGCCCCCTGTCCAGCGTCACTTCGCCTAGTTAGAGCAGCCCTGGGAAGTCTCCACTGGGATCACTTCCACCTATAGTTAGAGGAGCCCTGCGAAATCTCCATTTGTAGACCAGCAGGACAGCCTCAAGCACCCCAGGAAATGACATTTCTCCATCCAAAAAAAAAAAATCAGTGTTCTCCAAGTCAGCTGCTCTGTGACAGTTACCACAGGAAGTTAAGGTCAAAATTGTGATGGAAAAAGAAAGCAAATTGATCTGCATTTTAATCATTTTGTTAGGGTTAAAGACACATTTGTGAAGAGAAGTCAAACGTGTCAGTATGGCAGAAGCTTGGAGACAACTTTCAAAAAGTTGCCTTACTCCTATATGCCAAGAATATGCAAAGACAAGAGATGACAGGGTAGCACAACATTATTCACCAAAATAGAACCGGTAAAGAAAGGATTCTTCCACTGTTCTTGCATGTACCCCCTTGCTTTGAGCACGGCACCTTTCTGACCAGCCTTGTGTGTTATGTGCACATCATTTAAATCAGTCTTTCCAATGTCAATTTAACAGTGCTAACTGAACATTTTACAGTTCCTTCTCAAGTAAGGTATTCAAACTTACTATTTTTTTTTAACTTTATGTGACTCTCAGATGACTTTTTTTGGTAGGACTGTTCTTTAATTAAAAACAATCAGAATAAACTAGGTTAAAGTCATAAAGTTACTGATTATTTTCGATGAAATGAGAAGAAATTACATAATTCATGTGAGTTTATCTGACTTTAAAAAGGCTGGATGTCACCAACTCTTAAGTTCTGATGGCTGCACGAGAGATTTAACTATTATTCAGAAAAAGAGACAAGGCTTCCTTACAGATTCCCAACTATCGGAAAATTTTTGAAGGAAATGCATTTTAGAAAATAAAAAGAAATCAATATGAATACATAACAATCTATTCCGTGGGCTTTTCTAAGAACACTTCTGACCGATGAATAGAATCTAAGTATATCCAGGGGCTTCCCCTGGTGGTCCAGTGGGTAAGGACACCGCCTTGCAGTGCAAGGGGCGCCGGTTCGATTCCTGGCCTGGGAAGATCCCACATGCCGCGGAGCGGCTGGACAGATGTGTCCAATTACCGAGCTGCAGCTCTGGCGCGCATGCGCCCAGAGCCGGCGCTCTGCGACGACAGACGCCACCGCGATGGGAGGCCCACAGGAGCCAAGAAACAAAGACGGATGAAAATAGAGAAATGAAAGACCAATAGAAGTGGCCCGCCCGCTCCCCTCCCTCCCCAACCCGACCCCCGTCCAAAATAAATAAATAAATAAATCTTTAAAAAAAAAAAAAAAAGTATATCCAAACCATCATAGTAGGGCAACGCTCTGTAAATAAGAAGCCATTTTTAAAGTGAAGTTTTATGTGAGCATGGCTTCAACATTTGAACATAAATGCCATTTTAGGTTATTTAATGCGGTTGGCAAATATATATAGGTGGTTGGGATCTTTAAGGTTTTTGACATGAAACGTACTTATTCATGAATATGATAAACTGACGTGATGTATTATGTTGACAAGTACATTTCAAAGTTGAAAGATTTTAAGAAACCTGTTTAACATTAAGGCAGTTGACAAAGGATTTGTAATGGCAAATTTAAACATGCAGTGGTAGAGTTCTGAACTTCTCCAGAAATTCAAGAACATTGGCAAAAAAAGCAAAAAATGCTAAAAACTCAGATGACTTTTTTTGGTAGGACTGTTCTTTAATTAAAAACAATCAGAATAAACTAGGTTAAAGTCATAAAGTTACTGATTATTTTCGATGAAATGAGAAGAAATTACATAATTCATGTGAGTTTATCTGACTTTAAAAAGGCTGGATGTCACCAACTCTTAAGTTCTGATGGCTGCACGAGAGATTTAACTATTATTCAGAAAAAGAGACAAGGCTTCCTTACAGATTCCCAACTATCGGAAAATTTTTGAAGGAAATGCATTTTAGAAAATAAAAAGAAATCAATATGAATACATAACAATCTATTCCGTGGGCTTTTCTAAGAACACTTCTGACCGATGAATAGAATCTAAGTATATCCAGGGGCTTCCCCTGGTGGTCCAGTGGGTAAGGACACCGCCTTGCAGTGCAAGGGGCGCCGGTTCGATTCCTGGCCTGGGAAGATCCCACATGCCGCGGAGCGGCTGGACAGATGTGTCCAATTACCGAGCTGCAGCTCTGGCGCGCATGCGCCCAGAGCCGGCGCTCTGCGACGACAGACGCCACCGCGATGGGAGGCCCACAGGAGCCAAGAAACAAAGACGGATGAAAATAGAGAAATGAAAGACCAATAGAAGTGGCCCGCCCCCTCCCCTCCCCCCCCAACCCGACCCCCGTCCAAAATAAATAAATAAATAAATCTTTAAAAAAAAAAAAAAAAGTATATCCAAACCATCATAGTAGGGCAACGCTCTGTAAATAAGAAGCCATTTTTAAAGTGAAGTTTTATGTGAGCATGGCTTCAACATTTGAACATAAATGCCATTTTAGGTTATTTAATGCGGTTGGCAAATATATATAGGTGGTTGGGATCTTTAAGGTTTTTGACATGAAACGTACTTATTCATGAATATGATAAACTGACGTGATGTATTATGTTGACAAGTACATTTCAAAGTTGAAAGATTTTAAGAAACCTGTTTAACATTAAGGCAGTTGACAAAGGATTTGTAATGGCAAATTTAAACATGCAGTGGTAGAGTTCTGAACTTCTCCAGAAATTCAAGACATGCAAATGCATTCTAAAAGGCAGCCAAAATATTAAAGACTGTTAACCTTCCACAAACAAATTTTATAAATACAGCAAATAAAAAGAGACTACATCTTGAATTAGTATTTTCAAAGGTGCTAGAGGGTCTAAAAGACTGAGGTCATGCAAAATGGCACTGAGTGGCATTCCAGGATTAGCATCCAGCCACATTCCAAACTGCTAATCTTGTAAAAGGCCCAATTGCTAAGAGTGATTAAGTTTTCAGGTACAAGAAAAATCAAACCAACCAAACCATTATAAGTGGTAGTGCAACCTTCAGCAGATAAAATGTTTAAGCTCAAATTACCATTGTAAAGCATTATTTTATATACAAAATGGTAAGCCACAAATATCTAGAGCTAGAGAATTTTAAAAAGTTTGAAAGGATATATACTGACACTGATGATTAACAGTGATTATCCTTTATAAGGGAAATAAAGGTAATTTTAAAGATTTTTATTCTTAAAAAAAAAAAGTGTTAGGTTTTTAGTCTATGGTGGTCAAAGTCAGACACTAGTTATGGATAACCCTTATAAGTCAGCTATGTACTAACACTGGGTTTTTTAAAAATAACAGAACTATGGGTATACAGAGATACATTGTTTTTAATATCACAAAGCAGTACTGAGAGTATCAGAAAACCAGAAGTGTTCTAAATTCTAGCAACAGAGAACTGAGTCATTCATACTATGGAATATTATGCAGTATTAACAGTCAGAGAGCTAGATCTAAACGGACATGTACTAATTTTAAAAAGAAAACAAGAGTTCCAACATATGAACAGAAATCAAGTATGATGTCATCCATTTATTTTTCAAAAACTCCCACCTGCATTAATCTTTGAAAAATAAACAATATATATAGGTGGTTGGGATCTTTAATTTGACATGAAACGTACTTATTCATGAATATGATAAACTGACGTGATGTATTATGTTGACAAGTACATTTCAAAGTTGAAAGATTTTAAGAAACCTGTTTAACATTAAGGCAGTTGACAAAGGATTTGTAATGGCAAATTTAAACATGCAGTGGTAGAGTTCTGAACTTCTCCAGAAATTCAAGACATGCAAATGCATTCTAAAAGGCAGCCAAAATATTAAAGACTGTTAACCTTCCACAAACAAATTTTATAAATACAGCAAATAAAAAGAGACTACATCTTGAATTAGTATTTTCAAAGGTGCTAGAGGGTCTAAAAGACTGAGGTCATGCAAAATGGCACTGAGTGGCATTCCAGGATTAGCATCCAGCCACATTCCAAACTGCTAATCTTGTAAAAGGCCCAATTGCTAAGAGTGATTAAGTTTTCAGGTACAAGAAAAATCAAACCAACCAAACCATTATAAGTGGTAGTGCAACCTTCAGCAGATAAAATGTTTAAGCTCAAATTACCATTGTAAAGCATTATTTTATATACAAAATGGTAAGCCACAAATATCTAGAGCTAGAGAATTTTAAAAAGTTTGAAAGGATATATACTGACACTGATGATTAACAGTGATTATCCTTTATAAGGGAAATAAAGGTAATTTTAAAGATTTTTATTCTTAAAAAAAAAAAGTGTTAGGTTTTTAGTCTATGGTGGTCAAAGTCAGACACTAGTTATGGATAACCCTTATAAGTCAGCTATGTACTAACACTGGGTTTTTTAAAAATAACAGAACTATGGGTATACAGAGATACATTGTTTTTAATATCACAAAGCAGTACTGAGAGTATCAGAAAACCAGAAGTGTTCTAAATTCTAGCAACAGAGAACTGAGTCATTCATACTATGGAATATTATGCAGTATTAACAGTCAGAGAGCTAGATCTAAACGGACATGTACTAATTTTAAAAAGAAAACAAGAGTTCCAACATATGAACAGAAATCAAGTATGATGTCATCCATTTATTTTTCAAAAACTCCCACCTGCATGTTCACATTATCATTAATAAGTTAGGATGGCAAGCTTTCAACTTTCTACAGGTGGAGGGCAGGGTAGTCAGGTAAGAGTACTAACAGAACTTTCCATCTTTATTCTATAGACCAAATTTTTTTGTGTTTTTTATAATGAAAACACATTACTTTTGTAGCTAAATTTTAAAAATGAAAATACCACCAAACTGCTATCTATGCGTCTATCTATCTATTAAGGGTTTCTCTAATAGCTGAGATGGTAAAAAATCTGCCTGCCATGCAGAGGATCCAGGTTCTCAGGAAGATGCCCTGGAGAAGGGAATGGCTACCCACGCCAGTATTCTTGCCTGGAGAATTCCATGGACAGAGGAGCCTGGCAGGCTACCACCCATGGGGTGGCAAAGAGTCAGACATGACTGAGTGACTAACACACTTCATCTATCTAATAATGTCTATCTACCTATTACCTGTCTATTTATCTACCTACCTATTGGGGTTAGCCAAAAGCCCAAACAAACTTTTTGGAAAAGCAGTACATAGCCCTACATGGGATAAACATCTCTTACCCCAATAGCCGCCTTGCATCTCTCCCCACCTAGCATTTCTCACACCTGTTAGTTGTTTTGTTTTTTCTCTTCCATCTGGAGAGAACAGAGATTTTGTTGTGCTCACACCTGTGTATGTTAGCGTTACTGTTGTTATTTCTGATTGCAAGTATGTGGAGGATGAAATGAACAATTCTATGCTGGTCTGTGATTTGTTCTCCAAAGAGCAGTTTTATTTTATAGTAACTTGGCAAAATGTCCACCTTTTAATTTTTTTTAATGTTCTATGTACTAACACTGGGTTTTTTAAAAATAACAGAACTATGGGTATACAGAGATACATTGTTTTTAATATCACAAAGCAGTACTGAGAGTATCAGAAAACCAGAAGTGTTCTAAATTCTAGCAACAGAGAACTGAGTCATTCATACTATGGAATATTATGCAGTATTAACAGTCAGAGAGCTAGATCTAAACGGACATGTACTAATTTTAAAAAGAAAACAAGAGTTCCAACATATGAACAGAAATCAAGTATGATGTCATCCATTTATTTTTCAAAAACTCCCACCTGCATGTTCACATTATCATTAATAAGTTAGGATGGCAAGCTTTCAACTTTCTACAGGTGGAGGGCAGGGTAGTCAGGTAAGAGTACTAACAGAACTTTCCATCTTTATTCTATAGACCAAATTTTTTTGTGTTTTTTATAATGAAAACACATTACTTTTGTAGCTAAATTTTAAAAATGAAAATACCACCAAACTGCTATCTATGCGTCTATCTATCTATTAAGGGTTTCTCTAATAGCTGAGATGGTAAAAAATCTGCCTGCCATGCAGAGGATCCAGGTTCTCAGGAAGATGCCCTGGAGAAGGGAATGGCTACCCACGCCAGTATTCTTGCCTGGAGAATTCCATGGACAGAGGAGCCTGGCAGGCTACCACCCATGGGGTGGCAAAGAGTCAGACATGACTGAGTGACTAACACACTTCATCTATCTAATAATGTCTATCTACCTATTACCTGTCTATTTATCTACCTACCTATTGGGGTTAGCCAAAAGCCCAAACAAACTTTTTGGAAAAGCAGTACATAGCCCTACATGGGATAAACATCTCTTACCCCAATAGCCGCCTTGCATCTCTCCCCACCTAGCATTTCTCACACCTGTTAGTTGTTTTGTTTTTTCTCTTCCATCTGGAGAGAACAGAGATTTTGTTGTGCTCACACCTGTGTATGTTAGCGTTACTGTTGTTATTTCTGATTGCAAGTATGTGGAGGATGAAATGAACAATTCTATGCTGGTCTGTGATTTGTTCTCCAAAGAGCAGTTTTATTTTTATAGTAACTTGGCAAAATGTCACCTGATCAAAGAATGCAAATGTTAAAAAGGATGGAACATCTCTTGCTTTAAAAACTGTTGTTTTGAGAGAGCCATATTTAGAATTCTTGAAATATAAATGTTGTCCTTGTTCCAAATAATACAATTTCAAATTAGGGTGACTTTTAAAAAATGTCTGTCTCTGCTACTTAATACATATACAAGGTTGATGTTGTATATACAAGATACTAAAAGTGTGGATACTATATAAGTTGAATATTAAGTTAATGACTGATTGATATAAGGAACACTTTTAACAATAATAAGAACATTATGTATTTAATTCAGTGAAAGCCTGTCATGTTAAAATAATTTCTAGGCACTGAGAGTTGCCAAGAATTTCTTTAATATGCATTTTTGTTTCTAAAGTTCACCTGTTTTATACATTTATTTTTAGTGTTTATTTTCCTAATTTGGTTTTGTAAAATAAAAATTTGTGAGCTGTCAAAAAGAAATTTTAAGTCAATCAGACAAGATGCTGCATTTTAGGGCAAGAGCTGATATAATTACATAGATATGTATCTTGCTTTCAAGGAAAAATGAATGAACAGTTCGCAGGTTAGTTAAGGATGTGAACATAATTTTTCTGGTACTGCTTAACTCAAGATGTACGTTAAAAGACTGTTCTCTGGTCACTGAATTAAGCCTTTAGAATGCAAGTTATAACTCTGCTAATAACTCAAACAGCAGCCTCCTGGCCCCCATGAACTTAAGGCACATGCGCCTATTTATCTACCTACCTATTGGGGTTAGCCAAAAGCCCAAACAAACTTTTGGAAAAGCAGTACATAGCCCTACATGGGATAAACATCTCTTACCCCAATAGCCGCCTTGCATCTCTCCCACCTAGCATTTCTCACACCTGTTAGTTGTTTTGTTTTTTCTCTTCCATCTGGAGAGAACAGAGATTTTGTTGTGCTCACACCTGTGTATGTTAGCGTTACTGTTGTTATTTCTGATTGCAAGTATGTGGAGGATGAAATGAACAATTCTATGCTGGTCTGTGATTTGTTCTCCAAAGAGCAGTTTTATTTTTATAGTAACTTGGCAAAATGTCACCTGATCAAAGAATGCAAATGTTAAAAAGGATGGAACATCTCTTGCTTTAAAAACTGTTGTTTTGAGAGAGCCATATTTAGAATTCTTGAAATATAAATGTTGTCCTTGTTCCAAATAATACAATTTCAAATTAGGGTGACTTTTAAAAAATGTCTGTCTCTGCTACTTAATACATATACAAGGTTGATGTTGTATATACAAGATACTAAAAGTGTGGATACTATATAAGTTGAATATTAAGTTAATGACTGATTGATATAAGGAACACTTTTAACAATAATAAGAACATTATGTATTTAATTCAGTGAAAGCCTGTCATGTTAAAATAATTTCTAGGCACTGAGAGTTGCCAAGAATTTCTTTAATATGCATTTTTGTTTCTAAAGTTCACCTGTTTTATACATTTATTTTTAGTGTTTATTTTCCTAATTTGGTTTTGTAAAATAAAAATTTGTGAGCTGTCAAAAAGAAATTTTAAGTCAATCAGACAAGATGCTGCATTTTAGGGCAAGAGCTGATATAATTACATAGATATGTATCTTGCTTTCAAGGAAAAATGAATGAACAGTTCGCAGGTTAGTTAAGGATGTGAACATAATTTTTCTGGTACTGCTTAACTCAAGATGTACGTTAAAAGACTGTTCTCTGGTCACTGAATTAAGCCTTTAGAATGCAAGTTATAACTCTGCTAATAACTCAAACAGCAGCCTCCTGGCAAAACACAGCCATGACACACATTTTAATTCTCTGTATTAGCTCGGCACACAAAACACACATGCGCAGGCCCATAAGCAACTAAATCACGAGATATCATAGCCACCTGGCCCATTTAATGAAGTATGGCAAGTGGTCGAGGAGACTGAATGTGTAGAAGGAATAGCGAGTGATCTCTGTCACCGTCCACGCGACCAGAAAAAGCACCACACTCTCCTCATTCTGTATCTGTGGAATTACAGAGAAAGCCATAGGGTCATTGAGCTTCTTTCTCCATGAAGATATTTGCTTTTCAGTATTTACTACATGCCTTTTGTTGTAATGGAGAGACAGGGTTAGGCAGATGCAATTCAGAAACCTCAATGTAGTCACCATGATCGAGGTCTTTAACACCACCAGATTTAAATATGCCCTAAGCACAGCAATGGTCAAATTTTTACTGGGTCCTTCTGTCACCCTTTGCTCCAGTCAGTAACTCAATCATCCAAGAAAAACATCAGCCCCTCAAAACCCATATGCACTGTCCATAAGAACGTCACTTTTATCTGTTAGACTCCTGCTTTAAACAACACAGCAATCTGAATGAGGACCCAACTTTCCGCATGGTGTGTCCCCACTGCCATCTGTATGGCAAGTACTGGCTGGGGACCAGGTGGACTGAGTCAGTTGAGTGAAAGATACTAATCAATGGGGATGAAATGTAAAGCAGTAAAGGGCAGAAGGCCAGCGATCTGTCCCCATGCAGACCAGAGGCCATGAGCCCGGCAGGCCATGGAAAGGAGGTTAAGAGTCACCCCACAGAGACAGGACAAGTCAAGCATCCAAGGAAAGGACAGAAGGCCAGAGAGCTGTCCTCAAGTAGACAGGAGGCTCCAGAGGCTGTCAAGGTCAGGAGGGCCCATGTGGGAAATGTTTCTGTCATGGCTTTAACAGGCCCAATGGCTTGAAATGCTAAACATGGTGTTCATTTGTCTAAAAGGCTTTAAGTCATTAATTAGACTCGAGTTTCTCTCCTGTCATGCTTCAATAAACAGCAAGCTTATTTTTCTCTAAGTTCCTTAATTCTTCTAACTTTTAATTGAGTCTTTTCCAAGTATTCAGAGCTACAGAGCTACATTAGCTTTGTGTGTCTCCGGCTACAACACTCGATACTAAATGAGGAGAAATGAACAGTTTATACTGACAACTTCAATTACATAATTAAGCAGAATACACAACTTCAACAAAAGAGAAATTTTTCAGTTCACTAAGTGACAGAATAGGAACATTTTATTTTACTTATTTACCGATTTTTAAAAAAATTTTATTTTACACTGGAGTACAGCTGATAACAATGCTGTGGCCAGTTCAGGTGCACAGTGGAGGGGCTCAGCCCTGCCCCCCACACACACATGTATCCATTCTCCTTCCAAACTCCCCTCCCCTCCAGGCTGCCACAGGACATCGAGCAGAGGAACTGATTTTAAAAACTGGAAAACCCTAGAGCGGAGTAGATTATGGCTATAAAAATGCCAAATTGGGGGTTTTCTGGTGCTTCAAAGTCATTCTACGAACGCACTAAGTCAATGTACAATCACACATCTAAACCCAACCCTTCGTTGGCCAAGGGTTCTGCTCCCTGAAATACAGCCAGGTTAATATTT
Source organism: Tragulus kanchil (assembly GCA_022376925.1). Taxonomy (NCBI): domain Eukaryota; kingdom Metazoa; phylum Chordata; class Mammalia; order Artiodactyla; family Tragulidae; genus Tragulus; species Tragulus kanchil. Next base: position 90,521,742 of record JAIOJX010000031.1, on the reverse strand, counting down.
TGGACTCTTGTTAATAAGAAAGTTTTCCTGCAAGCTCAAGTAGATGAAGTGTTGTGTCACTTACTGGTTTTATACTGTGAGTAACGAGCCACACCATAAAGATTCTTGAACTCACTTGGACCCCAGCCACAAGCACAGAAGTAGGTACAATTCCTTAAAGACAGAAACAAGTCAACCACGGCCCCAAATACAATCTCTGACAAACGTAAGAATTAAATAAAAAAACTCACCAGTCAAACAGTGGACTATCTGTAAACAAACAAAAATCACATGTCAACAGCATAAAATAAGTCCCTGTTATCACTTGTTTTAAGTGAATCTACAAGGAACAAAACCAGACTGATTCTGTTCAACAGATGTATTTTCAAATAACTATGACAATGATAAAAACAGACCATTGAAAACTTACCTCCAGCAAGGCAAATGTCTGGAAAAATTTAAGTGTCTTCTGAATACTTTTATATAAACCTTTGTGTGTTCCTTTTTCCATATAAAAACGTACCATGGCAATAGCCAGTACCAACCACCTAGAGAAAAGAAAAGCATTTTCTCTATTAGAACAAATTCCACTGAATCCTGAAAAGAAATTTAATTTATACAATTATAGAATGCATGTGTTAATGTGCTCTCAGTTCATTATTCTATTTTCAAAACTCACAGGAAGAAATGACAAACATCATTTTTACATTGATTCCTTAAGGGCATGAACAGAACATAGTCAAGATCAGCTACATACAAATGTCACACAAGTACATACAAATGTCACACAACTACACACAAATGTCACACAACTACACACAAATGTCACACAATATGCATTGTGCTTTGGTTTCAGCAGATAAACTGACAGACTGAAGAAGTAGGTTTCTGTAACAAAAATGAGGTTATAATAAAACATTCAATGATTATATAAAGCTTTCAGGTAAAAAGCTGTATGTGTATAAATATGAATTTTATACAAATACATAGTTATAAGTAAAAGTTGTTAAAAGGAATCATTCATTAATATTTTCTAATTTTCACTAAATAAAAACAATTGTGGTGGCACAGAAATTACACAGATTGAAGGTCAGACATAAGCCTGCTTTTATAACCTATAGTTTTGTTTTAATTACCTGGTTTTTAAAATTATTTATTTATTTATCTTTATTTCCGGCCATACTGGGTCTTCGTTGTTACATGTGGACATTCTCTAGTTGTGGTGAGCAGGGGCTACTCTAGTTGCGGTGCATTAGCTTTTCACTGCTGTGCCTTCTCTTGCTGCAAAGCACATGCTCCAGGGCACATGGACTTCAGCAGTTACAGCTCTCAGGTTCTAGGGCACTAGCTCAATAGCTGTGGCACATGGCTTAGCTGTTCCAAGGCATGTGGGATCTTCCCGGATCAGAGACTGAACCCGTGTCTCCTGTATTGACAGGCTGATTCTTTACCACTGAGCCACCAGGGAAGCCCCAAGCCTGCTTTTAAAGAGTTTGTTTTAAAACTAGTGGTTACCAAGGGGGAAAGGGCAGGGGAGAGGGCAAGACAAGAGTAGGGTGCCAAGAGACACAAACTACAAAGTATAAAATAAACAAGCAGCTAGGGTATACAGCACAGGGAAATACAGCCATTGTTCTGTAATAACTTCAAATGGAATATAGTCTATAAAAATACTGAATCACTATGTTGCATACCTGAAGCTAATATTGTAAATCAGCTATACTTAATTTTTTTAAAAAGGGTTTGTTTTCCAGAAAGAAAAAAATACACATTCCATACCCCTCTTTCAGCTTGGTGGTGGTTTAGTCACTAAGTTGTATCAGACTCTTTCAACCTCAAGGACTGCAGCCCACCAGGCTTCTTTGTCCACTTATACATTAAATGTAACTGTGGTGAATTAATGGTACTTATACAAGTCACACCCGTGGAGACCAGCTTTCTCAGTCAGGTACTCAATCTCCAAGTGTCTCTGATAAGAAGTCATTTTTTTTTCCCTTGCAATTACAAAAGCACTTTGAAGTTTAAAAATGTTGCATCATCTGTAACTCTTAAAAGTCTTTAATAATACACCCATGGAAGTGAAGAGCACCCCCAGGCTCTGAGAAACCATGGTCTCCAATGTGTCTAGTTAAATGGATTTATGAAATACAGAATTATTACCTAGTTTTAGCTTTTTAATTAAAGAGCACTCATAAAATAGACAAATGGCTTAAGGGCGCCCGTGTAGAAACAACTGAGTGGGTGGGCTAAAAGTGCAGACTCCACAGAACCATGAGCAAATGGCAGGATGGTGCTTCAGCCTGGGAACCTTTCCTCCTCAGAGCAGGATGAAGTTAAAAACAAAACAAAACAAAACAAAACAAAACAAAAGGACGTTCTAGAGAAGTGATAGAAAATCAGGGAAATGTCTCAAACGATCAAGAATCAAGGTAATAACAACAAGTACACAGTGAGAGTGCCTTCAGTGTTCTCAACACTGTCCCGTAGAAATAGTTAACATCTAAATAGTTCATCCTCACAATAACACTATGAGGTAGCAGCTACTCCTATCCTATTTCACTGCTGTGGAAACAGGCAGAAAGTCCCCAACGCCAGTCAGCTGGGACCCAAAGCCACCACTCAACTCACTCTATGCTCATCAGTGGATCTGCTGTATTGGTCTGGCCCTAAGCTTATACAGTGTTTGGGGATATTAGCTAGATATAAAACTTCAGGTATTAAACTGTAAGTAATTTTTAAACTTATACAGAGTGTTATGCGCAACTATTTTCGCTGGTAGTAGTATGCTATCAGGAATGTTTGAAGGCCATTGCTCAAGACAGGACCATCACCATGCACCGTGTATCACTAAGGAGTTACCCTAAGGCTTAGAGTAAGTTCATGATGGAGGTCCGGTAAGCCCCACTGCTGTTCCCTTTTTACTACACCATGGCTTTCTTGGAGGGTTTGTTTTCCAGAAAGAAAAATACACATTCCATACCCCTCTTTCAGCTTGGTGGTGGTTTAGTCACTAAGTTGTATCAGACTCTTTCAACCTCAAGGACTGCAGCCCACCAGGCTTCTTTGTCCACTTATACATTAAATGTAACTGTGGTGAATTAATGGTACTTATACAAGTCACACCCGTGGAGACCAGCTTTCTCAGTCAGGTACTCAATCTCCAAGTGTCTCTGATAAGAAGTCATTTTTTTTTCCCTTGCAATTACAAAAGCACTTTGAAGTTTAAAAATGTTGCATCATCTGTAACTCTTAAAAGTCTTTAATAATACACCCATGGAAGTGAAGAGCACCCCCAGGCTCTGAGAAACCATGGTCTCCAATGTGTCTAGTTAAATGGATTTATGAAATACAGAATTATTACCTAGTTTTAGCTTTTTAATTAAAGAGCACTCATAAAATAGACAAATGGCTTAAGGGCGCCCGTGTAGAAACAACTGAGTGGGTGGGCTAAAAGTGCAGACTCCACAGAACCATGAGCAAATGGCAGGATGGTGCTTCAGCCTGGGAACCTTTCCTCCTCAGAGCAGGATGAAGTTAAAAACAAAACAAAACAAAACAAAACAAAACAAAAGGACGTTCTAGAGAAGTGATAGAAAATCAGGGAAATGTCTCAAACGATCAAGAATCAAGGTAATAACAACAAGTACACAGTGAGAGTGCCTTCAGTGTTCTCAACACTGTCCCGTAGAAATAGTTAACATCTAAATAGTTCATCCTCACAATAACACTATGAGGTAGCAGCTACTCCTATCCTATTTCACTGCTGTGGAAACAGGCAGAAAGTCCCCAACGCCAGTCAGCTGGGACCCAAAGCCACCACTCAACTCACTCTATGCTCATCAGTGGATCTGCTGTATTGGTCTGGCCCTAAGCTTATACAGTGTTTGGGGATATTAGCTAGATATAAAACTTCAGGTATTAAACTGTAAGTAATTTTTAAACTTATACAGAGTGTTATGCGCAACTATTTTCGCTGGTAGTAGTATGCTATCAGGAATGTTTGAAGGCCATTGCTCAAGACAGGACCATCACCATGCACCGTGTATCACTAAGGAGTTACCCTAAGGCTTAGAGTAAGTTCATGATGGAGGTCCGGTAAGCCCCACTGCTGTTCCCTTTTTACTACACCATGGCTTTCTTGGATTCAGCTCACGGTTTTAACCCCATTTTGGAGCCAATACTCAATTCCATGCTAGGCTCATCTGAGTGTGCTCATCTGTAGGATGTTTTAGGTACCTTCCAGTTGTAAAATGTTATGATTTCACTAGTAAGAAAACAAAAGGCTTCATAACATGTTTTTGTTCAGAGCTTCCCTGGTGGCTCAGTGGTAAAGCATCTGCTCACCAATGTAGGAGACACAGGTTCGACTCCTGGGCCAGAAAGATCTGCCAATGCATGGAGCAACTAAGCCCCTGTGCCACAACTACGGAAGCCCGTGTGCCCTAGAGCCTGCGCTCCACAAGAGAAGCCACTGCAATGAGAAACCCTCGCATTGCAACTAGAGAGTAGCCCCTGCTCACTGTAACTAGAGAAAAACCCCCACAGCAAAAAAGACCCGGCACAGCCAAAAGAAAAGGTTAACAGTTATCTTTAAAAAGATGTTTTCGTTTACATTTTCCCACACTGTTCTCTTTTCTTTTAGACAAATCCAAATCAGATTTTACAAAAGATCAATTTGAGAATAACCTACCAAAGAATTCACCAAAAGATTCATTGAGATGGCAAGTTGTCTACATTTTTAAAAGCAGGATATAGGGCTTCCTGGCTGGTCCAGTGGGTAAAGAGCTTGCCTTGCAGTGCAAGAAGCACCAGTTCGATCCCTGGCCCAGGAAGATCCCACGTGCTGTGGAGCGACTGAAACGGTATGTCCAATTACCAGCCAGTGCTATAGAGCGCATGCGCTCAGAGCGGGTGCTCTGCAAGGAGAGAGCCCACTGCAAGGAGAGAGCCCACTGCAATGGGAGGCCCACACAGGCCAAAGAATAAACATGGATGAAAATAAATATAAAACCAATAAAAGAGGGCAACATTCAAAAAAACAGCAGGATATAAAAATCCATGCTTCGGGCTTCCCTGGTGGTCCAGTGGGTAGCGACACCTCCTTGCAGTGCAAGGGGTGCCCATTCGATCCCTGGCCTGGGAGGATCCCACGTGCTGTGGAGCCGCTGGACTGATGTGTCCAACTACTGAGTGGGAGCTCTGGAGCGCATGCGCCCAGAGCTAGTGCTCTGCAACAGGAGGGGCCACTGCGATGAGAGGCCCCCACATGCCATAGAACAAAGATGGATGAAAATGGATAAATGAAAGAGCAACAGAAGTGACCAAAAAAAAAAAAAATCCATGCTTCCTAACACTGTAGCACATTTGACTGTCTTCCCATAGGTGGCAGCATCGTACCAACTAGTACAGTATTAGGCGCATACTATCACTAACCTGTTGGCAATAAAAGAAATGAACACTCTGGAGTGAGAAAGGGCCATGCAACCATCTGCTCACCAATGTAGGAGACACAGGTTCGGGAGCCAACTGGAGCAACTAAGCCCCTGTGCCACAACTACGGAAGCCCGTGTGCCCTAGAGCCTGCGCTCCACAAGAGAAGCCACTGCAATGAGAAACCCTCGCATTGCAACTAGAGAGTAGCCCCTGCTCACTGTAACTAGAGAAAAACCCCCACAGCAAAAAAGACCCGGCACAGCCAAAAGAAAAGGTTAACAGTTATCTTTAAAAAGATGTTTTCGTTTACATTTTCCCACACTGTTCTCTTTTCTTTTAGACAAATCCAAATCAGATTTTACAAAAGATCAATTTGAGAATAACCTACCAAAGAATTCACCAAAAGATTCATTGAGATGGCAAGTTGTCTACATTTTTAAAAGCAGGATATAGGGCTTCCTGGCTGGTCCAGTGGGTAAAGAGCTTGCCTTGCAGTGCAAGAAGCACCAGTTCGATCCCTGGCCCAGGAAGATCCCACGTGCTGTGGAGCGACTGAAACGGTATGTCCAATTACCAGCCAGTGCTATAGAGCGCATGCGCTCAGAGCGGGTGCTCTGCAAGGAGAGAGCCCACTGCAAGGAGAGAGCCCACTGCAATGGGAGGCCCACACAGGCCAAAGAATAAACATGGATGAAAATAAATATAAAACCAATAAAAGAGGGCAACATTCAAAAAAACAGCAGGATATAAAAATCCATGCTTCGGGCTTCCCTGGTGGTCCAGTGGGTAGCGACACCTCCTTGCAGTGCAAGGGGTGCCCATTCGATCCCTGGCCTGGGAGGATCCCACGTGCTGTGGAGCCGCTGGACTGATGTGTCCAACTACTGAGTGGGAGCTCTGGAGCGCATGCGCCCAGAGCTAGTGCTCTGCAACAGGAGGGGCCACTGCGATGAGAGGCCCCCACATGCCATAGAACAAAGATGGATGAAAATGGATAAATGAAAGAGCAACAGAAGTGACCAAAAAAAAAAAAAATCCATGCTTCCTAACACTGTAGCACATTTGACTGTCTTCCCATAGGTGGCAGCATCGTACCAACTAGTACAGTATTAGGCGCATACTATCACTAACCTGTTGGCAATAAAAGAAATGAACACTCTGGAGTGAGAAAGGGCCATGGAACCATCCATGCTGACCTCTCCTCTGTTCTTCAGTGAATATACCCAGACACTCATCTAGACTAACCGCTGCCCACTTTCTAAGCCCTCTGTCAGAAAGGGTGAGGAGCAAAACCTCTCTTAGGGGCACTACATTTAGCTAACTGGACTTCTACACCCATCAGTAAAGTCATTCTAATTTTGAGTATTTCCAGAGGCAACTGGAGCTTCTACAATTGAGAGTTCTTTTCTGGAAACTTTCCTTAGAAATATTTCAGACCTATCAATTATCCAAATACGAACCTAAACAGATGACTTTCAGTCCTTTGACAAAACACTCTCTGGAAAAATCTAAACACATGTTCCACAGGTAGGTTTCTTGCTTGATTGATTCATTTATTTATTCGTTCAGCTTCAGGATCAAGATTTATTGCTGGCCAGGTACTGTGCTAAGTCCTGGGGAACTAGAGATAAATAAGACATAGTTCTTTCTAGGAACTGGAGACAACACCACAGTGCAGCAAGGAGTGCAGTTCAGTTCAGTTGTTGAGTAGTGTTCGACTGTTTGGGACCCCATGGACTGCAGCACACCAGGCTTCCCTGTCCTTCACCATCTCCTGGAGCTTGTTCAAACTCAGGTCCATTGAATTGGTGATGCCATCCAACCATCTCATTCTCTGTCACTCCCTTCTCCTCCTGCCTTCAATCCTTCCCAGCATCAGGATCTTTTCCAACAAGTCATCTCTTCGCATCAGGTGGCCAAAGTATTGGAGCTTCAGCTTCAGCATCAGTCCTTCCAATGAATATTCAGGATTGATTTCCTTTAGATTGACTGGTCTGATGTCCTTGCAGCAAGAAGAGAGATGTATAATTTCCTAAACACCTTCTGACCCTCACTGCATGTCTTCTTCTCACACCACTATGGCTGTGATGACCCTGAAAACCCTTACTCAAGGTGGTACTCCCTCTTCCACCTGCCTTCTGGTGCTTCTTTTTCTCCTAAGGTCTCTTGGAGACCACCTGTTTTTTGAATAACTTGGTCATCTACACCAGTATCTCCTATCTTTTCTTAATTTCAACACTTTTAAAAAAATTTATAAACAACTTCAATCATATACAAAGGTGTAGAGCAGGAGTGGTGCTACTGAAGAAGGAAACTGAGACTCAGGCTCGATGCTGATTAACTATAAAGCTCTTTTTGCCCCCATGAGGTATGCCTATTGTGCGAAAACCATTGTTCTGATAAGGGTGGACTGCCCCATTCCTGCTTCTCCGGGTCATTAATTGTTCACCTGTAACTCCCAGCAACTCATGGGCTCTGTAATTGCCCAGTCCTGTCCTATAACCCCTAGTAACTCCTGCGTTCTGTAGCTGATGATTTCAGTGTGCCCAATCAAAGATCACCAACTGTACCTGCGTGTGATCATGGGAAGAGCTCACCCTGATCCCTGATCCCAGGGCCCAGAGTTTCTGGGACTGCAGGCATAATAAAACCAAGTTCTCCAACCCTCTGAGTGTGGTGCTTGGTTTCTTGATGATCGGATTTCTGCAACACTATGAACCCTGCACTGCTCTGCTTCAACCAGTATCATTTTTTAAAAAAACATTAAAAATTTATTTTATTTTCTGGCCACAAGGTATATGGGATCTTAGTTCCCTGATCAGGGATCAAACCCCTGCACTTAACCACTGGACTGCAGGGAAGTCCCAACCAATATTATTTTACAAACAATTTTGTTTCACCCAAACTTCTATTCACTTCTCTCCCCACAGCCCTCCTCTGATTATTTTGAATCAAACCTCATACATCCTATAATTTGACTGATAGATGCTTAATAACGTATCTCTCAAAGGTTTATTTTTCATGAATGGAACCAAAACACCACCATCCCATGTGAAGAACTGAACAATAATTTCTTCAATCACAAAACTTAGAGTTAAGACACAGGTTTTCTTAACTGTCTCATAATTTTAAAAAATCATAATTAAGGAAATTCCCTGGTGTTCCAGTGGTTAAGATTCCATGATGCCAATGCAAAGGGCATAGGTTCAATCGCAGGGTTGGTAAACTAAGATCTCACATACAATACAGCCCAAAAAAAATCATGGCTGGAAAATAAGTTCCATACAGTGTGGTTAATTGTTAATGTCTTTTATGATTCTTTCCTGGTAGCTCAGCTAGTAAAAAATTCATCTACAATGCAGAAGACCCTGGTTTGACTCCTCAGTTGAGAAGATCTTCTGGAGAAGGCATAGGCTACCCATTCCATTCTTCTTGGGCTTCCCTGGTGGCTCAGATGGTAAAGAATCCACCTGCAATGCAGGAGACCTGGGTTCAATCTCTGGATTGGGAAGATTCCCTAGAGAAGGGCATGGAAACCCATTCCAATATTCTTGGGCTTCCCTGGTGGCTCAGATGGTAAAGAATCCACCTGTAATGTGGGAGACCTGGGGGACGCCTGGAGAATTCCATGGATAGAGGAACCTGGTGGGCTATAGTCCATGCGTTGCACAGAGTTGGACACAACTGAGTAACTAACACTCGATTTATAGGTTTCACCTCCTTCTAGCCATCCATTTGTCTCTCCTTCCCTCTCTTTCTCGTGAAATTTATCTGTTGAAGACACTGAATGGCTTGAATGGATAAAAAGCACTACTTACAATCATCAGGACGTGGAAGCAACCTAAACGTCTTCGACAGATGAATGGATAAAGAAAATGTGGAACATATATACAGTGGAGTATTACTCAGCCACAAAAAGGAGTGAAATTGGGTCATTTGTACTGATGTGGATGGACCTAGAGTCTGTCATACAGAGTGAAGTAGGTCAGAAAGAGAAAAACAAACATATATTAATGCATATATATATATATATATATATATATATATATATGGAATCTAGAAAAATGGTACAAATGAACCTATCTGCAGGGCAGGAAAAGAGACAGACACAGAGAATGGACGTGTGGGCGCAGGGTCAGGGGGCGAACTGGGAGAGCGGGACTGACATACACATATCCACCACCATGTATGAAAGAGACAGTTGGTAGAAGCTGCTGTTGAGCATAGGAAGCTCAGCTTGGTGCTCTGTGATGACCTAGAAGTGTGGGATGGGGTGGGGAAGAGAGGTCCAAGAGGGAGGGGATGTGTGTATACATACAGCTGATTCATACTGTAATACAACACTATAAAGCAACTATACTCATAATAGCTGTTGTCAGTCCATACATGGATTCATCCTCCTCAGGAATAAAATATAGGTCTCTTACTTAACACTTTGAGAAATGCCCATGCCTAAACCGTGGGTCTGGTGCTCCTCTAATGCACACTATGTATGCTGTGAGACTATCTCAGTTTCTTTCTGCACGAAGTACATTTTTTGAATTCACCACTAGGTAGGAATCATCATTTCGAAGCACCCACCGAGTGTCAGGCAACTCTACTGACCACTTCATATCCACTTAATTCCTTGTGAATAATCTAGCAAAGTAGCTGTGCTGTTCCTTTGACAGATGAGAAAACCCTGGGTCAGAGAGGTTACGGAATTTACATGAGGTTACTCGGCTTAAAAGGGGTGAAAACATAACCTTCAATTAACACCTTCCCGTACTGTTTATAGGTTAGAATCCAAACATGTTAGCGAGGTATGTCAGCCCTGTGCAAAGGCCAGGTTACCCGTCCTCCTTCCTGTCCCAGTCTACGCTTCAGACCACTTGTTGAGACCCCAACAGCCAGGCAACTGGTGTCACACCCCCCTTCCTCCTGTGGCTTCCCCACCCCTGCCAAGGAAATCCTACTCGTCCCTCAAAGCTCAGTTAGAATGCACTGGTTACTGCTTCCCGTCCCCCTCCCCACAACACACAGAGAAAGCTTTCTCTGACTCTCCCTGCCTAACAGACCTGACACCTCTGTGGAACACTGACTTCATCTTGTCTTTTCCTGCAGTCTGTAAACGCCCCTGGTAACACTTCTCCAAGCATAAGGGCCCTCAGATATTTAGCTTTTGTTGCTCACTTGACCTAGGAGAATACACTGATACATGCAGGCTTCACAAATGTGGCAAAGCAAAAAAACAGAGAGCAAGAGAAAATGCTCAGCTTCCTAGCCAAGCATCTATTGTGAACAAGCACCCTAAAAATCCTCACATCCTTTAAATTACAGTATTACTTAACTAAATTCATTACATCCTGTAGTCCTACTAGATGTATCACTCCTGCTGCTTCCTCACCCCTGCCAAGTAACCCTACTGTCCTTCAAAGCTCAGTTAGAATGCAACATTCCCCCTCTACACACACACTAATTCATCCTAAACAACTAATTCAAGAGAAAGAAATGAAAATGCCATTAGAGGCATGATTTAAGCTATTACTGTACCTTGGCCCTATTCACTCTTATATAACCATGAAAGAGTGTAATTATGAAAACTACCTAAAAACACTTGGTAGAATAGTGCATGAACACAGACTATCCAACAGAGTAAATACTGTAACTACAATACTCTATAATGTGCTTTCATTCACTTGTCAATGATTGGGTTGACCAAAAAGTTCCTTTAGGTTTTTCCATAGGATGTTCTAGAAATTTCAAACAAACGTTTGGTCAACCCAGTATTTCCTGGGGATTCCCTAGTAGCTCAGCTGGTAAAGAATATGTCTGCAATGCAGGAGACCATGGTTTGATTCCTGGGTTGGTAACATCCCCTGGAGAAGGGAAAGGCTACCTACTCCAGTATTTTTTTTTTTTGGCTGCTTCTATTGATACTTCATTTATTCATCTTTGTTCTTTGGCCTGTGTGGGCCTCCCATCGCAGCGGCCCCTCCTGTTGCAGAGCACCAGCTCCAGGTGCATGCGCTCCAGAGCTCTGGCTCGGTAGTTGGACACATCAGTCCAGCCACACCACAGCACATGGGATCCTCCCAGGTCAGGGATTGAACCGGCGCCCCTTGCACTGCAAGGCGGTGTCCTTACCCACTGGACCACCAGGGAAGCCCACTTCAGTATTCTTGCCTAGAGAATTCCATGGCTCGTCCAAGGGTCACAAAGAGTTGGACTCAACTGAGTGACTTCACTTTCACTTTCAGTATTTCTGGAGAGTGTCACGGAGCTAACACTGTAAAGGGTCTGAGAAGCTGACTAATAAGCAACAAGATGATTTAGTAAAATTCATCGGAGTTATATGGTAACACGTGTGACGGAGAAAGATAAAAAGCACTCAAGGGGGATACAGAGTGTTTGTGTGCAGTTGCTACTTGAATGAAGACAGCCAGGGAAGGCCTCCCTAAATATGGTGATATAAGTAAAAATCTGAACAAAGGTACTCTCATGAGACACTACAAGTAAATTTTACTCGTAAAATTACAAAAGGTCATTCTAAGCTTATAAAATTAGGCAATTTCTTTCTTACATTTATGTAAAATTTTCATTTTTTGGATAATGTTTGATTTCCAAACTATTACAAAAAAATTAATAAACCTTCCAAAGTCCTACTAAAAGGGAAAAACAAAACAAGTAAATAAACAAAAAGAATCTCTGCATTAGCAGATGTAAATTATTACATACAGGATAGATAAACAACAAGGTCACTACTTGAAATCTATTAACTTAAACCAAAAAATTATAAAAGTAAATAACTGTAAACTACAATACTCTATATTTTGTGCTTTCATTCACTTGTCAATGATTGGGTTGACCAAAAAGTTCCTTTAGGTTTTTCCATAGGATGTTCTAGAAATTTCAAACAAACGTTTGGTCAACCCAGTATTTCCTGGGGATTCCCTAGTAGCTCAGCTGGTAAAGAATATGTCTGCAATGCAGGAGACCATGGTTTGATTCCTGGGTTGGTAACATCCCCTGGAGAAGGGAAAGGCTACCTACTCCAGTATTTTTTTTTTTTGGCTGCTTCTATTGATACTTCATTTATTCATCTTTGTTCTTTGGCCTGTGTGGGCCTCCCATCGCAGCGGCCCCTCCTGTTGCAGAGCACCAGCTCCAGGTGCATGCGCTCCAGAGCTCTGGCTCGGTAGTTGGACACATCAGTCCAGCCACACCACAGCACATGGGATCCTCCCAGGTCAGGGATTGAACCGGCGCCCCTTGCACTGCAAGGCGGTGTCCTTACCCACTGGACCACCAGGGAAGCCCACTTCAGTATTCTTGCCTAGAGAATTCCATGGCTCGTCCAAGGGTCACAAAGAGTTGGACTCAACTGAGTGACTTCACTTTCACTTTCAGTATTTCTGGAGAGTGTCACGGAGCTAACACTGTAAAGGGTCTGAGAAGCTGACTAATAAGCAACAAGATGATTTAGTAAAATTCATCGGAGTTATATGGTAACACGTGTGACGGAGAAAGATAAAAAGCACTCAAGGGGGATACAGAGTGTTTGTGTGCAGTTGCTACTTGAATGAAGACAGCCAGGGAAGGCCTCCCTAAATATGGTGATATAAGTAAAAATCTGAACAAAGGTACTCTCATGAGACACTACAAGTAAATTTTACTCGTAAAATTACAAAAGGTCATTCTAAGCTTATAAAATTAGGCAATTTCTTTCTTACATTTATGTAAAATTTTCATTTTTTGGATAATGTTTGATTTCCAAACTATTACAAAAAAATTAATAAACCTTCCAAAGTCCTACTAAAAGGGAAAAACAAAACAAGTAAATAAACAAAAAGAATCTCTGCATTAGCAGATGTAAATTATTACATACAGGATAGATAAACAACAAGGTCCTACTATACCTACTACATAGCACAGAGAACTCTATTCAATATCCTATCATAAACCATAATAAAAAAGAATATATAAAAAAGAGTGTCTACATGTATATACCTGAGTCACCTTGCTACACATCAGAGATCGGCACAATACTGTGAATCAACTAAACTTCAATTAAAAAAGAAAAACTTGGGCTTCCCTGGTGGTCCAGTGGGTAAAGAGTCTGCCTTGCAGTGCACAGGTTTGATCCCTGGTCCGGGAAGATGCCATGTGCCGCGGAGCAGCTGGGCTGGTGTGTCCAATTATGAGCTAGCGCTCTGGAGTGCATGCGCCCAAAGTTGGTGCTCTGCAAGGAGAGAGGCCACTGCAATGGGAGGCCCACACAGGCCAAAAGAACAAAGATGGATGAAAATAAAGAAAGAAAGAAACAATAAAAGAGACCAAAAAATAAAAATAAAAAAGAGTGCTGTATACAATTAAAAAAAATTGCTAGGATCTTAAATCTTAAATGTTCTCCTTCCCAAAATATGGTAAATATGTGAGGTAACAGATGTGTTAACTAATCTTATGATGAAAATCATTCTGTAATATACACATATACAAGTAATATACCAAGCAATCATACTGTATGCCTTAAACTCCCAGGGTTACATGTCAATTACAGCTCAGTAAAGCTGGAGTGGAAAGGAAGCAAGCAAAATAAACTTCTGTTACACAAACCACCAAGTGAAAAGCAAGCAATAAAAAGCACTCAAGGGGATACAGAGTGTTTGTGTGCAGTTGCTACTTGAATGAAGACAGCCAGGAAGGCCTCCTAAATATGGTGATATAAGTAAAAATCTGAACAAAGGTACTCTCATGAGACACTACAAGTAAATTTTACTCGTAAAATTACAAAAGGTCATTCTAAGCTTATAAAATTAGGCAATTTCTTTCTTACATTTATGTAAAATTTTCATTTTTTGGATAATGTTTGATTTCCAAACTATTACAAAAAAATTAATAAACCTTCCAAAGTCCTACTAAAAGGGAAAAACAAAACAAGTAAATAAACAAAAAGAATCTCTGCATTAGCAGATGTAAATTATTACATACAGGATAGATAAACAACAAGGTCCTACTATACCTACTACATAGCACAGAGAACTCTATTCAATATCCTATCATAAACCATAATAAAAAAGAATATATAAAAAAGAGTGTCTACATGTATATACCTGAGTCACCTTGCTACACATCAGAGATCGGCACAATACTGTGAATCAACTAAACTTCAATTAAAAAAGAAAAACTTGGGCTTCCCTGGTGGTCCAGTGGGTAAAGAGTCTGCCTTGCAGTGCACAGGTTTGATCCCTGGTCCGGGAAGATGCCATGTGCCGCGGAGCAGCTGGGCTGGTGTGTCCAATTATGAGCTAGCGCTCTGGAGTGCATGCGCCCAAAGTTGGTGCTCTGCAAGGAGAGAGGCCACTGCAATGGGAGGCCCACACAGGCCAAAAGAACAAAGATGGATGAAAATAAAGAAAGAAAGAAACAATAAAAGAGACCAAAAAATAAAAATAAAAAAGAGTGCTGTATACAATTAAAAAAAAAATTGCTAGGATCTTAAATCTTAAATGTTCTCCTTCCCAAAATATGGTAAATATGTGAGGTAACAGATGTGTTAACTAATCTTATGATGAAAATCATTCTGTAATATACACATATACAAGTAATATACCAAGCAATCATACTGTATGCCTTAAACTCCCAGGGTTACATGTCAATTACAGCTCAGTAAAGCTGGAGGAGTGGAAAGGAAGCAAGCAAAATAAAAACTTCTGTTACACAAACCACCAGTGTACCTTTGTGTGTCCCACTTTCAACACCATAACTTTGCCAACCTAATCCGAACTACACTCCAACCCTTCCATTAAATTGGGAGCTTTATTGTATCTCTTGCCTATTTACAGAACTCATCTCACTTGAAATATTATTCACCCTCTACATATATGCAAATCCTATTTCTTCTTCAACTCTCAACACCTTTGCAAAGCCTCCAAAGAGTTAGGATATGGATTATTCCATTTCTGTTCCTCTTGCCTTTGAACACCAGAGAGACAGACAAGTTTCCAGCGAAGCAGTGATTTTGCTGAGCCAGGCAGGAAGGTCAGGAATGAAGTGGGAGAACACAATGAAGAGAACACTTAATTCTGCTCCAGGTGGCGTAAGACAGCCAGAAAACTTCAAAGAGGTGACTTGGTTAGAAGTCAAGGCAGGAACATGGGGAATATTATCCGCAGGATGAATAGCCTGAACAAAGATGGAGAGAGCCATGAAAATAAAATTGCACAGTGCTTTGAGGGCACAGTCAGTGAGAGGAGATTTCAAAAGCAATAAAACTGGAAAGAGTAATCAGGCAGCTACTCCTTTAAATGACAACCTAAATCCCTTCTATTACAGTGGTGGTAATGTTGAGTCACCCAAGGCTTTAAACTGAAGCTATGCATTGATCTTCATTTTTTTAAAAGGTAACTCGGCCTTCAGAAGGTAGAGTGGAGCTTCTTCCCTGGTGGCTCAGTGGTGAAGAGTCTGCCTGCCAATACAGGAGACACAGGTTCGATCCCTGATCCAGGAAGATCCCACATGCTGCAGAGCAACTAAGCCCGCGAACCACAACTATGGAGCCTGTGTTCTAGAGCCTCGGAGCCACAAATATGGAGCCCATGTGCCGCAACTACTGAAGCCCATGTTCCCTCGAGCCTGAGTTCCACAAGAGAAGTCATTGCAACAAGAAGCCTGCTCACCTCAACTAGAGTAGTGACCACTCCCCGCAACCAGAGAAGAGCAGCAGTAAAAATACAGAATAGCCCAAAATAAATAAATAATAAAATTAAATTTAAAGAGAGAGACAGAGGGCTTCCCTGGTGGTCCAGTGGGTAAGGACACCGCCTTGCAGTGCAGGGGGTGCCGGTTCGTGCCCTGGCCTGGGAAGATCCCACGTGCCGTGGAGCGGCTGGACTGATGTGTCCAATTACCGAGCCGGAGCTCTGGAGCACATGCGCCCAGAGCCGGTGCTCTGCAACAACAGAGGCCACTGCGATGGGAGGCCCACACGGGCCAAAGAACAAAGATGGATGAAAACGGACAAATGAAAGACCAATAGAAGTGGCCCGCCTGCTCCCCTCCCTCCCCACCCCACCCCCCTCAGATAAATAAATAAATAAATCTTTAAAAATAAATAAATAAATAAAGAGAGAGACAGAGAGTGGCCTGTAAAGGAAGGGGACTGCAGACCAGTTAATAAATGGCAGACGTTCCCGAAGTGTTAATATTAACTGGAGAAGGCCAGCACAGAAAAGCCATTTTTTCAGGCTCCAGCACATAGTGGGTATTCAACTGTTCTCCAGCAGCTGTGACTCTGTTTTCTTTTTCAAGGTTTTAAAACTTAAGAAAAATGGGAAGCAGAAGTAGCAGGGCTCAGGAGTCAAACTGGGCTAAAATCCACCTCTGACAACTAGTTGTGTGAACCTGAGCAAGTTACTTAACCTATTTGTACCTATTTCTCACTCTATCAAATGTAACATCAGGCACCCTTCACGGGGCTTAGAGAACCAAAGATGACAGAGTACACCTAATCCCTTCTATTACAGTGGTGGTAATGTTGAGTCACCCAAGGCTTTAAACTGAAGCTATGCATTGATCTTCATTTTTAAAAGGTAACTCGGCCTTCAGAAGGTAGAGTGGAGCTTCTTCCCTGGTGGCTCAGTGGTGAAGAGTCTGCCTGCCAATACAGGAGACACAGGTTCGATCCCTGATCCAGGAAGATCCCACATGCTGCAGAGCAACTAAGCCCGCGAACCACAACTATGGAGCCTGTGTTCTAGAGCCTCGGAGCCACAAATATGGAGCCCATGTGCCGCAACTACTGAAGCCCATGTTCCCTCGAGCCTGAGTTCCACAAGAGAAGTCATTGCAACAAGAAGCCTGCTCACCTCAACTAGAGTAGTGACCACTCCCCGCAACCAGAGAAGAGCAGCAGTAAAAATACAGAATAGCCCAAAATAAATAAATAATAAAATTAAATTTAAAGAGAGAGACAGAGGGCTTCCCTGGTGGTCCAGTGGGTAAGGACACCGCCTTGCAGTGCAGGGGGTGCCGGTTCGTGCCCTGGCCTGGGAAGATCCCACGTGCCGTGGAGCGGCTGGACTGATGTGTCCAATTACCGAGCCGGAGCTCTGGAGCACATGCGCCCAGAGCCGGTGCTCTGCAACAACAGAGGCCACTGCGATGGGAGGCCCACACGGGCCAAAGAACAAAGATGGATGAAAACGGACAAATGAAAGACCAATAGAAGTGGCCCGCCTGCTCCCCTCCCTCCCCCCCCCACCCCCCTCAAATAAATAAATAAATAAATCTTTAAAAATAAATAAATAAATAAAGAGAGAGACAGAGAGTGGCCTGTAAAGGAAGGGGACTGCAGACCAGTTAATAAATGGCAGACGTTCCCGAAGTGTTAATATTAACTGGAGAAGGCCAGCACAGAAAAGCCATTTTTTTTTCAGGCTCCAGCACATAGTGGGTATTCAACTGTTCTCCAGCAGCTGTGACTCTGTTTTCTTTTTCAAGGTTTTAAAACTTAAGAAAAATGGGAAGCAGAAGTAGCAGGGCTCAGGAGTCAAACTGGGCTAAAATCCACCTCTGACAACTAGTTGTGTGAACCTGAGCAAGTTACTTAACCTATTTGTACCTATTTCTCACTCTATCAAATGTAACATCAGGCACCCTTCACGGGGCTTAGAGAACCAAAGATGACAGAGTACACCTGGTGGACCCAACACAGTGCCTGGCGCACAGTGAATCCTCCTTTGGTAATTAGCACATAATAAATACTCACCACCGTGTCAAATCATTTGTTAAATCTCGGTCAGTCACTGTGTCCTATAAGCCCGCCCTAAAGAATGTTTAAGATAATTAAGTTTTCCCCCGACATTTACATAGGTTAGTCACACTTCGAGGTATAACGTAAAACAGCTTTTATTTATTTATTTATTTAAGGCAATGCCATTTAGAAACGGAAGAGCATATTTCCATCAGGTTTTGAAAAGTCCCTGCGGCAGCTCTTTGCGGAGCTGAAAGTCACTGTGTAACCTTAACTAGTAAGTCTTAAAAGCCAGAAATAAAAACTACAGGGTTATCAGTCACGAAGCCACAAGATGCGGGTTGGACAAGAGTACCACGCTACGATCCCAGAGGACTTCTGGAAAATCGTCCCAAGTAAGAAGCTCTCGGGTGCACTATTATTTAAAAAAATAAAAATAAAAAAAGTCGTAGGGACTTGGAGTTAAGAAACTCTGTCCAGCGATCCGCGGCACGAGGACGCGCACTCGAGGGCCCGGCGACCAGGGAAGCGGGTTTGGGCAACCCGCCGGGCAGCTCCGGGATCGGGGGTGGCGGCACCCGGGGTGGCCGGGCGGGGGCCTCCTCCTCCGCGGGTCGGCCCGCATTCCTGCCCGGGTCTATACTTAACCTCCGGCCCGCGCCCCGCGGCCGCCGCGCACGCCGTGCACCGTATTAGGCAATGCCGGGCGAGCAGGGCCCGGCCCCCCCGCCCCGCTCCATTCAAGCCGGGCGCCGGCAGCGCCCCTCCCCCACGGCCGCCGCCCGCGCCCCCTCCGCACGTCGCGCGCACCCCCGGGCCGCGACCCCCTCGCGGCCGCGCGCGCGCGCGTCCCCGGTTCCGAGCCGCCCGTCCCCGGGGCCCGGCGGCGCGGGGAGAGCCCTCCGGGGGCGCACGTACCCCGCGGTCATGGCGATGTTGTAGCAGGTGAGCCAGACGGTGGCCAACAAGCCCAGCCGCCTCCGCTTGCCCACGGCCTCCCTCTCCTCGCCCGCCTCCGAGGAGCCGCCGTTGGTGCCGTCCTCCTCGCTGGACGCCATGGCGGCCGCGCAGCCGGGGGACGTGGACAAGAGGGGCAGGGGAACGGGAAGGGGCCCGGCCGAGCGCGCCGCTGAAGCGCCGCCGCCCGCTGCCGCCGCCTCCGTCAGGCGCCCCATGTGCCGCGCGCAGGGGGCTCGGTGCCGCCAGCCTGGCCGCCCGCAGTGGGAGGAGCGGGCGCCCCCGGCCGCCGCCCCGCCCCCGGCCCTCGGGAGCGCGCGCCGCGCGGGGGCCGGTCCGCCCTCCTGGGCGCGGGGGCGTGGGGGTCCCGGCAGCCGCTGGTTGCGATCTCTGGCCTCGCTCCCCGGGGAACCTAGCGGGCTGGGGAGCCTCCTCTTAGAGACGCTGGGCACATCTTGGCGACGGCGAAGGGCGCCTTGCTAGTGCACCGGGTCCAAATGCACCTGAACTTGGCGTGGCCCGAGCCTGTTGTAAGATAAGTTTCTGGATGTGGAGAGGGGCCTGAGTATCTTCCCGCCAAACATTCATACTTAAGAACTTTTGGGGAAGAAGCACCCACTTCACCCTTCGCTTTTCCCAGACAGTGGAGCAGCTTTTAGGGGGGTACAATCGGATCGCCCCACCTGCGTGGATTTGTCAGCAGTCTGAGAGTATTGATTGCAAGGCAGCGCAGAACTCTTGACTGTTAAGGAGAAAGCTGCAGGAAATAAAACGTGACAAGGTATCAAAGAGAAGTTTGAAGAATTTGATAGAGGCAATCCAGTTGTAAAGCTAACAAAAACCCTTCCCGCAGGAAATACTGTATCCACTGTTATCCACTCTGGGTCTCCTTTTCTTTTTAAAAAAATCTTTCTCCAGATACACATGTTCCTAACAGCTCTTCCCCTTTCCTCTTAAAGCACACAGTTAAGAAGGCAGGCTCTGGAGTCAGATTACTGAAATTCAAACCCCAGATTCCTGGCTTCAGCCTTCTTACTAGCTGTGTGAACTTGGGACTAACCTTTATACCTTAATTTCCTGGGGCGCACGTACCCCGCGGTCATGGCGATGTTGTAGCAGGTGAGCCAGACGGTGGCCAACAAGCCCAGCCGCCTCCGCTTGCCCACGGCCTCCCTCTCCTCGCCCGCCTCCGAGGAGCCGCCGTTGGTGCCGTCCTCCTCGCTGGACGCCATGGCGGCCGCGCAGCCGGGGGACGTGGACAAGAGGGGCAGGGGAACGGGAAGGGGCCCGGCCGAGCGCGCCGCTGAAGCGCCGCCGCCCGCTGCCGCCGCCTCCGTCAGGCGCCCCATGTGCCGCGCGCAGGGGGCTCGGTGCCGCCAGCCTGGCCGCCCGCAGTGGGAGGAGCGGGCGCCCCCGGCCGCCGCCCCGCCCCCGGCCCTCGGGAGCGCGCGCCGCGCGGGGGCCGGTCCGCCCTCCTGGGCGCGGGGGCGTGGGGGTCCCGGCAGCCGCTGGTTGCGATCTCTGGCCTCGCTCCCCGGGGAACCTAGCGGGCTGGGGAGCCTCCTCTTAGAGACGCTGGGCACATCTTGGCGACGGCGAAGGGCGCCTTGCTAGTGCACCGGGTCCAAATGCACCTGAACTTGGCGTGGCCCGAGCCTGTTGTAAGATAAGTTTCTGGATGTGGAGAGGGGCCTGAGTATCTTCCCGCCAAACATTCATACTTAAGAACTTTTGGGGAAGAAGCACCCACTTCACCCTTCGCTTTTCCCAGACAGTGGAGCAGCTTTTAGGGGGGTACAATCGGATCGCCCCACCTGCGTGGATTTGTCAGCAGTCTGAGAGTATTGATTGCAAGGCAGCGCAGAACTCTTGACTGTTAAGGAGAAAGCTGCAGGAAATAAAACGTGACAAGGTATCAAAGAGAAGTTTGAAGAATTTGATAGAGGCAATCCAGTTGTAAAGCTAACAAAAACCCTTCCCGCAGGAAATACTGTATCCACTGTTATCCACTCTGGGTCTCCTTTTCTTTTTAAAAAAATCTTTCTCCAGATACACATGTTCCTAACAGCTCTTCCCCTTTCCTCTTAAAGCACACAGTTAAGAAGGCAGGCTCTGGAGTCAGATTACTGAAATTCAAACCCCAGATTCCTGGCTTCAGCCTTCTTACTAGCTGTGTGAACTTGGGCAACTAAAATCTCTTTATACCTTAATTTCCTCAACGTGAATAATTTTAAGACCTACCTCGTCGGGGTTGTGAGATTTAAGTGAAATTGTTCATGTAAACCACACACAGGTCTGAAACAGTTTGAGTCACCCAAAATCAGTGTTAGCACCGTTAGGACAACTTTGGGCTCCATTGATCTGTTGATCCAATGAAAGATGTTCTGCACAGGCCAAGGGAAGTGAGCTAGCTGCACGTCTGGTCATCCGGTGGCTTCCCTAATGGCTCAGGGGTAAAGAACCTGCAGGAGGTGTGTGTTCAGTTCCTGGGTAGGAAGATCCCCTGGAGAAGAAAATGGCAACTCACTTCAGTGTTCTCCCCAGGAAAATCCCATGGACAAAGGAGTGTGGCGGTGTACAGTCCACGGGTCACGAAGAGTCAGACAGGGCTGGCTGAGCACCCACTCTGTGCTATCTGGAATCTGAGTCAGATCTCAGGGAGGAGACCACCACCTGAAGACCAGAGAGACCAGCGTTGTACCTATTCCATACAGGTTCTGATCTGGGTTCTGGGCACCTCACCCAGGTGGCATGTCTAGCCTGACCCAGGGAACTTAGATATAATAATCATTTTTCCTTCAGGTTGCCTAGATATAATAATTATGAGGGAGGATGGCTTTGCATTAGGGGAGAGGGAGTCTGAGGTGTGCCTGGGCAAGAAATATTGGCTGCAACTCAGCGCAGGAAAAACAAACAACCCAATCAAAAAATGGGAAAAAGGTCTAAAGGGACGCCTCTCCAAAGAGGACATACAGATGGCCCAAAAGCACATGAAACGATGCTCAACCTCGCTTATCACTAGAGAAATGCAAATTAAAACCACAACGAGATACCACCTCACACCCGTCAGAATGGCCATCATCCACAAATCGACAGACAATAAATGCTGGAGAGGGTGCAGAGAAAAGGGAACCCTCTTGCATTGCTGGTTAAATCTTTCCACTCCAGATTTAACACATGTTCCTAACAGCTCTTCCCCTTTCCTCTTAAAGCACACAGTTAAGAAGGCAGGCTCTGGAGTCAGATTACTGAAATTCAAACCCCAGATTCCTGGCTTCAGCCTTCTTACTAGCTGTGTGAACTTGGGCAACTAAAATCTCTTTATACCTTAATTTCCTCAACGTGAATAATTTTAAGACCTACCTCGTCGGGGTTGTGAGATTTAAGTGAAATTGTTCATGTAAACCACACACAGGTCTGAAACAGTTTGAGTCACCCAAAATCAGTGTTAGCACCGTTAGGACAACTTTGGGCTCCATTGATCTGTTGATCCAATGAAAGATGTTCTGCACAGGCCAAGGGAAGTGAGCTAGCTGCACGTCTGGTCATCCGGTGGCTTCCCTAATGGCTCAGGGGTAAAGAACCTGCAGGAGGTGTGTGTTCAGTTCCTGGGTAGGAAGATCCCCTGGAGAAGAAAATGGCAACTCACTTCAGTGTTCTCCCCAGGAAAATCCCATGGACAAAGGAGTGTGGCGGTGTACAGTCCACGGGTCACGAAAGAGTCAGACAGGGCTGGCTGAGCACCCACTCTGTGCTATCTGGAATCTGAGTCAGATCTCAGGGAGGAGACCACCACCTGAAGACCAGAGAGACCAGCGTTGTACCTATTCCATACAGGTTCTGATCTGGGTTCTGGGCACCTCACCCAGGTGGCATGTCTAGCCTGACCCAGGGAACTTAGATATAATAATCATTTTTCCTTCAGGTTGCCTAGATATAATAATTATGAGGGAGGATGGCTTTGCATTAGGGGAGAGGGAGTCTGAGGTGTGCCTGGGCAAGAAATATTGGCTGCAACTCAGCACAGGAAAAACGAACAACCCAGTCAAAAAATGGGAAAAAGATCTAAAGAGACGCCTCTCCAAAGAGGACATACAGATGGCCCAAAAGCACATGAAACGATGCTCAACCTCGCTTATCATTAGAGAAATGCAAATTAAAACCACAACGAGATACCACCTCACACCCGTCAGAATGGCCATCATCCACAAATCGACAGACAATAAATGCTGGAGAGGGTGCAGAGAAAAGGGAACCCTCTTGCATTGCTGGTGGGAATGTAAACTGATACAACCTCTATGGAAGACAATATGGAGATTCCTTAAAAAACTAAAAATAGAAGCACCCTATGACCCAGCAATCCCACTATTAGGCCTATATCCTGATGAAATCAAAAATGAAAGAGGCACCTGTACCCCAATGTTCACTGCAGCTCTCTATACAATAGCCAGAACATGGAAGCAACCTAGATGTCCACTGACAAATGAATGGATACAGAAGCTCTGGTACATATATACAATGGAATACTACTCAGCTGTTCAAAGAAATGCAGAAGACTCAGTCCTAATGAGGTGGCTAACTCTAGAACCTATCATAAAAAGTGAAGTAAGTCAAAAAGAGAAAGACAAGTACAGTATACTAACTCATATATATGGGATCTAGTAAGATGGTCATGATAACACACGCAGTGAACTCATGGAAAAACAGAGAATAGACATAAGGACATTGTGGAGACCGAACAGTGAGAGGGAGGCATGGAGGAAGTAACACGGAAACCTATACTGGCACGTGTGGAAAAGATAGCTGGTGTCATTGTGCTAAGGGAATAGGAGTACCTACCATCACTTGGGGCGATGGTCTGGAGGGGTGGGAGGTGGGGAACTGGGTGGGGGGATGGTCCAGGGATATGCATATGAATGATCTGGGAACATACATGTAGGTGAACAACAAAACTCTGTAAAATGTTTAAAATAAAGAATTAAAAAAAAAAAGAAATATTGGCTGGAAATTGTTCAAGTTTGATGAAAACTATGAATTAGTGTTCTTAAAGGCATTTACATTGGAAAAGAAAAAGTAAAACTATTTGCAAGTGTCACTGTAAGAAAAACCGAAGGAATCCACGGACAAAAAGCTACAGGATACAAGGATACAAGGCCAATGTAACAATAAAAAAAAAATCAGTAAATTGAAATTTAGAGAATCTTACTTTTTTAGGTCTTTAAAAACATAAGTAAGTATTCAGGTTCATGAATTGGAAGACTCAAATTGTTAAATGGTCAGTCCTTTGTAAATCCCAGCAGAATATTTTTTTTTAATTTGACAAGATAACTCTAAAATTTACTCAGAAAGGTGTAGGAAAAACAAAGCTGGAACATGAATGTATCTGTTTTCAAAACCTAGTATAAAACTACAGTTTCTAGGACAGTGTGATAGGTATAAAGCTAGACATGCAAATAAGTGAGTAGAGTCCAAACCCCATACATATAGTCAACTGGCTTTCAACAGGGATGCAAAGATAAGTCTTTTCAACAAATAGTGCTAAACCAACTAGATACTCTTATTTTAAAAAAGAAAAGAAGCTTGACCCTTATCGTATGCCATAGACAAGTATTAATTTGATATGGGTCATAGACCTAAACATAAAAGTTAAGTCTCTAAACTTCTAGAAGGAAACAGCATAATCTTTATGACCTTGGGGAAGGCAAAGATTTCTTAGATACAATAACAACAAAAAAAAATTAATCATAAAAAATATGGCTGAACTTCATCAAAATGTAAAACTTCTGTTATCCCAAAGACACCATTAAAAAAATGAAAATACTCACAATACATATATCTGATGAGGAACTTGTATCAAGAATATATAAAGAATCCCAAATAAAAAAGAAAAAAAAAGAATATATAAAGAATCCTTACAACTTGAGGATACAATAACTCTTTTTTAATTAGCAAAAAATTTGAGTAGACACATCACAAAGATATGGAAATAATAACATGTGCAAATATATTCCGTCTTTTTAGTCATAAAGGAAATGCAAATGAAACCTACAATGAGACATCACTCCATCTAGTATTTTTAAACACTAACCAGGATGCAGAGCAATTGACATTCTCATACATGGCTAAAGAGAATACTACTTTGGAAAACAAACTGGGAATTTCTTTATAAGATCAACATACACTGACCATGTGACTCAGAAATTTCATTCCTAACTAGTTACCTGAGAAAGCAGGTCTGTACAAAGAGTGGGACACCAATGTTCACAGGAGCTTTGTTCACAGTAACCTCAAACTGAAAATAACCAATGTGTTCATAAATATGTGAATGAATAAAAAAATTAGTATGTTCATACAACAATATGACTCAGCAACGAAAAGGAACAAGCTCTATGCTGAGCAAAAGCAGACAGAAAGACTTCACGGTATATGATTACATTTATATGAAACTGGAAAAGGAACATCTAATCTACAGTGACAAGAAACAGGAAAGTTGTTGCCTGGTGCTAGGGATGTTAGCATAGCGAACAGACTGGGAATAGACACAAGAATCCTTTTGGAGCAATATAAGGGTGCTATTTGTTGACTGTAGTATTACACAGGGGTATACATTTGTCAAAACTCATCACAGGAAGCACATAAAACAGATATATTTTATGTAAATAAATTATTACATATAGTTGATTTTAAAGTGCCATGAATAATAAATATTTTAAAGTGTAACATTTACAATATTGATAGGTTTAGCATAAAATCCAAATTTTGTGGCAGAATGGGTTTATATATTACAGTTGATAGTTTTCCCTCCAATTGTTACTTTAAAACCTTGAGCATGACATGAGATGTAACTGATTTTCAGAATGGCTATATGTTTTTACAAAGTTGAATATGACATTTTATGGAAATAAATTTTGAAGTACCCTAAGAAAACATAACATGCCAACAGACTTCTAAAACTATCCCTTTAAGATTGACAATAAAATAAAAAGATTGATATATAAAGAGTATTGATACTATGGCTCAGTGGTAAAGAATTCACCTGCCAAGCAGGAGAGGTGGGTTCAATCCCTGGGAAGATCCCCAGAGAAGGCAATGGCAACCCACTCTAGTATTCTTGCCTGGGAAATCCCTTGGACAGGGGAGCCTAATGGGCTACAGTCCATGAAGTTGTAAACAATCGGATAAGACTTAGCAACTAAGCAACAACAAAACAAGATAGATATCTAATGAGAATCAATTGTACAGCTCAGGTAACTCTACTCAGTGCTCTAAATGGGAAGGAAATCCAAAAAAAAGAATGAATAAATGTATATATACAGCTGATGCACTTTGCTGTACAGTAGAAATTAACACAACATTGTAAACGTACTACACACCAATAAAAGTTCATTTAAAAAATAAATAAAGGGCTTCCCTGGTGATCCAGTGGGTAAACAGTCCGCCTTGCAGTGCAAGGGGCACCAGTTTGACCCCTGGCCCAGGAACATCCCATGTGCCACGGTGCCGTTGTGTCCAATTATGAGCCAGTGTTATGGAGCCGCATGCGCCAGAGCTGGTGCTCTGCAATGGGAGAGGCCATTGTAATGGGAGGCCCACACAGGTCAAAGAATAAAGATGGACGAAAATAAATGATGATCTACAGGCAAAAAAATAAATAAATAAAACTGTCCCTTTAAAAGGTAAGTAAAATATGCTATCTACAAACAGGTGTCAAAAAAGTGCTTTTTATTGGATAAGACAAATATACAAATAAATGTGTGCCAAGACAATGTTAGAAACACCATTTTTCAGATGCCAGACCTTCCACTGATTTAATCCATACAACAACCCTTAGATAGCTATTGTTATCTACATTTCCAAATGAGGTAATTGAAGGGATTAAGAAACTTGCCCAAGGTCACAAGCCAACATGATGTTCTGCCGGACACCATCTATAGTGGCAGAATGGGTTTATATATTACAGTTGATAGTTTTCCTCCAATTGTTACTTTAAAACCTTGAGCATGACATGAGATGTAACTGATTTTCAGAATGGCTATATGTTTTACAAAGTTGAATATGACATTTTATGGAAATAAATTTTGAAGTACCCTAAGAAAACATAACATGCCAACAGACTTCTAAAACTATCCCTTTAAGATTGACAATAAAATAAAAAGATTGATATATAAAGAGTATTGATACTATGGCTCAGTGGTAAAGAATTCACCTGCCAAGCAGGAGAGGTGGGTTCAATCCCTGGGAAGATCCCCAGAGAAGGCAATGGCAACCCACTCTAGTATTCTTGCCTGGGAAATCCCTTGGACAGGGGAGCCTAATGGGCTACAGTCCATGAAGTTGTAAACAATCGGATAAGACTTAGCAACTAAGCAACAACAAAACAAGATAGATATCTAATGAGAATCAATTGTACAGCTCAGGTAACTCTACTCAGTGCTCTAAATGGGAAGGAAATCCAAAAAAAAGAATGAATAAATGTATATATACAGCTGATGCACTTTGCTGTACAGTAGAAATTAACACAACATTGTAAACGTACTACACACCAATAAAAGTTCATTTAAAAAATAAATAAAGGGCTTCCCTGGTGATCCAGTGGGTAAACAGTCCGCCTTGCAGTGCAAGGGGCACCAGTTTGACCCCTGGCCCAGGAACATCCCATGTGCCACGGTGCCGTTGTGTCCAATTATGAGCCAGTGTTATGGAGCCGCATGCGCCAGAGCTGGTGCTCTGCAATGGGAGAGGCCATTGTAATGGGAGGCCCACACAGGTCAAAGAATAAAGATGGACGAAAATAAATGATGATCTACAGGCAAAAAAATAAATAAATAAAACTGTCCCTTTAAAAGGTAAGTAAAATATGCTATCTACAAACAGGTGTCAAAAAAGTGCTTTTTATTGGATAAGACAAATATACAAATAAATGTGTGCCAAGACAATGTTAGAAACACCATTTTTCAGATGCCAGACCTTCCACTGATTTAATCCATACAACAACCCTTAGATAGCTATTGTTATCTACATTTCCAAATGAGGTAATTGAAGGGATTAAGAAACTTGCCCAAGGTCACAAGCCAGTGAGTAGAGCATCTGATGTTCTGCCGGACACCATCTATATCCTATCATCAAATGCAGACTAAAAGAAATTTGAAAAGTGATTTGCATGGAGCTATAGGAATATCTTGTTTGGGAGACTCAGAAAAGGCTTCATGCAAGAAATCACTGTTGAGTACTTGAAGAATGCGTATGATTCCAGCAGACAGATTGCAAGAGGATCTTACAGGTGGAGGGCTCACCAGGAACATGGGGACAGGAAAAATAAAGAAACCTGAGGAAACATGAACTGTGTGGTTTGACTGACTTAAAAGTATCAGGAGAAAAATAGTATAGAAACGCACAGAGAAGCACTCTATTTTAAAAGGCAGGAGTGAATTTCTGAAGACTTGAGAGTAGGAAAATTGTATTAAAGAAGCCTCTTTCCCAAGGTGAATTTGGCAGCACATAGTGAATGCTCAATACATGATGGGATGCAGGAAATGATAAGTTTCAATCTAAGAAGTCATAAAGCCCCAGAACATGGTCAGTGGTCAACTGCAGCATAAAGAAGGGATGAATGAGGAAATATTTTGAGACATGGCAGAGTCCAGACCAATGCTTTGATTTGCTTATCTGTTGAAGCAAAGGTGCTAAAACATATGATGAGATTGTCTATGTGAAATAGGCTGTTTCATGAAGCTAGATCCCTGTGATTGTGAGAGGGCTAGCAATTAAGAAGATAGATGGAGAAATTCAAAAATAATTATATTTATCATTATATATATACATATAATTAAGAAGATAGATGGAGGAATTTGATTTCAAAAAGAGAAAGGACACTTTCTCAGACAGGAATAAAGGAAATGGAGGTGGAGATGTTTTGAGGCAAGGCAAAGAAAGTTGAAGTGGGAGCCTGATTTAATGCCATTTGCAGCAACATGGATGCACCTAGAGACTGTCACACTGAGTGAAGTAAGCCAGACAGAGGAGAAATATTGTATGACATCATCTCTTATACAGAGAATCTAGAAAGAGATGATACAAATGAACTTACTTACAAAACAAAGACTCACAGACCTAGAGAATGAACTTATGGTTGCCAGTGGGAAGGAGGCAGGCAAGGGATGCTTGGGGAGTTTGGGATGGAAATGTCCATTCTGCTATATTTAAAATGGATAACCAACTGTTCCTACTGTAGAGCACTCTCCATGTGGGAACTCTTTCCATGTTATGTGGCAGCCTAGATGGAGGGGAGTTTGGGGGAGAATGGATACGAACGTATGTATGGCTGAGTCCTTTTGCTGTGCATTTGAAACTATCACAACATTGTTAATCAGTTATACTCCAAAATAAAATTTAAAAAGTTGAAAATAAAAAAGAAGGCAAGGTATCTTCAAAGCAAAGAAGGTCTGAAATAGCATTTTACATGTAACTTTCTTTCATTTCTCACAGCATCTGTTATCAGTCTAGATGTTGGCCCTTATCTTTAGGACAAAATTGGATTCCTCAGTTTGCCTTCAGAGCTCTCTACAATAGCTTGAGCCCTAGATAGATACTATCTCTTACGGCAGGAGTGAATTTCTGAAGACTTGAGAGTAGGAAAATTGTATTAAAGAAGCTTTCCCAAGGTGAAGTTGGCAGCACATAGTGAATGCTCAATACATGATGGGATGCAGGAAATGATAAGTTTCAATCTAAGAAGTCATAAAGCCCCAGAACATGGTCAGTGGTCAACTGCAGCATAAAGAAGGGATGAATGAGGAAATATTTTGAGACATGGCAGAGTCCAGACCAATGCTTTGATTTGCTTATCTGTTGAAGCAAAGGTGCTAAAACATATGATGAGATTGTCTATGTGAAATAGGCTGTTTCATGAAGCTAGATCCCTGTGATTGTGAGAGGGCTAGCAATTAAGAAGATAGATGGAGAAATTCAAAAATAATTATATTTATCATTATATATATACATATAATTAAGAAGATAGATGGAGGAATTTGATTTCAAAAAGAGAAAGGACACTTTCTCAGACAGGAATAAAGGAAATGGAGGTGGAGATGTTTTGAGGCAAGGCAAAGAAAGTTGAAGTGGGAGCCTGATTTAATGCCATTTGCAGCAACATGGATGCACCTAGAGACTGTCACACTGAGTGAAGTAAGCCAGACAGAGGAGAAATATTGTATGACATCATCTCTTATACAGAGAATCTAGAAAGAGATGATACAAATGAACTTACTTACAAAACAAAGACTCACAGACCTAGAGAATGAACTTATGGTTGCCAGTGGGAAGGAGGCAGGCAAGGGATGCTTGGGGAGTTTGGGATGGAAATGTCCATTCTGCTATATTTAAAATGGATAACCAACTGTTCCTACTGTAGAGCACTCTCCATGTGGGAACTCTTTCCATGTTATGTGGCAGCCTAGATGGAGGGGAGTTTGGGGGAGAATGGATACGAACGTATGTATGGCTGAGTCCTTTTGCTGTGCATTTGAAACTATCACAACATTGTTAATCAGTTATACTCCAAAATAAAATTTAAAAAGTTGAAAATAAAAAAGAAGGCAAGGTATCTTCAAAGCAAAGAAGGTCTGAAATAGCATTTTACATGTAACTTTCTTTCATTTCTCACAGCATCTGTTATCAGTCTAGATGTTGGCCCTTATCTTTAGGACAAAATTGGATTCCTCAGTTTGCCTTCAGAGCTCTCTACAATAGCTTGAGCCCCTGGGAGCCAATCAGATACTATCTCTTACTAAGTGCCTGCCATCGAAATACTCTGACCTACCCAACCAGGTCTGTTCATTGTCTGTAAACTGATCTGGACAGCTTTTAATGCAAACCTCTGTTCTTTTCTCCCTAGCCAAACTGCCCTTTCCCCTTCTTTCATGTTTGTGAAGTCTCATGAACTCTTCAAGGCAACATTCAATAGCAGTTCTTTCCACTGGCTTTCCCTGATGGCTTCAAATCCTACTGGATCCTCCTCATTCTTCTGCAGCTGAAACTGTACTGGTAATGGGTCATTCATTTTAACAGTTAATTATATATTGTCTTTTGTGTTTACTTAACTCACACTTGTCTGTGTGTTGGCTGTGGGGAAAACTGCATAGAGATCATGAACTGTATTTTTTTTTTTTTTTTGAAGAAAATCCTTCTCAAAGGCGAAGTAATGTTTTGTAATTTTTTCCCCCACAGAAAGTGATTGTTGCTTTTAAAACAAAATAAGATGCTCTCAGAACTTTTTTTAGCAAAGAAAAATACTTTTAGAACTTTAAAGCTTTTTAGAACTTTTCTAAAATGCTATTTTTGTCAGCTGTTAAAGTAGGCTGTTTGGTATGGAAAATGCTCCAGAGGTAAAGGCCTGGGTTGGCTGGCACAGCTCACAACTCTTATCACCTATAACACCCTCACCACAGTCAAGACAGTGAACACATACATCATCCTAAAGAGCTTCCCTGTCCTTTTTTAATCCCTCCTCTTACCCAATCCCAGGTGGTCCCCTTCCATGCGGAGTCTGGAAAAAGAAATGGTATAGATGAACTTATTTGCAGACTTGAAATAGAAATACAGATGTAGAGAACAAATTTATGCATACCAGGGGGAGAAGGGGTGGTGGTGGGATAAGCTGGAGATGGAGTTTGATATACAGACACTATTGATACTGTGTATAAAATAGGGCTTCCCAGGTGGCGCCAGTGGTAAAGAACCCACCTTGCCAGGGCAGGAGGCACAAGAGATGTGGGTTCAGTCCTTGGGTCAGGAAGATCCCCTGGAAGGGGGATCTCTTGCCTAGAGAATCCCATGGATAGAGGAACCTTGTGGGCAGCATTAGAGGAATCCTGTAGCCAATCAGATACTATCTCTTACTAAGTGCCTGCCATCGAAATACTCTGACCTACCCAACCAGGTCTGTTCATTGTCTGTAAACTGATCTGGACAGCTTTTAATGCAAACCTCTGTTCTTTTCTCCTAGCCAAACTGCCCTTTCCCCTTCTTTCATGTTTGTGAAGTCTCATGAACTCTTCAAGGCAACATTCAATAGCAGTTCTTTCCACTGGCTTTCCCTGATGGCTTCAAATCCTACTGGATCCTCCTCATTCTTCTGCAGCTGAAACTGTACTGGTAATGGGTCATTCATTTTAACAGTTAATTATATATTGTCTTTTGTGTTTACTTAACTCACACTTGTCTGTGTGTTGGCTGTGGGGAAAACTGCATAGAGATCATGAACTGTATTTTTTTTTTTTTTTTGAAGAAAATCCTTCTCAAAGGCGAAGTAATGTTTTGTAATTTTTTCCCCCACAGAAAGTGATTGTTGCTTTTAAAACAAAATAAGATGCTCTCAGAACTTTTTTTAGCAAAGAAAAATACTTTTAGAACTTTAAAGCTTTTTAGAACTTTTCTAAAATGCTATTTTTGTCAGCTGTTAAAGTAGGCTGTTTGGTATGGAAAATGCTCCAGAGGTAAAGGCCTGGGTTGGCTGGCACAGCTCACAACTCTTATCACCTATAACACCCTCACCACAGTCAAGACAGTGAACACATACATCATCCTAAAGAGCTTCCCTGTCCTTTTTTAATCCCTCCTCTTACCCAATCCCAGGTGGTCCCCTTCCATGCGGAGTCTGGAAAAAGAAATGGTATAGATGAACTTATTTGCAGACTTGAAATAGAAATACAGATGTAGAGAACAAATTTATGCATACCAGGGGGAGAAGGGGTGGTGGTGGGATAAGCTGGAGATGGAGTTTGATATACAGACACTATTGATACTGTGTATAAAATAGGGCTTCCCAGGTGGCGCCAGTGGTAAAGAACCCACCTTGCCAGGGCAGGAGGCACAAGAGATGTGGGTTCAGTCCTTGGGTCAGGAAGATCCCCTGGAAGGGGGATCTCTTGCCTAGAGAATCCCATGGATAGAGGAACCTTGTGGGCAGCAGTCCGTGGGGTCGCAAGGGATTGGACACAACTGAAGTGACTTAGCATGCATGCACATAAAACAGATAATTAAGGAGAACCTACTGTATAGCACAGGGAACTCTACCCAGTGCTCTGCGGGGACCTAAATGGGAAGGGAGGAAATCCAAAAAAGAGGGGATGTATGTATACACATAGCTGATTCACTTTGCTGTACAGCAGGAACTAACAGAGCAGTGTAGAGCAACCATACTCCAATAAAAATGAATTCTAAAATAAACAAGATCATATGCTATACACTCTTTTTAAAGTCTGTCTCCCTTCACTCAGGATAATTATTTGGAGCAGGTCCAGCCTCGCAAGTGACTGCTGCAGTACTATTGGCTTTTGTGCTCGAAAGGGCTTGGCAACCTGTTTTAACACTCGGGCTGTCACTGTTTTGAAATTCTTAGTAATATAAGAACAAGGGAACACATGTTTTCATTTTGCTCTGTGTTCTACCCATTATGTAGCTGGTCATGAATTAGAGATTCATCCATGTTTTGGTGCATGTTGGTCATTCCCTCTCTCTTATTGCTGAGATGCATTCCATTGCATGGCTATACCACCGATGAGCCATTCACCACATAGTTTATCTACTCATGTTTAGGTATTTGTTTTTTCCAATTACAAACAAAGCATCTATGAGCATTTGTTGACAAGTCTTTGTACAGAGCTACATTTTCATTTTCCTTAGGTAAGTATCATTGCAGAGCACTGGCTCTGGACTCATGTGCTCCAGAGCACTGGCTCGTAAATGGACACACCGGCCCAGCTGCTCCTCAGCATGTGGGATCCTCCCAGGCCAGGGATCGAACCGGTGCCCCTGGCACTGCAAGGTGGACTCTCCACCCACTGGACCACCAGGGAAGCCCTGTCTTAACTTTTAAAGAAACTGCCAAAGTGTTTTCCAAAGGGGTTGTATCATTTTATGTTTCCACCAGCAAAGTGGGAGGGTTTCAGTAGGTCTATATCCTGGCCAACACTTGGTACGATAGACTTTGAAATTTTACATATTCTGGTTCACTGTGCCCAGAAACTTTAAGCCACCTTCATAAATGGAGTCATGTCTTTTGAAAATTTGTAGCTTATTTTAATGTGTATGAAAGCCCCTGAGAAGTCTTTGGATGGTAAACTCTGGGGAGGAGCAGATGTCTGGGTGATGTCTTTATTTTTAAAGATCCTTCATAATACACCAGCTGGAAATTGAGTTAGCAGAAGCACTGTAAACTCTGACCAGCTGAGGACTATTGCTAATCCAGGTACCCATCATTAGCAGGTATTAGGTTAAAGAAATCATGTAATCTTTTTAATCAGAAAGGAATCAGAATGGATGTCAGGAATTGAATTATAATAAGAAATGACATTTCTTTAATAGAAATCAGAGGTATTTAAGTTAACTATTTCTGTCCTGAGCTTTAGAAGTTTTTTCTGTTGAAGGAATTTGACCTTTCAGGTTATCTAATTTATAAGTACACAGTGGCCATCTTAAAACGGGAATTCCGTCGCAGTCTGGTGGTTAGGTTTGTCACTTTCACTGCTGTGGGCCCAAGTTCCATCCCTGATCAGAGAACTAAGACACTGCAAGTTGTGAGGCCAAAAAAAAAAAAAAGAATTGTCCATAATATCCCTTATTAAACTCTTAATATCTGTAGCATCTGTAGTGATGTCACTTCTCTCATTCCTGAAATTCGTAATGTGTATCTTCTCTATTTCCCTTGTTAGTCTGACTATAGTTTTATCAATTTTATTATCTCCTCAAAAAACTAACTTTAAGTGTTATTTCCCCTGTTGTTTTTTCTGTTTCCTTTTTTATTGCATTCTTCTCTGGTGTTTACTTTGATTGAAGCTTAGCTCTTTGATGTTAGACATTTCTTTTCTAATGCTTAATACTTAAAGTATTTCTTCTAAGCATCACTTTAATTGTGTCTCCTAAATGACTGGTTGTTTTCACTTTTGTCTTGGTCAAAATATTCTCTGATTTTCTTTGACACATGGATTATTTAGAACTGTATTGTTTAATCTTTACATAAATTAAAAATTTTAAGATACCTTTGTTACCTTTCTAAGTTAATTCTGTTTTAGTCAAGAAAAAATATCTACCTAATTCTATCCTTTAAATTGTTTTGAGTCATTATAAAGCCAGTGTATTATCTATTATTTGTTATTGTTCTGTGTCTACTTGGCAAGAATGCTTTTCTTTCAATGTTTGGGTGGGTCATCACAAATGTCAGTTTGGTCAAGTTGGTTGGAAAGTTCTTTGACTCTTCTATGCAATTACTAATTTTCTATTTATTCTGTCTTTACCTGAGAGAGTTGTATTAAAATAGACAGCCAAAACTCTGGATGTATCTATTTCTTCTGTCAGTTCTGCAGATCTTGCTTCCCCTTTTTTTCAGTTCTGTCTTTAGGCTGATACACATTTGATATTATTATGTCTTCTTAGTGAATTTATGGCTTTATCTTTGTGAAATGTCATTCGCTATCCCATCTGGTAATTCTGGGTTTCCCCTCCCTGGGCATAATCAGAAATGGCCTTTCAGGTTATCTAATTTATAAGTACACAGTGGCCATCTTAAAACGGGAATTCCGTCGCAGTCTGGTGGTTAGGTTTGTCACTTTCACTGCTGTGGGCCCAAGTTCCATCCCTGATCAGAGAACTAAGACACTGCAAGTTGTGAGGCCAAAAAAAAAAAAAAGAATTGTCCATAATATCCCTTATTAAACTCTTAATATCTGTAGCATCTGTAGTGATGTCACTTCTCTCATTCCTGAAATTCGTAATGTGTATCTTCTCTATTTCCCTTGTTAGTCTGACTATAGTTTTATCAATTTTATTATCTCCTCAAAAAACTAACTTTAAGTGTTATTTCCCCTGTTGTTTTTTCTGTTTCCTTTTTTATTGCATTCTTCTCTGGTGTTTACTTTGATTGAAGCTTAGCTCTTTGATGTTAGACATTTCTTTTCTAATGCTTAATACTTAAAGTATTTCTTCTAAGCATCACTTTAATTGTGTCTCCTAAATGACTGGTTGTTTTCACTTTTGTCTTGGTCAAAATATTCTCTGATTTTCTTTGACACATGGATTATTTAGAACTGTATTGTTTAATCTTTACATAAATTAAAAATTTTAAGATACCTTTGTTACCTTTCTAAGTTAATTCTGTTTTAGTCAAGAAAAAATATCTACCTAATTCTATCCTTTAAATTGTTTTGAGTCATTATAAAGCCAGTGTATTATCTATTATTTGTTATTGTTCTGTGTCTACTTGGCAAGAATGCTTTTCTTTCAATGTTTGGGTGGGTCATCACAAATGTCAGTTTGGTCAAGTTGGTTGGAAAGTTCTTTGACTCTTCTATGCAATTACTAATTTTCTATTTATTCTGTCTTTACCTGAGAGAGTTGTATTAAAATAGACAGCCAAAACTCTGGATGTATCTATTTCTTCTGTCAGTTCTGCAGATCTTGCTTCCCCTTTTTTTCAGTTCTGTCTTTAGGCTGATACACATTTGATATTATTATGTCTTCTTAGTGAATTTATGGCTTTATCTTTGTGAAATGTCATTCGCTATCCCATCTGGTAATTCTGGGTTTCCCCTCCCTGGGCATAATCAGAAATGGCCTTTAGACAGAAGGCTGTGACAATCATATGGCTCATAGCTGTTTCCTTTCTCTTTGGGATTATAGATGGCTATTCCAGATCTGCAATTGTTTCCAATTTTGTTCAATGTTCTACTTGGTTATGGTGAAAAGGTAAGTCCACAGCCTGTCATTCCCTCCTGTCTGGTAATAGAAGTGTGCCAATTTAATCATCACGCTTTTTCTTAGTACACTTAACAAATATTTATGAAGCACTTACTGTGGAAAGCCTGGAAACAGAGATAAGAGAGTCACAGATCAATGCTACAGAAACAAGTAAAAAGCTGTAATAGTGTGGCAGCTTCAAATACGGCCCCAAATTCTTCAGTGTTCCTTCCATGAAGAGATGGATTTTATTTCCTTTCCCCTTGAATGTACCTGCTGCAACTGCTTGTCCAGGGGAATACGACTGAAGAGCTGCGGTGCCCACTTCCTAGTTCTTAAGAAACTGGGAGTTTCCTCTTCCTGGCTCTTGCAGTGCTCCGTCCAATGTGCTGACACAGGGGAGGTCCCCTGTAGGTGTCCTGGGCAACAGCCAGGATCAACTGCCAGCATCAACTGCCAGACATGTGAGTGTGCAAGCTTTCAGGCCCAGGTGAATGGATCCCAGTCCTGAGCCACCTGGCTGTCCCTCTGTGGGAGACAGGCATGCTGTGCCTGCGGAGCTCTGTCCAAAGTTTTGGTGTGCAAGGAAAAGAAATGATTATTGTGGCCCTAAGTCAGGATTTTATGTAAGTCAGTAGTTTTATGTAGTAAAACACACTTAGTATAGTATCATTAAGTGCTATGATAGAAATGGCCAATAACCAACTCACTAATACATACTTAGTATGTGCCTGTTACAGTTCAGGTGTTGACTTAGGATAGGCTTTAGGGTATTGGAAGCTGAAGGAGATTTAGAGAAGGTGTAGAATTAGAGTAGGAGAGTAGCAAGAATTGCTCAGTTGGAGACATGGGAAGTATGGTGGCATCTGGAAGACTGAAGTAGAGGGTCTGAAAAAATGACTTGAAAAAGTGAGATTCTTCAGGCTTCCCTGGTGGCTCAGTGGTAAAGAATCCACCTGCCAATGCAAGAGACACAGGTTCGATCCCTGATCTGGGAAGATCTCACATGCCACAAAGCAACTAAGTCCTTGTGCCAGGACTACTGAACCTGTGTTCTAGGGTCCGGGAGCTGCAACTGCTGAAGCCCCCATGCCTTGAAAAGCCAGCTGCACAAATGTTCACTGAAGGTAAGTCCACAGCCTGTCATTCCCTCCTGTCTGGTAATAGAAGTGTGCCAATTTAATCATCACGCTTTTTCTTAGTACACTTAACAAATATTTATGAAGCACTTACTGTGGAAAGCCTGGAAACAGAGATAAGAGAGTCACAGATCAATGCTACAGAAACAAGTAAAAAGCTGTAATAGTGTGGCAGCTTCAAATACGGCCCCAAATTCTTCAGTGTTCCTTCCATGAAGAGATGGATTTTTTTTCCCTTTTCCCCCTTGAATGTACCTGCTGCAACTGCTTGTCCAGGGGAATACGACTGAAGAGCTGCGGTGCCCACTTCCTAGTTCTTAAGAAACTGGGAGTTTCCTCTTCCTGGCTCTTGCAGTGCTCCGTCCAATGTGCTGACACAGGGGAGGTCCCCTGTAGGTGTCCTGGGCAACAGCCAGGATCAACTGCCAGCATCAACTGCCAGACATGTGAGTGTGCAAGCTTTCAGGCCCAGGTGAATGGATCCCAGTCCTGAGCCACCTGGCTGTCCCTCTGTGGGAGACAGGCATGCTGTGCCTGCGGAGCTCTGTCCAAAGTTTTGGTGTGCAAGGAAAAGAAATGATTATTGTGGCCCTAAGTCAGGATTTTATGTAAGTCAGTAGTTTTATGTAGTAAAACACACTTAGTATAGTATCATTAAGTGCTATGATAGAAATGGCCAATAACCAACTCACTAATACATACTTAGTATGTGCCTGTTACAGTTCAGGTGTTGACTTAGGATAGGCTTTAGGGTATTGGAAGCTGAAGGAGATTTAGAGAAGGTGTAGAATTAGAGTAGGAGAGTAGCAAGAATTGCTCAGTTGGAGACATGGGAAGTATGGTGGCATCTGGAAGACTGAAGTAGAGGGTCTGAAAAAATGACTTGAAAAAATGAGATTCTTCAGGCTTCCCTGGTGGCTCAGTGGTAAAGAATCCACCTGCCAATGCAAGAGACACAGGTTCGATCCCTGATCTGGGAAGATCTCACATGCCACAAAGCAACTAAGTCCTTGTGCCAGGACTACTGAACCTGTGTTCTAGGGTCCGGGAGCTGCAACTGCTGAAGCCCCCATGCCTTAGAGCCCATGCTTGCAACAAAAGAAGCCACTGCAGTGAAAAGTCCAGGCACTGCGACCAGAAAGGAGCCCTCACTGGCTGCAACTAGGAGGAAAACATGTACAACAATAAAGATCAACCTGAAAAAAAGCCCGTTCAGCAACAAAGACCCAGCACAGCCAAAATTAAATACATAAATTTAAATAATTTGTAATGGTATTTGTCAGGGGCCAGTTCTATAAGGATGTAATACTAAGGAACTAGGACCTAATTATTTATTTAATGACTGTATTCATTCCCCAGCTATCCTCCATAAAAGAGCTTTAATCTCTATATCTCCAGCATCTAGCATGGTGCTTGGTACGCATAAGGAGTTAATACACATTTATTAAATGATTAACTGAAGGAGCATGTGATAATTTTAAAGTAATAACATAATTTGATTTGTGTTTTAGAAAAATCATTCCAGCAGGGGAATGGAGAATGGTTTGGAGATAGGTAGGTGTCTTTACTGGGCTGTTAAAAGAACATGCCTTAGACTGGTGGCTTACACAAGAGATTTTTAGAACAGTTCTGGAAGCTGGAAATCTGAGATCAGGGGGCCAGCCTGGTCAGGTTCTGGAGAGCACTCTCTTCCTGGCTTGTAGACACAGTTGCCTTCTCACCGTGTCTTCACATGGCAGAGAGGAGGCAGTAAGTTCTTTGATATCTGTTCCTATAATGGCACTAATCCCACCAGGCGGGCCCCACCTTCAAGTCCTCATATAAACCTCAGTACCTAATTATCTACCAAAGGCACTGTCTCTAAATATTACTACATTGGAGGTGAGAATGTCAATATATGAATTGTGAGGGGACATGATTCAGTCCACAGCGGTAGGAAAGGAGAAGAACATAGTAGGAGATCAATGTAATGATTCATCTAAAAGATTATGGGAGTGTGAACTGAAGTAGTGTTAGTGAGGCTCCTGGGATACTTCTTTTCCTAAACCTTAAAATTACAGATTTTTCCTGCAGTAACTCCATTTGTGTGTTGCTGTGGTTTTTTTTTAATGTAGAAGAATTTTCAAATCAAACCAATAGAAGGGAATAACATATTAAAATTAATCACAGAGTTTAGTAAACACGTATTACAGGAGCACCTGAATGTGTGTTTTTTTCTGATGCTCAGTCCTGTTCAACTCTTTCTGATGCAATGGATTGTAGCCCACCAGGCTCCTCAGTTCATGGATTTCCCTGGCAAGAACACTGAAGGGAGTTGCCATTTTCTTCTTCTTTCCTGACCCAAGGATCGAAACTGAATCTCCTGTTTCTCCTGCATTGCAGGCGGATTGGATTTTTTACCACTGAGCCACTGGGGAAGCCCTTGAAAGTATCTCTATAATGTTAAAAACTATAGTAAAAGTAAAAGTGAAACTCATGTCGTTTCGTTTTAAAGGATAATCATGGAATGTGAACCGCAAAATACAAATCACTTTCACTTTCTATTGGGTTTTATGTTAAATAATATTAAAATGTTTATTATTTATAGTATATTAATCATTAAAACCATTTTTCCAGGTGAGTACATATGGATAACGCTATGAAGACTAATACATGTGTTTTGCCTTCAATTATTTCCAGTGCTCATATACTGATGATCAAGGCTTGAACAATTTCATCACTAGATTATTGCTGGCAACAGAGTTCTGCCAACAGTGACGCACAAAGCACATCCAAATGCTTCTTCATAAATATCTGGCTTTGATACAGGGCAATATGATTAATGTGCCCCAGACTCTTAATGTTCAGGAACTTGAGGAAGACAAGTTGCCACCTGATCCTGTCAGCTCAGTGATCAAGAACTGGTTTTTGGGAGAATTCTCTGAGTCACTGATCAGTGACAGTGATGCTTTGGAACACTGTAATACCTGCCATAATAAAACATGAACAAGCTTGGGTACTAGCTTCTTAAATGCTAATGAATTGATTATGGGGGGAAGGAGAAGAACATAGTAGGAGATCAATGTAATGATTCATCTAAAAGATTATGGGAGTGTGAACTGAAGTAGTGTTAGTGAGGCTCCTGGGATACTTCTTTTCCTAAACCTTAAAATTACAGATTTTTCCTGCAGTAACTCCATTTGTGTGTTGCTGTGGTTTTTTTTTAATGTAGAAGAATTTTCAAATCAAACCAATAGAAGGGAATAACATATTAAAATTAATCACAGAGTTTAGTAAACACGTATTACAGGAGCACCTGAATGTGTGTTTTTTTCTGATGCTCAGTCCTGTTCAACTCTTTCTGATGCAATGGATTGTAGCCCACCAGGCTCCTCAGTTCATGGATTTCCCTGGCAAGAACACTGAAGGGAGTTGCCATTTTCTTCTTCTTTCCTGACCCAAGGATCGAAACTGAATCTCCTGTTTCTCCTGCATTGCAGGCGGATTGGATTTTTTACCACTGAGCCACTGGGGAAGCCCTTGAAAGTATCTCTATAATGTTAAAAACTATAGTAAAAGTAAAAGTGAAACTCATGTCGTTTCGTTTTAAAGGATAATCATGGAATGTGAACCGCAAAATACAAATCACTTTCACTTTCTATTGGGTTTTATGTTAAATAATATTAAAATGTTTATTATTTATAGTATATTAATCATTAAAACCATTTTTCCAGGTGAGTACATATGGATAACGCTATGAAGACTAATACATGTGTTTTGCCTTCAATTATTTCCAGTGCTCATATACTGATGAT
The DNA here is from genome assembly GCA_022376925.1 of Tragulus kanchil. Taxonomy (NCBI): domain Eukaryota; kingdom Metazoa; phylum Chordata; class Mammalia; order Artiodactyla; family Tragulidae; genus Tragulus; species Tragulus kanchil. Next base: position 90,479,977 of record JAIOJX010000031.1, on the reverse strand, counting down.
CAAGGCTTGAACAATTTCATCACTAGATTATTGCTGGCAACAGAGTTCTGCCAACAGTGACGCACAAAGCACATCCAAATGCTTCTTCATAAATATCTGGCTTTGATACAGGGCAATATGATTAATGTGCCCCAGACTCTTAATGTTCAGGAACTTGAGGAAGACAAGTTGCCACCTGATCCTGTCAGCTCAGTGATCAAGAACTGGTTTTTGGGAGAATTCTCTGAGTCACTGATCAGTGACAGTGATGCTTTGGAACACTGTAATACCTGCCATAATAAAACATGAACAAGCTTGGGTACTAGCTTCTTAAAATGTTAAGAACCACTGGGACTAAGAGATCACATTTATTTTACATCATTAACTTTTTTCCTGCTTTTGAAAGAAACAGGCTTAGCATGAAAATATTTGGAAAATATAAAATGCATAATGAATGAAGTATCATCACAAATCTTACCATTCAGAGATAATCTTGATATTCTCATCTATGCCCTTTAAAACTTTAAAAATCTGGGGCATTGAGTACTCCTATATGGTTTTGTAGCCTGCTTTTTTGGGGGGTGGGGTGCTTTTATTGGTCTTTCATTGATCTATTTTCATCCATCTTTTTTCTCTGGCCCGTAAGGGCCTCCCATCGCAGTGGCCCTGTCCTGCAGAACACTGGCTCTGAGCGCATGCACTCCAGAGCTCTGGCTCGGTAGTTGGGGACACATCGGTCCAACCGCACCATGGCATGTGGGATCTTCCCAGGCCAGGGATCGAAGTGGCGCCCCTTGCACTGCAAGGTGGTGTCCCCACCCACTGGACCACTAGGGAAGCCCCTGTAGCCTGCTTTTTCTTTTCTTTTTAGAATTTTCCCTTTATTTTTATTTATTTAATTTTTGGGGGGTGGCGGTTTGGGGAGGGAGGGGGGGTGGGCGGGCCACTTCTATTGGTCTTTCATTTATCTATTTTCATCCATCTTTGTTCTTTGGCCCGTGTGGGCCTCCCATCCCAGAGGCCTCTGTTGTCGCAGAGCACCAGCTCTGGGCAAGTGCGCTCCAGAGCTCCGGCTCGGTAATTGGACACATTGGTCCAGCCGCTCCGCGGCACATGGGATCTTCCCAGGCCAGGGATCGAACCGGCGCCCATTGCATTGCAAGGCGATGTCCTTACCCACTGGACCACCAGGGAAGCCCTGTAGCCTGCTCTTATAAACATATGCATTTATATGTCTTTCTGTGTAAACATAGATCTGTATGATCACTTTTAATAGCTGGAGAACTTTTAGACTGTGTACGACGGCCAGTTCAGATGAAAATGATTACTTACCCTTTTTTAATGCTTACTATACGCTGGGTGTATACAGAGGGTTTTCATTTGTATGAATCCATTTGATCCTTATAACCGGATTATCATTTCCTATTTCATACAGACGAGGAAACTGAGGCGCCAAGAAGGAAGTAATCTGTCCAGTCTCTAGGGCATTTTCTTGGTTGACAGTGCTCTCTGATACTATAAACAAAGCTGTCATGAGTATCTTCACGTTCTTAAAGAATGTCTTTAGGATGAATTCCAAAAAGTGGAATTGTTGGGTCTAAAGGTACTTACATTCTTAAAAACTTGTTACACACTCCCCAATATTTCTCTTAGGGAGATTGTAATAATTTCACCCAACAACCCAGATCCTTGATTCTTTTTCATCTTTGTCTGACAAAAACGTATCTAAACGCTATTTTAATCTTTCCTTTTTCACTTTTAGAAATGAGATTTCACTCTTAACCGATTTTTCTAAGTACTCTTCGGCGATCAAAATACTCATCTTGTTGATACATGGTAAACGTTTACATGCTGTGATCGCTACGCCTCTACGTAATTTCAATTTACATGCAAGATGCTCCAAGTTCGTTTCAAGTGGGATGCCCAGTTATCTCGAGGATGCGCCTTAAAATTTCTGCAGGATACATAGAGCCTTTTGTTGTTAAGTAAACTTACAAATAAAATTAATAAATACGTTATTACTAATCACTTATCAAACTTTAGTTCCATTTTCATTGCTTTTGGTGGTGAGGTGGGGGGGGGGGGGGACTGTCTATCGTAGACCTTCTTGGGTTGTGCCATTAATTTTCCGATGACTGTAACTACTTGCTGACCGCACCGTTTGTAGGTGCCAACGCCCAGCTAGAAGTGCTTTCCACCGAGCTTCCAGGCGGGCGTTCGGGGACTCGCTGGAAGCCGCCTGCGCCGCCCGAGCCTCCGCGAGGAGCTGAGCGCCTGACACTCCCCTCTCGGGGATTCGGGCCAAGCCGCCCGCTCACATGACTTCTCACGAGCAAGCTTCTTGTCCCAGCGGGCAGAGAACGGAATTCATAGCCCTTTTACTTAGACGGGAATAGGAGTTTCCATCCTCCTCCTTGTAGAACACGACGTTGTGACCACCGACCGACCAGGGTGGAAGCGAGGGTCTTGCTCAGAAGCGACCCCTTCTCCTTCGGCTCAGCCTCTGATTCACGCTTGGGCTCGTTAGTCGGCTTCGGCGCGCCTGGAGGACCCCGTCCTCCGGAGGCTCAGAACCAATGCCAAGAGCGGAAACGCAGGCATCCCTGTCGCTGTCTCGGGGGGCTAATCAAAGGATGTCCGAACGGAGGGGGCGCTGGCGTTGGGCCGCTTTCGGCGGGACAGGCTGCGGGCAGGTTCTGAACAGGCGGCGCCCAGGGCACCCGGATTCCCGGCAGCCCCCGCGCCTGGGGCCTTCGCGACTCCGCCGCTCTTGCCGCCGCCGCCGCCGCCGCGGTTCCTGGGGGTCGGGGAGAGCTGAAGCTGTCTCGGGCCCCGGAGAGCGCGTCTCGGCCGCTGTTTTTACCCGAGGGAGACTTCCTTCCTGGGTCGCACCCTGACTTCTGTGGTGTCGAGGGGGAGTCCTCGCGGACACCTCTGCGCTCAGTGGAGATGCCTCTGTTTGCCACCAATCCTTCGATCAGGATGTACATGCAAGATGCTCCAAGTTCGTTTCAAGTGGGATGCCCAGTTATCTCGAGGATGCGCCTTAAAATTTCTGCAGGATACATAGAGCCTTTTGTTGTTAAGTAAACTTACAAATAAAATTAATAAATACGTTATTACTAATCACTTATCAAACTTTAGTTCCATTTTCATTGCTTTTGGTGGTGAGGTGGGGGACTGTCTATCGTAGACCTTCTTGGGTTGTGCCATTAATTTTCCGATGACTGTAACTACTTGCTGACCGCACCGTTTGTAGGTGCCAACGCCCAGCTAGAAGTGCTTTCCACCGAGCTTCCAGGCGGGCGTTCGGGGACTCGCTGGAAGCCGCCTGCGCCGCCCGAGCCCCCGCGAGGAGCCGAGCGCCCGACACTCCCCTCTCGGGGATTCGGGCCAAGCCGCCCGCTCACATGACTTCTCACGAGCAAGCTTCTTGTCCCAGCGGGCAGAGAACGGAATTCATAGCCCTTTTACTTAGACGGGAATAGGAGTTTCCATCCTCCTCCTTGTAGAACACGACGTTGTGACCACCGACCGACCAGGGTGGAAGCGAGGGTCTTGCTCAGAAGCGACCCCTTCTCCTTCGGCTCAGCCTCTGATTCACGCTTGGGCTCGTTAGTCGGCTTCGGCGCGCCTGGAGGACCCCGTCCTCCGGAGGCTCAGAACCAATGCCAAGAGCGGAAACGCAGGCATCCCTGTCGCTGTCTCGGGGGGCTAATCAAAGGATGTCCGAACGGAGGGGGCGCTGGCGTTGGGCCGCTTTCGGCGGGACAGGCTGCGGGCAGGTTCTGAACAGGCGGCGCCCAGGGCACCCGGATTCCCGGCAGCCCCCGCGCCTGGGGCCTTCGCGACTCCGCCGCTCTTGCCGCCGCCGCCGCCGCCGCGGTTCCTGGGGGTCGGGGAGAGCTGAAGCTGTCTCGGGCCCCGGAGAGCGCGTCTCGGCCGCTGTTTTTACCCGAGGGAGACTTCCTTCCTGGGTCGCACCCTGACTTCTGTGGTGTCGAGGGGGAGTCCTCGCGGACACCTCTGCGCTCAGTGGAGATGCCTCTGTTTGCCACCAATCCCTTCGATCAGGATGTCGGTAGGTGCTTTTGCGGCCCCCTGCCCACCTCGCGGCGGACCCCGAGCCCGCTCGGCGCCCTTTTGCCAGACGGTCTGGAGCCCCGGGCCGGGCGGAGCCCTGCTTCTTTCCTGAGGCTCTTTCTGTAAGAGTTTGGAGAAGGTTGGGGGCTAGGCGCATCCTTTTGGAAAATAGGGGGATGAGAGAGCCTGGGAAATGGGCCTCGAGCAGGGGCTGTGGTTACCGAAAGAACTGCTGGGGAGGTGGGTGTCCAAGGCCGCCGAGGAGCAGCTGGTGTGGCATCTGGTGCTGGGACGACGCTATCGAGAGCTAGGGAGCCCCAGCTGGCGTAGGATGGGCAGCTCTCTGGTGAAGTGTTTCTTGGGCACATGTGGAACGTTTGGAACTAGGAGAATGTTTTAGGTTAGCTTTCTTAGAGAACTTAAATAGATTTTATAACAGTGCCCGGGAGTGGGAGGAGAGAGCTTTTGGTTAAGAGAATACTCTTAAAAATACCGGGAGAGAGACGAAGATGGGATATTTGACAACAATGTAAACATCCTTGGGGATCTGCGCCACAGAGCTGCTTTCCTTGGGTAGGTCTCAATACCTTAAGAGTGAAAAGAGGGCCTGGGATCTGAAAAGGCCAATTTGTTCTGAATTTGAAATGCTCTATTTGTGTGTATTTCTTGAATCATTGGTTTTAAGTACCGATCATACCAATTCAACAGGTTATTTCTGTGTGTGTGTGTTTTCCTGGTCTGGGTAATATTTAAAGGAGCTTGAGTTTTCAGGGAGAGAATTTTGGGGTGATTTGAATACACTTAGGAACCACCTAGGCGCATATGTGCGGAATGAAAGCAAGTTCAGTACTCCCTGTAATTGCTCTTGTCAAGAAAAATAAGGACAAGCTTATGGAATTGGTTTTTCTGTGTTTGTGTATTATAATTATGAAGGGTCTGAATTTTGCTTTTTTAATTCCAATTTACAGCCTGCCACTGACGCTTGAGGCTTTGGGATAAGATTAGAAGAGTTCAGTCCTCTCCCTGACACTGCCTAGCTCAGAGTGAAATCATGGGCAAGTGAGTTAGGCTATTTGGGTCCTCATGTTCTCATCTTTGAAGAGAGGGGAGAGCCATTCTGTCTGTGGTTCAGTGAAATACTATGTGTAGAGGGTCTTCTGCCATGCCTTTAGATAGTAGGCACTGACTAATTGGTAACTTTCTTGGGTTCCAGTTTAAATGAACGTCCTGAATCTTAGCAGTGAATGGAACTTTAGAGACCACCAGTTTTATTTAATAAATGAATTGGGAAGGTAACAGTTTAATAAGCACTTTGCACACTATTTACAGGATACTGCTCAGTAACATAAGGGATAGAGTGACGAAGAAGAAACATGGTTGTTGCTCTCAGTCAGCTTTATAACGCACTGATTAACTTCCAGGGCAAATGCTTAAAGGGATTTCTTAATACCTGTTTCTTCTGTTTCCAGCACATTGATCTAGTTTTCATGGTCATATGTAACCTGGCTTCCACCTATCCAATCACCTTTATATCCTCTTGCCTTTTGAACACACATTTCCATTGAATTCTCACTGTCAAACCCTTTCCCAGGACCTGCACCACCCAGTTCAAACATATGTTCCTTCTTGCTTTTACACTTTAGCTTGTTTTGTTTTTTCTACCTTTCTACGTGTCTTCATGATTAAAGGCCAACTCAGCATCCAGCTCATAACCTGAATCATATCCTGATTACTCTAACCTAGGATTTCTCATTAGTGACACTATGGATGATTTGGACTAGGTAATGTGTTTGTCGCGGGCATCAGTCCTTTGCAATGTAGGCTGTTTAGCAGCATCCCTGACCTCTCCCTGTTGGACTACTGGCACCTCTCGCCAGCCAGCTCATAGGTATGATTCGAAACATCTCCAGACACACTAAGGAGCTTCCCTGGTGGCTCAGATGGTTGAGAATCTGCCTGCCATGTGTGGACCTGGGTTCACTCCCTGGGTCAGAAGGATCCCCTGGAGAAGATTATAATTATGAAGGGTCTGAATTTTGCTTTTTAATTTACAGCCTGCCACTGACGCTTGAGGCTTTGGGATAAGATTAGAAGAGTTCAGTCCTCTCCCTGACACTGCCTAGCTCAGAGTGAAATCATGGGCAAGTGAGTTAGGCTATTTGGGTCCTCATGTTCTCATCTTTGAAGAGGGGAGAGCCATTCTGTCTGTGGTTCAGTGAAATACTATGTGTAGAGGGTCTTCTGCCATGCCTTTAGATAGTAGGCACTGACTAATTGGTAACTTTCTTGGGTTCCAGTTTAAATGAACGTCCTGAATCTTAGCAGTGAATGGAACTTTAGAGACCACCAGTTTTATTTAATAAATGAATTGGGAAGGTAACAGTTTAATAAGCACTTTGCACACTATTTACAGGATACTGCTCAGTAACATAAGGGATAGAGTGACGAAGAAGAAACATGGTTGTTGCTCTCAGTCAGCTTTATAACGCACTGATTAACTTCCAGGGCAAATGCTTAAAGGGATTTCTTAATACCTGTTTCTTCTGTTTCCAGCACATTGATCTAGTTTTCATGGTCATATGTAACCTGGCTTCCACCTATCCAATCACCTTTATATCCTCTTGCCTTTTGAACACACATTTCCATTGAATTCTCACTGTCAAACCCTTTCCCAGGACCTGCACCACCCAGTTCAAACATATGTTCCTTCTTGCTTTTACACTTTAGCTTGTTTTGTTTTTTCTACCTTTCTACGTGTCTTCATGATTAAAGGCCAACTCAGCATCCAGCTCATAACCTGAATCATATCCTGATTACTCTAACCTAGGATTTCTCATTAGTGACACTATGGATGATTTGGACTAGGTAATGTGTTTGTCGCGGGCATCAGTCCTTTGCAATGTAGGCTGTTTAGCAGCATCCCTGACCTCTCCCTGTTGGACTACTGGCACCTCTCGCCAGCCAGCTCATAGGTATGATTCGAAACATCTCCAGACACACTAAGGAGCTTCCCTGGTGGCTCAGATGGTTGAGAATCTGCCTGCCATGTGTGGACCTGGGTTCACTCCCTGGGTCAGAAGGATCCCCTGGAGAAGGGAATGGCTACTCACTCTAGTATTCTTGCCTGGAGAATCCATAGACTATGGGGACAGTCCATGGGGTCACAGAGAGACAGGATTGACTTGACTAACAAAGACACAGCTCAATGTCCCCCGTGGGCACAAAATAGTTTCCAGTTGAGAAACATTGCTCTAGCCCACTGTAATCTCCACCCTTTTCAGACCTCCTGTCTTTAGCAGATTATTTTACATTAAAGGTAATCGTGGAGCTTCTCTGGTGGCTCAGAAGATAAAGAATCCGCCTGCAGTGCCGGGAACTGGGTTCAGTCTCTGGGCTGGGAAGATCCCCTGGAGAAGGAAATGGCAATCCACTCTAGAATTCTTGTCTGGGAAATGCCATGGACAGAGGAGCCTGACTGTAGTCCATGGAGCCACAAAGAGTCAGACATGACTGAGCAATTAACACTTTCACACAAATAATCATATCTTGCATTAGGCTCCTTGACTCTTATTGGTTGCTACAGAGGAGGTGCTTAAGGAAAGCTTGTTGAATTGAGACTGTGTCAGTTGAACCTGCCAGACCGTAAGGAGGTTTTGTTTACTGAAAAGCTCGCATTTTTGTTTGTCTTTGGCCACTCTGCCTGGTGACTTACAGGGTCTTAGTTCCCTGTCATACCTGCACTCTTGGCAGTGGAAGCACAGAGTCCTAACCACTGAACCACCAGGGAATTCCCAGAATATTTACTTTTTAAAAGCAGTCTTTAGTGTTTGGATCAGTTCTCTCCTCATGATCTGTATATCAAAATATCATGCAAGTTAATCTAAGAAGACTTGCCAGAGACTCTTGCCAGTAAATTATCCCTGGACAGAATCCAATAGATTTCTGTTTAAAGGTTTTCACTAGTATACCATACAGAATATAGAATATGTTGGTTTTTTTTTTTTTTTAATTGTGGCCTCTTTTTATTGATTTTTTATTTATTTTTATTTTTCATCCATCTTTATTCTTCGGCCTGTGTGGGCCTCCCATTGCAGTGGCCTCTCTCATTGCAGAGCACTGGCTCTGGGCGCATGTAATCCAGAGTGCTGACTGGTAACTGGACACACTGGTCCAGCCGCTATGCGGCATGTGGGATCTTCCCAGGCCAGGAATTGAACCATTGCGCCTTGCATTGCAAGGCGGACTCTACCCACTGGACCACCAGGGAAGCCCTGGAATACATTTAACAATATTTCTTCTCACTTTGTCCATCAGCGAGTGTCTCAATGATATACTCTCATTTGATATATTTACCACTTAATATTAGCATATATTTTTACCACTTCAAAATTAATTGCCTTTAGCTTTATTCATCAATAAACTGATAAACTGAAACCGTAAACCAGAGATTTACTGATTTATGCTGTGTAACTTTTTGCATAAAGAAGTAAATACTAATGATAGCTTTTCCTTTGAAGGAACACCTCAGTATGCTATTAGAACATGAGCTCCCTGAGGACAGAGGTGTTTCTTCAGTTTGTTTACCACTGTATCCCCAACATGTGGACCAGTGTCTGATACTAGTAAACATTCAGTAAACATTTATTGAATACATGAATCTCATTTCAGATTTATATTTCTTGCTCAGTTCAGCTTTTAAGTTATAAAGATAACTCATTCCATCATGTTTTTTTTCTTTTTTTTTTTTTTCCGAAGTCCCCGGTGACTTCCATCTTGCCAAATCCGTCAGTCAATTCCTAGTCCATTTCTTTGTTGATTTCTTAGGATTCCTGTTTGATGTACTTTATTCTCTTGGTTTCCAGGACACAAAACTTTTTCTAATTTTCTGCTTAGTTCTTTGTAAGTCTTTTTGGCTTCTCTTTTTTCTTTTTTTTTTTGTGACTTCCAGATGCTCAGTCTTAGAACTTCTTGTTTGGTATTTTTTTCCTTTGGAGTCTAAGGAGGCAATTTAGGTTGGTGTTAAGAATTCAGACTGTGGAACTGCACTGTCTGAACTTGGTTCCCAGGTTAGCTGCCTACCAGCAGTGTGCAGTCACTGATTGCTTAGATGCTCTGTGCCTCAGTTTCCTTATCTTTACTATGGGAAGTGGGATAATAATGTTTTTTGGTTTCTTCCCCACGTCTGCTCATTCCTTCATGTTGCCTGTTTCAGCAAAGGGCACTGCTGGTGTTTACTGTCACTTATCTCCGCTGTCTAGGAGTTATCGCTGATTCTCCTTTTTCCCTTACCCTCTGTGTCTGTATCAGTAAGTTCTTCTGGCTGTCCTTTAAGAGTATATCCAGAATCTCATCACTTCTTCTTTCATCACTATGATTTTGCTCCAGTCTCTTTTCAGTAGGTTGTGGCAGGAGCCTTCTAGTAGTCTTCCTCACTTCCACCCCCTTGACAATCAGTTCTCATTTACAAGGATCTATATTGCTAATTGCCTTTAGCTTTATTCATCAATAAACTGATAAACTGAAACCGTAAACCAGAGATTTACTGATTTATGCTGTGTAACTTTTGCATAAAGAAGTAAATACTAATGATAGCTTTTCCTTTGAAGGAACACCTCAGTATGCTATTAGAACATGAGCTCCCTGAGGACAGAGGTGTTTCTTCAGTTTGTTTACCACTGTATCCCCAACATGTGGACCAGTGTCTGATACTAGTAAACATTCAGTAAACATTTATTGAATACATGAATCTCATTTCAGATTTATATTTCTTGCTCAGTTCAGCTTTTAAGTTATAAAGATAACTCATTCCATCATGTTTTTTTTCTTTTTTTTTTTTTTCCGAAGTCCCCGGTGACTTCCATCTTGCCAAATCCGTCAGTCAATTCCTAGTCCATTTCTTTGTTGATTTCTTAGGATTCCTGTTTGATGTACTTTATTCTCTTGGTTTCCAGGACACAAAACTTTTTCTAATTTTCTGCTTAGTTCTTTGTAAGTCTTTTTGGCTTCTCTTTTTTCTTTTTTTTTTTGTGACTTCCAGATGCTCAGTCTTAGAACTTCTTGTTTGGTATTTTTTTCCTTTGGAGTCTAAGGAGGCAATTTAGGTTGGTGTTAAGAATTCAGACTGTGGAACTGCACTGTCTGAACTTGGTTCCCAGGTTAGCTGCCTACCAGCAGTGTGCAGTCACTGATTGCTTAGATGCTCTGTGCCTCAGTTTCCTTATCTTTACTATGGGAAGTGGGATAATAATGTTTTTTGGTTTCTTCCCCACGTCTGCTCATTCCTTCATGTTGCCTGTTTCAGCAAAGGGCACTGCTGGTGTTTACTGTCACTTATCTCCGCTGTCTAGGAGTTATCGCTGATTCTCCTTTTTCCCTTACCCTCTGTGTCTGTATCAGTAAGTTCTTCTGGCTGTCCTTTAAGAGTATATCCAGAATCTCATCACTTCTTCTTTCATCACTATGATTTTGCTCCAGTCTCTTTTCAGTAGGTTGTGGCAGGAGCCTTCTAGTAGTCTTCCTCACTTCCACTCTTGCTCTTGACAATCAGTTCTCATTTACAAAGGTCTATATTCTTTTAACAATCTTAGATACTGTCATTTACCTGCTCAAAACCTTCCAGGAGTTTCCCATTCTACATATTGGGAAATATAAGTTCCTACTGCAGCCCACAGTCTGATCCTTCCTGTGTTTCTGATATGATTATGATCTCCAAACATTCGCTCTAAGCTTCTTGGGTCTTAGTATGCCAAGCTCATTCCTGCTGCATTATCCGCATTGTGCCCTTTCCTTTGTCTAGGGTATTCCCCCATGTATTGGAAGATTTGATGTCCATCACATTGTTCAAGATTGCTCAGATGAGTTTCTAGGAGAGGTTTCCCCTAATTACGTTCTGCCAAAAATATCCATCTTCACCCACTCTGTGTCCTTGTTCCATTTTGTTTCTTCATTGTATTTGGCTACCTCCCGTTGATTGATAGATTGTCTTCTGTGTAGAATATAAACTCCATGGGAATGAGAATTTCCCAGTTCTCTTCCTAGGAGCTTAGGACCAATGCCTGGGACATAGCAAGCACTCAGTATGTATTTATTAAATAATAAGATATTGATACTTTGCACTCTCTCCACCTCTTTGGTGTTCTGTTATCTCCTAAAATAAGTCAAATCTGTCAGAAAACTGAGCTTATCTTTTCAGATGGGCTCTTTCTTAATTATATTGTTTATTTTATCATGTTCTAGTTATCTTGGTTTGAAACCCAAGAGACATCTTTGTATCATCACCCTGTGCCTGCCAAGTCATCATTCCTTTGTCTTTATAATACTGCATTTGCATTCCTAATCACACTGCTTTGGGCCAGTTCATTTTTTACAACCTTGGACAAGTTTTTAAGTCTGTTTTGTTAGCCCAGTCAGTATCAAACCCCTACCAGTTTAATTTTCCTAAATGTCAGTATCATGGTCTCCTGCAGGTGAGTGTGAGGGAAGGACCTTGCCTGGGCTTTGGGTTTAAATTTCAGGTGCAGCATTTACTCTAAGTAAGTGGGCAGAGTGTCCTCTAAGTTCACCTCCCACTTGTATGAGTAGGGATGAATGGATGGCCTCAGTGAATTGCTGTGAGGACTAGTTAAAAAGCACACAGCATTCTCTTTACCAGAATTGAATATTCCAGTTCAGCATGTTGAAAATCATAATTCAAACTTTTCTTCTTGAATGTGTTTTTACTCTTTTCTGATGACTGGTACTTCAGGGTACCTAGTCACCTATGTCAAGAACCTGGGAGTCATTCTTGAACTCTGTGGTTGTCATTTTCTAGATTTTCACAGTAGGTACATGCTCTCTGCAGTGGGCTGGCACCCTGAACTTGCCCTCGGGGATTCTGGTGCTTCCGTAGTCAATGTGCTTCTCTTCCTAATAACTCTTGAGTCTGTGCATCTGTCCCTCGGTTTGTTCCTCCCGTCCTTTCTGTACTCACTGCCACCTGGTCAGCCTCAGCTTGCTTTGTCAGGTGAGCAATCTAGCAGCTCTGTGGCCCCTGCTTCCAGTCTGTCCCCAGATGTTTTCCGAGTGACAATGGTATTTTTAAAAAGTAAATGGAATCCTGTGGCTCCTCTAATTAAAATAGTTGAATGACTACAGCTTTTTACAGGATTTTGCACTTTGCAGTGTGGCATGTATCACCTGCCCCTAATTTCTTCAGCCTCCACTCTTCTCCTCAGGGAGTGTGTCCTGGTTCGTTTCACACCATGGCTTTTCAACTGTAGATTCTCTGACCTCACACACTTTTCTCTTCATTATTAGTCCCTGTTAAGGCTGTTTTGAGGAGACGACACGTGAGGCACTCAGCCCAGTCACATTTCAGCTCCTCTTCTCATCCAGTTAAATGGTCTTTTGGAGGAGGCTACTCAGATTCTCTCCCTCTCTCAGAGAGAGAGGTTTAATTAACTTTACAGAGAGCACCTAGCTAATAAATGTCTGAACCAGAATTCAAGTGCAAGTAGTCTAACTCAGTCTTTACTCAGACTAAATAATTGGCAGTTTCTAGCAGAATATAAGCCCCCTCTGTAGGTCTGTAGGCCTTCCCAGATGGCAGGAGTGGTAAAGAACCCGCCCGTCGATGCAGGAGACATAAGAGACATGGGTTTGATTCCTGGGTTTGGAGGCTTCCCTGGATGAGGGCATGGCAACCCACTCTAGTATTCTTGCCTGGAGAATGTTATGAATGGAGGAGACTGGGAAGCTATAGTCCATGGAGTCACAGAGTTGGACACGACTGTTAGCACACACTTGGATTGTAAGAGTTGGAAGTAGTTTTTGTAAAAACATACTAGAGAGGAAGATGTGAAAATTCAGAGGACAGATCTGTTAAGGGTCTGCTGTCCACTGGGTTAGGAGATTTTGTACTCATTGTTCCTTTTGTTCCTGTTTTACTTCTCCTGTAGGTTATTCTTTCTAATACGTCTAAGTTTTCATTTCTGTCTTGTGCTCCTTGGTGAGACGCTTCCATGCTGTTCCTTGGACATGCCCCCGTTGGTGCTTCCGTAGTCAATGTGCTTCTCTTCCTAATAACTCTTGAGTCTGTGCATCTGTCCCTCGGTTTGTTCCTCCCGTCCTTTCTGTACTCACTGCCACCTGGTCAGCCTCAGCTTGCTTTGTCAGGTGAGCAATCTAGCAGCTCTGTGGCCCCTGCTTCCAGTCTGTCCCCAGATGTTTTCCGAGTGACAATGGTATTTTTAAAAAGTAAATGGAATCCTGTGGCTCCTCTAATTAAAATAGTTGAATGACTACAGCTTTTTACAGGATTTTGCACTTTGCAGTGTGGCATGTATCACCTGCCCCTAATTTCTTCAGCCTCCACTCTTCTCCTCAGGGAGTGTGTCCTGGTTCGTTTCACACCATGGCTTTTCAACTGTAGATTCTCTGACCTCACACACTTTTCTCTTCATTATTAGTCCCTGTTAAGGCTGTTTTGAGGAGACGACACGTGAGGCACTCAGCCCAGTCACATTTCAGCTCCTCTTCTCATCCAGTTAAATGGTCTTTTGGAGGAGGCTACTCAGATTCTCTCCCTCTCTCAGAGAGAGAGGTTTAATTAACTTTACAGAGAGCACCTAGCTAATAAATGTCTGAACCAGAATTCAAGTGCAAGTAGTCTAACTCAGTCTTTACTCAGACTAAATAATTGGCAGTTTCTAGCAGAATATAAGCCCCCTCTGTAGGTCTGTAGGCCTTCCCAGATGGCAGGAGTGGTAAAGAACCCGCCCGTCGATGCAGGAGACATAAGAGACATGGGTTTGATTCCTGGGTTTGGAGGCTTCCCTGGATGAGGGCATGGCAACCCACTCTAGTATTCTTGCCTGGAGAATGTTATGAATGGAGGAGACTGGGAAGCTATAGTCCATGGAGTCACAGAGTTGGACACGACTGTTAGCACACACTTGGATTGTAAGAGTTGGAAGTAGTTTTTGTAAAAACATACTAGAGAGGAAGATGTGAAAATTCAGAGGACAGATCTGTTAAGGGTCTGCTGTCCACTGGGTTAGGAGATTTTGTACTCATTGTTCCTTTTGTTCCTGTTTTACTTCTCCTGTAGGTTATTCTTTCTAATACGTCTAAGTTTTCATTTCTGTCTTGTGCTCCTTGGTGAGACGCTTCCATGCTGTTCCTTGGACACTTGCTTACCCCTCTGGTTAGAAGAGCTTCAGATGGCTCAGCCAATAGGATTTCCAGTGCTCAGGATGGACAGGATATTGAAAACTGAGTCTGGTAATCTCCAGAAGAGGGTGATTTCTTTAGGTCTTGCATTTTCCACTGGCCATTGGATGAACTTGTGCATCCATTGAGTCTTTGGAATGAGTCTTTGTCCTCTAACCTGAACATCAGGCACAATCATCCTGGCATCATTTCTCCCCGAATCTCTGACAGGCATACATTTTGAGAAAATCAAGAATCGCTGCTTATCACAAAAGAATACTTGAGCTGATTTGTTGAGGAGAGACTCCTGAGATAGCCCGTTGAGAAGACTCCTGAAATGCAGAGAGTCTCAGGGCATGATTTTCTCGGTACTACTAGGCAAGTTTTCTCAATCTCCTATTTTTGAGTATAATGGTAAGGATAATCTGAGAATAAAATGAGATCATTATGAAGCTTTGAATTCTTTCAAAGCTAGTCTGTTATTTTTACTTGTCACTTTTCCCTTTCCCGCAAACCCTGTTTAAGTGGAGCTGCTGCTGATAGTTTGTTTTTCTGATTTAAGAAATATTTATTGTACAGCTCAGAGGAGCTGTGCTGCTGCTCTTGATCTTGAGGCAGCACCAGGTAAAGAGGGGGCAGTGTCAGCGTGCTGAGGTAAGGTGCCTCTCCCGTCAGTGAGCTTGAGTTAGATCCTAGTCCTGTGCATGCACAGGAAACTGTTTAGCATAATGTCTGCTAATGACTAGACCAGACACTCCTGGGTATGCCTTAGTTCAGATCATCCTTAGTTATGATAATAGACAATTTGCATTTGATCAGACATAAGCGTGCCATTTCCAGTTAGCTAGCTACTTTTTAATAAGTTAAGTTTAACTATTATATATTTTCCACTTTTAAAAAATTTATTGGAGTATAGTTGAGTTACAGTGTTATGTTAGTTTGCAGTATACAGCAAAGTGAATCATTATGCATATACATACATATATATGTATATATCTGCTTTTTTATTTTTAGATTCTTTTTTCACATAGGCCATTACAGAGTGTATTATATTATTTGGTAAATAAACTGATAGGTTTTAAGATTTAAGTGTGTTCTTTTAAAAAATGCACTAGGCTTTTAAAAGATCTGCTTGGCTACAGTCACTGAGGATGATGAATTATTGAAGTGCATTACCAGATCAGAGTGATACTTGCTTTCCTTTTTGCAATGAAGTGCAGTCATACCTCCATATCTGTAGGACTCCTGTGGTCACAGAAGTGCGGATGTTCAAGTCCCTCATATGTGCAAATTGCCTGTGCACATCTTCCTATATGCTCTTTTTTTTTTTTAACAAGTTGGGGAAAATGTCAACATATGGAAAATTATAAAAAATATTCTTTACAAATACTGAGCACTTACAAATTAATCAGACTTACAGACGCACAGAAAGAGAGATGGGCAAAGGCCATGAATAGGCATGTCACAGAAGAAAAATATACATAGTTGATATCAAGTGTGACACTTGACCTCACTAAATACATAGAAACTACAGTAAAAGTGAAATAGTTTTATCATTGGGTTTAGGCAATTATTTCTGAAAAATATTTTTGGCAGTGTTATTTGTGCTTAATGTAAGTATCCCCTTGTGAAAAGAAACCTGCTATCTTAAAAGCACACATTTAACATATATATATGTATGTATATGTATAAAATAAAGGATTGGAGGACTCTGCTACTTCCCTTGTGTGTTGGACATGAAAACATGAGATCTTTCCTTTCCTGCCAATGTTTCCTCCTTTTCCAGCTATTTTGAGAGTCTTTTTTTTTTTTTTTTTTTTTAAGATTTATTTATTTATTTTGGGCGGGGTTCGGGTTGGGGAGGGAGGGGACCGGGCGGGCCTTTCATTTCTTTCATTTCTCTATCTTCATCCGTCTTTGTTCTTTTGGCTCCTGTGGGTCTCCCATCGCGGTGGCTTATGTCTCTGCAGAGCGCCGGCTCTGGGCGCATGCGCTCCAGAGCTCCGGCTCGGTGATTGGACACATGGGTCCAGCTGCTCCGCGGCATGTGGGATCATCCCAGGCCAGGGATCGAACCGGCGCCCCTTGCACTGCAAGGCGGTGTCCTTACCCACTGGACCACCAGGGGAAGCACATATTTTGAGAGTCTTGCTCGATCAGTTTTATTGAACACGTGACCAAAACCCCTTAGGGATTTTGGCAGAAAAATTCAGATTTAAGGTATTCGGGAGAGTCAAGAAGAACTCCCTTTGAGTTCTTCCCAAAGGAGACAAATGCTGCCATATACTTTTGATCAGGGGTCCCAACCTCCTGGGATCTAATGCCTGATGATCTGAGGTGGAACTGATGTAATAAGAATAGAAATAAGAGTACACAGTAAAAGTATTATGCTTAAATGGCCCCCAAAACCATCCCCTGCCCGATCCCTGGTCTGTGCAAAAATTGTCTTCCATGAAATCAGTCCCTGGTGTCAAAGAGGTTGGGGATCACTGCTCTAAGTCCTTACTAGGTTACTTGTGGTAACCTAATGAAATGTAAATGCTATGTAAATAATTGTGAACACACTGTAAGTGCTGTGTGAATAGTCACCCACACAGCACATTTAGGTTCTGCTGTTTGGAACCTTTTAGGATTTTTTTTTTTTGGCCTTTTTCTTGGTGGGGGGCACCTCTGTTGGTCTTTCACTTATCTACTTTCATTCATCTTTGTTCTTTGGCCCGTGTTCTTTGACCCACGTGAGCTCCAGAGTTCCAGCTTGGTAGTTGGACACATTGCTCCAGCCGCTCCACGGCACATGGGGTCTTCCCAGGCCAGGGATCAAACCAGTGTCCCTTGCACTGCAAGGCGGACTCTTTACCCACTTGACCAACAGGGAAGCCCTTAATTTGGCCTTTTTTTTTAATTGGTTATTTATTTTTTTGTTTTCATCCATCTTTATTCTTTGGCTTGTGTGGGCCTCCCATTGCAGTGGCCTCTTGTTGCAGAGCACTGACTCTGGGCGCATGGCCTCCAGAGCTCTGGCTCGACACACTGGTCCAGTCACTCTGCGGCACGTGGGATCTTCCTGGGCCAGGGATTGAACCGGTGCCCCTTGCACTGCAAGGTGGATTCTTTACCCACCAGACCACCAGGGAAGCCTGGGATTTTTTTCTGACTGTCTTTGACCTGTGGATGCTGAATCTGTAAATGTCAGATTGGAGGGTATTGTTCAGGGTGACTCACTCACTCACTCTTCTTGGGTATCAGAGGGTTTAGGGGTTTAGTGGGGCAAGGTTCTGGGACTCCTCAGAACAGTTCCCCTTGGATTTACTTCACACGTTGGATTTCCTTTAAGATACATTTTTTTTCTTAGAAAAAAGACGGTTGAATAACAAAAGACTTTACTGATTATTGTTCTCATTTTCTGGAAGTGTGTGTGAAAGTTAGGCATTCAGTCCTGTCCAACTCTTTGTGACCAGGCTCCTCTCTCCATGTAATACTCCAGACAAGAATACTAGAGTGGGTAGCCATTCCCTTCTCCAAGGGATCTTCCTGAACCAGGGATCGAACCCAGGTCTCCTGCCTTGAGACAGATTCTTTACTATCTGAGCCACCAGGAAGCCCCAATTTCCTGAGTGGTAAGGGCATCTTGCATATTTATGGTGAGTTCCTGGGACAGAACCTTGGTTTACCACTCAGCATGGGGGCTGGTCCCTCCAAAATAAACTAACCTTGTGATTAGGTGACTGAGGTTTTGAGCCCTGTCTTATCAGCTAGACATCCACAAAAAGGCCTGGGATGTTGGTCTTTCACTTATCTACTTTCATTCATCTTTGTTCTTTGGCCCGTGTTCTTTGACCCACGTGAGCTCCAGAGTTCCAGCTTGGTAGTTGGACACATTGCTCCAGCCGCTCCACGGCACATGGGGTCTTCCCAGGCCAGGGATCAAACCAGTGTCCCTTGCACTGCAAGGCGGACTCTTTACCCACTTGACCAACAGGGAAGCCCTTAATTTGGCCTTTTTTTTTAATTGGTTATTTATTTTTTTGTTTTCATCCATCTTTATTCTTTGGCTTGTGTGGGCCTCCCATTGCAGTGGCCTCTTGTTGCAGAGCACTGACTCTGGGCGCATGGCCTCCAGAGCTCTGGCTCGACACACTGGTCCAGTCACTCTGCGGCACGTGGGATCTTCCTGGGCCAGGGATTGAACCGGTGCCCCTTGCACTGCAAGGTGGATTCTTTACCCACCAGACCACCAGGGAAGCCTGGGATTTTTTTTTTCTGACTGTCTTTGACCTGTGGATGCTGAATCTGTAAATGTCAGATTGGAGGGTATTGTTCAGGGTGACTCACTCACTCACTCTTCTTGGGTATCAGAGGGTTTAGGGGTTTAGTGGGGCAAGGTTCTGGGACTCCTCAGAACAGTTCCCCTTGGATTTACTTCACACGTTGGATTTCCTTTAAGATACATTTTTTTTCTTAGAAAAAAGACGGTTGAATAACAAAAGACTTTACTGATTATTGTTCTCATTTTCTGGAAGTGTGTGTGAAAGTTAGGCATTCAGTCCTGTCCAACTCTTTGTGACCAGGCTCCTCTCTCCATGTAATACTCCAGACAAGAATACTAGAGTGGGTAGCCATTCCCTTCTCCAAGGGATCTTCCTGAACCAGGGATCGAACCCAGGTCTCCTGCCTTGAGACAGATTCTTTACTATCTGAGCCACCAGGAAGCCCCAATTTCCTGAGTGGTAAGGGCATCTTGCATATTTATGGTGAGTTCCTGGGACAGAACCTTGGTTTACCACTCAGCATGGGGGCTGGTCCCTCCAAAATAAACTAACCTTGTGATTAGGTGACTGAGGTTTTGAGCCCTGTCTTATCAGCTAGACATCCACAGAGGGGAAAGAGGCCTGGTGATGGAGTTCCAGGAGGTGGCCCATCATGCAGCCAACCTTCCCTTCATGACGAAACCCCCATAAAAACTCCAGACTTGGAACCTCCTTTGAGCCTCCTGATGGGTGGTCACCAGTGGTGTGTCAGGAGGATGGTGAACCCTGAGGGTGCAGAGGCTCTGCCCTTGAGGTCCTCCCAGACCTAGCCCTGTGCAGATCTCTTCTATGGCTAGTTGACATTTGCATCTTTTATAATAAAACTAATTACAGCTGGTTTTCTGTGTTCTGTGAGTAGTTATAGTCAGTTAGTGAATCTGAGAAAATAGGGGAAACCCCTGAATCTGAAGCTAGTTGGTCAAAAGTGCCTGTGGTCCAGGAAGCCCAGAGCTTGTTTCTTGTGTCTGAAGTGAGGGGAGACTTGTGGAGTCCCGTACATTCAGCCTGTGAAGAGTGTGCTAACTCCGGCTAGGTAGCATTTAACCTGTAGAGGATTTCTGCACTGAAAAGTAGAATTTGAAAAACCACTGAAATGTTATTAAAGGTCTTTGTTTCTATGACGCTTATGGATTCATATTGCAGCTGTGTGATCAGATTTAGCATTTATTGAGCATTTAGGCTGAAATCATGGATATTGTAGCAGTTGTTATTTTCAAGAGATTTACCATTGTGGAAGCCTGACCATGCCACTTTGGCTGCTGTCCTCCTGGCACACCTGCCGGTGAGAGCTCATTGAATGGCATTTCAGCGTTTGCTTTCAAAGTCACCCATTTAGTTTCCAGGGTAAGGCTAAGTTTCTCATTATAGTTTCTTCCCTCTCCTCTTCCGAATTATGTTTTACATGTTGACAGTAGATTCATGTTTTTCCTAAAAGTCTAGCTCTGATCAGATTGTTTCCTTGCTCAAAATTTTCATATCTGTCTGGTGTTTCTTGAATTAATACAGATACACTCTTGGTCAAAGCTCATTTAAAGTGACTTAGTGAGTCTGGACATTCTTTCACTTGTGGTGGTATATTGCCTGACTCAGTTTTTCCCTGATTGACTTTCTTAGCATTCTCAATAAAGGGGCAAATGAGAAAAGACTTTTGATACTGATCTTTTCTACTGATGCACATGGTGACTTGGTGCATTGACTCAGGTGTTCTGAGCTTTCTTGGTATGTTATTGTTACATATTGACAAGAACTTTCGATCTCAAAAGACTTCTGTAAGTCTACCTTGTTTTAGGGATAGAGTAAACAACAAGGGCCTTCTCTGGTGGCTTAGTGGTGAAGACCTTTCTGCCAGTGTGGGAGACCCTGGGTTAGGAACGTCCCTTGGAGGGGGAAATGGCAACTCACTCCAGTATTCTTGCCTGGAGAATTCCATGGACAGAGGATCCTGGCAGGCTACCAATCATGGGGTTGCATTTTGGGTCTTGAAAATACCTCTCACGAAGTACTCTCTGTTTCAGCCAGCCTGCATTCTTCTTCATACTTCGCTGTTTTCATAACCTTATTGTATTTACTTAAATAGAAGTTAGTTTATTATTAATCCTGTTCTCTTCTTAGTTTCTTAATACATTGAGAATCCTTTCCTGATACTCCTTTTCTCGCCTCCCAAGTCTTTACCCTTTTTTTCAGTTGTTTTAGGTTTTGCATTTTTTTTGTGATACTTTTCCTATCTATTCAAGTCTCTATCCGCTGGTTTCATTTTTTTCCTTTTTTTAAAGTATTTACTTAATTTTAATTGATTGGTTACAGTATTGATTTGATTTCTGTCATACATCAACATGAATTAACCATATGTGTACATATGTCTCCTCCCTTCTCCTGTCTCCCCTGACCCAGGTTATTACAGAGCCCCAGTTTGAGGTCCCTGAATCATACAGCAACACTGACTCAAACGAGTTCCTTTTTTATGGCTGAGTACTATTAAACTGTATATACGTACCATGGCTTCTTTATCCATTCATCTGTCGATGGACATCTAGGTTGTTTCCATGTCTTGGTTATTGTAAACAGTGCTGCAGTTAACATTGGGATACATGTGTCTTTTTCATTTTCCTGTTTTGAGTCTACACTACTTCAGATACAGCCTGGTCTAGACTAGCTACTTACTCCATTTTGTTGGATATCTGTCCAGATTCTGTAATTTCCTGCAAATAAGTCATGTTACCAAGATCTCAGATGTCTCGGACATTTGTGTTGGTTCTTACACACGGAATTGATTTGTGTGAATAGCCTGCTTTGGTTATCTTTATTTTAGAAGATGGTAGGTTGATTAGGCATAGGTACCCTACCTACCACTACCAGTGGGCTGTCACCCACTGCTGCCTTATTATTTGTTCTAGTTCTCCAAGGGCGGCTGTAAGGGTGGCTGTATCGTGTGGAACTCTGATATTTACCACGTATTATAAACCTGTGAAAAATGTGGACAAAATTGGCTTCTTTGTATTTTCTGCTTTTGAAGTGGCTATGACTGACCTCTGGCTCTCACTAATAAGTCACAATGGGGAAATGAGTGTTTCCTGTTGAACCAGATAGCAAGGGCTTTGAGGGGAACAGAGGATCAGGAATTTCACTATCTCTTCCCTAAGACTTATCATTATGAGGAAGAATCTTGGTATGGATCAGATTTCTCACCTTCAAACTATCTCAGGTTAAAAGAATGGAGAAGTTAGTGAAGATCTTGCAGATGTTGTCTTTCAAAATAGCAGTTAGTGGAGTTATAACACTCCAATCAAGATAGGTTACCTTCAACTTCTGTCTTTTGTTTTTGAAGGTAATGGTTATTTCCTTTTGAAGTGTTTTCTCTCTTACATGGACTCTTGTTTGTTCTAAGTTGCTTTCTTCTGTGTTGGATTTGCTAATATTTTATTTAGGAGTTTTGCATCTGTTTTTAAGAGAGATGCTGAACTGTAGTTTTCTTTTGTAAAATCTATGGTATCTGATTTTTCATGGAGGTGGGTAGAGTTTTTAACATTAACTTTTTTCTTTTTTTTTTTTTTTGGTTCTTCTTGTTTATTGCTACCAACTCATCTCCCTCCACGCTGCTCAGACATGCATGCTCAGTCATGTAGCCTCATGGACTGCATTCCTCCAGGCTCCTCTGTCCATGAGATTTCCCAGGCAAGAACACTGGAGTGGGTTGCCATAACATTAACTTTTTTTTTTAAAGAGTCTTTACAGCATTGCTTCTGTTTTATGTTTTTGGGGTTTTTTGATCCTGAGGCAAATGAGATCATACTCTCTGATCAGAAATCGTACCCGCACCTCCTGCACTGGAAAACAGACTAACCACTGTAACCATCAGGGACGTCCCTGTGGCTTTCTTTTCTACTAGTGTCTTTGGTTTTAGTACTGGGGTAATACTGTGCATTACAGCTTCCCCAGTGGCTCAAGAATCGCCTTCCAGTGCAGGAGACTCAAGTTTGATCCCTGTGTCAGGAAGATCCCCTGGAGAAGGAATTGGCAGCCCACTCCGGTATTCTTTCCTGGAGAATCCCATTGGCAGAGGAGCCTGGCGGGCTTAAAGCCCATGGGGTCACAAAGGAGATGGACATGACTTAGTGACTTCATTTCTCTTTGAAGTTCACATTTATCTTTTGTGTCAGTTATTTTGACATTCTGTAGTTAGCCTTTGAGGGGAACAGAGGATCAGGAATTTCACTATCTCTTCCCTAAGACTTATCATTATGAGGAAGAATCTTGGTATGGATCAGATTTCTCACCTTCAAACTATCTCAGGTTAAAAGAATGGAGAAGTTAGTGAAGATCTTGCAGATGTTGTCTTTCAAAATAGCAGTTAGTGGAGTTATAACACTCCAATCAAGATAGGTTACCTTCAACTTCTGTCTTTTGTTTTTGAAGGTAATGGTTATTTCCTTTTGAAGTGTTTTCTCTCTTACATGGACTCTTGTTTGTTCTAAGTTGCTTTCTTCTGTGTTGGATTTGCTAATATTTTATTTAGGAGTTTTGCATCTGTTTTTCAGAGAGATGCTGAACTGTAGTTTTCTTTTGTAAAATCTATGGTATCTGATTTTTCATGGAGGTGGGTAGAGTTTTTAACATTAACTTTTTTCTTTTTTTTTTTTTTTGGTTCTTCTTGTTTATTGCTACCAACTCATCTCCCTCCACGCTGCTCAGACATGCATGCTCAGTCATGTAGCCTCATGGACTGCATTCCTCCAGGCTCCTCTGTCCATGAGATTTCCCAGGCAAGAACACTGGAGTGGGTTGCCATAACATTAACTTTTTTTTTTAAAGAGTCTTTACAGCATTGCTTCTGTTTTATGTTTTTGGGGTTTTTTGATCCTGAGGCAAATGAGATCATACTCTCTGATCAGAAATCGTACCCGCACCTCCTGCACTGGAAAACAGACTAACCACTGTAACCATCAGGGACGTCCCTGTGGCTTTCTTTTCTACTAGTGTCTTTGGTTTTAGTACTGGGGTAATACTGTGCATTACAGCTTCCCCAGTGGCTCAAGAATCGCCTTCCAGTGCAGGAGACTCAAGTTTGATCCCTGTGTCAGGAAGATCCCCTGGAGAAGGAATTGGCAGCCCACTCCGGTATTCTTTCCTGGAGAATCCCATTGGCAGAGGAGCCTGGCGGGCTTAAAGCCCATGGGGTCACAAAGGAGATGGACATGACTTAGTGACTTCATTTCTCTTTGAAGTTCACATTTATCTTTTGTGTCAGTTATTTTGACATTCTGTAGTTAGCCAAATGTGTGCTAAGGATTGCTGTCTTCACTGAGAAGTGATCTCTTCCCCATTATATAATGCCTCTGCCCCTGATAATTTTCCTTGCTCCGGGTTTGACTCCATCAGAAATTAATACAGCGGCTCCCACTTCCGTGTGATTAGTGTCGTCAGCATGCTGTCTCTTTCTATCCCTTTACTTTATGTGTCTTTGTGTTTAAAGTGGGCTTCTTGTAGTTGACATTTGATTGGATCTCATTTTTTAATCTCTCTGACAATCTCTGCTTATATTTAGACCATTAACATTTAAATTGGTTATCTATACTGTTGGATAAACATCTGCCTTATATGTTACAATTTTCTAACTGTGGCCCTTGTTCTATGTTCATGTTTCTTATACTTTTCCACCTGTCTTTTGTAGGTTTAGTTGAACATTTTATGATTCCATTTTCTCTTTTTTAACAGGTCAGTTATATATATTTTTTCTACTTTCATTGGTTGTCTTAGAGTCTGTAGTATATATATACATTTATTTTTTTATTTTTTTTAAATGTCTTTTTTTTTTTCCTTTATTTTAAAGATTTTACAGAGTTTTGTTGTTCATCAACATGTATGTTCCCAGATCATTCATATGTATATCCCTGGACCCTCCCCCTATCCAGTTTCCCCCTCCCATCCCTGCAGACCATTGCCCCAAGTGGTTGTAGGTACTCCTATTCCCCTAGCACAATGACAATAGCTGTCTTTTCCACACATGACAGCATAGGTTTCCGTGTTACTCCCTCCATGCCTCCCTCCCACTGTTCGGTCTCCACAATGTCTTTATGTCCATTCTCTGTTTTTTCATGAGTTCACTGTGTGTGTTATCATGACCATCTTACTAGATCCCATATATATGAGTTAGTATACTATACTTGTCTTTCTCTTTTTGACTTACTTCACTTTTTATGATAGGTTCTAGAGCCAGCCACCTCATTAGGACTGAGTCTTCTGCATTTCTTTGAATAGCTGAGTAGTATTCCATTGTATATATGTACCAGAGCTTCTGTATCCATTCATTTGTCAATGGACATCTAGGTTGCTTCCATGTTCTGGCTATTGTATAGAGAGCTGCAATGAACATTGGGGTACAGGTGCCTCTTTCAGTTTTGATTTCATCAGGATATAGGCCTAATAGTGGGATTGTTGGGTCATAGGGTGCTTCTATTTTTAGTTTTATAAGGAATCTCCGTATTGTCTTCCATAGAGGTTGTATCAGTTTACATTCCCACCAGCAATGCAAGAGGGTTCCCTTTTCTCTGCACCCTCTCCAGCATTTGTTGTCTGTCAATTTGTTGATGATGGCCATTCTGACGGGTGTGAGGTGGTATCTCGTTGTGGTTTTAATTTGCATTTCTCTAATGATAAGCGAGGTTAAGCATTGTTTCATGTGCTTTTGGGCCACCTGTATGTCCTCTTTGGAGAGGCGTCCCTTTAGATCTTTTTCCCATTTTTTGATTGGGTTGTTCCTTTTTCCTGTGCTGAGTTGTCTGAGTAGCTTGTAGATTTTGGAGATTAATTCTTTGTTGTTTCATTTGCTATGATTTTCCACCACTCTGTGGGGTGTCTGTCGAGCTTTTTTGTAATTTCTTTTGCTGTACAAAAGCTTTTAAGTTTCATGAGGTCCCATATGTTCACTTTTCTTTTCAGTTCCACTATTTTAGTAGGTGGGTCAGAGAAGATCTTGCTTTGATTGATGTCCTTGAGGGTTTTGCCTATATTCTCTTCTAAGAGTTTGATGGTTTCTGGTCTTACATTTAGGTCTTTAATCCATTTTGAGTTGATCTTAGTGTATGGGGTCAGGGAATGTTCCAACTTCATTTTTTTGCATGTAGCTGTCCAATTTTCCCAGCACCACTGGTTGAAGAGGCTGTCTTTGTCCCATTTTATAGTTTTTCCTCCTTTGTCAAAAATAAGGTACCCATAGGTGTGTGGGTTGATCTCTGGGTTCTCAATCTTGTTCCATTGGTCTATAGTTCTGTTTTTGTGCCAGTACCATACTGTCTTGAGGACTGTTGCTTTGTAGTAGAGTCTGAAGTTAGGGAGGCTGATTCCTCCAACTCCATTCTTCTTCCTCAGGATTGCTTTGGCTATTTGGGGTCTTTTATGTTTTTATATGAACTGTATTATTCTTTGGTCTAGTTCTGTGAAAAATGTCATTGGTAACTTGATAGGGATCTAATTCAATCTGTAGATGATATTTGGCAGCATGGTCATTTTCACAGTATTGATTCTTCTGACCCAGGAACACGGAGTATCTCTCCATCTGTTTAAGTCTTCTTTAATGTCTCTCATGAGTGTCTTGTAATTTTCTGTGTACAATTCTTTTGTTTCTTTGGGTAGGTTTATTCCTAGATATTTGATTCTTTTGGTTGCAATGGTGAAGGGGATTGCCTTTTTGATTTTGTTTTCTGATTTTTCATTGTTTGTGTATAGGAATGCCAGTGATGTCTGTGTGTTGACTTTGTATCCTGCAACTTTGCTGAATTCATTGATTAGCTTGTAGATTTTGGAGATTAATTCTTTGTTGTTTCATTTGCTATGATTTTCCACCACTCTGTGGGGTGTCTGTCGAGCTTTTTTGTAATTTCTTTTGCTGTACAAAAGCTTTTAAGTTTCATGAGGTCCCATATGTTCACTTTTCTTTTCAGTTCCACTATTTTAGTAGGTGGGTCAGAGAAGATCTTGCTTTGATTGATGTCCTTGAGGGTTTTGCCTATATTCTCTTCTAAGAGTTTGATGGTTTCTGGTCTTACATTTAGGTCTTTAATCCATTTTGAGTTGATCTTAGTGTATGGGGTCAGGGAATGTTCCAACTTCATTTTTTTGCATGTAGCTGTCCAATTTTCCCAGCACCACTGGTTGAAGAGGCTGTCTTTGTCCCATTTTATAGTTTTTCCTCCTTTGTCAAAAATAAGGTACCCATAGGTGTGTGGGTTGATCTCTGGGTTCTCAATCTTGTTCCATTGGTCTATAGTTCTGTTTTTGTGCCAGTACCATACTGTCTTGAGGACTGTTGCTTTGTAGTAGAGTCTGAAGTTAGGGAGGCTGATTCCTCCAACTCCATTCTTCTTCCTCAGGATTGCTTTGGCTATTTGGGGTCTTTTATGTTTTTATATGAACTGTATTATTCTTTGGTCTAGTTCTGTGAAAAATGTCATTGGTAACTTGATAGGGATCTAATTCAATCTGTAGATGATATTTGGCAGCATGGTCATTTTCACAGTATTGATTCTTCTGACCCAGGAACACGGAGTATCTCTCCATCTGTTTAAGTCTTCTTTAATGTCTCTCATGAGTGTCTTGTAATTTTCTGTGTACAATTCTTTTGTTTCTTTGGGTAGGTTTATTCCTAGATATTTGATTCTTTTGGTTGCAATGGTGAAGGGGATTGCCTTTTTGATTTTGTTTTCTGATTTTTCATTGTTTGTGTATAGGAATGCCAGTGATGTCTGTGTGTTGACTTTGTATCCTGCAACTTTGCTGAATTCATTGATTAGCTCTAGTAGTTTTGTAATAGTGTCTTTGGGATTTTCTATGTGTAATATCATGTTGTCTGCAAAAAGAGAGAGCTTGACTTCTTCCTTTCCAATCTGGATTCCTTTGATTTCTTTCTCTTCTCTTATTGCTGTTGCTAGAACTTCCAGAGCTATGTTGAATAGTAGTGGTGAAAGTGGGCACCCTGTCTTGTTCCTGATCTTAGAGGGAATGCTTTCAGTTTTTCATCATTAACAATAATGTTTGCTGTAGTCTTCTCATAGATGGCTTTTCTTATGTTGAGATAGGTTCCTTCTATGCCCATTTTCTGAAGAGTTTTGATCATAAATGGATGTTGTACTTTGTCGAAGGCTTTTTCTGCATCTATTGAGATGATCATGTGATTTTTGTCTCTCAATTTGTTGATATGGTGTATCACGTTGATAGATTTGCGGATGTTGAAGAACTCTTGCATGCCTGGGATGAACCCGACTTGATTGTAATGTATGATTTTTTGACATGTCGTTGAATTCTGTTTGCTAGGATTGTGTTAAGGATCTTGGCATCTAAGTTCATCAGTGAAATTGGACTATAGCTTTCCTTGTGTTGTCTTTTCCTGGTTTGGGTATTAGGGTGATGGTGGCCTCGTAGAATGTGTTTGGAAGTTTTCTTTCCTGTGCAATTTTTCGGAAGAGTTTTAGAAGGACAGGCATTAGCTCTTCTTTTAATGTTTGGTAGAATTTGGCTGTGAAGCCATCTGGTCCTGGGCTTTTATTTTTGGGTAGATTTTTAATCACAAATTCGATTTCTGAGCTTGTGATTGGGTTGTTCAGAGTTTCTGTTTCTTCCTGGCTCAGTCTTGGGAGATTGATCTTCTCCAAGAAACTGTCCATTTCTTCCAGGTTGTCCAGTTTGTTGCCATAGAGTTGCTCATAATAGTCTCTTAGAATCCTTTGGATTTCTGCATGATCTGTTGTAATCTCTCCTTTTTACTTTTTGATTTTGTTGATCTGGTTCTTCTCTCTCTTTTTCTTAATGAGTCTGGCCAGTGGCTTGTCAATTTTGTTTACCCTTTCAAAGAACCAGCTTTTCATTTTATTTATCTTTACTATTGTTTCTTTTGTTTCTTTCTCATTTATTTCTACTCTGATCCTTATTATTTCTCTTCTTCTGCTGGCTTTGGGGTGTTTTTGTTCTTTCTCCAATTGTTTTAAGCGGAGGGTTAGGTCATCTGCTTCATATTTTCCTAGTTTCTTGAGGTGGGATTGTATTGCTATAAATTTCCCTCTTAGAACTGCTTTTGCGGTATCCCATAGGTTTTGCACTGTCATGTGTTCATTGTCGTTTTCTTCTAGGAACTGTTTAATTTCTCCTTTGATTTCCTCAATGATCAGTTGGTTTTTTAGGTATGTATTGTTTAATCTCCATGTGTTTGTGTTTTTAGCGGGTTTTTTTTCTGGTAGTTGATCTCTAGTCTCATTGCATTGTGGTCCGAGAAGATGGTTGATATAATTTCAGTTTTCTTGAACTGACTGATGTTAGATTTGTGGCCCAAGATGTGGTCTATTCTGGAGAATGTTCCGTGAGCACTTGAGAAGAAAGTGTATTCTTCTGCTTTTGGATGGAACGTCCTAAAGATATCGATGAGGTCCATCTTTTCTAGTGTGGCATTTAAGGCTTGTGTTTCTTGATTAATTTTCTGTTTGGATGATCTGTCCATTGGTGTGAGAGGAGTGTTAAAGTCTCCTACTATTATTGTGTTATTGTTGATTTCTTCTTTTATGTCTGAAAGTACCTGTCTTATGTATTGAGGTGCCCCTGTGTTGGGTGTGTAGATATTCATGACTGTTATGTCTTCCTCTTGGATAGATCGCTTAATCATGATGTAGTGACCTGCCTTGTCTCTTAGAATCTTCTTTACTTTAAAGTCTATTTTGTCTGATATAAGGATTGCTACTCCAGCTTTCTTTTGATTTCCATTTGCATGGAATATCTTTTTCCAGCCTCTCACTTTCAGTCTATGAGTGTCTCTAGGTCTGAAGTGGGTCTCTTATAAACAGCATATATATGGGTCTTGCTTCTTGATCCATTCAGCCAGCCTGTGTCATTTGGTTGGAGCATTTAGTCCATTTACATTCAAAGTAATTATTGATATGAATGTTCCTATTGTCATCTTCTTAGAAATTAGGGGTTTGGTTTGTAAGGCTTCTCCTACTCTTGTATTTATTGGCTATATCAGGCCCTTTCACATTTGTTGTAGGGCTGGTTTTGTGGTACAGAATTCTTTTAGTTTTTGCTTGTCTGTGAAGCTTTTACCTTCACCATCGATTGTGAATGAGATTCTTGCTGGGTAGAGAATTCTTGGTTGGAGGTTATTCTCTTTTAGCCGTTTAAATGTATCTTGCCATTCTCTTCTGGCCTGTAGGGTTTCTGTTGAGAGATTCACAGTTAAATGTATTGGGTTTCCTTTATATGTTATTTGTTGTTTGTTCCTAGCTGCTTTTAGTAATCTGTCTTTATATTTAGTCTGTATTAGTTTGATTAGAATGTGCCTTGGTGTGTTTCTTCTGGGGTTTGTCCTGTGTGGTACTCTTTGTGCTTCTTGGACTTGGTTGACTATTTCCTTTCCCATGCTGGGGAAGTTTTCAACTATAATGGCCCAAGATGTGGTCTATTCTGGAGAATGTTCCGTGAGCACTTGAGAAGAAAGTGTATTCTTCTGCTTTTGGATGGAACGTCCTAAAGATATCGATGAGGTCCATCTTTTCTAGTGTGGCATTTAAGGCTTGTGTTTCTTGATTAATTTTCTGTTTGGATGATCTGTCCATTGGTGTGAGAGGAGTGTTAAAGTCTCCTACTATTATTGTGTTATTGTTGATTTCTTCTTTTATGTCTGAAAGTACCTGTCTTATGTATTGAGGTGCCCCTGTGTTGGGTGTGTAGATATTCATGACTGTTATGTCTTCCTCTTGGATAGATCGCTTAATCATGATGTAGTGACCTGCCTTGTCTCTTAGAATCTTCTTTATTTTAAAGTCTATTTTGTCTGATATGAGGATTGCTACTCCAGCTTTCTTTTGATTTCCATGTGCATGGAATATCTTTTTCCATCCTCTCACTTTCAGTCTATGAGTGTCTCTAGGTCTGAAGTGGGTCTCTTATAAACAGCATATATATGGGTCTTGTTTCTGCATCCATTCAGCCACCCTGTGTCTTTTGGTTGGAACACTTAGTCCATTTACATTCAAAGTAATTATTGATATGAATGTTCCTATTGTCATCTTCTTAGAAATTAGGGGTTTGGTTTGTAAGGCTTCTCCTACTCTTGTATTTATTGGCTATATCAGGCCCTTTCACATTTGTTGTAGGGCTGGTTTTGTGGTACAGAATTCTTTTAGTTTTTGCTTGTCTGTGAAGCTTTTACCTTCACCATCGATTGTGAATGAGATTCTTGCTGGGTAGAGAATTCTTGGTTGGAGGTTATTCTCTTTTAGCCGTTTAAATGTATCTTGCCATTCTCTTCTGGCCTGTAGGGTTTCTGTTGAGAGATTCACAGTTAAATGTATTGGGTTTCCTTTATATGTTATTTGTTGTTTGTTCCTAGCTGCTTTTAGTAATCTGTCTTTATATTTAGTCTGTATTAGTTTGATTAGAATGTGCCTTGGTGTGTTTCTTCTGGGGTTTGTCCTGTGTGGTACTCTTTGTGCTTCTTGGACTTGGTTGACTATTTCCTTTCCCATGCTGGGGAAGTTTTCAACTATAACCTCTTCAAGAATATTTTCATTGTCTTTCTTCTCCTCTTCTTCTTCTGGAACTCCTATAATTCTAATGTTGGTGCGTTTGATATTGTCCCATAGGTCTCTGATGTTAATCCTCAGTTCTTTTAATTCTTTCCGCTTTGTTCTGTTCTTCAACACTTATTTCCACCATTTTGTCTTCCAGCTCACTTATCCGTTCTTCAGCCTCTGATACTCTACTGTTGAGACCTTCTATAGTATTTTTCAGTTCAGCAATTGAGTTAGTTGTCTCCATTTGCTTATTTTTCATTTCTTGCATGTCTCTTCTCAATGCACTAATTTCCTCTAATATTCTGTTTTTGGTGTTTTGCATCCGTATTAGTATAGCTTTTCTGAATTCTCTTTCAGATAGTTTGTCTATCTCCTCCTCTGTCATTTGAAGCGGTGTTTCTCTAGCTTGGTCCTTCATTTGTACAGTGTTTCTCTGACGTTTCATTATTAGGTTAATTTTTGTTTCTTTGTGTGTGTCTGTGTGTATGGAGTTCTTATTCCCACCAGGCTTCTTGGTTGAATTCTCCCTTCCTTTGGGTTTCTGTCCTTGTAGAAGGGTTCAGTGGTTTGTGTCTTGGGTGGTGTTAGACCTTGTTTACAGGGGAATAATCTCTAGTGTTGTATGTTCTTTGATAGTGTGGGGTCTTGGACTCAGGGCTTCCGCTCCGAGGATTCTTGGTTTGATGATTGGTCAGGGGGTGTAGGCTCTATGTCTGGTTTGCTATGGTGTTCTGTGATATTAGTTCACATACTAGCATCCGAGGAACAAGAGGTGCATCCCTGTTGGGTGACAGTCATAAAATCATGCAGATGTTTTCTAACATAATCGTAAGATATACATACATACACAGCAATCCCCACAACGGACCAGTTCTACAGAGATAAGGCACAGGAAATCGTTCTGGCAATTCATGCAATCATAGATAATACTTGCCCGTTAAGCTTTTAATTAATTGAAATAGTGCCTGAATAATAGATCTAGCACAAGGTCCTGGCTTGGATAATTACAATGAGAGCAATTTTTAATTAGGACATGTGTTGGTGGTGACGAGGAGGAGAGTCTATAAGTAATAAAAAGGAAAAGATTCGTCTTGGAAGTATTTTATAGGATTAGGTAGCAAAGATTAGTGTGTGTATTGTTTAGTGTATTTGGAAGAGAATAATGGAGACAGGAAGATAGGAAATAATTTATCTAGAGGATATTGGTAGATAGGAAAATGTTTTACATTTAGAACATAGAGGAAGAAAGCAGTGGGAAAGAGGAAAGAGAAAAGAGAATTAGAGGTTTTCAAGAATTAAAATTAAAAAAAATACAATAAAATAAAAGTCAAAAAAAGAAATTAAAAATTAAAAAGGGCATAAAAAATTAAGAGACCAAAAAACAAAGAAAAATCACATAAAACAAATCAAAACAACTACAACCAAGAAAAAACAACAAAGAAAACCCCAATAAACAAACAAACTAATAAACCCCAAACCAGACCAATCAATTGAATAAGCAAAATAGTCCACAACAAATAAACAAGCAGAAGAAAAAAAAAAAAAAGTTAAATACTGTCCCTGGTTTTTATCTTCTCATCTGCCTGTTGGAAACCAGTCTGCTCTTGATGGTGGTGTCTTGATGGCGTAGTCTTTCCCTTATAGCGCCAGTTGATATGGTTTCTGTTTTTGTGTTCAGCAAAATGAGGGCTTTGCTGCCATACTGGGTGCTGGCCGGGACGGTGGGCTGATCCCAGTCAGTCGGGCGGAGGGCGCGGTACGCGCAGTCCCGTGTTGGAGGGGGGCGCCCCGGCTCTACCGTGCACCCGCCTATAGTCTCCAATCCCTGCTCTTTCCTTGGCTTCCTCCGCTGCTGCTGCCGCTCTAGGTGTGCGCGGGCTCCTCCGCCACTGGCACACGTGCACTGCCGGTTACGTGTCTAAGTCCCAAAGGCGGACGCAAGCTTTCCCGTCCAACTCGTGCCCGGTCCCTGGTCAGCAACCCGTGGGCGACTTCCCGTCTCCGTTCAGCAAGCCCTCCAGTTGGAGTGGCTTAACTTACCCGCGCCACGGCTCCTCGCGGCGCCCGCGGCTCCTCCTATATATACATTTAGAACTAGTCCAGATTCACTTGCAAATAATATGGTGCTGTGTCAGTGGAAGTACAACTCACCTTCTATTAACAGAGTATTCCTAACTGCTCTCTTTTGTGCCTGGTATCCTTACTGTGATTCATTTCATTTATACACGTGCACACACATGCATGCCTGCACATACACACACGCATACAGACACACTCATGGATTAGTATCACCTGTATCTTACCTGGAGAACCTTTTTTTTTTTTAATTTATTTTTTTTGCTATCCTAGTTTTCACTGCTGCCACAGGCTCTTCTCTAGTTGCAGGGAGTGGGAACTACTCTCTCGTTGAGGTGAGCAGGCTTCTTGTTGCGGTACTTTTCTTGTTGTGGGACTTGGGTTCTAGGGCATAATATGGGCTTCAGTAGTTGCAGCATGTGGGCCCAGTAGCTGCGGCTCCAAGGCTGTAGAGCACAGGCTCAGTAATTGTAGCTGATGGACTTAGTTGCTCTGCAGCATGTGGGATCTTCCCGGATCAGGGATCAAACCGTGTCTCCCACATTGGCAGGCGAACTCTTTACCACTCAGCTACCAGGGAAGTCCCCCTGGAGAACTTTTGAAACATTTCTTCCAAGTCTGGTGGCAAAAAATACTCCGGATGTTTCTTTATTTGAGGAAGGCTTTATTTGTCCTTTCTTTGTAGATAGCTTCACAGGGTGTCTAATTCTAGGTTGGTGGATGTTTTCTCACAACACTGTTTCATTCCATTCTCGTTTACATGGTTTCGGGGATGCCAGGTATAATTCTGTTTACTTCTGAATAGATTAAGATTTTGTTTCTGGTAGCCTCTCTTTTATTAATTTTTTTTTAATTGGAGGATAATTGTTTTACATTCTGGTGTAGATCAGCATGTGGGAATTAGTTATAAGTGTACATGTGTCCCCTCCCTCCTGATCCACCCTCCCACTTCCCACCCCCATGCCACCCACATAGGCCATCCCAGAGTGCGAGCTCAGCTCCCCGTCGCGTCTGTTTCACACCTGGTGGTGGACCTCTGTCAGTGCTGCTCTCCCAGTCTACTCCACCCTCTGTTTCCTCTGCTTTGTCCACTGATCCATACTCTGCAGGTGCTGGGTCCTTTTTTATTTTGATTTTTTTTATCCTTGATTTCTGCAATTTGAATATGATATACCAAGGTGTAGAGGTTTGTTTTTTTTGACATTTATTGTGCTTCTTGTTTCTGGAGCTTCCTGGACCTGTGGTTTGGTGTCTGACAAATTTGGAGGGAATTCAGAGTCATATTTGGTTTATATATCTCTTCTGTTTCTTTTCATCTTTTTTTTCCTGGTGTTCCAGTTACGGCTTTGTCACAGCTTTTCTAGCTTCTCACAATTTTTAGGTTACCTTTTCCAGTTTCTTTTACCCTAGTCATTATTCTCTTGCTTTTCAGTTTTGGAAATTCCTAGTGTCATTCCTCAGGCTCAGAGATTCTGGCCTCAACCGTGTCCAGACTGCTGATGAGCCCATTTAAGGCATTCATTTCTGTCATACTGTTTCATCTCTAACATTTCTTTATGATTCTTTTTTAGAATTTCTATCACTCTCCTTACATTGTCCACCTGTGCTTGCATGTTACCTCCTTTTTTTCCATTTAGAGCTCTTAGCATATTAATCATAGTCTTTAAAACTTTCTCATCTGGGGCTTCCCTGATGATCCAGTGGGTAAAGACCGCCTTGCAGTGCAAGGGGCACCAGTTTGATCCCTGACTTGGGAAGATCCCATGTGCCTCAGAGCAGCTGTGTGTCCAATTACAAGCCAACGTTCTGGAGCAAATGTGCCCAGAGCTGGTGCTCTGCAGTGAGAAGCCACTGAGATGGGTCACAACACTGTTTCATTCCATTCTCGTTTACATGGTTTCGGGGATGCCAGGTATAATTCTGTTTACTTCTGAATAGATTAAGATTTTGTTTCTGGTAGCCTCTCTTTTATTAATTTTTTTTTAATTGGAGGATAATTGTTTTACATTCTGGTGTAGATCAGCATGTGGGAATTAGTTATAAGTGTACATGTGTCCCCTCCCTCCTGATCCACCCTCCCACTTCCCACCCCCATGCCACCCACATAGGCCATCCCAGAGTGCGAGCTCAGCTCCCCGTCGCGTCTGTTTCACACCTGGTGGTGGACCTCTGTCAGTGCTGCTCTCCCAGTCTACTCCACCCTCTGTTTCCTCTGCTTTGTCCACTGATCCATACTCTGCAGGTGCTGGGTCCTTTTTTATTTTGATTTTTTTTATCCTTGATTTCTGCAATTTGAATATGATATACCAAGGTGTAGAGGTTTGTTTTTTTTGACATTTATTGTGCTTCTTGTTTCTGGAGCTTCCTGGACCTGTGGTTTGGTGTCTGACAAATTTGGAGGGAATTCAGAGTCATATTTGGTTTATATATCTCTTCTGTTTCTTTTCATCTTTTTTTTCCTGGTGTTCCAGTTACGGCTTTGTCACAGCTTTTCTAGCTTCTCACAATTTTTAGGTTACCTTTTCCAGTTTCTTTTACCCTAGTCATTATTCTCTTGCTTTTCAGTTTTGGAAATTCCTAGTGTCATTCCTCAGGCTCAGAGATTCTGGCCTCAACCGTGTCCAGACTGCTGATGAGCCCATTTAAGGCATTCATTTCTGTCATACTGTTTCATCTCTAACATTTCTTTTTGATTCTTTTTTAGAATTTCTATCACTCTCCTTACATTGTCCACCTGTGCTTGCATGTTACCTCCTTTTTTTCCATTTAGAGCTCTTAGCATATTAATCATAGTCTTTAAAACTTTCTCATCTGGGGCTTCCCTGATGATCCAGTGGGTAAAGACCGCCTTGCAGTGCAAGGGGCACCAGTTTGATCCCTGACTTGGGAAGATCCCATGTGCCTCAGAGCAGCTGTGTGTCCAATTACAAGCCAACGTTCTGGAGCAAATGTGCCCAGAGCTGGTGCTCTGCAGTGAGAAGCCACTGAGATGGGAGGCCTACACAGGCCAAAAAGAATAAAGATGGATGAAAAATAAATGGTGACTTAGAGGCAAAAAAACCAAAATTTCTGATCTGATAATTCCAACATTCTTGTCTTGTCTGAGTTTGGTTCTGATGCTAGTCTGGTCTCTTCCAGCTGTGATCTTTGCCTCATAGTATAGCTTGCGGGAAGTGGGATATGATGTACTAGATGAAGGGACACCCGCCGTTAGTTGTGTGATGATAAGGTGCAGGTTGTCTGTGATTAGGGCCCAGTGAGCCTCTGCCCCTGGAGTGTGAATTCTCACATGCTTCTCAGTGTCCATCCCCTGCCCTCCCTTAGGTGGGACTGGAAGGCTGCAGTGGCTGGAGTTGGGGAGTCCTCTTCTCCCATGTGGAAGTCTGGAACAGGCTAGAGTTGGGATTTCTCTTCCTACAGGTGTGTTAATCTCTGCTAAAACCCTGGTTGGTTAGGAATAATTTTTTATGAGAGTAAGGCTTGTTAGGAAGAGAATATTCTACTGTCTCAGAATGATCAGTTTCTCTCCCCCTGCTGGAAAAATAGGGAAAATTTTCTGTGATATTCACCTTAACTTGGGAGTACCCATGGACATAAAACTCACAAACGTGTGGAAGGTCTCCTGAGCCTCAGCTTCTCTGGATTTTTAACTCAGACTTGTGACAAGCCTCCAGCAGTTTATCAGCTTCAGTTTAGATTTTCCTACGCTGGTACTGGTTCCTGGCCGTGTTTGTGCTCATGAGCTTCTGCCATTAGGTTGTGGTTCTGTGTACCTGCCTGTCTCTATGTCCAATTTTGGGGGTAGCAGTTTGCCTTGTGACTTCACTTCTGAAAGATCTAATAAGAGTTGTTGACTTTTCACTTTGTTTAGTGTTTTACTTGTTAGGATGAAGTGAATGCTTTCAAGCTGCTTACATGCTGGACTGGAAAACGGAAGTAGTTCCTTCCTTTTGGTGCCTGAATCTCAACTTTACTTTGGTGTCTTCCTATCTAGACATAAATTTGCTTTACCTAGAGAAAGTAGACCATCTCTCAGTTTGTTTGGAGGGGAGAGGTGATAGCTAGAACCCTTGAGTGAGGAAGGAGCAACTGCCTACATTTCAGACAGCATTAATCCGTTTTGCTATCTTGAAAGAGCCCTTTTTCTTCTTCATTCTCAATTACATGCATTTGCTCTGCTACCAATACTTGAATTTTCCAAGGATTCAACAGACTAGTTCTTAAGTTGTTTTTTTTTTTTTTTCTTATTGCCAACACATGGTTCACCTTTCTTGGGTCTCCTGAGTAGTTTGGAGCTTCCTTTGTAGCTCAGCTGCTAAAGAATCCGCCTGCAATGCAGGAGAGTCTGCTTCGATTTCTGGGTTGGGGAAATCCCCTGGAGAAGGGACAGGCTACCCACTCCAGCATTCTTGGGCTTCCCTGATGGCTCAGATGATAAAGAATCCGTCTGCAATGTGGGAGACCTGGGTTCAATCCCTAGGTTGAGAAGATCCCCTGGAGAAGGGAAAGACTACACACTCAGTATTCTGGCCTGGAGTATTCCATGGCTTGTCCATGGGTCACAGAGTCAGACACAACTAAGCAACTTCCACTTCACTTCACTGAGTAGTTTACCATGTTTCAGTGTTGTCCTGTAGTTTCTGAGCTACTGTTACTGTTATTGCTTCTCCATGTTTTCCTTATTCTTCTGTGTTTGTTGTTAAGATTTCCTTTATCTTAATTAAGAAGGGGCTGTAAATTAGATGATTTGATTCAGTCTGCCAGACCTCTTATGTTTTTAACTTGTCAAGTTTAGATTTAAGGAAAAATATTCCGTTAAAACTTGGTTTTCTTTTGTTCAGTGCCCTCGTCAGTCCCCATTCTCAGAAACCAAACTCAACAAATAGTTAGTTAATTTAATCCCCTGAAATATTTTGATAGAGACCCATGCCTAATCATGTTCCCTTTGGGGGCAAGTAAAGCTAAGAATTAGCTGTGTAAATAGTAAAGGTAACCATTAACTATTGATAATGAAAGAGTTCCTTATTTTGGTGCTGCTGTGTGCAGAAAGGTATAGACCTGTGTATGCATATGTATTTTTATGACAAAAAAAATCAGTGACCTAGTTTTTTAAATACCAAGTAACAAGCAAATGAAATGTAAGTGGGGAAAATAATTGTGATAGGTAATAAAGATGCCCCAGCTCCCTTTAAAGGTGGGCTTAACTGATGTTGACAACTATTTTGATTTGTGAATGCTTGATTATACTACAGTTTGGTAATTTGAATGTGAGTGTCTGCCTGTTAAAGATTTTTAGAAATAATGTTTCTGTGATTTCTTCTTGTAATATACAGAGAAAGCAACCAGTGAGATGAATACTGCCGAGGACTGGGGCCTCATTTTGGATATTTGTGATAAAGTCGGTCAGTCTCGCACTGGGTAAGTGTTGCAGCATTGCAAAGGATTTTTGTTTTTTCTTCCTGTTTATTAATGGGAGTAAAACAAGAGTTAGAAGGTAGAGCATACTGCTATCACAATTTGGTTTAAAAAGAAAATGTTTTCACTAGCAGGATTCGAGGAATCATCCCATTAAGTTATTCCTTCTGATGGTAGGGGCAACATGGCCAGTAACAGTGTTGTTATTTTAATTATTCACCCTTGTCCGTATTTGGCTCCTGAAATCTAGTTTTCCCCACTTATTTTTAAAAGAAATCTTATTGAAATGTAGTTAATTTACAATGGTGTATTAATTTCCGGTATGCAGCGAAGTGATTCGCTTATACTTATATATATTTCTCATGTTCTTTTCCAGTGTGGTTTATCACAAGATATTGAATATAGTTCCCCGTGCTGTGCAGGAGGACCTTGTTGTTGATCTGTGTTCTACAGGGTAGTTTGCATCTGTGGGTCCCAGCCTCCCAGTCCACCTCTCTCACATCCCCTCCCCTTTGGCAGCCACAAGTCTGTTCTCTAAGTCCATGACTCTGCTTCTGTTTCATGTATAGGTGCATTTGTGTCATGTTTTAGATTCCACATGGAAGTGACACTGTATGACATTTGTCTTTATCTGATTTACTTAGTATGATAATCTCCAGGTCCACTCATATTGCTGCAAATGGTATTATTTTATTCTTTTTTATGGCTGAGTAATATCTATCTATCTATCTATCTATCTATCTGTATATGACATATTTATATCCATTCATCTGTTGATGGATATTTAGGTTGTTTCTGTTTCCACTGATATTTAAAGTCATCAGTGATTTCACAGTTACCAAATTTTTTTGGTTATTTCTACATTCTTCTTTGTCACATCTAGACCTTCAACTCAACTAATCAGTGACTATTGAAAGAGAGACAGTTTTAGGGAAATAGAATTGTATGCTTTTTGGCCTACGGACTTTTCGGTACAACAGGACTTTCTTAACACTGCAGCAAGGGAATTAACTGAGTAATGGTTTTACAAGGCATATACAGAGTAATGTTTTTTCCTTCATTTCTGGGTTAGTAACAGCCAGTTTTTAGTGATCACATTTACTTTTTTCTGCCACACAAATACTGTCTTATTTATATACTTTCATGTGAAGAATGTTCAAGAGCACTGCTCGATTGTGCTGGATTCTCCTGGTGGTATTCTTAACCCTCAGATGGTGCCTTTTCTGGCTAGCTTCCTTCCCTTCTAAATTGAGACAGTTCCTTAAACTTTCTCTGATCCTTTTTTTTAACCTGACACTTTTTCTTCTCTCACAGCTTCCAAGTGTCTTTATGGGGCATCTGTTTTTTTTTTTTTTTTTAGCTCTGGTTCTCTTTTCTTGAATACTAGTCCTGGGGTGCATGCAGCATAATTTCTGCATATCACATGGCATACGCTTCAATTTCACCATCTAGAATCCTCAGCTCATGTCCCTTTTTGCTTTAAACCTATATTCCTTCCTTTATCCTCATCTCTGCTAATGACAAGGGTATTCTCATTTGTATTTAAAGCCTCCGGCTCAACCCTGCGTTTAATTTCTTACTTAATTCTGCCAGTTTGCGTCCGGTATCTCTGTCACAGTGTGGATGTTATAGAGTCTCCTTAGTTAGATTCCTGAACTTGGTCAGACCAGGCAGGGCAATTTGCCTTTAAGGGCTTTCTGTCGCTTTGCTCGAGGTCTTAGCCAGTAACCTGCTTCTCCTGGCATGTTCCCAGAGTTGTGGCCTCCAAGTGTCGCCTCATCCTCCTCTTTGTTGTCTTTGCATTTTAGTGTCCTCAGTCTTGTTCTTTCTGGCCTGGTTGCTTCCTGAATTTAATTGAAGTGTGAGCAGCTACTGTATGCTGCTTATCTGTTCCTTTTTTTCTATTTCTTTTCGCCCCATTTTACTTGAGCCATCCTTAACCTAGCTTAGACTAGTGAATTAGCCTGCTGTCTCCTATTTCTGTCTGTTTCTTATAGCCAGTTACCATGTGACAACTCTGACCATGTTCCTTCCCTGTCTTCCACTGAATTAAGGCTAATAACATCCTTAGACTTCTGAATCATTTATTTTTCATTTACTTCATTTGTATTGTTCTTTTCAATGGACTTGCCTCGTGACTCAACAGTAAAGAATGCTAATGCCTGCTAATGAAGGAAATGCAGCTTCCATCTCCGTCAGGAAGGTCCCCTGGAAGAGGCAACCCACTCCATTATTCTTGCCTGAGAAATCCCATGGACAGAGGAGCGTGGCGGGCTACAGTCCACGGGGTTGAAAGTCAGACCCAACTTAGCAACTAAACACTAACAAGTTCCTCCTGACCCACTATGGATATTATTTCTTCCACAGAGTCTTTCCTTATCCCAATTACTGAAAATCTGAATCCTCAAAGTACTATATCAAAACCATTCTTGTTTAGGTTTTGTATGGCATCCCTGGTGGATTAGATGGTAAAGAATTTGCCTGCAGTTCAGGAGACCCAGGTTCAGCCCCTGGGTTGGGAAGATCCTCTGGAGAAAGAAATGGCAACCCACTCCAGTACTCTTGCCTGGAGAATTCCATGGACAGAAGAGCCCGGCAATTTACAGTCTGTGGAGTCGCAGAGTTGGACAGGACTGAGCAACTAACACTTTTACTTTTTTTTGTTTTGATATGATAGTAATTTATATGTGTCTAGTAGACATAGATTTATCAAATGAAAGGTCTATGAATTTTTGTCTTGCAGAGGAGAGCAAATAGCCTAGTGGTCAAGGACATGGGCTCTGAGGGTGAGGTGAAGTAGTTGTCTCAGTCCCTTCAAGGGCTTTCTGTCGCTTTGCTCGAGGTCTTAGCCAGTAACCTGCTTCTCCTGGCATGTTCCCAGAGTTGTGGCCTCCAAGTGTCGCCTCATCCTCCTCTTTGTTGTCTTTGCATTTTAGTGTCCTCAGTCTTGTTCTTTCTGGCCTGGTTGCTTCCTGAATTTAATTGAAGTGTGAGCAGCTACTGTATGCTGCTTATCTGTTCCTTTTTTTCTATTTCTTTTCGCCCCATTTTACTTGAGCCATCCTTAACCTAGCTTAGACTAGTGAATTAGCCTGCTGTCTCCTATTTCTGTCTGTTTCTTATAGCCAGTTACCATGTGACAACTCTGACCATGTTCCTTCCCTGTCTTCCACTGAATTAAGGCTAATAACATCCTTAGACTTCTGAATCATTTATTTTTCATTTACTTCATTTGTATTGTTCTTTTCAATGGACTTGCCTCGTGACTCAACAGTAAAGAATGCTAATGCCTGCTAATGAAGGAAATGCAGCTTCCATCTCCGTCAGGAAGGTCCCCTGGAAGAGGCAACCCACTCCATTATTCTTGCCTGAGAAATCCCATGGACAGAGGAGCGTGGCGGGCTACAGTCCACGGGGTTGAAAGTCAGACCCAACTTAGCAACTAAACACTAACAAGTTCCTCCTGACCCACTATGGATATTATTTCTTCCACAGAGTCTTTCCTTATCCCAATTACTGAAAATCTGAATCCTCAAAGTACTATATCAAAACCATTCTTGTTTAGGTTTTGTATGGCATCCCTGGTGGATTAGATGGTAAAGAATTTGCCTGCAGTTCAGGAGACCCAGGTTCAGCCCCTGGGTTGGGAAGATCCTCTGGAGAAAGAAATGGCAACCCACTCCAGTACTCTTGCCTGGAGAATTCCATGGACAGAAGAGCCCGGCAATTTACAGTCTGTGGAGTCGCAGAGTTGGACAGGACTGAGCAACTAACACTTTTACTTTTTTTTGTTTTGATATGATAGTAATTTATATGTGTCTAGTAGACATAGATTTATCAAATGAAAGGTCTATGAATTTTTGTCTTGCAGAGGAGAGCAAATAGCCTAGTGGTCAAGGACATGGGCTCTGAGGGTGAGGTGAAGTAGTTGGGAGCCTGCTCTGAGTGCTTAGCTCTGTTACCAGGCGGGAACAATAGTAGCTTCCTTTTTCATTTGGCTACATGAGAGTAAAAGCAGTATCTTTCTCACAGGGGGCTTGTGGTGAGTGCCAGGTTAGTTACTAAGTATGAAGTGTTTGTCTGGACATAGGTCAGTGGCTACCGTGATGCTGGTGACAGTTTGTTGAGGACGAGTTATCCACTCAGCTCTATCCCTGTGTGTTTGGAGATAAAGCTTTTATCTAGCAATTCTCTTGCAGAGTTCCTCCTCTCTCTTCACGCCATCAGTTTTCATTTTATCTTCAGTTTGGTGTTCTTCATTTTGTAGATAGTTTTTATAATAATTCGGTTAGTGTCTTGAAAGGATAAACTCCCTTTCATGACTAGAAATATTCTATATTTTTCTAGTTAAAAAATAAACTTGTAACCCACCTAAAAATCCTATATGATATGTTATGAAGATTTAAAAGAGATGAGTTTTATTTTTCTGCATGCTGACATTATTATGCTAGAAGTGATAATTTTTTTTTTCTTGTGAGAACTGTTAATATCTACTCTCTTAGCAACTTTCGAACACACAACAGAGTATTGTCACTTTACTCTCTGTGCTGTGCATTACACCCTCAGAATGTGCTTATCTTGTAGCTTGTCTGGTAACTAGGAATTTGTCCCTTTTGGCCCATGTTGTCCATTTTGCCCACCTTTCCACCCTTCTGGCAGTCACTACTCTGTTCTATGTTTCCGTGAGGTGGATTTTATTAAATTCCACATACTAGTGAGATCACACAGCATCTTTCTCTGTCTTATTTCAGTCAGCACAATGTCCTCAAGGTTCCATCCATGTTGTCCTTATATATTTAAAATGTACCAATTTGTAGCTTTAAACAGTTGTGTTCTATTTGCTTTCTGTTTCGAGTATCACAAATCATGCTCATTTAAAATTTTTTCATATTTACTTTAGACTGAATATTCCTCTTAATATTTTGTTAACCTTTGGAGAAAGCTTTATATGATAGTAATTTACATGTGTCTAGTAGACATAGATTTATCAAATGAAAGGTCTATGAATTTTTGTCTTGCAGAGGAGAGCAAATAGC
The DNA here is from genome assembly GCA_022376925.1 of Tragulus kanchil. Taxonomy (NCBI): domain Eukaryota; kingdom Metazoa; phylum Chordata; class Mammalia; order Artiodactyla; family Tragulidae; genus Tragulus; species Tragulus kanchil. The sequence goes on along the minus strand of JAIOJX010000031.1, from coordinate 90,436,342 downwards.
CTAGTGGTCAAGGACATGGGCTCTGAGGGTGAGGTGAAGTAGTTGGGAGCCTGCTCTGAGTGCTTAGCTCTGTTACCAGGCGGGAACAATAGTAGCTTCCTTTTTCATTTGGCTACATGAGAGTAAAAGCAGTATCTTTCTCACAGGGGGCTTGTGGTGAGTGCCAGGTTAGTTACTAAGTATGAAGTGTTTGTCTGGACATAGGTCAGTGGCTACCGTGATGCTGGTGACAGTTTGTTGAGGACGAGTTATCCACTCAGCTCTATCCCTGTGTGTTTGGAGATAAAGCTTTTATCTAGCAATTCTCTTGCAGAGTTCCTCCTCTCTCTTCACGCCATCAGTTTTCATTTTATCTTCAGTTTGGTGTTCTTCATTTTGTAGATAGTTTTTATAATAATTCGGTTAGTGTCTTGAAAGGATAAACTCCCTTTCATGACTAGAAATATTCTATATTTTTCTAGTTAAAAAATAAACTTGTAACCCACCTAAAAATCCTATATGATATGTTATGAAGATTTAAAAGAGATGAGTTTTATTTTTCTGCATGCTGACATTATTATGCTAGAAGTGATAATTTTTTTTTTCTTGTGAGAACTGTTAATATCTACTCTCTTAGCAACTTTCGAACACACAACAGAGTATTGTCACTTTACTCTCTGTGCTGTGCATTACACCCTCAGAATGTGCTTATCTTGTAGCTTGTCTGGTAACTAGGAATTTGTCCCTTTTGGCCCATGTTGTCCATTTTGCCCACCTTTCCACCCTTCTGGCAGTCACTACTCTGTTCTATGTTTCCGTGAGGTGGATTTTATTAAATTCCACATACTAGTGAGATCACACAGCATCTTTCTCTGTCTTATTTCAGTCAGCACAATGTCCTCAAGGTTCCATCCATGTTGTCCTTATATATTTAAAATGTACCAATTTGTAGCTTTAAACAGTTGTGTTCTATTTGCTTTCTGTTTTCGAGTATCACTAGATTTAGATGCATGCTCATTTAAAATTTTTTTCATATTTACTTTAGACATTCTCTGAATATTCCTCTTAATATTTTGTTAACCTTTGGAGATTTTAGTTGACATTATGCCAAATCTGTGAGTTTACTTGGGAAGTATTCTCAGCTTTGCTAAGTTAAATGATGAGAGGTGGTTCTTTTTATTTTTTATTAATTTTTTACTTTTCTCTTTCTTTTCCTTTTTCACTTACTTTTTCTTGCTTAATAGTTCTTGCTCTCTAGTTCCTTTAAATTCTCATTAAATTAATTTCCAAGCATTTATGTTAATATTATATCTCTTTATAGCTCTTGTTAATAAAGAATTGTCTGAAAAGGACTATATAACAATTGAGATACCATTCTATCTTACTAGCATTCAAAAAAAAAAATCAGAATCACAGAGTTTCTCTGTATGTGTGATTTCTCTGTAACGATAATGTTTTACATACATATCCAGTTGTATTTTCACTTTTTTGCTGTACCTTGATGATTTCATAGTAGGAAATAAACTTCAGGGCCACATGTTGACTTCTATGGACCTTCAGCACTTTTGTCTTCCTGGGTCCCTGTCTCCATAAAAAAGTAATAAAAATATTTTCTGGCTGCATTATTATAAAGACAGATGTTTTATTATAATGAGAATGTTTTCTTTGACATACATATGGGTCACATTGTTGGGAGTTTATCATCACTGTTTATCATCATCTCTAGGTCTTTGCGTCCTTCCCAAGCAAACTGCCTGTCAAGCAGCTTACCTCTCTCCTCTTCCTGTGAACCTGGTAACCATTTTATAGTTCTGTTTTAATCTTTTGAATCATTTTATAATTAGGTGTATGGAACACTGGTGTATGGAGATCTGGTTTATGTTGTCTAGGAACCTAGATGTGCTTTGTATGGGTTGCTAATGGTAGTCTGCAAATACTGAGCAATATTATAGATCATCTGTGAAGTATTCTGGGTACCTGATGTGCTTTAGAAATATTGAAACGTGTTACTGTTGTGGAAGGGGAAGAGAGCATGAGTTTTCCTGAGACAGCTGTAGGTAGGACAGGTTGAAGTATGCAGTTCCGAAGATGGTTTGAACTAGGCAACAGTCTTAAGGTTTTTTTTGTTTTTTTTTTAAATTTTTTTGGCCTCTTTTATTGGTCCTTCATTTATTTATTTTCATCCGTCTTAATTCTTTGGCCTGTGTGGGCCTCCCATCGCCGTGGCCTGTCTTGTTGCAGAGCACCGGCTCTGAGCACATGCACTTCAGAGCGCTGGCTCATAATTGGACACACCAGTCCAGCCGCTCCGTGGCGTATGGGGTCTTCCCCTGCCAGGATCGAACCGGGGCCCCTTGCAACTGCAAGGTGGACTGTTTACCCACTGGACTACCAGGGAAGTCCCCAGTCTGTTTTTTTTTAATCATTGTCATATGGAGTTAATCTGTAATTTTATAAAATGTACAGATTTAAGAGGATACATTTAGAAATGGTGGGGGGAACTTTAAGAAAAGCATTTCTGTTTTGAAAGGTTTTTCTTTAATCAAAATGATTTGTTACCAGCCATATATTACAGAGTTATGCAGTGTGTAAATAAAATAACTCACATTAAAGTCTTTCTTCCCTAAGAAAATAATATTTTAAAACGCTTTCAGCCTTTATGTAAAAAAAAAAAATTGTTTCTTTTTTGTCATCTGTTTTGAAATTGTGGTCACTTGAAAAATATTCTCAAGTTTTAAGCGGAAATGAAGAGCCAATTATTGTGAAATTTCATTTGTCAGAAAACTGTGACATAGGAACATGGTTCCAGCAGTCTTTTAGAAAACCCTCCTTAATTCTTCCTCTTTAAGCCACACAATTTTGTTGTTATTTATATTTGTTGATTTAAAGAAATCTTTTGAATCATTTTATAATTAGGTGTATGGAACACTGGTGTATGGAGATCTGGTTTATGTTGTCTAGGAACCTAGATGTGCTTTGTATGGGTTGCTAATGGTAGTCTGCAAATACTGAGCAATATTATAGATCATCTGTGAAGTATTCTGGGTACCTGATGTGCTTTAGAAATATTGAAACGTGTTACTGTTGTGGAAGGGGAAGAGAGCATGAGTTTTCCTGAGACAGCTGTAGGTAGGACAGGTTGAAGTATGCAGTTCCGAAGATGGTTTGAACTAGGCAACAGTCTTAAGGTTTTTTTTGTTTTTTTTTTAAATTTTTTTGGCCTCTTTTATTGGTCCTTCATTTATTTATTTTCATCCGTCTTAATTCTTTGGCCTGTGTGGGCCTCCCATCGCCGTGGCCTGTCTTGTTGCAGAGCACCGGCTCTGAGCACATGCACTTCAGAGCGCTGGCTCATAATTGGACACACCAGTCCAGCCGCTCCGTGGCGTATGGGGTCTTCCCCTGCCAGGATCGAACCGGGGCCCCTTGCAACTGCAAGGTGGACTGTTTACCCACTGGACTACCAGGGAAGTCCCCAGTCTGTTTTTTTTTTTTTAATCATTGTCATATGGAGTTAATCTGTAATTTTATAAAATGTACAGATTTAAGAGGATACATTTAGAAATGGTGGGGGGAACTTTAAGAAAAGCATTTCTGTTTTGAAAGGTTTTTCTTTAATCAAAATGATTTGTTACCAGCCATATATTACAGAGTTATGCAGTGTGTAAATAAAATAACTCACATTAAAGTCTTTCTTCCCTAAGAAAATAATATTTTAAAACGCTTTCAGCCTTTATGTAAAAAAAAAAAATTGTTTCTTTTTTGTCATCTGTTTTGAAATTGTGGTCACTTGAAAAATATTCTCAAGTTTTAAGCGGAAATGAAGAGCCAATTATTGTGAAATTTCATTTGTCAGAAAACTGTGACATAGGAACATGGTTCCAGCAGTCTTTTAGAAAACCCTCCTTAATTCTTCCTCTTTAAGCCACACATGTGTGTATTTATATTTGTTGATTTAAAGAAATTCTTACACGAAATATGTACTTTTATGTTTCAAAAATAGATACTAACATGGCTCAGACATTAAAACAGTTTAAAAAGATGAATATTGACAAATCTAACTCCTGTCCCTGTTTCCCTCCCCTATTCTCTGTAGGTAACCACTTCTATTTCTTTTGTATCTTTCTATTGTTCCTTTATACAAATATGAATATATTTTCTCCCAAATTAATAGGCAATAGACATATTATATACACTATTCTACTCTACATTTGTAATTAATTCCTTAACATATCCTGTCAGCCTTAACTGTTTGAATATGCTGGACTAAAACTTTTTAAAAACATTCTGAAATTTTTTTTTTCTGACTTCCTAAGATACTCACATGATTTTTAGTGTGCAGTTCCAGTGTCTGAGTAAGTACTGAAAAATGCTTAGCCATTGAGATCATGTGAGGGACTGAAAAGTCTCTGTTTGTATAAAATCAAGAGGACTTTCAGATAATAGTAGCAGTTTTCTTTAATGTGTCTTTACATAATAAATAGCTTTTGTCCATTAGTTTTGATTGACTTGTTTATAATTTTAAATGTACAAAAATAGATATGTGGGTAAGTGTTGATTATCCACAGTAAGAAATATCCTATAATTAGCATCCAGATTAATTTGTATTGTTATTTTATATCTTAACTGTCTTTGCTTAGCTTTAGACAAAAATACAGTTGACTGGGAGGCAAGACATGATAAACTTCTCTCTGTTCCTGACTAAGGATTCTATTAAGATTGTAAGACTTTTAACTTATTCATATAAAATTAGAAGGAAAAAATGATAGTCATCATTGATATTTTGTGAAAAATATAAATACAAGCATTTGGGAAAGAGTTTGTTAAAAATATTTTTCATTGGCTTTATGTTGTTTTATCCTGGACCTGGACTTTGTCTGTCTTTGACCTTTAACTGGAAGTTGATAGATTATGTCTTGATTTTTTAAGGGAAAAGTAATCTGTAACCTAAACATCTTCAAGTTTGAAGGGCAGCATTGGGTCAAGAAATAGAAAGCTTCCAATATTTATTTTGTGACAGTCATACCCTTAGTTTACTGGCTTTATGTCTTGAAGTCTTTTAAGTGTTCATTTAGTAATAGTTAACATTTATTGACTGCTTATCTGTGTTAGGGATGTCTTGTCTGTTATATATGAATTGCATATATGTTTTTGTCCATTATTCTTTTGATTTTCTTTATTTTTTTCATTTAGAAGTTTCTACGTATCTGAATTTATTAGTTTTTCAGTTTTTAGAGTTTTGATTACAGACTTTCCTTCTCTAAGGTTTTAGTAGAACTGTCTCATGTTTTCTTTATGGCTTCATATTTTCTTTTGTAATTAATAAACTGCTTTTTAAAATACAGTTTTAAGCTTATGCACCTATAGTCAGTTAATCTATGACAAAGTAGACAGGACTGCACAATGTTGGGAAGACAGTCTCTTCAACAAATGGTGCTGGAAAAACTGGACAGCCACATGTGTAAGAATGAAATTAGATCATTCCTTAACTTTCATACACAAAATAAACTCAAATTGGCTAATACCAAGAGGACTTTCAGATAATAGTAGCAGTTTTCTTTAATGTGTCTTTACATAATAAATAGCTTTTGTCCATTAGTTTTGATTGACTTGTTTATAATTTTAAATGTACAAAAATAGATATGTGGGTAAGTGTTGATTATCCACAGTAAGAAATATCCTATAATTAGCATCCAGATTAATTTGTATTGTTATTTTATATCTTAACTGTCTTTGCTTAGCTTTAGACAAAAATACAGTTGACTGGGAGGCAAGACATGATAAACTTCTCTCTGTTCCTGACTAAGGATTCTATTAAGATTGTAAGACTTTTAACTTATTCATATAAAATTAGAAGGAAAAAATGATAGTCATCATTGATATTTTGTGAAAAATATAAATACAAGCATTTGGGAAAGAGTTTGTTAAAAATATTTTTCATTGGCTTTATGTTGTTTTATCCTGGACCTGGACTTTGTCTGTCTTTGACCTTTAACTGGAAGTTGATAGATTATGTCTTGATTTTTTAAGGGAAAAGTAATCTGTAACCTAAACATCTTCAAGTTTGAAGGGCAGCATTGGGTCAAGAAATAGAAAGCTTCCAATATTTATTTTGTGACAGTCATACCCTTAGTTTACTGGCTTTATGTCTTGAAGTCTTTTAAGTGTTCATTTAGTAATAGTTAACATTTATTGACTGCTTATCTGTGTTAGGGATGTCTTGTCTGTTATATATGAATTGCATATATGTTTTTGTCCATTATTCTTTTGATTTTCTTTATTTTTTTCATTTAGAAGTTTCTACGTATCTGAATTTATTAGTTTTTCAGTTTTTAGAGTTTTGATTACAGACTTTCCTTCTCTAAGGTTTTAGTAGAACTGTCTCATGTTTTCTTTATGGCTTCATATTTTCTTTTGTAATTAATAAACTGCTTTTTAAAATACAGTTTTAAGCTTATGCACCTATAGTCAGTTAATCTATGACAAAGTAGACAGGACTGCACAATGTTGGGAAGACAGTCTCTTCAACAAATGGTGCTGGAAAAACTGGACAGCCACATGTGTAAGAATGAAATTAGATCATTCCTTAACTCCATACACAAAAATAAACTCAAAAGGGGTTAGAGACCTAAATGTTCCATGGGACACAGTAAAACTCTTAGAGAAAAACATAGGCAGAACACTCTGGCATAAATCACAGCAATATCTTTTTAAATCCATCTCCCAAAATAATAGAACAAATAGGACCTACTTAAACTCAAAAGCACTTGCACAGCAAAGGAAACAATTAATAAAGCAAAAAGGCAACCCACAGACTAAGAGAAAATACTTGCAAGTGATGTGACTGATAAGGAATTAGTCTCCAAAATTTACGAACAGCTTATGACACTCAATAGCGTCAAAACAAACAACCCACTCAAAAAACGGGCAGAATGGCTTCCCCGGTGGTCCAGTGGGTGAAGAGTCTGCCTTGCAGTGCAGGGGGCACTGGTTCAGTCCCTGTCTGGAAGATCCCACGTGCCGTGGGGCGGCTGGACTGGAGTGTCCACCTGTGAGCCAGCACTCTGGAGCGCATGTGCCCAGAGCTGGTGCTCTGCAGTGAGGGAGGCCACTGCAATGGGAGGCCCACACAGGCCAAAGAATAAAGATGGATGAAAATAAATAAATAAATTAAACAATAGAAGAGACCAAAATTAAAAAAAAACACCTGGGCAGAAGACCTGAATAGACATTTCTCTAAAGAGGACATGCAGGTGGCCAATAGGCACATAAAAAGATGCTCAAATCTGCTAGTTATTAGAGAAATGCAAATTAAAACTACAATGAGATACCACGTTACACCAGTCAAGATGGCTATCATCAAAGTTTCCAAAAACAACAAATACTGGAGAGGGAGCAGAGAGAAGGGAACCCTCCTGCCCTGTTGGTGGGAATGTAAATCGGTACAGCCACTATGGAGAACTGTGTGGAGGTTCCTTCAAAAACTAAACATAGAACTACCATATGACCCTGCAGTCCCACTCCTGGGCATATATCCGGAGGAAGACATGACCTGAAGAGATACATGCTCCCCAGTGTTCATTGCAGCACTGTTTACAGTAGCCAAGACATGGAAACTACCTTAATGTCCATTGAGAGAGGACTGGATAAAAAAGATGTGGGGTGTTGTGTGTGTGTGTGTGTGTGTGTGTGTGTGTGTAATGGAATATTACTCAGCCACTAAAACAAATGAAATACGGCCATTTGCATCAATATGGATGGACCCTAGAGTGTCATACTGAGTGAAGTAAGTCAGACAGAGAAGGAGAAATATCATATGACATTCATTTAATGTGGATCCTAAAAAAAAAAATGATACAAATGAACTTATTTACAAAAATAGAAAGAGACTCACAAGCTTAGAAAAGGAATTCATGGTTGTAGTGGGGAGGGGATGGATGGGACTTTAGGAAAGTCATGCACAGACTGCCATGTTTGAAATGGATAACCAACAAAAGCCTTTTGCATGGCACATGGATCTCTGCTTAATGTTATATGCCAGCCTTGTTGGAAGGGGCATTTGGAGGAGAATGGATACATGTATATGTATGGCCAAGCCCCTTCACTGTTCACCTGAAACTGTCATAAAATCGTTAATTGGCTGTACTCCAATAAAAATGTTTTTGGTGTAAAAAAAAGGCACACACAAACCAAATTGAAATAAATATGTATAATTTTAGATTTACAAAAAATTGAGCTTTTAGTACGAAGAATTCCATGATCCACTCCCGCCCCTTGTTTACTGTTTCCCTTGTTATTAGCATCTTGTATTAGTGTTCTGTATATTACAGGAAGTGAATCAGTGTGGTGGTGGCAGTGGCGGTGGTCTAGTTGTAGTCGTGTCGGACTCTTGTGACCCCGTGGACTGTAGCCCACTAGGCTCCTCTGTGCATGGGTTAACCAAAGTCTGCAGTTTGCAGGAAGCCTCACTCTCTGTTGTACAGTCCACGTTGACAGGTATCTACTGTTACTGGATCACAGAGTAGCTCCCCGTCCAGTTCACCATAAAATGTCCTGTGCTCCCCTGTTCATCCCTCTCCTTTCTCTGAACCTCTAGCAACCACTTTTTGTTTATTTTCACTATTTCTATAATTTCCCCTTTTCTTGAATGTACAATTAGGAGCATATAGTACATATAGCCTTTTCAGACTGCTTCCTTTACTTACTAAAATGCATTTAAGCATCATCTGTGTCTTTTCATGGCTTGATGGCTCATTTCTTTTTATTTCTGAATACTCTTTCTTTATCTAGATGTACCATAGTTTGTTTATACATTCACTGATTGAAGGATATCTTGATTGCTTCCAGTTACGGGTGATCAGCATGTAGGGTTTTTTTGTTTGTTTATTTTTATGGACATAGGATTTTAAAAACTCCTGGGTAAATACCAAGGAGCTTGATTGCTGGATCACATGATAGGACTAGATGTAACTTTTGTAAGCTCTCTTTCAAAGTCTCTTATACTTGTGATTTTATTTTTTTGTGTTGAAGTGTTAGATCTATTTGGAGTTTATCCTGTTATGTAGCTTGTGATATGGTTCTAAATTTATTCTTTTCTGTTTGGCTACCTCAAAACATTTATTGAATGATCTTTATCCTTTCTGATTTGAAATACTACTTTTCTGTATTAAATTACTTTATATGTTTGGATTAAAATTTTTTTCTCTCTAGTCCCATTGTAGATATCTATTCATGTGCTGCTACCATGTGGTTTTAATTATTAAAGCTTTATAATACATTTTAATGTTTGGCAGGGCTGGTTTTCTTTTTCTTTTTTGTTACACAGTTTTTTAATATTCTTACCGTCCTCAGATAAACTTTTGGATTGGCTTGAATGGTTTAAAAACAAAACTATTTCTTTTAAAATGGGCTTAGTTTTAAACTAGTAGGTTTTTTTGATATTAAAATTTTCCCATTTGTATCCTTTAGTAGTGCTTTAAAGTTTTCCTCTTAAAAGTCTTGTCCATTTTTGGTGAAATTTTAAAATAAGGTATTTTGTCCTTTTGTTCTTGTCCTTTAGTCACTGAGTTGTGTCCAACTCTTTGCGACCCATAGATTGTAGCCTACCAGGCTCCTCTTACTCGAGTGATTGTCCTTTTGTTCTTGTCCTTTAGTCACTGAGTTGTGTCCAACTCTTTGCGACCCATAGATTGTAGCCTACCAGGCTCCTCTTACTCGAGTGAATTGCCATTTCCTTCCCCAGGGTATCTTCGCAACCCAGGGCTCTAACCTATCTCCTGTATTGCAGGAAGATTCTTTACCACTGAGCCACCTGGGAAGCCTGAGTTTTTCTTTTAGCTGCTTCATTTAGGTGAAGCCTTTCTTTAGCTGCTTGTTTGATGAGGAGTTTCCTTCTTCAGAGTAGACTGCTATGACACTGGTGTACCCTGAAGAGAGTGGTCTATGGTAAGGGGAAAGTGAGATGATGATTCAGGAGAAAGTGAGGCAGCTGTAGGCACCAAGTACCAGGGCATGGGTCTTATTAGATCTGATTTTTCCCAGCTTTACTTGCCCCAGGATTTTTCTTTTTTGGCTACCTTCAAAACATTGATAGGACTAGATGTAACTTTTGTAAGCTCTCTTTCAAAGTCTCTTATACTTGTGATTTTATTTTTTTGTGTTGAAGTGTTAGATCTATTTGGAGTTTATCCTGTTATGTAGCTTGTGATATGGTTCTAAATTTATTCTTTTCTGTTTGGCTACCTCAAAACATTTATTGAATGATCTTTATCCTTTCTGATTTGAAATACTACTTTTCTGTATTAAATTACTTTATATGTTTGGATTAAAATTTTTTTCTCTCTAGTCCCATTGTAGATATCTATTCATGTGCTGCTACCATGTGGTTTTAATTATTAAAGCTTTATAATACATTTTAATGTTTGGCAGGGCTGGTTTTCTTTTTCTTTTTTGTTACACAGTTTTTTAATATTCTTACCGTCCTCAGATAAACTTTTGGATTGGCTTGAATGGTTTAAAAACAAAACTATTTCTTTTAAAATGGGCTTAGTTTTAAACTAGTAGGTTTTTTTGATATTAAAATTTTCCCATTTGTATCCTTTAGTAGTGCTTTAAAGTTTTCCTCTTAAAAGTCTTGTCCATTTTTGGTGAAATTTTAAAATAAGGTATTTTGTCCTTTTGTTCTTGTCCTTTAGTCACTGAGTTGTGTCCAACTCTTTGCGACCCATAGATTGTAGCCTACCAGGCTCCTCTTACTCGAGTGATTGTCCTTTTGTTCTTGTCCTTTAGTCACTGAGTTGTGTCCAACTCTTTGCGACCCATAGATTGTAGCCTACCAGGCTCCTCTTACTCGAGTGAATTGCCATTTCCTTCCCCAGGGTATCTTCGCAACCCAGGGCTCTAACCTATCTCCTGTATTGCAGGAAGATTCTTTACCACTGAGCCACCTGGGAAGCCTGAGTTTTTCTTTTAGCTGCTTCATTTAGGTGAAGCCTTTCTTTAGCTGCTTGTTTGATGAGGAGTTTCCTTCTTCAGAGTAGACTGCTATGACACTGGTGTACCCTGAAGAGAGTGGTCTATGGTAAGGGGAAAGTGAGATGATGATTCAGGAGAAAGTGAGGCAGCTGTAGGCACCAAGTACCAGGGCATGGGTCTTATTAGATCTGATTTTTCCCAGCTTTACTTGCCCCAGACAATGATTTTACTGTTGTATTTTACTATGATTTTTTAAATCATCATGTATTCAATAGAACAGGACCTGTAGAGTTCTCATGACTGTAGAGATCATTTCACAAATGAGGGAATTAAAGCCCTGAGATTTTAATGTGACTTGTCCAAGTAGTGGGAGGCACGACTGGAAGTCAGGTTTGTTTGCCCCCAGTTTTATGTTTTTTTCCTCACTTCATTGTGCTAAGTTGTCAAGTACCTATGGTGCATGGTTATTTGAGAGGCAAAATCATGAATTAAGACATACCAGTTTTTTAAAATTGGAGTATGATTGCTTTATAATGTTGTGTTAGTTTCTGCCTTACAACAAAGTGAATCAACTGTATGTATACATATATCCCCTCCCTCCTGAGCCAGTTTTCCTGCCCCGTCTCCTGCCATGCCACCCCTCTAGGTCTTCATAGAGCACCAGACTGAGCTTCCTTGCTAGACAGCAGCTGTCTGGTTTACATATGATAATATATATGAAATGGGCTTCCTTAGTGGCTCAGGGATAAAGACCCCATCTGCCAATGCAGAAGATGTAAGCTTGATCCCTGGGTCAGGAAGATACCCTGGTAAAGGAAATGGCAACCTACTTCAGTTTTCTTGCCTGCAAAATCCCATGGACAGAAAAGTCTGGTGGGCTACAGTCTATGGAGTTGCAAGAGTTGGCTACAACTTAGCAACTAAATAACAACAAATCCATATAAAAATGTACTAATTTTATTAAGTTTTTAGTGGGTCCTTTCATTCCCGTACATAATATAACTTTGTGTTTTGTTTGACTGAAATATACTCCAGTGTTATATGATCTGGGAAATTGAAAATATTATACTCAGTTTAAGAATTTGGTGAGTATTATTTGCACTTCCATTAACCCTCAATATTTAGTATGTGGAAGTTTATTTTACCTACTTTTCCTCTGAAGTCCTTCGGGAACATGAATTTCTTCTTTTTTCTAGTCAAGTAAAGTAATTTGTATTCATGTTCTGTTTGGTCATCTCACAGGAAATACCTGTTTAAAAAACTCAGAATCGAGAATTCATTTATTTCTATTCAGTATTTTGCCCTTTTCCTCTTGTGCTATGTAGACCATGTTTTTTGTAATGTGTATTACAAATCAAATATGCCATCAAATATATTGTTACTATTCGTTTCAGTTTGGATTTCTTTTCTATTTTATGTTAAACTTCTTATAGTTAATGTAGTGCCTTTATGTTTTTGAAAGCCAGCCTCTCGATTATGCTCCCTTTAATATTCCAGGTGAGATTATCTTATTTGTTTATTATTATTTTTTACTTTGTTCAGCAAGTACTCAAGTTCTCATCTCTTTACTGTGTGCCTGCTAGGTATGAGACCTCTGGAGGTATGCATGCACATATCCCCCACCCCTCTCCATGCTGGAGTTATACATATATCTTTGAATTGTAAGTGACAGTGAAGCACTTTTTAGAGTATATAAAATGAAAATGTAAAGTTTAAGTCACTCCAAAATAGCTTTGAAAGCTGAAGCTGTCAAGGTAACTCAACAGAAGGCTAGGACACGTTTGTGCTTTCTAGCTCTCATGTTGTCAAGTGTCCCCAAGTCCCTGGCAGGCTTCTGGGCGTGACGTAATAACATATCAAGCAGGAAGTGTTGAAGTCTCCTTTTCCAGAGGAGGGCTGTCAGGCCTCATGTCTTTCTGTTGAATCATAGAGCCACTTCTGTCTAGCAGTGGTTCTCAGCCGGTGGTGGTGCTCCCTTGGGGTGGTTTTGGTTCTCACTCACAATGACAGGAGGTTACTACTGACATCGATTAGGCGGGAGCCAGAGATGTGATACACCAGATAGTCTTACACTGCGGGAATTTTTGTGCCCCTATTTAGAAACATACGGCTGGAGCTCTGCACCTTGTCAGTCCTGCCTCAGAGGTGATGAGAGGTTAGCCGTGCAGGGACATTCGTGAGGTGTACTATGCACTGTCATTACTCTTACTTTTTTTTTTTTTGACTGTTTTTCTTTCATATTTACAATACTTCAAGGAAATGCCCTCTTGTTCTTCTGTCAGGCCCCCTGAGGGAAATCAAGTAAAGTAATTTGTATTCATGTTCTGTTTGGTCATCTCACAGGAAATACCTGTTTAAAAAACTCAGAATCGAGAATTCATTTATTTCTATTCAGTATTTTGCCCTTTTCCTCTTGTGCTATGTAGACCATGTTTTTTGTAATGTGTATTACAAATCAAATATGCCATCAAATATATTGTTACTATTCGTTTCAGTTTGGATTTCTTTTCTATTTTATGTTAAACTTCTTATAGTTAATGTAGTGCCTTTATGTTTTTGAAAGCCAGCCTCTCGATTATGCTCCCTTTAATATTCCAGGTGAGATTATCTTATTTGTTTATTATTATTTTTTACTTTGTTCAGCAAGTACTCAAGTTCTCATCTCTTTACTGTGTGCCTGCTAGGTATGAGACCTCTGGAGGTATGCATGCACATATCCCCCACCCCTCTCCATGCTGGAGTTATACATATATCTTTGAATTGTAAGTGACAGTGAAGCACTTTTTAGAGTATATAAAATGAAAATGTAAAGTTTAAGTCACTCCAAAATAGCTTTGAAAGCTGAAGCTGTCAAGGTAACTCAACAGAAGGCTAGGACACGTTTGTGCTTTCTAGCTCTCATGTTGTCAAGTGTCCCCAAGTCCCTGGCAGGCTTCTGGGCGTGACGTAATAACATATCAAGCAGGAAGTGTTGAAGTCTCCTTTTCCAGAGGAGGGCTGTCAGGCCTCATGTCTTTCTGTTGAATCATAGAGCCACTTCTGTCTAGCAGTGGTTCTCAGCCGGTGGTGGTGCTCCCTTGGGGTGGTTTTGGTTCTCACTCACAATGACAGGAGGTTACTACTGACATCGATTAGGCGGGAGCCAGAGATGTGATACACCAGATAGTCTTACACTGCGGGAATTTTTGTGCCCCTATTTAGAAACATACGGCTGGAGCTCTGCACCTTGTCAGTCCTGCCTCAGAGGTGATGAGAGGTTAGCCGTGCAGGGACATTCGTGAGGTGTACTATGCACTGTCATTACTCTTACTTTTTTTTTTTTTGACTGTTTTTCTTTCATATTTACAATACTTCAAGGAAATGCCCTCTTGTTCTTCTGTCAGGCCCCCTGAGGGAAATCATAAAGAGGTGTTATTCTCATTTTTGAAAAGTTGATTGGTCTGAAAATCATTGACTTAACAATAAATGCAGTCATTGGAATTTAAATTCATGGGCTTTCAATGGTAATAATTTCCTCAAGTATAAAATTTCCTCAAAAGTATAAAATCTTATCACAGTTCAACCTGTTATCTTTATAGAACAAAGGGACTTTTCAATTGAGATGTAGAAATGAGACACATTTGAAGTAACAGAATTTTTAAAAGATGTACAAAGCGTAAGATCTCACCAATCTTGACTTCTTTATCTAACAGAATCATTGAATATTTTTGACTTTCTCCTAATGTGTTAATGCAAAGACCTCTTCAGGCAGTCTTGCTGAGGGATAACCGGGGACAGACGCTGAGGTGTTTAGTTGTCATGACGGTACCACAGCATACCTACAAGCAGACAGACGTTGATCAAGAACGTAACAGTTTGGGGAACGTAATTTCATTATTCTTTGGAAAGAGAATTGCGGGATACAAGGTTAGTTTTAGCTCTCTTTGGTCCCATGAGCAGCGTCATACACATGGTTAATTTACTGAATTTAACTGTAGTCTTTTGCAGCCCCCTCAGTTTTATTTTTCTTGAAAACTTGATCTGCTGTCCACTGAGTGAGCTCTGTGTGCTGTCTCACAATTCCAATTCCCTGTTTCTCTTACAGAGTGTGAATATCTCCCTGCAGTGAGCGTGATTCTTGTTCAGAGTATTCATAGTTTATACAACATGACCCTAAATATACCAGCCGTCTTCTTCACGCGGTGCTCAGCAGAGCAGTTTCAATAGTTGTGGAGAAGTTGCCATATTGAGCATACTTAAGACAAGGCAGAGTATGTGCTCCAACAGGAACTCCCTAATCAAGGAAAATTGGTTAACCTCCATTTTGCCTTAAATCCTAACTTTGGAGACCCAGGAAACAGAACATTTCCTTTACGTTTTGCAGTGGGGTGATATATGCTATGGTCGTTTATCACATGATGAGTTAAGAGCACTATTTGGAGCTGGAAAACTGGGAAAGGTGGGGAGAGTTCTTCCCCTGTTCTTGTTTGTGTCCTCGATCCCCTCCTCTCTCTTCCCGTCTCAAGATGAGGACAAATGTGGATGAGTCTTAACAAAAAGCTTTAAAATACGAAAATGGAGTGTGGGGAAGGGTTTTGAGAGCTATTGGGATTAGACTGATGGGTGGTGGAAACCACTGGTAGACTTCTCCAAATGCACATGCTTACAGAATACTTCATTTTCACAAAATTCTCTGCCTGTGTGTGCTGGCAGTTCTTTCCTCACATTCTCTCTCCTCCCAGCATTACTTACCGTGCTTTTTCTCTTGCCACGTGACTTTCAGAAATAAATTTTCTGAGAGCATGTACTTTTTCCATATGAAAGCAGACTCTGGGCAAGATACAGAAGTTGGTAACAGATAGAGGTTTATAGTGAAGATTATTCAGTTATTTGAAATACTGATTATTGTACGACAGTGAAAAGTAGCATTTTCCCCATTTGACTCAGTGACCTTTTCTTGAGCATTGGCCATGTTGAAGGCACAGGTGCTGAATGATGAGAGTGGTGTGGGGAGAGGATAGGCAGGCCCCCTCGTAAAGCTGTCTTTTCTCTGAAGCCCCCAGTGCAGTGTGTTGAGTGGATTGGGTGATGTTGTGAGTAAACAAATGGATGCTTCATTCATCAGAGCTGACATATGCCACGGCAACCTTGTCCACTCGTGAAAGGCCTGTTTTCTTATCTGGTCTAGGATTTCAGGAAAAAGCACTAGAAGCCACAACTCAGTGCATGTACAGCCTCCCCACCTCCTTCTCGTATAAACTGCATGTCAGAGAGCGCTTGCATAGGTGACCAGTTGCACAAGTGCTGTGTTTGTAGTCCACGGTCACTTATCATCAAGAGGATGATAGCCAGAGGACACCTACTTTTAATAAATTCTCTTATAACTCTTCTTTTTTCATGCTCTATCATAAGATTTTTTAATTGGAGTATACTTGCTTTATAATGTTGTGTTAGTTTCTGCTCCACAAGAATATGAATCAGCTAAAAGTATACATATAAATTCACCTATAACCTTAAACCAGAGCACTATTTGGAGCTGGAAAACTGGGAAAGGTGGGGAGAGTTCTTCCCCTGTTCTTGTTTGTGTCCTCGATCCCCTCCTCTCTCTTCCCGTCTCAAGATGAGGACAAATGTGGATGAGTCTTAACAAAAAGCTTTAAAATACGAAAATGGAGTGTGGGGAAGGGTTTTGAGAGCTATTGGGATTAGACTGATGGGTGGTGGAAACCACTGGTAGACTTCTCCAAATGCACATGCTTACAGAATACTTCATTTTCACAAAATTCTCTGCCTGTGTGTGCTGGCAGTTCTTTCCTCACATTCTCTCTCCTCCCAGCATTACTTACCGTGCTTTTTCTCTTGCCACGTGACTTTCAGAAATAAATTTTCTGAGAGCATGTACTTTTTCCATATGAAAGCAGACTCTGGGCAAGATACAGAAGTTGGTAACAGATAGAGGTTTATAGTGAAGATTATTCAGTTATTTGAAATACTGATTATTGTACGACAGTGAAAAGTAGCATTTTCCCCATTTGACTCAGTGACCTTTTCTTGAGCATTGGCCATGTTGAAGGCACAGGTGCTGAATGATGAGAGTGGTGTGGGGAGAGGATAGGCAGGCCCCCTCGTAAAGCTGTCTTTTCTCTGAAGCCCCCAGTGCAGTGTGTTGAGTGGATTGGGTGATGTTGTGAGTAAACAAATGGATGCTTCATTCATCAGAGCTGACATATGCCACGGCAACCTTGTCCACTCGTGAAAGGCCTGTTTTCTTATCTGGTCTAGGATTTCAGGAAAAAGCACTAGAAGCCACAACTCAGTGCATGTACAGCCTCCCCACCTCCTTCTCGTATAAACTGCATGTCAGAGAGCGCTTGCATAGGTGACCAGTTGCACAAGTGCTGTGTTTGTAGTCCACGGTCACTTATCATCAAGAGGATGATAGCCAGAGGACACCTACTTTTAATAAATTCTCTTATAACTCTTCTTTTTTCATGCTCTATCATAAGATTTTTTTTTAATTGGAGGATAGTTGCTTTATAATGTTGTGTTAGTTTCTGCTCCACAAGAATATGAATCAGCTAAAAGTATACATATAAATTCACCTATAACTCTTAAACCTTTAAAAAACAACATTTTAGCCATATTTTTTGTTGCATTGTAATATTTAATAATAACTGTATATACATTTACTTCAGTTTCACTTTTCTATTTTACTTACCACCTTGTGGAAATACTGAAAAGCTTAATTGAAAAAATAGAAGAGAATGAGGTCGTTAATGCTCGAGTTCTGTGGGTCACTTCTGTTGTTTAATAGCACTGGTTTTATGCACAACTCTGAAGGGATTTTTTTTTTTTTTTTAGCTTAACATATCTAAAAAGATACTGCCTTGTTAGCATACATAGAGTGTTCATCAGAACTCAAGTGTTCTAGTCTGCTTTTTTTCTTTTTCTTTTTTTTGCATTATTCTTTTTATGGTTATAGTAGACAATTTTGCTTTGGTGCCAGACATGTCTTTGCCTTGGTTTTTAAAATTGGCTGTGGTAAATCTCAACAGTATAGAAATGAGTCAAGCTAAAAGTACAAGGTCCATTCCAAAGCTCCTTTTTTCCATCCGCCTTTCTGAAAGTCACTTTTGGAAAGGTTTAGATTTCCTTTTTTTTTTAAAAAAAGAATAATTTATGAAAAATACATCAGAAATTTCACTTAAAATTTAGTGGTAAAACAAGTAGTGGGAATGTTGTGAAATAGTTTTCTTCAGTCTAATGCTGCTGCTTTCAGATACTTCTCATACAAAGCCAATAGAATAACAGTTGCAGAATCGTGAGTTGAATGCTTGATGTATGATAGGTATCCAATAACTATAATTATTACTTTTTTCTCTTTTCTCCATGCTCTTTGGGTAGAAAGCTTCCCAACAGGCTAAGGAGCAGCCTTAGAAACAGAAATTCTATTTCTTATTCTAATTTTTCCCTATTAAAAATGATTTTTTTTCTTCTATTAGTGTTTAATAATTGCTTTTTTCAATTCTTAAAGAAATTTTTGAGGACAGTTATTCCTAATGGCCAGTTTTCTCAGGGCTCATTGTGGTTCAGATCACTCAGTAATGTTTTTTCCTTTGCTGTGTGTGTCTAGCTGTCTACTTCCTAAACATCATCATACCAAATGGAAGCTCTGTGTGCAGTTCAGTAAGAACTGTCCACTTCTTCCTCTTAGCCACTGGTGACTTCTGTTCTACTACGCGTCTCCATGAATTCGCCTGTTTTGAGTACCTCATATAAGTGAGATCCTATAATATTTACCCTTTTGTGTCTGCCTTATTTTACTAAGTATGTTCTCAGGGTCCACCCATGTTGTAGCATGTGTCAGAATTTCATTGCTTTAGGCTGAATGATATTCCATTGTATTTTGTTTATCCATTGTCTGTTGCTCGAGATTCGGCTGCTGTGAAGTCGAAGCATGCTGCTTTGAGCATGCATGTACTATGTCTGCTTGAGACCCTGCTCTCAGTTCTTTCAGTTTACTCATAGAAGTGGAATTAGTGGATCATATGGTCATTTCACATCTGACTTTCTGACTTTTAGAATTTTTTCACAGTGGCTATGCAAAAGTTTTACATGACCACTGGCAATTTCCCCAGGTTCCCAATATGTAATATTTTCCTTTTTCATTTTTTATTTCTTAAAATAATAGCTATCCTCATGTGAAATGATAACTCATGGTGATTTCACTTGCATTTCCCTAAGGATGTTGAGGGTTTTTCATGTTCTTTCTGACCATTTATATATCTTCTTTGGACAAGTGTCTATTTGACTCCTTTTACTCAGTTTTACATTAGATTGTTATTTTGTTGTTGTTATAGGACTTCCTTATATATTTTGGATATTAATTCCTTATAAGATAGGGTCTTCCATTTCTGCAGATTAATTTCATCCAATTGATTTTACATTTTTTCTAGATGTTTTATCATTCTTTTTTATATACCTTTTTTTCTTATGTTGATGATTTCCTATACATACTTGAACGTATTTTAAGTAGCGTATATATAATGTCTATATTTTCATTTGACTGAATTTTCTCCTAGTTAAGTGTCACTTTTTCCTGCTTTGTATCATATCTAGTAATTTTTGATTGAACACTTAGTATTATTGATGTTATGTTGTTGACTGCTGAGTTGGTTTTTGTTTTTAAAGATTTATTTATTTATTTATTTGGGGGGGGTGGGGAGGGAGGGGAGCAGGTGGGCCACTTCTATTGGTCTTTCATTTGTCCATTTTCATCCATCTTTGTTCTTTGGCCCGTGTGGGCCTCCCATCGCGGTGGCCTCTGTTGTCGTAGAGCACCGGCTCTGGGCACATGCGCTCCAGAGCTCCAGCTCGGTAATTGGACACATCGGCCCAGCGGCTCCGTGGCACGTGGGATCTTCCCAGGCCATGGATGGAACCGGCGCCCCTTGCACTGCAAGGCGGTGTCCTTACCCACTGGACCACCAGGGAAGCCCCGACTGCTGAGTTTTGCCCTGTTTCTGATCAAGAGTTGGAACTGATTCTGTCTGAAGTTGTTGCATTTGGATCAACGTCACCCTCCTGTGGCTTGTTTTTAGGTTACTGCGCCGACTTAGAGTAGTGTTTTGCGTTAGGGTGGACCCCATCCTCAAGGCCTAAGCACTCTGCTGCGAGGATTCTCCGTTCTGGTGTCAGGCCTGACAAGCATGTGAGCTTTGGGAACCTTTCAGTGTAAAGCTCCCAGTCACTTTTGGTCCAGCCTTTTAGGCAGCAGACCTCAGTGGATCCCCATGCTCCTTCTGCTCTTTCCTGTGAATTTTAGCTGCCATAGCCTTCCAGAGTCCTGATTTCTGTCCCTCCCAACTCAGTGAGATTGTCGCTGTCTGCCCGGGATCACCTTCTCTGCACTGAGAGCCAGAAACTGCCTAGAGACAGAAAGCCTATTTCACCACCTGGAAGATGCCCCTGGTTGGAAAGTTGAAGCAAATGTCTATTTTATCTGTTTTGTCATTCTTTTATATACTTTTTCTTATGTTGATGATTTCCTATACATACTTGAACGTATTTTAAGTAGCGTATATATAATGTCTATATTTTCATTTGACTGAATTTTCTCCTAGTTAAGTGTCACTTTTTCCTGCTTTGTATCATATCTAGTAATTTTTGATTGAACACTTAGTATTATTGATGTTATGTTGTTGACTGCTGAGTTGGTTTTTGTTTTTAAAGATTTATTTATTTATTTTTGCGGAGGGTGGGGTGGCGTGGGAGGGGAGCAGGTGGGCCACTTCTATTGGTCTTTCATTTGTCCATTTTCATCCATCTTTGTTCTTTGGCCCGTGTGGGCCTCCCATCGCGGTGGCCTCTGTTGTCGTAGAGCACCGGCTCTGGGCACATGCGCTCCAGAGCTCCAGCTCGGTAATTGGACACATCGGCCCAGCGGCTCCGTGGCACGTGGGATCTTCCCAGGCCATGGATGGAACCGGCGCCCCTTGCACTGCAAGGCGGTGTCCTTACCCACTGGACCACCAGGGAAGCCCCGACTGCTGAGTTTTGCCCTGTTTCTGATCAAGAGTTGGAACTGATTCTGTCTGAAGTTGTTGCATTTGGATCAACGTCACCCTCCTGTGGCTTGTTTTTAGGTTACTGCGTCGACTTAGAGTAGTGTTTTGCGTTAGGGTGGACCCCATCCTCAAGGCCTAAGCACTCTGCTGCGAGGATTCTCCGTTCTGGTGTCAGGCCTGACAAGCATGTGAGCTTTGGGAACCTTTCAGTGTAAAGCTCCCAGTCACTTTTGGTCCAGCCTTTTAGGCAGCAGACCTCAGTGGATCCCCATGCTCCTTCTGCTCTTTCCTGTGAATTTTAGCTGCCATAGCCTTCCAGAGTCCTGATTTCTGTCCCTCCCAACTCAGTGAGATTGTCGCTGTCTGCCCGGGATCACCTTCTCTGCACTGAGAGCCAGAAACTGCCTAGAGACAGAAAGCCTATTTCACCACCTGGAAGATGCCCCTGGTTGGAAAGTTGAAGCAAATGTCTATTTTATCTGTTTTGTATTCTTCATTACAGATCATTATTCACCACTACCTGTGCCCCACTGTCCCAAACATATTTAAAAAGTATTTTTTCCATTTTCCTAATTATTTACAACAGGAGCTCCAGTTGTTCCCTTCTACCTGGAAGTGGAAGTCTTGGTCTGTCATTTTACTTTCAAAACTTTCCAACCAGAATAAGCCCTAAATGCCTAATCTATGACCACTAAGAAAGAAAGCCTGTTAATTTTCTTTGCAAAATTTGAGGGAACTTTTAGTGCACAGATTTTCAGTTGTGTCATTAATAAAAATTAAACTTCTCTACCAGATTCTTCCTTTGTATCATATTCTATTGACTTCTTTAGTTAAGGTGGGAGCTGGAAATGGAATATACTAGGAATATACTAGTAATTGTTACATTTCTCATTTTTTAGACCTAAAGATTGCCTTCGGTCTATTATGAGGAGGGTGAACCATAAAGATCCTCATGTTGCCATGCAGGCTCTGACCGTGAGTGATCTCATTATAAGATCTACCCCAAAATTGTTTGCTGTAATCAAGCCCTTTTAACTTCTGATTTTCTGCTTTTAGCTTCTAGGAGCGTGTGTATCAAACTGTGGCAAAATTTTTCACTTAGAAGTATGTTCGAGAGATTTTGCTAGTGAAGTAAGCAATGTATTAAACAAGGTAAGGAACAGTATTTCCAGAAATGAATTAAGACTGTCTTCTTTCTTCATGTATTTTACTGTGCAGTTCTTCACAGTTTTAAATCACAAAAACCTTATCTCTGTGGGGGTTTTTTTAGCTCTTTCTAGGCTATGTCTATCTGATCAAGAGAATATATATTATTGTAACTTGGAGGATTGATTTTGGTCAAGCCAAATTAGAATATACTTAACCATTTTTCTTTATCTTTCCTTTCTTCTGATAAAAAAATACATGTATTTATATGATTAAGAGGTACCAATTTACTTTAGATTGTCGCTGTCTGCCCGGGATCACCTTCTCTGCACTGAGAGCCAGAAACTGCCTAGAGACAGAAAGCCTATTTCACCACCTGGAAGATGCCCCTGGTTGGAAAGTTGAAGCAAATGTCTATTTTATCTGTTTTGTATTCTTCATTACAGATCATTATTCACCACTACCTGTGCCCCACTGTCCCAAACATATTTAAAAAGTATTTTTTCCATTTTCCTAATTATTTACAACAGGAGCTCCAGTTGTTCCCTTCTACCTGGAAGTGGAAGTCTTGGTCTGTCATTTTACTTTCAAAACTTTCCAACCAGAATAAGCCCTAAATGCCTAATCTATGACCACTAAGAAAGAAAGCCTGTTAATTTTCTTTGCAAAATTTGAGGGAACTTTTAGTGCACAGATTTTCAGTTGTGTCATTAATAAAAATTAAACTTCTCTACCAGATTCTTCCTTTGTATCATATTCTATTGACTTCTTTAGTTAAGGTGGGAGCTGGAAATGGAATATACTAGGAATATACTAGTAATTGTTACATTTCTCATTTTTTAGACCTAAAGATTGCCTTCGGTCTATTATGAGGAGGGTGAACCATAAAGATCCTCATGTTGCCATGCAGGCTCTGACCGTGAGTGATCTCATTATAAGATCTACCCCAAAATTGTTTGCTGTAATCAAGCCCTTTTAACTTCTGATTTTCTGCTTTTAGCTTCTAGGAGCGTGTGTATCAAACTGTGGCAAAATTTTTCACTTAGAAGTATGTTCGAGAGATTTTGCTAGTGAAGTAAGCAATGTATTAAACAAGGTAAGGAACAGTATTTCCAGAAATGAATTAAGACTGTCTTCTTTCTTCATGTATTTTACTGTGCAGTTCTTCACAGTTTTAAATCACAAAAACCTTATCTCTGTGGGGGTTTTTTTAGCTCTTTCTAGGCTATGTCTATCTGATCAAGAGAATATATATTATTGTAACTTGGAGGATTGATTTTGGTCAAGCCAAATTAGAATATACTTAACCATTTTTCTTTATCTTTCCTTTCTTCTGATAAAAAAATACATGTATTTATATGATTAAGAGGTACCAATTTACTTTAGGCACTTTTTTTTTTTTTTTATAGTCACAGAGGTCATCTGCCTAGCCAAATGTAAAGAATTGAAATCCAGCAATTTAAGAAATTTTACAAATTTAATTTACTAGGTAATATGTGAGTTTTCCCAGTAAAAACTCATGCATTCTAAAGGTAATTATTTCTGGCCTTTTTTGAGAGCAACAGGGAGTAATTATCAGGAATTTTATTTTTAATGTTAAAAGGGAAAATGCTTTTGGGAGTGGGGGGTGGGAATGAATATTTCCAAATTTTAGTAGGAAACTGTACAGAAATGAGAAAATTCTGTTAATTCTTTTAAAATATTTTGGTTATGAGATTACTTTTTCCTATATTGCTTTATTCAGTTATTTAGTCACATTTATGTATTTTCTACTAATTCTTTACCATTCTTTAGATGTGCTGAGTGTCTGTCAAATGCAGCTATTTATGAAGAGCTTGTAATACAGTATTTGGTTTTAATTAGAGATGTTTACTTAGTAGTATGAACAAACTGTGTTGAAAGGGAAACAGTTGCATATAGGAGAAAGGCCTTCACTTTATTTTCCAGATATTTTACAGTGAACATTTTGGTTAAATGGGAGATGCTGCTTTGAAGAAATGAAATTTCCAGGAATATTGACATCTAGCAGACTTCAAGCCAGGCCTCAGATAATTAAGTAACTGGGGAAGAACACAGTCATGCATATTAAAAATTAGGAATTTGGAATAAAAGAACTGTACTATTTATTCTCTCTTTCCAACCTATTTTTTATTGGTCTGAAAAGAAAATACACAACTTTTCCTGTCTTCCTCATATATAGTAGCAAAATATCAAAGGAAACCTTTTTTTTCTTTCTAGTGAAGGCAGTATTGAAAATTTCCAGAAATGAATTAAGACTGTCTTCTTTCTTCATGTATTTTACTGTGCAGTTCTTCACAGTTTTAAATCACAAAAACCTTATCTCTGTGGGGGTTTTTTTAGCTCTTTCTAGGCTATGTCTATCTGATCAAGAGAATATATATTATTGTAACTTGGAGGATTGATTTTGGTCAAGCCAAATTAGAATATACTTAACCATTTTTCTTTATCTTTCCTTTCTTCTGATAAAAAAATACATGTATTTATATGATTAAGAGGTACCAATTTACTTTAGGCACTTTTTTTTTTTTTTTATAGTCACAGAGGTCATCTGCCTAGCCAAATGTAAAGAATTGAAATCCAGCAATTTAAGAAATTTTACAAATTTAATTTACTAGGTAATATGTGAGTTTTCCCAGTAAAAACTCATGCATTCTAAAGGTAATTATTTCTGGCCTTTTTTGAGAGCAACAGGGAGTAATTATCAGGAATTTTATTTTTAATGTTAAAAGGGAAAATGCTTTTGGGAGTGGGGGGGGAATGAATATTTCCAAATTTTAGTAGGAAACTGTACAGAAATGAGAAAATTCTGTTAATTCTTTTAAAATATTTTGGTTATGAGATTACTTTTTCCTATATTGCTTTATTCAGTTATTTAGTCACATTTATGTATTTTCTACTAATTCTTTACCATTCTTTAGATGTGCTGAGTGTCTGTCAAATGCAGCTATTTATGAAGAGCTTGTAATACAGTATTTGGTTTTAATTAGAGATGTTTACTTAGTAGTATGAACAAACTGTGTTGAAAGGGAAACAGTTGCATATAGGAGAAAGGCCTTCACTTTATTTTCCAGATATTTTACAGTGAACATTTTGGTTAAATGGGAGATGCTGCTTTGAAGAAATGAAATTTCCAGGAATATTGACATCTAGCAGACTTCAAGCCAGGCCTCAGATAATTAAGTAACTGGGGAAGAACACAGTCATGCATATTAAAAATTAGGAATTTGGAATAAAAGAACTGTACTATTTATTCTCTCTTTCCAACCTATTTTTTATTGGTCTGAAAAAAAAGAAAATACACAACTTTTCCTGTCTTCCTCATATATAGTACTTGCAAAATATTCTGAAAAGTTCTATCTTTCTGATTGCCAAAATAAGTTCCTGTATACCTGATGTTTTAATTTGATGTGAATTATGTGATGGTATAATCTATTTGTTTCCACAATGTGTAAATAAAACTAGTTTACTTCTAGTAACCCTCTGTGTTTTCTCTTTTTTTCTTTATTTTAAAAAATTTTTGGTAATAATATTTTTCTTGTCTTTTTAAAATATTCTTTATTTTACTTTTTTTAAATAAAAAAATATCCCTTGATTTTTTTTGTATCTTTACAAACCCTTGTGTCAAGGGCTGACTTTCAGTAGATCGCAGTGAGGGAGCTGCTCTGCTGTGTACGAAACCCCGACCCAGAACCCCTGTGTTTTCCTATGTATTACCTATGACTAGTGATAATTTGTGATTTCAAAAGAGAAGTGCAGTACTTTATAATCTTTATATTTATGGTGTCTATTAAATCATTAGAAAGTGCTTTTTTTATTAAATGTCTTTCTCTCTATTTTTCAGGGTCATCCCAAAGTGTGTGAAAAATTAAAGGCTCTTATGGTTGAATGGACAGATGAATTCAAGAATGATCCCCAACTTAGTCTAATATCAGCAATGATTAAGAACCTGAAAGAACAGGGTGTTACGTTTCCAGCTATTGGCTCTCAGGTATTTTATATACATTTGTGTGTGTGCTACAGTTTGTTTCTCTAAAGTTAACCGTGTTTGAGTTTTTCTTTTCTTCCTCTAAACCCAGGTAGTTTTTAATACTCCAGGGGAATTTTTATTAACAATAATAATCTTCCATGTAAAGGTGCCAAAAAAAAAAATACAGTGTATCGTTAACGTGTTCCAGCTTCCATTTCTCCACTCTTTCTTCTTTATAAATTAATGAATTTAACTGTTTTGCAATTAAAATTTTTTGATATAATTTTAATCATCCAGAGTAAATAGCTTCATTAGGTAACACTGACATTCTTGTTAACTGCTCCTTGTGCTGTAATTTTATCTACAAAGAATGACAGCTCAAGAATCAGGTTTCCAACCTATGTTTTATTGGGCTGAAAAAAAAGAAAAGACACAACTTTTCCTGTCTTCCTCATATATAGTACTTGCAAAATATTCTGAAAAGTTCTATCTTTCTGATTGCCAAAATAAGTTCCTGTATACCTGATGTTTTAATTTGATGTGAATTATGTGATGGTATAATCTATTTGTTTCCACAATGTGTAAATAAAACTAGTTTACTTCTAGTAACCCTCTGTGTTTTCTCTTTTTTTCTTTATTTTAAAAAATTTTTGGTAATAATATTTTTCTTGTCTTTTTAAAATATTCTTTATTTTACTTTTTTTAAATAAAAAAATATCCCTTGATTTTTTTTGTATCTTTACAAACCCTTGTGTCAAGGGCTGACTTTCAGTAGATCGCAGTGAGGGAGCTGCTCTGCTGTGTACGAAACCCCGACCCAGAACCCCTGTGTTTTCCTATGTATTACCTATGACTAGTGATAATTTGTGATTTCAAAAGAGAAGTGCAGTACTTTATAATCTTTATATTTATGGTGTCTATTAAATCATTAGAAAGTGCTTTTTTTATTAAATGTCTTTCTCTCTATTTTTCAGGGTCATCCCAAAGTGTGTGAAAAATTAAAGGCTCTTATGGTTGAATGGACAGATGAATTCAAGAATGATCCCCAACTTAGTCTAATATCAGCAATGATTAAGAACCTGAAAGAACAGGGTGTTACGTTTCCAGCTATTGGCTCTCAGGTATTTTATATACATTTGTGTGTGTGCTACAGTTTGTTTCTCTAAAGTTAACCGTGTTTGAGTTTTTCTTTTCTTCCTCTAAACCCAGGTAGTTTTTAATACTCCAGGGGAATTTTTATTAACAATAATAATCTTCCATGTAAAGGTGCCAAAAAAAAAAATACAGTGTATCGTTAACGTGTTCCAGCTTCCATTTCTCCACTCTTTCTTCTTTATAAATTAATGAATTTAACTGTTTTGCAATTAAAATTTTTTGATATAATTTTAATCATCCAGAGTAAATAGCTTCATTAGGTAACACTGACATTCTTGTTAACTGCTCCTTGTGCTGTAATTTTATCTACAAAGAATGACAGCTCAAGAATCAGGTTTCCTTAAGATGTAAGGCTGTGTTTAGAGGTGGTTTGGATTATGAAGTTTATGAGCACCTGTATTAAAAATGGGAAGGAGATATAAAGGGGTGACTGGAAAGAGAAGCACATGCAACATCTTTTTCCTCAAGCATTGCTAACCAGCGCAGAAGTCAGCTTTCTTTTTCCTAATAAATGTGATTGACTGAAAGGCTTAACATGCCTTAAAAAGATTGTGTTACGGGCTCATTCTGTAACACCTTGTATAGGAGAAAAATGAAAGACGATCTCAGTTATTCTTTTTCTTTTCTGGATAACTATTATTTAGGATGCCCATCTGATGAAGCAGGTTTAAAATGTACGGTAGCTTACTGTAATGTCTTTCCCCATTGTACTGCTTGGGGTGGACTATGAGTGATGTGAGAACTGAGCAGAAAACTCTTAGTTGTGAAGGGCTTACGTTCTCTTGACCATTTCAAGGGAATTATGAAGTGATTCATCCAGACTTACCTAGACTCTTCCCATGGCCCTTCTGATTTATCTAAGTACTCTTGAGATGTGAAGATCCAGAAATATATTTTCGAGATGAAAGAAGGAAAGGATGTTTTTCTTCTTACTTGAAAAAACTTGGCTTATGCATAGTTTTCCAGTGATAAACTTTGTCTTGAGAAGTAGTCATTCTTGATTGAGAGCTTGTTGTTACTGCTCTCAATATAACTTCTGAACCTGTGGAATTAAGAAATAACGTTTCCAGCTATTGGCTCTCAGGTATTTTATATACATTTGTGTGTGTGCTACAGTTTGTTTCTCTAAAGTTAACCGTGTTTGAGTTTTTCTTTTCTTCCTCTAAACCCAGGTAGTTTTTAATACTCCAGGGGAATTTTTATTAACAATAATAATCTTCCATGTAAAGGTGCCAAAAAAAAAAATACAGTGTATCGTTAACGTGTTCCAGCTTCCATTTCTCCACTCTTTCTTCTTTATAAATTAATGAATTTAACTGTTTTGCAATTAAAATTTTTTGATATAATTTTAATCATCCAGAGTAAATAGCTTCATTAGGTAACACTGACATTCTTGTTAACTGCTCCTTGTGCTGTAATTTTATCTACAAAGAATGACAGCTCAAGAATCAGGTTTCCTTAAGATGTAAGGCTGTGTTTAGAGGTGGTTTGGATTATGAAGTTTATGAGCACCTGTATTAAAAATGGGAAGGAGATATAAAGGGGTGACTGGAAAGAGAAGCACATGCAACATCTTTTTCCTCAAGCATTGCTAACCAGCGCAGAAGTCAGCTTTCTTTTTCCTAATAAATGTGATTGACTGAAAGGCTTAACATGCCTTAAAAAGATTGTGTTACGGGCTCATTCTGTAACACCTTGTATAGGAGAAAAATGAAAGACGATCTCAGTTATTCTTTTTCTTTTCTGGATAACTATTATTTAGGATGCCCATCTGATGAAGCAGGTTTAAAATGTACGGTAGCTTACTGTAATGTCTTTCCCATTGTACTGCTTGGGGTGGACTATGAGTGATGTGAGAACTGAGCAGAAAACTCTTAGTTGTGAAGGGCTTACGTTCTCTTGACCATTTCAAGGGAATTATGAAGTGATTCATCCAGACTTACCTAGACTCTTCCCATGGCCCTTCTGATTTATCTAAGTACTCTTGAGATGTGAAGATCCAGAAATATATTTTCGAGATGAAAGAAGGAAAGGATGTTTTTCTTCTTACTTGAAAAAACTTGGCTTATGCATAGTTTTCCAGTGATAAACTTTGTCTTGAGAAGTAGTCATTCTTGATTGAGAGCTTGTTGTTACTGCTCTCAATATAACTTCTGAACCTGTGGAATTAAGAAATAATTTAATGCAGAATACACCAAGATACGGTATAATAACATAACCTTGACAACAGAAGCAGTGTTTAATTATCAGAGTCCACTCCCTGTGCAGAGTGGAAGAGTGTAGCTGCTTAGGGAACCGCGGTTTCTGTTCTGGAGCAGAGCCTGCTCTGGAGCTTGTTAACTCACAGTGTGGTCCTCACCTGGAGGCTTCTTAGAGCTGTCATCTCCCTGAGGGCAGAATGTGCCACCCCAAGCACTGAGTTCCTAGCTCCACGTTTACAAGATCCCTGATGACCCCATGTGCACATCAACATGTGAAGCAGCACTGCTCTTGTGCACTTCAGTCGACATGGGGCTTTGTTCCTACAAGAGACGGAAGACGAGTTAAGGATCTGTTGGAGCTGTAGCTTTGTTTGGTCAACCTAAACTCTCAAGGAGTTGTGGAAACCACTCTAATAATCCTCTAATCTAATGCCCTCATTTTACAGGTGAGGGTTCTCAGCCCCAGAATGGTTAAGTGACTTGCCCAGGGCCATAGTTTGTGGTTGGCAGAGCTGGAACTGGGACAGGCCTCCCAACTCTCAGTCCAGTGTTCTGTCCGCTGCACAAGCCTCCTTCCGTTTACTGTTGAGGTTAGGAGATACATGTTTGTCTGGACTAGAATTCAAAGGACAAGAAGTGGAGTGAACACTGGGAAGAGTGCTTGCATACTAATGGGTGTAGACATGGGATTACTCTGTTGTTCAGAAGGTTCAGGTCACCGATTAGCAGCAGTAAAGTTAGAGTGACTTTTCTTTTTTTCTTTTAGATGTTATTAAGTATGTGAAAGCTCATTCTGTTACACCTGCTGTCTTTCAGCCATAGGAAATACATAAAATGCGTGTGAAGTAAACTATGATGATGTATAATGGTGTTTTTTTAAAAACAGTAGTTTCTGAAGAGCTTGTCTGTCACTTAAAACTGCAGAAGTCCCTCCAAATTTTACAGTCACATAGCTGCTTATGTTGTTACTACATTTTAATATTTGTTCGCATATTTAACAGAAGCCTCTGGAAACATGAGGATTTTTAAAAGTATTTTATTTCATCCAGGTACAGAAGGACATAATATAAAAATACTTAGAAAAGTCACAGAGTCACCTCGCTCATGTTGCTAAAGTTCTCTCGTAGTGCTGACTTACGACCTCGAGGTTGAAGTGATGTTGGCCCTGTGCTGCGCTTGACTGGTTAATAAGACAAGTAGCATTGCTATACTTGGAACCTGATGATAGAAAGGAACTTTGAAAAGAGAGCAGTTCAGGAATGTAGGGCTTAATATAGCCCTCTTCTGCACTTCCTCCTTGGCCAGTAGAACCCTCACAGATCACAAAAGATCTATATGTCTGTTTTATGAAATTCACTGAATTGTGAAAAACAAACAAACAAACAAACAAAATATATATATATAATGAAAAAGGTTGTCTCTGATGAAGCATTCCTTCAATTTTCAGAGATGTCTCGTGATTAAATCATTTTTATCCAAGGAAGGTTACAGCTTAGAAGGTGGGTCAAGATTACCTAAACTCTCAAGGAGTTCCCCCCTGCAGCCCCAGAATGGTTAAGTGACTTGCCCAGGGCCATAGTTTGTGGTTGGCAGAGCTGGAACTGGGACAGGCCTCCCAACTCTCAGTCCAGTGTTCTGTCCGCTGCACAAGCCTCCTTCCGTTTACTGTTGAGGTTAGGAGATACATGTTTGTCTGGACTAGAATTCAAAGGACAAGAAGTGGAGTGAACACTGGGAAGAGTGCTTGCATACTAATGGGTGTAGACATGGGATTACTCTGTTGTTCAGAAGGTTCAGGTCACCGATTAGCAGCAGTAAAGTTAGAGTGACTTTTCTTTTTTTCTTTTAGATGTTATTAAGTATGTGAAAGCTCATTCTGTTACACCTGCTGTCTTTCAGCCATAGGAAATACATAAAATGCGTGTGAAGTAAACTATGATGATGTATAATGGTGTTTTAAAAACAGTAGTTTCTGAAGAGCTTGTCTGTCACTTAAAACTGCAGAAGTCCCTCCAAATTTTACAGTCACATAGCTGCTTATGTTGTTACTACATTTTAATATTTGTTCGCATATTTAACAGAAGCCTCTGGAAACATGAGGATTTTTAAAAGTATTTTATTTCATCCAGGTACAGAAGGACATAATATAAAAATACTTAGAAAAGTCACAGAGTCACCTCGCTCATGTTGCTAAAGTTCTCTCGTAGTGCTGACTTACGACCTCGAGGTTGAAGTGATGTTGGCCCTGTGCTGCGCTTGACTGGTTAATAAGACAAGTAGCATTGCTATACTTGGAACCTGATGATAGAAAGGAACTTTGAAAAGAGAGCAGTTCAGGAATGTAGGGCTTAATATAGCCCTCTTCTGCACTTCCTCCTTGGCCAGTAGAATCCCCTCACAGATCACAAAAGATCTATATGTCTGTTTTATGAAATTCACTGAATTGTGAAAAACAAACAAACAAACAAACAAAATATATATATATAATGAAAAAGGTTGTCTCTGATGAAGCATTCCTTCAATTTTCAGAGATGTCTCGTGATTAAATCATTTTTATCCAAGGAAGGTTACAGCTAGAGGTGGGTCAGATTGATAGTGCTTTGTGTTCTATTCAGTGACTCCAAACGCTCATATCAGCTTTTCTAAAAGTAAATGCCTTGTGCCTTTGTTTGATACTATAAAATGTGCTAAGTGAAGACTGGAGAACTGTATTTACTATAATGTTGTATATTTTACCTTTCATTTGTCAGCAGTCATTGCTTATAGTATTTGGGGCCATACACCCTCAAGGAGGGAAGCCTTGGTGACTGCGGTAAAGAATACCTGCCAAGCAGGAGACACAGGTTCTATCCCTGGGTCAGAAAGAGCCCACGCTAGGATTCTTGCCTTGAGAATCCCTGTGGACAGAGGAGCCTGGTGGGCTGTAGTCCATGGGGTCCCAGAGTCCGACCCTACCAAGCCACCACCACATGGCTTGGTGACTTAACAATAACCTTCATGGAACACACAGCCTGGTTATGGAGATGGACATGTAGGCCAAGAATTATAATAGGAGCTGAGATGTATTGTCTGTTACTACGTACGTTGCACTGTTCTGAGTGCCCTGCATGTGGTAATTTGAATATGTTTTAGAATTTCATTTTTTTGCATTCATTTCTCTGGAAATTAAAGTATATTTTTGTAACTTTTCACAACTGACTTTGAGTTAATAGTATATTATTTTATAAAAAATGTGGAAACCTTGCAGCTGTGTAGGTTTATTAACTCCCTACTTGATGGTATAGTTACCATATGTATAAGATATGTTACCTCTGAATGCATGGTAAATCCCAGGAGAGAATGTTATACTTTCTGTTTTAAGCCCTGAATGGCCCTCATTGCATGTGATTTTGGAAGCTGCATGTGTTAATTTGACCCTCTTGACAACCTGTGATGCTGTCATTCTGTAAAGGAAGAACCTGAGACATAAGGAGTCTTGTGGGCTCTAGGTTCCTGCAGTAGAAGGTGGTGCACCTGGGATGTGCACCATACTGGCCTGACCCCACAGCCTGTGTTCTTAGCTCCCCGTGTCACAGTACCTTGTTGAAAATCAGAGGAACACAGAGGAGATGATGTTTAGTGAGAGGATTTAGGAATGTTTCATTGAGAAAGTGATATTTTAGCTCTTCACTGACTTGTGATTGTTGAAACTCAGTAGGAAAAAATGTGGGTGGATGAATGGAGCCAGAGGGGAGAACATTAGGAGTAGAGGCAGGTGTTTATCAGAGGCGCCAAGGTGCGTGTGTGTGTGTGTACCAGCAGTTCTGCTAAATGATAGAACGGTTGAAAATGAGGTTAGCGTCTGACTGTCCTCGATGGCCACACACAAGTAAGCAGTCATTGAGGCTTTGGAGACTGTGTAGTTCCATAGGCATGGATCAGTGTGCATATTTGTTTACTTGTCTACTAGTTAACAAAATCTGTTTAAGACGGACAATAATATTGTTAGTGTTTGATTACTAGTATTTTAGTTTAGCATAATCTTACGAGCATTTGTAAAAACTACTTATTTTTAAAGTAGTCTTCTTTCCCACTCGCAGCCCGTTTTTTGGTTTTAGAATTTTCCAAAACTGTTGAGATATCCTCTAGCCTGTCTTTGCCGGTCTGCATACTGTCTGCTTCTAGTGTAAACATTTCACGAACATCTGTCAGCCCTAAGAAATGAAGACCCAGTCTGTTTTCTCCTGTCCTGCCTCAGCTCTGTCTCCTTTCAAAGTGGAGGCTGCTCCCCGTCGATTTCTTCCCCATGCAGAAGTCTGGTGGATTGATGGTAGGGTTGTGTTGAGTTCTTAGATTAATTGTGGGAGGAAAGTTTGAGAACAGCTTTCAAATATCATTTCTTTTTTATGTGTTAGGCTGCAGAACAAGCCAAAGCCAGCCCAGCCCTGGTAGCCAAGGATCCTGGAACCGCGCTAACAAGAAAGAAGAGGAAGATTTAGCAAAAGGTACACTATTTAAGTCCCTAATCCTGGGAAGAAGATAGGTCTCTTGATAATATTTTTCCCTGAGATGGTTAAAAATAAAGGAAATAGCAGTTCAGGGCCAAAACTGGAGTCTGCCTTGTTCTCCTCCATTCCTCTCTTTAGTGTCACTTCTTTCCTCTCCTCTTCCAAGGCAGCTATTCTCATATATGTCTGCTCAGTCTGTGTTTCTATAATATTCTTACTATCCATGTATCATGCATGTATCCATACATAACACTATCCATGTATTCATAAATAATGCCAAATAGGTTTTTTATCCAACAATATTTTTTCATAAATATTGTGCTCTAGGTGCCATCTATAACTTGTCTTTTCATGCAAAAGATGTTTTAAGATCTAGTCATAATGAGACGTTTATATCAAATTCATTTATTTTAACTGCCATATAATATTCCAGTCTTCTAATAAATACATGCTTTAATCTGTCTTTCTTCCTACTGATAGACATCTGGATTTTCTGACTTCTTACTATGTATCATCTGTTTAAGACGGAAAAATTTAAGACGGACAATAATATTGTTAGTGTTTGATTACTAGTATTTTAGTTTAGCATAATCTTACGAGCATTTGTAAAAACTACTTATTTTTAAAGTAGTCTTCTTTCCCACTCGCAGCCCGTTTTTTGGTTTTAGAATTTTCCAAAACTGTTGAGATATCCTCTAGCCTGTCTTTGCCGGTCTGCATACTGTCTGCTTCTAGTGTAAACATTTCACGAACATCTGTCAGCCCTAAGAAATGAAGACCCAGTCTGTTTTCTCCTGTCCTGCCTCAGCTCTGTCTCCTTTCAAAGTGGAGGCTGCTCCCCGTCGATTTCTTCCCCATGCAGAAGTCTGGTGGATTGATGGTAGGGTTGTGTTGAGTTCTTAGATTAATTGTGGGAGGAAAGTTTGAGAACAGCTTTCAAATATCATTTCTTTTTTATGTGTTAGGCTGCAGAACAAGCCAAAGCCAGCCCAGCCCTGGTAGCCAAGGATCCTGGAACCGCGGCTAACAAGAAAGAAGAGGAAGATTTAGCAAAAGGTACACTATTTAAGTCCCTAATCCTGGGAAGAAGATAGGTCTCTTGATAATATTTTTCCCTGAGATGGTTAAAAATAAAGGAAATAGCAGTTCAGGGCCAAAACTGGAGTCTGCCTTGTTCTCCTCCATTCCTCTCTTTAGTGTCACTTCTTTCCTCTCCTCTTCCAAGGCAGCTATTCTCATATATGTCTGCTCAGTCTGTGTTTCTATAATATTCTTACTATCCATGTATCATGCATGTATCCATACATAACACTATCCATGTATTCATAAATAATGCCAAATAGGTTTTTTATCCAACAATATTTTTTCATAAATATTGTGCTCTAGGTGCCATCTATAACTTGTCTTTTTCATGCAAAAGATGTTTTAAGATCTAGTCATAATGAGACGTTTATATCAAATTCATTTATTTTAACTGCCATATAATATTCCAGTCTTCTAATAAATACATGCTTTAATCTGTCTTTCTTCCTACTGATAGACATCTGGATTTTCTGACTTCTTACTATAACAAGTATGCAGCATTGAGTGTCCTTGCCCATTTTCTTTTGTGCATGGGTGAAGAGAGAAATTGTTTTATTTTATTATTGGCTTATGGAGTAGGTACATCTTCATCTTTGCTCAATAGTTTCCTTTCCTATCAGCAGTGTGTGAAAGCTTTTATTATTCATTTATTATTTCTCGTCTCATGGCAGCATTTGGTATTGTCAGAGTTTACTGTTTGTGAGTCTGATGGGTTCGAAATAATAAGTATTTTAATTTTCATTATCTTAATTACTAGTGAGGTTCAGTTCTTTTTTGTTTATGTGTTCTGATTATCTCTTTTTCTATTTTTTTTTTTTCCTACTAATGATGTGTAGAAAGTCTTTGTTTTGGATATCTATCTTTTGTCTCTTATATTTATTGTAGATATCTACTCTGGTTTTGGCTTACAGTTTAACTTTGATAATGGCATGTTGTATTAAACAGGTTCTAAATTTTGATATAGTCAAAAGTATTGCTTTTCTTTTACACATTTTTTTTTTAGTGTGAAACGAACTATTTTCTAAATTGATGTATCTTCAACTGAGCTCTTGCTATGTGAAATACACTTTTTTTTTGTAGTTTTGTTGTTTACAGATACGTATAATCCCAGATTAGTCATATGTATGTCCCATTCCTCCCATCCCACCACTCCAAGCCATCAAATGTGATTTTTTTTTAATGTCTTGAGATACTTTTCTCTCCCCCAGAGTCTTGGAAGATATTTTCATGTTTTTTCTTATGTTAATTTTTAAATTTTATTTTCTCATCTGTAACAGAGGTGGCAGGGAAGAAGGGATAATGTGTTTGTTAAGTTAGAGTGGCACATGGTGAAGGCCTGCCCTGGGGAGGAGGTAGAGCAGACACATTTGAGATTTATTTGGGGTGTTGGTTAGGTAAGGTTTTACTGTGGTTATTAACAAATTCCAGTTCTTAGACTGCTTACCTGAGAATGACATTTGGAACAATAAAACTCAAGTTCTTAGATGCTGTCTTTGAAATTCCTATTTAATAAACCTCCAGTGAAGGACTCAACGCTTGGGACTTTTGACTTCCCAAGTGATTTTGATTATTATTTGGTAAACTTAAGCTATATAAATATACTGAGAAGATGAATGAGAATGTAAAATATCTGCAGCTCCATTTAAAAAACAGATTTGAGTTTATATCTTTTTATTACCCAGAATCTTTTAAATTGTACCTGTCTAGTAAAAATAGCCATCATGCTGTTCAGTTGTTTTCTTAGCTTATTTGACGCTTTCAGTTGTGAATGCATGAATACAGTTGATGACATTATGTTTATTCAGTATATTATATCAGGGTATGTTCTGCCTTCCCAGTACAGTCCTGAAAGAAGAATGCTTTTTACCCTCAGCTATCTCTCCATACTTCTTAGGATTGTTGGGTATATTAACATTTTGGGTCTTTTTATTTTTAACTGATTATTTTCCAGCCATTGAGTTGTCCCTGAAGGAACAAAGGCAGCAGTCAACTACCCTTTCCACTTTGTATCCAAGCACATCCAACCTCTTAACTAACCATCAACACGAAGGCCGGAAAGTTCGTGCCATATACGACTTTGAAGCTGCTGAAGATAATGAGCTGACTTTTAAAGCTGGAGAGATAATTACAGTTCTTGATGACAGGTGATGGTTGCTATTAAGTTGAACATTTACTTGAAGATACATAACATAGTCTGTTTCCTTTATTCCTGCTGACGGCCTTATCAAACATAGTAAAACCAAATACTGATTCCGGTAGTTGCTTTGTAGGACAGTTGGTTGCTTTGCTGGATTTGTATTTTAATTTTTTTCTCCTCTGTCATTTAAATGGTTTTTGTTTTGCAGACCTAGTTTATCATTTTTAGCTCCATTTAATACTATACACTTAAATTAGTAAAACAAAGTTAAGGTTTTAGAAAATACACTTTATGCTTTTATGGAATTTATAAGAAATATATAATATATTGAATTAATTTATATTGTAAGGGAGGTGATACTATGCATCAATTTTTTTTTTTTCTTTTTTTGAGAGGAAAGTAAAGTTTATTAGAGTGGGAGAAGGGAGAGTCACTGCCAGTACATCGGGCCGGCTTAAGGGAGAATTGGTGTTGTTAAAGTGGAAGATGCTGCTAGAACAGCAGGTCAGCTCAAAGGAAAACTGACCTTTTTTTTTTTTAACTACAGCTTTATGTTTACTTGAGAATTGCTGATGATTATTGCTCTTAATGAAGTGTTAAAATTTGCAAGTGGCTTTTTTTTTTGTTAAAGGTATATTTATTTATTTATGGGGGGGTGGGCTGGGGAGGGAGGGGAGCAGGCGGGCCACTTCTATTGGTCTTTCATTTGTCTGTTTTCATCCATCTTTGTTCTTTGGACCATGTGGGCCTCCCATCGCGGTGGCCTCTGTTGTCACAGAGCTGGCTCTGGGCGCATGCACTCCAGAGCTCCGGCTTGGTAATTGGACACATCAGTCTGGCCGCTCTGTGGCACATGGGATCTTCCCAGGCCAGGGCTCGAACTGACGGCCCTTGCACTGCAAGGCGGTGTCCTTACCCACTGGACCACCAGGGAAGCCCCTGCAAGTGGTTTTTGAAGATCAATTCAAATAGATCTAAGATTATACCTGTAGTGTTACACTTAGATACTAATATGTTTTCTTGAATGAAAGAAAATGAAGTAAAGTTTGAGCTGGTTAGTTGGAAGTTGCCCAAAATCTCCACGATGAATGATTGTTCATTTACTCAAAAAATACTTCTTGAGTGCTTGCTAGCTTTCCTTATCCTAGGCACTGGGGATCCAGTGGTGAACAAAGGGACACATAGGGGATCCAGTGATGAGCGTGGGGATGCACTGGGGAATATGTTCCTCATGAACACTTTATACCTAAATGATGTTGCTGTCATGTGTGTTCTTTTGTGGATAGGCAGCGTGTGCACTGATTTAGGAATGGAGGTCTGGATTCAGACTCCACCATCTGTCTCATTACAAAGGATTCTTATGCTGGAGCCTATGAACCACCTGAAGTTAACAGTTTTTTAAAAACCGATTTATTTCTGGCTGTGCTGGGTCTTTGTTGTTGTGCACAGGCTTTCTCTAGTTGTGTTGAGCAGGGGGTGGCTACTTTAGTTGTTGTGCGTGGGCCTCTCATTGTGGTGGCTTTTCTCATGGAGCACGAGCTCTAGAGCTTGGGCTTCCATAGTTGCAGCATGTGGGCTTAGTTGCCCATGGCATGCCCCTGACCAGGGATTGAACCCGTGTCCTCTGCTTCGGACGGCAGATTCTTAACCAGTAGACTGCCAGGGAAGTCCTAAAGTTGACTGTTCTGAAGTTTGGGGACCTGTTTTTACAGGGGCGAGAGTTCAGAGCCTTATATTCATTCTCAAAGTATTTCCCAGCTTCCAAGCTATAAAAAAGAATTGTGTTTAAAGAATCTCATATTTTCTCTGAGGCCTCATCTCATATTTGTAATAATGGCACATTATTTCCTCCTCTTCTGGATTGCTGTGGGCTTCACATCTGGTAATAATGTACGTTAATCATGATAAAAAATAAAGATAAATAGAAATAATCATTCTTTGTTATAGTAAAGCTTTATTTTTTTGTTACTCTTAGTGACCCCAACTGGTGGAAAGGGGAAACCCATCAAGGCATGGGGCTCTTCCCCTCAAATTTTGTGACTGCAGATCTCACTGCTGAGCCTGAAATGAGTAAGTATTTTCTAGTCTGTCAGAGGACGGTAATTCATAATTCTCTAAAATTCAGATTTCACATATGTGTGTATATGTATGCATATATGTATTTATGTCATTGTAAAAATGCAGATTAAGAAGTGTTACAGAGTTTACATGTCATGTATTGTGGGTATCATCAGTTGACAGTAGTGTGACAAATGCACTGAAGCCTTAGGGAGGATTCTTCTTGTTCTAAGGTTAACTCATTTTTCTAGTGTCCAGGCTCAAACTTGGAAGCAGTGGCCTCTGAACAACTTAATGACTTTCCTGTCCTTAATGTCAGGTATCCAGAAGGAACCATAAGTAACCATGTCAGTACTTTTTGATTTCCAAATCTTTGCTGATGAGGAGAAACCAACTGAAGTTAACAGTTTTTAAAACCGATTTATTTCTGGCTGTGCTGGGTCTTTGTTGTTGTGCACAGGCTTCTCTAGTTGTGTTGAGCAGGGGGTGGCTACTTTAGTTGTTGTGCGTGGGCCTCTCATTGTGGTGGCTTTTCTCATGGAGCACGAGCTCTAGAGCTTGGGCTTCCATAGTTGCAGCATGTGGGCTTAGTTGCCCATGGCATGCCCCTGACCAGGGATTGAACCCGTGTCCTCTGCTTCGGACGGCAGATTCTTAACCAGTAGACTGCCAGGGAAGTCCTAAAGTTGACTGTTCTGAAGTTTGGGGACCTGTTTTTACAGGGGCGGGGTTCAGAGCCTTATATTCATTCTCAAAGTATTTCCCAGCTTCCAAGCTATAAAAAAGAATTGTGTTTAAAGAATCTCATATTTTCTCTGAGGCCTCATCTCATATTTGTAATAATGGCACATTATTTCCTCCTCTTCTGGATTGCTGTGGGCTTCACATCTGGTAATAATGTACGTTAATCATGATAAAAAATAAAGATAAATAGAAATAATCATTCTTTGTTATAGTAAAGCTTTATTTTTTTGTTACTCTTAGTGACCCCAACTGGTGGAAAGGGGAAACCCATCTAGGCATGGGACTGTTTCCCTCAAATTTTGTGACTGCAGATCTCACTGCTGAGCCTGAAATGAGTAAGTATTTTCTAGTCTGTCAGAGGACGGTAATTCATAATTCTCTAAAATTCAGATTTCACATATGTGTGTATATGTATGCATATATGTATTTATGTCATTGTAAAAATGCAGATTAAGAAGTGTTACAGAGTTTACATGTCATGTATTGTGGGTATCATCAGTTGACAGTAGTGTGACAAATGCACTGAAGCCTTAGGGAGGATTCTTCTTGTTCTAAGGTTAACTCATTTTTCTAGTGTCCAGGCTCAAACTTGGAAGCAGTGGCCTCTGAACAACTTAATGACTTTCCTGTCCTTAATGTCAGGTATCCAGAAGGAACCATAAGTAACCATGTCAGTACTTTTTGATTTCCAAATCTTTGCTGATGAGGAGAAACCAACTAGAAAGTGAGGCAAAGGAGAAAAAGTGGTATTCCTGGCAGGCATAATCGTTGCAGGAGATGCCTATTGAAATGTTGGTATGCAGGTCACTGTCCACATAATACTGTAATGAATCTTCCTAATGGTAAGTCTGAGTCACCAAGATTAAGTCATAATCTTCCTCTGTTTAAGGAAACAGAAACACGTTCTCATCTAGAAAGATTTCTATTAGCAACTGAAATATTTAGAATTTTAACGTATGTTGTTTAGGATTTTTTTCATAGGTAAGTTATCTTGGAAAAATAGCTCATCTTATCTTTCTGTAGTGCCAGGTAGAAGAGATCAAAGAAAGTTATAAATCGACATTTGCTTTGGTCTCTTTTTAGTTTTCAAGAATTTTAAGAAAGTATCTTTGTCTCAGTTGTCATTTTATTTCCAGCAGTATTTGGTAACTGAGTCTTACCCAGAATACAGACTATGTAAGTGCTAATACAATAAATAATACATAAGTGTCTGTGTATTAACAGGAAAGGTACACTTTTTTGTTGTTGTATTGTTGAAAACATAGAAACTCTTCTCATTTGAGAAAAGGCTTTAATAACAGACATCACAGATCTTGGATAAGCAGTGCCCTCTCCCAGTTATTGTCAGGATGTCTTATCTCAACTTTTATACAGATTCCAGTACCCATTCCTTTATGAAGTTCTTTTTTGTTAAACTCGAAAAACATGTTGTTGAACTTAGTTTAGACGGCAGTGTGTAATGTACCAGCTTTTTAACCTGGGCTGATGGTGATGTTTTTCTGTATTTTGGCTTTGAGTTGGTTGTTTTGTTTTTATGTGTGATTTTCTTTTGTTTCATTTTTGTTTGTTTATGTTGAATTAACTGTTGGAATTGCCTTGGATGTGCTTTCTAGATGAGATCTAGGATCTCACCTAGATAAAGTAGCCTCCTCTTCATCTTCCCCATCACATAGCAATGTAGCTTAAAATGAATTTTCTAGCTATCTTCATGTGTTTCACTCTGGACCACATGAAAGAGCATCAGAACTTAATGTAGTGGAGTTACAGTTCTCAAGCTTGGACAATGAATGTTAGTGACACCCTGGTAGCATTGTTGTGCATGAGGAGACAGAGGTCCTCTTCACTTAGTGTAGCATTAGAAGAGCCTTGAGCTACTCAAGATTACTTACGTGTTGGAGAGGCAGGTAGAGTTTGTGAAAGAACTTGATTGTATGTGTGTGTGGTATTATTTACACACACGTGACACACAAATACACACTTGCATGCAGAGTGATAGTGTTAGTCCCTGAGAGAAGAAGCACTGTGGACTTGTGCACGGTCAGGTGCTTGGCTGTGAAGGCCACTGTGCAGGGCTGGCCCAGCCTTCTCTGTGTCCGTAGCCCAGGATAGGAAAAGCAGAAACTTCTATAGCAAGTGGCTCTTTCTCTCCCATGTGGAAGTGGAATCAGCTGAAACTTATTTTGTATGTAGAATTTTGCTTTATGATGGCTTGTGTGGGATGAGTATATTCCTGTTAGTGGAGATTAAACTATTTTCCGTTGTGTCCTTTCCATTTATGTTCTGTAACATGGAACACGTCGTGGTATGACTTCTTGTTCTTGGAGTAAAATCATGGGCTGGATTCCAGTAGTGTGGGCTGTTGCAGCCAGATATGATGGGTTCAGGTCCAGGCTTTGCCATTGTTGACTTTCTTCTGTGAAAGAGTTTTTAATCTTTCTAAGCCACTGGGTGGCAGTATCACAGGGTGGTGTATCTCAATAAGATTGTACTGGAGATTCATTGAGGGAAATGCAATATTGCCATTCGTGTTGATTTTCTTTTGTTTTCATTTTTCGCTTTGGGCTGATGGTGATGTTTTTCTGTATTTTGGCTTTGAGTTGGTTGTTTTGTTTTTATGTGTGATTTTCTTTTGTTTCATTTTTGTTTGTTTATGTTGAATTAACTGTTGGAATTGCCTTGGATGTGCTTTCTAGATGAGATCTAGGATCTCACCTAGATAAAGTAGCCTCCTCTTCATCTTCCCCATCACATAGCAATGTAGCTTAAAATGAATTTTCTAGCTATCTTCATGTGTTTCACTCTGGACCACATGAAAGAGCATCAGAACTTAATGTAGTGGAGTTACAGTTCTCAAGCTTGGACAATGAATGTTAGTGACACCCTGGTAGCATTGTTGTGCATGAGGAGACAGAGGTCCTCTTCACTTAGTGTAGCATTAGAAGAGCCTTGAGCTACTCAAGATTACTTACGTGTTGGAGAGGCAGGTAGAGTTTGTGAAAGAACTTGATTGTATGTGTGTGTGGTATTATTTACACACACGTGACACACAAATACACACTTGCATGCAGAGTGATAGTGTTAGTCCCTGAGAGAAGAAGCACTGTGGACTTGTGCACGGTCAGGTGCTTGGCTGTGAAGGCCACTGTGCAGGGCTGGCCCAGCCTTCTCTGTGTCCGTAGCCCAGGATAGGAAAAGCAGAAACTTCTATAGCAAGTGGCTCTTTCTCTCCCATGTGGAAGTGGAATCAGCTGAAACTTATTTTGTATGTAGAATTTTGCTTTATGATGGCTTGTGTGGGATGAGTATATTCCTGTTAGTGGAGATTAAACTATTTTCCGTTGTGTCCTTTCCATTTATGTTCTGTAACATGGAACACGTACGTGGTATGACTTCTTGTTCTTGGAGTAAAATCATGGGCTGGATTCCAGTAGTGTGGGCTGTTGCAGCCAGATATGATGGGTTCAGGTCCAGGCTTTGCCATTGTTGACTTTCTTCTGTGAAAGAGTTTTTAATCTTTCTAAGCCACTGGGTGGCAGTATCACAGGGTGGTGTATCTCAATAAGATTGTACTGGAGATTCATTGAGGGAAATGCAATATTCCATTAAGCACATTTAATGGTTTAATAAATATTATTTTCCTTCCTTAATTCTGCTCCTTTCCCACTCCTCCTCTTTCCATCTTGATTCTTTTTTTTTGTTTTAATATGATGTTTTATTTCCCTCTCCCATTATGCCTCTTTTGTTTTTATATTTATCTTCATCCATCTTTTATTGTTTTGGCATGTATGGGGCCTCCCATTGCAGTGGCCTCTCTCATTGCAGAGTACCGGCTCTGGGCACATGCACTCCAGAGCGCTGGCTCGTAATTGGACACACGCTCCACTGCACGTGGGATCTTCCCGGACCAGGGATCGAACCTGTGCCCCTTGCAGTGCTAGGCAGACTCTTTACCCACTGGACCACCAGGGAAGCCCTTGATTCTTAATTTTTATGGATTCTGCTTGACTACATTGATTTCTTGTTGTTTAGAGTCATGTCTGACTATCCTCCTGGACTGTAGGCTGCCAGGTTCCTCTGTCTGTGGCATTTCCTAGGCAGGAAAACTGGAGTGGGTTGCCATTTTCTTCTCCAAGGGATCTTCCTGACCCAGGGATCAAACCTATGTTTCCTGCAGGTGACAGGTGAATTCTTTACAGTGAATCACCAGGGAAGGCAACTACATTGATATACATGGATGAAAAGATCCCAAAAGAAAGTTCATTCCTTTAAGGCTGTATGTGCATCAAGAATAATTGCTGTAATAATCATAGCGTTATACTTGGTGCTTAGTGATGATATACTGAATATTTTTTGAGGACTACTTTGTTGAGTAACAGAGATAATGTGCTCTGTTTTTCAAATCCCTTAGTATAACCACCCTTTCATTGCAAAGAATAATGGAACTAAGAAATACAGACCGAGTAGAAAATTTGGATTCCTGCCAAGGATACTTGTAAACTTCTCCACTAGCTTGAAAATCATTCCCTTAG
This sequence comes from Tragulus kanchil, assembly GCA_022376925.1. Lineage (NCBI taxonomy): Eukaryota > Metazoa > Chordata > Mammalia > Artiodactyla > Tragulidae > Tragulus > Tragulus kanchil. Next base: position 90,391,815 of record JAIOJX010000031.1, on the reverse strand, counting down.
TGAACAAAGAGGTCTGCGTGGCATGTGGGGAATATGCAGCTAACTTCCCAAATTCTCTGCTGTAAAAAAGTATAGCCTGTGGAAGAGCAGAGATTTTTCTTTGAAAGAACCAGTAATTTGAAAAGAGGATTAATTTTAAATAGTGAAATTCATTTATGCCATTATAAAATTTGCTTTTTGTTCACAGTGTACTGAACTCTCATATGTAGTAAGTGATTAACCTTTGTTCCAGAAATACAGCTCTGAATTTTAATGTGAAAATTAAGAAGTCTACACAAAGTTTCGTAATATGATGTTCTGTTATTACCACCTTAATCCACAAGTGATTTATCCCTTAAATTGAGTCTCTCAATTTTGATTAATATAAGAAACAACTCTCCCGGGACTTAAAGTGCCTTTTAAAATCAGAGCGCTGGACTGGCTCGTGGTGGACACACGCCCACTGCACGTGGGATCTTCCCGGACCAGGATCGAACCTGTGCCCCTTGCAGTGCTAGGCAGACTCTTTACCCACTGGACCACCAGGGAAGCCCTTGATTCTTAATTTTTATGGATTCTGCTTGACTACATTGATTTCTTGTTGTTTAGAGTCATGTCTGACTATCCTCCTGGACTGTAGGCTGCCAGGTTCCTCTGTCTGTGGCATTTCCTAGGCAGGAAAACTGGAGTGGGTTGCCATTTTCTTCTCCAAGGGATCTTCCTGACCCAGGGATCAAACCTATGTTTCCTGCAGGTGACAGGTGAATTCTTTACAGTGAATCACCAGGGAAGGCAACTACATTGATATACATGGATGAAAAGATCCCAAAAGAAAGTTCATTCCTTTAAGGCTGTATGTGCATCAAGAATAATTGCTGTAATAATCATAGCGTTATACTTGGTGCTTAGTGATGATATACTGAATATTTTTTGAGGACTACTTTGTTGAGTAACAGAGATAATGTGCTCTGTTTTTCAAATCCCTTAGTATAACCACCCTTTCATTGCAAAGAATAATGGAACTAAGAAATACAGACCGAGTAGAAAATTTGGATTCCTGCCAAGGATACTTGTAAACTTCTCCACTAGCTTGAAAATCATTCCCTTAGTGAACAAAGAGGTCTGCGTGGCATGTGGGGAATATGCAGCTAACTTCCCAAATTCTCTGCTGTAAAAAAGTATAGCCTGTGGAAGAGCAGAGATTTTTCTTTGAAAGAACCAGTAATTTGAAAAGAGGATTAATTTTAAATAGTGAAATTCATTTATGCCATTATAAAATTTGCTTTTTGTTCACAGTGTACTGAACTCTCATATGTAGTAAGTGATTAACCTTTGTTCCAGAAATACAGCTCTGAATTTTAATGTGAAAATTAAGAAGTCTACACAAAGTTTCGTAATATGATGTTCTGTTATTACCACCTTAATCCACAAGTGATTTATCCCTTAAATTGAGTCTCTCAATTTTGATTAATATAAGAAACAACTCTCCCGGGACTTAAAGTGCTTTAAAATAAAAACTTAAACTTATGGTATGGAAAAGATAAATGTCACGTCTTTTCCAGTTAAAACAGAGAAGAAGACGGTACAGTTTAGTGATGAGGTTCAGGTAGAAACGATAGAGCCAGAGCCGGAGCAAGCTTACATCGATGAGGTAAGTGACCGCCTGCTGAGATCCTCTTATTTGATATTGAAGCGGAAATGGTTTTCTTCTCTCTCTAAAAAATTCAGTCCTTGATTACTGCATGTATTTAGTTGTTATAAAAATTCAAATAGTATCGACCAAGCCATGGTTCTCCTGGAGGCTTCCTCTTTAGTCCCCTTCTTACCATGTCAGTATATAGCGGTGCCCTTCATTATTTTAACTTCCTGCTTAATTGTCCACATGCTGAATCAGTCCAGGTGTGTCTGACTTGTTATGACCCTATGGATGACAGCCCACCAGGCTCCTCTGTCCATGGGATTCTCCAGGCAAGAATACTGGGGTGGATTCCCGTACCCTCCTCCAGGGGATTGTCGAACCCATGTTTGTTAACATCTCCTGGACTGGCAGGCCACCTGGGAAGCCCCTCATCTTCCATGTAATGGATTTATCATGACTTCATCATTCTATTGCTGGGCAGTTAGGTTGTTTTTAGTTCTCTCTGTGTTCTTTTCTTTTTCTTTTTGCTGTTACGAAGACTATTGTAATGGGACTTTTTGTATATATCCAAAAAAATGCATGGCTTTTATTTTTATTATTTATTTAGTTTTTATTTTTTGGCTGCACTGCATGGCATGTGAGATCTTAGTTCCCTGATTAGGGATCGAATCTGAACCCCTGGCAACGGAAATGCAGTGTCCTAACCACAAGACTGCCAGGGATGTCCCTTACTTTTTAAACTCAGTATGTAATATTTGATTGTTTGATTTTAAACTAATGATGAAAAAATGACATGTCCCCTAAAATATGTGAAGAGATTTGTCGATTTTTAGCGTTCTTTTCGGGGAGCCAGAAGAATAAAGTTTGAAGAGTGCTCTTTAGAAGGCTGTGCTGAGAGCCGCAGCCTGTATGAGGGCAGGGGAAGTCAGCTTTGGGTATAGCATGGCATTAGAAAATGCCTGGGGACCTCCCTGGTGGTCTAATGGCTAAGACTCCACTCTCCCAACGCTGGGTGCCCAGGTTTGATCCCTGGTTAGGGAACTAGATCCGCATGGCAATAGTAAGGATTCTAATGCCACAACTATGATCAAGATCCCTCATGCTGTAACTAATCTGGTGTAGGCAACTAACTAAATATTAAAAAAAAGAAAGTGCTTGTTTCTATCTAGAAACCTCATTTCTCTGATAGTTAATGTCAAATAGTGTGCAGAATTTTGTGAAAAAAGAGGATAGAAATTATTCACGCATTAGCTGACTTCCTCTCATTTTACTCCTCTTTGCTTTTTTGGCTGCAGACACTTTTCTGACCTGTGCCTTCTCTTTTAGACTACTTAAAATGAAAATTAGGAGTCTTTTACATTGAAAAATAATAATCTATTTCAGATATGAGATTCTCTTGACGTCGGAAGAGTTTTTTAATACATTTGTGTCATTTTCACTCTCTAGGGATTAATTCATCTCTCAAACTGGTCTCCTTTTGTACAGACTTTAAAGTGTTGGTTTATGTAACATTTTTGCTTTGAATTGCTAGTGTTTAAATAATTTACCTATGTAGCTATGTTTAGTAGTATAACTGTATAAAAATCATGAATGGAGAAAAGTTGGCAATTATTACAGTAATACTGTTTGGAACAGAAGATCTGTGATTTTATTGTTTTTAAACTGACGTGTAGAAACATCTCTCCTGATATGATGCATACCTGTACTGATGTCAGGGTGGCTTAAGTCGTTCTGTTGATCTGAAACAAAAGATTCTGAAATAGATATGAGTCACTGTTTTGAGATGACTCGCAGCCTTTCACACTGCAGAACAAAGAAACCACAGATCACGGTCCTCCTTTTGATGACCACCTGAAACAGTGGTGGAAAGAGAAGGCAGCACAGATCCTCCAGGTGCTACTTAGAAGGGGAACAGCTGGACCAGCTGAGCTGTGCCTCACAGGACAGCTGCTGTACGCTCCCCAACGGAGAAGTTGTAGCTGAGTCATTAGTCACAGGCTGTGGTGCCGCCTTGAGAGAGAGGTGCATCTGTCGGCGTGGCCAGGCGACGGCCCCCAAACAGTGAGACAGAAACCCACTGGCATGACGGAAGCAGTTTATGAACTCACATGTTGTAAGTTTAAATGTCGCTGTGTTTCTTTTCATTTAAGAGAGTTTCTGTTAACGGTTTCAAAATAAGTAGGAGTAGCTTTCAAGGCTCTGACCTCACATGGTAGTAAAGAGAATACACAGAACTGAAGTTTTCATATCTGTGAAGAAACCTGTAGGTTTATCCACAGTCTAAGTAGCAAAGTGAGAAGGCATTGTGGTAGAATGATTTGTTTTCATATTCACTGTGTGATTCCCATAGGATAAAATGGACCAGTTGCTACAGATGCTACAAAGTGCAGATCCCAGTGATGATCAGCCGGATCTTCCAGAATTACTTCATCTTGAAGGTAAACCTTGTTTCCATTTATGTTGAAAGTAAAGAGTAATGAAGGGTTATAGCTAATGTTATGTTACAGAGTGGTTTTATATTTAAACAAAATTTTAAATATGAAAATGATACAGTGTTAACATTATCATACAGTGTTTAAATATGAAAATGATACAGTGTTAACATTTCTCTCTCTTCCGTGACCAGTCTCACATTTACATGCTTGTAAACCTTTAGTAGAATTCAGATTTTTACAGTTTTCTACCCAAACTAAATACTTTACTCAACATTTTAAGATGTTGTAAAATGAAATTGATATTAAAAGTTTCTGAGAGCAATACAGTCAGTCTAAACTGTTGATTTTATAAATACCCAGGAAAACCAGTCTTGGGTTCTGTGGGCCTGAGGTTAATTGATAGAATACTTATTTGCTGTATGTTCTTACATGTCTTCCTCCTTGTCCTCCTAGCAATGTGTCACCAGATGGGACCTCTCATCGATGAGAAGCTGGAGGATATTGATAGGTAAGACAGTGTGTGCTCTACCTCCATTGTGAACCTTCTTTCCCCCAGAGACCTCTAGAAGGGGAACAGCTGGACCAGCTGAGCTGTGCCTCACAGGACAGCTGCTGTACGCTCCCCAACGGAGAAGTTGTAGCTGAGTCATTAGTCACAGGCTGTGGTGCCGCCTTGAGAGAGAGGTGCATCTGTCGGCGTGGCCAGGCGACGGCCCCCAAACAGTGAGACAGAAACCCACTGGCATGACGGAAGCAGTTTATGAACTCACATGTTGTAAGTTTAAATGTCGCTGTGTTTCTTTTCATTTAAGAGAGTTTCTGTTAACGGTTTCAAAATAAGTAGGAGTAGCTTTCAAGGCTCTGACCTCACATGGTAGTAAAGAGAATACACAGAACTGAAGTTTTCATATCTGTGAAGAAACCTGTAGGTTTATCCACAGTCTAAGTAGCAAAGTGAGAAGGCATTGTGGTAGAATGATTTGTTTTCATATTCACTGTGTGATTCCCATAGGATAAAATGGACCAGTTGCTACAGATGCTACAAAGTGCAGATCCCAGTGATGATCAGCCGGATCTTCCAGAATTACTTCATCTTGAAGGTAAACCTTGTTTCCATTTATGTTGAAAGTAAAGAGTAATGAAGGGTTATAGCTAATGTTATGTTACAGAGTGGTTTTATATTTAAACAAAATTTTAAATATGAAAATGATACAGTGTTAACATTATCATACAGTGTTTAAATATGAAAATGATACAGTGTTAACATTTCTCTCTCTTCCGTGACCAGTCTCACATTTACATGCTTGTAAACCTTTAGTAGAATTCAGATTTTTACAGTTTTCTACCCAAACTAAATACTTTACTCAACATTTTAAGATGTTGTAAAATGAAATTGATATTAAAAGTTTCTGAGAGCAATACAGTCAGTCTAAACTGTTGATTTTATAAATACCCAGGAAAACCAGTCTTGGGTTCTGTGGGCCTGAGGTTAATTGATAGAATACTTATTTGCTGTATGTTCTTACATGTCTTCCTCCTTGTCCTCCTAGCAATGTGTCACCAGATGGGACCTCTCATCGATGAGAAGCTGGAGGATATTGATAGGTAAGACAGTGTGTGCTCTACCTCCATTGTGAACCTTCTTTCCCACAGAGATCTCTAAGCAGCCATTACTGGAACAGAGCTGCCTTTTTATCTTATTTTTAAAGATATGCGAGTTCTTACTTGTCTTCTTCTAGATGTGAGAATCGAAATGAGACTCATCTGTCTCCTTTTTAAAGTGAGAATTTATGTGACTTTCTGATATTAGTCTTTTCCTTAAATAAAGTTAACTATTATAATCATATTTGCTGTAAGTGGCGTCATCAAGGGCACACATGACCATCTGGTACAAATGAGGGAAACCTAGATGTTTTGAGATAAAGTCAAGTGCTATAAGACAAAGTCCTTCCCGCACCACACCTGAATTTTCAACCGTCTTGGTTGCCTTGGAGCTAAACTGTAGGATTTTTTTTTGTCACCAGGTTAAAGTATTAATAGTGTCTACTTATATCACTCTTGCCTACTTTTGCTGTTTTGATGCATGTTATTGTTTAGAGCATTATATCATTTAAATCACAGTGATGTTTCACATTATTGTGTAATATTTCAGAAAACATTCAGAACTCTCAGAACTGAATGTTAAAGTGATGGAAGCCCTGTCATTGTATACCAAGCTCATGAATGAAGACCCCATGTATTCCATGTATGCAAAATTACAGAATCAGCAGTATTACATTCAGTCATCTGGTGTTTCTGGTTCTCAGGTAAGCTTTTACACACTCAGGCATCTCATTTTAAGTTCTCAAATATATTTGTGATTATTTGAAATAGCTCTGTTTTTGTAAAATGTGAAACTTCCCCAAAGTAATGCTTAGAGTAAAAAGTAGTTTAAAAGACCTTTATACTTGACAGATAGAATGTGTAGTATGCTAACTATGCCTACAGTTCTTGTTCTAAAAAAGTTATTTTTCTGCAGGAATATACATCAGTCACCATCAAGTTAAAAAGAGAAAACACAGATGCACTGGCTCTGTCCCAGATCTCTTGAATCAGGCGTGAGCCTCATGCACCTGTATATTTTCAAAGCTTCAGGTCTAATTGTCTAGTTAAAGAGAATTTTTGTCTGTCTGAGTACAGTTTCTAATTATTACCAAGTCCTTGTGAGTGTCTACCATTTTCAGTTTTACAGGGAGCTGCTTTAATCTGGAATTTTTTTCTGTTCCATGACATGAGAATGTGTGTGAGGCAGCACACGGCCTAAAACCCTCATCACCCAGCCGCTATTTCCAGAGTCCATTTCCTACAAACTCACAAAGTCCGGGGTGTAGACAGCAGTCAGCCAGATGCTTGTGTTTCATCTGTGCAGAGTAGCGTAAACTTTGTGCAGGTGAATTTTTTTGACGAGATCCACTTTTCTGGTGAGAAGAGCAGCCAGCCTGAGAAACCAGGGGACTGGGACGACACCTGCCTGTGAGTCTCGATACCCGTGACAGCCAGTAGGCAGACAGTCCTTCCTGTTCTGTTTGCAGAGTACAAACAGTTGCATGTGTGAGGACTGGACTAGCTTTGTTTGCAGTGAAAACCCTTTTGGATTCTTATGTAGAGTCTCATGTGGCTTTAAGACCGGCACTCAGATGATTGTTGTTTTGTGTCCTGATGACTGGGTTACTGTCTTAACAGCTGGTGAGAGTCACACCCCTGACCAGTTTTCAAACATGTGAAATGGAAGGCTCTAAAGATGACAAAAAATCAGAATATTGTGCATGTTTAAGATTTGGGGACACTTGAGACCTTAATCTCTTTGGCTTAAAGCAAGTATAGGTTTTAGATGTAGCAGTTCGTAAACAATGGCCCAAGGGTGAAAATCCAGCTCCTGCAACTTGTTTTTCTTTTTAAATAAACTTTTACAGGAACACAGCCATTCTCATAGTTTCTACATGGTTTCTGGCCGGTTTCTCTATGGGCAGAGGTCAGTAGTTCCAGCAGAGACCATGTGGCCCACGCAGCTGGACACATGCACTGTCTGGGCCCTCACAGAGTCTGCAGACCCTGCTGTAGAAGGCTAGCTTGCTCTGTGTTCAGTCAACTGTAACTTAGGGAATATTCAGTATATCTTTATCAGTGTGTAGGTATCTGGAAACACATGTGAACTGTTGCTTAAGACATTTTCATAAGCATTTTTGGGGATTCCTTGTTTCTATTTGGTCGCGTAGTTGTGTCTGACTCTTTGTGACCCCTTGGACTGCAGCATGCCAGGCTCTCCTGTCTTTCACTGTCTCCTTGAGTTTGCTCAAACGCATGTGTATGGAGTCGAGGATTCCTTTTAGGGAAATACAGTATCAACATGGAAAGAGAAACTGTGTCAGATAAGTTTCTTTACTGCTTCTGTATGGAGGTAAACATGACTTTAGCTGTTGTTTAGCTGAGGACAAAAGTCATCAAAAGCCTGCTTCACTGAAAGAACTTTTTCAACTGCTTAATGGCAGAAGTAGCTTCAGAGATCTCAGAGATGTGATTGCTATTCTGTTTGTAACTGAAAGCATGCCTGTTCAAGTCCGAGGGAGTCTAACGTGTTGTGTGTGGAACTGCTCCAGGTGTACCCTGCGCAGAGCGGTGCTTACCTGGTTGCAGGGAACGCCCAGATGAGCCACCTGCAGAGCTACAGCCTGTCCCCGAGCAGCTGTCTTCCTCAGCCAGGAGCAGTGCCGCCGTCTGCAAGCCCAGCCCTTCCGACCCAGCAAGCCCAAGCTTCCTACCCCAGGTAATCTGACTGTCGACAGGTGGTGGTGGTTTGTGCTGTTGAAACCCTCACATACCCTCAACCATATGTCATCCTAAAAAATGGATTAAAAATCCAGCATATTGTGCATGTTTAAGATTTGGGGACACTTGAGACCTTACTCTCTTTGGCTTAAAGCAAGTATAGGTTTTAGATGTAGCAGTTCGTAAACAATGGCCCAAGGGTGAAAATCCAGCTCCTGCAACTTGTTTTTCTTTTTAAATAAACTTTTACAGGAACACAGCCATTCTCATAGTTTCTACATGGTTTCTGGCCGGTTTCTCTATGGGCAGAGGTCAGTAGTTCCAGCAGAGACCATGTGGCCCACGCAGCTGGACACATGCACTGTCTGGGCCCTCACAGAGTCTGCAGACCCTGCTGTAGAAGGCTAGCTTGCTCTGTGTTCAGTCAACTGTAACTTAGGGAATATTCAGTATATCTTTATCAGTGTGTAGGTATCTGGAAACACATGTGAACTGTTGCTTAAGACATTTTCATAAGCATTTTTGGGGATTCCTTGTTTCTATTTGGTCGCGTAGTTGTGTCTGACTCTTTGTGACCCCTTGGACTGCAGCATGCCAGGCTCTCCTGTCTTTCACTGTCTCCTTGAGTTTGCTCAAACGCATGTGTATGGAGTCGAGGATTCCTTTTAGGGAAATACAGTATCAACATGGAAAGAGAAACTGTGTCAGATAAGTTTCTTTACTGCTTCTGTATGGAGGTAAACATGACTTTAGCTGTTGTTTAGCTGAGGACAAAAGTCATCAAAAGCCTGCTTCACTGAAAGAACTTTTTCAACTGCTTAATGGCAGAAGTAGCTTCAGAGATCTCAGAGATGTGATTGCTATTCTGTTTGTAACTGAAAGCATGCCTGTTCAAGTCCGAGGGAGTCTAACGTGTTGTGTGTGGAACTGCTCCAGGTGTACCCTGCGCAGAGCGGTGCTTACCTGGTTGCAGGGAACGCCCAGATGAGCCACCTGCAGAGCTACAGCCTGTCCCCCGAGCAGCTGTCTTCCCTCAGCCAGGGAGCAGTGCCGCCGTCTGCAAGCCCAGCCCTTCCGACCCAGCAAGCCCAAGCTTCCTACCCCAGGTAATCTGACTGTCGACAGGTGGTGGTGGTTTGTGCTGTTGAAACCCTCACATACCCTCAACCATCTGTCATCCTAAAAAATGGATTAAAAAAAAATCCAGCATGGCTGTCCTCACTGACAGCAGATGGTCCGCCCTATCTGTGGTGGCAAGGGGGTGCTCTGGGGCCAGCACACCAGCCCTCTCTTCTGCTGGCTCCTTGAACTGTTGGACTCTGCTTTTACCTCTTTCTTCCTTTGTTTTAGCTTTTTATTTTGTATTGGAGTATAGCCAGTTAACAGTGTTGTGATAGTTTCAGGTAAACAGCAAAGGGGCTTAGCCGCACATTTACATGTATCCCACATATATGTACCCTCCCCTCCGGGTTGCCACGTAACATTGCAGCTCAGTATTTTGTGTATTCCTTCCTATCAGAATTTCTTTTGTTTTTATCTGAGACAGTGGTAATATTTACTAAGGACTTTAATGAAACTTATTTGTTTTGAGTACCATAATTTAATGTTTTATAGAAATTTCATATAAAAAGTTAAATGTTTCTGTGATTATTACTTTAAAATGTATAGTTCTGAGCTGTCTCTTAGAGACAACCATCTCTCTCTTTTTACTGTGTGAGAAGTTCATATATATCACAGCATAGTAAACCACAGGGAAGGAGACAATCGTACAAGAAGCTGACGCCCCCATGCTGCATGGGGCGAGTAGCTAATGATGAAATGACAGGCCCATTGTTTTGGTTATGTACTTATAATGCCCCTATCATGTAAATGATTGTGTTTATGCATTATATTATTCATAATTTATGAATGCCTTTTCTACTTCAACAGGAAGTCATTCCCTTGAATCAAACAGGTAGGCTGAAGAGGTCACCAGAGAAGCTTCTTGGTGGCACAGGCACAATTTCTGGGAACCTTTCTGTACATGTGGGGCGCTCCTCTACTGCCCTCACTATTGTTCATCCCCCAGAGTTCTGCTCTGGGATATTTGGGGATTGTCAAATATGATTTTGCAGTCACATCTTGTATTCTGAAGTGACCTTCTGAAGGAGGGTAATGGGGAAGCCGCTTACAGGCATCGGACAACAGCAGCAAGAAGACAGCACTCCTGGTTGAGTCATAAGAGTTTAGGAAAAGCGTTAGGTGTTGCCCTTTGAAGCTTCAGTTTGGTAAAAACAGATAACCTTACATGGCAGTCGGTAGGGAGCAGCTCTTTGGAGAGTAACATGTTTTAAAATTAGATCAGTGTGAGTCGAGGTGGGTGTTGTTGAGAAGTTGGCCAGTGTGCAGGAGTGGTGCAGGGAGCTGTTAGATACTTGAGCATTATCCAGAGATGCCCCTCTGTCCCAGCTGGTCCTCGGTGACTCTGTCACTGCTGCTCTAGCTGTCTTGTCACTGGAGGTTACTTGGGATCCACGCTTAGTTCAAAGCCTCCAGGAGTTAGCCTTGTAAATAGGCTCCTCTGATAGTAGGTGCTGCAGAGCCAGAGGGTCGTGTCCGGTCTTGGCTGGGGGCTGCTCTGTCCTCTCCTGCCGCCTGGATGTGATGGCCTGTGCAGGACCCACAGCCTGTGCTATATCCCGCGGCCTGACTGCTGACTGTCTCTGGGAATGTCACCTCTCCAGAAACACAGGTGCATTTCAGGAGGTGCTTTTTGTAAAACATTACCTGAAAATATTTAACCCCCTTCATTTGGCCAGTTCTCCTCGTTTGTTGGTTCTTTAAGCTAAGAAGCTTCGTCTTGACTCAAAGACTGCTCGCCTCCCCTTGCCAGCACTGCTGCTCCTCTGAAGCCGTCGTAGACCCGGCACACTGTCTTGGCTTGTCGACTGTAGCCCCTAGACTGTCATATCTTGAGAGGTGGCGTGGGGTCTGTTGCCTTTAGCACCTCACTGTGTAACACAGGCTTTCCACCTGGTGGGAACTCAGTAGATATTTGATAAATAAATGTTTTGATGGGAATTTCAAGGGCCGTGTTCACAAAGGCCTTGAGGCAATTTTAAAAAACGTATTGGGAACAGTTGTGTGCGTATGTGTGCATTTGTGTGTGTTTGAATGAGAAAATTGATGGCAAAACAAACGAATTTTAAAATTTGAAGAAGGATACTTGATAGAGATGCACGACATATGACTCAAGCTTTCTTTTTTTTTTTTTTGCGTCTTACGTCATCATTTCTTTTTCATTGATCTTTATTCTTTGGCCTGTGTGGGCCTCCCATTGCAGTGGTCTCTCTTGCTGCAGAGCACTGGCTCTGGGTGCACGCACTACAGAGCACCGGCTCATAATTGAACACACTGGTCTAGCCGCTCTTCGGCATGTGGGATCTTCCCAGGCCAGGGATTGAACCGGTGCCCCTTGCATTGCAAGGCGGACTCTACCCACTGGGCCACCAGGGAAACCCAAGCTTTCTCTTTTTTTAAATAAAAATACGTTTTTAGGTTCCTTTTCTTAAAAAATTTTGGCCTCTTAATATTTTACAGATGGTGATTCTAGGGTTTTCCCCAGACTTCTGTCACTTTAGGGTGAGCCTGTTAAAGTAAAGCCAAGTCATATCGCACTGTCTTGTTTGGGATGTGCTGGGTCTTTACTGTGGCACGTGGGACCTTCTCTAGTTGCAGCGCACGGGCTCTCTAGTTGTGGCGTGCAGTTTTAGTTGCCCCTTGGCGTGTGGAATCTTCATTCCCCAGCAGGGATGGAACTAGAGTTCCCTGATGCTTTGTTTCTTTTTCTTTTTTTTTTTTTTGATGGCGGACCATTTTTAAAGTCTTCATTGAATTTGTAACAATATTGTTCCTGCTTTATTTTTTTGGCATGTGGGATATTTACCCCCCAACCAGGGATCAAATTTGTAACTCCTGCATTGGAAGACAGAGTCTTACCTGCTGGACCGCCAGGGAAGTCCCTGAGTTTCTATTACCTCTTGTTACTGCCTTTTGGCATACTATACATTTATTTCTCATGTTTGTACTCCTATTAGAATGTAAGCTCCATGGTGGTGGGGACTTTCCCCAATTCATCCTTTATGATATCCCAGTGCCTTCAACTAACAGTGTTTGGCACATCGTAGTCATTTAATAAATATTTATGGAATGGATCACATGAATGTGTAACTGTTCAGTGAACAACTTGGCTATTGGTCTCTGAACAGCTAAGTTAGTGTTGACCTAACTGAGTGTTCTTTCCCCTCTATAGCACAATGGTCAGCTCCATCCCAGGAAGTCCGTATCCCAGCCAGGCTTCAGTGTACAGTCCAACCCCTGCCGCCACCGCTGCCCCTGACGTCACCATCTACCAGAACGCAGGGACAGGGCTGTCCCAGGTGCCGAACTACACGCTACCGTCGGCGCTGCCCCAGCCGGGAGGCAGCCAGCAGCCACCCCAGCCCCAGCAGCCGTACTCCCAGAAGGCTCTGCTATAGGACTGGATTCCTCTTTGTGGCAAATACCCGCTGAACGCCGATGGCAATGTCACGAGGTCCTTTAGTGTCTTACGATTGGTTTATCCTCAGCTTACAAGAGTCATATCTTGGTCAGCACGTTCCGGTATTCAAGAAGAGAGGCCGCTCTTCGATTTGCACTGACTCTTTAGAGGGTCTCCCCTCTCCTCCCTCCGAGGAATGAAACTATTTACAATGGAAGTAGTTGAATTATCAATTCCTTTGATAATATGGAAGGATCAATGCAAGATTATTTGTCTTGTAAAATTTCGTGGCCTGCAAAGAGTCAAACTTCCCAACACTGTTGTGGAAAATGTTGTGTACATAGATCGCTGTGTAACTTTACTAGTGGCCATTTTGAATCACGGTGGTGATCATGTGAATATATTTAACACTTAAATTAATTGACATTGCTATTTTATTTTAGTCATGAACAACTACCATGTTTCATAATGTTTTGCATAAATTGAAGGTAATTACACTATCCTTTTAAACGGCAAGAGAACAAGCTGCAGCACATGTCCCTGAAGGTGTTATGTTGTCCCCGTTTCAGTTTCCCATTGAACTGAACCTTCTCGGGAGTCGTGGCGAGCTGAACACGTGTGTCATGTCCTCTGTGGCCTCTGCGTCCTCCTGGCTGTCATCACACCAGCAGACAGTAGCTCCTTTTTTTTGGAGCACTTCTGGCAAATGATGATGTTCCCTTTTCAACTTTGACATTTTGGCATGATATTTCAGAATACCATGGGACCATGAGACAAAAACCTAGTCGGACTGCATTCTTTATATCTTAACTTTTAAAGAGATAATGCTGATTTACTTTCTCCTAGTTGAAGGTGGTAGTTAGGATTCTAAGCTGTATGCTGTTGTTTCTTGGTCTCTGACAGTGTACAGTTCCCCATACCCCTAGGAAGTCCGTTCCCAGCCAGGCTTCAGTGTACAGTCCAACCCTGCCGCCACCGCTGCCCCTGACGTCACCATCTACCAGAACGCAGGGACAGGGCTGTCCCAGGTGCCGAACTACACGCCACTGCCGGGCGCTGCCCCAGCCGGGAGGCAGCCAGCAGCCACCCCAGCCCCAGCAGCCGTACTCCCAGAAGGCTCTGCTATAGGACTGGATTCCTCTTTGTGGCAAATACCCGCTGAACGCCGATGGCAATGTCACGAGGTCCTTTAGTGTCTTACGATTGGTTTATCCTCAGCTTACAAGAGTCATATCTTGGTCAGCACGTTCCGGTATTCAAGAAGAGAGGCCGCTCTTCGATTTGCACTGACTCTTTAGAGGGTCTCCCCTCTCCTCCCTCCGAGGAATGAAACTATTTACAATGGAAGTAGTTGAATTATCAATTCCTTTGATAATATGGAAGGATCAATGCAAGATTATTTGTCTTGTAAAATTTCGTGGCCTGCAAAGAGTCAAACTTCCCAACACTGTTGTGGAAAATGTTGTGTACATAGATCGCTGTGTAACTTTACTAGTGGCCATTTTGAATCACGGTGGTGATCATGTGAATATATTTAACACTTAAATTAATTGACATTGCTATTTTATTTTAGTCATGAACAACTACCATGTTTCATAATGTTTTGCATAAATTGAAGGTAATTACACTATCCTTTTAAACGGCAAGAGAACAAGCTGCAGCACATGTCCCTGAAGGTGTTATGTTGTCCCCGTTTCAGTTTCCCATTGAACTGAACCTTCTCGGGAGTCGTGGCGAGCTGAACACGTGTGTCATGTCCTCTGTGGCCTCTGCGTCCTCCTGGCTGTCATCACACCAGCAGACAGTAGCTCCTTTTTTTTGGAGCACTTCTGGCAAATGATGATGTTCCCTTTTCAACTTTGACATTTTGGCATGATATTTCAGAATACCATGGGACCATGAGACAAAAACCTAGTCGGACTGCATTCTTTATATCTTAACTTTTAAAGAGATAATGCTGATTTACTTTCTCCTAGTTGAAGGTGGTAGTTAGGTTTCTAAGCTGTATGCTGTTGTTTCTTGGTGGCAGTGACACCAAAGATGAAGCAGTGGGGAGCAGTTTTTGAGTGGAACGAGAAGGTGAATTACACTATAATCTCAAAGTCTCCTGTAATTCCTTAGGCCCTAGCGAAATTCATCTGTCTGATTCCACTACCGGTCTTTTAAATATGTCTTTAGCACATTGTATCCTGTAACTCTTCATTAAAATGGATGTAAGTAGTTGTTTCAAAGTCATCTAGATTCGTGTCTTTGCTCAACAGTTTGTGTGTTCTTGTCTTTCAAACTGGATTTATCGGCTGCTCGCTATCTCGAAGTTCCCAAATGGAATTATTTTGGCTGCTTCTTCTGGAGTAGTTTTAAATTAACGCCTTTTCTTTTAATCCATATGAATTATGTTTTTTACTGACATTTTAGTCTCCTTAAATATAAGTTCCCTAGTTGTGCTGGTATTTAATGGTCTTATTAAAACATGTGAAAAATTGACTTGAGCATCATAGTAAATGAATTGATATATTAATTGGTTTCACACCATAAATGAAGATACGATTTGTATTTTCTGAGACTCTTAGGATGAGGTACTTGGTTTCCTTTTTGACGCCAAGATTCTACCAGTGACAAGGTAGGTTCCAGTTTAAGTCACCACCTCACATACGTATTTCATCTAATACAGTTTTACAGTTTTAGAGTACGTCGCCCTCAAACAGTAATTAATATGTTGCTTTTTGGATAAACATTGTGAAAAGATTGTAATCTTTTTCATTGCTGTGTGGATAGTTTTAAGTGATACACTTTGTTTCAAATCATATTGTATTTCTCCCCGTCTTTTGATAAATTCCTGTTTACCAATGGCAAAATGTATCATTGTCTCGTTTTATTTTGATACCATTTGTGCTGTAAAATCAGAGACATGTTCTCCAGTGTATGTTTTGCCCTGTAAAAGTAAAAGAATGGTGAAATGAAGAAAGGCTACCCTTATTACAGGGCCTTTGCACGTTTCTTTACCCAGTCGTAACCCTAGGTTTCTGTAAAGATTTAAATGATGAATACTTAACACTGATACTATATTGGTTTCAAAGTTTTCAGTTACTAGGCTTCCTCCGTGACTCAGTGGTGAAGACTCAGACTTTAGTGCAGGAATGCTGGTTTGCTCTCTCCCTGGAGGAGGAAATGACAGCCCACTCTAGTATCCTTGCCTGGGGAATCCCATGGACAGAGGAGCCTGGTGGGCTGCAGTCCATGGATCGCAAAGGAGTCGGACGTGACTGAGCAACTAAACAGCTTTCACTTACTAGGGATGGAAATACAAGATGGAAAAAACTCTACTGAAAAGGAACTGCTGGATTTTCCATCTTTCAGATGACATGGCCAGGATAGAAATAGGAAAGGACCAGTTAGGAGCACAGTGATTTTGGTCTGCAACTGGAATTTGTGCTAAACTTTCATAAAATCTTTCTTTAACAGGTAGCTGTTCCCCTTTTTAAAAGGGGAAACAGATTATTTATAAAATGAATTAACTAGAATATGAATTTGTGGGAAGCAAATTTTACTTCTCAGTTTCTTTAATAGAGTTTGTGTATCCATAAGCCAGTGACATCTAATGGAAACATTCCGCCCACTTACTACCTAGTAAGTAAAAGTTGCTCCATTGTTTCCGACTCTGCAACCCCACGGACTGTTGCCCAGCAGGGTCCTTCATCCATGGGATTCTCCAGACAGTACTGGAGTGGGTTGCCATTCCCTTCTCCAGGGGATCTTTCTGACTCAGAGATCGAACCTGGGTCTCCTGCATTGCAGGCAGATCCTTCACTGTCTGAGTCACCAGGGAAGCCTCATCTAGCAAGAGTAGCCAACAGACCCCTGGTCCGTTGAATGGCTAATAATCATTGTCCTAACCCTACCTACTGGTAATAATGTGAAGAACGGCCTTCCTATGATTTTACAATCTGTGGTCCTGCTTCACTGTTCCTGTCGCCTGCTCATGAGGAACCTTTTTCTATGCTCAGAGAGTCCCTTTTCTATATTAAAAATTTCTGAAATTCTGTCTCTATACCTCTTAATTTTTGTATTTAAAATTCTTAATAGACCCTCCAGCATTTTTCATATATGGCACATACCCTTATTACAGGGCCTTTGCACGTTTCTTTACCCAGTCGTAACCCTAGGTTTCTGTAAAGATTTAAATGATGAATACTTAACACTGATACTATATTGGTTTCAAAGTTTTCAGTTACTAGGCTTCCTCCGTGACTCAGTGGTGAAGACTCAGACTTTAGTGCAGGAATGCTGGTTTGCTCTCTCCTGGAGGAGNAAATGAGAGCCCACTCTAGTATCCTTGCCTGGGGAATCCCATGGACAGAGGAGCCTGGTGGGCTGCAGTCCATGGATCGCAAAGGAGTCGGACGTGACTGAGCAACTAAACAGCTTTCACTTACTAGGGATGGAAATACAAGATGGAAAAAACTCTACTGAAAAGGAACTGCTGGATTTTCCATCTTTCAGATGACATGGCCAGGATAGAAATAGGAAAGGACCAGTTAGGAGCACAGTGATTTTGGTCTGCAACTGGAATTTGTGCTAAACTTTCATAAAATCTTTCTTTAACAGGTAGCTGTTCCCTTTTAAAGGGAATCAGATTATTTATAAAATGAATTAACTAGAATATGAATTTGTGGGAAGCAAATTTTACTTCTCAGTTTCTTTAATAGAGTTTGTGTATCCATAAGCCAGTGACATCTAATGGAAACATTCCGCCCACTTACTACCTAGTAAGTAAAAGTTGCTCCATTGTTTCCGACTCTGCAACCCCACGGACTGTTGCCCAGCAGGGTCCTTCATCCATGGGATTCTCCAGACAGTACTGGAGTGGGTTGCCATTCCCTTCTCCAGGGGATCTTTCTGACTCAGAGATCGAACCTGGGTCTCCTGCATTGCAGGCAGATCCTTCACTGTCTGAGTCACCAGGGAAGCCTCATCTAGCAAGAGTAGCCAACAGACCCCTGGTCCGTTGAATGGCTAATAATCATTGTCCTAACCCTACCTACTGGTAATAATGTGAAGAACGGCCTTCCTATGATTTTACAATCTGTGGTCCTGCTTCACTGTTCCTGTCGCCTGCTCATGAGGAACCTTTTTCTATGCTCAGAGAGTCCCTTTTCTATATTAAAAATTTCTGAAATTCTGTCTCTATACCTCTTAATTTTTGTATTTAAAATTCTTAATAGACCCTCCAGCATTTTTCATATATGGCACATGTATAATTCAGCATGCAACTATCTTTAGTCTCAAGTTTCCTGTTTATAAAAGATAAATTAATGTCCTGTGTAATAAAACTATGCAGCTGCAAAAACTATATAATTATTTTCTAAAATGAGGTCCACTGATATCATTGGTTAAATTTTCATTTAAGACATTAAAATCACTTTTTTTTTCTCATCTTGGCAGTTAAACAATTATACATTCCTGTTATATCACTATTTAATAACAAAATTATATCATTTTCTAATTTAAAATTTGTTTTCATTGTCAGTGAATCTTTGTACCCTTTAGAATAAACATGTAGAAGAAATTTCAATATTTTTTGAAGACCTTATGTTCAGTTGTCTTTTATTTTAGAAGCATGATTTAATTGTGTTCTTGTCAGATACCTAAATTATTTCTTTTTTCTGAAGATTTTTTTTTGATGTGACCCATTTTTAAAGTCTTTATGGAACTTGTTACAATATTGTTTCTGTTTTATGTTTTGGTTTTGTCAGTGTGAGGCATGTGGGATCTTAGCTCCCTGAGCAGGAATCAGACCTGTACCCCTGGGACTGGAAGATGAAGTCTTAACCACTGGACCATCAAGAAATTCCCTGGATTATTTTTTGTACTACAACTGCTGTTTTTAATCACAGATCCCTTGAGTTTTATCCATTCTTTTTTAGTATGGTCTTCCTTTGAAATTGTAATAGTAATTTTTTTCCCCGAAGGTTTTCTAGCTTCAGAAATAGTTTTTTCCTTGTGATATTATAGAGCATTTTAAATCTCAATGTTTAAAATTAGATTTCCTTAAGGAACAAAACCCAACTTTTTTATTGGTAATGGCTAATAATCATTGTCCTAACCCTGCCCACTGGTAATAATGTGAAGAACGGGCTTCCTATGATTTTACAATCTGTGGTCCTGCTTCACTGTTCCTGTCGCCGGCTCATGAGGAACCTTTTCTATGCTCAGAGAGTCCCTTTTCTATATTAAAAATTTCTGAAATTCTGTCTCTATACCTCTTAATTTTTGTATTTAAAATTCTTAATAGACCCTCCAGCATTTTTCATATATGGCACATGTATAATTCAGCATGCAACTATCTTTAGTCTCAAGTTTCCTGTTTATAAAAGATAAATTAATGTCCTGTGTAATAAAACTATGCAGCTGCAAAAACTATATAATTATTTTCTAAAATGAGGTCCACTGATATCATTGGTTAAATTTTCATTTAAGACATTAAAATCACTTTTTTTTTCTCATCTTGGCAGTTAAACAATTATACATTCCTGTTATATCACTATTTAATAACAAAATTATATCATTTTCTAATTTAAAATTTGTTTTCATTGTCAGTGAATCTTTGTACCCTTTAGAATAAACATGTAGAAGAAATTTCAATATTTTTTGAAGACCTTATGTTCAGTTGTCTTTTATTTTAGAAGCATGATTTAATTGTGTTCTTGTCAGATACCTAAATTATTTCTTTTTTCTGAAGATTTTTTTTTGATGTGACCCATTTTTAAAGTCTTTATGGAACTTGTTACAATATTGTTTCTGTTTTATGTTTTGGTTTTGTCAGTGTGAGGCATGTGGGATCTTAGCTCCCTGAGCAGGAATCAGACCTGTACCCCTGGGACTGGAAGATGAAGTCTTAACCACTGGACCATCAAGAAATTCCCTGGATTATTTTTTGTACTACAACTGCTGTTTTTAATCACAGATCCCTTGAGTTTTATCCATTCTTTTTTAGTATGGTCTTCCTTTGAAATTGTAATAGTAATTTTTTTCCCCGAAGGTTTTCTAGCTTCAGAAATAGTTTTTTCCTTGTGATATTATAGAGCATTTTAAATCTCAATGTTTAAAATTAGATTTCCTTAAGGAACAAAACCCAACTTTTTTATTGGTAATGGCTTAAGTTTCAGGTGTCAGGCCCTGCATAAACATGAAAGGAACTGGTTCTAATCATCTTTTGTGATCAGAGACTTTAAAAATTTATGTCTGTTTTAGAAAACTGTGTATTCAGATTTTTTTGATCTGATGCTACAAATGCTGCTTTTCTGGAGACTCATTATGTTGAGAATTTTCAGACTTAGAAGAAGATTGAAGTAATATATAGAATACCTGAGTACTCTTCATCTTGATTCACTAATCATTAACATTTTGCTACATTTACCTTATCTCTTTATGTTTATATAGAAATGTATATGTAATCACACTGTGTATAGGTGTGCCTGTATGTGCATTGCACATTTACTTTATTGTGTGAATAGACATAAAGTTAGACTTTATACTAAACGATTACCTAAATTTCATTCATCATGTATTTTATTTAAGATAAGTACCTCCTCCTTCATAACCTAAACCTTTATCACATCTAAGAAAATTAGCGGTAATTCTGTTACTAAACACCCCCTATAATCCTTTCCTTATAGGTACAGGCTTTTAAAAATCCAGGAAATAGGTCACATTTTTTTGTCCCTTTATTCTTTGTGAATCTGGATTAATCTCTTTTATTCCTCCATGATTTTTGCCTTTTAAAGACCTGTTGTCTCATAGTGTGTCCCACATTCTGGATTTATTTCTTCTTTCTTTTTGATGTTACTTAATTAATTTGATGCTCTGTTCTCATTATAGTATTTTTCTCATTAATTAATCCCCTAAAGTTACAGTCAGAATTATGTGATTTATGGTTAAAGGTGGTGAATCTAAGATTTTCAAGCTCTCATATGTAAATGAACATTTTTAGCCTTCAAATGTGGTTTTTCTGTATGAGAGGCTGTGTGTTCAGGCCATTGATGCTCAGTACTGTTTTGTGTTTTTCCTGTCAAGTTGCAGTCAGAGTCAATGAAGAAAGTTTGAACCCTTATATTGGCTCCCTTCTATCCCTGTTCAAACCCAAATCAGCTTTTCCCAAGCTTGTTCATGTACCTGATTCACTCAGGATGACTTTTAGATATTTTAGAAATGTCATCAAGTATAGAACTTTGTTTTAGGGTGTGTACGTTTTGGCATGTTTGTTTTAAAAGACTTCTCATTACCTTTTAGTCATATTTTCTGTTAAGATACTGAAATCACTTTAGAGGAAGGTTCTAGTTTTTGCTTATTTTCCTTTTCAAATTAGAATCAGACTAGTAAAATTACAAATGCTGCTTTTCTGGAGACTCATTATGTTGAGAATTTTCAGACTTAGAAGAAGATTGAAGTAATATATAGAATACCTGAGTACTCTTCATCTTGATTCACTAATCATTAACATTTTGCTACATTTACCTTATCTCTTTATGTTTATATAGAAATGTATATGTAATCACACTGTGTATAGGTGTGCCTGTATGTGCATTGCACATTTACTTTATTGTGTGAATAGACATAAAGTTAGACTTTATACTAAACGATTACCTAAATTTCATTCATCATGTATTTTATTTAAGATAAGTACCTCCTCCTTCATAACCTAAACCTTTATCACATCTAAGAAAATTAGCGGTAATTCTGTTACTAAACACCCCCTATAATCCTTTCCTTATAGGTACAGGCTTTTAAAAATCCAGGAAATAGGTCACATTTTTTTGTCCCTTTATTCTTTGTGAATCTGGATTAATCTCTTTTATTCCTCCATGATTTTTGCCTTTTAAAGACCTGTTGTCTCATAGTGTGTCCCACATTCTGGATTTATTTCTTCTTTCTTTTTTTTGTTACTTAATTAATTTGATGCTCTGTTCTCATTATAGTATTTTTCTCATTAATTAATCCCCTAAAGTTACAGTCAGAATTATGTGATTTATGGTTAAAGGTGGTGAATCTAAGATTTTCAAGCTCTCATATGTAAATGAACATTTTTAGCCTTCAAATGTGGTTTTTCTGTATGAGAGGCTGTGTGTTCAGGCCATTGATGCTCAGTACTGTTTTGTGTTTTTCCTGTCAAGTTGCAGTCAGAGTCAATGAAGAAAGTTTGAACCCTTATATTGGCTCCCTTCTATCCCTGTTCAAACCCAAATCAGCTTTTCCCAAGCTTGTTCATGTACCTGATTCACTCAGGATGACTTTTAGATATTTTAGAAATGTCATCAAGTATAGAACTTTGTTTTAGGGTGTGTACGTTTTGGCATGTTTGTTTTAAAAGACTTCTCATTACCTTTTAGTCATATTTTCTGTTAAGATACTGAAATCACTTTAGAGGAAGGTTCTAGTTTTTGCTTATTTTCCCGAAATTGGTTGCCAAATTAGAATCAGACTGAGTAAAATTTATACCAAAGTCAAGTTAGAAACACATGTATGTTACAGTAATGTACACTCTCCCTTTGTAGCTCAGCTGGTAAAGGATTCTCCTGCAGTGCAGGAGACCGTGATTCGATTTCTGGGTTGGAAAGATCCCCTGGAGAAGGGCTAGGCTACCCACTCCAGTATTCTTGGATGTCCTTGGTGGCTCAAATGGTAAAGAATCCCTCTGTAATGTGGGGGACCTGGGTTTGACCCCTGGGTTGGGAAGATCCCCAGGAGAAAGGAAAGGTTACTCACTGCAGTATTGCCTGGAGAATTTCATTGCTCATCCATGGGTAGCAAAGAGTTGGACATGACTGAACACTTTGCACTTCACACTCACTTTATTCAGTTAAATAGCTGGTTTAAGCCTTCATGTTATTTCAGTTGGTTGGTGGCTTTAAAAAAACTGAAATGTTTGTAATGCATTGTTTCGGTGGCAGGATATGTGACATTTCTTAAGTGCAGGTAATTACATATCTTACTACTTTAAAAAAGATTAATATGTAAACAATTGAGAATGTTTTGATTACTTATGTGTGATACTGTTAGGTATTTAAGATGTCAAGTATGAATTGTCCATATCGTATGATTAAAATACCTCGTAACAGGTTTTGGATTTTGTTCCTCTTCCCTCAGAGGGAAAAAGTTTCGATTTAATATCTTTGTTGTTCTGTAATTTTAAAATACAGTGATAACACTAATGGAGTTGTGAAGCATAACCGAAGAAGGTGTCGTGAAGAATACAGGTAAATTCAGTAAATATTTGCTAAAGAAGCTTCGTTATAACAAGCCCATTGCCCCCCAGGAAAAAAACAAATGCAGTCAGAGTCAATGAAGAAAGTTTGAACCCAAGCTCCTTCTATCCCTGTTCAAACCCAAATCAGCTTTTCCCAAGCTTGTTCATGTACCTTCACTCAGTATGACTTTTAGATATTTTAGAAATGTCATCAAGTATAGAACTTTGTTTTAGGGTGTGTACGTTTTGGCATGTTTGTTTTAAAAGACTTCTCATTACCTTTTAGTCATATTTTCTGTTAAGATACTGAAATCACTTTAGAGGAAGGTTCTAGTTTTTGCTTATTTTCCCGAAATTGGTTGCCAAATTAGAATCAGACTGAGTAAAATTTATACCAAAGTCAAGTTAGAAACACATGTATGTTACAGTAATGTACACTCTCCCTTTGTAGCTCAGCTGGTAAAGGATTCTCCTGCAGTGCAGGAGACCGTGATTCGATTTCTGGGTTGGAAAGATCCCCTGGAGAAGGGCTAGGCTACCCACTCCAGTATTCTTGGATGTCCTTGGTGGCTCAAATGGTAAAGAATCCCTCTGTAATGTGGGGGACCTGGGTTTGACCCCTGGGTTGGGAAGATCCCCAGGAGAAAGGAAAGGTTACTCACTGCAGTATTGCCTGGAGAATTTCATTGCTCATCCATGGGTAGCAAAGAGTTGGACATGACTGAACACTTTGCACTTCACACTCACTTTATTCAGTTAAATAGCTGGTTTAAGCCTTCATGTTATTTCAGTTGGTTGGTGGCTTTAAAAAAACTGAAATGTTTGTAATGCATTGTTTCGGTGGCAGGATATGTGACATTTCTTAAGTGCAGGTAATTACATATCTTACTACTTTAAAAAAGATTAATATGTAAACAATTGAGAATGTTTTGATTACTTATGTGTGATACTGTTAGGTATTTAAGATGTCAAGTATGAATTGTCCATATCGTATGATTAAAATACCTCGTAACAGGTTTTGGATTTTGTTCCTCTTCCCTCAGAGGGAAAAAAAGTTTCGATTTAATATCTTTGTTGTTCTGTAATTTTAAAATACAGTGATAACACTAATGGAGTTGTGAAGCATAACCGAAGAAGGTGTCGTGAAGAATACAGGTAAATTCAGTAAATATTTGCTAAAGAAGCTTCGTTATAACAAGCCCATGGCGGATGCCCCAGGATAAAACAAATGGTTTTAGTATTTGCATTGTAAACTATATCCATTTTGACCACATGGATTTTTTCTGTAAAGCATGTGGTGATATTTTTGGTTGAAGAAAAGAGTAAGAACTAAATCACGTTATAGGAGTTCATTGGAGTTCTTTTCTGCTATGATGTAGAAATTTTAGTTCATTGCCTTTAGGAATTGAGATTTTAACCCAGATAAGTCTTTTGTCCAAAGAATTACCTTGCTCGATAACGTGATCCTGAGCAGTCCCGTGAGTCTCTCCAGCTTCCTGCTTATTTATAAATTGCATGTTGGTGTAGCTGTTACATGATCCTTTGAAGCTTGTAGAAGTTCTGTGCTTGAGAGCCCAGCCTTCTCGCCATCAGCCTGGATGACTCGTCTGTGCCACAGCTGTCACCTCTCAGCCCCAAGGCAGGCACGGTACTGAGACCTGGGGACGGGGTCCAGCACAGGGCCCTCCCTGTGCTGTAACTGGGGGTACTTGATGTTCGTTAGGCCCATTAGGCCAGTGCTTTCCACAGACTGGGACGGGCCGGGGTGGGGGTGGGGGGATGGTTTCAGGATGATTCAAGCACATTCCATTTATTGTGCCGTTTATTTCTATTATTACATCAGCCCCACCTCAGATCATCAGGCATTCAGTCCTGGAGGCTGAGGACCCCTATGTTAGTTAACTCCTGAGCCTTTTGCTGTTTGAGTGACCCTGCCAGGAACAGCTACACTTTAAGTAGAAGCACTTTCACTTGATAGTATTTTCTTTCATGGGTGCTTATTTGGGGGAAAAAAAATCAGATGATTCCGACTCTGAAGCATATACGGTTTTTGTGTCTTGTTGGGTTTCCTCTGTAGCTCTGCTGGTGAAGAATCCACTTGCCATGTAGGAGACCCCAGTTCAATTCCTGGGTCAGGAAGATCCCTTGGAGAAGGGATAGGCTACCCACTCCAGTATTCTTGGGCTTACTTGGTGACTCAGCTGGTAAAGAACCTGCCTGCAATGCAGAAGATCTGGATCGGATCCCTGGGCTGGGAGGGTTCTCTGGAGAAGGGAAGGGCTACCCACTCCAGTTTTCTTGCCTGAAGAATTCTACAACTTGTCCATGAGATTCAGAGTCGGATGCGACTGAGCTAAAGGAGAAAGGCAGCAATAGACTGAGATTTTATTCTTTTGGTATTCTTATAGGCAGAATACTACCCTTACTGATACGGAGATGGTGGTAAAGCCAATGTATTCTTTTGCTGTTTCATTTACTAAATAACCAGATTACCTGAGATGATGGAGAACTCTGGGAACTAGCGGCTTCCATCTTTGAGACAGGCTGAGAATCTTTTCCTAGTACTCCAAATAAGGTACACAATCCGCAATGGCATTTGTTTTTTACATCACACATACTTGACCTTGCAAAATGCTGTTATGTATGGTATAATTGTAAGTTGTTAGTACACATAAACACTAGCTGTTAAAAGTCAGTTTTGTTTAACCAACTTTTTCTTGTGTGTCAGTCAGTTACATGTGTGTGGTATTTTACATAATTATATAGAGCAATTCCAAAATTAAAATTTTTTTTTTAGTTTGGGCTTCAGGAAATTAGATACTCTGCTGCCTTTAAATATTCTTTCCTAAATTAGTTTATGAGATTTCATGGAATCTGATTAAAAGGCTTTCGTCAAGTATTCAGTAAGTAAATAAGCTTTTTATAGAGAAGGAAAGACATAATTTGCAATTGTTATCACTGGTTGTGTTATATTCCCAGCAGGGATAGTCAGTGTCTTTTTAGAATCTTTTTCGCTGTCTCTTGCCTATTTTTTAAGAGTAATTTCAAAAGTGAATGCTGGTTAAGTTTTGCCAAAACAAACAAAAAAAGACAAAGTTCTTTATCTTATAGTAAAAATCAATTTTGTGTCTGTATAATTGATGTTTCTTTTTTATTTTCAAACAATTAACTTACATTCTAATTGGTCTTAGTTAAATGATTTAATATCCAAGCATCGGGATGCGGGGACCTTCCGCAGAAAGGGAAGGCAACGGGATTGCCCCCGGCCGAATCGGGAGATCTCGGAGAGAGATGAGCCTTGCTGTCATGCCCCCTCCCGCCCGCTGGAGCATGCCAGGGACGACCAGACACGGCAGGGGTTCTGGCGGAGCAGTTCCACTTTATTAATGTAAGCTAACAGTTTTTATAGGCAAACGAAGAGGGGTTTGCAAGGGGCTTCCTATGGTTACACCAATCAAGCTAAAGGTCGAGCAGTTATGTATTTACATTGCAATAGGAACTCATGGTGAGCACCAGGGGGATCAATCAGAAGTTTTGACAATGGACCTTAGACCGTGCCCTGTCTCTTCCTGTAGGTATCCTTTTAGCACCAAACTGCAAATATGTGCTTAAGCTTCCTTATGCTTGCAAAGGCCCTCTTTCCTTCAGGGCCCCACACAGGATACTTTTATTTCATTGACATGGTTGCCAAATGTTAATTTCCTTAGAGGGGGAACAAGCAGGCCAGTGGGCTCTATTCAGGCTAAGTTAAATGTGCATTTGAAACTGGAAGGCTTCTGGTATTGGGAGTGGAACTTTATCAGCCTGTAAGTTAAGTTGTTGTGCTCTTACTTATTAACTCCACAAAACTAAGGACTGTTTCTCCTCTGCATGCCTTTCGTGAACTTGAAAGAGAATCATTCCTTCAGGTTTTCAGTATGAGAGGAGCAGACTTTTGTTAACTCTCACCCAGCATTTGTGTCTAACTATGTTGATTTGTCTATTTGAAAAGCAAAAAGTGTCCTCTGGGTTTTACTTGCTTCAAGAATATGTATTAGAATATGATTCTGTGTATGCTTTCAATGGGGAATGTTAAAATCGAGTACACTTCTAGTTAATACCAAATGTTTATATTATGTATGTTGTAATTCACAGTGATCACGGAAATTGGTCTCCAAAATTAAGCAAAAGAGGGTAGATTAATAGCTAAAGGAGCTGAGTTTAATGTATTTTAACAGTTTTGCCCAAAACAAAGCAAAAGGTGAGATTAAATAGCTAAACTTTGAGTATTCTAATTGGTCTTAGTTAAATGATTTAATATCCAAGCATCGGGATGCGGGGACCTTCCGCAGAAAGGGAAGGCAACGGGATTGCCCCCGGCCGAATCGGGAGATCTCGGAGAGAGATGAGCCTTGCTGTCATGCCCCCTCCCGCCCGCTGGAGCATGCCAGGGACGACCAGACACGGCAGGGGTTCTGGATCAGTTCCACTTTATTAATGTAAGCTAACAGTTTTTATAGGCAAACGAAGAGGGGTTTGCAAGGGGCTTCCTATGGTTACACCAATCAAGCTAAAGGTCGAGCAGTTATGTATTTACATTGCAATAGGAACTCATGGTGAGCACCAGGGGGATCAATCAGAAGTTTTGACAATGGACCTTAGACCGTGCCCTGTCTCTTCCTGTAGGTATCCTTTTAGCACCAAACTGCAAATATGTGCTTAAGCTTCCTTATGCTTGCAAAGGCCCTCTTTCCTTCAGGGCCCCACACAGGATACTTTTATTTCATTGACATGGTTGCCAAATGTTAATTTCCTTAGAGGGGGAACAAGCAGGCCAGTGGGCTCTATTCAGGCTAAGTTAAATGTGCATTTGAAACTGGAAGGCTTCTGGTATTGGGAGTGGAACTTTATCAGCCTGTAAGTTAAGTTGTTGTGCTCTTACTTATTAACTCCACAAAACTAAGGACTGTTTCTCCTCTGCATGCCTTTCGTGAACTTGAAAGAGAATCATTCCTTCAGGTTTTCAGTATGAGAGGAGCAGACTTTTGTTAACTCTCACCCAGCATTTGTGTCTAACTATGTTGATTTGTCTATTTGAAAAGCAAAAAGTGTCCTCTGGGTTTTACTTGCTTCAAGAATATGTATTAGAATATGATTCTGTGTATGCTTTCAATGGGGAATGTTAAAATCGAGTACACTTCTAGTTAATACCAAATGTTTATATTATGTATGTTGTAATTCACAGTGATCACGGAAATTGGTCTCCAAAATTAAGCAAAAGAGGGTAGATTAATAGCTAAAGGAGCTGAGTTTAATGTATTTTAACAGTTTTGCCAAACTCGAGATTAAAAACTTTGAAGTATTGTTTGTCATTTAGAGGTGAGCATTATTAAATTAAAATTGAGTAGAATGATCTAAATTACTGTGTGTAGTATCTTTTGAAAGTTGTATTTCTAAACATTCTTTTTATTTAGGAATTCATAGCTTATTATAGTCAAATGCTGTGTGTAACTCATTTTTTTCTTGATATTTATCCCAAGAACTATTGTTGGAGAAATGTAAAATTCTATATGGAATGTTTGAAATCAGCTGAAGAGAAACCTGAACATTGGTTTTGGTTTCTATCAGATGATTCCTGTTTATTGGATGTGAAATGTAACTTTGATGACCTGGAGCTCAGAATACAGGGAATTCTGCTGTCGTGCATTTATGTGTTCTAAAAATCACTATGCAGTCTGCATTACTACACAGTAAAAAAAAAAAAAAGCCTTCGGGTTTATGGGGAAAACCCACTAGAGGCACAACATTCCAAAGCTTCAAAAATGAGGTACTTCAGAATAAAGATAGGAATCTAATATAAACAGTGGCACTGCTTTGTGTGTTAAATGGTTTACAAATACATGAACCCTACAGTAAATATGGCGCTTTTCCTTGACAAAGACCTGACGCGGCCTACCGGCGGGCCGCGGGTATGGGAAGGGTCTCTTTGTGAATTAACATGATGGTGGGTGTAGAGACCTCCGGAGTCTGAGGGCAGGTTGTGACACCAGACCTGGGTGAGTGTGACTCAGCCCTGGTGAGCTGAGGGCACTGGTGGTGGTGGTGGTGCGCACGCCTGAGGGTTTTGCGTGTTCCTGTGCGACTCAGTTTATCTGTGTGCATTTTCTACTTTTTAAAAAAAATTTTTATTTAAGACCTTTATTAACAGGTGCTTGCAATTTGTTGACTTTTTTTTTTCTGAAAAAATCAAGCTGTAAACTTTAATTACAAATTAAAAATGAGGTTCTTAAAAATCTCAACTTGACCAGATATGAAACAATTTAAAAACCTTTAGGGCTTCCCTGGTGTCCAGTGGGTAAGGCACCGCCTTGCATTGCAAGGGGCACTGGTTCGATCCCTGGCCTGGGAAGATCCCACGTGCTGCGGAGCGGCTGGACCGATGTGTCCAATTACAGAGGCCACCGCCATGGGAGGCCCACACGGGCCAAAGAACAAAGATGGATGCAAATAGAGAAATGAAAGACCAGTAGAAGTAGCCCGCCCGCCCCCCTCCCTCCCCAACCCACTCCCCTCCCCAAAAAATAAATAAACAAATCTTAAAAACCTTTAAAGGTGTATTGAGAAAAACCAATACTTTAATAAATAAATAAATAAATAAATAAAAAGCACGTTTGCCATTACCAAAAAGAGACGTCTTTAGGTAAAAATACCAAAAAACCCCATGCTGCACAGACAATGCAGATAGTTCTAGTTATCTGGTCAACAGGCAAAAAGCAGGCACTTAAGGTCTTCAGCTCTAATTTCTTGTTCATTTCTTATTGCTGGAATTTCATATTCACTTCTTGGATGACTAAACCGGATGATGGTAGAGATGGTAAACTGGCATTTACTCAGCCCCGCCCTGCTCAGCCTCTGGAGCGGAGGAATTCTCAGCTGGTGGATGGGCTGCTTTTGTCTCTGCCATCCTGTGGTTTAGGGTTTTCTGGGCGTCTGCATCGGTAATTGAAGTTGCGGCAGTACCAATGTTGAGGTGGCTGCTGACTTTGGGTCTCATTTCCATGATTTTCCTTGTCTTCTTCATTGCCGTCCTCTTTGGGCTGTCTTTGGCGAGGAGGACCCCTGCGGAATCGTGGCCTATAACCCCGATACATGTTCTGTCTCACTGGTCTACCTTGTTGTCCTGCACCCTGGTTGTCAGCACCCTCCGTCACTTCTCCCTGCACTGGAGGGTTGGAGTACTGTGGTCGGCGCCCATAGGGTCTCCGCATGTAGTAACGTGGGAACCTCCTCCTGCGGTGCGGTAGGGCCGGCGCTGTTGGGCCTGGCCGTCGGGAGCGCTATCCAATCCCTCATTCTTCCTACTCTCACTATTCTGGTAATTCTGCTGGTAATTGCGTGGAGAACCCCTGCGACGTGGGTAGCGTCTGTAATGGTTACGGGCTGCTGCCTTCTCCTACACTGCGAAGGTACTTCCTGGGGTTATTCTTCTTTATGGCAGTCTGAAATACGTCTTTCTTGGTGTTATTCCTGTTGATGAAACCATATCTGTTTCTTACATTGAACCATTTTAGGGTTCCCAAAACCTTCGTTGCGATGACCTTATTGTCCCCGCCGGGAGGCGCCGCTCCCTGCGCGTTGCCTGGTGCCAGGCTTGGTGTCGGCTGCGCTGAGGGCGGGGGCGGCGGCAGGGGGGTAGGGGTGGGTGGTAGCGGCAGGCGGCTGCTGGGTCTCGGCCTCGCCGCTCCTGGTTGTGGTGATGGTGACTGGGGCCGGCTGCGGCAGCTGCGGCTCCTCTCAGGGTGTGATTGGTAACTAGGCCGCAGGCGGCGGTGGGGCTGCTCAGGGCTCGCTGGGGTCCGCTCTCCTCTCCCGCTACTGATCAAACTCGTGCATTTTCTACATTTTACCTGCTGTTTCTCCTGGACAAAGCTATGCAAACTGGAATTTGCATTTTGCTCACCTTGTTCCTTAGTGTATCACCTCCTGCAACAAGTTTTTGTTTCCAAACAGCAATTATATCAAAATTGACTGTCAAGAGTTATTTAGAGATGGAAAGTGAGTGGGTAGTCACCATTTATTTCTAACTTAAAAAAAAACTTTTATACTTTTAAGCGATTGATGCGAATCATGTATATCTAGGCTATAAAGCGTTCTTTCTCTTTTATCCGGTCAGAAAGGATTCCAGTGAGCAAGAGAGCATGTTCAGATCCAAAGAACTATGTTTTGCTGAAATACAAATACAAATCTGTGAGATTACATCCTCTACAATTCTGCCATCTCCCTCCTGAAAAGAGAAAAAAAAGAGGAACACGAAAAAAAACCATCGTTTTCTGAGTTTCATGGGCCTGGCTATCATGCCATTATTTCCACTGATTTTTTTTTTTTAAGATTAACTATTGATTTATCCTTCGATTGGTTGACTTTGGAGGATGTACCAGGTTTTCAAGGTTTGCTGCTTTCTAAATTTTTATATTTCACAGCATTAAAGATAGCAGATTTTATTTTAATATTGACTTTTATAAAATAGGAGATACAAGCACAGGTTATTTACAATATTTTGACTCAAAGATTTTATCATGGACAGAATTGGGTTATTCTTCTTTATGGCAGTCTGAAATCGTCTTTCTTGGTGTTATTCCTGTTGATGAAACCATATCTGTTTCTTACATTGAACCATTTTAGGGTTCCCAAAACCTTCGTTGATGACCTTATTGTCCCCGCGGAGGCCGCCTCCCTGCGTTGCCTGGTGCCAGGCTTGGTGTCGGCTGCGCTGAGGGCGGGGGCGGCGGCAGGGGGGTAGGGGTGGGTGGTAGCGGCAGGCGGCTGCTGGGTCTCGGCCTCGCCGCTCCTGGTTGTGGTGATGGTGACTGGGGCCGGCTGCGGCAGCTGCGGCTCCTCTCAGGGTGTGATTGGTAACTAGGCCGCAGGCGGCGGTGGGGCTGCTCAGGGCTCGCTGGGGTCCGCTCTCCTCTCCCGCTACTGATCAAACTCGTGCATTTTCTACATTTTACCTGCTGTTTCTCCTGGACAAAGCTATGCAAACTGGAATTTGCATTTTGCTCACCTTGTTCCTTAGTGTATCACCTCCTGCAACAAGTTTTTGTTTCCAAACAGCAATTATATCAAAATTGACTGTCAAGAGTTATTTAGAGATGGAAAGTGAGTGGGTAGTCACCATTTATTTCTAACTTAAAAAAAAACTTTTATACTTTTAAGCGATTGATGCGAATCATGTATATCTAGGCTATAAAGCGTTCTTTCTCTTTTATCCGGTCAGAAAGGATTCCAGTGAGCAAGAGAGCATGTTCAGATCCAAAGAACTATGTTTTGCTGAAATACAAATACAAATCTGTGAGATTACATCCTCTACAATTCTGCCATCTCCCTCCTGAAAAGAGAAAAAAAAGAGGAACACGAAAGAAAACCATCGTTTTCTGAGTTTCATGGGCCTGGCTATCATGCCATTATTTCCACTGATTTTTTTTTTTTAAGATTAACTATTGATTTATCCTTCGATTGGTTGACTTTGGAGGATGTACCAGGTTTTCAAGGTTTGCTGCTTTCTAAATTTTTATATTTCACAGCATTAAAGATAGCAGATTTTATTTTAATATTGACTTTTATAAAATAGGAGATACAAGCACAGGTTATTTACAAATTCATTTTGACATCAACAGATTTTTATATGTTTCCATGGACAGAATTGCTCCATTTCTTTCTACAGCATTGTGTGTCAGTGAGAGAGCCTTCCTAGGGGTGAGACTATCTGTATCAGTCACATCTTCCACTCTGGCTTATTGCATTTACTTTTCCTGGTCCTCAGCTTTATCATCTATAAAGTGGGAAAGCTAGGTCTCTTAAGTTCTGTTCCAGCTGCAGTTCCTGCGGGGATGTGAAAAAAAAAACAGCATCGCTTTATTTCACAAGTCCTGACATTGTTCTTACTGAGGGGTGGGTATCACTCTTTTTTTTTTAAGATTTATTTATTTATTAATTTTGGTGGGGGGTCGGGTTGGGGAGGGAGGGGAGCAGGCGGGCCACTTCTATTGGTCTTTCGTTTCTCTATGTTCGTCCGTCTTTGTTCTTTGGCTCCTGTGGGCCTCACATCGCGGTGGCGTTTGTTGTTGTAGAGCGCCGGCTCTGGGCGCACGCGCTCCAGAGCTCTGGCTCGGTAATTGGACACATCAGTCCAGTCGCTCCGCGGCACGTGGGATCTTCCCAGGCCAGGGCTCGAACCGGCGCCCCTTGCACTGCAAGGCGGTGTCCTTACCCACTGGACCACCAGGGGAAGCCCCGGGTATCACTCTTAAGTGCTTTTTAAACAACTCATTTAAACTGGGTGATACTGGAGGTGAGGAGACTGAGGCAGAGTTTGGTAATTTGCTCAAGGTCAGCCAGCCAGATGGGGACAGCTGGGGCTCAAACCCAAGGAAAGTTCTGCTCTTCCCCATCAGCTGGTCACTGAAGTGTTGATTCACTTACCGCCTTGTGGGAACTTGGGAAGCTGCCGGGAAAATGAATGAAGCAGCCCTACTTTCTAGAATCTTCACACAAAGGGAAAATTTTATACTGAGTGAGTGTGTGTGTGTGTGTGTGTGTGTGTGTGTGTGCATGTCCTACAGAAGGACTCCAGGAAAAACATGGGTTGGTGAGACCACTTCATTAGAATGAAAAAATATACATTTTTCAGTTTAAGTAATTGGTTCCAGGTTTTTAACTGGCTTATTTAAGATTGCTTAAATAAACCACAGGATTCCAGTCTGATGGTGATAAACTTGGTGAGACTCTTTTAGGGCACTGCTGGAGACATGATAGCTAAGAGGCTGACTTATTTGATATCTAAGGTTAATAATATTATGTATAGAAATTAGAATAGTTATGTGGAATCATTTAAGTTTTCAGTCAACTCAAATCCCTTATATGTGTTAACATACTTTTCCTGGTCCTCAGCTTTATCATCTATAAAGTGGGAAAGCTAGGTCTCTTAAGTTCTGTTCCAGCTGCAGTTCCTGCGGGGATGTGAAAAAAAAAACAGCATCGCTTTATTTCACAAGTCCTGACATTGTTCTTACTGAGGGGTGGGTATCACTCTTTTTTTTTTAAGATTTATTTATTTATTAATTTTGGTGGGGGGTCGGGTTGGGGAGGGAGGGGAGCAGGCGGGCCACTTCTATTGGTCTTTCGTTTCTCTATGTTCGTCCGTCTTTGTTCTTTGGCTCCTGTGGGCCTCACATCGCGGTGGCGTTTGTTGTTGTAGAGCGCCGGCTCTGGGCGCATGCGCTCCAGAGCTCCGGCTTGGTGATTGGACACATCAGTCCAGTCGCTCTGCGGCACGTGGGATCTTCCCAGGCCAGGGCTCGAACCGGCGCCCCTTGCACTGCAAGGCGGTGTCCTTACCCACTGGACCACCGGGGGAAGCCCCGGGTATCACTCTTAAGTGCTTTTTAAACAACTCATTTAAACTGGGTGATACTGGAGGTGAGGAGACTGAGGCAGAGTTTGGTAATTTGCTCAAGGTCAGCCAGCCAGATGGGGACAGCTGGGGCTCAAACCCAAGGAAAGTTCTGCTCTTCCCCATCAGCTGGTCACTGAAGTGTTGATTCACTTACCGCCTTGTGGGAACTTGGGAAGCTGCCGGGAAAATGAATGAAGCAGCCCTACTTTCTAGAATCTTCACACAAAGGGAAAATTTTATACTGAGTGAGTGTGTGTGTGTGTGTGTGTGTGTGTGTGTGTGTGCATGTCCTACAGAAGGACTCCAGGAAAAACATGGGTTGGTGAGACCACTTCATTAGAATGAAAAAATATACATTTTTCAGTTTAAGTAATTGGTTCCAGGTTTTTAACTGGCTTATTTAAGATTGCTTAAATAAACCACAGGATTCCAGTCTGATGGTGATAAACTTGGTGAGACTCTTTTAGGGCACTGCTGGAGACATGATAGCTAAGAGGCTGACTTATTTGATATCTAAGGTTAATAATATTATGTATAGAAATTAGAATAGTTATGTGGAATCATTTAAGTTTTCAGTCAACTCAAATCCCTTATATGTGTTAACATGATATTTCTAATAATGGAATCTTTTTCATCCTTTTTATTTGTATTGTACATAGAACAGTATCTTTTCCACTGTATTTACTTCCATTTTAAGGAAGTGATCAATTCAGTTTTCCAGTGTGGACTGTGAGTCTTTGGAGAGCTCCATGACCCTGTCAGGGGCCAGAAAGTCAAGTTACACACAGGAGGTCAACTAAGCAGGCTCGTGCTGAAGAACCATGTACTGAAGACTGAAGGAACCGACATGGGAAGTGGAGGCATCCTCTGCAGTTGGGACCCCTGAGTCGAGGGTAAGTGTAACATAGCAACACACGGAACCCTGCAAGGACTGGACCGAAGGAGGAGGGATGAAAAGACAGAGACTAATGAAGTACGGACAGACAAAAGCCATGACTGCCACGGTAGGCAGGAGAGAGGAACGAGAGGAAAAAGTACCCTCGTGTGTCCCACTGCCCTCTCATCTGCCAGTCGTCTCACAGGCTGAACCCAACTGGACTACAGAGTGATGGGGACAGGTGGAGAATAGCCGGCCTGTTAGAAGCACACCTAGATGTGTCTTAGTCCCTTCAGGCTGCTGTAGCAAAATACCATGGCCGGGGGGCTTCCCCGGTGATCCAGTGGTCAGGATGCCACGCTTCCACTGAAGGGGCACGAGTTCAATCCATGGTCAGGGAACTAAGATTCCACATGCCACGTGGCAAGGCCAGTAAAAAAAAAAAAAAGAATGCCATAGCAGGGGAAGAGGAGACTTACATAAATGATAGAAGTTTATTCCTCCCAGTTCTGGAAGCTGGAATGTCCAAGGTCAAGATGCTGGCAGATTCAGTTTGTGAGGGCCTGGTTCCCTGTTCATAGCAGTCTTCTCGCTATAGCCTCTCATAGCAGAAGGAAGGAGAGAGGCAGCTCCTTGGAGTCTCTCTTAGATGGTGCTAATCCCATTCACAGGAGTTCTGCCATTATGACCTAATCTCTTCTCAAAGGCCCCCACCTCCAACGACCTTCACACTGGGGCTTAGAATACTAACACAAATTTGCAGGGATATAAGCATTCAGTCTATCACAGGGTTGAAGCACACCTTGTCTTTTGAATGCAATTTGATTCACCACTTGCAAAAATATTAAAGATTTTCCTCTGTCGGTTCAATTATCGTACATATTTTTTGAAAAGCCAAACATGTTCTAGGTGATTTCCAATTCATTGGTTAATCTTCCCATTGCTAAAATGTTATATAAAGTACTGAATTTAAGTTATCAGTAGGTGGTGCTGCTGAGATTGAATCTAGAAAAACCAGTAGTAGACATTTCACTGAAGATTAGGATTCAGAAAGGTTATTTAGGAAAGAGTGTTATGGAACCATCAGTTTGTGCTTTATTGTTTTTGACGACATCGGAAAACCCTGGGATTTTAGAATTTTGATTTATGTAATATGTGGAACATTCTGGATGTGCCCAACACGAGGGCAGCAGTGGATCTGCCTCCACAGAGTCAGGGCATTTTTTAGAACACGTATCCCTGATAATTTTCTGACCTGCTGTACTGGGGGTTAGCACTTGCCTTCTTGTTCTGATTTACTGTTTGAGATAGAAGCAACAAATCGTAATGCATATTAAGATTTTTAATTAAAAATTTTAAAAGTCTATTGATTTTTTTACACTATTGTTTCTATTTTTTGTTTTTATGGCCATGAGGTATGTGGGATCTCAGCTCCCCGCCCAGAGATCAAACCTGTACCCCCGCATTAGAAGATGAAGTCCTAACCACTGGACGACCAGGGAAGTCTCTTAAGGTTTTTTTAAAATGATTCCATTTTAATTTCCTGGAGAAGAGACTCGCATGCAATTTAACAAGTGCCCCAGGCCATCCTCGTGGTAACACTGGTTTGGAAAACGTGGACAAGATGCAGCCTTCTTCCTTGGGCCTAAGTGTCCTTATTCACTTGACCTGGCTTTCCACAAACATTCTCGGGTGACAGTCATGTTTGAAAAGGTGAAGAAAGTTCTGGATCTTCTCCCTAGAAAAATGCCCTCACCTAGAATGCTGCATATAATTTCGGGTGTTTCCCAGATACTTAGAGTCTATCTATATATCCTGTCTGTGAACCCCTGTGCTGTATAGAGTGTTGGTAAAACTCCTTGATCAAGGTATCAAGGTTTGCCCCAAGTGTGGCCCCCACAGATAAACCGTTTTTCTCCATTGTTGCCATCAGAGTCAGGAGCTGTGAAGATGAACAGATTTGTTTATGTTCTTGAACACATAAAAAAGTTAAAATCACAGAATCTGTATGGTTTCTGTATAGGCTATAGGAATTCTTCAAAACTCAGAAGAGAGTTGTTTGAGGAAGTCATCTAGACAAGTGTTCATATTTTACAGTCATTGGCATCTTTTTAAGGAAAAAAAAATGATAAAGCAGATTGTGTTGATCTGTCAAGCCACCTTTTTTCTTTTTTTTCTTTTTTTTTTTTTGAGGGAGGGGAGTGGGCGGGCCACTTCTATTGGTCTTCCATTTCTCCATTTTCATCCGTCTTTGTTCCTTGGCTCCTGCGGGCCTCCCATCGCGGTGGCGTCTGTTGTCGCAGAGCGCTGGCTCTGGGCGCATGCGCTCCAGAGCTCTGGCTCGGCGATTGGACACATCAGTCCAGCTGCTCTGCGGCACGTGGGATCCTCCCAGGCCAGGGCTCGAACCGGCGCCCCTTGCACTGCAAGGCGGTGTCCCCACCCACTGGACCACCAGGGGAAGCCCAAGCCACCTTTTTTCTATTCTCAAAGACAAGCCTCTTATTTCAAGCATAATTTTAGGCATGGCGTCCTACAGGAGAAGTTGTCCTATCAGCATGGTGGTGAAACATGGGGACTTGTGACAGAATTCCCAGTTTTTCACCAAAGCCTCCTTTGGCAGGAGGATTCCTGGCAGAATCCAGGCCTGTATTCTGCCAGCTGAGCTGTGGAGTTGCTCAAAGTGGTTTATTATTGAGACTAATAGATTTGTCACTAGTCTGAATCAACAATCTGCTACTGACTGTAATGTAAGTTAAAAGTGTTATTATCATTACAGAGGAAGATTAGACTAAATACCTCAGGTCAGATCCCAAACATATTAAAACTAGAAACCATATCTGAGCCATTACCTCTGTGGTGGTGATTTGACCACTACACTGTGTTTGTGTCTCTATTTACTCTAATGATTAGCCAGTTGTTTCTGTGAAATTGGTTTACCCACGCTTAGGTAAGAGAGGGGAAAAAAAAACCCCAGACAACTCGTGTTGAGTGGCAAGACAAAGTTTTTAGAAACTCAAGAAGACCAGTTCTAAATTGTAAACATAGTTCTTTGTATCTATGATATGTTCGTTTATTCATTTCCCATCATCTCATTTTGGCAAAAGTGTAAAGTTGAAAATGGAACCCAGCAGACACTCGAGTACCTGGGGAATCTAACAATGACTAAATGCACAAAAAGAGAGCTGGCACAGAGGGCCTGGCCACCATTTGTGAA
This sequence comes from Tragulus kanchil, assembly GCA_022376925.1. Classification (NCBI taxonomy): domain Eukaryota; kingdom Metazoa; phylum Chordata; class Mammalia; order Artiodactyla; family Tragulidae; genus Tragulus; species Tragulus kanchil. The sequence continues at coordinate 90,353,167 of JAIOJX010000031.1, read as the reverse complement.
AGTCCTGTTTCCAAGGTTAAAAACTTGGATCTGGGGAGGGTTTTCACCATTCTCAGATCTGGGAAGAGTGGCACGTTGGGCCTAAACTGTTTGCACAGACAATGTGATTTATGCAGAGCACCTGCATCCTTTGGGAATCTGGAATCTGGGGACATGCCAAATAGAGAGTACCACCATGATCAGCCATAGTAAGAGACCCAGGCACCGAGTCTAGTGGGCTTTCCTGGTTGGCAACATTACACATGTATAGTTACACCTTGTTGCTGGGGGAATTAGCTTGGTCCTGTTGACTCTGGGCTGAGGACTCTTAGAGGCTCATACCTGACTTCCCTAGATGATCCTCCACATGCCTTTTTGCTTTATTGGCTTTGTTTCAGGTCCTTTTGGTGCATTAAATTACAGTGATGAGTACAGTATACTGAGCCCTGAGAGTCCTCCTAGTGGAGCATCAAAACTGCAGATGGCCTTGGGGATCCCATCAACACAGCAAGGTCCTGTCACACTGCCTTTAGGAAGGATCACAAATGTGTAAGGAAAGAAAATACATACATCTAAAGCTACAGCACTAGGTAGAACTGAGTAAGAACTAACTGAGAATTTAGAATTCAGTCCTCCAAGAGGAGATAAGGGCTAACATTACAACTGGAGAGTTAGATACAGGCTTAAGTCATTTCCGTGCTTGGAGCAACATTTTTTCTTCAACTTTATTGCTGTAGTAATCAATACACACAAGAAGCCCCTATAATGAACATCTACCCTTTGGTGAATCTGGATGTGTATTCACTCATTACCATCACCACAGTCAAGGTGATGAACACATCCATCAGCTCCAAATTTCCTTTGTGCCCCTTTGTTTTGTTTTTGTGGGAAGAACTCTGGACACGAGATTGACCCTCTTCACAAAATTTTAAGTGCATGATATTTTATTATTAACGACTGGCACAATCTGTTAGAACACATTTCTGGACCTTACCATCTTGTATAACTAGCTCTATAACAACTTCCCATTTCTTCTGTCTCTGAGTACCACCGTAATGGTGTCTACATGTCTATGCCTGACTGTTTACTATTACATGCCTCACATAAGAGGAATCGTGCAGTGTTTGACCTTCTGTGACTGCTTATTTCACCCATCATGTCTTCAGTGTTGTTGCAGAGAGTAGGATTTTCTTTTCAAAGGCAGAATAATATTCCATTGTGTCTATGTTCCATATCCACTTCTCTACTAGTGCACATTTAGGTTATTTTCATTTCTTGGATGTTGTGAATAAGGCTGCAATGAATGTGGCAGCGGAGAAACCACTTCAAGATTCTGATTTCAGTTCAATCCCAAAAGTGGGATTGCTGGTCATCTAGCAGATGCACTCTTTTTGTTTTTGTTTTTTTTAATTTTGGCCTCTTTTATTGGTTATTTATTTATTTATTTTCATCCATCTTTTTTTTTTTTTCCACAATCACAAGTGTTTTATTTTGCTTTTTTGATTTTACAGAGATGCACTCTTAATATCTTGAGGATGCTCCATATTATCTTCCATAGCAGCTTGACCATTTTACATTCCCACCAACAGTGTACAACAAAGATTCCAGTTTTTCCGTATCCGTCTTCACCAACCTTTTTTTTTGTAAATAATAGCCATCTTGACTAGTGTTGCCTTGTTTTGGATTTTAGAGAGAAAAATTTGTTTTTCCACGACTGAGTATGATGTTAGCTGTGGTCGTTTCATATATGGCTTTTATCGTTTGAGGTAAATTCTTCTATACGTAATGTATTTTTTTTAAGAGTGTCATGAAAACATGTTGAATGTTGTCAGATACTTTTTTCTGCGTGTATTGAAATGACCATGTGATTTTTGCCCTTCATTCTGTTGAGGTGATGTTGTTACATTGACTTACATGTGTTGAACTACCTTTGCATCCCAGGGATAAGTCCTACCTGGTCATGGTTTATGATCCTTTTAATGTACTGTTGAATTAATTTACTAATATTTTGTTGAAAGTTTTTTTATATCCATGTTGATCAGGAATATTGGCCTACGGTTTTTTGGCTTTCTTTTGTCCTCGTGTTTTTGTCTGGTTCTGCTGTCAAGGTGTTGCTGGCCTAATAAAAGGAGTATGGAAGTGTTCTCTTTTCTATTTTTCAGGAGAGTTTGAAGGATTGGTATTAATTCTTAAATGTATGATGATGGAAGTTGCCTATGAAGCCATCTGGTCCTAGGCTTTGTTGGGCGGTTCTTGATTATTGACTTAGTCGCATTATTTGTTATTGACTCAGTCTTTCTATTCTTGACTCAGTCTTGGTGGTTTTTTATTCAAGCATTTCTTCTAAGTTATTTAATATATAATTGTTAATATATAATTGTTCATAATAGTCCCCTTATGATTTTTTAAAAAATTTCTGTGGCATAACTTGTAATGTTTCCTTTTTCATTTTTGATTTTGAGCTTTTTCTCATTTTTTTCAGTTGTTCAGCTAATGGTTTGTTGATTATGTTTATCTTTTAAGAAAAACAACTGTTTTCTCAATTTTTTGTATTGTTGTCTATTCTTTATTTCATAAATTTCTGCTCTAGTCCTGATCTGCTTCTTTATGCTAATTTTGACCTTAGTTTGTTCTTTTTCTGTTTACTTGAGGTGTGAAGTTAGGTTGTATGAGACCTTTTTTCTTTATTAATGTAGGTGTTTATCACTACAAACTTCCTTCTCAGAATTGCTTTTGCTGTGTCCCCAGGCTTTGCTATATTTTATTATTGTTTTCATTTGTCTCAAGATATTTTTAAATTTCCCTTAGCTTTCTTTGCCCCAATGGTTGTTCAAGAGTATGTTAATTTCCAAATATTTGTGTGCTTTTCTAATTTCCTTGTTACCGATTTCATTGAAGAATGCAATAAAATAAAGTAAAAAATATTTTAGTCTTCTTAAATTTATAGAGACTTGTTTTGTGACTTGCATGTGATCTATCCCAGAACTTGTTATACGAATGCTTGAAAAGAACATATATTCTACTGCTCTTGGTTTGGAATATTCTGTATATGCTCTTAAGTTAAAATTGGTTTATAGTGTTGTGTAAGTCTGCTTGATTGATTTTTCCATCTGAAAGATATATCCATTGTTGAACATGGAGTATGACAGTCTCCTACTATTATTGAAAAAAAATCTTGAGGTATTTTATTGGGCAGATCTAATGGTGATGAACTTCTTCAGATTTTGGTTTTGGGGGAAAGTCTTGATTTTTGAAAGACAGCTTTGTTGAGTAAAGTATTCTGGTTTGCCAGGTTTTGTTTTTTTTTTGTTGTTGTTGTTGTCTTTTCCAGCACATTGTATATACCATCTTGCTCTGTTGATCAGCGAGGTTTCAGCTGAGAAATTCACTGATTGGTTTGTGTAGATTTGCTCACATGGGAGGAATTAATTTTTCTCTTTATGCTTTTAAAGTTATCTCTATCTTCAATTTTAGACGTTTTATTATAATGTATCTTGGAGAAAATCTTTTTTAAGTGACATTTTTGGGTGACCTGTTAGCTTCATGAACTTGGGTATCCAGATTTCTCTCCAGATTTGAGACGTTCTCAGTCATTGTTTCATTTAGCAAGCTTCCTGTAGTTTCTCCCTCTTTTCTTCCTTGACTAGTAATGTAGGGATTTCTTCTGTCAGTGGTCTAATCAATCTTTTTTATTCATTTTTCTTTTGCTGCTCTGTCTGAAGGATTTCCAGTGACTTCTATTCTAGAGTTACTCTGAATTTTTTGTGAGACAGCCCATAGCTCTCTCTTTCTTTAGGGTCAGTCATTGGAGCTAATCATTGTTTATTTGATTATTAATGATCCCATGGCTTTGTGTTGGTTTCTGTACATTTGAGGAAGTAGACACCTCTTCTGATCTTCACAGGGTGGCTTCAGCAAGGAAAACCCTTTACCAGTGAGATGTTCTGGGCGAGCCCTCTGGTGGTGTCTGTGGTTGACCTTGCTGATAAAGTCCTTGGGCTGAGTATGTATGTTCCCAAGTGGTTCTTGCAGTGCAAGGCTTCTGGTGGGCTCCTGGAACCCAGGGTCCCACCCATTCCAGCACCTTGCTGGAATCCACAGTTCCAGGCATCAAACTGGCTACCATGGACCCCAACTCAAGCCAGGCCCAGTACTATCTCAGCTATCAGAGACCAGGGTTCCAACCCCAGTATCATATTAGCTCTACGAAACCAGGTGCCCAGCCCAGGCCAGGATTTGCAGATCCAGACACTGGGCTCACCCAGGTCCACAGTACTTAGTTGGTTCTGTGGAACCAGAATCCAGGCCTGACCCCACGGACTCAGGCCCAACTGTTAACTAAGGCACCAGATGTGCCAGCCCATACCTTTTCTGAAGGTATTTTATCAATACATGTGGATGGTTGTTCCAGTGGATGTTTCTGGGGAAGGATGGGCACTGTTGATCAGCGAGGTTTCAGCTGAGAAATTCACTGATTGGTTTGTGTAGATTTGCTCACATGGGAGGAATTAATTTTTCTCTTTATGCTTTTAAAGTTATCTCTATCTTCAATTTTAGACGTTTTATTATAATGTATCTTGGAGAAAATCTTTTTTAAGTGACATTTTTGGGTGACCTGTTAGCTTCATGAACTTGGGTATCCAGATTTCTCTCCAGATTTGAGACGTTCTCAGTCATTGTTTCATTTAGCAAGCTTCCTGTAGTTTCTCCCTCTTTTCTTCCTTGACTAGTAATGTAGGGATTTCTTCTGTCAGTGGTCTAATCAATCTTTTTTATTCATTTTTCTTTTGCTGCTCTGTCTGAAGGATTTCCAGTGACTTCTATTCTAGAGTTACTCTGAATTTTTTGTGAGACAGCCCATAGCTCTCTCTTTCTTTAGGGTCAGTCATTGGAGCTAATCATTGTTTATTTGATTATTAATGATCCCATGGCTTTGTGTTGGTTTCTGTACATTTGAGGAAGTAGACACCTCTTCTGATCTTCACAGGGTGGCTTCAGCAAGGAAAACCCTTTACCAGTGAGATGTTCTGGGCGAGCCCTCTGGTGGTGTCTGTGGTTGACCTTGCTGATAAAGTCCTTGGGCTGAGTATGTATGTTCCCAAGTGGTTCTTGCAGTGCAAGGCTTCTGGTGGGCTCCTGGAACCCAGGGTCCCACCCATTCCAGCACCTTGCTGGAATCCACAGTTCCAGGCATCAAACTGGCTACCATGGACCCCAACTCAAGCCAGGCCCAGTACTATCTCAGCTATCAGAGACCAGGGTTCCAACCCCAGTATCATATTAGCTCTACGAAACCAGGTGCCCAGCCCAGGCCAGGATTTGCAGATCCAGACACTGGGCTCACCCAGGTCCACAGTACTTAGTTGGTTCTGTGGAACCAGAATCCAGGCCTGACCCCACGGACTCAGGCCCAACTGTTAACTAAGGCACCAGATGTGCCAGCCCATACCTTTTCTGAAGGTATTTTATCAATACATGTGGATGGTTGTTCCAGTGGATGTTTCTGGGGAAGGATGGGCACTGGAAATTCCAATACTGCTTGTCTTGCCAGTGTTGCTCCATCCCATTTCCTTCCTGTGTTTTCCTGACTTTGTTTAGTAGTTCATCTGTATTCTCTTGTAGCCACTGAGCTTTTTAAGATAATTGGTTTGAAACCTTTGTCAGATTGTGAACTTACTCTTGGATCAGTTATGAGAAGTTTATAGGCTTCCCAGGCTGCTCAGGGGTAAAGAGTTCACCTGCCAATGAAGGAGACACAGGTTTGATCCCTAGGTTGGGAAGATGCCTTGGAAGAGGAGATGGCAACCCACTCCAGTATTCTTACCCAGAAAATCCCATAGACAGAGGAGTCTGGTGGGCTACAGTCTATGGGGTCACAAAGGATTGGACACAGCTTAGTGACCAAGCACACAGACACTAGAAGTTTATGTTTCCCTTGGTGGTGTCTTGTTTCCCTGTTTCTCTGCGATCTTTGTGTCCTTGTACTGATTGTCTGCATTTCAAGACAGTATCAACAGTGTGACTTCAGCAGAGACAGGACTGCATCAGTTTCAGTCAGCCTTGCCTGGGACTCTGGAATTCTGGATTGTGGTGGCCTCCACAGGCAGGGGGCATTCAACTCCAGGGTCCTTGGTTCTTAGAGTCTGTAGTTCAACAGTGCCTGTTGAGTTTGCAGTTGGACAGAACTGGCTAGCGGGTCTATAGCTGGGTGGGGCTGGCTGGTGGAGCTCGCGGTCAGGGAAGGTAGTTGGTGGGCGGTGGGGCCATCTCTGGGATCTGTGTTCTCTCACCATTCCTTCTTAACAGGCCCCGGGTGATCTGGTTGTGCCGGTTTCTTCAGTTTTCTGATAGAAGTGAGGCAGAAGTGGGCCTCTTGAGCTGTGCCTGGAAATGCTGGGAAAGTTGGATCTGTACCTTGGTCTCCTTTTCTCCACTAGATACATCACCCGGCTCTATCTTGGTGCTGATGTGCTGGCTTGGGGTGGGGATAAGAACACTGTGAACAAAGTAAAATCTTCTGTTAACTAAGGCACCAGATGTGCCAGCCCATACCTTTTCTGAAGGTATTTTATCAATACATGTGGATGGTTGTTCCAGTGGATGTTTCTGGGGAAGGATGGGCACTGGAAATTCCAATACTGCTTGTCTTGCCAGTGTTGCTCCATCCCATTTCCTTCCTGTGTTTTCCTGACTTTGTTTAGTAGTTCATCTGTATTCTCTTGTAGCCACTGAGCTTTTTAAGATAATTGGTTTGAAACCTTTGTCAGATTGTGAACTTACTCTTGGATCAGTTATGAGAAGTTTATAGGCTTCCCAGGCTGCTCAGGGGTAAAGAGTTCACCTGCCAATGAAGGAGACACAGGTTTGATCCCTAGGTTGGGAAGATGCCTTGGAAGAGGAGATGGCAACCCACTCCAGTATTCTTACCCAGAAAATCCCATAGACAGAGGAGTCTGGTGGGCTACAGTCTATGGGGTCACAAAGGATTGGACACAGCTTAGTGACCAAGCACACAGACACTAGAAGTTTATGTTTCCCTTGGTGGTGTCTTGTTTCCCTGTTTCTCTGCGATCTTTGTGTCCTTGTACTGATTGTCTGCATTTCAAGACAGTATCAACAGTGTGACTTCAGCAGAGACAGGACTGCATCAGTTTCAGTCAGCCTTGCCTGGGACTCTGGAATTCTGGATTGTGGTGGCCTCCACAGGCAGGGGGCATTCAACTCCAGGGTCCTTGGTTCTTAGAGTCTGTAGTTCAACAGTGCCTGTTGAGTTTGCAGTTGGACAGAACTGGCTAGCGGGTCTATAGCTGGGTGGGGCTGGCTGGTGGAGCTCGCGGTCAGGGAAGGTAGTTGGTGGGCGGTGGGGCCATCTCTGGGATCTGTGTTCTCTCACCATTCCTTCTTAACAGGCCCCGGGTGATCTGGTTGTGCCGGTTTCTTCAGTTTTCTGATAGAAGTGAGGCAGAAGTGGGCCTCTTGAGCTGTGCCTGGAAATGCTGGGAAAGTTGGATCTGTACCTTGGTCTCCTTTTCTCCACTAGATACATCACAGGCCCAGGGGCTCTATCTTGGTGCTGATGTGCTGGCTTGGGGTGGGGATAAGAACACTGTGAACAAAGTAAAACTTCTTGTCATTTTGAATGTGATTTTGCTTAGTTTTCATGCTCTACCAGGGTGCTGTTGCCTCTTCCTTGGGTTCTGAAATTCTCACAGAGGCATTCCTGTCCATGGATGGTTGCTATATTGGGAGACCAGGGCTGAGGACTTCCTGTTCCACCATCTTGCTGATGTCACACCTTGGAGCCAAACTTAAATGTCTCATCTTAAGACCTTTGAAGGAGGAGCTTCCTGGATGGTCCGGTAGCTAAGCGTCCATGATCCCAATGCATGGGGTCCAGGTTTGATCCTTGGTCAGAGAACTAGATTCCCACATGTTGCAACTAAGAATTCACATGCCACAGCTGAAGATCTCACATGCTGTAGCTAAAACCTGGTGTAGTCAAATAAATAAAAATAAATATTAAAAAAGAAAAAAGACCTTGAAAAGAGTCTATTTCTCTAACTACACTAGGTTCTCCAGCTCAAGCATGGGCCTGTTTTTCGTCTGGAAACTTCACCTGAATGTCCAGACTGACCACATCCCTCTCCTCTTTGCACTCATGATGACTGGGTCACACTGCTCTCATTGCACTTGTATTGAAATGACTCATGACTCCCGTCTGTCTCTTCAGCCAGATTGTAACCTGTAAGGGCAGAGAGCATGTCTTGATCATCTTTGTACTTCTGTATCAACATCGTAGCTAGCAGAGAGTCCACTCTTCATTTGTGAATTCATTCTGTCGCTTACACATTCAACAAATAATTGAGATCTCACTCTGAGCTAAGCACTAGCCTGGCATGAGTATATAACAAAACTGGTAAAAATTCCTGCCCTAAAGAAACTTGCATACATGTGTGCTCAGTTGCTTAGTCATATCCCACTCTTTTGTGGCCCCATGGACTGTAGCCAGCCAGGCTCCTCTGTCTACGGGATTCTCTGGGCAAGAATACTGGAGTGGGTTGCCGTTCCCTTCTCCAGGGTCACTTCCTGACCCAGGGCAAATGTTTGGATCTGACCTTTTTTTTCCACTAGATACTTTTTGGTGCTGATGTGCTGGCTTGGGGTGGGGATAAGAACACTGTGAACAAAGTAAAACTTCTTGTCATTTTGAATGTGATTTTGCTTAGTTTTCATGCTCTACCAGGGTGCTGTTGCCTCTTCCTTGGGTTCTGAAATTCTCACAGAGGCATTCCTGTCCATGGATGGTTGCTATATTGGGAGACCAGGGCTGAGGACTTCCTGTTCCACCATCTTGCTGATGTCACACCTTGGAGCCAAACTTAAATGTCTCATCTTAAGACCTTTGAAGGAGGAGCTTCCTGGATGGTCCGGTAGCTAAGCGTCCATGATCCCAATGCATGGGGTCCAGGTTTGATCCTTGGTCAGAGAACTAGATTCCCACATGTTGCAACTAAGAATTCACATGCCACAGCTGAAGATCTCACATGCTGTAGCTAAAACCTGGTGTAGTCAAATAAATAAAAATAAATATTAAAAAAGAAAAAAGACCTTGAAAAGAGTCTATTTCTCTAACTACACTAGGTTCTCCAGCTCAAGCATGGGCCTGTTTTTCGTCTGGAAACTTCACCTGAATGTCCAGACTGACCACATCCCTCTCCTCTTTGCACTCATGATGACTGGGTCACACTGCTCTCATTGCACTTGTATTGAAATGACTCATGACTCCCGTCTGTCTCTTCAGCCAGATTGTAACCTGTAAGGGCAGAGAGCATGTCTTGATCATCTTTGTACTTCTGTATCAACATCGTAGCTAGCAGAGAGAGTCCACTCTTCATTTGTGAATTCATTCTGTCGCTTACACATTCAACAAATAATTGAGATCTCACTCTGAGCTAAGCACTAGCCTGGCATGAGTATATAACAAAACTGGTAAAAATTCCTGCCCTAAAGAAACTTGCATACATGTGTGCTCAGTTGCTTAGTCATATCCCACTCTTTTGTGGCCCCATGGACTGTAGCCAGCCAGGCTCCTCTGTCTACGGGATTCTCTGGGCAAGAATACTGGAGTGGGTTGCCGTTCCCTTCTCCAGGGTCACTTCCTGACCCAGGGATCCAGCTGGCATCTTCTACATTGGCAGACAGATTTTTTACCACTCTGCAGCCTGGGAAGTCCCTAAAGAGACATACTTTCTAATTGGAAAGGCAGGCAATTAATGAAATGAAGAAGCCAAGTAACCATTATGCTATTAATTAGTAAAAAGAAAAAATAAGGAGAAGGACAGGAAGCTGAGAGGGGAGTGTTATCAGAATTTTGGCCAAGCCGTCTCCCTGAAAAAGTGTCATTAATGTAAAGATCCAAAAACAGTGAGGTAGTTGGCTTTTGGGATATTTTCAGGTGAGAACAGAGAGGGGGAAGGCTGAGGAAGCCTGGTGTGTTCAAAGAATATTGAGCAGAATGATGAGTGAGAAATAGGAAATTAAGACAGAGAAATGTGCTTGCTGGTAGTCACCTTGAAAATTCTGGTAAAGCAGTGAACTTTTACTCTAAATTAGATGGGAAGCCAATGAGGGCCTTTTTTTTTTTTTTTTTTCCTTTTAGCCATATCACGTGGCATGAGGAATCTTAGTCCCCCAAACAGGAATCGAAACATGTGCCTCCTGCAGTGAAAGTGCAAAGTCTTAACCACTGGACCCTAGGGACGTCTCGGGGGATTTTGACAGAGATTTACTTCACTAAATGTTTATCAAACTAAATGGGCCTAGTGTATGTAGTTCAAGAAAACATACTAATTATGTATCTTTGTAGTCTAAGTGGTAATTTTCATCAAAAGATTCCAAACCCACCGTATCTTTAAAAATATCCACTTAAACCAGAACAAAACTGCACCATGCATTGGAGCTAGGGGACATTTTATTAAGGCAAACCACTTGGAGATTTTGACCTAGCTATTAATACATTAACCAAAATAACTGGATAATCTTCCTTTATTCACTTTCTGAAGATGTGAGTGTGTCTACTAACCTTGTTTTCAAGGTTTTTTTTTTTTTTTTTTTTTAAAGTAAGGAACGGTTGGAAAGCTATATACATCATCATATCCTGAACCATGAAGATTTAGGCTAAATCGATCTTGTGAATTTTGGTATGAATATACTGTAATGAATTAGGACTGCATCTTCTTGTAAATGGATTTTATTTCTTTGCTTAAATTTGTCACTTTGGAATATTGAAAGGCCAACCAGATGAATTGCCATTCCTTAAGAAATAAAATCTGAGAATTATTGTAAAGAATGAAGTGAATTTCTATTTTCTTTAGTGTTCTGACTCTTAGCTCCCATTTATATACCACTACACACAATTTGCGTGATGGTTATATAGTGGAGTGGGAAGGTATTTTTGTGTCTGTTTGTGTATTTTTGCTGTGCCACATAGTAGGTGGGATCTTAGTTCCCAAACCAGGCATCAAACCCAAGCCCCCTGCCTTGGAAGCAAGGAGTCTTAACCACTGGGCTACCAGGGAAATTCTGGAATGTGACGTTTTATTTCTTCCTTTCTTTCATGCTTTGTTGAGATCTGGACAATTGTAATAGAAAAAAACTTGCAAGAGAGCCCTATAATTTTTAAAAAGTGAGGACATTCTGTACATTTTGTTGCAGAGTCACTAGATACCAAATATTCAAAGTGTTACAAGAGTGGATAGATATGCTGGCCTCTTTGCTCTTACAAAGTGGCTTATTTATAAATAGCCAGAGAGCTGAAATTAATCCTTTCCCTATAATATGAATCTAGTATAGTATAAAAAGGGATTTATGTCCCCTGGTGGCATAATCTTACTGAGTTTACTTCAGGTCATTTATTTGGTGACTTCTTTCTTTCTTTTTTTTCTTTACTACCCCACTGACTAGCCTGCCAGGCTCCTCTGATTTTGCAGGCAAGAATACTGGAGTAGGATGCCATTTCCTACTCCAATGGTGACCTCTTCTTATGAGATTCAGTTAATGTATTTTGGAAACACTCTTTCAAAATGATAAATAATCAGTAAGTTGGGCAGGGACACACTTTTGCCTCCTCTCTGGGCTCTCTGCAGATCCGCTTGATCCAGAGCAGTTTCACTGCCACCAGATCCTGCCTTTTTTGCATGTCAACACCACACGATCACAGGAAACCAACCACGGACGTGCCAGAACATTCCTGGCAGTTCGTACATTTTGTTTCACAGAATGAAACCTCGAAAACAATGAGAAAACCTTGAGATTACAATTGATCTTACCAACAATTTAAGAAACTTTCAGTTTTTGACTTCCTGCCTGCAGGAAGGAAATGAGAGTTGGAAGTGTGGAGAACAGGTGTCTCCCTGGACAGGCTGATATCTTCTGCTTACTAAAATAAAAAGCCCTGCATCAACACTCCTACATGGAAGTGAGTTCTGACCACAAGACTCAGTCTTTCCACCACAGACCTAGCTTCTGAAAACCAAATCTGTTTCCTACCAGGAAGTTGTTAAACCCAGCATTCAAGAGCAGACTCGGGGGCAGAATTCTTTGCGTCAGTCTTGGACAAATCCAAGTAAAGAATGCAGGTGGTTTGAAAATGTCCCCCTCTGTGTTCCCCCAGTTGCTGGCAGCGCTGTTACATAGCGGACTCATTTGGGGACTTTGAAGGGACAGAATTAAGGTTGGCAGAAACTGGTCCCAGCTAAAGGAGGTTAGGGATCGAAATCCTCTCTTGTCCCTTTGTGTTTATCTCCAAGTCAGGGATCTGGCTTTTTTCTTTTTTATTTTTCCTGTAGCTTTAATGCTGGCATCAAGGCTTACATTTTTTTCTTTGGAAAGCTAGCAAGTTACTCTACCCCTTATGAAGAAGACGTCCCTGCCTCCAATCCGTTGTGGGAAATTTAGACGAATGATATTTTGGAAGGACTGAGGACCCTGAAATAATTGAAGGCTATTCCTTGGCCCAGACACCTATCTCCAGCCACCTTCATTGCAGCAAAAGAAAAAAAACCTGGAGTAGGTCTTTTTGGCCTTTTTTTTACTACCCACTGACTAGCCTGCCAGGCTCCTCTGATTTTGCAGGCAAGAATACTGGAGTAGGATGCCATTTCCTACTCCAATGGTGACCTCTTCTTATGAGATTCAGTTAATGTATTTTGGAAACACTCTTTCAAAATGATAAATAATCAGTAAGTTGGGCAGGGACACACTTTTGCCTCCTCTCTGGGCTCTCTGCAGATCCGCTTGATCCAGAGCAGTTTCACTGCCACCAGATCCTGCCTTTTTTGCATGTCAACACCACACGATCACAGGAAACCAACCACGGACGTGCCAGAACATTCCTGGCAGTTCGTACATTTTGTTTCACAGAATGAAACCTCGAAAACAATGAGAAAACCTTGAGATTACAATTGATCTTACCAACAATTTAAGAAACTTTCAGTTTTTGACTTCCTGCCTGCAGGAAGGAAATGAGAGTTGGAAGTGTGGAGAACAGGTGTCTCCCTGGACAGGCTGATATCTTCTGCTTACTAAAATAAAAAGCCCTGCATCAACACTCCTACATGGAAGTGAGTTCTGACCACAAGACTCAGTCTTTCCACCACAGACCTAGCTTCTGAAAACCAAATCTGTTTCCTACCAGGAAGTTGTTAAACCCAGCATTCAAGAGCAGACTCGGGGGCAGAATTCTTTGCGTCAGTCTTGGACAAATCCAAGTAAAGAATGCAGGTGGTTTGAAAATGTCCCCCTCTGTGTTCCCCCAGTTGCTGGCAGCGCTGTTACATAGCGGACTCATTTGGGGACTTTGAAGGGACAGAATTAAGGTTGGCAGAAACTGGTCCCAGCTAAAGGAGGTTAGGGATCGTAAATCCTCTCTTGTCCCTTTGTGTTTATCTCCAAGTCAGGGATCTGGCTTTTTTCTTTTTTATTTTTCCTGTAGCTTTAATGCTGGCATCAAGGCTTACATTTTTTTCTTTGGAAAGCTAGCAAGTTACTCTACCCCTTATGAAGAAGACGTCCCTGCCTCCAATCCGTTGTGGGAAATTTAGACGAATGATATTTTGGAAGGACTGAGGACCCTGAAATAATTGAAGGCTATTCCTTGGCCCAGACACCTATCTCCAGCCACCTTCATTCATGATGTATGTCCTTCACGGAATATGCATTCTTGAGAGCACGTGGGTTGGGAAATGTTGGGAAAACATTGTAACATCGGAATGTATGAAGTCTTTGTGAATCTTGCAATGAGCATAATCTTTTTTTTTTTCCCAAGCACGCACTGTGAGATTCAGAAGCTGTTTAATCCCCAGGGACTTTGTCTTGGGAGCCACAGCTAGCGAGGAAGGGGACATGGTGGCTGTCCTTTGGCCCACTCCAAGCCATCGAATCTCATTTGCTGAGTGAACAGGTTGTACTGGAGCCTGAGGGACAGGATTTCTCCTCTTGCAGAAGTGATTTAGGAACAGCATTCCCCTGCAGTAAGAACAAGGGAGCCGTTTTCCCAGCCTAGCATTCTCTCCCTGCTGCTCGTCGCTTCTCCCGCCGGTTGTCTGTTCCAGGACTGAAAACGTGCTGAGCCTTGTGCTGAGAAGTGACGGTACAAAGATGAAAACACACACTGTCTGCCTTTGAGGAGCTTGCACTTTTGTAGGGGACCCACTGTGCAAACATCTTAGGGATTCAAGTGCCAGAGTAAGGGTATTCAAAGGATGTTTTAGTCTATTTTTTTGTTTTTTGGTGTTTTGTTTTTTTTTTGGCTGAGTTGTGTGACATCTGGAATCTTACTTCCCTGACCAGGGAACTAAGCCAGGCCCCCTGCAGTGGAAGCATAGTGTCCCAGCTACTGGACAGCCCAGGTGCTTGTAAAACACAAAAGATGTTTTACAGACAGAAGGAATTACTTGCTTCTGCTTGGAGAAGAGGTGTAAGGGAAGATTTCACAGAGATTAAAACCCTTAATCTGGGGCTGACTTCACCTTCCCCATGAGAGCAGAAGACATCTGGATTCAATCCCAGCTACCCGGCCTGAAAGCATCCTTCACACCCTCCCTCCAAGTCCTAGCTTCTGCTTGCCTCTTGTCTGCTTCACTGCCATTTAGTTCAGCCGCTGCAGGGGTAAGTGAAAATAGTATTTGTGTATTCTACTTTTGCTTGGAAGTAGGAGAAAAAGTTGTGTAGAGAAGATTTTGAAAGAGCACAAAATTTGTATTAAGCTGAAATGTCTTTGTTCAGTTGACTTTATTACTAAAGTTATTTTCTAATTTTTATGCTTGTGAAATATTCCAACTATATAAAATTGTTTGTTTTAAATGCAAAAACCTCCTCTTCCCCACCTCACCGATTCCCTAGGGATAACAGTGTTAACACTTTGATTTGTATCTTTTTGGATTTTAAATTTGCATTTAAATCTATAACTGCAATATTTCAAAGCAAAAATCCATTGCTTTTCTCTCCCACCCCTCTTCCCAACTCACTGCATCACGAAAATTTTTAGAATTACTTTTCAAAGAAAATATAATTATACTATACAGGGAAGATTGCTGTTACAATATAGAGATACTATTGTGAGTCAGTAGGAAAATGAATACAGGCCAAAATTCACTTTCTCTAGTCAACTTGACTTTGATTTTTTTCACTTCTCTCCTCTAAATCATCCAGTAGCTTTACTTGTTGTTTCTGTATATTTGGACCCTGATCATAAACACTGTGTGTGTGTGTGTATGTTATTCTCAAGCCCTTTGGTTACAAAGAACAAAGACCCCATTTTGTAAGAATATAAGTGAGCAGGGGAGTTGAGCAGCTGGAAGGCTGGTCTTCCTGGGTGTGCTTGCATTGCCCCATAGATGTGTCCCAGTCAGCTCACTCTCTGGATTGGCCTCCCTGCTCTATGCACTCTTTTTAAATATTTTTCATTTATTTATTTTTTAATTTTGGCCTCTTATTGGTGTTTTATTTATTTTCACCCGTCTTTATTGTTTGGCCTGTGTGTGCCTCCCATCACAGTGGCCTCTCTTGTTGCAGAGCACTGGCTCTGGGTGCATGTGCTCCAGAGCACTAGCTCGTAATTGGGCACACTGGTCCAGCTGCTCTGCAGCATGTGAGATCTTTCCAGGCCAGAGATAAAACCAGTGCCCCTTGCACTGCAAGGTGGACTCTTTATCCACCAGGGAAGCCCTCTATTTACTCTTCTCTTCCCTCACCATTTGGCTTCCATGTATTCCTTCCTTATTTCTTTCTTTCTTTCATTCATTCAGAAAGTTACAAGAGTTCACCCACAAGAAGGAGATGGTTCTAGCACATACAGTTTGAGTCATTCTGATTCTGACTCAAAATCATGACCTCCTCTAACTCATCCAGTTCTCCACATGTGTTGTGGTTCAGATTCCTAAAGGTGAGAAGGTGGCTAGCTCGGGTCACACCAGGCCACTCTTAGATGTCTAGACATTCTGTGGCAGAGCGTTCGTCCAGACGTGTCTGGAGAAGTGGGTGGAGGCCTGGGCTGGGTAGGGATCAGGTAAGACCTGGGAGGGTCATCTCCCCAGCTCCAGGGTTGGTCAGTCACTGTGTCTCTACTGTGACCTACCATGATCTCTTGTAAAGGTAACTCCATTAGTCTTTCCTTTACATGGAGTTGGGCTTCTGTGGGCAGAGGGCCACGACCCCATTCCCAATATAGAGATACTATTGTGAGTCAGTAGGAAAATGAATACAGGCCAAAATTCACTTTCTCTAGTCAACTTGACTTTGATTTTTTTCACTTCTCTCCTCTAAATCATCCAGTAGCTTTACTTGTTGTTTCTGTATATTTGGACCCTGATCATAAACACTGTGTGTGTGTGTGTATGTTATTCTCAAGCCCTTTGGTTACAAAGAACAAAGACCCCATTTTGTAAGAATATAAGTGAGCAGGGGAGTTGAGCAGCTGGAAGGCTGGTCTTCCTGGGTGTGCTTGCATTGCCCCATAGATGTGTCCCAGTCAGCTCACTCTCTGGATTGGCCTCCCTGCTCTATGCACTCTTTTTAAATATTTTTCATTTATTTATTTTTTAATTTTGGCCTCTTATTGGTGTTTTATTTATTTTCACCCGTCTTTATTGTTTGGCCTGTGTGTGCCTCCCATCACAGTGGCCTCTCTTGTTGCAGAGCACTGGCTCTGGGTGCATGTGCTCCAGAGCACTAGCTCGTAATTGGGCACACTGGTCCAGCTGCTCTGCAGCATGTGAGATCTTTCCAGGCCAGAGATAAAACCAGTGCCCCTTGCACTGCAAGGTGGACTCTTTATCCACCAGGGAAGCCCTCTATTTACTCTTCTCTTCCCTCACCATTTGGCTTCCATGTATTCCTTCCTTATTTCTTTCTTTCTTTCATTCATTCAGAAAGTTACAAGAGTTCACCCACAAGAAGGAGATGGTTCTAGCACATACAGTTTGAGTCATTCTGATTCTGACTCAAAATCATGACCTCCTCTAACTCATCCAGTTCTCCACATGTGTTGTGGTTCAGATTCCTAAAGGTGAGAAGGTGGCTAGCTCGGGTCACACCAGGCCACTCTTAGATGTCTAGACATTCTGTGGCAGAGCGTTCGTCCAGACGTGTCTGGAGAAGTGGGTGGAGGCCTGGGCTGGGTAGGGATCAGGTAAGACCTGGGAGGGTCATCTCCCCAGCTCCAGGGTTGGTCAGTCACTGTGTCTCTACTGTGACCTACCATGATCTCTTGTAAAGGTAACTCCATTAGTCTTTCCTTTACATGGAGTTGGGCTTCTGTGGGCAGAGGGCCACGACCATAAACTCCCTTTCATTCAAGGGAGGCACAGCTAGTTACTAGAGCATTTCCCCATGGTGGAGAACACCAGACCACATCCCGTGAATATAACACACCTGGTGTTGTCTTTGAAGGTCAAAGTGAACAGAGAATAGGAATCGGAGGAAGAGGAGAGGTGAGAAATATAAAATGAGTGTTTTCAATTCCCATATGTGGAAATAATTGGAATTCCAGTCTAGGTAAGAACCAGGCAGTTTTTATTCAACAACTGTCATCAGATGCTCAGATCACAACTCCTATTAATAATGACATTTATGGAAGAAACTATAGTACATTGTAGCACTAGATGACCCAAGAATGGGGGTCAGGAGGTTAAAATCTAGTTTGTATCCAATATCATTTAAATAGAAAAAATTTCAGGGATGGTAACAGAGAACTGATGTCAATGGTATGCTGTTAGAAACAGTTGCCAACAGAACCACTACTCTGGTGGTTTTCTGCCCATCCTTTTGCATTCTTGCCACCTTTCTTCCAGGTCTTTTTTATTCATTTGAGAGGACTTCTGTTGCACTTCATTATTATTACCGTTGCTATTGTTCATGCTGTGTGGCATGTGGAATCCCAGTTCCCTAACCAGGAATTGAACCGGTGCCCCTGTGCAAAGGGAGTGTGGAGTCTTAACCCCTGGACTACCAGGGAAGTTCTCTGCTATACTTCAGTGGCTTTGAGGTCAAAGAGAGTAAGCCAGCAACTTGAGGAACCTTGTGTCTGATTATCCCGCAGTGGGAGGGCAGATGGTGTCAATCCCCAAAGCCACCCCCAGAATTCTAGGTGCATCCTGAGAGCTAGGCAGCCACCCAGTCCCTTTGGAAAATGAAAACCACTAAGACATTCTGTGGCAGGCGTTCGTCAGACGTGTCTGGAGAAGTGGGTGGAGGCCTGGGCTGGGTAGGGATCAGGTAAGACCTGGGAGGGTCATCTCCCCAGCTCCAGGGTTGGTCAGTCACTGTGTCTCTACTGTGACCTACCATGATCTCTTGTAAAGGTAACTCCATTAGTCTTTCCTTTACATGGAGTTGGGCTTCTGTGGGCAGAGGGCCACGACCATAAACTCCCTTTCATTCAAGGGAGGCACAGCTAGTTACTAGAGCATTTCCCCATGGTGGAGAACACCAGACCACATCCCGTGAATATAACACACCTGGTGTTGTCTTTGAAGGTCAAAGTGAACAGAGAATAGGAATCGGAGGAAGAGGAGAGGTGAGAAATATAAAATGAGTGTTTTCAATTCCCATATGTGGAAATAATTGGAATTCCAGTCTAGGTAAGAACCAGGCAGTTTTTATTCAACAACTGTCATCAGATGCTCAGATCACAACTCCTATTAATAATGACATTTATGGAAGAAACTATAGTACATTGTAGCACTAGATGACCCAAGAATGGGGGTCAGGAGGTTAAAATCTAGTTTGTATCCAATATCATTTAAATAGAAAAAATTTCAGGGATGGTAACAGAGAACTGATGTCAATGGTATGCTGTTAGAAACAGTTGCCAACAGAACCACTACTCTGGTGGTTTTCTGCCCATCCTTTTGCATTCTTGCCACCTTTCTTCCAGGTCTTTTTTATTCATTTGAGAGGACTTCTGTTGCACTTCATTATTATTACCGTTGCTATTGTTCATGCTGTGTGGCATGTGGAATCCCAGTTCCCTAACCAGGAATTGAACCGGTGCCCCTGTGCAAAGGGAGTGTGGAGTCTTAACCCCTGGACTACCAGGGAAGTTCTCTGCTATACTTCAGTGGCTTTGAGGTCAAAGAGAGTAAGCCAGCAACTTGAGGAACCTTGTGTCTGATTATCCCGCAGTGGGAGGGCAGATGGTGTCAATCCCCAAAGCCACCCCCAGAATTCTAGGTGCATCCTGAGAGCTAGGCAGCCACCCAGTCCCTTTGGAAAATGACCTGGGAAGACAGAAACCAAGAGAAATATGATGTATCTCACTTAGACACAGGCACGGGGGCAGTCATGAAGCTGGTAGTTAGGAGGGATTGGATCAACTTGTGTGGGTGCATTACCCTTGTACCACTTGGAGTGGCCAAGGCTCTCCATCTTGCTTAGGCTTCTCTGTGACTCCCAGGTGGCTTCCCCATCTCTTGGTCAACTCCATTGCAGCCTTGCCTTCACATCAGCACTGTCCCTCATTTTCAAATTCCACGGTTCAGAAAATGCCTTTTCATACAGAGACACACACATGTGAAATCCTTCATGGAACACAGACATTCTGACCTCAGCCAGTATTCCTAGCATTTCCTTCCCCTTCATTTTGCCACACCAGACTCACCACTGTTCCTCCCTCCCTGTTTTTTTTTTTTTTTTTTTTATCATTTTTTTTTTTTCTTTTACAAAGTCTTGTTTTTTTACAGATATGTATAATCCCAGATTAGTCATATGTATAGCCCTGACCTTTCCCTCTTCTGCCCTCTTCTCAGTTCCCCCCATCCCACCCCTGCAGGCCGTCACACAGCCCCCCTGCAGGATCCCCTATTCCCACAGCACAGTGACCATAGCTATCTCTTTCACATATGATAGTATAGGTTTCCAGGTTACTCTTTCCACGCCTCCCACCCACTGTTCATTCTGCACAATGTCCATAAATCTGTTCTCTATGTTTATTTTTCCATCGCTTCTCTGCATGTGTTATCATTACCCTCTTACTAGATTCCTCTGCCCATCCTTTGCATTCTTGCCACCTTTCTTCCAGGTCTTTTTTATTCATTTGAGAGGACTTCTGTTGCACTTCATTATTATTACCGTTGCTATTGTTCATGCTGTGTGGCATGTGGAATCCCAGTTCCCTAACCAGGAATTGAACCGGTGCCCCTGTGCAAAGGGAGTGTGGAGTCTTAACCCCTGGACTACCAGGGAAGTTCTCTGCTATACTTCAGTGGCTTTGAGGTCAAAGAGAGTAAGCCAGCAACTTGAGGAACCTTGTGTCTGATTATCCCGCAGTGGGAGGGCAGATGGTGTCAATCCCCAAAGCCACCCCCAGAATTCTAGGTGCATCCTGAGAGCTAGGCAGCCACCCAGTCCCTTTGGAAAATGACCTGGGAAGACAGAAACCAAGAGAAATATGATGTATCTCACTTAGACACAGGCACGGGGGCAGTCATGAAGCTGGTAGTTAGGAGGGATTGGATCAACTTGTGTGGGTGCATTACCCTTGTACCACTTGGAGTGGCCAAGGCTCTCCATCTTGCTTAGGCTTCTCTGTGACTCCCAGGTGGCTTCCCCATCTCTTGGTCAACTCCATTGCAGCCTTGCCTTCACATCAGCACTGTCCCTCATTTTCAAATTCCACGGTTCAGAAAATGCCTTTTCATACAGAGACACACACATGTGAAATCCTTCATGGAACACAGACATTCTGACCTCAGCCAGTATTCCTAGCATTTCCTTCCCCTTCATTTTGCCACACCAGACTCACCACTGTTCCTCCCTCCCTGTTTTTTTTTTTTTTTTTTTTTTTTAATTTTACTTTTTGCTTTTACAAAGTCTTGTTTTTTTACAGATATGTATAATCCCAGATTAGTCATATGTATAGCCCTGACCTTTCCCTCTTCTGCCCTCTTCTCAGTTCCCCCCATCCCACCCCTGCAGGCCGTCACACAGCCCCCCTGCAGGATCCCCTATTCCCACAGCACAGTGACCATAGCTATCTCTTTCACATATGATAGTATAGGTTTCCAGGTTACTCTTTCCACGCCTCCCACCCACTGTTCATTCTGCACAATGTCCATAAATCTGTTCTCTATGTTTATTTTTCCATCGCTTCTCTGCATGTGTTATCATTACCCTCTTACTAGATTCCATAACTTTGTGTTAGTATACTGTACTTGTCTCTTTTTTTGACTTACTTCACTTTGTATAATAGGTTCTAGATTCATCTACCTCATTAGGACTGATTCTTCTGCATTTCTTTTTACAGCTGAGAAGCACTCCATTGTGTATATGTACCAGAGGATTTTATCCATTCATGCATTGCTGGACATCTAGGTTGCTTCCATGTTCTGGCTATTGTAGACAGAGCTGCAATGAACATTGTCCCTCCCTGTGTTTTTCTTTTTTTCTGCCTGAAATGTCACTGACAACCCAACACCCACTACCTGCTCTCATCATCGTTATCTTTCCCTTCCCTTCCCGAAACCCACAGAGGAAGTTCTTCTCTGTGGTGTCATGGCATTTAAGTTAGACTTTTGACCGTAGTTATTTTTTGTTGCCTGTAGGTTTATTTCCTCTGTGCATTTTGAGGGTTTTAAGGGCAGGAGTCTTTGTCACCCATTCATAGAACCACCCCACACCCAGTGGAGGGCTCACTTTCAGCTGCTCAGAAGGAAGGATATTCATGGGGACAACTGTAGTCTTTTAAATATTTGATATGCTTTTAGACTAGACAGAGATAACTCTTCATGTGTCAACCCTGATAATGAGTTTCTCATAGCATGTCAGTTTCCTGACCTTCAAAATAAAAACGTTAATTTGTGTTGCATAGCAATTAATGTGAAAGAACAAATAAATATTTCAAGTACCAGGAAGAAATCTGGTTGGGAAATTGGCCAAGTGAATCCAAATTCCCTCCTCAAGCACTTTGAAGAAAAATGAAGGGTCGCTCTGTTAGACAATGACTCAAGCTTTGGGGATTTCTCTTAACCTGGATCTGCTCAGATATAAAAATAGAGGATTAGATTATGTCTCTTCTTCCTCTTTAGCTCTGAAATTATATTATTGCAATAGTTCTTCTTAACAAGCATTAAATAGTGCATAAATGTTTTTCTTTGTGCTCAAATTCACAATAAACACTACATTAAAAGACCCCACTTTTACTGATGCTCCAAAGCGCATTCAGAAATTCATTTGACTTCTAGTAACGGATGTGCAAACACATTAAGTGATCGCTTCCACGATGGCTCTGTTTCTTTAAGAGACCTCGGTTGTTAAGTTGGAAGATCATTGAACCGTATGAAGGTCAATAAAAGAATAAAAAGTCACTGGTTAGTGATTGAATACAAGGAACTTGATCCCAGCTCCGTACTTGCGTGTCCATATGCTGCTCACAGTTGGAGGGGGAGTGTGTGATCTCTGGGTGCTTGTCCTCCCAGGATGGCTTCGGGAAAACTAATCAAGCTGCTGGTGTTTGAGCTGCTTGAGTTTGCTGCGTTCTGTGTCCCCACGCTGGTGATAATGGAACAGTTTGCTGTTGTCTCTCACAGAAGGAGGCATCCGCCTGACAAGACACATTATTGGCTGATTGTTTCTTGTTCAATCGCCTATGTAGCTTCAGCCACTCTCTTGATTTGGGTTCCTGTGAAAGTTCTCTTGCACAAGAAACGTCATCTTTACCAAAAAATCAAAGGATGGTGAGTAAAGAGTTCTTTCATGGGAACCCTCTGGGATGCTTCCAAGGAGATTTTCTCAGGTACTCTGGGTAAGCATGCTAGCATAGGATGCAGGGCCGTAATATGAGATTAAGGAGAAGTAATAACCACTGTTTCTATCAGTGTATTCCTATTACAGTATCTTCCATATTATTTAAAAGATTTTTTTGATGTGGACCATTTTTGAAGTCCTTTTTTTGAAATTTTTGCAATATAGCTTCAGTTTTATGTTTTGGGTTTTTGGCCACAAAGTATGTGGGATCTTAGCTCCTTGACCAGGAATTGAACTCATCCCCCCTGCATTTGAAGGCAAAGTCTTAACCGTTGGACCCCCAGGGAGGTCTCTTTCCATATTTTTTGAAGGGTCATTTTTTACTGATATTTACAACTGAACAGGTGTTCCTAAGAGTTCACATGAATCTTTGATGCTCTGAGACTCTGAGTAGTGATTGTTTTCATACTAATTCCTCTGAACCCTGAATCGCAGAAAGTTATCACAGTTAATTTACAGAAGTCATAATTGTTAAGATTCTAAGATAGAATTTTTCTGTTGTGAAAGTACTGTCCAAATGTTTACATAGCATTGTTCTGTAAGTTTGATCATTAACAAACAGAATTTTAAGCAAACTGGTTCCTTACAGTTAAAAAATAATGATACTTTACTGTGTTGATAAATTCTATTACCTTGGTGGGGGGAGTTTTCAAATGCTACTACAGAAATATTTCAAATAAATCAAGGTTTCATAAGGATTGAACTCATAGTTTAATGACTATGGATCCATATAAAGGTATTAAGAACAAATCATCTCTGATCCTAATGCATTTTTCCTGTTAAATCTCCAGATGTGGTTCTTGTCTTCTGGGATTTCTGTTTTCTTTGATATGTTCAATTTTTCTTTTCTGCTGATCTTTTAAAATTGAGTAACATAGAATATATTTGAAAAGCAAGGAGTTGGGAACTTTAATCCAACCAAGGGCAGACATGTAAGGATACAGTAGTATAAGGAGACACCCTGTGAGGAGGGTGTGACAAGGGAGGCTGGAGCCCAGGACTCGCTGTTCAGTGGCTGATACCGGATGTCACCCCCAAACCCAGCAGGGACTTTCAGCTGCCAGAGGGCAGAGGTCCTGAGTGGTTTCCAAAAATAAATCATGTGGTTGGCATTTCCCTTATCAGTGTATTTTTCAGTATCTTCCATATTATTTAAAAGATTTTTTTGATGTGGACCATTTTTGAAGTCCTTTTTTTGAAATTTTTGCAATATAGCTTCAGTTTTATGTTTTGGGTTTTTGGCCACAAAGTATGTGGGATCTTAGCTCCTTGACCAGGAATTGAACTCATCCCCCCTGCATTTGAAGGCAAAGTCTTAACCGTTGGACCCCCAGGGAGGTCTCTTTCCATATTTTTTGAAGGGTCATTTTTTACTGATATTTACAACTGAACAGGTGTTCCTAAGAGTTCACATGAATCTTTGATGCTCTGAGACTCTGAGTAGTGATTGTTTTCATACTAATTCCTCTGAACCCTGAATCGCAGAAAGTTATCACAGTTAATTTACAGAAGTCATAATTGTTAAGATTCTAAGATAGAATTTTTCTGTTGTGAAAGTACTGTCCAAATGTTTACATAGCATTGTTCTGTAAGTTTGATCATTAACAAACAGAATTTTAAGCAAACTGGTTCCTTACAGTTAAAAAATAATGATACTTTACTGTGTTGATAAATTCTATTACCTTGGTGGGGGGAGTTTTCAAATGCTACTACAGAAATATTTCAAATAAATCAAGGTTTCATAAGGATTGAACTCATAGTTTAATGACTATGGATCCATATAAAGGTATTAAGAACAAATCATCTCTGATCCTAATGCATTTTTCCTGTTAAATCTCCAGATGTGGTTCTTGTCTTCTGGGATTTCTGTTTTCTTTGATATGTTCAATTTTTCTTTTCTGCTGATCTTTTAAAATTGAGTAACATAGAATATATTTGAAAAGCAAGGAGTTGGGAACTTTAATCCAACCAAGGGCAGACATGTAAGGATACAGTAGTATAAGGAGACACCCTGTGAGGAGGGTGTGACAAGGGAGGCTGGAGCCCAGGACTCGCTGTTCAGTGGCTGATACCGGATGTCACCCCCAAACCCAGCAGGGGACTTTCAGCTGCCAGAGGGCAGAGGTCCTGAGTGGTTTCCAAAAATAAATCATGTGGTTGGCATTTCCCTTATCAGTGAGGTTTAGGTGTTTTCTGGTCCTTGACCCCAATCATCAGGATCAACTCAGTTGAACTGGGCTTTCCACCCTTCACCCCTGCTAGGAGTTGCTTTGACTGTTCAAGACTTCTGACCAGGGTGGGAAGTGTTTGAGGGGATGGAAACGATCTATATAATAGGAGTAAGAGCAGCTGGCCACACCAGCCCAGGAAGACACTCTGATCTTTTTCGCATTGGCTCAATCCCTAGGACTTAAGGTCTGAATACCATTCAGGCTGCAAACCTTCCCATATGACTGTTATTAATATGCTATTATTGAGACTCTCCTGGTGGTCTCATGGTTAAAACTTCATCTTCCCATGCTGGGGGTGCAGGTTCAATCCCTGATTGGGGAGCTAAGAGCCCATGTGCCTTGCAGCCAAAAAAACAAAAACATAAAACAGAAGTAATATTGTGACAAATTCAATAAAGATGTCAAAAATGGTCCACATAAAATTTTTTAAAATATGCACTAGTATTATTATTATTAACTGTTAATTCTTTACTGTTTACTTATTATGTTCCATGACATGTATGTATCAGTTTCATTTCATTGCATACCACCTTGTGAAGTATGTCTTTTTTTATGAGTTTATCTTTATTATCCCCATGAGGAAACCGATTATTAGAGGTTAAGAATTTTTTTTTTTTGTAAATTTAGCTCTAATTTCAATGTATCATTTCTTTTTTTTTTTTTTAACTTTGGCCCCTTTTATTGTTTATTTATTTATTTACTTTCATCCTTCTTTATTGTTTGGCCTGTGTGGGCCTCCCATTGCAGTGGCCTCTCTCTTTGCAGAGCACTGACTCTGGGCGCATGCGCTCCAGAGCACTGGCTTGCAATTGGAAACACCGGTCCAGCCGCTCCACAGCATGTGGGATCTTTCCATGCCAGGCATTGAACCAGTGCCCTTTGCACTGCAAGGCGAACTCTTTACCCACTGGACTACCAGGGGAGTCCTAGAGAGATTAAGAATCTTAGCTAGTCAACTGACGAGTGAAAGGACTGTACTTCAGACTGAGGTCTATCTGATTCTGTAGTTGCCCCTTCTGACCACTATCCTAATGGGTGAGGTCTCCGTCTCTGGGGGCAGCTGAAAGTAGAGAGTAGTCTTTCATTTCTACTCCCTAGTGTTTGTGTTTTTGTTTGCCCTTCTATTTGTGTCTTTGTTTATTGTTTTTGTTAGTACATCTGGTCCAGCTGTTCTCTTTGTGCTAAGTTGTCTTGGGCTGCTGTTGTAATTATGTCTTTCAGTGCTTTGGGAAAGGGAAATACTCTTCCAGTCTTTTGTTTCTATGTGTAGGTGTGGCAGGTGATGAATGTTCTAAATACTTGTAGGTGAACAGCAGGTTATCTATGATTTCAGTGAAACTGTTCCTTCTCAACCTCTTTTATGAGCAGTTGTTATCAGCTTTTATTGCTTACTGGCCTAGACATTTTTATCAAGTCCTCTTCAAGGAGGCTCACGTGTTCCATACTGTTTAACTTTATGACAACACAGTGAGGTATATGCTTGTAGTCTTGCACAGTTTCTATGAAGACATAGAAACTTGAAGGGATTAACTGTCTAGTGATGAAGTTTACACCTGGTGGAGCTGGAATTTGTGAGCCCAAGGTGGTCTGACTCTGTGCTGTTTCTTCCAACATATGCAACTTTTCTTGTATTCTTTCTGACTTTGAATGTTAAGTATGTTTCCCCCCCAAAATGCAATTCTTTTAGTGTCATAAGGCTATATCTCCCCTAAAGGTATACATTTGGATATTATATGTGATTTCCCAAAATGTGTATAGGATATTTTAATATATATATATATGGTAACACAGTGTATGTCATATACTTTGATGTCTAGAGGAAGGTGATGCAGAAATAATTGCTACTACAGAAACTAGGAGTTGAAAGTAGGAATTGGCTTTGAAGATGCTTAGATAGTTGTTTATGTGAGATTTCATGGCTTCTTAGCTTTCACAGCTGCATTGTTTTATTGGTTTTTTTCCTACACCAAAAGTATTTTTATTGAGGTATAGCCAATTAACAGTTCTGTGATAGTTCTGCAAATGGAATGTCCTAGAGAGATTAAGAATCTTAGCTAGTCAACTGACGAGTGAAAGGACTGTACTTCAGACTGAGGTCTATCTGATTCTGTAGTTGCCCCTTCTGACCACTATCCTAATGGGTGAGGTCTCCGTCTCTGGGGGCAGCTGAAAGTAGAGAGTAGTCTTTCATTTCTACTCCCTAGTGTTTGTGTTTTTGTTTGCCCTTCTATTTGTGTCTTTGTTTATTGTTTTTGTTAGTACATCTGGTCCAGCTGTTCTCTTTGTGCTAAGTTGTCTTGGGCTGCTGTTGTAATTATGTCTTTCAGTGCTTTGGGAAAGGGAAATACTCTTCCAGTCTTTTGTTTCTATGTGTAGGTGTGGCAGGTGATGAATGTTCTAAATACTTGTAGGTGAACAGCAGGTTATCTATGATTTCAGTGAAACTGTTCCTTCTCAACCTCTTTTATGAGCAGTTGTTATCAGCTTTTATTGCTTACTGGCCTAGACATTTTTATCAAGTCCTCTTCAAGGAGGCTCACGTGTTCCATACTGTTTAACTTTATGACAACACAGTGAGGTATATGCTTAGTCTTGCACAGTTTCTATGAAGACATAGAAACTTGAAGGGATTAACTGTCTAGTGATGAAGTTTACACCTGGTGGAGCTGGAATTTGTGAGCCCAAGGTGGTCTGACTCTGTGCTGTTTCTTCCAACATATGCAACTTTTCTTGTATTCTTTCTGACTTTGAATGTTAAGTATGTTTCCCCCCCAAAATGCAATTCTTTTAGTGTCATAAGGCTATATCTCCCCTAAAGGTATACATTTGGATATTATATGTGATTTCCCAAAATGTGTATAGGATATTTTAATATATATATATATGGTAACACAGTGTATGTCATATACTTTGATGTCTAGAGGAAGGTGATGCAGAAATAATTGCTACTACAGAAACTAGGAGTTGAAAGTAGGAATTGGCTTTGAAGATGCTTAGATAGTTGTTTATGTGAGATTTCATGGCTTCTTAGCTTTCACAGCTGCATTGTTTTATTGGTTTTTTTCCTACACCAAAAGTATTTTTATTGAGGTATAGCCAATTAACAGTTCTGTGATAGTTTCAGGTGAACAGTGAAGGGACTCGGCAATACGTACACATGTATTCATTCTCCCCCAAACCCCCTCCCATCCAGGCTGGTACATAACATTAAGCAGAGTTCCATGTGCTGTACAATAGACTTTTATTGGTTATCCATTTCAAACGTGGCAATGACGTTCACAACTGCATTGTTGGTGGTTCTATTTGAGAATCCCTCTATATGTCCACCCTGGCCCCAGGTGTCCTGTGAGGCTGGTGTTCAGGAGAGAGTGAGTCATCCAGCTAGTGAAACCCTGGCAGTGTGGTGGAGGGGTGCAGACCTGAGTTCAAATCCACTGTTGATGCTCATTGTGAGACTGTGTATGAGCCCTTTGCATACTTTAAGTTTTAGTTTTCTTATGAACAAAATGGGTACAACCTGGTTTCTTTATTGGGTTGTTTTAATAAACTGAATATTATGCATGTAAACATCTGAACACAGTGCCTGGTACACAGTCAAGGCCTGCTGAATATTACTGTTGTTTTCTCAGGCTAAATTTAATATTTCCATTGAAAACATGATCTAGTTTAATCCTCAGAATGGCTCTGAGAAGTGATGATACTCTGTGTGTCCAGAGAATTTTATAGGTTTCTTTTATCCTTTGAGAGTAAGGGTCAGGAAAATGAAATGGTAAATATTTTACATTATACATAGAGTGCCTATATTTATTTTTTAAAATTGAAGTATGGTGGCTCAGATGATTAAGAATTCTACCTGCAATGCAGAAGACCCAGGTTTGATCTCTGGGTCAGGAATATTCCCTGGAGAAGGGAATAGCTACCCACTCCAATATTCTTGCCTGGAGAATTCCATGGACAGAGGAGCCTGGCAGGCTCCAGTCTAAGGGGTCACAAAGAGTAGGACATGACTGAGCAACTAACACTTTCACTTTTCATGGTTAACTTATAATGTGTTGATTCCAGCTGTATAGCAAAGTGATTCAGTTATATATGTGTATGTGTGTGTGTGTGTGTACACACACATATATAGTATATCTCTATATATTATTTTCCATCATGGTTTATCTCAGGGTATGTATTTTATCTAATTTGGCTCTACCAGGTCTTAGTTGTGGCATGTGAAAGCTCCATTTGTTGCAGCATGCAGAATCTAGTTTTCTGACTAGGGTTTGAATTTTGGCCCCATGCACTGACAGTGCAGAGTTTTAGCCAGTGGACCACCAGGGAAGTCCCTATTTCAGGGTATTGAATATAGTTCCTTGTGTTATACAGGAGGAGCTTGTCTTTTTATCCATTCTGTATGCAATAGTTTTCATCTGTTAATGCCACATTCACAATCCAGCTCTCCCCCAGCCTCCTCCCCCTTGGTAATCACTGGTCTGTTCTCTACATAGTGTGCTTTTATGTTTTATTTTGTTACTTGACCTGCACTCAGTGTTGTAAAGTCAAGGGAATAGATATAATTGTCATTTTATAGGAGAGGGAACAATGTCAGAGAGCTTAGGGCACACTCTGAACCAACAGGAGTCTGAACTTTAATCCCGTGTTCTTTCCTTTACTCTTATTAAACACTTCCTTATTCCTTTGGAATGACTGTTCATTTTAGGGATGTCTGTCATAATTTATAACAAAGGAAAAGAAGAAAGGCTATTTATACACACATCAAATTTTATATCCCAGTAAACAAGAGGGAAAAGATGGTTGGATGATGTCGCCAGTGCAGTGAACATGAGTTTGAACAAGCTCCGGGAGATGGTGAAGGACAGAGAAGCCTAGAGAGCTGTAGTCCATGGGGTTGCAAAGAGTCAGACACGACTGAGTGACTGAACAACAAACTTTGCCTCAGATGATTAAGAATTCTACCTGCAATGCAGAAGACCCAGGTTTGATCTCTGGGTCAGGAATATTCCCTGGAGAAGGGAATAGCTACCCACTCCAATATTCTTGCCTGGAGAATTCCATGGACAGAGGAGCCTGGCAGGCTCCAGTCTAAGGGGTCACAAAGAGTAGGACATGACTGAGCAACTAACACTTTCACTTTTCATGGTTAACTTATAATGTGTTGATTCCAGCTGTATAGCAAAGTGATTCAGTTATATATGTGTATGTGTGTGTGTGTGTGTACACACACATATATAGTATATCTCTATATATTATTTTCCATCATGGTTTATCTCAGGGTATGTATTTTATCTAATTTGGCTCTACCAGGTCTTAGTTGTGGCATGTGAAAGCTCCATTTGTTGCAGCATGCAGAATCTAGTTTTCTGACTAGGGTTTGAATTTTGGCCCCATGCACTGACAGTGCAGAGTTTTAGCCAGTGGACCACCAGGGAAGTCCCTATTTCAGGGTATTGAATATAGTTCCTTGTGTTATACAGGAGGAGCTTGTCTTTTTATCCATTCTGTATGCAATAGTTTTCATCTGTTAATGCCACATTCACAATCCAGCTCTCCCCCAGCCTCCTCCCCCTTGGTAATCACTGGTCTGTTCTCTACATAGTGTGCTTTTATGTTTTATTTTGTTACTTGACCTGCACTCAGTGTTGTAAAGTCAAGGGAATAGATATAATTGTCATTTTATAGGAGAGGGAACAATGTCAGAGAGCTTAGGGCACACTCTGAACCAACAGGAGTCTGAACTTTAATCCCGTGTTCTTTCCTTTACTCTTATTAAACACTTCCTTATTCCTTTGGAATGACTGTTCATTTTAGGGATGTCTGTCATAATTTATAACAAAGGAAAAGAAGAAAGGCTATTTATACACACATCAAATTTTATATCCCAGTAAACAAGAGGGAAAAGATGGTTGGATGATGTCGCCAGTGCAGTGAACATGAGTTTGAACAAGCTCCGGGAGATGGTGAAGGACAGAGAAGCCTAGAGAGCTGTAGTCCATGGGGTTGCAAAGAGTCAGACACGACTGAGTGACTGAACAACAAACTTTGCCTAGGATATCGGTGAATGAGCGAGACCACTGACCTATAGACTAGCCTGAAATTGAAGCAGATTTCCTTGAAGAGAGTATCTTGGAGCAGGATAATCCTGGAGGACTTTTCAGGGTTTGCAGACCACTGTAGGAGTTGGGGTGATATTTTAGGAGTTCTTTCAAGTTTGCAGAGTACGGTTACTTTAGTCAGCTGTCCTCAACCTTTTTGGGACTGGGGACTGGTTTCATGGAAGACAGTTTTTCCACAGACCAGGATGTTTAGGGGGATGATTTTGTGATGATTCAAGTGCATTGTTATATTTATTGTGCACTGTATTTCTATTATTATTATGTAGCTCCACTTCAGATCATCAGACATTAGATCCCAGAGGTTGGGGACCCCACCTCAGACCATGACCTGTCAGGCATCCTTTGCAGTGCCAAGTTGGAAAGACTCCACCATTCTGGAACATTTCCCTTGTTGACAGCTTTAACTTACACCATAAGAACTGCTCTTGATTTGTTCCTGGTGGCACTGGGAAGTCCTACCCAGTAACAATTGCCATCATAGTAAAATAGGAGCAAATACTAATTGAACGATTACTAGGTACCAAGAAGAGTTGTAAACATACCTCCTGTGTTATTTCAGTTAATTCTCTAACTTTCACGAAGAGGAAACTTACTGTGTCCATTTGTGAGTGTGGAAAGGATGTCAGAGAGCTTAGGGCACACTCTGAACCAACAGGAGTCTGAACTTTAATCCCGTGTTCTTTCCTTTACTCTTATTAAACACTTCCTTATTCCTTTGGAATGACTGTTCATTTTAGGGATGTCTGTCATAATTTATAACAAAGGAAAAGAAGAAAGGCTATTTATACACACATCAAATTTTATATCCCAGTAAACAAGAGGGAAAAGATGGTTGGATGATGTCGCCAGTGCAGTGAACATGAGTTTGAACAAGCTCCGGGAGATGGTGAAGGACAGAGAAGCCTAGAGAGCTGTAGTCCATGGGGTTGCAAAGAGTCAGACACGACTGAGTGACTGAACAACAAACTTTGCCTAGGATATCGGTGAATGAGCGAGACCACTGACCTATAGACTAGCCTGAAATTGAAGCAGATTTCCTTGAAGAGAGTATCTTGGAGCAGGATAATCCTGGAGGACTTTTCAGGGTTTGCAGACCACTGTAGGAGTTGGGGTGATATTTTAGGAGTTCTTTCGAAGTTTGCAGAGTACGGTTACTTTAGTCAGCTGTCCTCAACCTTTTTGGGACTGGGGACTGGTTTCATGGAAGACAGTTTTTCCACAGACCAGGATGTTTAGGGGGATGATTTTGTGATGATTCAAGTGCATTGTTATATTTATTGTGCACTGTATTTCTATTATTATTATGTAGCTCCACTTCAGATCATCAGACATTAGATCCCAGAGGTTGGGGACCCCACCTCAGACCATGACCTGTCAGGCATCCTTTGCAGTGCCAAGTTGGAAAGACTCCACCATTCTGGAACATTTCCCTTGTTGACAGCTTTAACTTACACCATAAGAACTGCTCTTGATTTGTTCCTGGTGGCACTGGGAAGTCCTACCCAGTAACAATTGCCATCATAGTAAAATAGGAGCAAATACTAATTGAACGATTACTAGGTACCAAGAAGAGTTGTAAACATACCTCCTGTGTTATTTCAGTTAATTCTCTAACTTTCACGAAGAGGAATACTTACTGTGTCCATTTTGTGAGTGAGGAAATTGGGGCACAGAGGTTAGAAGGGGCACCTGGCCAGTGAGTAGAGAGCCAAGACCAACTCAGGATGTCTGGAATCTGAGCCCCTCACCAGTCCATAGTGATGCAAGTGACCGGCTCAGTACAGGAGGTAAGCTCTTTCTTTCTAGCACCTCCAAGAAGGTTGTGGGTGAGTTACCAGGAGCTAAACTGGTTCACAGCCACTTCTTCCCAGAGAACCAGCCCCCTTTCCCTCCATCTGTCCGCCATCTTCTGAAACCCTCAGGACTGACCATTGTCTTGTCCTTGACCCCAGCTCTCTCTGCTTGTCCTTCCATCTCCAGAAGGTCAATGGGAGTGGATTCATGTTAGCTTTTCTCACCTGCATCTGCAGCCAGTCACCAGGTTCCATGAGCTCTTCCTCCCTCATCTCTGTTGACTCAGCACCTTGTTATCTGTGACCATTTCCTTGCACCAGTCAGGCACTGATTTCCAGGGTCACTGTACACTTGCGTCTCTGGCAAGTTCCCCAACTTTTCATCTGTTCACATCCAGCATCAGATCCGTTGTTCTGGTCTCTTCTGTTCAAGGAGGCATGGAGGGCATTCTGTGAGCCTGCTGGGGCTCTGGACCTGCACCAACAGCTGTCCTTGCCTCTTGCCTCTCTGTCCCTCTCTTCACCTCCACATCCTTGTTGACAGAGTGATAACCTTGAAAAATGGTGTCTGCATGTCAGTTCTGCCTCTAAAATTCTACCCTTTCCCTTGCTTGTACAATTCAGGGTTGGCATCATCCAAAAGCTGAAGACACCTCACATGTCCATCTATGACACCGTTTCTCACAATACAGACAGCCTGGCTCTGACTTTAAAGAAGATCCATGCCTTTTTGTGTCTCTGATTATGAGAATGTGTTGGGTTATGCTCTATTCACTGCCTTGTTGTTGGCACTGGGAAGTCCTACCCAGTAACAATTGCCATCATAGTAAAATAGGAGCAAATACTAATTGAACGATTACTAGGTACCAAGAAGAGTTGTAAACATACCTCCTGTGTTATTTCAGTTAATTCTCTAACTTTCACGAAGAGGAATACTTACTGTGTCCATTTTGTGAGTGAGGAAATTGGGGCACAGAGGTTAGAAGGGGCACCTGGCCAGTGAGTAGAGAGCCAAGACCAACTCAGGATGTCTGGAATCTGAGCCCCTCACCAGTCCATAGTGATGCAAGTGACCGGCTCAGTACAGGAGGTAAGCTCTTTCTTTCTAGCACCTCCAAGAAGGTTGTGGGTGAGTTACCAGGAGCTAAACTGGTTCACAGCCACTTCTTCCCAGAGAACCAGCCCCCTTTCCCTCCATCTGTCCGCCATCTTCTGAAACCCTCAGGACTGACCATTGTCTTGTCCTTGACCCCAGCTCTCTCTGCTTGTCCTTCCATCTCCAGAAGGTCAATGGGAGTGGATTCATGTTAGCTTTTCTCACCTGCATCTGCAGCCAGTCACCAGGTTCCATGAGCTCTTCCTCCCTCATCTCTGTTGACTCAGCACCTTGTTATCTGTGACCATTTCCTTGCACCAGTCAGGCACTGATTTCCAGGGTCACTGTACACTTGCGTCTCTGGCAAGTTCCCCAACTTTTCATCTGTTCACATCCAGCATCAGATCCGTTGTTCTGGTCTCTTCTGTTCAAGGAGGCATGGAGGGCATTCTGTGAGCCTGCTGGGGCTCTGGACCTGCACCAACAGCTGTCCTTGCCTCTTGCCTCTCTGTCCCTCTCTTCACCTCCACATCCTTGTTGACAGAGTGATAACCTTGAAAAATGGTGTCTGCATGTCAGTTCTGCCTCTAAAATTCTACCCTTTCCCTTGCTTGTACAATTCAGGGTTGGCATCATCCAAAAGCTGAAGACACCTCACATGTCCATCTATGACACCGTTTCTCACAATACAGACAGCCTGGCTCTGACTTTAAAGAAGATCCATGCCTTTTTGTGTCTCTGATTATGAGAATGTGTTGGGTTATGCTCTATTGCTCAGTTGTGTCTGACTCTGCAGCCCCATAGATGGCCGTCGCCAGGCTCTGCTCCCCATGGAATTGGCCAGGAAAGCATCTTGGAGTGGGTTGCCATTTCCTTCTCCAGAGGATCTCCCTGACCCAAGGATCAAAGCCAAGTCTCTTGCATCTCTTGCATTGGCAGATGGATTCTCTACCAATAGCACCACCTGGGAAGCAATTATGAGAATAGTCTTCCTTATTTCCTTATGTTGAGTAAAGTCTGCCACGTATAGTTGCCTTCCCATCTTCTTTGTAGATGATGTCACATCTTGTGCTCTGGCTAAGATGCCAGTGAATTTGGTCATGGCTGGGAGCCCTACCCATTGCCCTCTGATTTTCCCTTTTTATTGCTTTTCTTCTTTATAAGATGTGTCAAGCATTTTGTTTGGAGATTGCATATTTTAATGTGCACAGTGAAGTTATGCTTCTGGGAATTCCCTGACAGTTCAGTGGTTGGGACTCTGTGCTGCAACCACAGGGGCCGCAGGTTCGATCCTTGCTTGAGGAATTAAGACCTCAGGTGCTGCATGATGCAGCCAAAAGGTTTTTTAAAAAGAAGAAGAAAAAGAAAGTTTTGGCCTCAATCAACCCATCAGTCAATTTTCAGTGATTCAGCACTCACCAGTTTCAGAGTGTTGTCCTTGTTAGGAAATTATCCTGGCATGGCTACCAGCAATTAATTAGTTACAATGGTCACTCTAGTTACAATTAATTAGTTATAATGGTCACTCTAAGTAGCATGACATTGTCCCTGCCCGTGGGATTCGTCAACGCAGACCCTAAAGGGAGGGGAGTGGGAATTGAGAGGACAAAAGACACAAGAAATGGAGACAAGACAGGAGTCAGATCAAGTCTCATTTTATTGTGAAAAAGAAGCAGTACTTAGAGCGTACAGAAGGTAGAAGAACCCAGTGATAGACCAATCATGTAAAAGGTCAAGCAAGCATGCGTTTGCATCATCATGAGAGTTTAGGGGGAACATGTGCTGATCACGAGCACGGAAACTTCACTCAGCCAATCATGGCAATGAGCACACGTCTCAAGCCACACCTCCCTACATCCGCCAGGCGCCATCTTTGGGAAAACATGATGATGCTCTTATGCTGGAGGCTGTAAGGCGTGGCCAGGGCTCTCACGGCCGGCTACATGACATTTATTTCTTTAAAAAAATTTTTTTTTATCGAAGTATAGTTGATTCACAGTGTTGTATTAGTTTCAGGGGTGCAGCAAAGTGGTCCAGCTTTACATACGCATATGTCCCTTTTTATTGCTTTTTGAGCTCTCTCATCAACTGTCCCTTGATGGTGACAACTCCCCACATTGTGTCTCTAGGGGTGACCTCCTGTCTGAGCTCACTGTGTCTCTGTGGAAGCTTCTCAGATATTTTCAGATGGCCTCATTGCGGCCATCTCAGCCACATCCCATTTAGTCTGCTGAGTCTTCTTAGTATCCAGGTTCTATCCCTTATTCTCTGTGCTCTGGACCTTTTCCTCTTTGGACCGTCTCCTTGGGAAGCTAATTGACTTGTTAATGTCTGAGTGTACTCTCACTGATCGCATAGACCTTCACTTTATTACAAAACACAGTAATGCAAAATGCAGCAAAGCAGGGTCAGCCTTGTATGTTGGTTTTAGCCGACAGTTCCAAGTTTTAAGGCTTAGCGACAGTCCTGTGTGTCTGGACATTGTCCTCTCCGGGTGGGAGCTCCACCCTCGGGGACATGGGCAGCAGGCATGTTCTCTGGATCTGAGGAGGGAGCTCTGGTAGAGGGGCCACTTCCCTGGCCTTTGTGGCATCATCAGTCATGCTTCCTTTTTCTTGAGGGAGAGCACATGTTTGCAGCCCAATGGCACTATATCGGGCTTCCCAAGGTGGCTCAGTGGTAAAGAATCCACCTGCCAACGCAGGAGACCTGGATTCAAACCCTGGGTTGAGAAGATCCCCTGGAGAAGGAAATGACAACCTGCTTTAGTATTCTTGCCTAGAGAATTCCATGGACAGAGGAGCCTGGCAGGCTACAGCCCATAGGGCTGTAGAGTCAGACATGACTGAGCCCCAACACATGACCCAGCACGACCCTGTATTTGCCCACACAAGGTCTTGGGAAAACATGATGATGCTCTTATCCCATTTGGAAGGCACGTCTCAAGCCACACCTCCCTACATCCGCCAGGCGCCATCTTTGGGAAAACATGATGATGCTCTTATGCTGGAGGCTGTAAGGCGTGGCCAGGGCTCTCACGCCCTACATGACATTTATTTCTTTAAAAAAATTTTTTTTTATCGAAGTATAGTTGATTCACAGTGTTGTATTAGTTTCAGGGGTGCAGCAAAGTGGTCCAGCTTTACATACGCATATGTCCCTTTTTATTGCTTTTTGAGCTCTCTCATCAACTGTCCCTTGATGGTGACAACTCCCCACATTGTGTCTCTAGGGGTGACCTCCTGTCTGAGCTCACTGTGTCTCTGTGGAAGCTTCTCAGATATTTTCAGATGGCCTCATTGCGGCCATCTCAGCCACATCCCATTTAGTCTGCTGAGTCTTCTTAGTATCCAGGTTCTATCCCTTATTCTCTGTGCTCTGGACCTTTTCCTCTTTGGACCGTCTCCTTGGGAAGCTAATTGACTTGTTAATGTCTGAGTGTACTCTCACTGATCGCATAGACCTTCACTTTATTACAAAACACAGTAATGCAAAATGCAGCAAAGCAGGGTCAGCCTTGTATGTTGGTTTTAGCCGACAGTTCCAAGTTTTAAGGCTTAGCGACAGTCCTGTGTGTCTGGACATTGTCCTCTCCGGGTGGGAGCTCCACCCTCGGGGACATGGGCAGCAGGCATGTTCTCTGGATCTGAGGAGGGAGCTCTGGTAGAGGGGCCACTTCCCTGGCCTTTGTGGCATCATCAGTCATGCTTCCTTTTTCTTGAGGGAGAGCACATGTTTGCAGCCCAATGGCACTATATCGGGCTTCCCAAGGTGGCTCAGTGGTAAAGAATCCACCTGCCAACGCAGGAGACCTGGATTCAAACCCTGGGTTGAGAAGATCCCCTGGAGAAGGAAATGACAACCTGCTTTAGTATTCTTGCCTAGAGAATTCCATGGACAGAGGAGCCTGGCAGGCTACAGCCCATAGGGCTGTAGAGTCAGACATGACTGAGCCCCAACACATGACCCAGCACGACCCTGTATTTGCCCATTTCCTGCCGATCGTATCCTAGAAGCCTCACAGCTTACTTCATTTGGTCCCATCTCTGATGCCCTTCTGCTGAGACGGTTGATTGGGTTCACAAACTACCTCCTTAGAGTTTTCTCCAGAATGCCTTCTCTCATTTTTTTTCCTGCATCTTTTGCAATAAAAGATAAGCTGAGAATTTTCTGACTCTTCAAGGCCTGACTTCTGTTTGCTTAACAATTCCTTCTTCAGTCTTTCTCTCTCCTCTGTGTCTGCAGGCAGAAACTGGGAGATGCTTTCAGCATTTTCCTTAGAAATCTCAGCTCAGTGTCTGAGCTCATTGCTTCAAATTCTCCTTTCTACCCAACAGGATAGAAACATTTAGGCCAAATTCTCTTACACTTTTATAAAAGGATCACCTCTTCCAGTTTCCAATAACATAGTCTTCATTTCTGTCTGAGACCTCATCCAAAGAATATTTTGTGTGTGGTTGTTGTTTAAATAATGACTTTAATTGTCTTTATTGAACTATAATTGACATACAATATTAGTTTGAGATATACAGCATATTAATTTGTTATTTGGATGTATTGCAAAATGGTCACCCTAATAGATCTAGTTAGCATTCACCCCTTATATAGTTACACATTTTTCTCTCTCCTGATGAGGATTTTGGTATTTTTTAACTAGAGTCACCATGTCACCAGAAGCACTTTGATTTATTTACTTATTTAGTTTTGGCTGTGCTGGGTCTTTGCTGCTGCGTGGCTTTTTCCGACAGTTCCAAGTTTTAAGGCTCTGTGTGTCTGGACATTGTCCTCTCCGGGTGGGAGCTCCACCCTCGGGACATGGGCAGCAGGCATGTTCTCTGGATCTGAGGAGGGAGCTCTGGTAGAGGCCACTTCCTGGCCTTTGTGGCATCATCAGTCATGCTTCCTTTTTCTTGAGGGAGAGCACATGTTTGCAGCCCAATGGCACTATATCGGGCTTCCCAAGGTGGCTCAGTGGTAAAGAATCCACCTGCCAACGCAGGAGACCTGGATTCAAACCCTGGGTTGAGAAGATCCCCTGGAGAAGGAAATGACAACCTGCTTTAGTATTCTTGCCTAGAGAATTCCATGGACAGAGGAGCCTGGCAGGCTACAGCCCATAGGGCTGTAGAGTCAGACATGACTGAGCCCCAACACATGACCCAGCACGACCCTGTATTTGCCCATTTCCTGCCGATCGTATCCTAGAAGCCTCACAGCTTACTTCATTTGGTCCCATCTCTGATGCCCTTCTGCTGAGACGGTTGATTGGGTTCACAAACTACCTCCTTAGAGTTTTCTCCAGAATGCCTTCTCTCATTTTTTTTCCTGCATCTTTTGCAATAAAAGATAAGCTGAGAATTTTCTGACTCTTCAAGGCCTGACTTCTGTTTGCTTAACAATTCCTTCTTCAGTCTTTCTCTCTCCTCTGTGTCTGCAGGCAGAAACTGGGAGATGCTTTCAGCATTTTCCTTAGAAATCTCAGCTCAGTGTCTGAGCTCATTGCTTACAAATTCTCCTTTCTACCCAACAGGATAGAAACATTTAGGCCAAATTCTCTTACACTTTTATAAAAGGATCACCTCTTCCAGTTTCCAATAACATAGTCTTCATTTCTGTCTGAGACCTCATCCAAAGAATATTTTGTGTGTGGTTGTTGTTTAAATAATGACTTTAATTGTCTTTATTGAACTATAATTGACATACAATATTAGTTTGAGATATACAGCATATTAATTTGTTATTTGGATGTATTGCAAAATGGTCACCCTAATAGATCTAGTTAGCATTCACCCCTTATATAGTTACACATTTTTTCTCTCTCCTGATGAGGATTTTGGTATTTTTTAACTAGAGTCACCATGTCACCAGAAGCACTTTGATTTATTTACTTATTTAGTTTTGGCTGTGCTGGGTCTTTGCTGCTGCGTGGGCTTTTCTCCAATGGCAGCGAGCAGGGGCTGCTCTCTAGTTGTGCTGTGTCGGCTTCTTATTGCCGTGACTTCTCTTGCTGTGGGGCACAGGCCCTAGGCGCACAGGCTTCAGTAGTTGTGGCCCATGGACTTAGTTGCTTCATGGCATGTTGAATCTGTCCAGACTAGGGATCAAACCCGTGTCTCCTGCGTTGGCAGGCAAATTCTTTACCATTAGGCCACCAGGGAAGCCCTGGAAGCACTTTTAACATTCACATTTCTAGCAGGATTCTGTTCACGGCAATATGCATATTCTCTAGAGTGACAGAGACTTTCTGTCAACTCCCCTCTTTCTGAGATTTCCCCCAGAATCTCCTTGAACTTCCATGTTCCCTTTACAGTCTCTTCTGAGCAATTCAGCCGTTTTTCATCCTGTACCTTCAGGCTCTTCCAGACTCTATCCAGTACCCAATTCCAAAGCTACTTCCACATTTTGGGTTATTTGTTACAAGAGTGTCTCACTTCCTTACAGCAACACCT
Source organism: Tragulus kanchil (assembly GCA_022376925.1). NCBI lineage: Eukaryota > Metazoa > Chordata > Mammalia > Artiodactyla > Tragulidae > Tragulus > Tragulus kanchil. The sequence continues at coordinate 90,312,700 of JAIOJX010000031.1, read as the reverse complement.
ATGCGAGTTTCCTAAGACCACCATCACAAGGTACTTTTAACTGGGTGTTTTAAACAACAGAAGGTGCTGTGTTACAGTTCTGGAAGCTAGAAGTTTAAGACTCGGTAGGCTTGATATCTTCTGAAAGCAGGCCTACATGCTTCTCTCCTAGCTTCCAATGCTGGCACTCCTCAGCTTTCCTTGAGTATGGATGCCTCACCTTGATTTTTGCTTTCATTGTCACATGGCAACTTCCTGTGATTTTTCACATAATCTTCCTTCTGTACATATCTGTCTCCAAATTTTCCTTTTTCATAAGGACACTAGTCTTATTGGTTGGGGCCTGCCCTCAGGACCTCTTTTAACTTGCTATCTCTGTGAAGACTGTGTTAGGACTTCTCTGGTAGCTTAGATGGTAAAGAATCCATCTGCCAATGCAGCAGACCCAGGTTCAGTCCCTGGGTCAGGAAGACCGCCTGGAGAAGGAAATGGCAACCCATTCCAGTATTCTTGCTTGGGAAATCCCATGGACAGAGGAGCCTAGCAGGCTACTATTCTCTTCATTTGTTTAGCCTTTCCTGAATTCCTCCTGTGAGTCAGATGTTCTCCATGGTTAGGGGGTCCTTGAACTTGGCTGAGAAACAATTCACGTCTCTGTTTTCAATAACCTTGAAACCTGGTGTTTCTTTCCATCTTGAGTGTTGGTAATAAACCACAGTAGTATTAGCAGGATTTGTGACTTCTTTATGTCAATGTTTCATATTATATTACAGTTGTTCCAAATACCTCAGACTATGGTTTATGATTTTCACTATCTTGAAATTATAAGGAACTACAGTTTCCACCAGGCTTTTTTTTTTTTTTTTTTTTTTTGGTAATGCTGAGTCTTCATTGCAGTGTGCAGACTTTCCCTAATTGTGGCACATGGGGTTAGTTGCCCAGGGGCATGAGGGATCTTAGTTCCTCAACCAGAGATTGAACCTATGTTCCCTGCTTTGGAAGGCAGATTCTTAACCACTGAACACCCAGGGACGTCACTCTACCAGATATATTGAGTTTGCCAAAGAAAATAAGACAATATGTTTTTAGCTAGATGTATATATTGCGTGCATGCTCAGTTGTTTAGTATGTCCTACTCTTTGTGGCCCCATGGACTCTAGCCTGCCAGGCTCCTCTGACCATGCAATTTTCCAGGCAAGAATACTGGGGTGGGTTACTATTTCCTACTCCAAGGTGTATATATTACTAAATAAAAATTTTAAGAATGTGAATGACTGTCTTTCAGCATCATTTCTTTGTTTTATAAGTCTGCATATTTTATGCACTGAAAAATTCTATTCTAAGAAGGGTCCATAGGATTTACAAGATTCCCAGAAAGTACAAGAAAGGTTTAAAAACATTGTTCTAAGTGCTGGAGATAAAGTAATGAACAGCTCAGATAAGGCACCTCGTTTCGTGGAACTTACCTTGGAGATGGGAAACAGGAGTCAGACGTGGAAGATCTGTGATCTAGACTAGGTCCAGAGACTCCCTGTCAAAAAGGAATACTTACTGTAAGAGAGAAGATGGGGCAAGGTTGGTGTCTCACAGATGGCGAAGTTAAATGGATGTTGGGGAAGGGCAGATCCTTCTACGGAAGAGGGTAGAAGAAGTAAGAGAAACCACATCATGAAGAACGTGTAGACAACGGTAATCGGTTTTAATTTTATTTTTAATTACTTACCCACGGAACATTTTAAAATTTTTACTAAATCCACAAATAAGTATATTTTGTGGCAAAATACATCTATCATAAAATTTACCATCTTAACCATTTTTAAGTGCACAGCTCATGGGCATTAAGTACATCCACACTAGTGGGCTACCATCCATCCACAGAGACATCTTCATCTGGCAAAACAGAAGCTCTGTAGCCAGTAAGCAATAGCTACCCATGCCCACTCCCCCTAACCCTGGTGACTTTTGAGCTGGGCAGTGACAAGATGTGTTTTACATTTGAAAAATGAGATGTTTGCTTTCTGGGAAAAATTCTGCCAGAACAGACACTCACAAGGAAACTGGTTACAAAACACTGCAGATGAGAGAGGACAGTGAGTACGCCACCGCGTTAGTAGACGACTTGAAAAGCATTTTGGCAATAAATCAGGCAGGACTGGATGATGATTGGAATGAGTATGGGTTTTTTCCAAGCCTGTTAAGTCTGAGTTGCCTATTACATATCCAGTGGAGGTGCTGAATAGATAGGTGAGTGTCCAAGTCCAGAACTCAGGACAGAGGCCCTGTGTATCCTAGAATCTGTCTGCAAGTCCTGGGTGAGTGAGTAGTGTTTAAAGCTATGAGATTGGCTGATATAATCAAGGGAGATAATACAGATAAAGAAGAGGTGCAGGAATGATTCCTCAGGTACTCTTAGAGGTCAAGCTGAGAAAAGGAACCCCCTGAATGCCCTTGCCAGCCTCAGAGAGCTGAGTGCTGCAGGAATCCGCCCGTGTCTGGGCTCAGAGAGAAAACAAACAAAGCCACCACTTTCAAAGCTGCATCATGCATCTGGTTTTAGCAGGTTGTTCTGTGTCTGGCTGTGAGAGAGGGACTCTCTCCCCGCTGCTTCTGTCTAAACCTAGACCATCTAGGAAAGGACTGGAATAGAGGGCCAGGGAAGGACCAAGGAGAGATTCTTAGTCATCTGAAAGACCCCAACACTTTTTGTGCTTAAACACACACTATCCTACAAATTTCATTAGCATACTGCGTATTTAACTAAGGACAGAGGAGGTGAATATTTCTTTATAGAAAACATTGAGTGTATTTTACAGTATCTTCTTATAAATTAGTGATGCTAAATATACATGTTAATTCTTTGTGCCATAAAGTATTTATATGTTATCTCTCTATAATTATTTAATGACTTGATCATATAAGGCTTGAAAGGTGGCCCAAAAATAAACATGAAAAACTACATGATTTTTATGTGTGTGTGTGTGTGTGTGTGTGTATAAAATATTTTTTTGGTTCAGTAAAATAATCCAGATATTTTTGCTCTATCACCTTATGGTTTCTAATTTATTTTCTGAAAAATCAGTTTTGCAACATGGGGCGTAGTATCCCTAGGGAGAGTTATGCTGTTTTTTCTGTTTTTTCTTTCTTTCTTTAATTGGTCATCAGAGCCTGATGTTTTGGACAGGATTCTAGTGAGTGAATTATGAAAATATTGAATGTCATTGGGCTTGTATGTGATGCCTTGAGCAGCCAGTGGTTTGTTAATTAGCTAGAAACCTTTTACCCGTTAGTTCTAGAAAACCATTCAGGCTTTTTGTATGTTCCCCTTTGCCATACTAAACATCTGGGAAATGGAAATAGGGAAGCAGTAGCTTCTTAGAAAAACTACAGTGGAATGCAGGAAGTGCACAGTTGGCAAAATGTAACAGAAACTGTTGATCTGGTACATTACTGCTTTTGCTTATTTTCTCTCCTTTGCTAGGAGACCTGTTATGATGATGTGTGTGGTACTCACTACACTTCCCAGCTTCAGCTTCTCTATAGCAGTGACCGAGGTATGGAATTTTGATCTCTTCTTCTGTAAGATTTTCAGGTTTTCAAATGTCCCCTTGTTCTTAAAATTTCACAGAATGCTACGCCCGACAAATTTCTGAAAGTTAATTTTCTCCAGTCTTCTTCTAACTTGCAATATATATATTTAAGCTACTAAGATCATCATCATCTCTGATTGTGGAGAAAGGACTAGCAGCCAATTAAAACAAAACAAAAAACTACTGTTTTTGTGTGCAAAGGAGAATGTCACTTGAAAATTTTAAAAAATTAAGGAGATAAAATACGGAAGGAGTTTGAGAGGAGATCCACACTTTGTTTCTTCTAACCTGATGTTTTGCATGAGTGGCCTTGGTTCTTAACAGAATAGAACAGTATTTCAGGGGAACAACCATTCATATACTTAGATTTTTGATAAGATATCCATGGACAGAAAATTTGCACGTGATGCTTATTTGAAAATAAATTTGAGTTTATGTTTCAAAGGAAGGCAACCATCACATCAAGGGACCCTGAGGGTTGGGAGTCTGTTTGCAGGAGAAGAATATTATAGACACAACTTCCAGGCTGTGAGAACTGGTATTACCCAGACTGTTTAAAGCAGAATGCCCTGCTAACCTTACTCATTTGTAAGGTTCCTTAAAGATGTAAGCTCTTTGATTTATTTATAAAATTTGCGTGTACCTGTTGAATAGATAGTTATTAACTATATATTACATGAAATGAGATCTTGAGGCTAGAGCACTCAGAAAATATGAGTCTCTGGCTTTTTTGTTTGTTTGTTTTTTTAAACTGATGATAGAGAGCAAAATGTAAACAGGCAGTTAGAACAGTTCTACTCAGTGCTGGGAGAGAGATGAGTACCAGGTAGTGGATGACATCATTAGAAGTTGCATGACTGTTGAAAGGTGTCCTAAATGCAGCATTAGGACAATATGTGGACACAGAATAACCTCCTAAGGCTACAGAGAGGAACTTGGCTTCAAATGGTAACACATGAATATTTTTATCTCGGTTTATCATATTCTCTTCCTTCCTCCCCGGAGACCTTGAGGAACACTTGGCAGGTGCCTAAGAGCTTTAAAAATGCAACCTTCCTGAGAGACCTGTTATGATGATGTGTGTGGTACTCACTACACTTCCCAGCTTCAGCTTCTCTATAGCAGTGACCGAGGTATGGAATTTTGATCTCTTCTTCTGTAAGATTTTCAGGTTTTCAAATGTCCCCTTGTTCTTAAAATTTCACAGAATGCTACGCCCGACAAATTTCTGAAAGTTAATTTTCTCCAGTCTTCTTCTAACTTGCAATATATATATTTAAGCTACTAAGATCATCATCATCTCTGATTGTGGAGAAAGGACTAGCAGCCAATTAAAACAAAACAAAAAACTACTGTTTTTGTGTGCAAAGGAGAATGTCACTTGAAAATTTTAAAAAATTAAGGAGAAAAAATACGGAAGGAATTTGAGAGGAGATCCACACTTTGTTTCTTCTAACCTGATGTTTTGCATGAGTGGCCTTGGTTCTTAACAGAATAGAACAGTATTTCAGGGGAACAACCATTCATATACTTAGATTTTTGATAAGATATCCATGGACAGAAAATTTGCACGTGATGCTTATTTGAAAATAAATTTGAGTTTATGTTTCAAAGGAAGGCAACCATCACATCAAGGGACCCTGAGGGTTGGGAGTCTGTTTGCAGGAGAAGAATATTATAGACACAACTTCCAGGCTGTGAGAACTGGTATTACCCAGACTGTTTAAAGCAGAATGCCCTGCTAACCTTACTCATTTGTAAGGTTCCTTAAAGATGTAAGCTCTTTGATTTATTTATAAAATTTGCGTGTACCTGTTGAATAGATAGTTATTAACTATATATTACATGAAATGAGATCTTGAGGCTAGAGCACTCAGAAAATATGAGTCTCTGGCTTTTTTGTTTGTTTGTTTTTTTAAACTGATGATAGAGAGCAAAATGTAAACAGGCAGTTAGAACAGTTCTACTCAGTGCTGGGAGAGAGATGAGTACCAGGTAGTGGATGACATCATTAGAAGTTGCATGACTGTTGAAAGGTGTCCTAAATGCAGCATTAGGACAATATGTGGACACAGAATAACCTCCTAAGGCTACAGAGAGGAACTTGGCTTCAAATGGTAACACATGAATATTTTTATCTCGGTTTATCATATTCTCTTCCTTCCTCCCCGGAGACCTTGAGGAACACTTGGCAGGTGCCTAAGAGCTTTAAAAATGCAGGTGCAACCTTCCTAGGAAGCTATTGTCACAGTGATGCACTAACTGTAGGTTGCCCCAATTTTTTACATTCTTTCTCATTATGTCTCACCTCCTGTTATATATTTTTCTTTCCTTTTTTTCTGATTTTTCTCTGAGGTGTAACACACAAGCAGAGAAGTACACACAACATAAATAGACATAAATTCTAAAATGTTCATGGAATACCACAAAGCAACCCCCTTTGGAAACACTACTCAGGTGAAAAAGTAAAACTTTGCCAGTTCCCTAATGGCCATCTCTGGCAACTATCTTTCCCTCTGTCCCAAGGGTCACTTCTGCATTAACTCCCAGCATCACAGGTCAGTTTATCTGTTTTTGAAAGCTTTATTTATAAAAGAAAGTCAAATTGTTATCTATCCATCTATGATCTATCTATCCATCTATCTTTTCTTCAAAATTTGGTCCAGTCATGTTTCTCTGTTTAGCTTAGTTCATTCATTTTCATTCCTGTCCAGTATTTCATTCTGTGAATTGATCACACTTTATCTGTCAGTTCTATTCTATTTCATTTTATTGTTTGGCCATACCACATGACTGACGGGATCTCAGTTCCCTGCCCAGGAATTGAACCCGGGCTCCAGCAGTCAAAGTTTGGAATCCTAAGTACATGGCTACCAGGGAACTCCCATCAGTTAGACTCTTTTTTTATTTGAAAAAATTTTTGGCCTCTTTTATTGATTTTTTTATCTATTTGTTTTCATCTGTCTTTGTTCTTTGGCCTGTGTGGGCCTCCCATTGCCGTGGCCTCCCTCGCTGCAGAGCACCGGCTTTGGGGTGTGTGCTCCAGAGCGCTGGCTCGCAATTTGACACACCAGTCCAGCCACTCCACGGCACGTGGGATCTTCCTGGGCCGGGGATTGAACTGGCGCCCCTTGCACTGCAAGGTGGACTCTTAACCCACTAGACCAGCAGGGAAGCACCCCCCCCCCTCACCGTCAGTTAGACTCTCGATGGCCATTTTGGTTTCCAGGTTTTGCTGCTGTGACTATCCTTAAACATGTCACCTGGTGCCCATGTGCCAGCATTTTGGTTGGTGAAATGTTCAGGAATAGAATTGATGGATCACAAGATGTTCAAGTACTCAATTATAACTGACAGTGGTCATTTTTCAAAGAGATTACACCAATTTAGGCTTCCATTCGCAGAGAATGAGCAGTCTTTGTGTTCCCCATCCTCAGCAGTGCTTGTCTTGTCGGCCTTTTTATTTTAACCATCCAGGCAAGTATGTTCTTCAGTTTCATTACAGTTTTCAGTCACATTTCCCTAATAATTAAGGAAATTGATTTTGTTTTTTTCCTAATGTATTGCTTATCTTTTAAAAATCGATTTGGAAGAATTATTTATGTATTCAGATCTCAAGCCCTTTGTTGTTACCTGCATTGCAAATATCGTCTCCTTCTGTGACTTTATACTCTTAATGCTATCTTTTAATGGAGAGGGACTTTTAATTTTAAAATAGTCCAATACCTCACTTTGCTTTTTTTCCCTCTTGGTTACTTGTTTAAAACAATTTTGTCATATTGTGGATCTGAACCTTGAGATCCTGAAGATACTTTCTTGTATTATGTTTTGCCATTCTTGTCGAGCATCACAATCCACCTGTAACCAATTTTTGTGTATGTTGTGTAGTAAGGAATCAGTTTTTTCCCCAAATAATATCTAATCAGATGAGCACCATTTATTAAGCAGTCTATTGTTGTCACATTTCTCTGCAGTAAATAAATCAGATGTGTGTGTCCGTGGTCTGTTCTGAGCTTTCTGTTCTGTTCCGTTGCCTACTTTTCTGTTTCTGTGCCAACACCATATGAACTTAATTCTTGTACCTTTATAATAACTCTTTGTATCCAGAACAGTAAGCCTTTGTATCTTCTTTTTCTACTAGAATGTCTTGCCCTTTGTATTGTCAGACTGATTTTAGAATCAGCTAGAATTTAGAATTTTCCACAGAAAAGTTGGAATTTATTCGAATAGTGTCAAAGGGTATCATTTTTTAAAATCGTATTTTCTCACTCTTCATTTTTGTTATGAGGAGATAGTTTATCCTTCTGGGGGAATTTTTTCTTCATTTGCAATCATCTAGTCTCTGAATAATGACATTTTGTGTCTCTTTCTTCTAATATTGACACTGTTTATTTCTTTCTCTTGCCTTATTATACTGGCTAGGACTTCTAGTACAGTGTTGAATAGAAATGGTCACAGTGTAACCTTTGGTTTATTCTTGTTCTCAGAGGTTTTGAAAACTCTTACCGTACTGCTGTTAACCTGATGTTTGCCATAGGTATTTTGTGTGTGTGTGTGGATACCTTAAACAGATGGAGCAAGTGCTCCAAAGCCTAGCTGGGTTTACCCAATTCTCTCTCCTTGAAAGACCCTATACTCTAATATTTGTCCCTAGCTCTTTGAACTAGGACTCTCAGAGGCTCTGCTTATGAATTAGGTTGGCAGAGATTCCTCGTTCCACTATTCCAGGAGACTACTGTTAAAATTTTACATACATTTACTGGAGTCTGTCTTTCAGTGGTAGAGTTCTATCTTCCATTGACATGAATCCTAATTATATCTTTAGAAAACATTGTGGGATTGAATGCCTAAAAATCTGAAAATCATGCTTCTAATATTTTAGCAAATGTATGTATAATTAATTTAGCATGCCTTTCAGATTCCTCAAAGAATTTTGAACAGTGAAAGTATAAAAATTTAATGTTTTTTAATGATCTTCTGCAAACAGGTGCAAAAGAATATTACTGGTTCCACTGATACCTTGCCGGATATGTTACCTGACCTGCCAGTCTCCCTAGTTCTAACTTGCTTGATTGTGGTTGATATTATTGAAAAACTCAGGATATATCCTCTTAGAGGGAGGCAAAAGAGACATTCTCTGAAAAAGTAAATAATCAGATGTGTGTGTCCGTGGTCTGTTCTGAGCTTTCTGTTCTGTTCCGTTGCCTACTTTTCTGTTTCTGTGCCAACACCATATGAACTTAATTCTTGTACCTTTATAATAACTCTTTGTATCCAGAACAGTAAGCCTTTGTATCTTCTTTTTCTACTAGAATGTCTTGCCCTTTGTATTGTCAGACTGATTTTAGAATCAGCTAGAATTTAGAATTTTCCACAGAAAAGTTGGAATTTATTCGAATAGTGTCAAAGGGTATCATTTTTTAAAATCGTATTTTCTCACTCTTCATTTTTGTTATGAGGAGATAGTTTATCCTTCTGGGGGAATTTTTTCTTCATTTGCAATCATCTAGTCTCTGAATAATGACATTTTGTGTCTCTTTCTTCTAATATTGACACTGTTTATTTCTTTCTCTTGCCTTATTATACTGGCTAGGACTTCTAGTACAGTGTTGAATAGAAATGGTCACAGTGTAACCTTTGGTTTATTCTTGTTCTCAGAGGTTTTGAAAACTCTTACCGTACTGCTGTTAACCTGATGTTTGCCATAGGTATTTTGTGTGTGTGTGTGGATACCTTAAACAGATGGAGCAAGTGCTCCAAAGCCTAGCTGGGTTTACCCAATTCTCTCTCCTTGAAAGACCCTATACTCTAATATTTGTCCCTAGCTCTTTGAACTAGGACTCTCAGAGGCTCTGCTTATGAATTAGGTTGGCAGAGATTCCTCGTTCCACTATTCCAGGAGACTACTGTTAAAATTTTACATACATTTACTGGAGTCTGTCTTTCAGTGGTAGAGTTCTATCTTCCATTGACATGAATCCTAATTATATCTTTAGAAAACATTGTGGGATTGAATGCCTAAAAATCTGAAAATCATGCTTCTAATATTTTAGCAAATGTATGTATAATTAATTTAGCATGCCTTTCAGATTCCTCAAAGAATTTTGAACAGTGAAAGTATAAAAATTTAATGTTTTTTAATGATCTTCTGCAAACAGGTGCAAAAGAATATTACTGGTTCCACTGATACCTTGCCGGATATGTTACCTGACCTGCCAGTCTCCCTAGTTCTAACTTGCTTGATTGTGGTTGATATTATTGAAAAACTCAGGATATATCCTCTTAGAGGGAGGCAAAAGAGTAAGTATTCTTTTGAATACAAATATTTTTTCAAAGTTTGACAAAAAATTCAACTTTCTCCCATTCTATTATCTGTTGACATGTTTCATGATATTTTTTAACAGCTAACATATAGATGTGTGCTTAGTTGCTCAGTCATGTTCAACTCTTTGTGACCCCATGGACTATAGCCCACCAGGCTCCTCTGTCCACGGGGATTTTCCAGAGCATACTGGTTGCCATGCCCTCCTCCAAGGGATCTTTCCAACCCAGGATCGAACCAGGGTCTCCTGCATTGCAGGTGGATTCTTTACCAGCTGAGTTACCAGAGAAGCCCCTAATGTTATAAATAGATTACAAATAAAGATATCTAAGTACCATTATTTTTAAACCTACTTTGATAGGTATACAGTTATTCTCATTTCTTTTTCTTATTTTATGATTTTGACAGTACTGATAAATCAATAAAGTTACTAAATATTGACTACTCAATCTTTAACATTTAACAAGAAAGTTACCTAAATAAATTATTGTAGATTTGTATTTTAGGAACTCTCAAAACTTTAAGTTTAGATGAATAAATAGGATGTCTAATCTGGACACGACTGAGTGACTAACATACTTTTTAGTTTGGATATCTTTGATACAGGAATTAATGACTACTGTAGATATTTCCTAGAGATTTCTGTGTGTGTGTGTGTGTGTGTGTGTGTGTGTGTGTGTGTTTTAATTTAGTTGCTTTATAATTGTGAATTATCAAAATGCTAAAGATCACACTCATAAAGCCAAGCTATGCTACATTCTTCCAAAGAGAGCAGTTGAAATTAAATATCATTTGGCCTTTTAAAAAAGTATTTTGTTGGGCTTCCCTGGTGGTCCAGTGGGTTAAGAGTCCACCTTGCAGTGCAAGGGATACTGGTTCGATCTCTGGCACAGGAAGATCCCACGTGCCACAAAGCAGCTGGACTGGTCTGTCCATGTACAAGCCAGCGCTCTGGAGCACATGCGCCCAGAGCCGGTGCTCTGCAACAGGAAAGACCACTGCAATGGGAGACCCACACAGGCCAAAGAACAGAGATGGATGAAAATAAATAAACAAAAGACCAATAAAAGAGGCCAAAACAAAAAAATAAAAATAAAGTATTTTGTTACCTGAATATTTGGTTTGGTCAGTCACAAATTCCCTCCATTCTCATTTAATTTCATGTGGTGGTATCTGTGTTTGATTTACAGTATTTGCACAGTATGGTTATTGGATGGCAAAGATTTGCACTTTGAAATGGGTAGGTTTTGTTCGTCACTCCCTGACGGGGTGGATGGGTTCGTTTAAGTGAGTCACAGGAGAATGCTCTGGGATGACAGGGTGAGTACTGCAGCCAGGAAGGAAGACACTAGATAGTCACGTCTTCTGACGGAGGGGCAAGCCGCCACCCTGCTAGTCACTCTTTCTCCTCAGTTTGAAAAGCAGAACTGAATTGGAGGCCACCATGAAATCTGGGACTCTGAGCTTCACCTTTTTGTCGGATCAGGTGGATAGATGGCAGTGGCCACCAGAGTGTCTGTGGGGAAATCAATAAACTAAATTGCATCAATCTTTAACATTTAACAAGAAAGTTACCTAAATAAATTATTGTAGATTTGTATTTTAGGAACTCTCAAAACTTTAAGTTTAGATGAATAAATAGGATGTCTAATCTGGACACGACTGAGTGACTAACATACTTTTTAGTTTGGATATCTTTGATACAGGAATTAATGACTACTGTAGATATTTCCTAGAGATTTCTGTGTGTGTGTGTGTGTGTGTGTGTGTGTGTGTGTGTGTTTTAATTTAGTTGCTTTATAATTGTGAATTATCAAAATGCTAAAGATCACACTCATAAAGCCAAGCTATGCTACATTCTTCCAAAGAGAGCAGTTGAAATTAAATATCATTTGGCCTTTTAAAAAAGTATTTTGTTGGGCTTCCCTGGTGGTCCAGTGGGTTAAGAGTCCACCTTGCAGTGCAAGGGATACTGGTTCGATCTCTGGCACAGGAAGATCCCACGTGCCACAAAGCAGCTGGACTGGTCTGTCCATGTACAAGCCAGCGCTCTGGAGCACATGCGCCCAGAGCCGGTGCTCTGCAACAGGAAAGACCACTGCAATGGGAGACCCACACAGGCCAAAGAACAGAGATGGATGAAAATAAATAAACAAAAGACCAATAAAAGAGGCCAAAACAAAAAAATAAAAATAAAGTATTTTGTTACCTGAATATTTGGTTTGGTCAGTCACAAATTCCCTCCATTCTCATTTAATTTCATGTGGTGGTATCTGTGTTTGATTTACAGTATTTGCACAGTATGGTTATTGGATGGCAAAGATTTGCACTTTGAAATGGGTAGGTTTTGTTCGTCACTCCCTGACGGGGTGGATGGGTTCGTTTAAGTGAGTCACAGGAGAATGCTCTGGGATGACAGGGTGAGTACTGCAGCCAGGAAGGAAGACACTAGATAGTCACGTCTTCTGACGGAGGGGCAAGCCGCCACCCTGCTAGTCACTCTTTCTCCTCAGTTTGAAAAGCAGAACTGAATTGGAGGCCACCATGAAATCTGGGACTCTGAGCTTCACTTTGTCCTTTGGTGGGATGTTTAAAGTAACACGGGTGATCAGGTGGATAGATGGCAGTGGCCACCAGAGTGTCTGTGGAGGAACAGGTCCTCCCAGGGCACACCTGCCCTCCACAGCTGAGTGTGTCTTAAACTGAGGTGGTTTGAGAACAGTCAGACCTTTGACTACCCTTCTTGACTTCTTAATGACACAAGTCTATTTTGAAATTGGACTGTTTATGAGTCTGTATTTTCCATGTGAATGTGAACATTCTAAGTTTTTAGTGAAAAAAAAATTCTTTTTTCATTTTGGCCTCTTTTATTGGTTTTCTATCCATTTATTCTCATTTATCTTTGCTCCTTGGCCTGTGTGGCCCTCTCATTGCAGTGGCCTCTCTCGTTGCAGAGCACCGGCTCTGGGTGCATGCGCTTCAGAGCACTGGCCCGTAATTGGACACACCAGTCCAGCCACTTCACAGTACATGCGATTTTCCTAGGCCAGGGATCGAACTGGTGACTCTTGCATTGCAAGGTGGACTCTTTAACCACTGGACCACCAGGGAAGCCCTAGTGAAAATTTTTTTAGTGAAAGTGTATTTTTTTGAGCAGAAGTGATTGGCATTTTATATTTTAAGTGATGAACTGGACTTTTCAGAGAGATTTTCCTTGTATTCAGAAGTATTGGTGAAAAGGGAATCAAAAAAGATAGCCCCAAGAAAGGCCTCAGTCCTGGGGAGAAGACTCTAGAACATTTTGTCCAATTGCTGCTTCTTAGTTGAAGAGCCTCCTTCTTGAGCTTTCTAGGATTCCCTCCATTCTCATTTAATTTCATGTGGTGGTATCTGTGTTTGATTTACAGTATTTGCACAGTATGGTTATTGGATGGCAAAGATTTGCACTTTGAAATGGGTAGGTTTTGTTCGTCACTCCCTGACGGGGTGGATGGGTTCGTTTAAGTGAGTCACAGGAGAATGCTCTGGGATGACAGGGTGAGTACTGCAGCCAGGAAGGAAGACACTAGATAGTCACGTCTTCTGACGGAGGGGCAAGCCGCCACCCTGCTAGTCACTCTTTCTCCTCAGTTTGAAAAGCAGAACTGAATTGGAGGCCACCATGAAATCTGGGACTCTGAGCTTCACTTTGTCCTTTGGTGGGATGTTTAAAGTAACACGGGTGATCAGGTGGATAGATGGCAGTGGCCACCAGAGTGTCTGTGGAGGAACAGGTCCTCCCAGGGCACACCTGCCCTCCACAGCTGAGTGTGTCTTAAACTGAGGTGGTTTGAGAACAGTCAGACCTTTGACTACCCTTCTTGACTTCTTAATGACACAAGTCTATTTTGAAATTGGACTGTTTATGAGTCTGTATTTTCCATGTGAATGTGAACATTCTAAGTTTTTAGTGAAAAAAAAATTCTTTTTTCATTTTGGCCTCTTTTATTGGTTTTCTATCCATTTATTCTCATTTATCTTTGCTCCTTGGCCTGTGTGGCCCTCTCATTGCAGTGGCCTCTCTCGTTGCAGAGCACCGGCTCTGGGTGCATGCGCTTCAGAGCACTGGCCCGTAATTGGACACACCAGTCCAGCCACTTCACAGTACATGCGATTTTCCTAGGCCAGGGATCGAACTGGTGACTCTTGCATTGCAAGGTGGACTCTTTAACCACTGGACCACCAGGGAAGCCCTAGTGAAAATTTTTTTAGTGAAAGTGTATTTTTTTGAGCAGAAGTGATTGGCATTTTATATTTTAAGTGATGAACTGGACTTTTCAAGAGAGATTTTCCTTGTATTCAGAAGTATTGGTGAAAAGGGAATCAAAAAAGATAGCCCCAAGAAAGGCATCAGTCCTGGGGAGAAGACTCTAGAACATTTTGTCCAATTGCTGCTTCTTAGTTGAAGAGCCTCCTTCTTGAGCTCTTTTCTGCTCAAATTAGGAGGGTTAATGTCTGGTTAAGGAGCTCCATACTTTAATAAAATCACACTTTAAAAAACTATCATTCGTCCGGAATACTTTTATGAATATGAATTATATGTATATTTAATTATTGTGCAAACCTTGAACTCAAATAGTCATCTATACTCATTTTAACAGGCTTGTAATAAAATCAGTTGTGTACGAATTTTGAGTCCATGGAGTATTCTCGTTTATTTTCTGGAACATAAATTAATATATGAATTCATAAGCATCAATTATAAGTCATAAATCTGATCATATGCTATAACTATGTTTCACTGCATACATGGTACCTTAGAATCAAAGTGGTAGGAAGGGATATGAGACAGAGCTTAGACTCATTTGACTTCCTTTAAAAGTGTTGGTAAAGAAAATATATTCTGTTCCTTGCTCTATCCAGAAAGTTTGAAATGCACACACACCGGCTGACTTGTTGAGTTTTCACCTTATACCAGATGAAGCTAAGGTAGTTTATAGTGCATGGATTTGTGGACACTGTGGCACTAGCCTAATTATCTTTGGTTGTTGCACTAATACATTTATTTATTTACTGAAGTATAGGTGACTTACAGTGTTGTATTAATTTCTGCTCTAAAGCAGAGTGATTCAGTTGCACATATATGAATCTTACTTTTTAATAAAAATTTCCAGTATGGTTTATGACAGCACATTGAATACAGCTCCTTGTGCTACACAGTTGGCCCTTGTTATTAGCCACTCTCTCCTTACTGATTTGTATCTGCTAACCCCACAGTCCCACTCCGTCCCTTCCCACCTCCCCAACTGTCCTAACTATCTTAATTCCAAGCTACCAAAGTTTGATCTTCATTTAGCTTTTGTTTTTCTAAATTTAAAAATAACAAAAGCTCTCTGTCTGACATATGGTTAGACCAGTCTTCACTGGCTCAAGGAATCCTTTCTGCTAACTTTCTTTTGCCAGATGATACACCTAAATATCAACTGATGCCATGCTATAATGGCTAAGTGGGTCATTTCCCGTGGACTGGGGCTCACTTGGGAGTATTTTCTGGAACACAGATCTCCAAGGCATGCAGTCTCACAGGTGCACATACCACCTAATAGTCAAGTCCTAATCAATGTGAACAAATCATAAGAATACAATATATAGCCTGCCTGTCCCCTGCTCTTACTAATATGTGAGTACAAATGAACACACTTTAACATTTCCTTCTGAATATTACTAGTTTGGTCTGCAGCCTCTTAGTGGCTGGATGTCTCTCTCTCTTCCTCTTCCCATATTATTCTGTCTCCCATTTTTAAACCAGACCTAAGGTGCATCTCCCAAGGTCTCATTTGTTGGTCTAGACTATGGAATACCCTCTAGAATTCATGGGCTTCAGTAATGGGCCTTCGTAGTTGTGGTGTATGGGCTTAGTTGCTCCATGCCATGTGGAATCTTCCTGGACCAGGTATCGAACCCATGTCCCCTACATTGGCAGGCGAATTCTTACCCACTGTGCTACCGGGGAAGTCCTCCTAGCTGTAGCTACCATAAACACTGTTATGACATGTTCAAAAGTGAAAGAGTTGAGAAGAAAAGGACGAGGGCATGGTTAAAATGAAGAAGATGGTGCGTGTTTGAGCTGGGCAAGGAACACAAGCTAGGCTGGGGCACATGTGTATGGATGGCATGGGGGGGTCTATGTTTGTGGGGACCCTCTACTGTGTACGGGAGTCAGCAGCCTCTCTGTGAGGTGTCTAGCATCGCAGAGGCCAGAGACAGAGGGAAATAACTTGCTGCTGGATAGCCATCCAATGCCATCAGGCCGATGACCACAGAGGCTGTCCTCAGAAGCCCCCGAGCATCTGCACATGCCCAGACTCCTTGGCAACAGCACTTGCCAGAAGAAAGGGCGTATTATGGACTGGCTGCTCACGAGGACGAACCCAGAGGGTCCACAGGGCATTGTACCAACGGGGCGGCAAAATGGTTTGGCTCTATTTGGGGTATCTGCAGAGTCAGATGGGACTTGCTTGAAGTGAGATCAACAGGCTATTTGAGTGGAAAATGTCACAGCTCTGCGGAGGAGGCAGTTTCCACTGTCACATCAGTGAGAGGTGCCAGGTATGATGTTGGCAGTGTAAGGTTTTCAAATAAATCTGCTCTCAGGGGCTATGGCCAGTTCCTTCTGTGTAATCTCTTTAGTACCCTGAGCCGTGGACCGAGTGCTGCACAGACTTCAGCAACACACAGGATTATTTCTTCTAGTGAAATGCCTCTGGGTGCAAGTTCATGCTCAAAGGACAGGCAAGCTTTTCAGACTGGCATCTGTAATTTATTTCAAGTCTTCTAAGCACTTCTGATGCCCACCCTGATAGAGAGCCTTTGACTATAGCAAGTATCAGGACCTGAGACAAATAACAAGTTAAAAGCCAAAGAGATAAAATCCAGATTCCTAAAGGAATCTCCTTTCCAGATTTCCTTGAAGTGGAACTTATCCTTCCATAACCAAATAGAATGCAAACGATGTCACAGATGGGAAAAAAAATATAAAAAGGACACTGCTTTTCTCTGAATAAAATGAATGGCATTTTGAGTTCCTCTTTGCTTCTTTTTTAAAAAAAAGCTTATCACACCATCTGAGCCCAGTGTATGCGCTGGGTTTCTATAATGTGTTTTGCAATGTGGTTAGAGAGTACATATGAGGAACACTGTGTCCGCAGCAATGACAAGAAAGGAGGAGGGGCACATTTCCTTTTCTCCCCTTCCTTTGGTGCTTAGAAAAAGGAAGTTTCAGAGAAGTATGTCAGCTCTAGAATTTTTTCCCTCCCTTCTCAAGAAACAAGTAGCCATTTCCCAGGCTGGTGGTGAGAGAAGGGTTGAATTTCTGATTTATAACTTCTAATGAAGCACCAGCTGTTGGGATTAGGTCCGTGCAGACTGAGCCAGAAACTCGACTTCAGTGATCCCTGTGCCAAAAGACAAGCGTCAGGTGCTCTCAGGCCTCAGCTAGGACTCCCTTTGAGTAGGACAGCTTTCCGTGATTGTAGCAAGTTGGCATTTAGTTGTGTTTTTTGTTTGTTTTTCCTAGGGAGGAAGTAAAATATATGAACATTTTAATATAGAAAGTAGTTGGAAGGCAGTTTCCACTGTCACATCAGTGAGAGGTGCCAGGTATGATGTTGGCAGTGTAAGGTTTTCAAATAAATCTGCTCTCAGGGGCTATGGCCAGTTCCTTCTGTGTAATCTCTTTAGTACCCTGAGCCGTGGACCGAGTGCTGCACAGACTTCAGCAACACACAGGATTATTTCTTCTAGTGAAATGCCTCTGGGTGCAAGTTCATGCTCAAAGGACAGGCAAGCTTTTCAGACTGGCATCTGTAATTTATTTCAAGTCTTCTAAGCACTTCTGATGCCCACCCTGATAGAGAGCCTTTGACTATAGCAAGTATCAGGACCTGAGACAAATAACAAGTTAAAAGCCAAAGAGATAAAATCCAGATTCCTAAAGGAATCTCCTTTCCAGATTTCCTTGAAGTGGAACTTATCCTTCCATAACCAAATAGAATGCAAACGATGTCACAGATGGGAAAAAAAATATAAAAAGGACACTGCTTTTCTCTGAATAAAATGAATGGCATTTTGAGTTCCTCTTTGCTTCTTTTTAAGAAAAAGCTTATCACACCATCTGAGCCCAGTGTATGCGCTGGGTTTCTATAATGTGTTTTGCAATGTGGTTAGAGAGTACATATGAGGAACACTGTGTCCGCAGCAATGACAAGAAAGGAGGAGGGGCACATTTCCTTTTCTCCCCTTCCTTTGGTGCTTAGAAAAAGGAAGTTTCAGAGAAGTATGTCAGCTCTAGAATTTTTTTTCCCCTCCCCTTCTCAAGAAACAAGTAGCCATTTCCCAGGCTGGTGGTGAGAGAAGGGTTGAATTTCTGATTTATAACTTCTAATGAAGCACCAGCTGTTGGGATTAGGTCCGTGCAGACTGAGCCAGAAACTCGACTTCAGTGATCCCTGTGCCAAAAGACAAGCGTCAGGTGCTCTCAGGCCTCAGCTAGGACTCCCTTTGAGTAGGACAGCTTTCCGTGATTGTAGCAAGTTGGCATTTAGTTGTGTTTTTTGTTTGTTTTTCCTAGGGAGGAAGTAAAATATATGAACATTTTTAATATAGAAAGTGCAGTTTTCGAGAAGGACAAGGTATTTTCAAAATAAACATTTTCAGGAACTGGTAAGAGAAAGTAGACATAAAGAATTCAGCATTGCTTCTTTTTTTTTTTTTTTTTTTTAATCTAACTTTATTATTTTTTGGTCACAGGGCATGGGGAATCTTAGTTCCCTGTCTAGGCGTGGAACCTGTGCCCACTGTGGGGAAGGAAGTCCAGCATGTGTTACTTAATAATAGCAACACAAGTTTATGGCCTGAGCTAGAAATTAAAGGCATAGGTTATTGATTTCCAGTCTCTAGATCCCCTTGATTAGGATTGAAAGGAGTCACACAGGTTGTGGACCGATGGCCAGGGAGCCTGTTGTTTAGGTCGTGGGAACATCAGAAATGGGACACCAGTTCCCAGACTCTGCTGTTTCGGGTGGGGTGGGTTTTCTAAAGGCTGCTTCCTGTGAACTCACAAACTCTTCTTGGAATCACACGTCGGCCTTTTGGCTCCTGCTCCATGACTCCTGCCATTGCTGGTGCCTGGGAGGCTTTGGAATACCTAGAGCCCCTGCCACCTTGGCGGAGACCTGCTGGGATCCTGGAGGGTGTGCAAGCTCATACCGCGCATGTGCATGTTCTGCTGGGGCCACAGGCTGTACTGCCGGAAGCTCCAAATGCCTTCCAGGCCTTCTTATCTTGCTTAAAAGGCTCTCTCTAGGACCCGGAGGCAGAGGTAGTGCATGGTAGTGTATGTTTCCATGTTACTCTTTCCATACATCTCACCCACTCCTCCTTCATCCCAATGTCCATAAGTCTGTTCTCTGTGTCTGTTTATCCATTACTTATGCAGCAAACTTTAATGGAGGATCTGGTCCATACCAGACTCTCCACTAGGAGCTGAGGATACAGTGGTGGGCTGAAAGGGGGCAGTGAAAAGCAGTCCCCTTTGCATGGAGCTCACCATTTAGTGGGGCTTCCCCAATAGCTCAGCAGATAAAGAAGCCACCTGCCAATGCAGGGGACCAGGGTTCCAGTCTGGGTCAGGAAGATCCCCTGGCGGAGGTAATAGCAGCCCACTCCTGTATTCTTACCTGAAAAATCCCATGGACAGAGGAGCCTGGAGGGCTACAGTCCATGGGAGTTTCAAAGAGTCAGCCTTGATTGAGCATGCATGCACTGTCTAGTGCATGTAAAAGCACGTTTCTAAACTATACTAATGAGTACATATAATTAAAGCTGAGATCAGTGCTCTGAAGTCAATGAATCAGGCTCATTTCCACGTGTTTCCATTTTTGTCACCCAAAATGCGCTCAGACTGGGTTTCTAGCTCTGATCTATATCCAAGTGCTTAACTAGTAAAGGAATCTCAAAATCTAGAAATATTTACTAGTTATTATGTATTAATGCATATTATATGGGTTCCCAGGTGGCGCTAGTGGTAAAGAACCCACCTGCCAACGCAGGAGATGCTAGAGGCGCAGGTTCAATCCCTGAGTTGAGAAGATCCCCTGGAAGAGGAAATGGCAACCTCCATCGGTATTCTTGTCTGGAGAATCCCACAGGCAGAGGAACCTGGCAAAGAGGGTTGCAAAGAGCTGGGCACGGCTGAGTGCACACAGACACATGCACAGTGCATGTAAATATGTTATATGCTTATTATGTTAATTACCATAATAATAAATTATTATAGTATATAATATCTTATACCTAATGCATATTAATTAAATGTAGAAAAAAATAATTTTTCTATTCATATATTATTAATGAAATTACATTCTCTGATCTAAACACCTATCAAAGAGAAGGACCAGAATATCCCAAACAAAAAGCTGAAGATTAGAATATTTAAAAAGATTTTACAGTCCTAAAAAATGGAGTTTTCAAGTCAATAATTTTATCAGTTTTTACCAATTCTTGTCCACTGTTAAATGAGTGTACAGAGGAAAAGATGGTCTGTTACCTCTCAAGCCTTCCTGCTGGTGTCCTCAGATAAAAGAATTCTCTTAGAATTTCACATTGCCTAAAATTTAGAAAGCATACATTTATTTATATTTCTTCTCAGATTGATGCAATGCCTGGCAGCGAACCGAAACAGAGGGCACTGAATTTACCAGAGCATAATACAATGCCTTTTTTTTTTAAAGGTCGCCACTGTCTCAAAGCTGAGAATGTATGCCCTTGAGGTCTTGCAGAACTGATAATGGATTGGATTCATTACGATTATGATTATTATATGAAAACTCATGTATGGTTTTGAGCCGAGAGAGTGGTGTGCTGGTCAGTGTTTAAACTGGTTCTCTTGGTTGGGGAGCGGGGAGTCTGGATGGGTAGCATTCACCAGTTTTTCTTGTGTGAATATTCTCATCATGACCGATTTCCAGGTACCAAGGTGGTATCGCTGACCACTGATCACGGAATTGTGAAGCAGTACACACAACAGACTTGTCAGCTGGTGTAGGCTGTCCTCTGCCTGCCTAGGGTACATCCACACAGTAGCTTTTTCTTTGTGACATGAACAGGCAAATCTAAGAATTAAAGAAGCAGGTTCTGTAGTGTGACACTCTGTCTCCAACTTTTTGACCTCTTCTGATAATATGAGATGCTGGGTTACAGTTTACCTATAACCAAGGTTGAACAAACTATAGTCACTATTTACTCTATTCCATTTTCTATTCTTTTCTAATTCATTTAAAACTTATTTGTGTAGACACCTGTCAGTGAGTTTAGTCAGTTCTTATTGTTCAGTTGCTAAGTCATGTCTGATTCTTTGCAACCCGTCCTTTACTATCTCCCTGAGTTTGCTCAAACTCATGTCCATTGAATGGATGATGCCATCCATCCGTCTCATCCTCTGTCTCCCTCTTCTCCTCTTGCCCTCAGTCTTTCCCAGCATTAGGGTGTTTTCCAGTGAGTCAGCACTTTGCATCATGTGACCCAAGTATTGGAGCTTCAACTTCACCATCAGTCCTTTCAATGAATATTCAGGGTTGATTTGCTTTAGAATTGACTGGTTTGGAGAGGTCAAAATTACAATGTTTATTACTTGTATTTTAAACACTTAAACATGTTAAAGTGTTTATTTTGGATGGTGTATACTTTATTGTTTTTAAATTCCCTAAATTTATTTATATTTCTTCTCAGATTGATGCAATGCCTGGCAGCGAACCGAAACAGAGGGCACTGAATTTACCAGAGCATAATACAATGCCTTTTTTTTTTAAAGGTCGCCACTGTCTCAAAGCTGAGAATGTATGCCCTTGAGGTCTTGCAGAACTGATAATGGATTGGATTCATTACGATTATGATTATTATATGAAAACTCATGTATGGTTTTGAGCCGAGAGAGTGGTGTGCTGGTCAGTGTTTAAACTGGTTCTCTTGGTTGGGGAGCGGGGAGTCTGGATGGGTAGCATTCACCAGTTTTTCTTGTGTGAATATTCTCATCATGACCGATTTCCAGGTACCAAGGTGGTATCGCTGACCACTGATCACGGAATTGTGAAGCAGTACACACAACAGACTTGTCAGCTGGTGTAGGCTGTCCTCTGCCTGCCTAGGGTACATCCACACAGTAGCTTTTTCTTTGTGACATGAACAGGCAAATCTAAGAATTAAAGAAGCAGGTTCTGTAGTGTGACACTCTGTCTCCAACTTTTTGACCTCTTCTGATAATATGAGATGCTGGGTTACAGTTTACCTATAACCAAGGTTGAACAAACTATAGTCACTATTTACTCTATTCCATTTTCTATTCTTTTCTAATTCATTTAAAACTTATTTGTGTAGACACCTGTCAGTGAGTTTAGTCAGTTCTTATTGTTCAGTTGCTAAGTCATGTCTGATTCTTTGCAACCCGTCCTTTACTATCTCCCTGAGTTTGCTCAAACTCATGTCCATTGAATGGATGATGCCATCCATCCGTCTCATCCTCTGTCTCCCTCTTCTCCTCTTGCCCTCAGTCTTTCCCAGCATTAGGGTGTTTTCCAGTGAGTCAGCACTTTGCATCATGTGACCCAAGTATTGGAGCTTCAACTTCACCATCAGTCCTTTCAATGAATATTCAGGGTTGATTTGCTTTAGAATTGACTGGTTTGGAGAGGGTCAAAATAACAATGTTTATAACTTGTATTTTAAACACTTAAACATGTTAAAGTGTTTATTTTGGATGGTGTATACTTTATTGTTTTTTTAAATTCCCTAAAAGTACTATGACTAAAAGTCCTTTTTGTGTTTCATGTATTTTTTAAAAATCTTTCATAAGACTATAATTTTTCTTCTTTTCCAAACTGTTTTCCCTCAGCATGTTATATCTAAATGCTGATATCTAAATTAGCATTTTGCTTTCTCTGGATCATTTTCGTCTCAGGGCAACATTAAGTTTGGGGACTGTTCATCAAGACTAGTCATGCTTTTTCTGAACAAGTCATTAGGTTGATCTGGTTGCTGTGAGTTGAGTAACAAGCTAATTGGGCATCAGCTGCCTGGACAGTCTCAAGAGCCTCTTTGCTGAATCCCCAAGTCATCTCCCCTCCTCTCCATTGTCCTCATCTTCAGTGAACTTAGAATCAAGTCCAAAACCTTTATCATGGCCAGTAAGCTCTGTATTAGCAGACTCTGCCACAGGCAGTGTGGTCTAATGGTTAGGGGTTTCAGGTTCATGCTTCATCCCTTTCCTTGCTTGCTGTGTGATCCTAGAAACAACTCTTAATCTCTCCCTGCTTCAGTTTATTCATCTTGAAAATGGGGAAATTGGAGTCTTACCCGGTGGTCTAGTGGTTAAGACTCCCCCTTCCAGTGCAGGGGCTGTGGGTTCAGTCCCTGGTTGGGGAGCTAAGGTTCCACATGCCTCACAGTCAAAACATATAAAACATAAGCAATATTATAACAAATTCAATAAAAACCAAAATGGTCCACATCAAAAAAAAAATCTTTAAAGAAAATAAAATATATCAAACACCCTCTTCCAACAACATAAGAGAAGACTCTACACATGAACATCACCAGATGGTCAACACCATAATCAGATTGACTGTATTCTTTGCAGCCACAGATAGAGAAGCTCTGTACAGTCAGCTATATCATAGAGATTGATTTATGATATTGTGTTAGTTTCAGGTGTACAGCAAAGTGATTCACTTATATATCAATATATTGATATGTATATATTTCAAATTCTTTTCCATTAGAGATTATTATCTGGTTTGGAGAGGGTCAAAATAACAATGTTTATAACTTGTATTTTAAACACTTAAACATGTTAAAGTGTTTATTTTGGATGGTGTATACTTTATTGTTTTTTTAAATTCCCTAAAAGTACTATGACTAAAAGTCCTTTTTGTGTTTCATGTATTTTTTAAAAATCTTTCATAAGACTATAATTTTTCTTCTTTTCCAAACTGTTTTCCCTCAGCATGTTATATCTAAATGCTGATATCTAAATTAGCATTTTGCTTTCTCTGGATCATTTTCGTCTCAGGGCAACATTAAGTTTGGGGACTGTTCATCAAGACTAGTCATGCTTTTTCTGAACAAGTCATTAGGTTGATCTGGTTGCTGTGAGTTGAGTAACAAGCTAATTGGGCATCAGCTGCCTGGACAGTCTCAAGAGCCTCTTTGCTGAATCCCCAAGTCATCTCCCCTCCTCTCCATTGTCCTCATCTTCAGTGAACTTAGAATCAAGTCCAAAACCTTTATCATGGCCAGTAAGCTCTGTATTAGCAGACTCTGCCACAGGCAGTGTGGTCTAATGGTTAGGGGTTTCAGGTTCATGCTTCATCCCTTTCCTTGCTTGCTGTGTGATCCTAGAAACAACTCTTAATCTCTCCCTGCTTCAGTTTATTCATCTTGAAAATGGGGAAATTGGAGTCTTACCCGGTGGTCTAGTGGTTAAGACTCCCCCTTCCAGTGCAGGGGCTGTGGGTTCAGTCCCTGGTTGGGGAGCTAAGGTTCCACATGCCTCACAGTCAAAACATATAAAACATAAGCAATATTATAACAAATTCAATAAAAACCAAAATGGTCCACATCAAAAAAAAAATCTTTAAAGAAAATAAAATATATCAAACACCCTCTTCCAACAACATAAGAGAAGACTCTACACATGAACATCACCAGATGGTCAACACCATAATCAGATTGACTGTATTCTTTGCAGCCACAGATAGAGAAGCTCTGTACAGTCAGCTATATCATAGAGATTGATTTATGATATTGTGTTAGTTTCAGGTGTACAGCAAAGTGATTCACTTATATATCAATATATTGATATGTATATATTTCAAATTCTTTTCCATTAGAGATTATTATGATATTGAATATAGTTCCCTGTGTTATACAGTAGATCCTTGTTGCTTATCTGTTTTGCATATAATAGTGTGTATCTGTGAATCCCATAGCCATGATGTATCCCTCTACCTACTTTCCCCTTTGGTAACCACATCATAGAATATCTGTAAGGATTAAGTGAATGGATGCCTAGAAAGGGCTTAGCACAGTGCCTGATATATAGAAAACACTGCACAAATCTTAGCTTCTCTCCTCTTCTCTGTCTCCTTGCCCCTCATCACATACTCCTTTCAGTTCATTTTAGCTGGAGGATCTTTCTTTATTTTTTGACTGTGCTGGGTGGGTCCTCATTACCGCATGCAGGTTTCTCTAGTTGTGGTGCACAGGCTTAGTTGCCCCACAGCATGTGCGATCTTAATTCCTCCAACAGGAATCAAATCTGTGTCCCCTGCATTGGAAGGCAACTTCTTAATCACTGGACCACCAGGGAAATTCCTTTAGCTGAAGGATCTTTACACCTGCTCTTCCTACTACCTGGCAAGTTCTTTCTCTCCATTTTTCACATAATTTAATCCTATGTATTCTTTTTCAAAAAAATAATTTATTGTTATTTTACTTTGACAGAATTTTGTTGTTTACTGCTATACATTAAACCCAAGTCAGTCATAGGTATGCCTTTGAGCCCTCCCTATCCCAACCCTCCAGGTTGTTGCATAGCCCCCATGTAAGTTCCCTTAGTCTTACAGGTTATTCACACTGGTTGGTCTAGTGGTTAAGACTCCCCTTCCAGTGCAGGGGCTGTGGGTTCAGTCCCTGGTTGGGGAGCTAAGGTTCCACATGCCTCACAGTCAAAACATATAAAACATAAGCAATATTATAACAAATTCAATAAAACCAAAATGGTCCACATCAAAAAAAAAATCTTTAAAGAAAATAAAATATATCAAACACCCTCTTCCAACAACATAAGAGAAGACTCTACACATGAACATCACCAGATGGTCAACACCATAATCAGATTGACTGTATTCTTTGCAGCCACAGATAGAGAAGCTCTGTACAGTCAGCTATATCATAGAGATTGATTTATGATATTGTGTTAGTTTCAGGTGTACAGCAAAGTGATTCACTTATATATCAATATATTGATATGTATATATTTCAAATTCTTTTCCATTAGAGATTATTATGATATTGAATATAGTTCCCTGTGTTATACAGTAGATCCTTGTTGCTTATCTGTTTTGCATATAATAGTGTGTATCTGTGAATCCCATAGCCATGATGTATCCCTCTACCTACTTTCCCCTTTGGTAACCACATCATAGAATATCTGTAAGGATTAAGTGAATGGATGCCTAGAAAGGGCTTAGCACAGTGCCTGATATATAGAAAACACTGCACAAATCTTAGCTTCTCTCCTCTTCTCTGTCTCCTTGCCCCTCATCACATACTCCTTTCAGTTCATTTTAGCTGGAGGATCTTTCTTTATTTTTTGACTGTGCTGGGTGGGTCCTCATTACCGCATGCAGGTTTCTCTAGTTGTGGTGCACAGGCTTAGTTGCCCCACAGCATGTGCGATCTTAATTCCTCCAACAGGAATCAAATCTGTGTCCCCTGCATTGGAAGGCAACTTCTTAATCACTGGACCACCAGGGAAATTCCTTTAGCTGAAGGATCTTTACACCTGCTCTTCCTACTACCTGGCAAGTTCTTTCTCTCCATTTTTCACATAATTTAATCCTATGTATTCTTTTTCAAAAAAATAATTTATTGTTATTTTACTTTGACAGAATTTTGTTGTTTACTGCTATACATTAAACCCAAGTCAGTCATAGGTATGCCTTTGAGCCCTCCCTATCCCAACCCTCCAGGTTGTTGCATAGCCCCCATGTAAGTTCCCTTAGTCTTACAGGTTATTCACACTGGTTGTCTCTTTTACATATGGTAGTATATGTTTCCATGTTACTCTTTCCATACCTCTCACGCACTCCTCCTTCTCCGCAATGTCCATGAGTCTGTTCTCTATGTCTGTTTTTCCATTGCTTCTCTGTATATACCTTTATCAGTACCATCTTTCTATATTCTATATATATGTATTAATATACTATATTTGTCCTCTTTTTGACTCACTTCACTTTATATAATAGGTTCTAAGTTCATTTACCTCATTAGGACTGACTCAAATGCATTTCTTTTTACGGCTGAGAAATATTCCGTTGTATATATGTACCACAGCTTCTTTATCCATTCATTAGTTGACGGACATCTAGGTTGTTTCCATGTTCTAGCTATTGTTAAAAAGTGCTACAATGAACATTGGGGTATATGTGTCTCTTTCAATTTTGATTTCCTAAGGGTATATGCCTAATAGTGGGATTGCTGGGTCATATGGTGGTTCAATTCCTAGTTTTTTAAGGAATCTTGATACTGTATTCCATAGTGACTGTATCAGCTTACATTCCCACCAACAGTGCAAGAGTGTTCCTTTTTCTCCACACCCTCTCCAGCATTTATTGTCTGTAGATTTTTTGATGAGGGCCATTCTGACTGGTATGAGGTGATATCTCATCGTGGTTCTGATTTGCATTTCTCTAATAATAAGCGACATTGAGCATCTTTTCATGTTTTTGTTGGCCATGTGTATGCCTTCTTTGGAGAGATGTCTGTTTAGGTCTTTTTCCAATTTTTTAATTGGGTTGTTTGTTTTTTTTGATGTTAAGTTGTCTGAGCGGCTTGTATATTTTGGAAATTAATTCTTTGTTGATTGTTTAATTTGCTATTATTTTCTCCCATTCTGAAGGTTGTCTTTTCACCTTGTTTGTAGTTTCTTTTTCTGTGCGAAGGCTTTTAATTTTAATTAGGTCCCACTTGTTTATTTTTGTCTTTATTTCCATTACTCTAGGAGGTGGGTCATAGAAGATCTTGCTTTGATTTATGTCATTGAGTGTTCTGCCTATGTTTTTCTCTAAAGGTTTTATTGTTTCTGGTCTTACAGTTAGGACTTTAATCCATTTGAGTCTATCTTTGTGTATGGTGTTAGGGAGTTTTCCAACTTCATTGTTTTACATGTAGCTGTCCAGTTTTCCCAGCACCATTTGTTGAAGAGGCTGTCTTTGCCCCATTGCATATTCTAGCCTGCTTTGTCAAGAATAAGGTACCCATAGGTACATGGGTTTATCTCTGAGCTCTCTATCTTTTTCCATTGGTCTATATTTCTGTTTCTGTGCCAGTACCATGCTGTCTTCATGACTGTTGTTTTGCAGTATAGTCTGAAGTTAGGAAGATTGATCCTCCAGCTCCATTCTTCTTTCTCAAGATTGCTTTGTCTGTCCGGGGTCTTTTGTGTTTCCATTTAAACTGTGCTGTTTTTTGTTCTAATTCTGTGAAAAATGCCATTGGTAATTTGATAGTGATCACATTGAACATAGGATGTTTCCATGTTCTAGCTATTGTAAATAGTACTGTATTGAACATTGGGGTATATGTGTCTCTTTCAATTTTGATTTCTAAAGGGTATATGCCTAATAGTATTATTGCTGGTTCATGTGGTGGTTCTATTCCTAGTTTTTTAAGGAATCTTGATACTGTATTCCATAGTGACTGTATCAGCTTACATTCCCACCAACAGTGCAAGAGTTTTCCTTTTTCTCCACACCCTCTCCAGCATTTATTGTCTGTAGATTTTTTGATGAGGGCCATTCTGACTGGTATGAGGTGATATCTCATCGTGGTTCTGATTTGCATTTCTCTAATAATAAGCGACATTGAGCATCTTTTCATGTTTTTGTTGGCCATGTGTATGCCTTCTTTGGAGAGATGTCTGTTTAGGTCTTTTTCCAATTTTTTAATTGGGTTGTTTGTTTTTTTTGATGTTAAGTTGTCTGAGCGGCTTGTATATTTTGGAAATTAATTCTTTGTTGATTGTTTAATTTGCTATTATTTTCTCCCATTCTGAAGGTTGTCTTTTCACCTTGTTTGTAGTTTCTTTTTCTGTGCGAAGGCTTTTAATTTTAATTAGGTCCCACTTGTTTATTTTTGTCTTTATTTCCATTACTCTAGGAGGTGGGTCATAGAAGATCTTGCTTTGATTTATGTCATTGAGTGTTCTGCCTATGTTTTTCTCTAAAGGTTTTATTGTTTCTGGTCTTACAGTTAGGACTTTAATCCATTTGAGTCTATCTTTGTGTATGGTGTTAGGGAGTTTTCCAACTTCATTGTTTTACATGTAGCTGTCCAGTTTTCCCAGCACCATTTGTTGAAGAGGCTGTCTTTGCCCCATTGCATATTCTAGCCTGCTTTGTCAAGAATAAGGTACCCATAGGTACATGGGTTTATCTCTGAGCTCTCTATCTTTTTCCATTGGTCTATATTTCTGTTTCTGTGCCAGTACCATGCTGTCTTCATGACTGTTGTTTTGCAGTATAGTCTGAAGTTAGGAAGATTGATCCCTCCAGCTCCATTCTTCTTTCTCAAGATTGCTTTGTCTGTCCGGGGTCTTTTGTGTTTCCATTTAAACTGTGCTGTTTTTTGTTCTAATTCTGTGAAAAATGCCATTGGTAATTTGATAGTGATCACATTGAATCTGTAGATGATACTTGGTGGCATGGTCATTTTCACAGTATTGATTCTTCCAACCAAGAAATATGGAATATCTCTCCATCTGTTCATGTCATCTTTGATTTCTTTCATTAGCGTCTTGTCATTTTCTGTATTCCCATGTATTCTTTACGTCTCTGCTTAACTGTCACTTCCCAGATGAGCTGTGCTTGACTGCCAGTCAGATACAGACTCCCTGTGATGCTCTCTCATCACAGAACTTACCTTCCCTTTAAAGCCCTGCCACAATTTGTTCTTCTGTGCTTACTGATGTCATGCCAGGAGTCAAAGTGATAAAGGTGGGGATGTAACCTGCTGCTCTGTTGTCAGTGCCCAACCTCAGCTTGGAACAGCACTCTACCATTTGTCTGATCACAGCGGACAGCTTGGGTGTCCAAGTGTTGTAGCCCTTAGCCAACATCAGGAGCAGTTTTTTGGCTGTGCCATGTAGGGATCTTAGTTCCCTGGCCAGGGACTGAGCCTGAGTCCTTTGCAGTGGAAACGTGGAGTCTTAACCACTGCACAACCAGAGAATTCCCATTAGGAGCAGTTTTGAAGCTCCTTGGTTCTATTTTGGCCATTGACATATTCAGTCTTCAAATGCAATTTTAAAGGCACCACACATATCAAATAGTTATTACAAGTACTGTTATACATATATCTCTTTTGATATTTCTTTCCGATAAGAGATTTTTGTCAAGTAACGGGCTCTAGATTTAATTGCATTATAGGAGCAAACACTATTTCATATTCTTTTTAAAATGACTTAGGGCTTCCCTGGTGGTCCGTTGGGTAAAGAGTCCGCCTTGCAGTGCAAAGGGCACCGTATTGATCCCTGGCCTGGGAGGATCCCACGTGCCGCTGTGCGGCTGGACCGGTGTGTCCAATTACGAGCCAGCACTCTGGAGCGCATGCGCCCAGAACCGGTGCTCTGCAGCGAGAGAGGCCTCTGCAATGGGAGGTCCACACAAGCCGAAGAATAAAGATGGATGAAAGTAGATGATGACTTAGAGGCGAAAAAGACTTAAATTTTTTAATCATAGATTTCCAAGTAAATGGGCTAAGAGTTCTATCGAGGTAGATTGTCAGGTTTTTGTCTTTGCTGTGGACTTGAACTTAACTATATGAAGTAAGTTGGAAGCCATGTGAGAAAACAACATAACTAAAATGCATAAAATGAATAAAATCATGCCTAAATGGTGAAAAGAGGCAGTTTTTAGGGCTCTTCCCTGCCAATAACATGACCTGGCACTTGTCTGCTGTTGGAACTTGATTCCAGCACCCCCTTCTTCAAAAATGGCTGTTTTCACCTAAGCTTAGATTTCCATTTTCCCAGTTGCATTTACAGAATGAACTTTTTTGGGGGGTGGAGGGGGAGGAGCGGCTGGGGAGGGAGGGGGGCGGGCGGGCCACTTCTATTGGTCTTTCATTTATCTATTTTCATCCATCTTTGTTCTTTCGCCCGTGTGGGCCTCCCATCGAGGTGGCTTCTGTTGTTGCAGAGCACCGACTCTGGGCGCATGCGCTCCAGAGCTCCGGCTCAGTAATTGGACGCATCGGTCCAGCTGCTCCGCGGCACGTGGGATCTTCCCAGGCCAGGGATGGAACTGACACCCCTTGCACTGCAAGGCGATGTCCTTACCCACTGCACCACCAGGGAAGACCAGAATGAACTTTTTGTATGAAAAAAATGCTGATTTCATTTAAAATATGCGGTTTTAGTAGCAGCTTCATTCCTGCCTTGTTTTTAGGTGCCTTTTCTTGAGATTCTTCTCTCTTCTCTTTTTATTTAATTTTTATTTGTTCCTAAAAATGAGAGGAGAAAATTTAGAAAAAAATAACTTTTATTGCTTTCCTCTTTCTCTTTGTAAGAGGAATACACTGTAGAAAATCCCTCACTACTGATTTGTTATGTTGTACTTAACATTTTCCCTGGAAGTGATCAAAAATTTTTGAGGAACAAGTTAGAGATAGAAATACAGTGCTACAAAGAAACAACAAAATAAGATAAGCATGTTACCTACTTAAACATTTATCTGTTATCAAAATTGCACGTCCTTGATTATATAGCATGTACAGTGAGGGCAAAACACTGTTCTGGTGACTGGCATCAGCTGTGGGGAACTACACAGAATGGCTGCTATTTAATACTTTTTACAGGGAGCGTGAGTCTTTAAGGAAGTAAGTAGATTGCTCTTTGTGTTTATATCTTTTACAGATTTTGCACAAATACACATAATTTCCTCCAAATAGTACCCTGACAATTATCAACAAAATAAAAAGAATTCCAGCTGTAAATTGGAATTTAGAAAAGAATACTAATTTGCAGGGAAACTGATCATGGAGCCTAAGGGAATGGGATTGAATACATGAAGGTTTGCAAGACTAGAGGATAAATTTGCTGGTCTGCTCTAATGACAGGATGATTTCTTGACATCCTCACCTCTACCCTAGCCAAGGCCAGCAGAGCTTTCCCTCTGGTAGTTAGAGTGCTGCTTACT
The DNA here is from genome assembly GCA_022376925.1 of Tragulus kanchil. NCBI lineage: Eukaryota > Metazoa > Chordata > Mammalia > Artiodactyla > Tragulidae > Tragulus > Tragulus kanchil. Next base: position 90,280,802 of record JAIOJX010000031.1, on the reverse strand, counting down.
TGGAAAGAGAACAGCAGAGACCCTAAACTAGTCCCCAGGTCTAAGCTAGTCCCTAAGGAGCCATGGAGAAATGGGCGGCTCCCAGGCTTGGTTTCACCAAATGCACGTGGATTGGGGCCTTTGCATGTCATTAAAAATGAACCCTAGCTAAGAATTCATTGTTCAGACCAACAGATCATATCCTCAGATATTATGACTCTCACTGACTGTTTAAAAAATGTTCATGTGTCACTTCTTTGATGGCACTTCCTGGTTTTGAAACAAAGCATTCAGCACAGTCATTCTGAGTCCAGATTATATGCTATGTTCTTCATAACGACAAAGAATTTGGATTTTCACTTGAATGCTTTTATCTACTAAAAGGTGAAGGAGAATGCTGTAAGACACACCACACTCTAAGAAACATATTTTCAATTTTTCTTTTGTTTTGGTAAAATAGGAGATAAGAGGAATACACTGTAGAAAATCCCTCACTACTGATTTGTTATGTTGTACTTAACATTTTCCCTGGAAGTGATCAAAAATTTTTGAGGAACAAGTTAGAGATAGAAATACAGTGCTACAAAGAAACAACAAAATAAGATAAGCATGTTACCTACTTAAACATTTATCTGTTATCAAAATTGCACGTCCTTGATTATATAGCATGTACAGTGAGGGCAAAACACTGTTCTGGTGACTGGCATCAGCTGTGGGGAACTACACAGAATGGCTGCTATTTAATACTTTTTACAGGGAGCGTGAGTCTTTAAGGAAGTAAGTAGATTGCTCTTTGTGTTTATATCTTTTACAGATTTTGCACAAATACACATAATTTCCTCCAAATAGTACCCTGACAATTATCAACAAAATAAAAAGAATTCCAGCTGTAAATTGGAATTTAGAAAAGAATACTAATTTGCAGGGAAACTGATCATGGAGCCTAAGGGAATGGGATTGAATACATGAAGGTTTGCAAGACTAGAGGATAAATTTGCTGGTCTGCTCTAATGACAGGATGATTTCTTGACATCCTCACCTCTACCCTAGCCAAGGCCAGCAGAGCTTTCCCTCTGGTAGTTAGAGTGCTGCTTACTTGGAAAGAGAACAGCAGAGACCCTAAACTAGTCCCCAGGTCTAAGCTAGTCCCTAAGGAGCCATGGAGAAATGGGCGGCTCCCAGGCTTGGTTTCACCAAATGCACGTGGATTGGGGCCTTTGCATGTCATTAAAAATGAACCCTAGCTAAGAATTCATTGTTCAGACCAACAGATCATATCCTCAGATATTATGACTCTCACTGACTGTTTAAAAAATGTTCATGTGTCACTTCTTTGATGGCACTTCCTGGTTTTGAAACAAAGCATTCAGCACAGTCATTCTGAGTCCAGATTATATGCTATGTTCTTCATAACGACAAAGAATTTGGATTTTCACTTGAATGCTTTTATCTACTAAAAGGTGAAGGAGAATGCTGTAAGACACAACACACTCTAAGAAACATATTTTCAATTTTTCTTTTGTTTTGGTAAAATAGGAGATAAAATTGATGTCAGTGTCTGAGCTTGAAAAGATGATTTTATGATTATTATAAAATAATTAGCAAAAAGAGAACTTAGAAAAAATGAGTATATTTTTCTCTCTTGAGTATAATTTATCAAAATGATTCCTTTCTATGTCTGACTTCGTTAAGTATGATGATCTCTAGGTCCAGCCATGTTGCTGCAAATGACATTATTCCAGTCTTGTTTTTTAAAAAATTACTTTTTATGGCTGAGTAGTATTCCAATGTCATATGGTCTTACTTATATGTGGAATCTAACTTTAAAAAAAAATGACATGGGATTTCCTGGTGGCTCAGTGGTAAAGAGTCCACCTGCCAATTCAGGAGACATGGAATCAATCTCTGGTCTAGAAAGATTCCACATGCCGTGGAGCAACTAAGGCTGTGTGCCACAACTGTTGAGCCTGTGCTCTAGAGCCCAGGAGCCGCAACTACTGAAGCCTGTACCCACTAGAGCCTGTGCTACACAACAAGAGAAGCCATGGCAGTGAGAAGCCTGCTCACTACAACTAGAGAGTAGCCCCTGCCTGTGGCAACGAGAAAGCCTGTGCAGCCATAGAGACCCAGCACAGCCAGAAATAAATAAACCAAATTACCTTTAAAATGATACAAATGAACTTAAAACAGAAACAGACTCACAGATTTCGAAATCAAAAAGGCCAAAAGTATTAAATTAGATGAATCAATCCTCTGACTTTGTTTAAAAAAAAACTGTGGTCATGTGTTCAGTTTTCACCAATCATTGGGGGGGCCATGTCATTAAATGAACCCTAGCTAAGAATTCATTGTTCAGACCAACAGATCATATCCTCAGATATTATGACTCTCACTGACTGTTTAAAAAATGTTCATGTGTCACTTCTTTGATGGCACTTCCTGGTTTTGAAACAAAGCATTCAGCACAGTCATTCTGAGTCCAGATTATATGCTATGTTCTTCATAACGACAAAGAATTTGGATTTTCACTTGAATGCTTTTATCTACTAAAAGGTGAAGGAGAATGCTGTAAGACACAACACACTCTAAGAAACATATTTTCAATTTTTCTTTTGTTTTGGTAAAATAGGAGATAAAATTGATGTCAGTGTCTGAGCTTGAAAAGATGATTTTATGATTATTATAAAATAATTAGCAAAAAGAGAACTTAGAAAAAATGAGTATATTTTTCTCTCTTGAGTATAATTTATCAAAATGATTCCTTTCTATGTCTGACTTCGTTAAGTATGATGATCTCTAGGTCCAGCCATGTTGCTGCAAATGACATTATTCCAGTCTTGTTTTTTAAAAAATTACTTTTTATGGCTGAGTAGTATTCCAATGTCATATGGTCTTACTTATATGTGGAATCTAACTTTAAAAAAAAATGACATGGGATTTCCTGGTGGCTCAGTGGTAAAGAGTCCACCTGCCAATTCAGGAGACATGGAATCAATCTCTGGTCTAGAAAGATTCCACATGCCGTGGAGCAACTAAGGCTGTGTGCCACAACTGTTGAGCCTGTGCTCTAGAGCCCAGGAGCCGCAACTACTGAAGCCTGTACCCACTAGAGCCTGTGCTACACAACAAGAGAAGCCATGGCAGTGAGAAGCCTGCTCACTACAACTAGAGAGTAGCCCCTGCCTGTGGCAACGAGAGAAAGCCTGTGCAGCCATAGAGACCCAGCACAGCCAGAAATAAATAAACCAAATTACCTTTAAAATGATACAAATGAACTTAAAACAGAAACAGACTCACAGATTTCGAAATCAAATTTATGGTTACCAAAGGGCAAACATAGCAGGAAAGGATAAATTAGGAAATTAAGATTGACATTTACACACTACTGTATGTGAAATAGATAACTAAAAATAGACCCACTGTAATAGCACAGGGAACTCTACTCAAAATTCTGTAATAACCTATATGGGAAAATAATTTGAAAAAGAATGGAGATATCTATCTATCTGAACCTCTTTGCTATACAGCTTAAACGAACATAACATTGTAAATCAATGATATCCCAATGTCAAAAAAAGATTTCTACTCATGCCACTGTGACATCTCAGTTTTGGTAAAAAAATTTCTATGGGTCACAGGTCCTAATACTTACTTATGAAAGATTCATATAAGTAAATAATATTGCATCAAGAATTTATTTAGTTAGTTAATAAATATGCTCAATTCACACTTAAAATTTTTAAATAATTAATTGTATAGAAAGAAAGTTGAAGTTTGTTCTTTAAACTACTCCTATTTATAGTCATCAAGCCCTTTGTTAATCTTTAATCATAATAGCTTCTTTGTTTTAAAATGTTTTCATTTTCGCTCAATACATTTCAACACATTTTATTGCCTTGATGTCTTTAATGGTTATTCTATGTAATGACACCCTTTAAATTTTGTCTTATCAGGGAATGTTACAGCTCAGCACATTGGCTGAGTAACCTTTGTCAAGACCCAAGAAATTCTTAGCAATGGAAATTGTGCCTAAGTGATTAAATGTTTAGAAAATAATATGCTATTCCTTTCTTGTAGAAAAACCCCATCATCAACAAGAAGTTCTGAGTTCTGAGATTGCTTCATAAGCCCAGCCTTATGGAATAAGGCTGTATATGGAGAGACACATACATTCTCTCTCTCTCTCTCTCACACACACACACACACACACACTCTTACTCTTGTGGTATTGATGAGGAGCACCCTACTCATTCAGATGACTGACCTATTGACCAGCCACAGCTTCATGGTCACAAATGAGATACTTGTCTAATCAATCACACAAGGTTCAAGAACTTTGGAGGAAAGAACCACCTAAAAATCTTAGATTCAGAATGTTTCCCTTCACTAAGACTATCCCATGGTCAGAAAAGACCCTCTTAGTAACAAACTGTAAATCTGGAAATATGAGTTGTAGTCATCCCCATGGGCTTCTTATCAGATGACAGGATTGGAACATTGTACTTTCGATTCACTTACTTTCTCATATGTGTGTGGTTTATAATTAACATGAGATGTATTGCCTCTAGAAAGTGATAGAGTATCAACTGGGGTTAAACAGATCTGGGCGTGTATTCCAGCTCTGGCCTTTCCCGTGTCTTTGAGTTCAGTCCTCATTTTACCTCTTGGACTCCAGTTTCCATATTCAGCTGGGATGGGTAATCTCTGTTTCTCAGCTTTTTTCTGAGGATTAAATGAGTTAATGTGGGAAAGTGCTTACTTAGCTTGGTAATCAGTAATGGGAAGTATTTTGAAATGGTTAAAATGACTTAGGATCCGTATCCAGGGAAATATAAAGACACAAAGAGCGTCTGCCTCTATATTTTTTGCATTGTGCTATCAATTGCTATCTTTTTTAAAAAAAGTTATTTAGTTTTTAATTGAAGCATAACTGCTTTACAGAATTTTGTTGTTTTCTGTTACATATCAACATGAATCAGCCATAAGTATTATCAGTTGCTATATTGAAGTTCCATGAATGAAACAGACCTCAAATAAGAGACCACTAACTGTCATTTTCAAATGTAAATAAAATTTTAAGCTTTAATAGAAAAATGTAAATATTTCCCTTTAAATGAATTTTAAAATATAATTTGAAAAAAAGTGTATATTTAAATTTTAAACAAATGGAAAAGGTTATATTTTAAATAAAATTTTAAAAATTTAAATAAAACATTTAGAATTTAAATTTATTATTGGACTGCACCAATGTAAATGAATATGTCATATTTATTTATAACAAATGATATTTATTTTACATGACATTTATTTCTTTATTTGGTTGCAGCATGTGGAGTCTTGGGTCTTCCTGGCTCAATGCCTGATCTTTAGTTGTGGCCTGTGTGATCTAGTTCCCTGATCAGGATCAAACCCAGGCCTCCTGCATTCAGAGAATGGAGTCTTAGTCACTGGGGCCCCAGGGAAATACCTAAAATTTAAATAAAATTGAATGAAAGGTTAAATTTTAATAAAATTTTGAAAAAATCAATGTATTGCAGGTAACGAAGATAGGTACATCCACACGACCAATTTGCAACAAATACGATCTGTGACGGATGAAACAGGGCAAAAAGAGGAAAACCCAACTGGTCCACAGCCTGCCAAGAGGACCCACCTGTCGCGGCAGCTAGGAGGCCCCGCAGGCAGCTGGGCGCAGGGGCTGGAGGGGCCCCAGGAGCCCACGTTCGAGTGGGGGGTCCTGAGAACCCTGTCTGAGCAGGACGCACGCGCAGAGCTCTTCCTCCGGAGCTTCCTGCTGTGGGCTGACACCATAGAAATGGTGCGGGTGGCGGGGCACCCCCGCGTGTACAAGTCCGGCTGGGTCTACCCCGTCTACATCTTCAGTTACATTTCTCTTCTCCGAATGATCCTCACTCCCCGGAACCCGCTTCTGAATTCCCTTGGCGTTCTTCTCCAGGATCTACCCTTTATCTTTGTTAGACTGAGTTTAATCATTGTCCTGGGTCACACCCGTACAGAATTGTTAGCTTTTATCAATTGCTATCTTTTTAAAAGTTATTTAGTTTTTAATTGAAGCATAACTGCTTTACAGAATTTTGTTGTTTTCTGTTACATATCAACATGAATCAGCCATAAGTATTATCAGTTGCTATATTGAAGTTCCATGAATGAAACAGACCTCAAATAAGAGACCACTAACTGTCATTTTCAAATGTAAATAAAATTTTAAGCTTTAATAGAAAAATGTAAATATTTCCCTTTAAATGAATTTTAAAATATAATTTGAAAAAAAGTGTATATTTAAATTTTAAACAAATGGAAAAGGTTATATTTTAAATAAAATTTTAAAAATTTAAATAAAACATTTAGAATTTAAATTTATTATTGGACTGCACCAATGTAAATGAATATGTCATATTTATTTATAACAAATGATATTTATTTTACATGACATTTATTTCTTTATTTGGTTGCAGCATGTGGAGTCTTGGGTCTTCCTGGCTCAATGCCTGATCTTTAGTTGTGGCCTGTGTGATCTAGTTCCCTGATCAGGGATCAAACCCAGGCCTCCTGCATTCAGAGAATGGAGTCTTAGTCACTGGGGCCCCAGGGAAATACCTAAAATTTAAATAAAATTGAATGAAAGGTTAAATTTTAATAAAATTTTGAAAAAATCAATGTATTGCAGGTAACGAAGATAGGTACATCCACACGACCAATTTGCAACAAATACGATCTGTGACGGATGAAACAGGGCAAAAAGAGGAAAACCCAACTGGTCCACAGCCTGCCAAGAGGACCCACCTGTCGCGGCAGCTAGGAGGCCCCGCAGGCAGCTGGGCGCAGGGGCTGGAGGGGCCCCAGGAGCCCACGTTCGAGTGGGGGGTCCTGAGAACCCTGTCTGAGCAGGACGCACGCGCAGAGCTCTTCCTCCGGAGCTTCCTGCTGTGGGCTGACACCATAGAAATGGTGCGGGTGGCGGGGCACCCCCGCGTGTACAAGTCCGGCTGGGTCTACCCCGTCTACATCTTCAGTTACATTTCTCTTCTCCGAATGATCCTCACTCCCCGGAACCCGCTTCTGAATTCCCTTGGCGTTCTTCTCCAGGATCTACCCTTTATCTTTGTTAGACTGAGTTTAATCATTGTCCTGGGAACAATCACACCCGTAATGGGCCTTTGTAAAAATGTGCTGGTGACTCTGTCTTACGTTTACTTCAATTACTTAACCAAATTCCGGCCGTTCTCTGCCTTTGAGGCGTCTTTTTAAATAGAAAATATCCTGTTGTCAAACCTCTTTGTTCTGTGCATGCACACATATGTAATCTTTTTTTGGTAAGGGGGAGCTGGCATATGTTTTTTTGTACTATAGAGAGAAATGAAGAATAGATATTAGAGAAAAAAACTATTTTTGAAAACTGTAACATGGCAAATTTTTAAATATATGCGAATTGTGCTAAATTTCAGCAAAGTTAATAGGCTTACAAGTTGGTTTCCCTAAATCTGTAGAAAATGTTAGGAGTTAATTTTGTTCTGTATCCTGTACTTTTTCTAGAAATACCCATCTGTAAAGCATCTTAAAAAATGAGAACATGTGTTCCCAGTAAGCTAGTCCGAGAATGAGATTTTTTTTGACAGAACATCACCAGAATTAGTTTAAATTAATTTTAGGAAATAAATCTGTTATTAATTGAATATGTTTATATTCTGTCAGTACTTTAAAAAGTTTTGAATTGTTTTAGGATCCCCTTCAAATAAGGAATTATGTTCTTTATTCCACCATGGCAACAACTTTTTATGCAATCAGTTGATTTCAGCAGAGAAAGCCATTTAATTTCACAGACATTTGACTCAACTGAATGTAATGAAGTTAAGGTGCCCGTAAGACGTAGATAAAGTTTTATAACAGGAAGCCACTAATTGAAGAGGGAAATTTCAGCTGGGCGCAGGGGCTGGAGGGGCCCCAGGAGCCCACGTTCGAGTGGGGGGTCCTGAGAACCCTGTCTGAGCAGGACGCACGCGCAGAGCTCTTCCTCCGGAGCTTCCTGCTGTGGGCTGACACCATAGAAATGGTGCGGGTGGCGGGGCACCCCCGCGTGTACAAGTCCGGCTGGGTCTACCCCGTCTACATCTTCAGTTACATTTCTCTTCTCCGAATGATCCTCACTCCCCGGAACCCGCTTCTGAATTCCCTTGGCGTTCTTCTCCAGGATCTACCCTTTATCTTTGTTAGACTGAGTTTAATCATTGTCCTGGGAACAATCACACCCGTAATGGGCCTTTGTAAAAATGTGCTGGTGACTCTGTCTTACGTTTACTTCAATTACTTAACCAAATTCCGGCCGTTCTCTGCCTTTGAGGCGTCTTTTTAAATAGAAAATATCCTGTTGTCAAACCTCTTTGTTCTGTGCATGCACACATATGTAATCTTTTTTTGGTAAGGGGGAGCTGGCATATGTTTTTTTGTACTATAGAGAGAAATGAAGAATAGATATTAGAGAAAAAAACTATTTTTGAAAACTGTAACATGGCAAATTTTTAAATATATGCGAATTGTGCTAAATTTCAGCAAAGTTAATAGGCTTACAAGTTGGTTTCCCTAAATCTGTAGAAAATGTTAGGAGTTAATTTTGTTCTGTATCCTGTACTTTTTCTAGAAATACCCATCTGTAAAGCATCTTAAAAAATGAGAACATGTGTTCCCAGTAAGCTAGTCCGAGAATGAGATTTTTGTTGACAGAACATCACCAGAATTAGTTTAAATTAATTTTAGGAAATAAATCTGTTATTAATTGAATATGTTTATATTCTGTCAGTACTTTAAAAAGTTTTGAATTGTTTTAGGATCCCCTTCAAATAAGGAATTATGTTCTTTATTCCACCATGGCAACAACTTTTTATGCAATCAGTTGATTTCAGCAGAGAAAGCCATTTAATTTCACAGACATTTGACTCAACTGAATGTAATGAAGTTAAGGTGCACCAGTAAGACGTAGATAAAGTTTTATAACAGGAAGCCACTAATTGAAGAGGGAAATTTCAGAGGAAAGAATATGTATTTGTGGGAATTTGATACCATCATGAAAGCCAGGTCCAAGCCCTGTTTAAAATTAGTTCAACTTGCAAATACACCAGCCAGTGCATTAATGTCCTATGTGGTAGTGTATAATGGTTATCTTGACATTAAATAATTAGATACAGAATTTATGTGATTTGCTTTCATATATTGGGAACTCCCAGATATGCATAGCAGTGGTTCTCTACTCTATATAAGTTTTCAGATGCTAGAAAGATTTCTGAGAGGCTTGTGCTTGCAGAGTAGTGTTTTACACGGGCAGTGTCTTCTGTGGTTTGTGCTAACAAATAGCTTAAAGAATGGATAGCTGGGGCTTCCCTGGTGGTCCAGTGGGTAAAGACACTGCTTTGCAGTGCAAGGGGCACCAGTTCGATCCCTGGCCTGGGAAGATTCCACGTGTCGCGAAGTGGCTGGGCTGTTGTGTCCAACTACCGAGCCGGTGCTCTGGAGCACATGCGGCCAGAGCCAGTGCTCTGCAGCAAGAGAGGCCACTGCAACGGGAGGCCCACACAGGTCAAAAGAACAAAGATGGAAGTAAAGGAAAGACCAACAGAAGTGGCCAAACAAAAAAAAAAAAAAAAGAATGACTAGCTGAATTTGCCCGCCACTCTGACTCTCCACCAGATCCTCCAGTCTCACTCTCCCACTAGGCTGTATGGTTTTTCCTTATACCGTAAAATAAGGTTCACAGTTGTGTGAACTTTCTGTGCACAGTTTCTGATAGCTTAGTTTCTAGCTTTAGGATGTGGGGAAACTCTTTGACTAGTGTAAACCACAGTTTCTGCATCCAAAAGATGACTTTAATAAAGTTAAATAGTACTTTATAAAACTGAGAGGATTAACTGCAATAGGAAATGTTCTCATTGTATTGCCTGGCTCACTATAATCACTGATAAATGCTAAGTATTTTAATTGGATAAAATCCCCCTAGCAATTTATGTTCTTTATTCCACCATGGCAACAACTTTTATGCAATCAGTTGATTTCAGCAGAGAAAGCCATTTAATTTCACAGACTGATCATTGTGGGTCAATAAGACGTAGATAAAGTTTTATAACAGGAAGCCACTAATTGAAGAGGGAAATTTCAGAGGAAAGAATATGTATTTGTGGGAATTTGATACCATCATGAAAGCCAGGTCCAAGCCCTGTTTAAAATTAGTTCAACTTGCAAATACACCAGCCAGTGCATTAATGTCCTATGTGGTAGTGTATAATGGTTATCTTGACATTAAATAATTAGATACAGAATTTATGTGATTTGCTTTCATATATTGGGAACTCCCAGATATGCATAGCAGTGGTTCTCTACTCTATATAAGTTTTCAGATGCTAGAAAGATTTCTGAGAGGCTTGTGCTTGCAGAGTAGTGTTTTACACGGGCAGTGTCTTCTGTGGTTTGTGCTAACAAATAGCTTAAAGAATGGATAGCTGGGGCTTCCCTGGTGGTCCAGTGGGTAAAGACACTGCTTTGCAGTGCAAGGGGCACCAGTTCGATCCCTGGCCTGGGAAGATTCCACGTGTCGCGAAGTGGCTGGGCTGTTGTGTCCAACTACCGAGCCGGTGCTCTGGAGCACATGCGGCCAGAGCCAGTGCTCTGCAGCAAGAGAGGCCACTGCAACGGAGGCCCACACAGGTCAAAAGAACAAAGATGGAAGTAAAGGAAAGACCAACAGAAGTGGCCAAAAAAAAAAAAAAAAAGAATGACTAGCTGAATTTGCCCGCCACTCTGACTCTCCACCAGATCCTCCAGTCTCACTCTCCCACTAGGCTGTATGGTTTTTCCTTATACCGTAAAATAAGGTTCACAGTTGTGTGAACTTTCTGTGCACAGTTTCTGATAGCTTAGTTTCTAGCTTTAGGATGTGGGGAAACTCTTTGACTAGTGTAAACCACAGTTTCTGCATCCAAAAGATGACTTTAATAAAGTTAAATAGTACTTTATAAAACTGAGAGGATTAACTGCAATAGGAAATGTTCTCATTGTATTGCCTGGCTCACTATAATCACTGATAAATGCTAAGTATTTTAATTGGATAAAATCCCTACAGAGAAAGAGCTTAATGCATTGTTTTAATTTTCCTGCTTTTTCTTTTCTCTTTGCTTACTCTCTGGGAATAATAATTTATATCAAGTCTTTTTAGAAACGAATATATGAAATCTTCAGGTTACCTCAGACTATAATTTTTCATCAAGTAGTATTATGTTTACAAGTGAGTAATCTACTGAATATAGAGTTTAAAGTTGATGTAAGGGGACTTCCTTGGTGGTCCAGTGGCTAAGACTCTTGAGTTCCCAATGCAGGAGACTAGGTTCCATCCTTGGTCAGGGAGCTAAATCCTATAATGCTGCAGCTAAAGACCCAGCACAGCCAAATAAATAAATATTTTTAGAAATGTTAAAATTAAAAAAAGAAAAACTTGATGTAAGTCTTCATTCATCAGGCAATGACATGACCCTCCTAAGTGTTCTACTAGAACCCTAGCTATAGAACTTTTTAAAGACTTCCATCCTGTGTTTGCTTTTCTGAGTTCCCCATTCATCTTTAAATTCCTTAAAGGCCTGAGGAACTCTTATTTAACAGTACATCTTTATCTTCCTCTGTCAGTTTCACAGAAGCTTATAATGCTTATAATTTAAAAAAAAAGGATTTGAAGGTTTCCATTTTTCCATAATTTTTATTAAGAATTTATAAGTAAGTAATTGATTGTAATATTCCTAAATATGAAAATATTTGATGTACATTTATATTTATCTTTGTATTGAAATTTATGGAGTGAGCAAGGCTCAGGTAAATTGGAAAGTATTACTTACTGGAGTTTAGGATACATCTTATATTTCATATTTGAACATGAATGTGCCTGATATTTTGGAAAGTCACAACACTTTGTATAAATAATGAAGGCATGTACTAATAAATCCACGTAGAAGGGAAATTACAGAGTACCTAATTTAATTTAATAGTTCATTTTAAAGGTGTACGCATATTTATAAAGATCAAGTCTATGGTGTTTAATAGGCATTACAGCAAATTATGGTAGCAAAACATTGGTTGTTCTACACTGTGTGATTAAAAGTTATGCTATTAAAATTATGTTGCCATTCTCATTGCTTCTAATGGTTTTTGGTAGTAAGACCCATGTAGCTTTTTTGTCCTTATAAAAAATTATAAAGTTAACTTTACATATAGATTAAAAGTAAATGGAAAGTGAAAAATATACCATGCTAACACTAATCAAAAGAAAGCAGTACTTACATTAACTTCAGACAGACCAGACTTCAAAGGAAGGAAAAATTTTCAAGAAAGTCATTATTCCATAATAATAAAGGAGTCTATTCTCTACAGAGATATAACCACATAAGCCTCAAACCACACAAGGCAAGAACTGAGTAATAGACAAGGCCACTATCATAGCTGGAAATTTCAACACCCCTCTCTCAGAAATGGACAGTTCCAGCAGACAGAAAATCAGTCCAGAGAGACTTGAATTCAACGACACTGTCAATGAATTGGATATAATTGACATTTATGGTCTACTTCACCTCACAACAGCAGAATGCACATTCTTCTCAGCCTCACAGGGAACATTGACCAAGATAAACTACATGCTGGGGCATAACACACACTTTAACTAGTTTAAAAGAACAGAACTAATATAATGTCTTTTCCCATAAAAGAATTGAATTAGGAATCAGAAACAGGTCATAGAAAAATTCCCAATTATGTGGAGATTACACAGTACATTTCTGAATTACACGTGGGTTCGAGGAATAAATCTCAAGAGAAATTAGAGTATATTTTGGAGTAAATAAAAATGAAAATGAACCTTATCCAAATGTGTAGGATTGTAGCAAAAGCAGTGGTTAGAGGGAAACTTAAAGTATTGAATGCACAGATTAGGAAAGAAAGATCTATAGTCAATAAATTATTTAATGTTTCCAGCTTGGGGAACTAGAAAAGAAAAGCAATAATAAAAATCAGAGCAGAAATCAATGAAATTGAAAACAAAATCAATAGAGAAAAATCAGTAGTACCCAAACCTATGCACGTGTGGGAACAGGGGAGGAGATGGGAAATCTCTATACCTTACTCTTCAATTTTATTGTAAACAAAACTGCTCAAGCAAGCAAAAGAGTCTTCTTTAAAAAGTAGTATTTGTTCTACACTGTGTGATTAAAAGTTATGCTAAAATTTGTCAAGAATGTTTTGGTAGTAAGACCCATGTAGCTTTTTTGTCCTTATAAAAAATTATAAAGTTAACTTTACATATAGATTAAAAGTAAATGGAAAGTGAAAAATATACCATGCTAACACTAATCAAAAGAAAGCAGTACTTACATTAACTTCAGACAGACCAGACTTCAAAGGAAGGAAAAATTTTCAAGAAAGTCATTATTCCATAATAATAAAGGAGTCTATTCTCTACAGAGATATAACCACATAAGCCTCAAACCACACAAGGCAAGAACTGAGTAATAGACAAGGCCACTATCATAGCTGGAAATTTCAACACCCCTCTCTCAGAAATGGACAGTTCCAGCAGACAGAAAATCAGTCCAGAGAGACTTGAATTCAACGACACTGTCAATGAATTGGATATAATTGACATTTATGGTCTACTTCACCTCACAACAGCAGAATGCACATTCTTCTCAGCCTCACAGGGAACATTGACCAAGATAAACTACATGCTGGGGCATAACACACACTTTAACTAGTTTAAAAGAACAGAACTAATATAATGTCTTTTCCCATAAAAGAATTGAATTAGGAATCAGAAACAGGTCATAGAAAAATTCCCAATTATGTGGAGATTACACAGTACATTTCTGAATTACACGTGGGTTCGAGGAATAAATCTCAAGAGAAATTAGAGTATATTTTGGAGTAAATAAAAATGAAAATGAACCTTATCCAAATGTGTAGGATTGTAGCAAAAGCAGTGGTTAGAGGGAAACTTAAAGTATTGAATGCACAGATTAGGAAAGAAAGATCTATAGTCAATAAATTATTTAATGTTTCCAGCTTGGGGAACTAGAAAAGAAAAGCAATAATAAAAATCAGAGCAGAAATCAATGAAATTGAAAACAAAATCAATAGAGAAAAATCAGTAGTACCCAAACCTATGCACGTGTGGGAACAGGGGAGGAGATGGGAAATCTCTATACCTTACTCTTCAATTTTATTGTAAACAAAACTGCTCAAGCAAGCAAAAGAGTCTTCTTTAAAAAGTAGTATTGTTGCTGTTGTTCAGTGCCTAAGTCGTGTCTGACTCTTTAGGACCCCATGGACTGCAATATGCCAGACTCCTCTGTCCTCCAATATCTTCTGGCATTTGCTCAAATTCGTGTCCATTGAGTTGGTGACGCTATCTAACCATTTCATCCTCTGCCCACCCCCACCCCCTTCTCCTTTTGCCTTCAATCTTTCCCAGCATCAAGGTCTTTTCCAATGACTCTTTGCATCAGGTGGCCAAAATATTAAAGCTTCAGCATCAGTCCTTCTCATGAATATTCAGGGTTGATTTCCTTTAGGATTGACTGGTTTGATCTCCTTCTAGTCCAAAGGACTCTCAAGAGTCTTCTCTAGCACAATTCCAAAGCAAAAAATGTAGCTTACTTTTAAATATATCAGACTTTAAAAATATGTTTTGCAGATAATATTTGCCAAAGTAATAATATTTGCTTGTAAGTTGGCATTTATGCATACACAAATCTTAATGTTCTAGGATGTACCTATTATCACTAAAAATCTCATAATTTCTCTTGCATTAAAATTGAAATAATGGATTTTCTTTAGAAAATTCTTTCTCTAAACATATTTTTTTTTAATTTTTCTTTTTAAAGATGTAGATTCCTTAGAGAATAGATTTTCCAGAATATTTCAGTAAATAAATATAAAAATTACCTTCTAAATTGCTATGAATTCTAGGTAATGTTACATATTTGATGTAACATTGATGTTACATATTTGCGGATGCCCACTGTTTTTGTGTTTTGATTTCTATCTGTGAAATTTGAGTTACTTACAGATCATAAAAATGCATTTTTTTGTCTTATTCTTCACTTTTTTTCAAATGTTAAATGGGTCAAATAATCTTATAATTAAACTATTTTGTAATGTTAAGTAACAACATTATAAAGAGGTGTGCCATGCCAAACAAAACAAAACATTGGTTCATCAAGTAGTTTGTACATTACAGTAAATGTAATATATTATCTGAAAAGGATTGTAAACTAAAGTCAAATTTTAGATAAATAATCCAGTACAAAGATTTTTGATGACTGCAAAATTAATTACTTTCTATTAAATTGTGAAATCATTATTGGTGTTTTGATGTATTTTGATAAGGTTTGGAAAACTGAAGAATAAGAACATTAAAAACCCCAGTTTTCTGTCTAAAAGTTTTAAGTTTTTACTTCACTGCATCATTATATCTTTTTGTCCTTCTTAGTCAAAATGATCTTGGTATCATTTGAGCACATTTGCCCATTAAAAGGTAGGGATGGTTAAACAAAACAAACTTCTGTATCAGTCACCAGTTTAAACTAGGAGAAATGATGGAATAGGCTACCAAGTAATTTGTTGAGCTAATTTTCTTGGAACTTTTTCAGAATAAAGGAGTCACTAAGGAACTGAGGGGGTGTGAGGTATGTAATATTTGAGAAGAAGAGAGTCTAAGAGGAAATGAAATAGTTTAGCAATTGTCTTACCAATTAGAAAAAAAAAATGAGGATTTCCTTAATTTTATAGAAATACTCCTCTAGCTTGAAGGAAGTGCTAGTTGAAAATAACCATCGAAAGGCTAAGCAAAAACCAGAAACAAAACTTAGTAGAAAGAATGATAAGAGTTGCACTTTATTTTAATGTGATAAGATATACATAACATAACATTTATCATTTTCTTGGACAGTTTAGAGATTTGAAGTGAATTTGCAATGTTGTACAACTATCACCACTATTTTCAAAATGCTGCATCATCTCCAATGGAAACTTTGAATCCATTAGCAATAATATTTATTCTCCCATTCCCAACCAGACCCTGGTAAAAATAGAGGTATTTTTCCTCTCTTTATGAGTTGGCCTATTCTACATTCATCGTAGAAGTGGAATCATGTGGTATTTGTCTTTTGTGTCTGTATTATTATTTGTGCCTGCATCATTTCAAGGTTGAATGTGTTGTAGCAGGTATCAGAATTTCTTTTTTACAGCTTAATAGTATTCCATAATATATATACACATATATTTATACATGCACACACACATATTTATAGTTTATCCATTCATCTATTGATA
This sequence comes from Tragulus kanchil, assembly GCA_022376925.1. Classification (NCBI taxonomy): domain Eukaryota; kingdom Metazoa; phylum Chordata; class Mammalia; order Artiodactyla; family Tragulidae; genus Tragulus; species Tragulus kanchil. Next base: position 90,264,452 of record JAIOJX010000031.1, on the reverse strand, counting down.
GATAATATGTAAAAATATATTGCTGAAAAGGATTGTAAACTAAAGTCAAATTTTAGATAAATAATCCAGTACAAAGATTTTTGATGACTGCAAAATTAATTACTTTCTATTAAATTGTGAAATCATTATTGGTGTTTTGATGTATTTTGATAAGGTTTGGAAAACTGAAGAATAAGAACATTAAAAACCCCAGTTTTCTGTCTAAAAGTTTTAAGTTTTTACTTCACTGCATCATTATATCTTTTTGTCCTTCTTAGTCAAAATGATCTTGGTATCATTTGAGCACATTTGCCCATTAAAAGGTAGGGATGGTTAAACAAAACAAACTTCTGTATCAGTCACCAGTTTAAACTAGGAGAAATGATGGAATAGGCTACCAAGTAATTTGTTGAGCTAATTTTCTTGGAACTTTTTCAGAATAAAGGAGTCACTAAGGAACTGAGGGGGTGTGAGGTATGTAATATTTGAGAAGAAGAGAGTCTAAGAGGAAATGAAATAGTTTAGCAATTGTCTTACCAATTAGAAAAAAAAAATGAGGATTTCCTTAATTTTATAGAAATACTCCTCTAGCTTGAAGGAAGTGCTAGTTGAAAATAACCATCGAAAGGCTAAGCAAAAACCAGAAACAAAACTTAGTAGAAAGAATGATAAGAGTTGCACTTTATTTTAATGTGATAAGATATACATAACATAACATTTATCATTTTCTTGGACAGTTTAGAGATTTGAAGTGAATTTGCAATGTTGTACAACTATCACCACTATTTTCAAAATGCTGCATCATCTCCAATGGAAACTTTGAATCCATTAGCAATAATATTTATTCTCCCATTCCCAACCAGACCCTGGTAAAAATAGAGGTATTTTTCCTCTCTTTATGAGTTGGCCTATTCTACATTCATCGTAGAAGTGGAATCATGTGGTATTTGTCTTTTGTGTCTGTATTATTATTTGTGCCTGCATCATTTCAAGGTTGAATGTGTTGTAGCAGGTATCAGAATTTCTTTTTTACAGCTTAATAGTATTCCATAATATATATACACATATATTTATACATGCACACACACATATTTATAGTTTATCCATTCATCTATTGATAGATACTTGTGTTACCTTTTACCTTTTGGCTACTGTGAATAATACTGCAATAGACATTGGTGTACAAACATTTGTTTGAGTTGTTGTTTTCAGTTTTTGGGTATCTACCTAGGAGTGAAATTGCTGGATCATATGGCAATTCTACGTCTAATGGCTCAGGGATAGGACAAACATTTTTTCCAGCGTGGCTATACCATTGTTCAATTCACTGAACATGGAATAGCTTTCTTTTTTTTTTTTTTAAGCTTTCTATTTATTTAGGTTTTCTTTAATTTCTCTCAGCAGTGTTTTGTAGTTTTCATTGTAGACATCTTTTACCCCCTTAGTGAAATGTATTCCTAAACATTTAATTCTCTTTTGATGTTATTGTGAATAGAATTGTGATATTTTTAATGGTATTGTGAGTAGAACTGTTTTCTTAATTTTCTTTCAGATTTTTTGTTAATAGTGTATAGGAACACAATCAAATTTTGCATTTTGATTTTGTGTATTTCTATATTGTTGTATTTGATTGTTAGCTCTAGGAGGTGGCTTTTCAGCGGGGGTAGAAGCTTAGGAATTTTCGCATATAGAATAATGTCATCTGTGAAGAAAGATACTTTTACTCTTCTTTTTTTTTTTTGACTTGGATGGTTTTATTTATTATTTTCTTGCCTATTTGCTCTGGCTGGAACTTTGCTTACCATGTTGAATAAAAGTCGTGAAAGCAAATAAATTCTGAAAGAGACAGGAACATTAGACCACCTTACCTGCCTCCCGTGAAACCTGTATACAGTACAAGGAGCAACAGTTAGAACTGGACATAGAACAACGGAAAATTGGCAAGGTAGTACATCAAGACTGTATATTGTTACCCTGCTAATTTAACTTCTATGTAAAGCACATCATATGAAACGCTGGCTTGGATGAAGCACAAGTTGGAATCAAGATTGCTGGGAGAAATGTCAATAACTTTGGATACACAATGTGACACCACCCTTATGGCAAAAAGCGAAGAGGAGCTAAAGAGCCTCTTGAGGAAAGTGAAAGAGGAGAGTGAAAAGACTGGCCTAAAACTCAACATTCAAAAAACTAAGATCATGGCATCTGGTCCCATCACTTCATGGTAGATAGATGGGCAATCAATGGAAACAGTGACAGACTTTATTTTCTTGGGCTCCAGAATCACTGCAGAAAGGTGACTGAAGCCACGAAATTAAAAGATGCTTGCTCCTTGGAAGAAAATTATGACAAACCTAGACAGCGTATTCAAAAGCAGAGACATCACTTTGTTGACAAAAGTCTGTATAGTCAAAGCTATGGTTTTCTCAGTAGTCATGCGTGGATCTGAGAGTTGTACCATAAAGAAGGCTGAGCACCAAAGAATTGATGCCTTTGAGCTGTGGTGTTAGAGAAGGCTCTTGAGAGTCCCTTGGACTGCAAGGAGATCAAGCCAGTCAATCCTGAAGGAAAATCCTGCAAGGAAATCAACCCTGAATATTCATTGGAACGACTGGTGCTGAAGCTGAAGCTCCAAAGCTTTGGCCACCTGAGGTGAAGAGACGGCTCATTGGAAAAGACTCAGATGTTAGAAAAAATAGAAGACAAAAGGAGAAGGGGATGACAGAGGGTGAGACGGTTGGTTGGCATCACTGAGTCAATGGACATGAGTTTGAGTAGGCTGCAGGAGATGATGAAGGACAGGGAGCCTGGTTTGCTGCAGGGGTTGCAAACAGTTGGACATGACTGAGTGACTGAACTGAATACGAACCATGAAATTGGGAACTTTGCTTACCATGTTGAATAAAAGTCGTGAAAGCAAATAAATTCTAAAAGACGGAAAACCTTACCTGCCTCCCGTGAAACCTGTATACAGTACAAGGAGCAACAGTTAGAACTGGACATAGAACAACGGAAAATTGGCAAGGTAGTACATCAAGACTGTATATTGTTACCCTGCTAATTTAACTTCTATGTAAAGCACATCATATGAAACGCTGGCTTGGATGAAGCACAAGTTGGAATCAAGATTGCTGGGAGAAATGTCAATAACTTTGGATACACAATGTGACACCACCCTTATGGCAAAAAGCGAAGAGGAGCTAAAGAGCCTCTTGAGGAAAGTGAAAGAGGAGAGTGAAAAGACTGGCCTAAAACTCAACATTCAAAAAACTAAGATCATGGCATCTGGTCCCATCACTTCATGGTAGATAGATGGGCAATCAATGGAAACAGTGACAGACTTTATTTTCTTGGGCTCCAGAATCACTGCAGAAAGGTGACTGCAGCCATGAAATTAAAAGATGTTTGCTCCTTGGAAGAAAATCTATGACCAACCTAGACAGCATATTCAAAAGCAGAGACATCACTTTGTTGACAAAAGTCTGTATAGTCAAAGCTATGGTTTCCTCAGTAGTCATGTATGGATGTGAGAGCTGGACCATAGAGAAAGTTGAGCACCAAAGAATTGATGCCTTTAAAATGTGGTGCTGGAGAAGGCTCTTGAGAGTCCATTGGATTGCAAGGAGATCAAGCCAGTCAATCCTGAAGGAAAATCCTGCAAGGAAATCAACCCTGAATATTCATTGGAACGACTGGTGCTGAAGCTGAAGCTCCAAAGCTTTGGCCACCTGAGGTGAAGAGACGGCTCATTGGAAAAGACTCAGATGTTAGAAAAAATAGAAGACAAAAGGAGAAGGGGATGACAGAGGGTGAGACGGTTGGTTGGCATCACTGAGTCAATGGACATGAGTTTGAGTAGGCTGCAGGAGATGATGAAGGACAGGGAGCCTGGTTTGCTGCAGGGGTTGCAAACAGTTGGACATGACTGAGTGACTGAACTGAATCACCGTTCAGAACACATGAGTCCAACACTTGGAACACAGGTTCCTCATGGGTTATACTGGTTCTGGAATGCTTCACCAAAAAGCTGTCACCTGCCACAAAGGTAGGGAAGTGGAAGATGATGCCACAACCCAAGGAGAGACTGAAATTCACTGAAATTTATCAGCCTCTTCATCAAGCCCTCCACTGGATTGCTCCCAAGTTTCTACTAGTGTCTAGAGTTCTAAAATAGTTACTCTAGATAGTTTCTGCCAATTTAGTAGGTGTTGAAGTGGGATGATGGATTTCTAAAGCTTCTGATTCCACCATCCCTCCCACAAGAGCTCAATTTCTTTTTTTTTTCTTGGCCCTTACTAAATCTTTTAGTAAGGTTAAGGGCATGGGGTAAATTCTTTGTGGGACAATAGGCCTCCTATTGTTTCAAAATCACAGATTCTACCACTGATCCTGGTTGGCCATATGACACATTTTATGCAATTAAAAAAAAAAAACAAACCCTAAATGTGAGTGTAGAGAGAATTCAGTTAAGTTTTGTCTGTTTCTGAAATTAATGTAAATCCAAATTAGGCCAAAGTATCTGAATTTGTATAATTGATTTACATTTACAAGCCATGAATATCTCATTAAAAATTTTTTTTTCTCATGATAAATCAGTGAAGCAGTGTTTTAGAGAGAAACGGTTTGTTTCATTTGCTGTGTTTTGAAACCAATCTTTGTCAGTGAAACGCTGGCTTAATGAAAAAGAAGTATTTTTCTTTTGGTGGCCTACATTTTCACAATATTTTTCGTCCTTTCAGAATAATCTTAAGTTTAGAATGTTAAAAAAAAATGAGTAAGAGAAGCATATCACATTTCTTATTAAGAAGCAAAGTTTATAACTTTATCACAAAGATGGTGAACCTTGGAGTTTTCCACTTGAAGATGAGTGTTGAAACATATACATTACTATATATAAAATTAGACAGTCAGTGGAAATTTGCCATATGACACAGGGAGCTTATCCAGTGCTCTGTGACAACCTACAGGGGTGGGATGGGGTGAGAGGAGGGAGGTTCTTGAGGGAGGGGACATACATATGCCTATGGCTGGCTCATGTTAATACATGGCAGAAACCAACGCAATAATGTAAAGCAATTATCCTCCAATTAGAATAAATTTAAATTAAAAATAAAATCAGTAAAATTTCAAAAAATATGTTGTTTTCAGCATCTTCCTTTTGTTTGGCTACTGTTTCTCACACTCTGGCTGTGAACTGGCTATCTAATTACTGATATCTGTTTCAAAATGTTCTTCATACTTTACTTCTGAAAAATAACACAATAGATCTGCAGGGTTAATCTGGTGCACCATGAAAGTCGTTTCTGTCTTTTTTTAAAAAGAAAGTATACCACTTATCATGTGATGAATATTCCCCCCTTCAACCAAACAGAGAGACTTCCTTCTAGCAAGAGGACCCTTGAGAACCTGAAGAGGATTACAATTGTTGAGGATGGGCAACCGGCCTTTACTGCAAATGCTAGATCTCTTGACAACTTTCTAGAAAAACACGTCTAGAACTACTCCTGTTATAGCTGAACTTCTTTTTTAGGATTGAAAAGTGAAAGTGTTAGTCGCTCCGTCCGATCTGACTCCTTGTGCCCCCATGGACTGCAGCCCACCAGGCTTCTCTGTCCATGGAACTCTCCAGGCAACAGGAGTGCAGTGCATTGCCATTGCCTTCTGCAGGGGATCTTCCTGACCCAGGGATGCAACCCAGGTCTCCTGCATTGCAGGTGGATTCTTTATCATCTAAGCCACCAGTCCAACAAGTAGAGAAGTGTGAAGCGTTAGTTGCTCAGTTGTTTTTGACTCTTTGCCACCCCTTGGACGGTAGCCCACCAGACTTCTAAGTCTCTTTTTTATTTTTCTTCAAACTCCACCTGAAGTTGCTTTTGAAGTTTTCAAAGAAAAAAAGTAAAATCTAAACAAGAAACAGGGAGACTGAGGGGGATCTATTTCATCCCTTAAGAAGACGCTTCCACCAGAAAACTATCCTTTAAAAAAAGATTATTTATTATCTTCGATGTAATGCCATATTGGTATAAATCAGGATTTTAAATATTATTATTATTTTGGCCACCGTGTGGCATGTGGGATCTTCATTCCCTAACCAGGAATTGAACCTGTGTCCCTTGTGATGAAAGGGCAGTCCTAACCACTGGGCTGCCAGGGAAGTCCAGAAAATGGCCCTCTTTATAGCCTGCCATTTCTGCCATGTTCAAGGGCTTGTCTGCTGAAGTTCCCTGGATTTCGCTGCTCCCCAGATGGAACCTCACTTCTCCAGCCCAGGTAGGGACCTCCTGCTTGCCCTTCCCGGCACCAGAGCAGGGCCGGGAGGTCCAGGGAAGTTTCACTTCCCCCTCTTCCCAGCAGGCTGGCTCAGGCTCCTAATTTCTCACTGGTGCCCTGTCGCCTCCCCCTCTTCCTCATCCCTCTCCCACACGTGTCCCTCTCTCCCCTTCCTCTGTGCCTGTTCTTCTCAGAAGTTAGCTTACAAAGCAAAGTTGTAACTTTGAATTCCTGTTTTTTCCAGCCCCTCTCATGTGACAGGATATCTCCTTAGTGGAGGTTTTCCCTAATTTCAGCAGCTCTTTAAAAGTGGGCGCTTCCTCCGCGCTCCTTTTCAGCTGGGCAGTTCTGAGAAGGGCGGAGGGGCCGCGGGAGCTGGCCCTCACCGTCCTGGTCCTGCCTGCGCTCTTCTCTCCATCCATCCATGGACGAAAAGGATCGGCTCTGGACCATGAGGCTCTACCTGCTCCTGGCTCTCCTCTCCCTGCTTCCTGTGGCCGCGCCGCTTCTGGGTAAGTGGAGCCTGAGGCGGCAGCTTCCTGAGCTGGGGGCCTGGGGTCCAGGGGCACCCCTCCTATGGGGGTCAGTGATAAAGGATTGCTTCCACACCTGCGTGGAGGAGGAATCGGGACCGCAGCACCAGCAGCTCTGCAGGAAGCTCCGCCGGGTCCCCAGGCCTGGAAGCTGGGCACCGGAGGGGGCAGATGGCCCCTCCTCAGGTCAGTCGGCCTGACCTGAGCCCTGCAGAGCCGCGCCCTCCTCCACCTCTGGTCTCCCACTGCCACTTTTCTGCTATATTCTTAGAGGACTTTCCTCTGTGGTTGGCGAATTCTTGTTTTCAATTTGAGTCCAGCGCCTACCAATCTCTTTGGAGTGTTTCTGACCACAAGGCGAGGAGCACGGCTGGCTAATGTTGGGTCACATATGATCCCCCAAAGAGTCCCTGGAAATTTGACAACTCACCTTTTTTTCTGTGAATGCACTTTTTTTTTTTTTTTTTTTTTTTTAGTTTTCTTTATCGGAGTTGATTTATAGTATTGTTTTGGTTTTAGATGTAAAATGAATCAGTTATACATATACATATATTCCGTCTTTCTTAGATTCTTTTCTCATGTAAATCATTAGAGACTACTGAGTAGAGTCCCCTATGGTGGGCAGCGGGTTCTTTTTAGCTTTGTATATAGTCCTGTGTATATGTCAATCCCAGTGCATCCCTGCCCTCCTTACCCACTGGTAACCATAACTTTCTTTTCTACACCAGTGACTCTCTGTTTTGTAGATAAATTCATTTGTACCCCTTTTTAGCTTTCACATATAGTCAATATCATATATTTGTTTTTGTCTGACTTACTCAGCAGTGAATGAGCCATTCTGATCATTCCCAGTTTTTATTGCTAGAGTGTGAGTGCAGTGCTAAGTTTCTTCAGTTGTGTCTGACTCTTTGCTGCCCTATGGACTGTAGCCCCTCAGGCTCTTCTGTCAGTGGGATTCTCCAGGAAACAGAGAGTTCATCCTTATCAGTGTTCTACAGTGATCCTTATCTCTGTTCTACATTGTTCAAACTTATTTATCCCTATTCCTCCATCCCTGCCCCCGCCCTTTTTTCTTGGAAATCAATGATTACTCATAAGGAACAGACTCAGAGCTTTCCAGAAGCCCCTAGACAGTATGGAATCTCTCTCTTCTGTTTGTTTAAACTCAACTGCTTTACCCTTGGAATGAGAACTCCTGGAGGAATTTTTATTTCCAGCTTTCTTTTGAGAAGGAGATAGGTGGGATTTCAGCTTTGAAATTTTGGATTCCTGATCCTCCCGTCTTTTCCCCGAAATCAGCAAATACCATTTGCACCCCACCTGTGCCCAGGGTGCTCCAGGCCTCCTGTCATGTTGGAGGCAGGTGCGGGGCAGGGGTAGTGGGGGTGGCAGGAAGCGGGGGTGGTGGTGGGGGGGCGGGGGGGGGGAGGACATGGGTGAGACCAAAACTTGACCCCCAGGAAGCTTCCCAGGGAGAGTGTTTGGTCACCAAAACAAATCATGGAGGCCATGAAGTAGGAGATAATGAAAACACAAGCGAAGGCAGTATGGTGTGCACCCAGTCCCTGCCAGGCAGCTACTTACTTTCTTTGAGCCTTAGTTTTCTGTATATAAGCTAAGAACATCATATGTCCACAGTTGAGTCCCCTATGGTGGGCAGCGGGTTCTTTTTAGCTTTGTATATAGTCCTGTGTATATGTCAATCCCAGTGCATCCCTGCCCTCCTTACCCACTGGTAACCATAACTTTCTTTTCTACACCAGTGACTCTCTGTTTTGTCGATAAATTCCTTTGTCCCCCTTTTTAGCTTTCACATATAGTCAATATCATATATTTGTTTTTGTCTGACTTACTCAGCAGTGAATGAGCCATTCTGATCATTCCCAGTTTTTATTGCTAGAGTGTGAGTGCAGTGCTAAGTTTCTTCAGTTGTGTCTGACTCTTTGCTGCCCTATGGACTGTAGCCCCTCAGGCTCTTCTGTCAGTGGGATTCTCCAGGAAACAGAGAGTTCATCCTTATCAGTGTTCTACAGTGATCCTTATCTCTGTTCTACATTGTTCAAACTTATTTATCCCTATTCCTCCATCCCTGCCCCCGCCCTTTTTTCTTGGAAATCAATGATTACTCATAAGGAACAGACTCAGAGCTTTCCAGAAGCCCCTAGACAGTATGGAATCTCTCTCTTCTGTTTGTTTAAACTCAACTGCTTTACCCTTGGAATGAGAACTCCTGGAGGAATTTTTATTTCCAGCTTTCTTTTGAGAAGGAGATAGGTGGGATTTCAGCTTTGAAATTTTGGATTCCTGATCCTCCCGTCTTTTCCCCGAAATCAGCAAATACCATTTGCACCCCACCTGTGCCCAGGGTGCTCCAGGCCTCCTGTCATGTTGGAGGCAGGTGCGGGGCAGGGGTAGTGGGGGTGGCAGGAAGCGGGGGTGGTGGTGGGGAAGCGGGGGAGGGAAGGACATGGATGAGACAAAATCTTGACCACCAGGAAGCTTCCCAGGGAGAGTGTTTGGTCACCAAAAACAAATCATGGAGGCCATGAAGTAGGAGAGATAATGAAAAACACAAGCGAAGGCAGTATGGTGTGCACCCAGTCCCTGCCAGGCAGCTACTTACTTTCTTTGAGCCTTAGTTTTTCTGTATATAAGCTAAGAACATCATATTACTTGTCCCATCAGTTGTTACAATGATTCAGCGAGATCGACTATGTAAACTATTTAGAATGTAGAATGACTCAGAATAGTCGCTTCCTAAATGTTAGCTATTCATAGCAGTGACTTTTTTTTTTTCCCATGGCAGCCATCAGTTGCTCAGTGCAAACAGGATAATCAGCATTGAAAGGAGATGTTTTCCTAGAAACAATGCAGAGGGAGGAATCCTGGAACCTGAGTAGATATTTTATCCCTCGTTGTTGTTTGGTCACTAAGTCATGTGGGCTGTAGCAATGCCAGGCTCCTCTGCCCTTGGGATTTCCCAGGCAAGTTTACTGGAGTGGGTTGCCATTTCCTTCTCTGGGGAATCTTCCCCACCCAGGGATGGAACCTGTGTCTCCTGCCTTGGCAGGTGGGTTCTTTACCACTGTGCCACTGGGAAGCCAATATTTTCCCTGAGTCCTGGCTTCAAGGTGCATCTTGAATAAGTGAATAAGGAGGAGTGTGACAGGGTGGTGGGCTCCATATCACTCTGGTCTTCATCTTGAAAGACTGCCTTGTGGAAGAGGTGTTACATCCATTCTCCTGGGATGAACCATAATACAAAAGAATATGAAAAAGAATGCATGTATATATATCTGAGTCACTGTTCTAGAGGAGGAACTAACAGAACATTGTAAATCAACTGCACTTCAATAATATATATTTTTTAAAAAGAGAACACACAGAAGGTAACCTGTAAGGAAAGAAAAAAAAATCAAACGCACTCAACTTCAGTTAAAGACAAAATCCCCTGTCTTCAAAGGGACATGGAAGTCACAATGATGACAGTGATCCTACAACCTGGTTTCTAAGACTGAATCTTGAGCAGCTAAGGAAGAACCAGGAGGTCACGGAGACACTTGGGGAGTTGAACAGGAAGAATGTAGCCTCTTCAGTGGATGTGGTCTGCACGGCAGAGAAGGAGCAGAACTGATACAGATGTGAGAATAACGGGTGTCCTTTTGGTGACCATCAAGCACTGTTGAATGGAAACATCATATATTGGGCTTCCCTGGAGGCTCAGCTGTAAAGAATCTGCTTGCCAATGCAGGAGACACGAGTTCGATCCCTGAGCTGGGAAGATCCCACATGCTGCAGAGCAACTAAGCCCGAGAGCCACAACTATCAAGCCTGTGCTCTAGAGCCTCGGAGCCACAACTATGGAGCCCATGTGCCGGAACTATGGAAGCCCATGTGCCTGAGAGCCCAAGTTGCACAATAAGAGAATTTGCCGCAGCAAGAAGCCTGCTCACCTCAACTAGGGAGTAACCCCCACTCCCTGCAACTAGAGAAGAGCCAGCAGCAGCAGTGAAATTCCAGTAGAGCCGAAAATAAAAACATAAATTAATTTTTTAAAAAGAAAGATCAGGGCTTCCCTGGTGGCCCAGTGGGTAAGGACACCACCTTGCAGTGCAAGGGGTGCCAGTTCGATCCCTGGCCTGGGAAGATCCCAGGTGCCGTGGAGCTGCTGGACGGATGTGTCCAATTACCAAGCCGGAGCTCTGGAGCGCATGCGCCCAGAGCCGGTGCTCTGCGACAACAGAGGCCACTGTGATGGGAGGCCCACACGGGCCAAAGAACAAAGATGAATGAAAAATAGATAAATGAAAGACCAATAGAAGTGGCCCACCCACCCCCCTCCCGCCCACCTCCCCACAAACAAGAAAGATCATCATATAGTTATATTGATCCTTAGGGGGAGCTAGTGGAAGTCATGTAGAATAAAAATGAGAGTAGAAGGAGACAGGAAAGCAAGTGCCCTTTCAAAAAGAATGGAAACTGACATAGGAGACATCATTGTAGGATGTGTGTATGTGCTCACTGATTCAGTTGTGTTGGGCTCTTTGTGACCCCGTGGACTGTAACCTGCCAGGCTCCTCTGTGCATGGATTATTCTGGCAAGAATACTGGGGTGGGTTGCCATTTCCTCCTTCAGGGGATCTTTCAAACCGAGGGGCTGACCCTACATCTCCTGCAGCTTCTGTGTTGGCAGGTAGATTATCGACCACTTGAGCCACCTGGAAAGCCCTCGTTGTGTGACATAATCTTCTAATTATAAACCAAGTTAAGGTCATGGAGCCCTTTCACATCCCTACCCACTTTAATTAATTGCTTTCAGATCCTTAATCAGATCTTTACAACAATCCCATGAGGTGGGATGTTTGGGTATTACTATCCACCTTTTACTATGTGGAGAAACTGAGCCTCAGAAGTCAGCTAGCCAGTAAGGACCACAACCAATTCTTGACTGTGGTCTTGTGACTTTGAGGCTAAGAAGTAGACATAATTTACTAGTTGGAGTGTATTAATCAGGAAGATATAAACCTGGTTCAAAACATCAGTATGTCAAAGAAGGACTTAGTCCCTCTTTTTGCATCAATTATTCAGGCTTTTTGCTTGGAAGTGGGAAAGCAGACACTAACATTTGAGGGTTTACTCTCTGCAAAATGATTTTTTAAAAAAGCTGGGTGTTTTGCTTAAGTTATCTCATTTAGGAAGTTCACAACAACTCTGTCAGAGAGCATTCTTGGCCTCAATTTACAGATGAGCATAGTGAGACTAGAATGATTAATTTAACTGAGGCGGCACAGCTAGGACATGGTGGAGCCACAAGTGATTGTGACTTTGCTGGCCTGGAAGCACATACCTCTTTCCACCGCATCCCCTTTAAACTCTGGGCTCTCTGTCCTTCTGTCTCTCTTTGCTACAGTTCTCTGTTTTTTCCTAGTTTCATTCTGTTCTGGACCATTTCACATTGCCTCCAAGACTGATTGTCCCCAATTAATGATAAGGGCATTGTCCCCAAGAATGATACTAATGTGTATCAAGCAATTTTTGTGTGTCACAAAATGTTCTCAGCACTTTATTTTGATGATCTCATTTAATTCTCACACAATCAGCAGTCCCTGTCTTTTCCTCCTCCTTCTTCAGTGGAGAAAGGCAGCACAGAGTAGCTTAGATACTTGATCAAGGTCACTCAGTAAGCAGGAGACCTCTGATTATGTCACAGTCAGGTGGAGGACACCAAACAAAGATTAATGAGCATGCTAATCAGTGGCAGAAGAAAAATTGTGTAGTCTCAGCTTCTTACCGAGAGGGTTTGCTTGTAAGTGCAGGAGGCTGGCTTTTGAGGCTGGAAAGCCCTCGTTGTGTGACATAATCTTCTAATTATAAACCAAGTTAAGGTCATGGAGCCCTTTCACATCCCTACCCACTTTAATTAATTGCTTTCAGATCCTTAATCAGATCTTTACAACAATCCCATGAGGTGGGATGTTTGGGTATTACTATCCACCTTTTACTATGTGGAGAAACTGAGCCTCAGAAGTCAGCTAGCCAGTAAGGACCACAACCAATTCTTGACTGTGGTCTTGTGACTTTGAGGCTAAGAAGTAGACATAATTTACTAGTTGGAGTGTATTAATCAGGAAGATATAAACCTGGTTCAAAACATCAGTATGTCAAAGAAGGACTTAGTCCCTCTTTTTGCATCAATTATTCAGGCTTTTTGCTTGGAAGTGGGAAAGCAGACACTAACATTTGAGGGTTTACTCTCTGCAAAATGATTTTTTAAAAAAGCTGGGTGTTTTGCTTAAGTTATCTCATTTAGGAAGTTCACAACAACTCTGTCAGAGAGCATTCTTGGCCTCAATTTACAGATGAGCATAGTGAGACTAGAATGATTAATTTAACTGAGGCGGCACAGCTAGGACATGGTGGAGCCACAAGTGATTGTGACTTTGCTGGCCTGGAAGCACATACCTCTTTCCACCGCATCCCCTTTAAACTCTGGGCTCTCTGTCCTTCTGTCTCTCTTTGCTACAGTTCTCTGTTTTTTCCTAGTTTCATTCTGTTCTGGACCATTTCACATTGCCTCCAAGACTGATTGTCCCCAATTAATGATAAGGGCATTGTCCCCAAGAATGATACTAATGTGTATCAAGCAATTTTTGTGTGTCACAAAATGTTCTCAGCACTTTATTTTGATGATCTCATTTAATTCTCACACAATCAGCAGTCCCTGTCTTTTCCTCCTCCTTCTTCAGTGGAGAAAGGCAGCACAGAGTAGCTTAGATACTTGATCAAGGTCACTCAGTAAGCAGGAGACCTCTGATTATGTCACAGTCAGGTGGAGGACACCAAACAAAGATTAATGAGCATGCTAATCAGTGGCAGAAGAAAAATTGTGTAGTCTCAGCTTCTTACCGAGAGGGTTTGCTTGTCATGAAGTTGCAGGAGAGGCTGGCTTTTTGAGGCTGACAATTTGGAGAGAAAGGGAAAGATGGTGAGTAGAGTGGCAGATGGTAATGGAACCCAGGACATAGGGGTGGGAATTGGAAGGTGGAGGGAGAGCGCCTAAGATGGGAGTGGACGAACCGGGGAAGAGTCCACATAGTCCTCTCTTTAGGGAGGGAGACAGGAAGTTTGCAGAGTTCCTTACTCTCAGATGGCTTTCTTCCTGCAGGCATAGCCTGTATTGGATTCACACTTGCACCTCCCTCAATAGCCAAATTGTTGTTTAGTCACTAAGTTGTGTCCAACTCTTTAGACCCCATGGACTCCTCTGTCCTTGGGATTTTCCAGACAAGAATACTGGAGTGAGTTGCCGTTCCCTTCTCCAGGGGATCTTCCTGACCCGGGGATTGAACCTGAGTCTCCTGCATTGCAGGTGGGCTCTTTATGAGTGAGCCACCTGGGAATCTCCACTAGCCAAACACAGTGGCTTAATTTAGTAGATTCTCTGGGTATTTGATGAATGAATGAATGAAGGATCTAAGAGGAAAACAAAATCATTCTCATTTTTTTCCTTTGTCCTTTTGTTCAGTATAACTAAACCTAATCATAAGATTCTTAGCTCCCCGCCTCCACCCCTAGCACTCATAGTGTTATTTGTGTGCATGTATAGTGGGTGCATAATAAATATTTTACTTATACACTTTATAAAGTGTATTAATTTAATTTTAAAGCTTAAACTTAATTTCAGTTCTTTGGAGACACATTTGTGGGGTGTGCATTCCCTTGAAGGGCTACTGAGTAGATTCGTGGTTTGGTCAGCTCAAGGTAGTGACCCCTGACAAGAGCTTGGGTGAAGTAGTTTTGGCAGCCAGCTCCTTGGCCAAAGAGGCAGAGCATCAAAGTGATGTAATGTTAGATGCTCATCTCAGTGGTAGACAGGCAGCACAGAGTAGCTTAGATACTTGATCAAGGTCACTCAGTAAGCAGGAGACCTCTGATTATGTCACAGTCAGGTGGAGGACACCAAACAAAGATTAATGAGCATGCTAATCAGTGGCAGAAGAAAAATTGTGTAGTCTCAGCTTCTTACCGAGAGGGTTTGCTTGTCATGAAGTTGCAGGAGAGGCTGGCTTTTTGAGGCTGACAATTTGGAGAGAAAGGGAAAGATGGTGAGTAGAGTGGCAGATGGTAATGGAACCCAGGACATAGGGGTGGGAATTGGAAGGTGGAGGGAGAGCGCCTAAGATGGGAGTGGACGAACCGGGGAAGAGTCCACATAGTCCTCTCTTTAGGGAGGGAGACAGGAAGTTTGCAGAGTTCCTTACTCTCAGATGGCTTTCTTCCTGCAGGCATAGCCTGTATTGGATTCACACTTGCACCTCCCTCAATAGCCAAATTGTTGTTTAGTCACTAAGTTGTGTCCAACTCTTTAGACCCCATGGACTCCTCTGTCCTTGGGATTTTCCAGACAAGAATACTGGAGTGAGTTGCCGTTCCCTTCTCCAGGGGATCTTCCTGACCCGGGGATTGAACCTGAGTCTCCTGCATTGCAGGTGGGCTCTTTATGAGTGAGCCACCTGGGAATCTCCACTAGCCAAACACAGTGGCTTAATTTAGTAGATTCTCTGGGTATTTGATGAATGAATGAATGAAGGATCTAAGAGGAAAACAAAATCATTCTCATTTTTTTCCTTTGTCCTTTTGTTCAGTATAACTAAACCTAATCATAAGATTCTTAGCTCCCCGCCTCCACCCCTAGCACTCATAGTGTTATTTGTGTGCATGTATAGTGGGTGCATAATAAATATTTTACTTATACACTTTATAAAGTGTATTAATTTAATTTTAAAGCTTAAACTTAATTTCAGTTCTTTGGAGACACATTTGTGGGGTGTGCATTCCCTTGAAGGGCTACTGAGTAGATTCGTGGTTTGGTCAGCTCAAGGTAGTGACCCCTGACAAGAGCTTGGGTGAAGTAGTTTATTTGGCAGCCAGTCTCCCAAGATTGGCCAAAGAGGCAGAGCATGAGACCAGAAGGAGGCAACTGGTCCAGGGTGGGTCAAGGAGCAACGGAGCCCCTTGGACAGATGAGCTCAGCCTTGCTGGGTGCCTGGGTGACTAGGTAGAATGTGTGTCTCAAGGTCATCCTGCCCAGATGCCAGGACTGGGGCTGTCTATTCCTCCATCCCTCTGGTCTCTGGTTAAAGGCTGCTCCTAGGAGGTGTTGTTCTCTGGCCCTCTGGCCTTTGCAGTGGGTGAAGGAGGCTCTGATGGTCAGAAAACACTCCCAGGCCCAGAGATGTGGAGCTGCCCCTGAGGAGTGGGGCTGGCGTTCACTGAAATGGCAAGGGGCAAGAACAAGCAAGTGGGTCTCTGGCAGCATCAGCTACAAAATGCCCACTCATTTCCTTCTCATCCAGCTTCCTGGTCTTCCAAAAGTTATTAGTTACTAGCGTCTATGTTTTCATGTCACCCACCCTCCCTCTCCCACCTTGGTGTTCAGATGTTTGTTCTCTGTGTCTCTATTTCTGTTTTGTAAATAAGATCATTTATACCGTTTTTTTCTGGATTCAACATATATACATTAACATACTATATTTGCTTTTCTCTTTATGACTGATTTCACTCTAGGTCTATTGCTGGTGGCTCAGATAGAAAAGAATCTGCCTGCAATGCAGGAGACCTCATTTGACCCCTGAGTTGGGAGGATCCGCTGGAGCGGGACATGGCAACTCACTCCAGTATTCTTGCCGGAAGAATTCCATGGACAGAGGCTGTAGTCCATGGGGTTGCAAAGAGTCGGACATGATTGAGTAACTAACACTTTCACAGGTCCATCTACGTCTCTACAAATGACCCAGTTTCATTCCTTTTTATGGCCAGACATTAGCCATTTTTAACTGGAGACATTGTGTGGAAACTTCTTGCTTCTTTCCTAAATGTATTTTGACCTTTGGTATTTCTTCCTCTGAAGTGTGGGCTCCGAGTATCACAGAACTTGTCCCTAGTTTGTCTTTGCATTGTCACCAGCAGGGTGCCTAGTACCTATTTGTTGAAAAATAAGAGATTAGTAAAATCGAGTTGAGATGGATGGCGGGTGTCTTCAATTCGGTAAATGCATTTATGATGTATAAGTACCATCTATCCTCATTTGTTCAGCTTTGCAATATTTCTGTTACAAAAAAAAAAACATAGTAAAGACAACAAAATGTTGGTCTGATTCATTGTAACAAAAATGTCTTAAGCTGTCTTTTGGTCAAGGTCTTGAGTCACTTTCAGAGGAAGATAGATGACATTTTAAATCAGATTCATTGCACAGAGACAAGTGATATAAGCAAAACTTCCATGCTGATGAGTCAAGGAGAAGAATAGCGTATGAATGCAGGATCATAAAGCGATAATTTTACATTTCCTCGTATTGTCTGGCAGAAGCAATATCAAACTTGCACTGCTTCCTAGTGTCAAAGATAAATAAAGGAAACAAGAAGAGATAAGTTTGTACTGAAATAAAAGCTTTTCATTTGCAAATACTTCTGTTATAAAAATTTATAAATTGCTCTTTGAGAAAAATAAGCTTTCAGGGTAAGAAGTCATATGAAATAGATCCATCATCATGAATCAAGCAATAAATAAAAGAGATACCTGGGTTAATACTCAGGAGATGCTTCAGATTTAATAACTATGCTGTTATTCATTCAACCAATATTTATTGAAGGACTATTAGGCTCTAAAAAGAGAGAATTTGGAAGAGTATTTGGATTGGAAGAGTATGTCTTTCTACTCAGGGAATTTGCATTCTAGTAGGGACACAAACAAAACATAAATAAGCAAAATTTTAAAGAGATTTCTTGTAAGGTGGTTATGAATATCCTATAGAACATAAAAATAAAATTAGAGTTCTTAGCTTGCTAAGGAGTTGGCGATTGAGTTGAAACCTTAATGAGTATTTCAAAAAGAGGGAACTTGAAATCTGAAGTCTGTAAAGTGAAAATGATCTTTAAGTTTTTGAGGAACAGAAAGGCTTTGTGGCTGGACAGTGATGAGTGAGAAGGAAGAGGCGAGGAGGGGAGAGCAGGAGCAGCCCCTCTGTATGGTGCGTATCTAGTGAGTGGTGACACGAGACTCCAGGTTTCTGTTCCTGTGTGTGCGGTGCTGCTTTTGAAGGGTTTACATCTGGGAAGAGATGTGGTAAAAACAGAGTCTCTTCTAACCTGGAGAACCTCTCCCCAGAAGTAGAAGAAAAAGAAAGTCATTTATTATTGAACGAGTATTCAGGCAGAATGTGATACGTAATCAAAGTTAGTCACTGAGCCATGTCGGACTCTTTGTGACCCCATGGACTGTAGCCTGCCAGGCTCCTCTGGCCATGGAATTCTCCAGGCCACAATACTGGAGTGGGTTGCCACTTTCTTCTCCAGGGGATCTTTCTGACCCAGGGATTGAACCCAGGTCTTCTGAATTGCAGGCAGATTCTTTACTGTTTGAGTCACCAGGGAAGCTCTTTGGGTGTCTGTTAAAGAGACTGCAAAAACAGAGAAATTGGATCCTTTTACATGGCCAGGTAGAAGCATTTCAAGGCATTAAGTAGGTTTTGCAAGCTGGGGTCAGGTGACATGTTAAGCCTGTCTAACCCAGGAAACTGGGAGGTCAGGTGTTCTCTCCGATGATTCCATTTCAAAGAGACGAGAATCAGAACAAGGGCATGTTGGCGTGGTCTTGGATGTGGCAGTGGAAAGGGAGAGAAAAGACTGGATTTGGCAGTATGTATCAGTTGGGTTCTCCAGGGAAACAGAACCAACAGGGTGTGTGTGTGTGTGTGTGTCTGTCTGTCTGTCTCTACCTCCACCTCTCTCTGTGTGCCTCTCTGTCTCTCTGTCCATCGTCTATTAATATCTTAAGAGAGAGAGGTTTATTTTAAGGAATTGCCTCATGCAGTTGTGGATGCTGACAGGTCCAAAATCTACAGAGGCAGACTGGCAGGCTGGTAACTCAAGAAAGAGTAGATATTGCAGTTCAGGTCAAAAGACAGTCTAGAGGCAGAATTTCCTTCCCACTGGGGTACCTCAGTCTGTTTATTCTGAAGGCCTTCAACTGATTAGATAAGGCCCACCCATAGTATGGGGTATAATCTGCTTTACTAAAAGTCTACTGATTTAAATGTTAATCTTATCTAGAACAAGGGCTAAAAAAAAAACTTCTCCAACCAACTTTCACAGCAACATCTAGGCAGGTGGGTGGCCAATTATTTGGATCCTTTGACCCAGCCAATTCAACATATGAAAGTAACCATTGTGGTATATTTTTGGATAGAGGTTATCATTTTGTCCTAGAAAGTGAAGGAATGCTGGGAATCTAGATGACTCCTAGGTTTTTGGTTTATGAATCTAGGTGAATGATGGTGGCCGTTGATGAAAAAGAATGTTGAATATTTGCTCATGAAATGCCATCATAGTTAAAGTTAAGATGGAACTACAGATGAAAATTAAGCACATGAAATAAAAGTCAAGTGAGTATAGAAACCTCTGAAAGAGGAACACTATTCTTGCCTAAAGACTTCCGAACACCTTACTTTAAATGGCTGGTTACCAGTTAGTTGGTTGACTGAATTCAGACAGTAAGTGTTGGTCTCGTGACAATACAATCAAATGGCTGGAGTAGGAAGTGGAAGATAGATTTCTTCTTAGGATGGTACTGAGGAAAATTATGTGAAATGTGCAAGATAAGTCTAGATAGGAAAACAACAGGTGCAATGGCCAACACAAATTCAATGTGGTAGTGGTGGTTAGTCACTCAGTCATGTCTGACTCTTTGTGACCCCACGGACTGTAGCCTGCTAGGCTCCCCTGTCCATGGGGATTCTCCAGGCAAGAATACTGGAGTGGGTTGCCATGCCCTTCTCAAGGGCAAATTAAATGTAAAGGGCGATATAGATAAGTCTACAAATATCTATGGCAACATTTTCAGAGTTCAATATCACTTTATTTGATTGACATTTGTGTATGGTACATTATCCATTTAAAGAACATTGTATCTTCCTATTTCCTGGGTTTTACTGTAAGCAAAACACAGTATTATTAAAATTTTAATTTTATTACCAATGCACAGAGTTACTCATATTGCCACACAAAGATTAAGCTTGGGAAGGGCTTCAGTTAGAGGGGGGGAGATTGCGTTGACACTGCATGTTCTGTTGACAGACGTCAACTCCAAAGATGCCAACAGAAGCAGATGTTCTGAATTCAGGCTCAAGTGAGTCCTGATTCCAAGAAGTGGAACCAGCAGACATGGGGAACTTAGCCAAAGAATCTAGGCAGAGGTTCAGAGTAGCTCTGAATTAGGAACCCAGGCAAGAGAGAGGCAGGAGGTCTCTGACAAGTGGAGACAGGAGCAGTTATGGCAGGAGAACATAGTCTTTTGAGGCCAAGATCCATTACGACCTCAAAGTTGATGGTCCAAGACTGATCTCAGAGTGTAAGGTGGTGCCAAACCCCAAAACCCACAGGGATGGTGAGGACAGAACAGAAAATAGAATTTGGCTTGTGAAAGTCCTTTGTAAACAGCAAAGGGCTGTCTTAGTGGTACTATAACTACTTTGACAATTTCACTGGGATGACTTGATTAAAATTGGGATTAGCAGATGTAGACTATTGTATAGAAGGAAAAAATTGGGATAATGCACAAGAAGTTAAAAACTACATGAAATAAAAGTCAAGTGAGTATAGAAACCTCTGAAAGAGGAACACTATTCTTGCCTAAAGACTTCCGAACACCTTACTTTAAATGGCTGGTTACCAGTTAGTTGGTTGACTGAATTCAGACAGTAAGTGTTGGTCTCGTGACAATACAATCAAATGGCTGGAGTAGGAAGTGGAAGATAGATTTCTTCTTAGGATGGTACTGAGGAAAATTATGTGAAATGTGCAAGATAAGTCTAGATAGGAAAACAACAGGTGCAATGGCCAACACAAATTCAATGTGGTAGTGGTGGTTAGTCACTCAGTCATGTCTGACTCTTTGTGACCCCACGGACTGTAGCCTGCTAGGCTCCCCTGTCCATGGGGATTCTCCAGGCAAGAATACTGGAGTGGGTTGCCATGCCCTTCTCAAGGGCAAATTAAATGTAAAGGGCGATATAGATAAGTCTACAAATATCTATGGCAACATTTTCAGAGTTCAATATCACTTTATTTGATTGACATTTGTGTATGGTACATTATCCATTTAAAGAACATTGTATCTTCCTATTTCCTGGGTTTTACTGTAAGCAAAACACAGTATTATTAAAATTTTAATTTTATTACCAATGCACAGAGTTACTCATATTGCCACACAAAGATTAAGCTTGGGAAGGGCTTCAGTTAGAGGGGGGGAGATTGCGTTGACACTGCATGTTCTGTTGACAGACGTCAACTCCAAAGATGCCAACAGAAGCAGATGTTCTGAATTCAGGCTCAAGTGAGTCCTGATTCCAAGAAGTGGAACCAGCAGACATGGGGAACTTAGCCAAAGAATCTAGGCAGAGGTTCAGAGTAGCTCTGAATTAGGAACCCAGGCAAGAGAGAGGCAGGAGGTCTCTGACAAGTGGAGACAGGAGCAGTTATGGCAGGAGAACATAGTCTTTTGAGGCCAAGATCCATTACGACCTCAAAGTTGATGGTCCAAGACTGATCTCAGAGTGTAAGGTGGTGCCAAACCCCAAAACCCACAGGGATGGTGAGGACAGAACAGAAAATAGAATTTGGCTTGTGAAAGTCCTTTGTAAACAGCAAAGGGCTGTCTTAGTGGTACTATAACTACTTTGACAATTTCACTGGGATGACTTGATTAAAATTGGGATTAGCAGATGTAGACTATTGTATAGAAGATGGATAAGCAATAAGGCCTACTGCATAGCCTAGGGAACTATATTCAATATCCCTGGATATACCATAATGGAAAATAATATGAAAACAGATTATATGTATGTATACTCGAATCACTTTGCTGTAGCAGAAATTAGCACAATATTGTAAATCAATTTGTTGTTGTTCAGTTCCTAAATTAGCTCTGACTCTTTGCAACCCCATGGGCTACAGCATGCCAGGCTTCCCTGTAAATCAATTTCTACTTCAATAAATGAAACAGAATAAATTGAAGCTGAAACCAAGTGTGAAAAAAATAACAAGCTCATTTAGCCATTCTGTCCAACATCTGTAATACTATACCAGCTCATTTTTGAAAGAAGCTTTTAAGTAGAAGGAATGTAGTTAAACTTCATAAAAAGTGTTTAGTTTATATCTGTGCCATGAAAATAGTCAGTTCTTTTCAGCTGTCTATTAAAAAATAGACAAAGAAAATCTTTACATGATCAAACATGAATTCAATTGTGATTTAAAGGACACAAATATGCTTACCAGATCATTTTATTCTTTTTTTTCTTTCTCTTTTTTCTTTTATAGAAAAAGAAAGTTGAGTTTTGCCAGCTATAAACTATGCATGCATATTTGTTTAAAGTATCACCCCCCCATTACAAGCATAAAAAACACTGTTATTCGTAAAGTTACTCTCATAAATGTTACCTTACAAGATACAAAGACTTAATTTACTCAACCTTTACTACAAACTTCACAGATTATTACAGCTTTCAAACCTGTTTTATTTTCTTATTGTTATACAAAGGTCAGGTTGAATATGCCAATGAAATGAAAGATGCTAGATATCTGAATTGCCCATTGTTGGGTGGGAAAAAAAAAAAAAAAACCTCTCCTGTTGCTCAGACCTGGGCTTCCCACAAGACTCTTAGCTCACAAATTTGATGGACATTAAATGAAGATAAACATTCCTAAAATAAAATTGATTTTTTAGATGCAAGAAACCTTTCCAGTGTTATAAGTAGAATAATTGTGTATAGCTTTTATCTATCTCAAAGAAGGTAGGGATAGTCAGACTTCAAAATTCTGTGCTAGGACACACAAGTATTTAATTTTATACCTTACTGTATTCAATCCCAAATTTGTTTTTCTCAGATGAGTATTATTTCTTCTTCTTTTGTGTCTGCGTATGTGTGTGCTCATGCTTAGTCGTGTTCAACTCTTTGCAACCCTGTGGACTGTAGTCCACCAGGCTCCTCTGTCCATGGGAATTTCCAGGCAAGAATACTGGAGTGGGTTGCCATGCCCTTCTCCAGGGGATTTTTCTGACCCAGGATATAACCCATGTCTCTGGCATCTCCTGCATCGGCAGGTGGATTCTTTACCACTAAGCCACTTGGGAAGCCCCCTTTTATGTTTACTTCACTACAGTTCATATACATTTAAGGCATTTGAGTCTTTTCATAAGGTTTCTTGTCCACACTAGGATATCTTGAAGATTTCCAGTCCATTGCTGTCAGCTGGTAGCCATGTGCTTGTGAGAGTTCCCTCAAGTCAGTCTCTCTCCAGTTTCAGGGATCCCCTGGAGGGAACTGAGTTGGCTCAGGAAGAGTCAATTCATCCCTTTTTCTGTGGTCATAGGTCTTTAAGGGACATGGAAAGATTGAGAACTTATTTTTCTTTACATTTTTACTGTATTAATAATGCGATAGTTTTAGGTAGACAGCAAAGGAGCTCAGCCACACATATACATGTATCCATTCTCTCCCAAACTCCCCTTCCCTCTAGGTGGCCACGTAACATTGAGCAGAGCTCCTTGTGTTACACAGTAGATCTTGTTGGTTATGCATTTAATAGAGAACTTTTGACCTAAAATATTGTCCTTGTCCTGTGTTTCCCACTTAAACATCCTTTCTTTGCTTTTTTGACAGACACTAGGCAATTTTTAATATACAATGAAGATCACAAGCGTTGCGTGGAAGCATTAAGTCCCAGTGCGGTCCAGACTGCAGTGTGCAACCCGAACACTGAGGCTCAGAAGTTCCGATGGGTGTCTGAATCCCAGATCATGAGCATTGCATTAAAATTATGCTTAGGTGTGCCATCAAAAACTGACTGGGTTCCTGTCACTCTGTATGCCTGCGACTCCAAGAGTGAACTTCAGAAATGGGAGTGTAAGAACGACACGCTCCTGGGAATCAAGGGAGAAGATTTATTTTTTAACTATGGCAACAGACAAGAAAAGAACATTATGCTTTACAAGGGATCGGGTTTATGGAGCAGATGGAAAATTTATGGAACCACTGATGATCTGTGCTCCAGAGGTTACGAAGGTAAGAAGCTTGGAATCTTTTTATTTTTGTCTGTCCAGGCTTACTCATCCTCTTAGTTGGAAACTAATTCAAGAAAATGAGCATTCTTATTTGGTCTCTACTAGAAATATTAATTGATTACTTTTGAAGTTGGAACAATTGTGTGTTCTTGTGAGTGAATAAAGGTGGTAGAGAGTCCTGAATGATACTTTAGCTCTTTGTGATTAACGGGAAGACATTAATAAAAAGTTACTAATGTTTTTTGACAGCAGTTACTGGTTTTAGAAATTACTTTTGCCAGTGGTCTTTAATTCAGAGTCTTCCATTTAACACTGTATAATTGTCGTGATAAATGAATTTAAACAAATGTTTCTTTTCTTTTAGTTTAAGTTGTCTCTGAACAAATGATCCCTGGAAAAAACATTTTTATTAACTCAGATTGCATAAAATCTTGAAAGTTTGGGCTTCTGAATGTTTCTAATTTATTTGTTACCTTGTGGGTATTTAGAAACATTATATAATAATCAGAAAGTTAGCAAAGTTGAAGAATTCGCTTGTAAATTAACCTTTGGCATGTTTAGTCTGCTAGAAAATGGTAGCACCATTGGGAAAGGAAATAACTTTGTATGTATTTGGTTCCTTCAGCTCTTGAAGGTGAATAAAATCAGAGTAGCTAGTCTTCTCCCATTGTGACCAAATTTCACTTTCTGGTGGCTGCACACAATAAGATAAAACAAAAACAAACGAGAATTTGAAGCCCTTTACAAAGGCCTCTTGAGTCAGATTATCTGACCATGTTCCAGATTGGGACACTTGGTTGTTGTGAAGTGTTATCTAGAACAACCTCAAGGTCAGAGAAAGAGTGTGCCTTCTGGCACAAGAGATTAACCTGTGTCCAAAGTTACTGTGTTTCTTAGGCTGCAAAGTTTAGTTGAAATTGGCTGACGGCAGTTGTGCCAAGCCTCAGAGTTCAGCTCTTTGCAAGACAATGATTTATCAGCTTTCCATTTTCTTTCTATGTTCTATAAAGAGATAGACATGGCTTCCATGGTAGCTCAGTGGTAGAGTTCCCCTGTCAATGCAGGAGACACAGGTTAGATCCCTGATCCAGGAAGATCCCACGTGCTACAGAGCAACTAAGCCCGTGAGCCACAACTATGGAGCCTGTGCTCTAGAGCCTCAGAGCCACAGCTATGGAGCCCATGTGCCCTAGAGCCCAAGTTCCACAACAAGAGAAGTCACTGCAACAAGAAGCCTGCTCACCTCAACTAGAGAGTAGCCCCTACTCCCTGCAACTACAGAAGAGCCTGAAGCAGCAGTGAAGACCCAGAATAGTCAAAAATAAATAAAATTATTAAAAAAAAAGAGAGAGAGAGAGAGAACGAGAAAGACAAAGTAGGAATTGAAGGAAAGGGAGAAGGAGGGTTCAGAAAAAAGTTATCCGGAGGACTTTATTGAAAATAATGTAGATTTAGAAGTTATATGAGGGATGACCTAAGTAGCATAGCATTTCAAGAGAAACTTGGTGGAAAATGATAGGGCGGGACAAGGGTGAATCAAATTTGACCAAGTCAGATTCCACATATGGGATAGTAGTTCTAATTGAGAAATTCTATACAAGGAAGTTTGGTGCTAAAAGATGGAAATTCTCATTTTATTTTAAAAGACAGCACTGAAGTTCTGTAATCCCTTCCCCATGCCCTATCCTCACTTTTTGGTCTTCTGTTTGCTTTCAGAAAAATATGTGTAGTATTTAATACAGTGGTTCTCAAACTTTAATATGATCAAGAAACATCTGGAGAACTTGTTAAAATTGCAGATCTCAATTCACCTAAATTTCAAATTAGTATATTGAGGGAAGGGCCTACAGATCTATTGAATTATTATTATTATTTTAAAAAATTTGGCCTCTTTTATTGGTTTTTTATTTATATTTATTTTTCATTCATCTTTATTCTTCAGCCTGTGTGAGCCTCCCATCACAGTGGCCTCTCTCCTGGCAGAGCACCAGCTCTAGGTGCATGTGCTCCAGAGCGCTGGCTCATAATTGGACACACTGGTCCATCCACTCTGCAGCACGTGGATCTTTCTGGGCCAGGGATCGAACCGGTGCCCCTTGCACTGCAAGGCGAACTCTTTACCCGCTGGACCACCAGGGAAGCCCGTATTGAGTTATTTTTGTGAACACCTTGGTGGTTGGTTGCAACTAGTCCATTGACCACACTTTGCATGCTCCCTACCTCTCTCCAAATACTTAAGATATTCCTGCTAGATGATCTAGCCCTTGGAATGATTCATTGGTATATACATTAGAAGTAAAGACAAAGCAGAGAGGATGCATGTGGATTCTTTGTCTCTCTAAAGAAAACTTGAGGAGGAAGACTGAGACCAAAGATTTCATTTAGAGTAATCGAATCAGATTTTGTAGACTTGAAAGCATTTGAGGATTGGCTGGAAGTATGGACCACAAGAGCAAGAGTCACCTGAGTGTTGTGTCATGATCTGTTAGTGAAGGTGGCCTCATCAGTGCCTTCTTTAATAAATCAAGTTATGGACCAGTGGAAGACTCCTCGCTTCCACTGCAGGGGCTGTGGGTTCAATCCCTGGTCAGGGAGCTAAGACCCCACATGTCCTGAGGTGTGGCCAAATTTAAAAATAAATAAATACATTGAATTAGTCCTTAAAAAGGCCATTTCTGATTGACATCTGTAAGTCGAAAATTCCTTGGCTGGTTTAATGAGCGATGTGACTAACCCTGGGTAGTCTTTATCAGGTTATCTTCATATGAAGGGACAATGGCATGATTATTACAAATCCAGTATATCCCTTATATAATCTGTGATTTGGAAAAATAGTCCTATAATTTAGTAGAACTAAATTTAGAATCACATTTTGAAGTTACTAACAGGTGATTGGTAAAAAAGTTACTTTGAGGAAACTGAAAATAAACCTGGCTTTTATGGTAGACTGGATACGTATGAATAAAAAAAAAAGAAAGGAGGTAAGTCGTTCATTTTGTCAGGCTCTATGTACATTGGGTGCCATGCTGTGTGTTTTACAAACGTATTATTTAAATGACTTTAAAGATGTCACTAAAGAATTTTTTTAAGTCACAGAATCTATGAAACTTAATTAAGAAAAGAGTATTCTTACCTAGAAAAAATTCTGAATATCAATTGGTCACAAGTGACTAAATACTTCAATATAAAAGCTTATTATCTCTCAGAGATAATCAGAACATACTGGAGAATTTAGCTACATGAGTGGTTTGGTTGTTAATGGAGATGACTTTCTCTAATCCTTTTGGCTTAAGCCAAACCATAATCCACAATGGTTCTATATTTGTTTCAATTTTCTTTTCTAGGTAAACCTAGAGCTTCCCATTTTGATGTGTTTGGGGGTTCATTAAAAAACAAACCAACAGGGCTTCTCTGGTGGTCCAGTGGGTAGAGAGTCCACTTTTCTGTGCAAGGGACATGGGTTCGATCCCTGGCCTGGGAAGCTCCCACGTGCTGCCAGGTGGTTGAACTGGTGTGTCCAATTTCGAGCCAGTGCTCTGGAGCACATGCACCCAGAGCCAGTGCTCTGCAGTGAGAGAGGCCACTGCAATGGGAGGCCCACACAGGCCAAAGGAGAAAGCTGGATGAAAATAAATAAATAAAAAACCAATAAAAGAGACCAAAATTAAAAAAAAAAAAACTCTACAAATATTTAAGATAGAGAGAATCTAGTGGTTTCTTTTCATGATGTGGATCTGAGATTTATATGAGAATTGGTACCTTTTCTTGCAGACCTCGTTGAGAGACTCAGGTGGAATATGACTTGATAGGAGTGGCTGGAGGGGATTGAAGTTTTGACTGTGTGTTTGGGTTCCACAGTCATAAGGTTATTTTTCAATCTAGAGATTCAGTAATTCTCTGATTCCAACCAAGAGGAAGGATGGCCTTTTATCTGTTTGGAGGAAAGGCAGAAGTCAAAGTTGTGGTCAGCAGAGCTGACTACTTTGGCTTGTGAGAACCAAGAGGAAAATCTGTTGCAAAAGACAGCAGAATGGGAGTGGTACTGGAGTTTCTCTGGAGGACACACTGCTGTGTGGACCCAGCAAAAGACAGGTGTCGAGAGGGAAGGGAAATACAAAGGAATTCCCTGTGTAGGACATGAGGTGTCATCAGAAGTGTAATTCCAGTTCTTGCAGTGACCTTCTGATTGGAAGAAGGACAGATTAGGACATTTAGGAGATTCACGTCAGTGTTTAGGAGAATTCCTGTCCATTCTAAGGGCAAGTCATTGTGTCTCTTCCAGCCATGTACACGCTCCTGGGCAATTCCAATGGGGCAACCTGTGCATTTCCATTCAAGTTTGAAAATAAGTGGTATGCGGACTGCACAACTGCTGGACGATCAGATGGATGGCTGTGGTGTGGAACCACGACAGATTATGACACAGACAAGCTCTTCGGATACTGTCCATTGAAGTGTAAGTAACTTTATCATTAAGGCAATTTGGACACCTTTAATGTGGCAACCTTGCAGTAAGACCTTGTATTTACCTAGAACTGGGTTCATTAAAAAACAAACCAACAGGGCTTCTCTGGTGGTCCAGTGGGTAGAGAGTCCACTTTTCTGTGCAAGGGACATGGGTTCGATCCCTGGCCTGGGAAGCTCCCACGTGCTGCCAGGTGGTTGAACTGGTGTGTCCAATTTCGAGCCAGTGCTCTGGAGCACATGCACCCAGAGCCAGTGCTCTGCAGTGAGAGAGGCCACTGCAATGGGAGGCCCACACAGGCCAAAGGAGAAAGCTGGATGAAAATAAATAAATAAAAAACCAATAAAAGAGACCAAAATTAAAAAAAAAAACTCTACAAATATTTAAGATAGAGAGAATCTAGTGGTTTCTTTTCATGATGTGGATCTGAGATTTATATGAGAATTGGTACCTTTTCTTGCAGACCTCGTTGAGAGACTCAGGTGGAATATGACTTGATAGGAGTGGCTGGAGGGGATTGAAGTTTTGACTGTGTGTTTGGGTTCCACAGTCATAAGGTTATTTTTCAATCTAGAGATTCAGTAATTCTCTGATTCCAACCAAGAGGAAGGATGGCCTTTTATCTGTTTGGAGGAAAGGCAGAAGTCAAAGTTGTGGTCAGCAGAGCTGACTACTTTGGCTTGTGAGAACCAAGAGGAAAATCTGTTGCAAAAGACAGCAGAATGGGAGTGGTACTGGAGTTTCTCTGGAGGACACACTGCTGTGTGGACCCAGCAAAAGACAGGTGTCGAGAGGGAAGGGAAATACAAAGGAATTCCCTGTGTAGGACATGAGGTGTCATCAGAAGTGTAATTCCAGTTCTTGCAGTGACCTTCTGATTGGAAGAAGGACAGATTAGGACATTTAGGAGATTCACGTCAGTGTTTAGGAGAATTCCTGTCCATTCTAAGGGCAAGTCATTGTGTCTCTTCCAGCCATGTACACGCTCCTGGGCAATTCCAATGGGGCAACCTGTGCATTTCCATTCAAGTTTGAAAATAAGTGGTATGCGGACTGCACAACTGCTGGACGATCAGATGGATGGCTGTGGTGTGGAACCACGACAGATTATGACACAGACAAGCTCTTCGGATACTGTCCATTGAAGTGTAAGTAACTTTATCATTAAGGCAATTTGGACACCTTTAATGTGGCAACCTTGCAGTAAGACCTTGTATTTACCTAGAACATTTGTTCCTCCACGTGATTTCTCATGTTTTAATTTCACCCCATTCCAACACAACTCTGTATGGATGTCCCTGTCCCATTTTATAATGGAAGGAGTGACCCATATTGGTTAAAAATCACAACACACTTCTTCTGACTCTCAATCCCTGGACTTCCTCAGATAACTCCTTTTCTTGTCACTGACTACTTCTCTTCAAATTCCACTGTTACTGTCTGTTATTTTCTAAGACTGTAGGGCAAATTATACTGTGTGATACAGTATATACTTTATACTACAGGTGAGCATCCCATTTACAACCCCCTGATGGTTTACCTTGATTAAATGATAAATCAAAAATAGAATGTGAGCAATGCTAACAACATGAAGTTGATGGACAGAGAGACATGAGGAAGTCTTGAATTTAGTGTCAGTGTAATGAAAGTGTTCTTCACCATGAAAATGACAGTAATGCTACTCTTCTTAGACTGAGTTTAAGAAGAAGAAACTGATGATCAACCATTATTAAGAGCTACCAATATGTAATATATTCTAGACATAAGAAAATGAGACTCCAGAAGCTATCAATTTAACTAAGATCATATCATAAGTGAAGGAAAGAGCCTGGAGGCAAGTTCTGGCCAGTCTGTCTTAAACTGAGTTTAAGAAGAGTATCATTTAATTGAATACAGCTTCAATGGAAGTGATGGGGTTTTATGCTTGGAGGGGTTTTATGCTTGGAAAGGTTTTAAAATGAGGATATGTCTTATTGCAATGATACAAGGTAAGTTGTATTGCACTATATTGATGGGAGGGGCCATAAAAATGCTTGGTGTACTTTCTATGCTCAAGAATCTGTAAAGGAATAGGGCAGTGGAACTTCCCTGGTGTCCCAGTGGTTAAGACTCTGAGCTTCCACTGCAGGGGGCGCAGTGCATCCTTGGTAGCATCCTTGGTTGCATCCTTGGTTGGAGAACTAAGATCCAACATACCATGCCACTCAGCCCCCAAACAGAAAAACAAACAAGCGAAAAACAAGGGCAGCAGATTTTTGGTAGCGTGGAGGAGAACATTCCTGCTGGAAGGCAGAGAGGGGGCTGAGAGGCAGAGAAGGCTGAGTTCTTTGCTTCTCTTTCCACCATGTCTCCTGCTGCAAGCTCCTCTTACACTGTTCTTCTCCCTGAACTTTTGGCTCTGAACCTCTTGTTGCTTCAGACTCTATGGAGCAGAGCTCCTGTTTTCTGCTGTCCTGCACAGGCTGGGTGCAGGGGCAGAGCCTCCAATGTGGCCTGGGATGTTGCAAAACCATCTGCAGGGCATTAGTATTGCTTCCCACTAAAACTTCAGGACTATGCATCCACCTACCATCACTGTATTCCAAGCATTATTGTTAAAAAACAGTTCAGGGCTTCCCTAGTGGTCCAGTGGGTAAAGCGTCCACCTTGCAGTGCAAGGGGCACTGGGTTCAATCCCTGGCCTGGGAAGATCCCACATGCTGTGGGACGGCTGGACTGGTATGTTCAATTATGAGCCAGTGCTCTGGAGTGTATGTGCCCAGAGCCAGTGCTCCGCAGCGAGGGAGGCCACTGCAATAGGAGGCCCACGCAGGCCAAAGAATAAAGATGGATGAAAATAAATAAACAAAAAAACAATAAAATAGACCAAAAAAGAGTTCAATTTAGAAAAATATATTAGTTTGTCCAGTTAAAGCCAAACTTCAAGAATTGTGCTTGTTTACCTCTTTTTGTTTTTAGCTCCTAAACATTGTAGGTTGTGGTAGTTTAGTCAATACGTTGTGTCCGATCCTTGGGACCCCACGCTCCTCAGTCCATGGGATTCTCCAGGAAAGAATACTGAAGTGACTTGCCATTTCCTTCTCCAGGAATTGAACTCAGGTCTTTTCAGCCCCATAGATTATTGCAATTCCCCTCTGGGTACAGTCCCTCTGTTCTGGGTGATAATACCCAAAAACTCACAGACTTCCTGTGTTTGTAGTGGAACCACTCTCCCTTTCTTGGGGGAGGTAAATGCATTTGTCTTTTATGACAATGTTTATTTATTTAAGGTTTTTAAAAAGATTATTTTTATGTGGACCGTTTTTAAACATCTTTATTGAATTTGTTACAATACTGCTTCTGTTTTATGTTTTGATTTTTTGGCCACAAAACATGTGGGATCTTAGCTCCCCAACCAGGGCTTGAACCCACACCTCCTATGTTGGAAGGTGAAGTCTTAACCACCATACTCCCAGGGGAGTTTTGATTCATATGAAAAGTTGACTGATACCTGATATTTATATTAAAAAGCTTATTATCTGAAAATGACAAAAAATTGAGTATTTTCTCCCTGTAGGATAAAACAATACTTGCTGTTTTAGTTATGGAGGAGCATCTTTGTCCTGGATCCCATAGGCATCGTATTTTCTAAATCCGTTATCATGGAGTGTCTTGGGGTTGCCAATTCACAGGTCCAGCTGTAACTTCCTACACTTACATGGTGTTGACAGAGGCATTGTTGGCTGTTGGCTGCATGTATGATTTAATGAATCATTAAATGGAAGACAAATGGCTAGCCAGTAATCATTAAAAACACACACACACACAGAGAACACAAACTCAACACCTTGGCTAGATGTGTATCCGAAGGATGAACTGAGTATCTTCTAGAATAGGCTTTTAGTTTCACCGCTCCCAATTTATGTCTTCCAAGCAAAGTATGTGTATTTTCCCAATAACTGTAAAAGAAAGATTATTGTAGAAATTTTGATTTCAATGTGCATTGTGATGTTAAAGGACATTTTATACATTTCATGTCTTTATTAAAGAGTTTTACAGTTTTCCAAACTATTTCATTGTCTTTGTTTTATGTTTCTTTCAAAAGGACATTGTATTTTGTGTTAGCCTTCAACTAGCAGATTCAATCCCGGAAGATGAGGTCCCAGCTATTGACCTAGTGACATTTCGCTTATGCTCTTCATTGTCCTTTGTATTGTTTATGGTGATGTTTTCCTTCTGTTTAGATATTTATTTTCAAATATCAGGAGAGCAGGAAAAGGAAAAGCTCCTTTTCTCTCAGTTCCCCGTAGCTTGCAGTTTTAGCTTTCAGCATCTGCTGTGCTGGTTTTCTGTGAGAATCTGTACAATTTGGGGAGATAGAGGGTCAGCAAACCTATGCATTCATTGAAAAGTAAGTTTTAGTTTTTTGACTTAAAACATTCTTTCTTGAAATGAAGTGCAGTGTCTTGTGTTTATTTCTTTGCTCATGTATATCCTTGTCTTCATTCCTGTATGAAAAAAATCATCCCCCACTTTTTGTATTTCACACTTTGTACCCCAGTACAAGCCAAACCTCCAAATTTCTAAACATATTTATTTAAAATAGCTTCCCCTCCAAATAAATCTCAAATCTGTCTCATTTGAATGATCTCACTTAAATGGTGAAGATTCCATGTGCACATTAAACTAGTAAGATCTCAAATTATGGTAAATTCAGTTTAACCTTACTAACTCAAATTTATCTTTAGATTAAAATATA
The DNA here is from genome assembly GCA_022376925.1 of Tragulus kanchil. NCBI lineage: Eukaryota > Metazoa > Chordata > Mammalia > Artiodactyla > Tragulidae > Tragulus > Tragulus kanchil. The sequence goes on along the minus strand of JAIOJX010000031.1, from coordinate 90,231,349 downwards.
ATGATTTTATAGTTAGAATATCTTAGAACAGTGTCTTCTGTTGCCCAGATGAACTGATGAAATATTTATCTTCCTCTTTGGTGTTTCATAGACCACAGATTTCATATCATAATATGTGGTAAGTGTATGAAATGGTCACTTCCTTGTCAAAAACAAAGAATTGCAATTATATGTATATTATGAAGTGTAGTCTATATGTGTATGTAGAAAGTAAGCAGTATGCATACATACAGTGTGGATTGTATGTATGTGTATCCGAAGGATACATTTGTATTTTGTGTTAGTCCTTTTTCCCAATAACTGTAAAAGAAAGATTATTGTAGAAATTTTGATTTCAATGTGCATTGTGATGTTAAAGGACATTTTATACATTTCATGTCTTTATTAAAGAGTTTTACAGTTTTCCAAACTATTTCATTGTCTTTGTTTTATGTTTCTTTCAAAAGGACATTGTATTTTGTGTTAGCCTTCAACTAGCAGATTCAATCCCGGAAGATGAGGTCCCAGCTATTGACCTAGTGACATTTCGCTTATGCTCTTCATTGTCCTTTGTATTGTTTATGGTGATGTTTTCCTTCTGTTTAGATATTTATTTTCAAATATCAGGAGAGCAGGAAAAGGAAAAGCTCCTTTTCTCTCAGTTCCCCGTAGCTTGCAGTTTTAGCTTTCAGCATCTGCTGTGCTGGTTTTCTGTGAGAATCTGTACAATTTGGGGAGATAGAGGGTCAGCAAACCTATGCATTCATTGAAAAGTAAGTTTTAGTTTTTTGACTTAAAACATTCTTTCTTGAAATGAAGTGCAGTGTCTTGTGTTTATTTCTTTGCTCATGTATATCCTTGTCTTCATTCCTGTATGAAAAAAATCATCCCCCACTTTTGTATTTCACACTTTGTACCCCAGTACAAGCCAAACCTCAAATTTCTAAACATATTTATTTAAAATAGCTTCCCTCCAAATAAATCTCAAATCTGTCTCATTTGAATGATCTCACTTAAATGGTGAAGATTCCATGTGCACATTAAACTAGTAAGATCTCAAATTATGGTAAATTCAGTTTAACCTTACTAACTCAAATTTATCTTTAGATTAAAATATAATGATTTTATAGTTAGAATATCTTAGAACAGTGTCTTCTGTTGCCCAGATGAACTGATGAAATATTTATCTTCCTCTTTGGTGTTTCATAGACCACAGATTTCATATCATAATATGTGGTAAGTGTATGAAATGGTCACTTCCTTGTCAAAAACAAAGAATTGCAATTATATGTATATTATGAAGTGTAGTCTATATGTGTATGTAGAAAGTAAGCAGTATGCATACATACAGTGTGGATTGTATGTATGTGTATATGTGATATTGGCTGTATGCATATGAATGCAGTAGACTCTATACACATGGACAACTGTCCAATTTCTTAGTAAACTGAATACTTCTCAGAAAAATCTGAGAAGTTATGTAATTTTTCTCACTTCCTTACAAACAATTGAAAGGGTTATAACTTCACATGACTTGTAAGTAGGATTTTGTATTAGTAAAAGGACGAAAGAAGTTTTTATAACATGAAGCACATAAACTATTTCACCTTTGACTCATTTCTCAAGTATCTGCTATGTAAAATGCTATCAGTAATGCTTATCCATCTATATTGTTGGCCTTTTATAGAATATATTGGGAATTGTAAAATAGCAAAGGGAAAAAAATAAGGTAAAAATTAAAAAAAATTTACTCTGAAGGAAGACAAACTAATGATCAGCTATTATTGGGAGCTATCAATATATAAAATATTCTAGAGATAAGCAAATGAGACTCCACAAGCTATCAATTTAACTAAGATCCTATCACAAGTGAGGGACTGAGCCTGGAGGCAAGTTCAGGAAAAAGACCAAACTAGGATGTGCAGGTGAAGTATACATTACTGTAAGAAGACAGATTTATTTTCTCTTCTTCATTTTTTTTCTAGATTAAGGAAGTTGGACTGGTATCTCTATTCTTTCTTTCTTTCTTTCCTTTTTTTTTAAACCCACACATTTATTTGGCTACACCGAGTCTTAGCTGTGGCATTCAGGATCTAGTCCCCCAACCAGGGATTGAACCCGAGTCCCTTGCATTGGGAGCGTGGAGTCTTAAACACTAGATCACCAGGGAAGTCCCTGGGATCCCTGTTTTTAATCTTTGTATTTGCCTCACTTCTTTTTTAAATTTTATTTATTTATTTATTTAATGGTTTCTTTTCGGGGGGATGGGTTGGGGAGGGAGGGGGGTGGGCAGGCCACTTCTATTGGGCTTTCATTTTATTTATTTTTCATCCATCTTCGTTCTTCAGCCCGTGTGGGCCTCCCATCGCGGTGGCGCCTGTCGCTGCAGAGCACCTGCTCTGGGCGCATGCGCTCCAGAGCTCCGACTCGGTAATTGGACACATCGGTCCAGCCGCTCCGCGGCACGTGGGATCTTCCCAGGCCAGGGATGAACCGGCGCCCCTTGCACTGCAAGGCGATGTCCTTACCCACTGGACCACCAGGGAAGCCCTGTCTCACTTCTTAAGTCATCTGATCTCAAACGTTCTCATGGAAATATTAGAGATGTTGCTTTCCTTTCTTTCTTAAAGCACATAAAAGAGAAGGAACGCGGTCAGTCTTTGGAAAACTCCCCCTCTTCATTTCAGGAGTCAAGACAGTCTCGTGGTCACGTTAAATCTATATAACGAAAGCACGTAAAGAAAAGAAATACAGTGCTTTAGTCTTTAATACTGCTAAGATTATTTAAAAAATACTGTTCGCTGAAAATCCTCCCCGTGAGTAATACAATTAATTCCTCTTGGCTTCTTTTACAGTTGAAGGCAGTGAACGTTTATGGACTAAAGATCCATTGACCAGCATTTACTACCAGATAAATTCCAAATCCGCTTTAACTTGGCACCAGGCGAGGAAGAGCTGCCAACAACAGGATGCTGAACTCTCAAGCATCACAGAGATACATGAGCAGACCTACCTGACAGGTAATGACGTGAAATGAAAACAAAGGTGTGAGATCATGATTGTTTTCTTCCTGTGCTCCGTCGCTTAGTGGTGTCCAACTCTTTGTGAGCCTGTGGACTGTAGCCCACCAGATTCTTCTGTCCATGGAATTTTCCAGGCAAGAATATTGGAGTGGGTTACAGTTTAACTTAAAAAAGCAGATAGCACAAGTACTTATTGAATTCATGACAGAGTCAGTCCTAAACAGATGGTGCAGAGGGCCATACTGGTCAGGTGTTGTAAGTCTAGCCTCAAGTCAGTGGTTTTCCATTAGGACTGGAGAATTTAACATGATAAACTCCCAGCACAAACGGGGACAAGAGCTTTTTTCTTTGCATCCTGTCTCTCAAATTCCCAGACTACTGGTTTTCAGGTCTTCTTGATACTCTTCCTACAATGTTATTTTTAGCATTTGTTCATATGTGAAAATGAAAAGAACTAATGTTTGCTTGAGATGAGAGGATTTGTTTTAGCTTTTGCAATATATTCTTGGGGAACAGAGAGATCAGGACCAGAAATAGGTATGAGATTAAGAGCACCCTCCATTTCTTGCTCTAGAATCCCTCCTCCAGTTCACCTTGACCCTGCTTTTAGCTTAATCTACCTCTGTTCCATGGACCACCATGTTGAAAAAATCCTTCGTGGTTTCTCATTTTTTATCAAATAATTAAAACGCATCTTTGCCTGACTTTCAAGGGCTGTCATCTCTCCACTGAGTCTCCTTCCCCTTGTGCCTTTCAGTCTTGACAAAAGAATAGTTTTGGATTTCTCATCTATGTCTCATCTCTTCTCAGCTCCACATCTGTTCCCATGGCATCTTTTCATACTGGGGATTCTCCCCATGTTATACAGTTGATATGTAGTCTTCTCCCTTTCTGTCTGCATTTCTCTTATTTGTTTGCCAGTTTCATAAAAGTTGCTTATATATGTTCCACTTCCCCTACTAGATTATAAATACCTTCACTTTTAATTCATTCTTTCTACAAGATGGTGGTATCTGTGTGGGGGGCATTTTTCTAGGTCTTGGGGACATAATGATACCAAAGCCAGTCCTGTCCTGTCCACGTAGACCTTAAAGTTCAATGGGGAAAACACATAAACTGTAAAACAAATAAATAGATACAAATTATCATTAAATGCTGTGAAGAAAGTAAACTGAATGCTTCCTGTGCTCCGTCGCTTAGTGGTGTCCAATTTTCCATGTAGCCCACCAGATTCTTCTGTCCATGGAATTTTCCAGGCAAGAATATTGGAGTGGGTTACAGTTTAACTTAAAAAAGCAGATAGCACAAGTACTTATTGAATTCATGACAGAGTCAGTCCTAAACAGATGGTGCAGAGGGCCATACTGGTCAGGTGTTGTAAGTCTAGCCTCAAGTCAGTGGTTTTCCATTAGGACTGGAGAATTTAACATGATAAACTCCCAGCACAAACGGGGACAAGAGCTTTTTTCTTTGCATCCTGTCTCTCAAATTCCCAGACTACTGGTTTTCAGGTCTTCTTGATACTCTTCCTACAATGTTATTTTTAGCATTTGTTCATATGTGAAAATGAAAAGAACTAATGTTTGCTTGAGATGAGAGGATTTGTTTTAGCTTTTGCAATATATTCTTGGGGAACAGAGAGATCAGGACCAGAAATAGGTATGAGATTAAGAGCACCCTCCATTTCTTGCTCTAGAATCCCTCCTCCAGTTCACCTTGACCCTGCTTTTAGCTTAATCTACCTCTGTTCCATGGACCACCATGTTGAAAAAATCCTTCGTGGTTTCTCATTTTTTATCAAATAATTAAAACGCATCTTTGCCTGACTTTCAAGGGCTGTCATCTCTCCACTGAGTCTCCTTCCCCTTGTGCCTTTCAGTCTTGACAAAAGAATAGTTTTGGATTTCTCATCTATGTCTCATCTCTTCTCAGCTCCACATCTGTTCCCATGGCATCTTTTCATACTGGGGATTCTCCCCATGTTATACAGTTGATATGTAGTCTTCTCCCTTTCTGTCTGCATTTCTCTTATTTGTTTGCCAGTTTCATAAAAGTTGCTTATATATGTTCCACTTCCCCTACTAGATTATAAATACCTTCACTTTTAATTCATTCTTTCTACAAGATGGTGGTATCTGTGTGGGGGGCATTTTTCTAGGTCTTGGGGACATAATGATACCAAAGCCAGTCCTGTCCTGTCCACGTAGACCTTAAAGTTCAATGGGGAAAACACATAAACTGTAAAACAAATAAATAGATACAAATTATCATTAAATGCTGTGAAGAAAGTAAACTGAATGCTGTGTAGAAAAAAGATTGGTGGGAAGACAGAGGAAAGTGAGGCAAGTCTTGTGACTATGTATGTCCCCACTCCCAAAGAGATTCACGCAGAACCTTCCAAGGAATATAGCCCCAAAGAATATTTGCTAGCTGACAAATGAGGATGCAATACAAGACAAACAATTATTTAGAAATTCAGCCTCACATTTGGACCAGTGGTCAGTTTATGGCAAGAACACATTGATTCTTAAGTGTGAAGTTTCTTATACGTCAGCAGGAACCTTTGTTGAAGTAAAGCTGCCTGGGTACAAACCCAAGACCAGTAGGTGTGGTGTGGGACCTAGTAATCTACATGTATCAATTTTACAGGTGACTCTGGGGTAAGTGGATGAGGACCACCCTTGGCAAAACTCTGTATTTAGTACCTGCTGTGTCAGCAATGGCTACAGATTCTGTCTGCCTGGACAGCAGACAAAAGAGCTCTGGGGTAAAGGGTACCAACTCAGGAGGCTGACTGCCTGGGCCCCTGCTGTGTGCAGCTGGGGGATCTTGGGATTGATACCTGAGGCATCTATGCTGCAGTGACATCATCTGTTAAGGGGGAGACTGTGAGTTACCTGGTAAGGGGACAGGGTCCCTGGCCCTGCCTTAATCATCTAAGACTTGGCTTTCTCCAACTCTTCTCCAATGATACTTTCCATCAACTGGAGCCCATTTCTCCTATAAGTTACTATGTTTTAGTTGAATTTGAAGATGTTGATTGCATTGTTGGGGTAGGAAAATATATAACATGCATTTTTTTAGCACAATCTTGTGAGATACACAAAGCATTATTAAGAAAGATTTTTCTATTTGTAGTCCATTTCTGAGGCCTAAATCATGAAAACTGGCTGCACTGTAATGAAAGCTTTGTTGCAATAGTTGGGTACCAAGTATAGCATTAAAGGATCAGATAGAACATTTCTCCTTTTATGATAGGTTGCAGTCACCATTGTCTTTCTAGTGTTATTAAGATCGGTGGTATCTGTGTGGGGGCATTTTCTAGGTCTTGGGGACATAATGATACCAAAGCCAGTCCTGTCCTGTCCACGTAGACCTTAAAGTTCAATGGGGAAAACACATAAACTGTAAAACAAATAAATAGATACAAATTATCATTAAATGCTGTGAAGAAAGTAAACTGAATGCTGTGTAGAAAAAAGATTGGTGGGAAGACAGAGGAAAGTGAGGCAAGTCTTGTGACTATGTATGTCCCCACTCCCAAAGAGATTCACGCAGAACCTTCCAAGGAATATAGCCCCAAAGAATATTTGCTAGCTGACAAATGAGGATGCAATACAAGACAAACAATTATTTAGAAATTCAGCCTCACATTTGGACCAGTGGTCAGTTTATGGCAAGAACACATTGATTCTTAAGTGTGAAGTTTCTTATACGTCAGCAGGAACCTTTGTTGAAGTAAAGCTGCCTGGGTACAAACCCAAGACCAGTAGGTGTGGTGTGGGACCTAGTAATCTACATGTATCAATTTTACAGGTGACTCTGGGGTAAGTGGATGAGGACCACCCTTGGCAAAACTCTGTATTTAGTACCTGCTGTGTCAGCAATGGCTACAGATTCTGTCTGCCTGGACAGCAGACAAAAGAGCTCTGGGGTAAAGGGTACCAACTCAGGAGGCTGACTGCCTGGGCCCCTGCTGTGTGCAGCTGGGGGATCTTGGGATTGATACCTGAGGCATCTATGCTGCAGTGACATCATCTGTTAAGGGGGAGACTGTGAGTTACCTGGTAAGGGGACAGGGTCCCTGGCCCTGCCTTAATCATCTAAGACTTGGCTTTCTCCAACTCTTCTCCAATGATACTTTCCATCAACTGGAGCCCATTTCTCCTATAAGTTACTATGTTTTAGTTGAATTTGAAGATGTTGATTGCATTGTTGGGGTAGGAAAATATATAACATGCATTTTTTTAGCACAATCTTGTGAGATACACAAAGCATTATTAAGAAAGATTTTTCTATTTGTAGTCCATTTCTGAGGCCTAAATCATGAAAACTGGCTGCACTGTAATGAAAGCTTTGTTGCAATAGTTGGGTACCAAGTATAGCATTAAAGGATCAGATAGAACATTTCTCCTTTTATGATAGGTTGCAGTCACCATTGTCTTTCTAGTGTTATTAAAGAAATTGATGATAGAGAAGCATGGTGACCATTCATGAACTCAGAGATGAGACTGTCCCTCCCTCTGCACAGTTGTTCTGTTCTGTGTGGTCTTTGGGGCCTTTGTATGTAGTGTTGGAACAAAGTACAGAGGGATCAATATTTATAACCATGTATGAAAATAGAGAGGAAAACAGAGACAGAGATTAGGTAAAATTTGTGTAAATGACAAAAGAAGAGAAAGGATGGGTTGAGGCAGTCCTGGTGTGATGTGTGCAGGCTTGCATGACTGAGAGAAAACTCTAGTTGAAATGGTTTCACTTGACTTTTTATTTTTTAGGGATCTGTTTGTAGGTTGTATTATCTTAATTCTTCCGAGTCTTGCTTGTTTACTGACTTTCTGGAAACCAAGTGACAGAGCATAGGTTTCTTTTGAACTCTCTTCCTGCTACATAGAGGAAAGGGGCCATGTGAGCAGGACAGTCACTGTCAGCCCGCCTCTGAATTCCACATTCCAGCTCTGGGCTATCGCGTTGCCTGCAGGAAATGCTTCCCTAATCAGCAAGGGCTATTATTGTGTCCTCAGGAGAGCAAACAGGCCCAAAGAGATTGCATGGCGGAGTTCACCTCAGATACTTACTTGAATCTCATCCAAGCCTCCGGAATTTCAGTCAGCAAATTTGAACTGAAATCCGGATTGCAATGACTTCTCGAATGAGGTGTAGCATTTCCTCATACTTTCTTTCTTTCTTTCCACATCCTTTCTTTTTTAAAATTTTTGACTGTATCACACAGCATGTGGGATCTTAATTCCCCTACCAGAGATGGAACTTGTGTCCCCCTGCATTAGAAATGCAGAGTCTTAACCACTGGACCAACAGGGAAATCCCTCCTGCTTTTCCTTAAGTCAGAAATACCATGCATGAAGGGACCAAGAGCCTGATGGAGAATTTAAGAAATAAAGCAGACTTTGATTTTTCTGGAAGGAAGATATCCATGACATTTGGGATTTATTGGCGTATATTGGAGAATGCTCTAGAAAATGAAGGTGTGACTGGGAGATCATCATCCACTCCATTCTGGGAAGCTGGCCACAAACTTATTTTTTTTCCTTTTTTTTTTTTTTTGACCACTTCTATTGATCTTTCATTTATTTATTTCCATCCATCTTTGTTCTTTGGCCTGTTTGGGCCTCCCATTGCAGTGGCCTCTCTCCTCACAGAGCACCGGCTCTGCATGCATGTGCTCCAGAGCACCAGCTCGCTAGTTGGACACATCGGTCCAGCCGCTCTGTGGCACGTGGGATCTTCCCAGGCCAGGGATCGAATGGGCAACCTTGCACTGCAAGGCAGTGTCCTTCCCCACTGGGCCACCAGGAAGCCCCACAAACCTTTTTAAAATCGCAAATACAATAGTTATATTTTGAAAATATGATTGCTTTGATGTTAGAATATTTAAGATTAAATTTCATTTTTTAAAAAGTGTAAGCCTCTTTCATGACTCTGAGATCAAATTAGCTGTTATTTATTAAGCAGCCTTTGTGTATCAGACATAGCTTTATTTCTAAAGCTAACATCAACCTGGTAAATGAGGATTATTGTCCTTACTTTATAAAGGAGATAGCCGAGGGAGGGCAAAGTTAGGAATTTTGCTTAATCCGAGATGTTCAGAAAATAACTGAATTGGAATTCAGCACTGTCTTTCCATTGCATTCTGCCTAGGAGAGCAAACAGGCCCAAAGAGATTGCATGGCGGAGTTCACCTCAGATACTTACTTGAATCTCATCCAAGCCTCCGGAATTTCAGTCAGCAAATTTGAACTGAAATCCGGATTGCAATGACTTCTCGAATGAGGTGTAGCATTTCCTCATACTTTCTTTCTTTCTTTCCACATCCTTTCTTTTTTAAAATTTTTGACTGTATCACACAGCATGTGGGATCTTAATTCCCCTACCAGAGATGGAACTTGTGTCCCCCTGCATTAGAAATGCAGAGTCTTAACCACTGGACCAACAGGGAAATCCCTCCTGCTTTTCCTTAAGTCAGAAATACCATGCATGAAGGGACCAAGAGCCTGATGGAGAATTTAAGAAATAAAGCAGACTTTGATTTTTCTGGAAGGAAGATATCCATGACATTTGGGATTTATTGGCGTATATTGGAGAATGCTCTAGAAAATGAAGGTGTGACTGGGAGATCATCATCCACTCCATTCTGGGAAGCTGGCCACAAACTTATTTTTTTTCCTTTTTTTTTTTTTTTGACCACTTCTATTGATCTTTCATTTATTTATTTCCATCCATCTTTGTTCTTTGGCCTGTTTGGGCCTCCCATTGCAGTGGCCTCTCTCCTCACAGAGCACCGGCTCTGCATGCATGTGCTCCAGAGCACCAGCTCGCTAGTTGGACACATCGGTCCAGCCGCTCTGTGGCACGTGGGATCTTCCCAGGCCAGGGATCGAATGGGCAACCTTGCACTGCAAGGCAGTGTCCTTCCCCACTGGGCCACCAGGGAAGCCCCACAAACCTTTTTAAAATCACAAATACAATAGTTATATTTTGAAAATATGATTGCTTTGATGTTAGAATATTTAAGATTAAATTTCATTTTTCAAAAAAGTGTAAGCCTCTTTCATGACTCTGAGATCAAATTAGCTGTTATTTATTAAGCAGCCTTTGTGTATCAGACATAGCTTTATTTCTAAAGCTAACATCAACCTGGTAAATGAGGATTATTGTCCTTACTTTATAAAGGAGATAGCCGAGGGAGGGCAAAGTTAGGAATTTTGCTTAATCCGAGATGTTCAGAAAATAACTGAATTGGAATTCAGCACTGTCTTTCCATTGCATTCTGCCTGAGTCTCATTCACAGAATAAACAAAGATCTGGTGGTCCCCAAAGCACCAAGAAGAATACTTAGCTTAGATGTCCACAGCTCCTTGTTCCGTAAATGTATTCTAAACTGACAGTCTGATTTCACATGAAGTGCTGGGTTATCGCTTCTACCCAGCAGCCAACTCTTACACAAGCCATCCTCATTTCATCGCCTCTTCTGCTTCGAACCTCAAAAACGTTGGGACACTCCATTGAATCCTCAATTCCTGAATCTGACTTGTAACTGTGTATGTGCAAGGTTAGGATTTACAGAACTGAAATAGGATATAGACAGTGAGGCTTCTCTAGGGTCCAGTGGGTAGAGAGTCCACTTTGCAGTGCAGGGGGCACCAGTTCCACCCATGACCCAGGACGATCCAGAGCGACTGTACCGGTGTGTCCAGTTACGAGCCAGCATTCTGGAGTGTGTGTGCCCAGAGTCGGTGCCCTGCAGTGAGAGAGGCCACTGTGATGGGAGGTCCACACAGGCCGAAGAATAAAGATGGATGAAAAATAAAAAATCAATAAAAAAGAGGCCAAGGGGAATTCCCTGGTGGTCCAGTGGCTAAGACTGTGCTCCCAATGCAAGGGGCCCAGGTTCAATCCCTAGTCAGGGAACTAGAGCCCACATGCTACAACTGAGACCCAATGCAGCCAAATATATATATATATATATATATATATATATATATATATATATATATGGCCAAAATTAAAAATATAGAGATATAGGAAGTGCAGTTGGCTTGTTACATTGTTTGTGCTGGCTGGAGAACACACTGGACCACAGTATAGAAGTGAAAAATACAGTGTAATATTGGATATTACTATGCCTTCTATATAGCTAGGTTTAAAAGTAGATATAAACTGTTTCAGACAATCCATGCATCACAGTTAAATATGAAGAAGTTTAGCATGTGGAATTGACACTTTGTGTAATCATACTGAATTATTTTGGTCATCTTCTTGATAAAATCACAAACACCGTAGAGAAAAAATTGCAGATGTTTATTAGCTTTAAGTGACAGGTTTAACATAAAGTTTGAAATTTGTTGACTGTACTTTTTGCCAACCCTAATTCAGCATGGATTAGTGATGCTAATGATAATGGTGATAAGAGCAACAGCTTACATTTATTGGGCATATGCTGTGTGTTAGGCCCTGTGTTAAGAAGTATGACTTAAGTCTTCAAAACAAACCTGGAAATACCTAGAGGAGATGAGGAGTATCAAAGAGTAGGTAATTCCCTAAAAGAGCTATTGTCTTTTCTCATCATGCCAAGCATAGTAATCTCATTAAGAAACTTCACGCAAAATCTAATTAATTTCTTCCTACAGTTCATTTCAAAACTCTATAGCTTTAAAAGCTTAGATATGCTTCTTTTATTGTAAGTTTTCTTTTAAATACTATAGAGGGGGGCTTCCCTGGTGGTCCAGTGGGTAAGGGCACTGCCTTTCAATGCAAGGGGCACTCATTCGATCCCTGGCCTGGGAAGATCCCATGTGCCGTGGAACGGCTGGACCGATGTGTCCAACTAGCGAGCTGGCGCTCTGGAGTGCATGCGCCCAGAGCTGGTGCTCTGTGAGGAGAGAGGCCACTGCTATGGCCGCACAGGCCAAGGAACAAAGATGGATGGAAATAAATAAATGAAAGATCAATAGAAGTGGCCAAAAAACAAATTAAAAAAAAATTATAGTATTTTATTTGGGGGAATAACTATATCCAACATGTATAAAGAATTCATCTACCCCAACATCAAAAAAAATAAAACAAAAAATCCAAAGCATGACAGAAACCAAAACAACTTGAATTGACATTTTTTCAAGTAAACATACACGTGAAAAAGTGCTCAACGTCATTCATCAGGGAAATGCAAATCATGGGCACCAGGAGATGCCACATCTCCCCTGTTAGAGTGACTGTCATCAAAAAGACAGCATCAGAAAGACAGCAAATAACAAGTGTTACCAAAGATAAGGAGAAAACGGAACCCTCATACATTGTTGATGGAAATGTGAATTAGTGTAAACCACAATGGAGAACAATATGGAGGTTTCTTAAAAAATTAAAGCTGGAACTACCATATGATCCAGCAGCTTTGCTGTGTACTGTGCTGTGTTTACTTCTGATTATTTACCTGGAAAAAAAAACCCCAAAACACATGCAGAAAAACATACGCACTCCAGTGTTCACTGTGGCGCTATTTATGATCATCAAGATATTGATAAAACTTGTGCCCATTGATAGACAAATGGATAAAGAAAATGTGGTCTATATATAAAATACAAACACAAAAAACATGGAATATTTTCAGGTATACAGGGCATATGCTGTGTGTTAGGCCCTGTGTTAAGAAGTATGACTTAAGTCTTCAAAACAAACCTGGAAATACCTAGAGGAGATGAGGAGTATCAAAGAGTAGGTAATTCCCTAAAAGAGCTATTGTCTTTTCTCATCATGCCAAGCATAGTAATCTCATTAAGAAACTTCACGCAAAATCTAATTAATTTCTTCCTACAGTTCATTTCAAAACTCTATAGCTTTAAAAGCTTAGATATGCTTCTTTTATTGTAAGTTTTCTTTTAAATACTATAGAGGGGGGCTTCCCTGGTGGTCCAGTGGGTAAGGGCACTGCCTTGCAATGCAAGGGGCACTCATTCGATCCCTGGCCTGGGAAGATCCCATGTGCCGTGGAACGGCTGGACCGATGTGTCCAACTAGCGAGCTGGCGCTCTGGAGTGCATGCGCCCAGAGCTGGTGCTCTGTGAGGAGAGAGGCCACTGCTATGGCCGCACAGGCCAAGGAACAAAGATGGATGGAAATAAATAAATGAAAGATCAATAGAAGTGGCCAAAAAACAAATTAAAAAAAAATTATAGTATTTTATTTGGGGGAATAACTATATCCAACATGTATAAAGAATTCATCTACCCCAACATCAAAAAAAATAAAACAAAAAATCCAAAGCATGACAGAAACCAAAACAACTTGAATTGACATTTTTTCAAGTAAACATACACGTGAAAAAGTGCTCAACGTCATTCATCAGGGAAATGCAAATCATGGGCACCAGGAGATGCCACATCTCCCCTGTTAGAGTGACTGTCATCAAAAAGACAGCATCAGAAAGACAGCAAATAACAAGTGTTACCAAAGATAAGGAGAAAACGGAACCCTCATACATTGTTGATGGAAATGTGAATTAGTGTAAACCACAATGGAGAACAATATGGAGGTTTCTTAAAAAATTAAAGCTGGAACTACCATATGATCCAGCAGCTTTGCTGTGTACTGTGCTGTGTTTACTTCTGATTATTTACCTGGAAAAAAAAACCCCAAAACACATGCAGAAAAACATACGCACTCCAGTGTTCACTGTGGCGCTATTTATGATCATCAAGATATTGATAAAACTTGTGCCCATTGATAGACAAATGGATAAAGAAAATGTGGTCTATATATACATACACACATACAATGGAATATTTTTCAGCTATAAAAGTGAAAAATCGCCATTTGTGACAACATATGTAGATCTACAAGGTATTATGCTAAGTGAAATAAATTGAATCAATACCTCTTGATCTCACTTATATGTGGAGTCTAGAAAACAGAACAAAATGAAAACAGATGCATAGATGCAGAGGACAAATGGGTGGTCACCAGAAGAGAAGGTAGGTGGGGAGTAGGTGAAATAGATAAAGAAGATTGAGAGGTACAAACTTCCAGTTATATTGCAAAGTCATGGGGATATATGCCTTTGTGTGGGCACCGATGGTTACTAGGCTTTATTGCGGTGATTCTGATAATTGTGTAATGTCAAATCACTACATAGTATACCTGAAGCTAACATAATATTGTATGTCAACTATATTTCAATAGGAAAAATAATTTATGAAAAAATCCATGTTCAGTAGTATTTATGACACCGATCCCAGAATGACATTTCCACGTACAGACTAGTGCACAGGCATCTCCTCCTGACATTTTATACATTATTTGCTTACATAAATGAGGTGAGAGGGCAGTTTTTGTCTGTTTCTTTAGTAACTCACAGGCAAATTTAAACAGGGGTTGAATCCATAAAACATCAAAGTGAACCCTGGGTACCAGCCCGATATACTAATCCTGTTTCACACACACACCACAAGTTTCTTAACCTCTCTGCCATCAGTTTCTCCATCTGTAAAATGAAAGCATTGGACTAGATGTAACCAAGACATGTGAAATGCTTATGCTCAGTTGTGTCCAACTCTTCATGGATCCATGGACTGCAGCATGCCAGGCTCCTCTGTCCTTGGAATTTTCCAGGCAAGAATACTGGAGTAGGTTGCCATTTCCTTCTCCAGGGGATCTTCCCAATTCAGGGATCAGACCCACATCTCTGTATTGGCAGACAGATTCTTGACCACTGAGCCACCTGGGAAGCCTGTATATAAAGTCCCTATATGCAAGAGACATACTAATTCAGACTTCTTTTTCTAGAACACTTAATAAAAATAAGTGAATCTGAATTAACTTTCATTGATGTTTTTATATGCCAGTATTGAATTTCATCTCATTTTTATTACTTTATTTAAATAAATTATACAATAGGCTTTACTTTTTAGTAAATACCTCCAGGATTGAATTCAGTTTGGTTCATTAAGCATCAACCTACCTAGTCAATATCACTCTCGTCAATATCCACAAGTGGATTTTCTCTTTGCAAGTGCCTCTCTGCCAGATGCTGAATAAACTAAGAACAGCATTCAGCTTGCAATTCTCCAAGAATGTGATCTGTGCTTTTATGGGGTATGGAATTGCAAAAAAAAAAAAAGTGAGATACAATTTGGGGGCTTTGAGTCACTGTAATCTCCATTCATTCGACTTTGTCATATGAATGTGTATATATAAGTCAGTGAAACACTGGGGAAAATTTGAGTGATTTAGGATAGCTTAGTTGGTTATATTAGAACTACAGAGTTTGGGATTTGATGTCATAGGAACCTAGGTTTAAATTTTAGCTCTGCATGTGACATCTACACTCTTTGAGTGTCAGATTTAGCTTACATAAATGAGGTGAGAGGGCAGTTTTTGTCTGTTTCTTTAGTAACTCACAGGCAAATTTAAACAGGGGTTGAATCCATAAAACATCAAAGTGAACCCTGGGTACCAGCCCGATATACTAATCCTGTTTCACACACACACCACAAGTTTCTTAACCTCTCTGCCATCAGTTTCTCCATCTGTAAAATGAAAGCATTGGACTAGATGTAACCAAGACATGTGAAATGCTTATGCTCAGTTGTGTCCAACTCTTCATGGATCCATGGACTGCAGCATGCCAGGCTCCTCTGTCCTTGGAATTTTCCAGGCAAGAATACTGGAGTAGGTTGCCATTTCCTTCTCCAGGGGATCTTCCCAATTCAGGGATCAGACCCACATCTCTGTATTGGCAGACAGATTCTTGACCACTGAGCCACCTGGGAAGCCTGTATATAAAGTCCCTATATGCAAGAGACATACTAATTCAGACTTCTTTTTCTAGAACACTTAATAAAAATAAGTGAATCTGAATTAACTTTCATTGATGTTTTTATATGCCAGTATTGAATTTCATCTCATTTTTATTACTTTATTTAAATAAATTATACAATAGGCTTTACTTTTTAGTAAATACCTCCAGGATTGAATTCAGTTTGGTTCATTAAGCATCAACCTACCTAGTCAATATCACTCTCGTCAATATCCACAAGTGGATTTTCTCTTTGCAAGTGCCTCTCTGCCAGATGCTGAATAAACTAAGAACAGCATTCAGCTTGCAATTCTCCAAGAATGTGATCTGTGCTTTTATGGGGTATGGAATTGCAAAAAAAAAAAAAGTGAGATACAATTTGGGGGCTTTGAGTCACTGTAATCTCCATTCATTCGACTTTGTCATATGAATGTGTATATATAAGTCAGTGAAACACTGGGGAAAATTTGAGTGATTTAGGATAGCTTAGTTGGTTATATTAGAACTACAGAGTTTGGGATTTGATGTCATAGGAACCTAGGTTTAAATTTTAGCTCTGCATGTGACATCTACACTCTTTGAGTGTCAGATTTCTCATCCATACAATGGAGGTGGCAGTATTTAGTCAGAGTTTGTGAGGATTAAATATGAGAAAAAAAGAAACAGAGCCCTGAATATAGTAAGGGGTCATTCTCACCATTGAAAAGATTTGACTGTGGAATATATCCTCTGTGGAACAGTCAAGATAAAGTAAATGGTCCATTTATGTTTACCATTTATGTTTTCAGCTACTTAGGGTTGGTATTTTATTTAAGAGGAAAGATAGTTTTCTTCCTCATTAACTCTTTTTTTTTTTTAAATATTTATTTATTTATTTATTTATTGGGCGGGGGTCGGGTTGGGGAGGGAGGGGAGTGGGCGGGCCACTTCTATCGGTCTTTCATTTCTCCATTTTCATCCGTTTTTGTTCTTTGGCTCCTGTGGGCCTCCCATCACGGTGGTCACTGTCGTCGCAGAGCACCGGCTCTGGGCGCACGCGCGCCAGAGCTCCGGCTCGGTGATTGGACCCATCGGTCCAGCCGCTCCGCGGCACGTGGGATCTTCCCAGGCCAGGGATCGAACCGGCGCGCCTTGAACTGCAAGGCGGTGTCCTTACCCGCTGGACCACCAGGGGAAGCCCCTCATTAGCTCTTTTTAACCAGCTAAAAAGAATATAGAGAACATCCAATCTATTTTTTTTTTTAAATATAAAAGATTAGAGTTGTTTAGCATGGGCGAGCTCAGGTCCATGTTGCGTCTGTTTTGTTTTTTATTTCATTTCAGGCCTGGCACAGACTTTGAAACATTGTAATTAGAATTTATTAACTGCCTAAAT
This sequence comes from Tragulus kanchil, assembly GCA_022376925.1. Taxonomy (NCBI): domain Eukaryota; kingdom Metazoa; phylum Chordata; class Mammalia; order Artiodactyla; family Tragulidae; genus Tragulus; species Tragulus kanchil. Next base: position 90,214,164 of record JAIOJX010000031.1, on the reverse strand, counting down.
GGGCTGCCCTGCTGCTCATTAGTAAACGATCCTCCTGTAATGCAAAAAAATGGCCTAAGCATCCTTTTATGGGGTATGGAATTGCAAAAAAAAAAAAAGTGAGATACAATTTGGGGGCTTTGAGTCACTGTAATCTCCATTCATTCGACTTTGTCATATGAATGTGTATATATAAGTCAGTGAAACACTGGGGAAAATTTGAGTGATTTAGGATAGCTTAGTTGGTTATATTAGAACTACAGAGTTTGGGATTTGATGTCATAGGAACCTAGGTTTAAATTTTAGCTCTGCATGTGACATCTACACTCTTTGAGTGTCAGATTTCTCATCCATACAATGGAGGTGGCAGTATTTAGTCAGAGTTTGTGAGGATTAAATATGAGAAAAAAAGAAACAGAGCCCTGAATATAGTAAGGGGTCATTCTCACCATTGAAAAGATTTGACTGTGGAATATATCCTCTGTGGAACAGTCAAGATAAAGTAAATGGTCCATTTATGTTTACCATTTATGTTTTCAGCTACTTAGGGTTGGTATTTTATTTAAGAGGAAAGATAGTTTTCTTCCTCATTAACTCTTTTTTTTTTTTAAATATTTATTTATTTATTTATTTATTGGGCGGGGGTCGGGTTGGGGAGGGAGGGGAGTGGGCGGGCCACTTCTATCGGTCTTTCATTTCTCCATTTTCATCCGTTTTTGTTCTTTGGCTCCTGTGGGCCTCCCATCACGGTGGTCACTGTCGTCGCAGAGCACCGGCTCTGGGCGCACGCGCGCCAGAGCTCCGGCTCGGTGATTGGACCCATCGGTCCAGCCGCTCCGCGGCACGTGGGATCTTCCCAGGCCAGGGATCGAACCGGCGCCCCTTGAACTGCAAGGCGGTGTCCTTACCCACTGGACCACCAGGGGAAGCCCCTCATTAACTCTTTTTAATCAGCTAAAAAGAATATAGAGAGAACATCCAATCTATTTTTTTTTTTTTTTAAATATAAAAGATTAGAGTTGTTTAGCATGGGCGAGCTCAGGTCCATGTTGCGTCTGTTTTGTTTTTTATTTCATTTCAGGCCTGGCACAGACTTTGAAACATTGTAATTAGAATTTATTAACTGCCTAAATGGGCTGCCCTGCTGCTCATTAGTAAACGATCCTCCTGTAATGCAAGAAACACAGGAGAGGTGGGTTCTATCCCTGGGTCAGGAAGATCCCCTGGAGGAGGGCATGGCAACCCACTCCAGTATTCTTGCCTGGAGAATCCCTTGCACAGAGGAAACTGGCAGACTAGTCCACAGAGTTGCAAAGAGCAGACACGACTAAGCCAACTGAGCACACACACAACTGCCTACACAAACCATTGTTTGTAGTGGCACAAGCACTTGGTGTTTGGATTTTAATCATCATCTTCGTGAGAAAAAAATTGATTTTTTCAAAAAAGTTCTTAGAGTAAATTTAAAAATATGAGATCATGATAACAACTTGTGAGAGTGATAGGTTGAAATGTGTATTAAAGCCTTTTCATGGTAGAAAACGATGACTTTTATACAAAATCTTATTTTTACTCTAAAATGAAGTGAACATGTTTTGCTTTGATAATAGTCTAAGAGAGTCTTCTCTGAAAAAGAAGCATGTTCACAGGATCCCATAATAGGCACCAGCGTAATGGGAGCTGAAGCCTGGTCACATCCAGTTAAACTCCTAGCCAGAAGGTTCCTGCCTTATCCATGTTCTCACCTCAGTTTCTTTACCTGACAGTCGGGGTAACAGGTGTACTTGCTTTTAGATTGTTAGGAGACTCAAAGGAGACATGTGAGGCATGAGTTTCATGACATCTTTCTGATACACTTTGATTCAAGTACTTACTTCTGAATTTGATTTCGTCATCTTTTCTGAATAGAAGTTTTGTTTTTGTTTTCCTTTTGTCATATAGGTTTGACCAGTTCCCTGACCTCAGGACTCTGGATTGGACTCAACAGTCTAAGTTTCAACAGTGGATGGCAGTGGAGTGGGGGCAGTCCGTTCCGATATTTGAACTGGTTACCAGGTAGGGTTAAGTTCGTCTGTTTAACTTTATGGAGTTTAGTTGGTTGAATTCATGTACATTTAATTTATCTGGGTACCATGGAGACCTCCTGCATCAGCTTGCATGTAGATCACAAAGAGAAGAATTGGGAGATATCAAATGCAGTCCATTTCTCACATTGCTTAGAAACCTGCAAACTAGACTTGAATACACTAAAACTATAAGGTTATTCCAGTTTTTGGGGAAAGGACTTGTCTGGAAGAATTATTACACAAAGCAATATAGGACTCAAAGTATGTATTCTCAGATTTTCCAGGAATTATATTCAAATATTTGATTTTGTGTGTATGAGATATTATATAATATATAATGCTACACAGTATATTCAAAGACTTTAAACTTATCTATTTATATCTACACATATACTATGAATTTAAGAAACTTAAATTATCTCAGACTGGAGAATTTTTCATTATCTTGAACCATGAGGTATTTGCCGTATTTCTGTCATTGTTATCATGATATGAAAGTCTATATTAACCTATTTTTTCCTGTGTTTAATCAAATAGAGTTTGATTAAAAATACCAGCCACAGACAGCAATATTCCATATTAGCATAATCATTCATGAGCAATATTGTTGACAATTTGTAGTTTAGCCATCAAAAAACACTAAGGACGATCAAGCCTCCAATAGCTTTCCAGTTTTTTGAAGGATAGAAAAGACTCTGAACTAATTATTTCTAACACAGAGCTAACAGAACATTAAAGGAGACTAAATGATATCAAAGTTTAACATACACAGCAGTTATTCTGAGAAAACGAGAAGGCCAATGATGACAAAATGTCTTCATCTTATCCATCAGTACGAACCATTGCTAGTCACTCCCTATGGCACTGGCCCCCAATCTTTCGGGCACCAGGCACTGGACTGGTTTTGTGGAAGACAGTTTTTCCATGGACTGAGAAGGAGGGGTGATGGCTTTGGGGTGATTTGTGTGCATTACATTTATTGTTCACTTTATTTCTATTGCTATTACATCAGCCTCACCTTGGATCATCAGGAATTAGATCCCTGAAGCTGGGGGCCCCTGAGGCATTCTACTGAGTAAGATTCTAAACTCCTAACCCACACCCCTCCGTTCCGTTTTGTTACAGTTTAATCTTTTTATGGAGTTTAGTTGGTTGAATTCATGTACATTTAATTTATCTGGGTACCATGGAGACCTCCTGCATCAGCTTGCATGTAGATCACAAAGAGAAGAATTGGGAGATATCAAATGCAGTCCATTTCTCACATTGCTTAGAAACCTGCAAACTAGACTTGAATACACTAAAACTATAAGGTTATTCCAGTTTTTGGGGAAAGGACTTGTCTGGAAGAATTATTACACAAAGCAATATAGGACTCAAAGTATGTATTCTCAGATTTTCCAGGAATTATATTCAAATATTTGATTTTGTGTGTATGAGATATTATATAATATATAATGCTACACAGTATATTCAAAGACTTTAAACTTATCTATTTATATCTACACATATACTATGAATTTAAGAAACTTAAATTATCTCAGACTGGAGAATTTTTCATTATCTTGAACCATGAGGTATTTGCCGTATTTCTGTCATTGTTATCATGATATGAAAGTCTATATTAACCTATTTTTTCCTGTGTTTAATCAAATAGAGTTTGATTAAAAATACCAGCCACAGACAGCAATATTCCATATTAGCATAATCATTCATGAGCAATATTGTTGACAATTTGTAGTTTAGCCATCAAAAAACACTAAGGACGATCAAGCCTCCAATAGCTTTCCAGTTTTTTGAAGGATAGAAAAGACTCTGAACTAATTATTTCTAACACAGAGCTAACAGAACATTAAAGGAGACTAAATGATATCAAAGTTTAACATACACAGCAGTTATTCTGAGAAAACGAGAAGGCCAATGATGACAAAATGTCTTCATCTTATCCATCAGTACGAACCATTGCTAGTCACTCCCTATGGCACTGGCCCCCAATCTTTCGGGCACCAGGCACTGGACTGGTTTTGTGGAAGACAGTTTTTCCATGGACTGAGAAGGAGGGGTGATGGCTTTGGGGTGATTTGTGTGCATTACATTTATTGTTCACTTTATTTCTATTGCTATTACATCAGCCTCACCTTGGATCATCAGGAATTAGATCCCTGAAGCTGGGGGCCCCTGAGGCATTCTACTGAGTAAGATTCTAAACTCCTAACCCACACCCCATCCTGCACTAATCTTGATTTATTAGGAAAGTGTACAGGTAAGGATTAGTGCCCCTGGAGAAGGGAGTGGCAATCCATTCCAGAATTCTTGCCTGGAGAATCCCATGGACAGAAAATCCCATGAGCTACAGTCCTTGGGGTCTCAAAGAGTCGGACACGACTGAGTGACTAACACACACACACACACACACACACACACACACACGCATGCATGTGCATGCAAGGATTAGTGACATCTCCTGTAGGTGTGGGAAAGGATGACTCACGTCTTTATTTACTATTTCTGTGATGGAAAGTACTGGTGTGATGTTTCTTCTTATTGGTCAGATTTCTTTTTTAAAGCCATTGAATGATTTTTGCTTTTGGCTTAGAAGACTAAACTGTCTTCTTTCCATGTTACAGTCTTACCATATTGAAAAGAAAAAAAACTTTGAAATAAGTAGATGATATTCAGAATATGCTAAAAGGGAGAGGGAATTTTTAGAGGTGACACGTTGGTTTAAATTGATTAGATTTTACTGTGAAATCTGACCTTCAGCATATTCCTTCAGTGGATAATGGTCAAAGGGCTGTTGTGAGTGTCAACTCAGCTTTCCCCTGGAAGTAAACATTGCTGCACGGGAATATAACCTGCATTCTTATGAGTAAGAATTTTATTTGTCTGCCTGCTGACTCAGTCAGATTAAATTGGAGAATGCCAGATGACCCAGTCAGATGATTGGATAATAATAATTTATTTGGGGATATTAGGGCTTATTCTTTGCTACTTAATTATTGTACATTGTTAGGCAGATCATTTTATTACTCATTTTTGAAGTGATAACTGTTGTAATATTTAACCTCTTGCATACTAAGAGATCAGTGAGAAAACTGAGAGACAGTTGAGGGATCAACGTTGGTTAAATTGAGGGATAAAATTAGAATATTAGTGAGAAAGAAAATGTCTTTTCTTATTAAACCAAATTCCCAAGAAGTAGGTTCAAGATTAAAGTAGGCTTTGGGGTGATTTGTGTGCATTACATTTATTGTGCACTTTATTTCTCTGGCTATTACATCAGCCTCACCTTGGATCATCAGGAATTAGATCCCTGAAGCTGGGGCCCTGAGGCATTCTACTGAGTAAGATTCTAAACTCCTAACCCACACCCCATCCTGCACTAATCTTGATTTATTAGGAAAGTGTACAGGTAAGGATTAGTGCCCCTGGAGAAGGGAGTGGCAATCCATTCCAGAATTCTTGCCTGGAGAATCCCATGGACAGAAAATCCCATGAGCTACAGTCCTTGGGGTCTCAAAGAGTCGGACACGACTGAGTGACTAACACACACACACACACACACACACACACACACACGCATGCATGTGCATGCAAGGATTAGTGACATCTCCTGTAGGTGTGGGAAAGGATGACTCACGTCTTTATTTACTATTTCTGTGATGGAAAGTACTGGTGTGATGTTTCTTCTTATTGGTCAGATTTCTTTTTTAAAGCCATTGAATGATTTTTGCTTTTGGCTTAGAAGACTAAACTGTCTTCTTTCCATGTTACAGTCTTACCATATTGAAAAGAAAAAAAACTTTGAAATAAGTAGATGATATTCAGAATATGCTAAAAGGGAGAGGGAATTTTTAGAGGTGACACGTTGGTTTAAATTGATTAGATTTTACTGTGAAATCTGACCTTCAGCATATTCCTTCAGTGGATAATGGTCAAAGGGCTGTTGTGAGTGTCAACTCAGCTTTCCCCTGGAAGTAAACATTGCTGCACGGGAATATAACCTGCATTCTTATGAGTAAGAATTTTATTTGTCTGCCTGCTGACTCAGTCAGATTAAATTGGAGAATGCCAGATGACCCAGTCAGATGATTGGATAATAATAATTTATTTGGGGATATTAGGGCTTATTCTTTGCTACTTAATTATTGTACATTGTTAGGCAGATCATTTTATTACTCATTTTTGAAGTGATAACTGTTGTAATATTTAACCTCTTGCATACTAAGAGATCAGTGAGAAAACTGAGAGACAGTTGAGGGATCAACGTTGGTTAAATTGAGGGATAAAATTAGAATATTAGTGAGAAAGAAAATGTCTTTTCTTATTAAACCAAATTCCCAAGAAGTAGGTTCAAGATTAAATCACCTTCTGAAATGAAAGTTTCTTCAAAAAAAAATTAGAAACCTTGTGGAATAATTCGTTGTTGTGTGAATTGTTTAATCAGTGTTCAGTTTAGTACGTCCCAAGTAATACATCCATTAAAATGTATCTACATTTGGAGTGACTATATTTTCCACAAATATGAAAATGTGAATACCAACATGTAACTATAGTAGCCATTTAAAGATAAATAATTGATAGATTTTGGGCTTCCCAGGTGGCACAGTGGTTGGTATTGGTATTCTATTGGTAGATAGCTGAGTCATTATGATTTAATCATTTATATGTTAATAACTATTAGCTGTAAAATACTGTTTCTTGAAAATTTCTTTCCAGCACATACTGTATTAGTTCAGTTTTACTGGAAGTTTGGTCATAATATCAACACACTTAAGAAACATGTTTAACTTCTCCACTAATAATTTTTTCTTTCTGTGCTATTTAAGAAATTTCCAGACGTTTTTAACAAAGAGTTTATGGAGCAGGTAGTGTGATTCCATCTTGCAGGAAGGGGAAGTGTGGTCCAGGCCCAGTCTGTATACAAGTCAGAGGTCACTAAGCAGAGTCATTATAAAATGTGACTCACCACCCTGTCTTCTCTTGTGAGATGTAACTAGGTTTTCGAGCCCTGGTTTTAAAATCACATATTAAAGTGGTAGAAAAACATGAGAAATGTGGGTATCGATGCATGTATAGATTGCATTAGCAAAGCTGAGTTGGCCTGGTTCTTTAATCAGTTTCTAGTAAGCAATGGGATGAGAGGTTACCTGGTAAAAAATATTCCTCAGTAAGCTTTATTTAAAATATTGAGAGAGAGTCTGAGCGCTTAGGAAAACTTTATCAGAGTTCACAATGGCATATTGCTCCTTTGGGGCTTCCCCAGTGGCTCAGCCGGTAAAGAATCCCCCTGTGATGCAAGAGTCCCAGGATACGTGGGTTTGAACCCTGGGTCAGGAAGATTCCCTGGAGGAGGGCCTGGGGTCGCAAAGAATTGGACACGTCTGAATCCACTGAACACACATTGTAGCTTCTAGCAGCTCTTCCTGTAACAAAGTGCGGAAAAGCACAGCCCTTGCGGGGCGTCATTACTCTGCAGTGGAGTAATTACGCTGGCAGCCGTTGCTGGGTGTCAATAGTTCCTCAGCCTGTTACCAGGCAACAGGTCCTGCTCAGCCATTGGCCAGGATGGCCAGTGGATCCGCCCATTGGCAACCAACTGTCCAAGAGCAGGTGTTACTGGTGCTGCTCAGTCATTGATTGGTCCGTGCTGTCTCAGGTCCCGCCCACAAACAGTCAACGGTCAAGAAAGGGCCGTTAGGAGATTGAGATGACAGTTGAGCCGTGATTGTGAGTAAGAGGTGGATCCCGTGTTCACCCTGAGGCCCTCCAGCTCATCCGGCCTTGCGCCAGCAGTTGCAGCGAACTGGCCAAGGGCTGTGCCCGGCAGGGCTCCAGAGCCCTCATCAAGGACACCCACTGGCCTGGGCCTGGGCCTGAGTCAGCCTGAATCCTCCTCCATCCTCGCCGCCGCAGCCTCATGGTGGTGGCGGTCCACTGGAGTCCCAGTCTGTGGGACCTGCTGTCCCTCCTTTGGGTGGCCTCAGGAGCCTGGGGGCCGGTTGGTTGGGCACCTGGCCCCTTCAGAGATGACTGCTGGCCCTGAGGGAGCCGCCCGCCGAGCTCTGCCTCTGGGGCTCTGGAGGCTTGTGCCTTGGGACCTCGCCCTTTCTTGTGAGGACAGAGAATACCGTTCATTTGGTAGAGATTTGCTTCCATGGTGGCTCACGGTAAAGGATCTGCCTACAATGCAGGAGGCGCGGGCTCGGCCGCTTGGGTCGGGAAGATCCGCTGGAGGAGGGCACAGCAGCCCACTCCAGTAGTCTTGCCTGGAGAATTCCATGGACAGAGGAGCCTGGCGGTCCATGGGGTCGCAAAGAGTGGGACACGACTGAGCAGGGACTTAAGTAACTTTGTGGCTCCTAGGGACATGAGCCGGCCATCCCCTTACATGGCCCTTCAGTAAACGTTTCTCTCATCCAAATTCCAGTGTTTTAGTATCATTTGGCTTCCCTGTGAATCGGGCACACGGACTTGCGTTTTTGATGACATTCTCTTTCTTCTCCCACAGCCATCTTTCCAGCCTCTTCTTTCTAACTGGCGAAAACTTCCCCATGTCCAGGTAGTCTCTAGGCTGGTCCTCACAGTTAGCTTGGCTTAGGTTTTTGGGAGGTATTGACAATGTTGAATATGACTAGTTTGGAATATTGCTACTTACCTCCCATCATACAGAAAATGAGGGGCTTCCCTGGTGGTCCAGTGGGTAAGGACACCACCTTGCAGTGCAAGGGGCGCCGGTTCGATCCCTGGCCTGGGAAGATCCCCCGTGCTGTGGAGTGACTGGACTGATGTGTCCAATTACTGAGCTGGAGCTCTGGAGCGCATGTGCCCAGAGCCGGTGCTCTTTGACAACAGAGGCCACCGCGATGGGAGACCCACAGGGCCAAAGAACAAAGATGGATGAAAATAGACAAATGAGAGACCAATGGAAGTGGCCTGCCTGCTCCCCTCCCTCCCCACAGCACCACCCCACCCCCAAAATAAATAAATCTTTGAAAAAAAAAAAGAAAATGAGGAGCTTTCCTAGTGGCTCAGACAGTAAAGAATCTACCTGCAGTGCAGGAGACCTGGGTTCAATCCTGGGTCGGGAAGATCCCCTGGAGAAGGGAATGACTACACACTCCAGTACTTTTGCCTGGAAAAATTCCATGGACAGAGGAGCCTGGTGAGCTGCAGTCCATGGGGTTGCCAGGAGTTAAGACACAACTTAGCAATTAACACTTTCACTTTCATACATTAAATAAATCAATGTGAAGATTGTTCAGGGTTTAAGATTTAGGTTTATTATTTGATCTCATGGGCGGAAAATGTTATTTCAAAGAAGTAAGCTTATCAAGGCTTTCTTGATGGTCCAGCAGCTGGAACTTAGCCTTCTAGAGCAGCAGGGTGTGGGTTTGATTCCTGGTCAGACTGTTGGGATCCTGCATGCCTTGCAGCCAATAAATACATAAAAATAAAGAAAGCAAAATATAAAACAGAATGGGTATTGTAACATATTCAGTAAAGACTTAACAGTTCACAACAAAAAAGCCTTTAAAAAAAACCCAAAGAAATAAACTTATATAATCAAAATTTTAGTTATTAAAATGATCTAACAATGAAAAAACAAATAGGCATCCAACATAGCTTTTGCTCTGTAGGCAGTAAATCTGTTTTTGTGAAGACACATTTAAAGCAAAAGAGTGGGGATCCATTAAATGCCAAGGATACACACATGAGGCTGTGGGATCTATCTACTTTTCATACCTATAATAGTCCTGTTTTTATTTTTCTTTTCCCCAAAGGAAGTCCATCAGCAGAGCCAGGAAAAAGCTGTGTCGCTTAATCCCGGAAAAAATGCTAAATGGGAAAATCTAGAGTGTGTTCAGAAACTAGGCTATATTTGTAAAAGAGGCAACACCACTTTGAATCCTTGCTGTGGAGTGACTGGACTGATGTGTCCAATTACTGAGCTGGAGCTCTGGAGCGCATGTGCCCAGAGCCGGTGCTCTTTGACAACAGAGGCCACCGCGATGGGAGACCCACAGGGCCAAAGAACAAAGATGGATGAAAATAGACAAATGAGAGACCAATGGAAGTGGCCTGCCTGCTCCCCTCCCTCCCCACAGCACCACCCCACCCCCAAAATAAATAAATCTTTGAAAAAAAAAAAGAAAATGAGGAGCTTTCCTAGTGGCTCAGACAGTAAAGAATCTACCTGCAGTGCAGGAGACCTGGGTTCAATCCCTGGGTCGGGAAGATCCCCTGGAGAAGGGAATGACTACACACTCCAGTACTTTTGCCTGGAAAAATTCCATGGACAGAGGAGCCTGGTGAGCTGCAGTCCATGGGGTTGCCAGGAGTTAAGACACAACTTAGCAATTAACACTTTCACTTTCATACATTAAATAAATCAATGTGAAGATTGTTCAGGGTTTAAGATTTAGGTTTATTATTTGATCTCATGGGCGGAAAATGTTATTTCAAAGAAGTAAGCTTATCAAGGCTTTCTTGATGGTCCAGCAGCTGGAACTTAGCCTTCTAGAGCAGCAGGGTGTGGGTTTGATTCCTGGTCAGACTGTTGGGATCCTGCATGCCTTGCAGCCAATAAATACATAAAAATAAAGAAAGCAAAATATAAAACAGAATGGGTATTGTAACATATTCAGTAAAGACTTAACAGTTCACAACAAAAAAGCCTTTAAAAAAAACCCAAAGAAATAAACTTATATAATCAAAATTTTAGTTATTAAAATGATCTAACAATGAAAAAACAAATAGGCATCCAACATAGCTTTTGCTCTGTAGGCAGTAAATCTGTTTTTGTGAAGACACATTTAAAGCAAAAGAGTGGGGATCCATTAAATGCCAAGGATACACACATGAGGCTGTGGGATCTATCTACTTTTCATACCTATAATAGTCCTGTTTTTATTTTTTCTTTTCCCCAAAGGAAGTCCATCAGCAGAGCCAGGAAAAAGCTGTGTGTCGCTTAATCCCGGAAAAAATGCTAAATGGGAAAATCTAGAGTGTGTTCAGAAACTAGGCTATATTTGTAAAAGAGGCAACACCACTTTGAATCCTTTTGTTATCCCCTCAGGTAAGTGATTTATTTGATCTGAAGTACATAATTTTTGAGATCAAATGACAGCCTAGTCCTAACAATGACAGGTTTGGCTGAGCATTTGTGGAGGCAACTTAATGATATTCCTGCAAAATGTCTTTGTGCTGGTTGCTAATGTTTCTGGAGTATTCTGGAGTGTTTCAGCAGGAGCAAAGCCATTGATACACCATTAATAAAAATGTTATCTTCACAGCTGCCCTAGGTGGTAAGTGTTATTATATACACATTTTCAGTGAGGAAAAGATACTCATAGGCTATAAAAAGTTTGCACATGTGAAAGAACTGGAATCCTAGCTAGGAAATCAATATCTGAAAGGAATCTTTTATTATGTCCTCACTATTTAATGACCTATTTGGGGCTAGTGCTGTTGGATTAACATATACACTGAAGTCTTCACCGAAATATCATAAATCATCCCAGAGGTAGTCATGAACTTCTAGTAGTAGTTTATATACAGGCTAGACCAGAGGGAAAAGTGCAATTATGCTCTGTATTATAATTTTATATAAGAATTAAGGGCTTCCCTGGTGGTCCAATGGGTGAGGACACCACCTTGCAGTGCAAGGGGCAATGGTTCGATCCCTGGCCTGGGAAGATCCCACGTGCCGCGGAGCGGCTGGACCTATGCGTCCAACTACTGAGCCGGAGTTCTGGAGCTCATGTGCCCAGAGCTGGCGCTCTGCGATGACAGAGGCCGCCGCGATGGGAGGCCCACATGGGCCAAAAGAACAAAGACGGATGAAAATAGGCAAAATGAAAGACCAATAGAAGTGGCCTGCCCACCCCCCTCCCTCCCACCCCCCAAAAAAGAATTAAACTACCAAGGCTAATATGCATTTTTCTTCTAATTGAGCAAAAGCAAACTACATTTATTTTTTACCATCAGTTTTTTTTGAGACACATTTAAAACTTTAAAAAGACATATGTATGTATATACGTATTCTGCTTGGGAAAACTGATAGTGTGGCATTTCTGACTTGTTTTTCCTCCTTGATGTTTCTTTTTTTTTTTTTTGAGTTTTTTTTAATAGATTTTTTTTTTTTTTTTTTACTTTGTTTCCCTCATCAAAATGAAATCCAGCACTATAAAAAAGTTTTTTTGGCCTCTTTTAATCAGTTAATAATTAATTTTTCATTGATCTTTATTCTTTGGCCTGTGTGGGCCTCCCATTGCACTGGCCTCTCGCCTTGCAGAGCACTGGCTCTGGGTGCACGCGCTCCAGAGCGCTGGCTGGTAATTGGACACACCGGTCCAGCCACTCCGCGGCACGTGGGATCTTCCCGGACCAGGGATGGAACCGTGCCCCTTGCACTGCAAGGTGGACTCTTTACCCACTGGACTACCAGGGAAGCCCTTCTCTTTGACTTTTAAAAGCAATTTCATTTATTTTAAAATATGATTGACATGGCTAGAAAGTCCAAAGTATAACATGATAAATAATAATTTCCTCCAACTTCTTACTCAAATATTCAGTTTTTTTCTTTGAGTAACTGTGACTGAGTATATATCCTTACCTAGTTGTTCTGTGACTAAATAAATATGTCTGTAATTATTTTTGTCTGTTTTATACAAATAGCAACATTAATCTGCTTTGTTCTACTTCTGTCACTAACAACTTTGGGCATCATTGCATATGGTACACAAATAATAGCTTCTGTGTTCATTTTTATGGCTGTACATTAACCATTGTAGGGACAGATCATATTTTTTTGACTAGTCCTCTATTAATAGAGGTTCAGTTTACTTCCAATTTTTTATTATTACGAATAATGCTATAGTGGATAATTTTATGCATATGATTTCCTATGTGTAAATATTCCTAGAAATGAAATTGACAAAGCAGAATGTAGGTGTGTTTGCAATTTTAATGGATACAAATATAGCAGAGATTGCCAATGGATATAAATGAAGGACCCATCATTAGGTCTGATTATACTTTGCAGGGCTGCCCTTGTAACTGTGGGCATGTCTTAGAGAGGCTTCAGTAATCTTTGTATTTCGTCTCCTCTCTTCCCCCCATATGAGAAATAGTATACCCTTCTTGGAAGAGCTCATATAATTCTGCATCAGAAGATCTGAAATTGCCAAGTTGGGGAGAAAAGGAGAATGGTGTTTTCATCATCCCTTGTATAGGAGGCAGAATTCTATAACCTGGTCTTGTTCCTTAACCCTCCAGTTAGAATTTCCTATTTATTAAGTGGAAATACTAATGATATTTGTTCTCCCTGTGAATGCTTTATATTGTCAAGTACTCATTCCATTACGCTTGCTCTGGTAAATGTGTTACCAAACCAAACTTGGAGCTGCTAGCACATGGTAGAGCTGGCATGGTAAAGCCGATCTATTGACGTGGGATTGTTGTGAAGGAAAGTGCAGTTGAGAAGCAAGGGGTCCAGAGAAACTAGGGTTCAAAACACTTAAATTCCCTATTATGTTTCAGCAAAGGATTTTTATTTATTTATATTGGAGTATAATTGCCTTACAATGTTGTGTGGTTGTGTGTTGTGTACAACAAAGTGAATTCGCTATATGTATACATATATCCCCTCCCTCTTGAGCCTCCTTTCCACTGTCACCCCCTGGCCCCCAATCCCACCCCTCTAGGTTGTCACAAGCACTGCACTGAGCTCCCTATGCTATACAGCAGGTCAGCAAAGCATTTTTAAAGGCCAGGTGAGGGAGGTGGGTTGCAGGTCTGTGGTCCTCTTGGGCACAACTCTCTGATTGGTTGATGTTGAGGTAACAGGGCAGGATCACAGGGGTTAATGTTATCAATCCTTAGGCACCAACAGGTTTGGGGGCTACTTTCATTTGGTGGTGGTTTTAGCATCCGTAAGACAATTTATTAGGCACTCAGGAGATCCTGTTATCTGGGTATTTCAGAGAGGAGCTACAGCTGAGAATTGGGAGAGGGGTCTGTCCTGGCAAGGCCCCATAGAGTCCTGCGAGGTTACACGCCTTACCTCAATTGTTTGCTTTCACTTTCCATTGGGTTTTTAATTTCTCTATACTTCCTGGATTAACATTCTGTCTTATCTATAAACTTAAATAAACCAGAGCTCAAGAAAGCGTATCAGAGTTAGGGTGATGAAGCACACGCAATTGGTGCCTCTCTAGGGCAAGGGTTGCCCTCATGTCCTGTGTGTCCTTGCAGTGCCACCCTGTTCACCCATGACCTCTGGTCTCTGGAGCTATCCTGTCCAGTTCCATAGCCACTGACCACATGTGATCACTGGGCACATAAAATACAGCTAGTTCCAGCAGAGTTGTGCTGTAGATATAAAATATGCACTGGATATAAATAGAGTAACCAACAACTAAAAACAAATGGTCTCTTTCTATTTAAAAAAAATACGCACTGGACTTCCAAGAGATAGCATGACCAAAAAAGTTAACTACCTCATTATTTTTAATTGATTATATGATAATCGTTTGAATATATTGGGTTAAGTAAGATATATTTAAAATGAAAGTTAACTATTTCTCTTGACTCATATTTAATATGGCAGCTACCAAATTTATAATTCATACATGGCTTCCATTTGTGGATTATATCTCAATCTTGATCAGACAGTGTTGCTCTAGAGAAACAAGCCGTATTTTTGTGGCTGCCCCAAGGAACCCCCTTCTTCGGTTGTTCTCATCTTTTGTAATATTTTGAAAGCTTATCAGTTTAGTTTTTGAGGCCCTTAGCATGTGCTGGCATTGTTTTCAGCTTCTTGGGCAGCAGAATTAAAATATCCCACCAGAGGGCTCCAGAGGGCTACTAAACTTTTTTTTTTCCTTGGTAACTACTGGGACTGTATAGAAGGAATATTTTCTAAAAAGATGCATTTTGTGTGTGTGCAGGTGTAGAGAGCAGACTTGTGGACATGGGACGAAAGGCAACAGGAGAGTGGGATGAATTGACAGTAGCGTTATACACCATCGTGTGTCAAACAGACAGCCAGTGGGAAGCTGCTGTACAGCACAGGGACCTCAACTCAGTGCTCTGGGGTGACCTAGGGGATGGGGTGGGGGTGGTGGGAGGTCCAAGAAGGAGGGGACATATGTATACATATAGATGATTCACACTCTCGCATAGCAGAAACTAACACATCATTGTAAAGCAACTATACTCCAAAAATATTCATTTCTATTATAATAATACAATGTTTGGATACCAGGACTGCTCATTTGCTTGAATGACCACTGTACACAGAATCTTGAGCTTATACAAAGGTGATGCAGGCAGTCCCAGACTTTGAGAGAATATGGGACCAATGCGTTAAATGAAAAACAAAGGTACCCTGTATTGAACCTTTTACTAAGGCTGCATGTTTGAGGATGTTTAATATCAAACTTAAATATACAGATTGACAATTATTTGGCAATATAGTTCCTCTTTAAGAAGGGTATATCACTCAGTTGCTTCTGAAATAGTGTCCATAAAGTGGTAATAATAAGCTGCTGTATAATACATATAGCTTCAGGTTTTTTCTCAATGAATATTTATCACACTCTGTGCCAGGCCTTGTGTCATTTTAGGACCTATGGGGACAAATAAAGGGAATGTCTTGCCTTCAAATGTCATTACTGCCCCTTTCCCCCACTCATTACTATTATAGCACATCTTTGTAATGTATCAGTCACCAAGGTTATGAAATCTGACTCTAACTATTAGTAGCAATATCCAGGATATTGTCTTTTTTTAAATATATAATTGTTTTTATTTTGTGTGTGTGTGTAGGTGTCATGGTCTAATTGGAAGCTTTTTTTTTTTTTGCCTCTAAGTTGTTATTTATTTTTCATCCATCTTTATTCTTTGGCATGTGTGGGCCTCCTACTGCAGTAGCCTCTCTCCTTGCAGGGCACTGGCTCTGGGTGTATGCGCTCCAGAGCACTGGCTTGTAAATGGACACACCGACCCAGCTGCTTCTCGGCATGTGGGATCTTCCTGGGCCAGGGATCAAACCGGTGCCCCTTGCACTACAAGGTGGACTCTTTACCCACTGAACCACCAGGGACTGTATAGAAGGAATATTTTCTAAAAGATGCTTTTGTTGTGGCAGGTGTAGAGAGCAGACTTGTGGACATGGGACGAAAGGCAACAGGAGAGTGGGATGAATTGACAGTAGCGTTATACACCATCGTGTGTCAAACAGACAGCCAGTGGGAAGCTGCTGTACAGCACAGGGACCTCAACTCAGTGCTCTGGGGTGACCTAGGGGATGGGGTGGGGGTGGTGGGAGGTCCAAGAAGGAGGGGACATATGTATACATATAGATGATTCACACTCTCGCATAGCAGAAACTAACACATCATTGTAAAGCAACTATACTCCAAAAATATTCATTTCTATTATAATAATACAATGTTTGGATACCAGGACTGCTCATTTGCTTGAATGACCACTGTACACAGAATCTTGAGCTTATACAAAGGTGATGCAGGCAGTCCCAGACTTTGAGAGAATATGGGACCAATGCGTTAAATGAAAAACAAAGGTACCCTGTATTGAACCTTTTACTAAGGCTGCATGTTTGAGGATGTTTAATATCAAACTTAAATATACAGATTGACAATTATTTGGCAATATAGTTCCTCTTTAAGAAGGGTATATCACTCAGTTGCTTCTGAAATAGTGTCCATAAAGTGGTAATAATAAGCTGCTGTATAATACATATAGCTTCAGGTTTTTTCTCAATGAATATTTATCACACTCTGTGCCAGGCCTTGTGTCATTTTAGGACCTATGGGGACAAATAAAGGGAATGTCTTGCCTTCAAATGTCATTACTGCCCCTTTCCCCCACTCATTACTATTATAGCACATCTTTGTAATGTATCAGTCACCAAGGTTATGAAATCTGACTCTAACTATTAGTAGCAATATCCAGGATATTGTCTTTTTTTAAATATATAATTGTTTTTATTTTGTGTGTGTGTGTAGGTGTCATGGTCTAATTGGAAGCTTTTTTTTTTTTTGCCTCTAAGTTGTTATTTATTTTTCATCCATCTTTATTCTTTGGCATGTGTGGGCCTCCTACTGCAGTAGCCTCTCTCCTTGCAGGGCACTGGCTCTGGGTGTATGCGCTCCAGAGCACTGGCTTGTAAATGGACACACCGACCCAGCTGCTTCTCGGCATGTGGGATCTTCCTGGGCCAGGGATCAAACCGGTGCCCCTTGCACTACAAGGTGGACTCTTTACCCACTGAACCACCAGGGAAGCTCTTGTGTATATAACTGATGGTCATATTATCTCACATGTTTTACAGTGCAGAAGAACACAGTAAGGATAGGTAACTTAGTATTAATATTATTTACAATTTTTTACGTATTATGAATAGTTTGGTTCACATGATGTGACTGGCCCGAGTCACATAGCTTGTGGCAAATTCAGATTTTGGCTGAAAGACTTAGGAATTGAAATCCCTGTGATTCTGCAATGTCACATGTCATTTTTGGGGAGCAAGTCAGTGTCGGTGGGTTGGGTCAGTGGCACAGGTCACACAGCATGGTTTCAGAAGCTCCTTGGTGACCCCCCTACCCCTCACCCATTCTATGCCCTGTGTCAATGCATCTTTCTCCTGACTGCATTATGAATCTTGCCCCTAATTGGGAAAGGCTCCCTAATGTCCATAGAATAAATTGAAATCTTTTTAAAAAAATTTACTTATTTGGTTGTATTAGTTCTCAGTTTCAGCATGCAGGATCTTTGCTGCATTACAGGGACTGCCTAGTTGTGGAATACAGGCTTTAGTTGCCCTGTGGCATGTGGGATCTTAGTTTCCCAACCAGGGATCAAACCCGTGTACCCTGCATTGCTAGGCAGATTCTTAATCCCTGGACCACCAGGGAAGTCCCCTTGAAATCTTTCGAGGAATGCATTATATACCTCAAACCTTTTGTGCTTCCAGTATTACAGAACATGTCCAGGACAGCTCTGCCAATGATAAAACACAGACATAAAGTGATTATCTATTATATCTTCGTGTGGCCTTGTAGTAGGCATAATTGAAAATAAAAAGAGATTTCTCATTTGGCTTCACTTTAAAGTGAAAGATGGCTTCCGTATCATTTTTAGTCTAAAACACAGTCTTGTATATCTTTTGTGAATGCCTATGCAAAAAACAAATAGAAAAATATTAGCTCTATTTGCCTATAGCTCTGAACTGTTTCCTATCGAGAGTGGTATTAATAGAAAATATTGTTACAGTGAAAAAACTATTTTTACATGTTTTCCAAACTTCTTTTTTTTTCTAGAAAGTGATGTGCCTACCAACTGTCCCAGTCAGTGGTGGCCATATGCAGGTCACTGTTACAAGATTTACAGAGAGGAGAAGAAAATCCAAAGAGATGCCTTAAGAGCATGTAGGAAGGAAGGTGGTGACCTAGCAAGTATACACAGCATCGAGGAATTTGACTTTATTATCTCTCAGCTGGGTTATGGTATGAACTCCTATCTGTAATATGCTTGATTGCCTTCCTAACCTACCACCATCTCTGGAAAATGTAATCATAAATGTTAAATTTGATAATCTATAAATTCACATGAACAATTCAACAAACAATTTTAGCAACAAATGTTAATCATGCCTAAGATATAAAATTATATAATTAAAAAATTTTTATCACTAAGAACATTTGATTTTTTCTTTTAATATGGAATCAACTTATGTATAGGCTTTAAAATATTGTTTTTCTCTATATAATCTGCATTCAGAGAAGTCTACATTAACTTGTGAATAATATTTTACTTATTGGAATTATTTGTGTGTGGATATATTTTCTCTTTTAAGGTCTATATTTTGTCTCACAGGAATTGTCTCTAAAGGAACCAGTTTTTTAATAACTATTTTGAGCAGAAAAATCAGGAAGATATTTGATTGGAGTGATCAGATAGTGATCTGAACCTTTTATTTGATTTGTATGTCTTAGTTTCCCAACCAGGGATCAAACCCGTGTACCCTGCATTGCTAGGCAGATTCTTAATCCCTGGACCACCAGGGAAGTCCCCTTGAAATCTTTCGAGGAATGCATTATATACCTCAAACCTTTTGTGCTTCCAGTATTACAGAACATGTCCAGGACAGCTCTGCCAATGATAAAACACAGACATAAAGTGATTATCTATTATATCTTCGTGTGGCCTTGTAGTAGGCATAATTGAAAATAAAAAGAGATTTCTCATTTGGCTTCACTTTAAAGTGAAAGATGGCTTCCGTATCATTTTTAGTCTAAAACACAGTCTTGTATATCTTTTGTGAATGCCTATGCAAAAAACAAATAGAAAAATATTAGCTCTATTTGCCTATAGCTCTGAACTGTTTCCTATCGAGAGTGGTATTAATAGAAAATATTGTTACAGTGAAAAAACTATTTTTACATGTTTTCCAAACTTCTTTTTTTTTCTAGAAAGTGATGTGCCTACCAACTGTCCCAGTCAGTGGTGGCCATATGCAGGTCACTGTTACAAGATTTACAGAGAAGAAGAAAATCCAAAGAGATGCCTTAAGAGCATGTAGGAAGGAAGGTGGTGACCTAGCAAGTATACACAGCATCGAGGAATTTGACTTTATTATCTCTCAGCTGGGTTATGGTATGAACTCCTATCTGTAATATGCTTGATTGCCTTCCTAACCTACCACCATCTCTGGAAAATGTAATCATAAATGTTAAATTTGATAATCTATAAATTCACATGAACAATTCAACAAACAATTTTAGCAACAAATGTTAATCATGCCTAAGATATAAAATTATATAATTAAAAAATTTTTATCACTAAGAACATTTGATTTTTTCTTTTAATATGGAATCAACTTATGTATAGGCTTTAAAATATTGTTTTTCTCTATATAATCTGCATTCAGAGAAGTCTACATTAACTTGTGAATAATATTTTACTTATTGGAATTATTTGTGTGTGTGGATATATTTTCTCTTTTAAGGTCTATATTTTGTCTCACAGGAATTGTCTCTAAAGGAACCAGCTCATCCTTTGGACTTTATTTTCTCTATCACCCTAGCTAATGCTGCTAGAATGATGAGCAGAAAAATCAGGAAGATATTTGATTGGAGTGATCAGATAGTGATCTGAACCTTTTAAAGTATTCACATGTCCACTTTAGGACTATCAGAGATACAGGGAAAATACAGTAACTAACATATCGTAAAGTTTTCAAAAATGAGTCTATCAGAAGCATTTTAAAAGTGGGTATAAAAAAAAGTGGGTAAAAGGAATTGGGAATGCTTATCCTGAAGAGGAGGAGGTTGAGGACATAATGATGATGGGCACTCAGTGGTACTTGCTGATTGAATGGTGATCATTTTCTGCTTCTACTGATGAGATTGCTGAATAGCTGGACCTGTCATTTCCAGAGAGCAAAACAAGAGGAAATGGATGATGGCGATGCTAAGAATGCTTCCTGACACTTACTGCCTGAACATTGATAGGAGTAGGGGTAGAGGAGAAGAAAAAAACAATGAAGAAATAGATGAAAAATATAGAGTAGTCTCAGACAAAACTATGAAAGATCCCCAACACTGCTGTTGTTAGTGCTTGTGCTGAATGCAATCTTTCTTCCTCTGCTCACTTCACTGAGTTCAGTAGGGTGATGATGATATTCTGCTAACTTATAAATAATTTCTGATTACTCTGTATTTACCTGTCCTGGGACATATGGACTACACAATAATAATATAATCAAAACCAAGATGTTTGAATATCACAACACAGACAGCATGATACACAGTAGGTAAAAAACTTTTCAAGTGAATCAGTGGGAAACATATTAGTTTAAGAGGCTGTGAGGCTGATGTGCAAATTTTCTCTACTTTATATAATATGGTCTAGTATAGTTGGAAAATCTTATGTATTTGTTGCTATAGTTGTTTTGGGAGTTTGGATGAGAAAGGTTGCTTTTAAGTGCAGCTAGAGAATGAGTAAATTCTCACTGGAGAAACTGTCACGTTTTATTATTGTTAAGGATTTATTTCTTTAAAACAATACCAATAATATCGATAAAAATAAAGCTATGCAATTAAAGTCAGTGTTTCTTTTCCTAAAATGTCAAACTTACCAACCACACTTTTGTTAAAAATTCCCTCCTTAACCTCTGAAAAAAAAATTATTGTTTCTGAGTTAAAAGCCTAGAAAACCATTTTTAGCTAGTTGAGACAATATCTTTCATGTTAATCATGGAAATACAGTGGATAAGTTGGACAGAGGAACTTGGTGGGTTACAGCCCAGGGGTCACAAAGAGTCAGAGATAACTGAACAACTAATACTTTCATTTTTAAGTTGGAACCTACACATATAAAACATGACTCCATTAGCAAAGACAGCTTCCCTAACAGTTTTACAAAACTTGGTCTAACAACTTTATACTCAAATCTTGTATTATTTTTGCAGAACCAAGGTTGTGCATATGAACTACAAAACCTAGTGGGGAGGACAGTTTAGTGAGAAAAGGCTTATTGGAAACAACACTTTGTTGTAACTGTGGGATTTGAGAGTTTAGGTTTTCATTGGTCTTAAACCTAGAAACCTTGAGAAAAGGTTACATGAGGTCATTTTGGAGCCTATATTTGCTGCTCAAAGATCATGATCTGCCAAATTAAGTGAAAGGAAAAGGGATCATCCTGGCAAAGCTGTTCAGAGGTAGAGAAAAACAATGAAGAAATAGATGAAAATATAGAGTAGTCTCAGACAAAACTATGAAAGATCCCCAACACTGCTGTTGTTAGTGCTTGTGCTGAATGCAATCTTTCTTCCTCTGCTCACTTCACTGAGTTCAGTAGGGTGATGATGATATTCTGCTAACTTATAAATAATTTCTGATTACTCTGTATTTACCTGTCCTGGGACATATGGACTACACAATAATAATATAATCAAAACCAAGATGTTTGAATATCACAACACAGACAGCATGATACACAGTAGGTAAAAACTTTTCAAGTGAATCAGTGGGAAACATATTAGTTTAAGAGGCTGTGAGGCTGATGTGCAAATTTTCTCTACTTTATATAATATGGTCTAGTATAGTTGGAAAATCTTATGTATTTGTTGCTATAGTTGTTTTGGGAGTTTGGATGAGAAAGGTTGCTTTTAAGTGCAGCTAGAGAATGAGTAAATTCTCACTGGAGAAACTGTCACGTTTTATTATTGTTAAGGATTTATTTCTTTAAAACAATACCAATAATATCGATAAAAATAAAGCTATGCAATTAAAGTCAGTGTTTCTTTTCCTAAAATGTCAAACTTACCAACCACACTTTTGTTAAAAATTCCCTCCTTAACCTCTGAAAAAAAAATTATTGTTTCTGAGTTAAAAGCCTAGAAAACCATTTTTAGCTAGTTGAGACAATATCTTTCATGTTAATCATGGAAATACAGTGGATAAGTTGGACAGAGGAACTTGGTGGGTTACAGCCCAGGGGTCACAAAGAGTCAGAGATAACTGAACAACTAATACTTTCATTTTTAAGTTGGAACCTACACATATAAAACATGACTCCATTAGCAAAGACAGCTTCCCTAACAGTTTTACAAAACTTGGTCTAACAACTTTATACTCAAATCTTGTATTATTTTTGCAGAACCAAGGTTGTGCATATGAACTACAAAACCTAGTGGGGAGGACAGTTTAGTGAGAAAAAGGCTTATTGGAAACAACACTTTGTTGTAACTGTGGGATTTGAGAGTTTAGGTTTTCATTGGTCTTAAACCTAGAAACCTTGAGAAAAGGTTACATGAGGTCATTTTGGAGCCTATATTTGCTGCTCAAAGATCATGATCTGCCAAATTAAGTGAAAGGAAAAGGGATCATCCTGGCAAAGCTGTTCATGCTTTGTGGTGCTGGAAACATCTGCTGGGACTGGCACCAGGCCAGCCCAGGACTTCTCCAAAAGCACAGTTGAGTGGAAGCTTCCAGCAGGAAGAGACCATGCCATTTAGGGAAATGCCTAGACAATGTGGCGTATTTCTCCCTTTCTACTATTAAGACGTGATCCTTACAATCTTTTGACAAATACTTTTATTTAACTGTTTGAAGTATATATATCAAGCATTCATGATGGAAATCCAAGGAGGTAACTTAAAAAGAATGTTGAATTGTGTATACCTCCAACATTTAAAAATGTGTAAATGTGTGTGATTTTAGCTGTGAGATCTCACACCTTCAACTTTGTCTATGTAGAATTTTTAGACTTACAACTACAGATAAAATCAATAATGCTCTTCATAGAACTTCAGAACAGGATGATTATCTTTTATATCTATACCTGGTAGCTTTTTTTCTTTTTTAAAGTTTTCACCTCTTTTATTGTTTTCATTTATTTATTTTCATCCATCTTTATTCTTTGGCCTGTGTGGGCCTCCCATTGCAGTGGCCTTTCTCACTGCAGAGCACTGGCTTGTAATTGGACACACCGGTGCAGCTGCTCCACTGCATGTGGGATCTTCCCGGGCCAGGGATCGAAGCGGTGCCCTTGCACCGCAAGGCGGACTGTACCCACTGGGCCACAAGGGAAGCCCCTGGAAGCTTTTTATTTTAACTTTTGTTTGTGTTTTTCTGGTATTTTGTGGTGACAATGTTGATGATTCATTTATGGAGTAATACTAAATGCCAAGAGAACCCAACTATTCAGTTGATATATTTTCTCACAGTATGGATTATTTTCACTCTGATTACAGTGATTAAACTTGGACAGAAACACCTAGAATGTTCTTGATAATATTTTCAGTAAAATAGAAATGGTTTTAAAGTTTTTTAAACACTTGACATTTTTTTTTAAAAGATTTATTTATTTATTTATTTTGGTGGGGGTGGGGTGGGGAGGGAGGGGAGCAGGCGGGCCACTTCTATTGGTCTTTCATTTGTCCATTTTCATCCATTTTTGTTCTTTGGCCCATGTGGGCCTCCCATCGCGGTGGCCTCTGTTGTCGCAGAGCACCCTCTCTGGGTGCATGCGCTCCAGAGCTCTGGCTGGGTAATTGGACACATCAGTCCAGCCGCTCTGCGGCACGTGGGATCTTCCCAGGCTAGGGATCGAACCAGCGCCCCTTGCACTGCAAGGCAGTGTCCTTACCCACTGGACCACCAGGGAAGCCCAACACTTGACTTTTAAATTTTAAAATGTTCATAAGATTTAGGGCTTCTCTGCTGGTCCAGGGGGTTAAGAGTCTGCCTTAGAGTGCAAGGGACACTGGACCAGTATGGAGCAACTGGACCAGTGTGCTCAATTACAAGCCAGCGCTCTGGAGTGCAAGCGCCCAGAGCCGGTGCTTTGCAATGAGAGAGGCCACTGTGACTGGAGGCCCACACAGATTGAAGAATAAAAATAGATGAAAAATAAAATGAATAAAAAATCAATTAAAAGAGGCCAAAATTTTAAAAAATTTGTAAGATTTAATAGTAGTCAAATAGATTTATGTATAAATAAGCTACCATATTTTCAGCACCATAAGCTTGGTAGGTATAGTAAATTATTTATAACAACAACAACAAAAAAAACCCAGCTTCAAAGATAGAGAGGGTAATGATAGATCTACTTCAGTTTCATTGTAGCAACTCCCAGGAGATAAGCTTTGCAGTAGCAACACAACAAAAGAGCACAGTCACCTTCACAATGTGAAGAATACATTACACATTTTAAACTAAAGCTGACAACACAAATTGTCATTGCCATCTCATTCTACAGAGGTAGATCCATTTAACACGCAAGAGGATGGGTATTTCATGATAGTTGTAACATCAAGGGAGTTGTTGATTAAGAAGGGGACTTCCTTTCCTGATAACCTTTTGATCTTTGGAAAGAAAACTGTGTAAATTGCTTCTGTGCTTTTCTTCCTGTTTAGAGCCAAGTGATGAGTTATGGATTGGTTTAAATGACATCAAGGTTCAAATGTACTTTGAATGGAGTGATGGCACCCCTGTAACTTTTACCAAATGGCTTCGTGGAGAACCAAGTCATGAAAACAACAGGCAGGAAGATTGTGCGGTGATGAAAGGCAAAGTACGACATCTTTAATTATCAATATCTAGCAAAAACCGCAGGAAAAATTTCCTTCTGCACCACTTACTGTGCCATTGACACATCAGTCCAGCCGCTCTGCACGTGGGATCTTCCCAGGCTAGGGATCGAACCAGCGCCCCTTGCACTGCAAGGCAGTGTCCTTACCCACTGGACCACCAGGGAAGCCCAACACTTGACTTTTAAATTTTAAAATGTTCATAAGATTTAGGGCTTCTCTGCTGGTCCAGGGGGTTAAGAGTCTGCCTTAGAGTGCAAGGGACACTGGACCAGTATGGAGCAACTGGACCAGTGTGCTCAATTACAAGCCAGCGCTCTGGAGTGCAAGCGCCCAGAGCCGGTGCTTTGCAATGAGAGAGGCCACTGTGACTGGAGGCCCACACAGATTGAAGAATAAAAATAGATGAAAAATAAAATGAATAAAAAATCAATTAAAAGAGGCCAAAATTTTAAAAAATTTGTAAGATTTAATAGTAGTCAAATAGATTTATGTATAAATAAGCTACCATATTTTCAGCACCATAAGCTTGGTAGGTATAGTAAATTATTTATAACAACAACAACAAAAAAAACCCAGCTTCAAAGATAGAGAGGGTAATGATAGATCTACTTCAGTTTCATTGTAGCAACTCCCAGGAGATAAGCTTTGCAGTAGCAACACAACAAAAGAGCACAGTCACCTTCACAATGTGAAGAATACATTACACATTTTAAACTAAAGCTGACAACACAAATTGTCATTGCCATCTCATTCTACAGAGGTAGATCCATTTAACACGCAAGAGGATGGGTATTTCATGATAGTTGTAACATCAAGGGAGTTGTTGATTAAGAAGGGGACTTCCTTTCCTGATAACCTTTTGATCTTTGGAAAGAAAACTGTGTAAATTGCTTCTGTGCTTTTCTTCCTGTTTAGAGCCAAGTGATGAGTTATGGATTGGTTTAAATGACATCAAGGTTCAAATGTACTTTGAATGGAGTGATGGCACCCCTGTAACTTTTACCAAATGGCTTCGTGGAGAACCAAGTCATGAAAACAACAGGCAGGAAGATTGTGCGGTGATGAAAGGCAAAGTACGACATCTTTAATTATCAATATCTAGCAAAAACCGCAGGAAAAATTTCCTTCTGCACCACTTACTGTGTGCCATTGTTCCCAGTGTTTCTATCCCAATGAACAGACATAGATCAAAGTTGAACTAGAATTCAGATTCAGTTTCTTGAGTCTGTCTCAATTGTCTGGCCAAGTCATTTTCAAGAGGACCAGAATACCAACACATAAACTTTTATTTCAAAGGTGAAATTAACCAATATGAATGCTCATATCATTCCTGTGTTTGATTCTAAATTGTGCCACATGATTATATGGCTTCATTTTATCAATTCAGAGCTTAGTTCTACTTTCAGCTGGTTGCTCTGACTGGATGTATACCTACTTAGATCTACTTTGGGTCCTATAGCCTGGAATTTGTGGTTGGAGAACTACTTTTTTTATTTTAGGTTACATGGAAATGTAACAAATATGAAAAGATGACTTCCATATTGCAAATCAGTAACTTTGGTGACTGAAATATATCATCGTTATCTTTTGTTAATAGAAAATCAGCATGGTATTTAAAAAGCTGGTTCTTTTTTCTTTTTTGAATAGTCTTTGTATTTATGTATTTATTTTTTACACCAAAAACATTTTTATTGGAGTATAGCCAATTAATAAGTTTGTGATAGTTTCAGGTGAACAGTGAAGGGGCTCGGCCATACATATATGTGTATCCATACTCCCCCAAAGCCCCATAACATCAAACAGAGTTCCATGTGCTATACTAAAGATTTTTGTTGGTTATCCATTTCAAACATGGCAGTGTGTACATGAATTTCCCAAAGTCCCCAAGCATCCCCTCCCCCGTGCAACCATAAGTTTGTTTTTTTAGTTTGTGAGTCTAAGATGCTGTTGGGTTTTTTTTCAATGCATTTTATTTATTAATTTATTTTTGGTAATTCTGGGTTTTCACTGCTGCCACAGGCTCTTCTTTAGTTGCAGGGAGGGGGGTGGCTACTCTCTAATTGAGGTGAGCAGGCTTCTTGTTGTGGTGACTTCTCTTGTTGTGGAGCTCGGGCTCTAGGGCACATGGGCTTCTGTAGTTGTGGCACATGGGCTGCATAGTTGCGGCTCCAAGGCTCTAGAGCACAGGCTCAACAGTTGTGGCTCACGGGCTTATGTTGCTCCACAGCATGTGGGATCTTCCTGAATCAGGGATTGAACTCATGTCTCCTTCATTGGAAGGTGAACTCTTTACCACTGAGCTACCAGGGAAGCCTCAAGGCTGGGTTTAAATGCATGGCATTTTGCCATTTGTAAAATGAGCATAATAACTGTACCTTGCTCACGTGGTGGGTATAAGGATTAAATGGGTTAATGCATATCATGTGCACTGTCCCTCGCCCAAATTTGCTCTTCAATAAGTGTTAGCTATAGTTTTTGTCACTGTGGTTGGTTTCACAGTGAAACATTGAAAGCTTATGAAAAGAGTACACGTTAATTATTGAAAGAATAAGCCGACACATTAGCCTGGGAGCAGCCAAACCAAATCTGCAGTTTGTAAATATTATACTGGCTGAAGTGTTGAGTTTGTAAATATTATACTGGCTGAAGTGTTGAGTACCAGATTTAGTGGTTGAGACTGAGGGAGAGATGATAAATTAAGGCAAACAGTACAGAAAACACTTTCCAAGGTGTTTAACAGTTAAGGGGAAGAGAGGACAGCTCATTTAGTGTGAAATCTCCAAGCAAGAGGGAAAGGGTAGAATTTGAAGCAGAGTGAAAGCTGGCACCTTAGCTCCATATGAAGACCCTCATCAATAGACACAGGAAGAAAGGAGGATGGAGGCTGTTTTCTGGTTGGGTATATTGCATAGGAGTACTCTTCCTGCATGTCTTTCATATACTCAGTAAGGCCTCCCTGGTGGCCCAGCAGTTAAGATTCCAGGTTTCCATTGCATGGGGGGCTTGGACTTATCCCTGGTCAGGGAAACAAGATCCTGCATACCACACGGTGTGGCAATCGATCAATCAATCAATTCAGTTAACTTGAAAACAGCAGCCGGTAGGGATGGATGAAGTGGCTGTGTGCAAACCTTGTGCTGAACCATCACTGAAGGGCTCATGAGCATTTTTAGTTCCTAGGTCTCTTTCGGTAATGACTTGATAGTGAAGATACAAAACCAAATGTGGCTACAGTCTCCTTTTACATCTTGGTAGCCAAAGTCAAATTTACCAGTTTCCTTGTAAAGTATCCACTTATGTTTCCTTTTCATAGATGCCTTTTTCTTTTAGTAACTCCGAATCTTTCCCTTTTCAGAGAAAATAGCATCAAAGGTCAACAACTGATAATCATTAGGGTTTTTTTTTGCATTTGCTTTTTGCAGGATGGGTACTGGGCAGATCGGGCATGTGAACGGACTCTTGGCTATATCTGTAAGATGAAATCACAAGCCCAAACTCCAGGAATAGTGGAAGTGGATCCTGGCTGCCGGAAAGTGAGTACAGAACACACGCCATGGTTTCAGAGCAGCAAATATGATATGATAGACCCAGCTTATTTTTGTCTGTGAAAGCAGTTCATTGTCATAGTAGCCAAATGCTTCAGCTTCCAGGTGTTGGTAATCTGAAACCCTGTGGGTTGTCAAGGATACTTCTAGTTGATAATTTTAAGGTGTAGACAGCAAGTGATCCTTAGTCATTTTATTTTTTCCATTTTTAATATTACTGTGGAGACTTGTCTTCATAGATCCCTGAGGACCTGGGAGGCAGGAGGTCTACACTCTAGGTGGTAGCCACTAGTAGTAATTCAGTTGAACCAAGTCAAACCATGCAGTTCTATTCTGCTTTCATCTCACTTGCACCACAGTTAGTGATGCCTCCCTACAAGTCTTATCTCTGAGGTTAAAGTAAATGATTTCTGTGAAACAGTTTCTAAAAATGCAGAGAAGCTGCAAAAATATGAGGTGCATGGTTATCATTTTCCTGTTTGATTGCTGAGTTGCCCATCTTCCTCTTTTTTTTCCTTTCCCACTTCTCTCGAATATAAATAAAGTAGCTACTGTCCAAGAGTGTCACGTTGTGAACAAATCATAACAAACACCAGAATTCTTGAAACGTAATTGAGTACTATACCATTAAATCATGAAGAAAAATAGAGCAGACACAGAAAATCCCAGAATGTGTTGAAAGCCTCTATCTAATTTTTGCATTCTGGAAATTTCAGCCCAGAGGAATGATAGCTCTTCCTGAGTCACATAGATGCAAGACTAGAATCCAAGTCTCCTTCTGGGTTCTTACACTTTCATTGCTGGTTTCACTACCAGTACACTTATATATTCTTCACCTAATCGTATGTGCATACAAGATATTGTCTATTATTGTAATTTTCTATAATTAATAACTTCTGTACAATCAAAATTATATATATATATTTTTCTATTAATTTTCATATCTATAATTGCTGATAAAATCCAATTGAATCATTAGATTGGTAATAAGAGAAAGAAGAACGTATAAGCCAACTTTCTTGTGGTTATTTTCAATAGTCTAGAAAGATACATTTTGATTGTTTAGTTGCTAAGTTGTGTCCATTTCTTGTGTGTGTGTGTGTGTGTGTGTGTGTGTGTGTGTCCAATTCTTATAATCCCATGGACTGTAGCCTGTCAGGCTCCTCTGACCATGGTATTTCCCAGGCAAGAATACTGGAGAAGGTTTTCATTTCCTTCTCCAAGGGATCTTCCAGACCCAGGGATTGAATCCAAGTCTCCTTCATTGGCAGGTGGATTCTTTACCATGGAGCCATTTTCATTTTAATCTAATTTGAGGAACTCTGACTTTTAACTGGGGAAGACATAAGCTTAGATTTGTTTTGTGTACCAATTTGGATTTGTTCCTACCATATTATTATGTGCCTTATTTTGTTTACCATTCTGCTTTCTTTCTTTTTCTCTCTTTGTGCATGACACTGGTCATATTGGTTCTATTGAATATATATTTCACCCTTTTCTTCTTGTATGGTGAAATATACATTCTTACTCCTTTATTTAAAAGTGCATTCTTGTTCCTACCCAAAAATTATTTGAGGTTAAAGTAAATGATTTCTGTGAAACAGTTTCTAAAAATGCAGAGAAGCTGCAAAAATATGAGGTGCATGGTTATCATTTTCCTGTTTGATTGCTGAGTTGCCCATCTTCCTCTTTTTTTTCCTTTCCCACTTCTCTCGAATATAAATAAAGTAGCTACTGTCCAAGAGTGTCACGTTGTGAACAAATCATAACAAACACCAGAATTCTTGAAACGTAATTGAGTACTATACCATTAAATCATGAAGAAAAATAGAGCAGACACAGAAAATCCCAGAATGTGTTGAAAGCCTCTATCTAATTTTTGCATTCTGGAAATTTCAGCCCAGAGGAATGATAGCTCTTCCTGAGTCACATAGATGCAAGACTAGAATCCAAGTCTCCTTCTGGGTTCTTACACTTTCATTGCTGGTTTCACTACCAGTACACTTATATATTCTTCACCTAATCGTATGTGCATACAAGATATTGTCTATTATTGTAATTTTCTATAATTAATAACTTCTGTACAATCAAAATTATATATATATATTTTTCTATTAATTTTCATATCTATAATTGCTGATAAAATCCAATTGAATCATTAGATTGGTAATAAGAGAAAGAAGAACGTATAAGCCAACTTTCTTGTGGTTATTTTCAATAGTCTAGAAAGATACATTTTGATTGTTTAGTTGCTAAGTTGTGTCCATTTCTTGTGTGTGTGTGTGTGTGTGTGTGTGTGTGTGTGTGTCCAATTCTTATAATCCCATGGACTGTAGCCTGTCAGGCTCCTCTGACCATGGTATTTCCCAGGCAAGAATACTGGAGAAGGTTTTCATTTCCTTCTCCAAGGGATCTTCCAGACCCAGGGATTGAATCCAAGTCTCCTTCATTGGCAGGTGGATTCTTTACCATGGAGCCATTTTCATTTTAATCTAATTTGAGGAACTCTGACTTTTAACTGGGGAAGACATAAGCTTAGATTTGTTTTGTGTACCAATTTGGATTTGTTCCTACCATATTATTATGTGCCTTATTTTGTTTACCATTCTGCTTTCTTTCTTTTTCTCTCTTTTTGTGCATGACACTGGTCATATTGGTTCTATTGAATATATATTTCACCCTTTTCTTCTTGTATGGGTATGGAAATTATACATTCTTACTCCTTTATTTAAAGAAAAGGTTAACCTTATATTTTTACATGCATTCCAGACTTGAAGTTAGCCAGTATCTTTGTTTGCTTCCTGAACAAAATGAATGTTATTCCACTAATGATTCAAAGTTTTTAAATTTTGAAATAATGTGAAACTCACAAGAAATTAAAAAAAAAAAAAAAAAAGACGGGCTTCCCTGGTGGTCTAGTGGGTAAGGACGCCACCTTGCAGTGCAAGGGGTGCCAGTTCTATCCCTGGCCTGGGAAGATCCCACATGCCGCAGAGCGGCTGGACCAGTGTGTCCAGGTACGAGCCAGAGCTCTGGAGCGCATGCGCCCAGAGCCGGTGCTCTATGACGAGAGAGGTCACTGTGATGGGGGCCCACACAGGCCAAAGAACAAAGATAAATAAGTGAAAGATCAATAGAAGTGGCCAAAAAGAAAAAAAAAAAACCCAAACCCAAAAACGATGTTTAAAAAAAGAAAGAAAGAAATTAAAAAGAAAGAGTACTGAGAATTCCTCTCCATCATCCACTCCACTTCTGCCAATGATAGCATATTATCTAACCAGAGTACATGGTCGCAACAGATGGTTATGGATACAGCATTGTTAACTACAGATCTTGTTACTATTCCAGTCTTTAACTTCCCACTTCCATTTAGATGTCTTTGCTATTTGTCCAGGCCAATTAGACCTGGATTTGCTGACATTTATCAACTTCTTGGCTCATTGTTGACTTGTAGCCCACTTACTCACTTCCCTTTTTATTTTTTAAATTTATTTTTATTTTATTTTATTTTTACAGTTTTGTCACACATCAACCTGAATCCACCATAAGTATACATATGTCCCACCCTTTTCTCAAACCACTCTTCCACCCCTCCAGGTCACCACAGAGCCCCTGTTTGAGATTCCCCAGTTCCACAGCATATTCCCCTCCCTCACCCCAGTGTCCATAAGGCTGTTCTCTATGTCTGTCTCACCATTGCTCCTCTGCATATTCATTTATCAGTACCATCTTTCTAGATTCCATATATATGTATCAGTATATAATATTTATCTTTCCCTTTCTGACATACTTCGCTCTGTATGATAGGTTCTAGATTCATCTACCTCATTAGAACTGACTCAAATGCATTTCTTTTTATGACTGAGAAATATTCCATTGTATACATGTGCCACAGCTTCTTTTTTTAAATAAATATATTCTATTTATTTGGCTTTGGTTTCATTGTGGCACGAGGGATCTTTAGTTTTGGTATGTGAGCTCTTCCTTGTGGCGTGTGGTATCTAGTTCCCCAACCAAGGATTGAACCCTGGGCCTCCTACATTGGGAATGTGGAGTTTGAACCACTGGACAACCAGGGAAGTCCTGTAACACAGCTTCTTTATCCATTCATCTGTCAGTGGATGTCTAGGTTGCTTCTGTGTTCTAGTTACTGTATAGCGTGCTGCAGTGAACAGCGGGATACATGTTTCTCTTTCAGTTTTGATTTCCTCAGGGTATATGCCTAGTAGTGGGATTGCTGGGTCATATGGTGGTTCTGTTCCTAGCTTTCTGAGAAATCTCCATACTGTCTTTCCATAGTGGCTGTATCAATTTACATTCCCACCAACAGTGAAAGAGAGTTCCTTTTTCTCCACATCCTCTCTAGCATTTATTGTTTGTAGACTTTTTGATGATGGCCATTCTGACTGGTGTGAGGTGATTTCTCCTGGTAATTTTGATTTGCATTTCTCTAACAATGACTTATGTTGATCATCTTTTCATGTGTTTGTTGGCCAAATGTATATCTTCTTTGGAGAGATGTCTGTTTAGGTCTTTTTCCCATTTTTTGATTGGGTTTTTTTTTTTTGGTATCGAGTTGTCTGAGCGGCTTGTATATTTTGAAAATTAATTCTTTGTTGGTTGTTTAATTTGTTATCATTTTCTCTCATTCTGAAGGTTGTCTTTTCACCTTGTTTATAGTTTCTTTTTCTGTGTGAAAGCTTTTAATTAGGTCCCATTTATTTATTTTTGTTTTCATTTCCTTTACTCTAGGACGCGGGTCATAGAAGATCCTGGTTTGATTTATATCATCAAGTGTTCTGCCTACGTTTTCCTCTAGGAACTTTATGGTTTCTGGTCTTACAGTTTGGTCTTTAATCCATTTTGAGGCTATCTTTGTATATGGTATTAGGGAGTTTTCCAAATTCATTGTTTTACATGTAGCTAAAACAATGTAGCTGTCCGGTTTTCCTGGCACCATTTGTTGAAGAGGCTGTCTTTGCCTCATTGTATATTCCTGCCTCCTTTGTCAAAAATAAGGTACCCATAAGTGTGTTGGTTCCCCTTACTTCTCTTGACTTGACTTTCTTGCCAAAGTTAATCTTTTAGAAGTTCTTTTTTGGGGAGTTTTTGGGAAAAATTTTGTCTTTGTAATTTAGGTAAGTCACTTTAGGATTCTTGAATTTCATTTTTTCCCTGCATAGTAATTTAGGTAAGTCACAGCTTCTTTATCCATTCATCTGTCAGTGGATGTCTAGGTTGCTTCTGTGTTCTAGTTACTGTATAGCGTGCTGCAGTGAACAGCGGGATACATGTTTCTCTTTCAGTTTTGATTTCCTCAGGGTATATGCCTAGTAGTGGGATTGCTGGGTCATATGGTGGTTCTGTTCCTAGCTTTCTGAGAAATCTCCATACTGTCTTTCCATAGTGGCTGTATCAATTTACATTCCCACCAACAGTGAAAGAGAGTTCCTTTTTCTCCACATCCTCTCTAGCATTTATTGTTTGTAGACTTTTTGATGATGGCCATTCTGACTGGTGTGAGGTGATTTCTCCTGGTAATTTTGATTTGCATTTCTCTAACAATGACTTATGTTGATCATCTTTTCATGTGTTTGTTGGCCAAATGTATATCTTCTTTGGAGAGATGTCTGTTTAGGTCTTTTTCCCATTTTTTGATTGGGTTTTTTTTTTTTGGTATCGAGTTGTCTGAGCGGCTTGTATATTTTGAAAATTAATTCTTTGTTGGTTGTTTAATTTGTTATCATTTTCTCTCATTCTGAAGGTTGTCTTTTCACCTTGTTTATAGTTTCTTTTTCTGTGTGAAAGCTTTTAATTAGGTCCCATTTATTTATTTTTGTTTTCATTTCCTTTACTCTAGGACGCGGGTCATAGAAGATCCTGGTTTGATTTATATCATCAAGTGTTCTGCCTACGTTTTCCTCTAGGAACTTTATGGTTTCTGGTCTTACAGTTTGGTCTTTAATCCATTTTGAGGCTATCTTTGTATATGGTATTAGGGAGTTTTCCAAATTCATTGTTTTACATGTAGCTAAAACAATGTAGCTGTCCGGTTTTCCTGGCACCATTTGTTGAAGAGGCTGTCTTTGCCTCATTGTATATTCCTGCCTCCTTTGTCAAAAATAAGGTACCCATAAGTGTGTTGGTTCCCCTTACTTCTCTTGACTTGACTTTCTTGCCAAAGTTAATCTTTTAGAAGTTCTTTTTTGGGGAGTGGAAAATTCTGTCTTTGAAAATGTCTTGAATTCATTTTTCCCCTGCATAGTAATTTAGGTAAGTCACTTTAGGATTCTAGATTGACAGCTGCTTTCTGACAGCACTTTGTATATATATTGCTTCTTTTTTCTGACCTTTGCTTTTGGCATTGGAATTCCTATTAGGCTAATTCTTTTTTTTTTTAATGGATACTCAATCTCTCTGATTTTAAGATTTTTCTCATTTCTGTAAGTACAATGTGTTGAGATTTAGATTTGTTTTATTGGTCCCATTTGGTGTGGAACATTTCTTTTCGTTTTGAGGATTTGTATGTTTCTATTTTATTCAGTGCTTCCCGGACTTCTCTCTGGTTTCTCTTCAATCTCCTTATTCTACTATGTGCGCATGCTCAGTTGCTTCCATGTGCAACTCTTTGTGACCCAATGAACTGTGGCCTGCCAGTCTCCTCTGTCCATGGGATTTTTCCAGCAAGAACACTGGAAGTGCTACTTACTCCTCCAGGGGATCTTCCTGACCCAAGGATTGAGCCCATGTCTCTTGCATCTGCTGCAATTTAGATGGGTTCTTTACTGCTGAGCCATCATGGAGGTCGTCCATATCAATATGATTTTAAACATCTTTTCATAGTCTCATCTCTCTTCTACATTCAGTCAATTTACTAACCTTCTGAAACCATGTTTTCTATGTTCTATCTGGCCATTGAGTTTACATATTTTTCTTTTCCAGAAATTCTATTTTTTGTGTGTTCAAATCCTGTTGTTCTTTGTTTGTAGTAGTTTGATCTTTCATCATTGGTTCTGTTTCTTCTTTTGTTACTTAAATCACTTCAACATTCTTCTTTTTATATTTTTTTCCACTTGGTTTTATTATGTTAAACTGTTGACTCTCCCTTAGAGGAGACACTTTTCTCACATGGTTTATAATTTTTGATCTTGAATTAGTTCACCATTCCATCTCCTCCCACTCTCAAATGTCATAATCTTACTTGACCTGGGTTATGAAAATATTTCTATTGTGTGCTTTTACATTTCACTCCCCCAAATGCCTGCAAGATTCTCCTTTTGTACATTTTATTTTATTTTTTTTGACTGTAGATTCTCATACAGTGTGGATAGTCTAAAGTTGGCACCCAGGTGTGGCATAGACTTTGTATTTATTTTCAAACAGAAGAATTTTTTCTTCCTGCATCCAAACCCCCAGGCTGGTGACAAGGATCTCTGTCACTTCCTAATTCTATGGGCTGGGTTTTCTTGCTCTGCTTTCACAGAGGGGCTTCCCTGAGTGGATATCAAACCCCTAGGTTGGGGACAAGGATCTCTGTCATTTTCTAGCTCTGTGAGTCGGGTTTTCCTTTTTTTTTTTTTTTTTTAATAATTTTATTTATTTATCTTTTGGAGAGTGGGGTGGGGAGGGAGGGGGATGGGCGGGCCACTTCTATTGGTCTTTCATTTCTCTATTTTCATCCATCTTTGTTGTTTGGCTCCTGTGGGCCTCCCATCGTGGTGGCGTCTGTCCTCGAAGAGCACCGGCTCTGGGCGCATGCATGCCAGAGCTCCAGCTCGGTAATTGGACACATCGGTCCAGCCGCTCCGTGGCACATGAGATCTTCCCAGGCCAGGGATCGAACTGGCACCCTTTGCACTGCAAGGCGGTGTCTTTACCCACTGGACCACCAGGGGAAGCCCCGAGTCAGGTTTTCTTGCTCTCCTTTCACAGAGGGGCTTCCCTGAGTAGGTATCATCTTTACACAGGACTTCAGTTCTATGGGCTTCCCTGGTGGCTGGGAATCCCCCTTCCAATGCAGGAGACATGGGTTCGATCCCTAGGTCAAGAGGATCCCCTGGATAAGGAAATGTCAACCCACTCCAGTATTCTGGAAATCTCACATTGACATGGGGACAGAGAGATTGTCCAACCCACTTAAATCACTTCAACATTCTTCTTTTTATATTTTTTTCCACTTGGTTTTATTATGTTAAACTGTTGACTCTCCCTTAGAGGAGACACTTTTCTCACATGGTTTATAATTTTTGATCTTGAATTAGTTCACCATTCCATCTCCTCCCACTCTCAAATGTCATAATCTTACTTGACCTGGGTTATGAAAATATTTCTATTGTGTGCTTTTACATTTCACTCCCCCAAATGCCTGCAAGATTCTCCTTTTGTACATTTTATTTTATTTTTTTTGACTGTAGATTCTCATACAGTGTGGATAGTCTAAAGTTGGCACCCAGGTGTGGCATAGACTTTGTATTTATTTTCAAACAGAAGAATTTTTTCTTCCTGCATCCAAACCCCCAGGCTGGTGACAAGGATCTCTGTCACTTCCTAATTCTATGGGCTGGGTTTTCTTGCTCTGCTTTCACAGAGGGGCTTCCCTGAGTGGATATCAAACCCCTAGGTTGGGGACAAGGATCTCTGTCATTTTCTAGCTCTGTGAGTCGGGTTTTCCTTTTTTTTAATTTTATTTATTTATCTTTTGGAGAGTGGGGTGGGGAGGGAGGGGGATGGGCGGGCCACTTCTATTGGTCTTTCATTTCTCTATTTTCATCCATCTTTGTTGTTTGGCTCCTGTGGGCCTCCCATCGTGGTGGCGTCTGTCCTCGAAGAGCACCGGCTCTGGGCGCATGCATGCCAGAGCTCCAGCTCGGTAATTGGACACATCGGTCCAGCCGCTCCGTGGCACATGAGATCTTCCCAGGCCAGGGATCGAACTGGCACCCTTTGCACTGCAAGGCGGTGTCTTTACCCACTGGACCACCAGGGGAAGCCCCGAGTCAGGTTTTCTTGCTCTCCTTTCACAGAGGGGCTTCCCTGAGTAGGTATCATCTTTACACAGGACTTCAGTTCTATGGGCTTCCCTGGTGGCTGGGAATCCCCCTTCCAATGCAGGAGACATGGGTTCGATCCCTAGGTCAAGAGGATCCCCTGGATAAGGAAATGTCAACCCACTCCAGTATTCTGGAAATCTCACATTGACATGGCGATCCCATGGACAGAGGAGATTTGTGGTCACAAAACAAATGGACATGACTTAGCGACTAAACCACAACAATCAGTTCTATCTCCCTGTCTCAGTTGAGCTGATGGTCAAATATCCTACTCTGTATGGACATTAATACTCCAGCACATAGACTTGAGGACCTTAATCTTGGTCTGATACATGACCAGGCAACTATGACCTCAGCTTGTGCATCTTTAATTCCAGCTTTTTAGTTTTATAGTACTTATTTTTGATACTTTATTTCTTCTTCTTTCTCTCAAATTCTAGTATGGATTTTCTGTTTATTGCCATGTATTTATAGGATTTCTATGTGTTTGAAATGTGGAAGAGGAACCATGTCAAATCATGATGCCAGAAGTTTGAAAAGTACTATCCTTTGATCATATGATACAGCTTTATACTCACTATTTACTGCTAACTTCAGTAGGTGACTAGGCTTGCTATTCTGCAAATCAGTTCCTGTGGATACCTATTCTAAAATTTAGAAGTTAGCCATTTCTTTCAGCCTCTCTGGTAAACACTTCACAAATCATTTTTGTTTAAAGTTTCATCAGAAGTAGAGAGAATGACTCCCCTCACTGCCATTTTGTATCATACTTTGCCAAATGAGGAACAATGCAGATGAATCTTGTCTTCTTTATTCATATAAACTGTTTTGATTTCATGCCAAGTTATTGATATTTGTGTTCTTTACATGTTTCTATTGTTTATCAGATTTTGTTTCAAGATATAGGAATTATTAAAATAGTACTATGTAATAAGGATACCTGAAAATAAATTTTCTGCTTTGATATACATCTAATAGCAGTCCCTAAGGCGGTGTCTTTACCCACTGGACCACCAGGGAAGCCCGAGTCAGGTTTTCTTGCTCTCCTTTCACAGAGGGGCTTCCCTGAGTAGGTATCATCTTTACACAGGACTTCAGTTCTATGGGCTTCCCTGGTGGCTGGGAATCCCCCTTCCAATGCAGGAGACATGGGTTCGATCCCTAGGTCAAGAGGATCCCCTGGATAAGGAAATGTCAACCCACTCCAGTATTCTGGAAATCTCACATTGACATGGCGATCCCATGGACAGAGGAGATTTGTGGTCACAAAACAAATGGACATGACTTAGCGACTAAACCACAACAATCAGTTCTATCTCCCTGTCTCAGTTGAGCTGATGGTCAAATATCCTACTCTGTATGGACATTAATACTCCAGCACATAGACTTGAGGACCTTAATCTTGGTCTGATACATGACCAGGCAACTATGACCTCAGCTTGTGCATCTTTAATTCCAGCTTTTTAGTTTTATAGTACTTATTTTTGATACTTTATTTCTTCTTCTTTCTCTCAAATTCTAGTATGGATTTTCTGTTTATTGCCATGTATTTATAGGATTTCTATGTGTTTGAAATGTGGAAGAGGAACCATGTCAAATCATGATGCCAGAAGTTTGAAAAGTACTATCCTTTGATCATATGATACAGCTTTATACTCACTATTTACTGCTAACTTCAGTAGGTGACTAGGCTTGCTATTCTGCAAATCAGTTCCTGTGGATACCTATTCTAAAATTTAGAAGTTAGCCATTTCTTTCAGCCTCTCTGGTAAACACTTCACAAATCATTTTTGTTTAAAGTTTCATCAGAAGTAGAGAGAATGACTCCCCTCACTGCCATTTTGTATCATACTTTGCCAAATGAGGAACAATGCAGATGAATCTTGTCTTCTTTATTCATATAAACTGTTTTGATTTCATGCCAAGTTATTGATATTTGTGTTCTTTACATGTTTCTATTGTTTATCAGATTTTGTTTCAAGATATAGGAATTATTAAAATAGTACTATGTAATAAGGATACCTGATATTCTGCTTGATATCATTAATAGGGCTGGAAAAGGCATGGTTTCTACTGCTATATGATTGGACACACACTTTCAACATTTACAGAAGCAAACCAAACCTGTGGAAACGAAAAGGCTTACCTAACAACGGTTGAAGACAGGTATGTAACTATTCTAATTTTAAAAAGTATATATCAAATAATGAAACATTTTCAGAAGAACATATGAGTATGGTCTAAATTTCTGAGTAAATTGCATTGATTTATAAATATAGAAGATTAAAAATCATATTTTTATTTGGATTCTTCATTGGAAACACTGTAAAATACTTTGCTACTTTTAGTGCATAAAACAAGAACAGTTTGCTAACACTCCAGTAAATGTTGTTTATAGATTTAACTTTTTTTTTTAAATGTAGTAGATCTCAAAATTTTTTAAAGCAGAAAAGTAAGGATTTTTCATCTCAAAAAATCAAATGTTCTATTTTTACTACCACCTTAAAAGAACTCAGAGAGGAACTTCCCTGGCAGTCCAGAGAGGGTGGGGCTGGAGGAGAGGAGAAGAGAGATTTGCTGATGTGAACATGGAGAATTTTATGTAACTTTTAATCTATAGAGTCCCAGTTTTCTTTGAGATTTTACTATTTATTTATCTCTTACTTTTTGCAAAGTACTGAATCTGGCACAGAAGAAACTTAAAAAGAATTGTTTTTTAAAATGTCCATTTGATTTGGTGTAACCAAGTAAAAATTACCAAGTATTAATACAGTAAGTTATATTTATTGGCATATCCAACACAATCTAAAGGATGCTATTGATATTAAAAGTTCACTGATAAAATTAAAGACGTAAAATTCATAGGATTCATATAGTTTTCCCCCAATTATGCCTCTTTTATTATTTTTTTAATATTTACTTTCATCCATCTTTTATTCTTTGGCACGTGTGGGCCTCCCATTGCAGTGGCCTCCCTTGTTGCAGAGCACTGGCTCTGGGCGCACACAGTCCAGAGCATTGGCTCACAACTGGACACACTGATCCAGCTGCTCCACGGCATGTGGGATCTTCCCAGGCCAGGGATTGAACCAGTGCCCCTTGCATTACAAGGTGGACTCTTTACCCACTGGACTATCAGGGAAGCCCGGATTCATATAGTTTTTATAAAATAACTTGTATTTCAGCATGAAGAAACCTTCATGTATAACTGAATGTCTGATACATTGTAACACCCTGATATAATGCTAACCTCAGAAAATCAGAGCATAGACAGCTTTTGTCTTATGACCTGTAAGTGAGCTACACATTTTTTAAGTACCTTGGCATCATGTGCTTGTCTGTACTGTTGGTCTTTGGGTCTACTGGAATGGAGATGTCTCTAGATTTTCTATTCTAGGTTTGCTTTTCTTTGTGTATTTTCTCTGCTTGTGTTCAGGAACTCACTAACTCTGTGGTTCAACTTGGGTTTTAAATAGTTAAGAAAAAATTAGTTTCTTACTTTTTATTTTTTTGGTTTGTTTAGTTTAAGAAATGAAATTATTCAAACTAGGGTCAAATCAATGTTCTGTGGCTTTGTTTCCATTTTTCTTTCTGCTCTCGCGAGAACCATCTGAAACTC
Source organism: Tragulus kanchil (assembly GCA_022376925.1). NCBI lineage: Eukaryota > Metazoa > Chordata > Mammalia > Artiodactyla > Tragulidae > Tragulus > Tragulus kanchil. The sequence continues at coordinate 90,172,777 of JAIOJX010000031.1, read as the reverse complement.
TCTTTGTTCCTGGAAACTTTGGACATCACTTTTCTTTTGCTCCAAAGAGAGACTTTTTTGTGTGTATGTTGCTCTGTCATCGTCTGCTTATCAATTAAGACAAATTTTGGTTGCCTTGCTAGCCACATTGTTTTATCACCGGATGATGCCAAATATAAAGATGAGATCCAGAGGGAGAAAACAGTGTTGGCATTTGTGATTCTGCTCCCAGTTCTTTCCAGCAATTGAATCTCTAGTCCTCTATATTTCTTGATAATTTTCTCTGCTGTTTCAGAGCTGACAAATGATAATGAAATTGAGGTAGAAGTCCACACAGATTTTCTAATTGTATTATCCTGGATAATGTTACAATCTCTCCCCTTCACTAAGAATTGTGTAGAGTATCTGAAATATTTGAAAAGTAGACTGATTTCAAATATTGTATTTTAAAAGGTGATAGGACAAGAAGAGGGTCTGATGAACAATAGAGAGAAATAGTTTGAGTACATTTGAATGATTTTATTCTATCAGCTACATGATACTTTTCCTTCATAAGATACTATTTCCTTAGCAAAAATTTGCATAATTAAAATGACATGTAGAACACAACAGGTTTGATTTGCCAACTACATCATAGCCCAAGCATACAACTATTTTTCATGTGGATTAGCAAAATTCACTTTTTTCCTGAAATTTAGTTGTTTTTCTCTTTTAGATATGAACAAGCCTTTCTGACTAGTTTTGTTGGATTGAGGCCTGAAAGATATTTTTGGATAGGACTTTCCGATGTACAAAACAAAGGTACCTTTCAGTGGACCGTCGAGGAAGGTGTTCAGTTCACGCACTGGAATTCAGATATGCCAGGTATATGCAGGGCTTCCATTTCAGGTTTCCATTCACCCTACATATCCATTGGGCCAAACCTGTGATTCTTTCATGTACCTTTCCAGATACACTAATGTAAATTCATTGTACTTTTTAAATCTTATTATTTAACATTTCATTCTCTTTTAAAAAAATGTTCCCCTTAATATGCAGTGGTCTAAAAAAAAACTAAGAGAAAGCTCTTAGGTTATTTGGTATTGCTCTGTTTGAAGTATTTATGAAACAGTGAAAAAGTCCTTAATGGTCACAGAGTTTCCATGGTGACCATTGGTTCACTTATTTCTGAGAACTTAAAACTGTCCTCAAGGGATATAAAATTTTCATTGTAACTATGAACAGAAATATGGCTGTGCTTTGTGGTGGAACAAGTTGGAGCACTTATGTGGAATGCGTTATGTCAGTATCATGAATGGGCCGCCCTGTTAGCCCTTTACAGTAAGTCCCCTCAAGTTGTGAACTTTCAAAAATGTGGATGTGTTGCTGTATGCCAGCTGTCATTGTACTGTACTTTACAAGGTACTGTGCTGCAAGATTAAAAACATTTTCTTTATTTTATGTATTATTTATATAAACAGTGTTATAAGCCTATTACAGTACAGTACTACATAGCCAAAAGTGTCAGTTGAGTTTCTAGGCTAACTTTGTTGGACTTAACAAATTGGACTTAACGAATGCACTCTCAGAACAGAAGTCATTCGTATGTAGAGAACTTAGTGTATATGCCTTGGATTTAGTTTTATCCTATAGAAAACCCACAGGGTAAGTTTCAGTATCCTCATTGTAAAGGGGTGGAAACTGGGAAAATTTTTAAGCATGGATTTAGACTAATCTTTGTAATCCCCAAATCCATGCTGTTTGCATGGAGATAAACCTTTCTCCCTATACATTTTTATTTGCTTCCTTTAATAAGTCTCTGGGGTAGACTCTGAAAAGTTCTTTGCTTTCTTTATGCACTGGAGTCATAGCCTATGATGTAATTCAGCATGACTGCCCTCAGGAAATTCAGTAATCTTATAGCGAGGGTTTCATTGTGCCTCATTAAAAAGCTAAAACAGGGGCTCCCCTGGTGGTCCAGTGGGTAAAGAGTATGCCTTACAGTGCAAGGGGCACTGGTTCGATGCCTGGCCTGGGAAGATCCCACATGCCGTGGAGCGGCTGGACCTGTGTGTCCCATTACGAGCCAGCACTTTGGAGTGTGTACACCCAGAGCTGATGCTCTGCAATGAGAGAGGCCACTACAATGAGAGGCCCACACAGGCCAAAGAATAAAGATGGATGAAAATAAATAAATAAAAAAAGCAGTAAAAGGGCCAGAATTTAAAAAAAAAAAAAAAAAAAGCTAAGAAGAATAATATAGCTTCAATGCACAAAGTAACTACTTGGCCTAGTAAGTCCTAATCTTTAGAAGTTTTTAAAATTTTATCCTCAGCTGTCAATAAGGAAAACAGATTATTAATTTGAAGAGTATGATTTTTGTTTAACTATTGAACATTCTGAAAATGCTTTTCAGTTTATTTTGAAAGAACAGGAAAATATATGAAAAGCTGAGTACACATTTTTGCTTTTTGTTTTGAGTGGTGATTCTTACTCCCCAGGTAACACTACTTAATCTCACTGGTGTTGATCATTTAGCAGTAGGATTCTGAGAGATAAATCCAGGAATATCCCTAGGGAATAAAAATGAATCAAACCAGAGTCATAGGGAATTAACAATCTTAGATAAAATATTTTGGGAAAAGTGTACTTCGCCAGAACTTAGTTACTTCTAAACATATACTCCTTTGAAAGTGTAACAAAAAGATCATCTCATCTTAGCAGCAAGAAATCCTAGTGTTTTCAAAGCTCTTAGTTAATTACTATTTGCAGTGAACTATGAAGCTTGGTATAGTCCACATTTTATTTTATGTACTTTTTAAAAAAAATCCATTGCAATTTTTGAAAATGAATATATATACATGTATATGTACAACTGAATCACTTTACTGTACACCTGAAATTACCACAACAATGTTAATCTACTATGATCCAATATAAAATAAAAAAAATTTAGAGGGCACAGAAATTTTTTTTTTTAATTTATTTATTTATTTTTTTACATGTATGTTCCTAGATCATTCATATGCATATCCCTGGACCCTCCCCCCACCCAGTGCCCCCCCTCCCATCCCTCCTGACCATCGCTCCAACTGGTTGTAGGTACTCCTATTCCCCTAGCACAATGACAATAGCTATCTTTTTCACACATGACAGTATAGGCTTCCATGTTACTCCCTCCGGGGCACAGAAATTTTAAAGGGTACAAAGGGTACTCTGTTATCTACAAAACAGAGTTACAGAGGTAGAAAATAAATCTATGGTTACCAGTGGGTATGGGCAGGGAGGGATAAGCTGGAAGACTGGGACTGACATGTGCACACAGCTATACATAAAGTAGATCATTAGAGAGGACCTGTTGTAGAGCACAGGGAGCTCTGCTCAATACTCTATAATGGCCTGTGTGGAAAAAAGAATCCAAGAAGAGTGGATGTAAGTGTATGCATAACAGTCACTTTGATGTACACTTGAAACTAATACAACATTGTAAATCAACTATTCTCCATATAAAATAAAAATTAATTAAAAAAGCTAACTTCCTTAGTAAAAAGTGCCATTATTTTTGTCATTATGATAAATGTTATTGTATTAAAAGTATTATATTGTTAAATGTCTATGATGTGGGGGACCCCACTAGATACTAGAAGTACAAAATGTTACCAAAACCCTGACTTTTTTTTTTTTTTTTTCCCAGAGTTACTTTCACAAGAACGCCTTGGGTTACCTCCTGGTGACTTCTCTTTTAATTAATTTTTTTTGGAGTATAGTTGCTTTACAATGTTGTGTTAGTTTCTGCTGCACAGCAAAATTAATCAGCTGTATGTGTACTTATATCTCTTCTTTTTTATATTTCCTTCCCATTCAGGTCACTACAGAGCAATCAGTAGAGTTCCCTGTGCTATAGGGAGGCTCTCTGATCTGTTTTATATATAGTGTATATAAAATAGAGTACATATGTCAATCTCAGTCTCCCAATTCATCCCACACTTCCTTAATCCCTCGGTGTCCATACATTTGCTCGCTACATCTATGTCCTCTTTCTGTCAAAACCCTGACATTTGAGATTATTTTGATCATTCATTTGGAGATACAGGCCACACAAATAAAAGGCAAATAATGGTTCAAAAAAAAAAAAAAGAACAAATCAATTGCCAAATGCTCCAGGGTGTCTCCCCTATATTTTCTTATCACATGTAAATTTTGTCCCACAGCTTGAGGCTTAGGCTTGAATTCTCTTCTGTGAGCATGACCAGGTGTTGGGTAAATTCTGCTTTGTTACCTGCAGGACGGAAAGCTGGGTGCGTTGCCATGAGGACTGGTGTTGCAGGGGGTTTATGGGATATCTTGAGATGTGAAGAAAGGGCAAAATTTGTGTGCAAACACTGGGCAGAAGGAGTCACTCGCCCACCAGAGCCCACAACCACTCCGGAACCCAAATGTCCAGAGGCCTGGGGCAGCTCCAGTAAAACAAGCTTGTGCTTCAAGGTGAGTATCTATTGCTAAGCTCTTCAAGAATCTGGGATGTGCTTTAGCCAAAAGAATCATCTAATGAATAAAAAACAAAACAAAACAAAAGCAATGCCCAGGTTCCACCTGTAGAAATCCTGATGTTATTGATCTGGAAGCATGCTTGGACATTTGTTATTTTTAAAGAGCTCTCTTTGGGTGAATGAATTGCATTTAGACCAACAAATACAAGTTAAATGTCTATGATGTGGGGGACCCCACTAGATACTAGAAGTACAAAATGTTACCAAAACCCTGACTTTTTTTTTTTTTTTTCCCAGAGTTACTTTCACAAGAACGCCTTGGGTTACCTCCTGGTGACTTCTCTTTTAATTAATTTTTTTTGGAGTATAGTTGCTTTACAATGTTGTGTTAGTTTCTGCTGCACAGCAAAATTAATCAGCTGTATGTGTACTTATATCTCTTCTTTTTTATATTTCCTTCCCATTCAGGTCACTACAGAGCAATCAGTAGAGTTCCCTGTGCTATAGGGAGGCTCTCTGATCTGTTTTATATATAGTGTATATAAAATAGAGTACATATGTCAATCTCAGTCTCCCAATTCATCCCACACTTCCTTAATCCCTCGGTGTCCATACATTTGCTCGCTACATCTATGTCCTCTTTCTGTCAAAACCCTGACATTTGAGATTATTTTGATCATTCATTTGGAGATACAGGCCACACAAATAAAAGGCAAATAATGGTTCAAAAAAAAAAAAAAGAACAAATCAATTGCCAAATGCTCCAGGGTGTCTCCCCTATATTTTCTTATCACATGTAAATTTTGTCCCACAGCTTGAGGCTTAGGCTTGAATTCTCTTCTGTGAGCATGACCAGGTGTTGGGTAAATTCTGCTTTGTTACCTGCAGGACGGAAAGCTGGGTGCGTTGCCATGAGGACTGGTGTTGCAGGGGGTTTATGGGATATCTTGAGATGTGAAGAAAGGGCAAAATTTGTGTGCAAACACTGGGCAGAAGGAGTCACTCGCCCACCAGAGCCCACAACCACTCCGGAACCCAAATGTCCAGAGGCCTGGGGCAGCTCCAGTAAAACAAGCTTGTGCTTCAAGGTGAGTATCTATTGCTAAGCTCTTCAAGAATCTGGGATGTGCTTTAGCCAAAAGAATCATCTAATGAATAAAAAACAAAACAAAACAAAAGCAATGCCCAGGTTCCACCTGTAGAAATCCTGATGTTATTGATCTGGAAGCATGCTTGGACATTTGTTATTTTTAAAGAGCTCTCTTTGGGTGAATGAATTGCATTTAGACCAACAAATACAACCAATACCATAAACAGAAGTCATGCCAGCCTTTCTTCACCTGCTTTGCCTTTATCACCCCCTTCTCTTGCACCTTTCCTCTTTCCCATGCTTTCTTGCTCTAGTCTGAGCTCATATTTTTTCTCTTCATGAGAACTTCTGCTCCACCTCATGCTATCCTATGGCATTGCATTTTGGCTGTGTTCTTGGAGCTCAGGCTTTTGGCTAAGTGAATTGATAAATGAATCTGTAATCATGTCATGTGAGGATTCTAGAGAGAATATTCCTTTGTTCTGATTTAACTCCTGATTATGATGGCTGATGGAAGATAAAAGACTGTTAGGTGGGCATTCAGTGACCTGTAAATGGCAGTTTGATATCCTGTAATCATTTAGTACGATCCTGTGCAAGATCCCCCATTTTCTCTTTATACAACCAAGTTCAACCAAACAAATAAAAATCATACCCCACACCCCCAGTGAATTAAGCACTTGGGTCATTTTCTCTCTTTAAATCATATTACTCTTTCTAGAGAAGGTTGGATTTAGTCAAATATAGCAGTGTATTGGGTTGGCCAAAAAATTCATTTGGGTTTTCACGTAAGATGTTAAGGAAAGACTTGAATGAATTTTTTGGTCAACCCAGTATTATCTGCGAAGCCTGCAATGATGCGGACCATGTCTCATGAGAAATGATGGATGAAAATTACAAGAGTCCATGGAGTTCATTGACTGACACTATGAACTCTTCCACTGTTTACATCCTGATGAATCACTCTTGGTTCCATTCCCCTGGAAGTCCTCTGGATAATATGACATATTCTCTAAATTATAAATAAATATCACATTTAGCTTATGTACCATCCCTTTAAATGCTCTGCACAATAAGTATCTGTCATGACGTGGGCTCCAGTCATTGCTAAACTATGCAACAATAAGGAAAAAGGATAAGGAAATTTTAAGACCATAACAGTGACGTATTGGAAGATTCCCAGGTTATTTAGTGTTTAAACTAAACGTCAAGTTTGGCACAATCTTAGGGAGACAATTTTTTTAGTTGAAAAGGATTAAGAGCTCTCTTTGGGTGAATGAATTGCATTTAGACCAACAAATACAACCAATACCATAAACAGAAGTCATGCCAGCCTTTCTTCACCTGCTTTGCCTTTATCACCCCCTTCTCTTGCACCTTTCCTCTTTCCCATGCTTTCTTGCTCTAGTCTGAGCTCATATTTTTTCTCTTCATGAGAACTTCTGCTCCACCTCATGCTATCCTATGGCATTGCATTTTGGCTGTGTTCTTGGAGCTCAGGCTTTTGGCTAAGTGAATTGATAAATGAATCTGTAATCATGTCATGTGAGGATTCTAGAGAGAATATTCCTTTGTTCTGATTTAACTCCTGATTATGATGGCTGATGGAAGATAAAAGACTGTTAGGTGGGCATTCAGTGACCTGTAAATGGCAGTTTGATATCCTGTAATCATTTAGTACGATCCTGTGCAAGATCCCCCATTTTCTCTTTATACAACCAAGTTCAACCAAACAAATAAAAATCATACCCCACACCCCCAGTGAATTAAGCACTTGGGTCATTTTCTCTCTTTAAATCATATTACTCTTTCTAGAGAAGGTTGGATTTAGTCAAATATAGCAGTGTATTAGTTGGCCAAAAATTCATTTGGGTTTTCACGTAAGATGTTAAGGAAAGACTTGAATGAATTTTTGGTCAACCCAGTATTATCTCATGAAGCCTGCAATGATGCGGACCATGTCTCATGAGAAATGATGGATGAAAATTACAAGAGTCCATGGAGTTCATTGACTGACACTATGAACTCTTCCACTGTTTACATCCTGATGAATCACTCTTGGTTCCATTCCCCTGGAAGTCCTCTGGATAATATGACATATTCTCTAAATTATAAATAAATATCACATTTAGCTTATGTACCATCCCTTTAAATGCTCTGCACAATAAGTATCTGTCATGACGTGGGCTCCAGTCATTGCTAAACTATGCAACAATAAGGAAAAAGGATAAGGAAATTTTAAGACCATAACAGTGACGTATTGGAAGATTCCCAGGTTATTTAGTGTTTAAACTAAACAGGATAACAAAGTTTGGCACAATCTTAGGGAGATTGTTATTCTTAAATTTTTTATTCATGTTTAGTTTCTCTATATCAAGTTTCTTTCTTTCTTCTCTTTTATTGCATCGGAATGGCAGAGATGACACTCAAGCAAAAAAACCCATATGCCTAAAGCTTTTATTTATTTTAAAAAAATTTTGCTTATGTATTTATTTTTGGCAATTCTGGGTTTTTACTGTTGTCGCAGACTCTTCTCTAGTTGCAGGAAGTGGGGGCTACTCTACTGGAGGTGAGCGGGTTTCTTGTTGTGGTGACTTCTCTTCTTGTGGAACTCAGGCTCTAGAGCACACGGGCTTCAGTTGTTGCAGCACAAGGGCTCATTAGCTGCAATTCCGAAGCTCTAGAGCACAGGCTCCATAGTTGTGGCTCACAGACTTAGTTGCTCTGCAGCATGTGGGATCTTCCCGGCTCAGGGATAGAACTGGTGTCTCCTGCATGGGCAGGTGAACTCTTCATCACTGAGCTACCAGGGAAGCCTTGCCTAAAGTGTTTAATCTAACTTTTTTAGTGCTATAAAATAATTTTAGTTTCTAAGGTTTTCACAACAAAATCATCCACCAAATTTTGTTACCCAAATGTTCTCTCACAAATCAATTTTCAGCCCAAAGAATTATATTACTTGGGCCCATTGTAATGTCTTGCTTTTTTCTATAAATGAAATCTTATTAAAAGTAGATAATTCTTTACTTGGTTTGATAAGCTGTGAAGTGTAAAATAAATTCTGAATCTGTATCCCCTTTAGCTGTTTGCAAAAGGAAAACATGAGAAGAAAACGTGGTTTGAATCTCGAGATTTTTGTAGAGCTCTGGGTGGAGATCTAGCTAGTATCAGTAATAAGGAGGAACAGCAAGTAATATGGCGATTAATAACGTAAGTATCTTTTCTACATAATGCTCCTTTCTTTGACTCTTTGAGTACATATTTGTTGTTATTCAGTAGCCACGTTGTGTCCAACTCTGTGACCCCATGGACTTCAGCGTGCCAGACTTCCCTGTCCTTCACCATTTCCCAGAATTCACCCAAGTTCATGTCCATTGAGTCAGTGATGCCATATGCCAAATCCATGGGCACCTTTTGATCTAGTTTCGCTTCCAAATGCTTTAAGTTTGTAACTATAAATCCTGAGATGAATAGCTTTATAAAAGCATAAGACACTTAGTACTTATTGTTAAATGAATAAATGAATGCATATATCAATGCTTTATGATTATTTCAAACAGCAGCTTGTTTTCAAGATGTTTACAAGTTGTACCAGAATGAGCAACTGTTGTATAACACTTATATTTAGTCATTGAATCCCTTTACCTGTGTACTAACCAATTGATATTTTGGGGGTCATTTTCAGATTTGATTAGGACTCATAGGTAACCAAATTTGGTTAACATTGTAACATAAGCTACCTTTATATCTTGCATGTTGCAGATCTAGTGGAAACTACCATGAACTGTTTTGGTTAGGACTGACATATGGAAGTCCTGCTGAGGGCTTTACCTGGAGTGATGGGTCTCCTGTGAGTCATTTGATTTCATAGATCATTTTCTTACTTTCATTGTATTTTTCTTTTGATGTTATCCTTTCAACTTACTTTAAATTTTGGGTAAGATTGGTTATGATGATAGAGACATTTTTCTATACAAAATAAATGCTATGTAGGGTCATTATTCTGCACCTGACCCAGGACAGTTTTTTTCTGTTTATCCAAGTTGCAACCATGATGAACTTAAAGAAAAAAATTAGGAAACTCATTTCTCTAATTTATACAAAATAATGTCTTTCTTCACTAATGCCAAAGTGGTTTGTAAGTAGCTAGGCTTCTTAAAAACTGAGTGTTTTATGATGTCTTATATATAAGGAGGTATGGAAACAACTTTTTGTTTTTACAAGTTTTTCTTTTTTGGTCACTTCTATTGGTCTTTCATTTATTTATTTTCATCCATCTTTGTTCTTTGACCTGTGTGGGCCTCCCGTTGCAGTGGCCTCTCTCTCCACAGAGCACCGGCTCTGGGCGCATGCGCTCCAGAGCTCCGGCTTGGTAGTTGGACACATCAGTCCAGCTGCTCTGTGGCACATGGGATCCTCCCAGGACAGGGATTGAACCAGTGGCCCCTGCACTGCAAGGCGGTGTCCTTACCCACTGGACCACCAGGGAAGCCCTGGAAACAAGTTTTGATATTATGTTGAAACCATTGGCCTTTGTCAGACTTCTCCATTCTCAGGAATGGGGGAAAAGAGAGGCTGCGGCACATGCTGGCAGTCAGTGCAGGAGGTGATTCTGTGTACTTTCAGTTCTGCCTCCTCTTATGGCCCTTTAGCAACTTTTCAAGGCACTTGGGTAGGGTGGATTATTTGATGCCTCCATTGATAACAAGATTTATACTTACATCTCTGCAGAATAGGGCGTAATATGGGCCATGATTCCTCTGAAAACATCATAGTGGACCTAATCTTAGCCCTATTTCCAGTGTTCATCTTGGTAACATTTGGTAGCTTGTTAGCAATATTTCAGAAGTCTTACTTTTGTAAGAAGAACTAGTTACATTTCTTTCTCCTACCCCTCTAATAAGAAAAAATTTCTAATATCACAATGAAATATTCCTTCAGAATGAGTTATAAATTTAGATTCTTTAAGGATTGTATGATAGGACATTTTCTATAGCAACTCTTTTTTTGATTTTCTTGTGATGTTATCCTTTCAACTTACTTTAAATTTTGGGTAAGATTGGTTATGATGATAGAGACATTTTTCTATACAAAATAAATGCTATGTAGGGTCATTATTCTGCACCTGACCCAGGACAGTTTTTTTCTGTTTATCCAAGTTGCAACCATGATGAACTTAAAGAAAAAAATTAGGAAACTCATTTCTCTAATTTATACAAAATAATGTCTTTCTTCACTAATGCCAAAGTGGTTTGTAAGTAGCTAGGCTTCTTAAAAACTGAGTGTTTTATGATGTCTTATATATAAGGAGGTATGGAAACAACTTTTTGTTTTTACAAGTTTTTCTTTTTTGGTCACTTCTATTGGTCTTTCATTTATTTATTTTCATCCATCTTTGTTCTTTGACCTGTGTGGGCCTCCCGTTGCAGTGGCCTCTCTCTCCACAGAGCACCGGCTCTGGGCGCATGCGCTCCAGAGCTCCGGCTTGGTAGTTGGACACATCAGTCCAGCTGCTCTGTGGCACATGGGATCCTCCCAGGACAGGGATTGAACCAGTGGCCCCTGCACTGCAAGGCGGTGTCCTTACCCACTGGACCACCAGGGAAGCCCTGGAAACAAGTTTTGATATTATGTTGAAACCATTGGCCTTTGTCAGACTTCTCCATTCTCAGGAATGGGGAAATGAGAGGCTGCGGCACATGCTGGCAGTCAGTGCAGGAGGTGATTCTGTGTACTTTCAGTTCTGCCTCCTCTTATGGCCCTTTAGCAACTTTTCAAGGCACTTGGGTAGGGTGGATTATTTGATGCCTCCATTGATAACAAGATTTATACTTACATCTCTGCAGAATAGGGCGTAATATGGGCCATGATTCCTCTGAAAACATCATAGTGGACCTAATCTTAGCCCTATTTCCAGTGTTCATCTTGGTAACATTTGGTAGCTTGTTAGCAATATTTCAGAAGTCTTACTTTTGTAAGAAGAACTAGTTACATTTCTTTCTCCTACCCCTCTAATAAGAAAAAATTTCTAATATCACAATGAAATATTCCTTCAGAATGAGTTATAAATTTAGATTCCCCCAATACCGAGAAGTGGAACTTTTATGTCAGGTTTTGTCTATATAAAGATCCCACTTTTGTGGTCCTAGATCCATTCTACTTAATAAGAGTAAAGAAAATTTTATAATAGCTAACATACTCTATTCAACTTCAAAAGTTTCCGTGTAAGCTATTTCTTTCTCGGCTCTTCTCATCAACCTTGTTTTCAAAGCAAATGTATTGTGAAAAAAAGTAAAGAGATTCAAAATATGAACATATCTTTCATATTTGGATAGGTAATTAGTATTGCCTAATGGTTGTAATGTAATATTTCTGACATAGGTTTCATATGAAAATTGGGCTTATGGAGAACCTAATAATTATCAAAATGTTGAATACTGTGGTGAGTTGAAAGGTGACCCTGGTATGTCCTGGAATGACATTAACTGTGAACATCTTAACAACTGGATTTGCCAGATACGAAAAGGTATGACGATGGCTTGCCCTCTCCTTTGTCTCAGATTGGAGCACTAACCTCCTATGATCCCCATGTCTTCTTTTATTCACGGAACCAAACAAACAAATTAATATAAGGGAGCTGCCAAAGGCCATCATTTCACAGGATGAGAACGAACTCGCTGAGCATAGATAGATGTTTCAAAGGAACAGAAGATCAAAAGGCCAGCCCGGAATCCTGAACCAGAGCACGTCCTCCAAAATAGTTCCCATGAGCTGCGGTTCCCATTGAGGTCCTTTTGGATGGGGTGTTCTACTCTATGAAAGCATGCCTCCTCTTATGGCCCTTTAGCAACTTTTCAAGGCACTTGGGTAGGGTGGATTATTTGATGCCTCCATTGATAACAAGATTTATACTTACATCTCTGCAGAATAGGGCGTAATATGGGCCATGATTCCTCTGAAAACATCATAGTGGACCTAATCTTAGCCCTATTTCCAGTGTTCATCTTGGTAACATTTGGTAGCTTGTTAGCAATATTTCAGAAGTCTTACTTTTGTAAGAAGAACTAGTTACATTTCTTTCTCCTACCCCTCTAATAAGAAAAAATTTCTAATATCACAATGAAATATTCCTTCAGAATGAGTTATAAATTTAGATTCCCCCAATACCGAGAAGTGGAACTTTTATGTCAGGTTTTGTCTATATAAAGATCCCACTTTTGTGGTCCTAGATCCATTCTACTTAATAAGAGTAAAGAAAATTTTATAATAGCTAACATACTCTATTCAACTTCAAAAGTTTCCGTGTAAGCTATTTCTTTCTCGGCTCTTCTCATCAACCTTGTTTTCAAAGCAAATGTATTGTGAAAAAAAGTAAAGAGATTCAAAATATGAACATATCTTTCATATTTGGATAGGTAATTAGTATTGCCTAATGGTTGTAATGTAATATTTCTGACATAGGTTTCATATGAAAATTGGGCTTATGGAGAACCTAATAATTATCAAAATGTTGAATACTGTGGTGAGTTGAAAGGTGACCCTGGTATGTCCTGGAATGACATTAACTGTGAACATCTTAACAACTGGATTTGCCAGATACGAAAAGGTATGACGATGGCTTGCCCTCTCCTTTGTCTCAGATTGGAGCACTAACCTCCTATGATCCCCATGTCTTCTTTTTATTCACGGAACCAAACAAACAAATTAATATAAGGGAGCTGCCAAAGGCCATCATTTCACAGGATGAGAACGAACTCGCTGAGCATAGATAGATGTTTCAAAGGAACAGAAGATCAAAAGGCCAGCCCGGAATCCTGAACCAGAGCACGTCCTCCAAAATAGTTCCCATGAGCTGCCGTTCCCATTGAGGTCCTGTGGTGTGGGAGTGGGGAGGTGTTCTACTCTATGAACAGAGTCATGCCAGTGCAGTTTCTGTTGGGGGAATTTTATCCTCTGATCCTCTTTCATCATCCAGTAGGTGATGTTTCCCTCAGTCTGAATATTGCTACAGACTTATTCCTTGAGGATGTTTACCTAAAGAGTGGGCACCATTCCAAGGCCCCTGAGGCTATGAGAGCCACCATGTTATTAATGGTCAACAAGGACCAGTGCATTTGTATCAGTCATGATTCATGGCTCAGAAAGATCCACATAGCCAAGTCAGGGTTTTTAAAGACAAACAGACCCATCCCTGGCCCAAAATATGTAGTAACTTCCTCCTTTGTAAACAGATAAATAGAACCGCATTGCCCTCTGCTGTCTGGGAACCTTGGCTATTGCTCCAGCTCGAATGATGGAATTATTATGTTGCTCTCCTGCTGGCTATTTGTTTGCCTTACTCTTGCTTAGATGCATATTTATAGTGTTCTCAGAATGGAGGAAAAAATAGTGGCCAGTTTTTGGATAACCTGGAAGAAATGGACAGTTTCTTAGATAAGATTAATCTCCCAAGACTGAGCCAGGAAGAAACAGAAACTTTGAACAACCCAATCACAAGCTCAGAAATTGAATTTGTGATTAAAAATCTACCCAAAAATAAAAGCCCAGGGCCAGATGGCTTCACAGCCGAATTCTACCAAACACTTAAAGAAGAGCTAATGCCTGTCCTTCTAAAACTCTTTCAAAAAATTGCACAGGAAGGAAAACTTCCAAACACATTCTACGAGTTGGGGTATCTACAACCTGATACCCAAACCAGGCAAAGACAACACAAAAAAGGAAAACTACAGGCCAATTTCACTGATGAACTTAGATGCCAAGATCCTCAACAAAATCCTAGCAAACAGAATTCAACAGCACATTAAAAAACTCATATGCCATGATCAAATTGGGTTCATCCGAGGCATGCAAGGATTCGTCAATATCCACAAATCAATCAATGTAATACACCATATCAACAAACTGAGAGACAAAATCACATGATCATCTCGGCCAGCCCGGAATTCCAATCGGCTGCCGTTCCCATTGAGGTCCTGTGGTGTGGGAGTGGGGAGGTGTTCTACTCTATGAACAGAGTCATGCCAGTGCAGTTTCTGTTGGGGGAATTTTATCCTCTGATCCTCTTTCATCATCCAGTAGGTGATGTTTCCCTCAGTCTGAATATTGCTACAGACTTATTCCTTGAGGATGTTTACCTAAAGAGTGGGCACCATTCCAAGGCCCCTGAGGCTATGAGAGCCACCATGTTATTAATGGTCAACAAGGACCAGTGCATTTGTATCAGTCATGATTCATGGCTCAGAAAGATCCACATAGCCAAGTCAGGGTTTTTAAAGACAAACAGACCCATCCCTGGCCCAAAATATGTAGTAACTTCCTCCTTTGTAAACAGATAAATAGAACCGCATTGCCCTCTGCTGTCTGGGAACCTTGGCTATTGCTCCAGCTCGAATGATGGAATTATTATGTTGCTCTCCTGCTGGCTATTTGTTTGCCTTACTCTTGCTTAGATGCATATTTATAGTGTTCTCAGAATGGAGGAAAAAATAGTGGCCAGTTTTTGGATAACCTGGAAGAAATGGACAGTTTCTTAGATAAGATTAATCTCCCAAGACTGAGCCAGGAAGAAACAGAAACTTTGAACAACCCAATCACAAGCTCAGAAATTGAATTTGTGATTAAAAATCTACCCAAAAATAAAAGCCCAGGGCCAGATGGCTTCACAGCCGAATTCTACCAAACACTTAAAGAAGAGCTAATGCCTGTCCTTCTAAAACTCTTTCAAAAAATTGCACAGGAAGGAAAACTTCCAAACACATTCTACGAGTTGGGGTATCTACAACCTGATACCCAAACCAGGCAAAGACAACACAAAAAAGGAAAACTACAGGCCAATTTCACTGATGAACTTAGATGCCAAGATCCTCAACAAAATCCTAGCAAACAGAATTCAACAGCACATTAAAAAACTCATATGCCATGATCAAATTGGGTTCATCCGAGGCATGCAAGGATTCGTCAATATCCACAAATCAATCAATGTAATACACCATATCAACAAACTGAGAGACAAAAATCACATGATCATCTCAATAGATGCAGAAAAAACCTTTGACAAAGTACAACATTCATTTATGATCAAAACTCTTCAGAAAATGGGCATAGAAGGAAACTATCTCAACACAGTGAAAGCCATAATGAGAAACCCACAGCGAACATTATCCTCAATGATGAAAAACTGAAAGCATTCCCTCTAAGATCAGGAACAAGACAGGGGTGTCCACTTTCACCACTACTATTCAACATAGTCCTGGAAGTTCTAGCAATGGCAATAAGAGAAGAGAAAGAAATCAAAGGAATCCAGACTGGAAAGGAAGAAGTCAAGCTCTCTCTTTTTGCAGATGACATGATATTATACATAGAAAATCTCAAAGACACTATTACAAAGCTACTAGAGCTAATCAACGAATTTATTAGCAAAGTCGCAGGATACAAAGTCCACACACAGAAATCACTGGCATTCCTATACACAAACAAGGAAAAATCAGAAAACAAAATCAAAGAGGCAGTCCCCTTCACCATTGCAACCAAAAGAACCAAATATCTAGGAATAAACCTACCCAACGAAACAAAAGAATTGTACACAGAAAATTACAAGACACTCATGAGAGACATTAAAGAAGACTTAAACAGATGGAGAGATAGTCCGTGTTCCTGGATCGGAAGAATCAATATTGTGAAAATGACCATACTACCATATATCATCTACAGATTCAATGCAATACTTATCCAACTACCATTGACATTTTTCACAAAACCAGACCAAATAATCACACAGTTCATAAGGAAACACAAAGACCTCGAATATCCAAAAAAAGCCCACCATTTGCACAGGAAGGAAAACTTCCAAACACATTCTACGAGTTGGGGTATCTACAACCTGATACCCAAACCAGGCAAAGACAACACAAAAAAGGAAAACTACAGGCCAATTTCACTGATGAACTTAGATGCCAAGATCCTCAACAAAATCCTAGCAAACAGAATTCAACAGCACATTAAAAAACTCATATGCCATGATCAAATTGGGTTCATCCGAGGCATGCAAGGATTCGTCAATATCCACAAATCAATCAATGTAATACACCATATCAACAAACTGAGAGACAAAAATCACATGATCATCTCAATAGATGCAGAAAAAACCTTTGACAAAGTACAACATTCATTTATGATCAAAACTCTTCAGAAAATGGGCATAGAAGGAAACTATCTCAACACAGTGAAAGCCATAATGAGAAACCCACAGCGAACATTATCCTCAATGATGAAAAACTGAAAGCATTCCCTCTAAGATCAGGAACAAGACAGGGGTGTCCACTTTCACCACTACTATTCAACATAGTCCTGGAAGTTCTAGCAATGGCAATAAGAGAAGAGAAAGAAATCAAAGGAATCCAGACTGGAAAGGAAGAAGTCAAGCTCTCTCTTTTTGCAGATGACATGATATTATACATAGAAAATCTCAAAGACACTATTACAAAGCTACTAGAGCTAATCAACGAATTTATTAGCAAAGTCGCAGGATACAAAGTCCACACACAGAAATCACTGGCATTCCTATACACAAACAAGGAAAAATCAGAAAACAAAATCAAAGAGGCAGTCCCCTTCACCATTGCAACCAAAAGAACCAAATATCTAGGAATAAACCTACCCAACGAAACAAAAGAATTGTACACAGAAAATTACAAGACACTCATGAGAGACATTAAAGAAGACTTAAACAGATGGAGAGATAGTCCGTGTTCCTGGATCGGAAGAATCAATATTGTGAAAATGACCATACTACCATATATCATCTACAGATTCAATGCAATACTTATCCAACTACCATTGACATTTTTCACAAAACCAGACCAAATAATCACACAGTTCATAAGGAAACACAAAAGACCTCGAATAGCCAAAGCAATCCTGAGAAAGAATAATGGAGCTGGAGGAATCAGCCTCCCTAACTTCAGACTCTACTACAAAGCAACAGTCATCAAGACAGTATGGTACTGGCACAAAAACAGAACTATAGACCAATGGAACAAGATCGAGAACCCAGAAATAAACCCACACACCTATGGGTACCTTATTTTTGACAAAGGAGGAGAAACTATAAAATGGAACAAAGACAGGCTCTTCAACCAGTGGTGCTGGGAAAATTGGACAGCTACATGCAAAAAAATGAAGTTGGAACATTCCCTGACACCATACACTAAGATCAACTCAAAATGGATTAAAGACTTAAATGTAAGACCAGAAACCATCAAACTCTTAGAGGAGAATATAGGTAAAACCCTCAAGGACATCAATCAAAGCAAGATCTCTCACCCACCTACTAGAATAGCAGAACTAAAAAGAAAAATGAACACATGGGACCTAGTGAAACTTAAAAGCTTTTGTACAGCTAAAGAAACTACAAAAAAGCTGAACAGACAACCCACAGAGTGGGAGAAAATCATAGCAAATGAAACAACAGACAAAGAATTAATCTCCAAAATCTACAAGCAATTCAGACAACTCAGCACAGGAAAAATGAACAACCCAATCAAAACCCAAAAAGGACATACAGATGGCCCAAAAGCACATGAAACACTGCTCAACCTCGCTTATTATTAGAGAAATGCAAATTAAAACTACAATGAGATATCATCTCACACCTGTCAGAATGGCCATCTTCAAAAAATCTGCAGACAACAAATGCTGGAGAGGGTGCGGAGAAAAGGGAACCCTCTTGCATTGCTAGTGGAATGTAAATTGATACAGCCTCTATGGAAGACAGTCTGGAGATTCCTTAAAAACTAAAAGTAGAAGCACCCTATGACCCAGCAATCCCACTTTTAGGTGCAACCAAAAGAACCAAATATCTAGGAATAAACCTACCCAACGAAACAAAAGAATTGTACACAGAAAATTACAAGACACTCATGAGAGACATTAAAGAAGACTTAAACAGATGGAGAGATAGTCCGTGTTCCTGGATCGGAAGAATCAATATTGTGAAAATGACCATACTACCATATATCATCTACAGATTCAATGCAATACTTATCCAACTACCATTGACATTTTTCACAAAACCAGACCAAATAATCACACAGTTCATAAGGAAACACAAAAGACCTCGAATAGCCAAAGCAATCCTGAGAAAGAATAATGGAGCTGGAGGAATCAGCCTCCCTAACTTCAGACTCTACTACAAAGCAACAGTCATCAAGACAGTATGGTACTGGCACAAAAACAGAACTATAGACCAATGGAACAAGATCGAGAACCCAGAAATAAACCCACACACCTATGGGTACCTTATTTTTGACAAAGGAGGAGAAACTATAAAATGGAACAAAGACAGGCTCTTCAACCAGTGGTGCTGGGAAAATTGGACAGCTACATGCAAAAAAATGAAGTTGGAACATTCCCTGACACCATACACTAAGATCAACTCAAAATGGATTAAAGACTTAAATGTAAGACCAGAAACCATCAAACTCTTAGAGGAGAATATAGGTAAAACCCTCAAGGACATCAATCAAAGCAAGATCTCTCACCCACCTACTAGAATAGCAGAACTAAAAAGAAAAATGAACACATGGGACCTAGTGAAACTTAAAAGCTTTTGTACAGCTAAAGAAACTACAAAAAAGCTGAACAGACAACCCACAGAGTGGGAGAAAATCATAGCAAATGAAATAACAGACAAAGAATCTCCAAAATCTACAAGCAACTCAGACAACTCAGCACAGGAAAAATGAACAACCCAATCAAAAAATGGGAAAAAGATCTAAAGAGATGCCTCTCCAAAGAGGACATACAGATGGCCCAAAAGCACATGAAACGATGCTCAACCTCGCTTATTATTAGAGAAATGCAAATTAAAACTACAATGAGGTATCACCTCACACTCGTCAGAATGGCCGTCATCAATAAATCGACAGACAATAAATGCTGGAGAGGGTGCGGAGAAATGGGAACCCTCTTGCATTGCTAGTGGGAATGTAAATTGATACAGCCTCTATGGAAGACAGTCTGGAGATTCCTTAAAAAACTAAAAGTAGAAGCACCCTATGACCCAGCAATCCCACTTTTAGGCCTATATTCTGATGAAATCAAAACTGAAAGAGGCAAATGTACCCCAATGTTCATTGCAGCTCTCCATACAATAGCCAGAACATGGAAGCAACCTAGATGTCCATCGACAAATGAATGGATACAGAAGCTCTGGTACATATATACAATGGAATACTACTCAGCTGTTAAAAGAAATGCAGAAGACTCAGTTCTAATGAAGTGGCTGACTCTAGAACCTATCATAAAAAGTGAAGTAAGTCAAAAAGAGAAAGACAAGTATAGTGTACTAACACACATATATGGAATCTAGTAGGATGGTCTTGATAACACACACAGTGAGCTCATGGAAAAACAGACAGAGCATAGACATATGGACATTGTGGGGAAGAAACAGGGAGGGGGAGGCATGGAGGGAGTTACATGGAAACCTATACTGTCATGTGTGGAAAAGATAGCTATTGTCACTGTGCTAAGGGAATAGGAGTGCTTACAATGGCTTGGGGTGATGGTCTGAAGGGGTGGGATGGAGGGAACTGACGGGGTGGGGGGGTTGGGGGGCGGACCAGTGATATGCATATGAATGATCTGGGAACATACATGTCTGTGAACAACAAAACTCTGTAAAACCTTTAAAATAAAGAATTTAAAAAAAATAGTGGCCAGTTTTTCTTTAAAAATCTCTTAGTTCCCAAGGACTAATTTCCCT
Organism: Tragulus kanchil; assembly: GCA_022376925.1. Taxonomy (NCBI): domain Eukaryota; kingdom Metazoa; phylum Chordata; class Mammalia; order Artiodactyla; family Tragulidae; genus Tragulus; species Tragulus kanchil. The sequence continues at coordinate 90,152,475 of JAIOJX010000031.1, read as the reverse complement.
GTGTGTTATTTGCTCTATTCTTACAGATGTTAAATTCACTAAACCAAAACCTATGTAACTTAAGTCCTTTTATCAGATCTAAGTCCAGGTAGATCATTAACTACAAGCAACTCAGACAACTCAGCAAAAATGAACAACCCAATCAAAAATTGGGGCAAAGATCTAAAGAGATGTCTCCCCAAAGAGGACATACAGATGGCCCAAAAGCACATGAAACGATGCTCAACCTCGCTTATTATTAGAGAAATGCAANTNAAAACTACAANGAGATATCACCTCACACTCGTCAGCATGGCCGTCATCAATAAATCGACAGACAATAAATGCTGGAGAGGGTGCGGAGAAATGGGAACCCTCTTGCATTGCTAGTGGGAATGTAAATTGATACAGCCTCTATGGAAGACAGTCTGGAGATTCCTTAAAAAACTAAAAGTAGAAGCACCCTATGACCCAGCAATCCCACTTTTAGGCCTATATTCTGATGAAATCAAAACTGAAAGAGGCAAATGTACCCCAATGTTCATTGCAGCTCTCCATACAATAGCCAGAACATGGAAGCAACCTAGATGTCCATCGACAAATGAATGGATACAGAAGCTCTGGTACATATATACAATGGAATACTACTCAGCTGTTAAAAGAAATGCAGAAGACTCAGTTCTAATGAAGTGGCTGACTCTAGAACCTATCATAAAAAGTGAAGTAAGTCAAAAAGAGAAAGACAAGTATAGTGTACTAACACACATATATGGAATCTAGTAGGATGGTCTTGATAACACACACAGTGAGCTCATGGAAAAACAGACAGAGCATAGACATATGGACATTGTGGGGAAGAAACAGGGAGGGGGAGGCATGGAGGGAGTTACATGGAAACCTATACTGTCATGTGTGGAAAAGATAGCTATTGTCACTGTGCTAAGGGAATAGGAGTGCTTACAATGGCTTGGGGTGATGGTCTGAAGGGGTGGGATGGAGGGAACTGACGGGGTGGGGGGGTTGGGGGGCGGACCAGTGATATGCATATGAATGATCTGGGAACATACATGTCTGTGAACAACAAAACTCTGTAAAACCTTTAAAATAAAGAATTTAAAAAAAATAGTGGCCAGTTTTTCTTTAAAAATCTCTTAGTTCCCAAGGACTAATTTCCCTGTGTGTTATTTGCTCTATTCTTACAGATGTTAAATTCACTAAACCAAAACCTATGTAACTTAAGTCCTTTTATCAGATCTAAGTCCAGGTAGATCATTAACTACTTGAAAAGAAATTTTTTTTCCCATAAAACATACATTTAGTAAGAGTATGTTTTTCTGACAATATACTTTATAAATAATATGAAAAGGTATGATGACCTCATATATAATGGTTTCAGTAATGAAAACGTATGCACTTTCATAGCTGATTATAAAATGTGTGGTTGTAAAACTAACATCTGTCGAGCACCTTCTAAATACTGATACCTTGCATATTTTACCCCATCTCTTCTTATATATGACAGCTCCTTTTCATAGTTGAGAAAGTTAAAGGTAAGAAATTTAAACTTGAACTAGGATTTGAACCGAGATTTTCTGATTCCAAAATTCTTTTCTTTCTTTTATATAATGCTCCTTGGTGTGCTTAAAAACTGTCTTCCAATTTTTAATGATATTGTTGTACCTAATTTGTTAAACTCTTAACTCATAATTCTGTTTCCCTTTGTTTTTCTCCCCCATAACCTGAGAGTAGAACTGGAGAGTGGAAGGGAGGAAAAGTTACATTTTTGGCTATATTAACCCATGAAAACAATGAAACCAGAAGATATGGAATAGCACAAGTTCAAACATCTTCTATATCTAATTTTCTCCTGTTTTCCAGGACAGACACCCAAACCTGAGCCAACACCAGCTCCACAAGATAGTAGGTGTTTCCTTTCTTTTCTTTTTTTTTTTTTTTTTTTGATATGTGTATTTATAGCTTTTTTTCCTCATTACTTTCTCACCCTGGAAGGGCAGAGATAAGAGAGCCTTAATATCTTTGAGAATATCTTAAAAGCTTGCATCTTCTTCTCCAGACAGATACTGACATGCACAAGCATCAGGAATGTTAATAGTTTCTCAGTGTTTGTAAATCACATCCAGGGTCTCATATGTGACTTTGCTAAGGCTGTTGTAACAAATTACCACCGACTTGGTGGCTACACACATTTGTTCGCTTATAATTCTGGAGGTTAGAAACATGATCTCAGTTTCCCTGGGCAGAAATCATGGTATGGGCAGGTCCATGCTCGTTTCAGCGACTTTAAGGTAATCTCTTTTCTTGTCATCAGCTTCTAGAGCTGCATTCCTTACATGTGTTAGTTCATGGCCACTCCATCTTCAAAATCAATGACGTAACGTCTTCCTTCATTTGTCACAAAGCCACCTTCTTCTGTACTCACATCTCCCTTAGTCTCCCTCTGTAAATGAAATGGTTCTACCTTGATTTGAGACTTAGACCCAGGGCCCAGACCTAATGAAACCCTTTTTGGGACTTGAACCCACGTGGCTGGAGCTTGACTTCCAGTCATAACCCTGTCTGGGACTCGAACCCACATGGCTGGGACTTGAACCCAGCCAAAACCCTGTTTGGGACTTTAACTCATGTGACTGGGGCTTAACCCCAACCAAAACCCTGCTAGGGACTTGAACCTACTTAGTCAGGACTCAATCGCAGCCAAAAACACTGTCTGGGACTTGAACCCACATGGCCAGAACTTAATCCAGCACTCACCCAACGTCTGACCCACTGAGGCTCAGGTTCTTCATGCCTCAATGCAGAAGGAATTCAGCAAGAAGCAGAGCGATAGGCAAGAAGAGGATTTATTAGGATAGGGCACTTGTAAGAGGTGCACACGGGCAGGCAGGAAAGCTCTGCTCCTCTTCTTTGGGTGGGCAGCAACATATATATAGGAGGGTAGAAGACTGCCTTCCTCAAGTAGATACAGGTGCAGACACAAGGCATACATCATTAGCTCCTCTTTCCCCAGCTCTTCCTGCTTTATTGAATAAGGAGCAGTATTCTTGAGCTATCGTTAACTTACTGGCCTCCCAACTTTTTCCAGGTTTCACCTTTTCATCTACAGTCCCCTACTAGGACTCCACAACTACCTAAACTATTCTACGCTGTCCCTATCATACGGATATTTAGGATTTACATTCAGGGCCTACCCAAGATCATTTAGGATAATCTCTCCATCTAAAGATTTTAACTTAATCTACTAAGTACCTTTTTTTCCTGTATAACATTTACAGATTCCAGAGATTAAGACATGGGTATTAGGACTTCCCTGCTGGTCCAGTGGCTAAGACTCCATGCTCCCAATGCAGGGGCTGGGGTTTGATCCTTGGTCAGGGAACTAGATCCCACACGCCATAACTAAAGATCCCAGTGTATGCCACAACTAAGACTCAGTGCAGCCAAATAAATACATATTATTTTTTTAAAGACTTGGGAATTTGGGGGGCACTTATTCAGGCTACTATAGCACAGAATCATAGAATTGCATGGTTGGGAAGAAGCCTTTGGAGCTCTGTAGGTATCTGAATTCCTTGGTTTTCCAGTTTTGCACTGAAGCATCGAAGTCCATCTGTTACAAGCTCTTTGTTACACTGAGATAAAAGCTGCTTTCTCACAGCTTCTACTCTTTGAGCCTATAACATCATGGGTGTATGTTTGTCAGTCATTCCAGATCAGTGATCCTACTGATGAATGTAACATTGGGAGTTCTCTTACCCTATGGAACTAAGTTGAGAAGAAAATTTTCTAGTTTTTATAGAGTTGGTGGAAAGTAGTTCTTTAGGTTTAGGTAATTCAGTCTGTATTGGCATAAATGTCCTGTTCCTTCTGAGTTCTCAGAGGTGCAGATACCTCTGAAAGGGCCATGCTGCCTTCTCCTTTTTGTGGAGCCTACATGCCAGATTCTTGAATTCATCTAAGTAAAATTTATCACCATTTCATTAATTTTTCAGATCCATCAGTCACTGATGATGGGTGGGTTATTTACAAAGACTACCAGTATTATTTCAGCAAAGAGAAGAAAACCATGGACAAGGCACGAGAATTTTGCAGGAAGAATTTTGGTGATCTTGTTTCTATCCGAAGTGAAAGTGAAAAGAAGTTTCTATGGAAATATGTAAGAATGTGATTAAGAATGGAACAGTAACATTTGATAAGCAGCAGTAATATCTGTGATTGTTACCTCATGGTGCAATTTTCAATAATATGCTGAATTTGAGCCTCCTAAGGTCAAGGGTAAAGATAGGAGTGCCGGGGGAAGGGAGAAGGATGTTGGCCATTCATAGAAGTGAATGACCTGATTGCTGAAATATTCAGTGTAGTGTCACGGAACCCAGAAGTAGTGTTGGCTACTTTTGAGAGGACTGACTGGGTTTTGGGAGAATCCAGACTTGATGGCTTGACCTTACTGATTCTGTTTTCAAAGATTGTCATTCTGAACTAGTTGCTATATATTAGCCCTGAAACCCTGTGTACAGTGAAAGTTGATTATTTATGTCTTAGTTGGACTAGTTTCTCAGTGAATGGATAGTACAGCTTAATTATTCATATAAAACCTTATTGATTGTACCAAAATTTCAGGTAACATTGAAGGTATAATAGATCTTTTCCAAGCATGTTTGGCTCACTCTTTCTCTTTAAAAATCTTCATGGCATCTTTATTGTTCTCCAGAAAGGAGGTAAGAGAGAGAGAAGGAAAAAATCAGTTCAACAGTAATGAATGAGTAAAAATTAATTTCATTGCAAGGGTATTGAAGTGAAATCTGATTTACATCCATTTTTGTAGATATACCATAGTTTGAAATTTTCTTGAATGACAACTTTGTTTGAAAGAATGTCTTTAATAATATCTAATTACTAATGGTATTTGATATTACAGAGGATGTCTTAAGGTATTTGCTTTATAAATGCATGTTGTTTATAACGTGAATTTTTTTTCATTTTATTTCTATGAAAAACACTGAATGTACATTAGAGTTTCTGCCTCAATGCCTGTTAGAAAAGTCCTCAAACAATTTTTTAAAAATGGCAAAAAAAGAGAAAAGTCCCTAAACAATTAAAGCAATGGCAAAAAAAAGGAAAGTCCCCAAACAACTTGCTTCATTAACCTGTAGGTTTTATTTAAGTATTTGCTTATGATATACTTACAGATTTAATTATATATAAATTTCCATGTTGTAGGTAAACAGGAATGATGTACAGCCAGCATATTTTATTGGCTTATTGATCAGCTTGGATAAGAAATTTATGTAAGTAAATCAAAATAAAACAACTTTTCTTAGGACAGTGATGTGATGAGCAACGAAGAGTGATTTTCAGACTTTTGTTTTGCTGAATGCATAAAAAGAAAATACTGCTGGGCTATCAATCTGCAGACCATCTTTAAAAAAAAAAACAATTAAAAAAATCCTTTTACATATTTTCAATAGTATAGTTATAGAGTAAACAACTTAAGTTCTGAGTGAATCTTGCAAAACGTCCCCTCTCTTTGTTTCAGGAGGTCATCACCTGTTAGTGAAACATCTAATAGGATGATGTATTACCGAGATATGAATATTGAATTTATTTGAAAAATTATTTCCATGGGTCTGTCCTTGGTATTGTCATTCTGAACTAGTTGCTATATATTAGCCCTGAAACCCTGTGTACAGTGAAAGTTGATTATTTATGTCTTAGTTGGACTAGTTTCTCAGTGAATGGATAGTACAGCTTAATTATTCATATAAAACCTTATTGATTGTACCAAAATTTCAGGTAACATTGAAGGTATAATAGATCTTTTCCAAGCATGTTTGGCTCACTCTTTCTCTTTAAAAATCTTCATGGCATCTTTATTGTTCTCCAGAAAGGAGGTAAGAGAGAGAGAAGGAAAAAATCAGTTCAACAGTAATGAATGAGTAAAAATTAATTTCATTGCAAGGGTATTGAAGTGAAATCTGATTTACATCCATTTTTGTAGATATACCATAGTTTGAAATTTTCTTGAATGACAACTTTGTTTGAAAGAATGTCTTTAATAATATCTAATTACTAATGGTATTTGATATTACAGAGGATGTCTTAAGGTATTTGCTTTATAAATGCATGTTGTTTATAACGTGAATTTTTTTTCATTTTATTTCTATGAAAAACACTGAATGTACATTAGAGTTTCTGCCTCAATGCCTGTTAGAAAAGTCCTCAAACAATTTTTTAAAAATGGCAAAAAAAGAGAAAAGTCCCTAAACAATTAAAGCAATGGCAAAAAAAAGGAAAGTCCCCAAACAACTTGCTTCATTAACCTGTAGGTTTTATTTAAGTATTTGCTTATGATATACTTACAGATTTAATTATATATAAATTTCCATGTTGTAGGTAAACAGGAATGATGTACAGCCAGCATATTTTATTGGCTTATTGATCAGCTTGGATAAGAAATTTATGTAAGTAAATCAAAATAAAACAACTTTTCTTAGGACAGTGATGTGATGAGCAACGAAGAGTGATTTTCAGACTTTTGTTTTGCTGAATGCATAAAAAGAAAATACTGCTGGGCTATCAATCTGCAGACCATCTTTAAAAAAAAAAACAATTAAAAAAATCCTTTTACATATTTTCAATAGTATAGTTATAGAGTAAACAACTTAAGTTCTGAGTGAATCTTGCAAAACGTCCCCTCTCTTTGTTTCAGGAGGTCATCACCTGTTAGTGAAACATCTAATAGGATGATGTATTACCGAGATATGAATATTGAATTTATTTGAAAAATTATTTCCATGGGTCTGTCCTTGGTGCCCCGAACCAAAGGGTCCTTTCATGTTGCCCCATTTGTTGCTTTCAGGGCACTGCTTTGAAGTAGTCTTTCAGCTATAAAATGTTTTCCCTTCAAAGAAATGACTACTGCTTTTCCTTAGATTCAGGGGCCAGTGAAAGCTACAGGAGAGAGAAAATTAATGCATTTTGAGGGTTTCATTCCTTGTTCATTAATACCCGTGTACTTCTAAATTTGAATAATAAGCCAGATATATCTTCCTGGCTTATGCATGTATGTTTTAATCACGTTTGTTCCATGTGACTACTATTGCCTTTTTTGGCAAGAAAAACCCAAACTGACATTCATTATTTAAAAAACTAAAAAAAAATTTTTTTTTAAAATTTTTGACTGCCTTGGGTCTTTGTTACGGCATGAGGGCTCTCTATTTGTGGTATGGAGACTTAATTGCCTCTAGACATGTGGGATCTTAATTCCTGACCAGGGATTGAACCCATGTGCCCTGCACTGGAAGTTGGATTCTTAACCAGTGGGCCATCAGGGAAGTCCCACATATGTTATTTTTAAAGATTAGGACGTTTGATGTTCCTTTGGGCAAGCATCCATTTCCACCTCCAGAAGAGGGAATTGAATTCAATGATCTCTTGGTCTCTTTCCAGCTAATGGCCTCAAAATTTCTATAATTTATGAAAATAAACATTGTATTACTTGCCTTGGAAGAAACCAGAGTAAACATAAAAATTAGACAGTGGGGCCCAGTGAGAAACTCATGTTCTCTGCCTCTTTGTGGGTGGTTTTGTTTTTTGGGAATCATGCCCAAGAAGTACTATGGAAAGATATTTACTCTGAGTCCACTTCTGGCATAACTGGGAATCTCCATTTCTTCTCTCACTTCACGACTAAAGGTACTTACTGCTTCCAGGGAGGGAAAAGAAAGCAGACTATCCAGGCGTCTGGTTACATCTCAATGCCCCAGGAGCAGCGGCTACCTTTAGGGTGGGCGGGTCCTAATGGTCTCTCTAGAAATCTCTCTTCTCTTTGCTTAAAACACTTTGATCTCTTCATCTTAATTGACTTGCCTGTTCCCACCACTAGGCTGTAGCCAACTCTTATAACTGGATTTTTGCCTAATGCCTGAATTTTCTTTTCCAGTTGGATGGATGGAAGCAAAGTGGATTATGTGGCTTGGGCCACAGGTGAACCCAATTTTGCAAATGATGATGAAAACTGTGTAACCATGTATTCAAATTCAGGTAGACAAGATCAGTCTTTTAAAAAAATTTTTTATTGTGGTAAAGTTGCATAATATAAAATATACTCTTTTAGCCACATTTAATGTTGCAGGTCAGTGGCACTATGTACATTCACGCTGTACAACTCTCACCACCACCCATCTCTGAAATATTTTCATCTTCCTAAACTGAAACTCTGTCCCCATTAAACACTAGCTCCCTATCCCCTCACCTGCTGGCACTTACCGATAGACTTCTTGACTCTCTGAATTAGACTACTCTAGGCACCTCATGTATGTAGAATCAAGCAGTGTTTGTCTGCACTTAATATATATTGGAATGCATTTTTAAGGTTCATTTAATATACAGCCTACACACAGAGTGTGCCTCTCCCCACCCCCGTGCTATAGAGTAGTTCTCAGTTATCTATTTTATTTATGGTAGTGTATATATGTCAATCCCAATCTCCTGATTCATCCCCCGCCTCACTTGGTGTCCGTGTTTGTTCTCTACATCTGTGTCTCTATTTCTGCTTTGCAAACAGGTTCATCTATACCATTTTTCTAGATTAACATAAGTGCATTCATATACAGTACTTTTTTTCTTTTTGACTTACTTTACTTTGTGTGATAGACTCTGGGTTCATTCATGTCTCTGTAAATGGCACAGTTTTGTTCCTCTTTATGGCTGAGTAAAATCTGCCTTGTGGTGTGATGTGTCATGTGCTACAACCCTAGGCTAAAAGTAGCAAGTTATGTGCTTGCATCAGATAAGAAGAGAGAATGAAGAATTCTAATTTTAGCAACACAACTGTTCAATCTGCAAGGAGAATGGATACCTAATGTCCATCTTCTTCTAAATGAATAAGCTAATAAATGACACAGTCTTCTTAGTTACTATTTTATGAAACATCTTTTCATGTTCTGAATGAGAAAAATGTACAGAATGTTTACCTATTTCCTTTATCTCCATGTCTTTATCTGTAAAATGGAAATAATAGAATATATCTGATGTTGAGAAAATTAAGGAGATCATACACCTAAACTACTAAGCAAGTGCTTCTTATATATAAAGTTTAAGTTATTGGATTATTATTATTAGCAATTTCTGGCCATTTAAATAATTCTGCAACACTAATGTGGTCTTTGCTCATAGTAAGCTCTCAATAAAGTTGAACTATTACTGGTTTAAGTGAAAGCTCAAAAGGGTGTCACATATATCTTTCTGGTTTCTTGTATAAATGGTGTTTGCAGTATAAACCATTTTTTGAGAATCCTTATAAAATATAAACACATTTTAAAAATTATATGTAAAATGGATAAACAGTAAGGACTACTGTTGGCACAGGGAACTATTTCAATATGTTGTAATAGCCTATAATGGAAAATAATCTGAAAAAAAAATTCTTATATACAATTCGTTTTAACTTTCTTTGCATAGTGTTAGCCTTTTTAAAAACAAAAGCCTACACACAGAGTGTGCCTCTCCCACCCGTGCTATAGAGTAGTTCTCAGTTATCTATTTTATTTATGGTAGTGTATATATGTCAATCCCAATCTCCTGATTCATCCCCCGCCTCACTTGGTGTCCGTGTTTGTTCTCTACATCTGTGTCTCTATTTCTGCTTTGCAAACAGGTTCATCTATACCATTTTTCTAGATTAACATAAGTGCATTCATATACAGTACTTTTTTTCTTTTTGACTTACTTTACTTTGTGTGATAGACTCTGGGTTCATTCATGTCTCTGTAAATGGCACAGTTTTGTTCCTCTTTATGGCTGAGTAAAATCTGCCTTGTGGTGTGATGTGTCATGTGCTACAACCCTAGGCTAAAAGTAGCAAGTTATGTGCTTGCATCAGATAAGAAGAGAGAATGAAGAATTCTAATTTTAGCAACACAACTGTTCAATCTGCAAGGAGAATGGATACCTAATGTCCATCTTCTTCTAAATGAATAAGCTAATAAATGACACAGTCTTCTTAGTTACTATTTTATGAAACATCTTTTCATGTTCTGAATGAGAAAAATGTACAGAATGTTTACCTATTTCCTTTATCTCCATGTCTTTATCTGTAAAATGGAAATAATAGAATATATCTGATGTTGAGAAAATTAAGGAGATCATACACCTAAACTACTAAGCAAGTGCTTCTTATATATAAAGTTTAAGTTATTGGATTATTATTATTAGCAATTTCTGGCCATTTAAATAATTCTGCAACACTAATGTGGTCTTTGCTCATAGTAAGCTCTCAATAAAGTTGAACTATTACTGGTTTAAGTGAAAGCTCAAAAGGGTGTCACATATATCTTTCTGGTTTCTTGTATAAATGGTGTTTGCAGTATAAACCATTTTTTGAGAATCCTTATAAAATATAAACACATTTTAAAAATTATATGTAAAATGGATAAACAGTAAGGACTACTGTTGGCACAGGGAACTATTTCAATATGTTGTAATAGCCTATAATGGAAAATAATCTGAAAAAAAAATTCTTATATACAATTCGTTTTAACTTTCTTTGCATAGTGTATATGAAACCAACTTACTGTGCTGTACACTCAAAACTGACATAAAATTGTAAATCAATTTTATTTCAATAAAATTTTTGTGTTGGGCTTCCCTGGTGGTCCCGTGGGTAACGACACCGCCTTGCAGTGCAAAGGGCGCCGGTTCGAGCCCTGGCCTGGGAAGATCCCACGTGCCGCGGAGCGGCTGGACCCATGTGTCCAATTACCGAGCCGGAGCTCTGGAGCGCATGAGCCCAGAGCCGGTGCTCTGCAACGACAGACGCCACCGCGATGGGAGGCCCACAGGAGCCAAAGAACGGAAAACGAATGAAAATAGAGAAATGAAAGACCAATGGAAGTGGCCCGCCCGCCCCCTCCCTCCCCCCTCCCCACAAAAAATGAATTAAAAAAAAAAAAAGTTGTGTGTTTTGAAAAAATGTGGTTTAAAGGTAAACATGTAAATCTAATTTAATTTAATTAGATTTAATTTAAATCTATTCTGTTGTTCATCAGGGTTTTGGAATGACATTAATTGCGGTTATCCAAATGCCTTCATCTGCCAGCGCCATAACAGCAGTATCAATGCCACAGCTGTCCCGACCACAGCCTCAGCCCCAGGAGGTTGTAAGGAGGGTTGGAGTTTTTATAATCACAAGGTACTAAGAAAATCTAGTTTAGTCTTGGCTCTGATCAATGTAGAGAGTGGCAATGCACATCTTTCAGTTTCAAGTAAACTTTTGCTTCCCTCATCACTTGGATTATTATTATTAGCAATTTCTGGCCATTTAAATAATTCTGCAACACTAATGTGGTCTTTGCTCATAGTAAGCTCTCAATAAAGTTGAACTATTACTGGTTTAAGTGAAAGCTCAAAAGGGTGTCACATATATCTTTCTGGTTTCTTGTATAAATGGTGTTTGCAGTATAAACCATTTTTTGAGAATCCTTATAAAATATAAACACATTTTAAAAATTATATGTAAAATGGATAAACAGTAAGGACTACTGTTGGCACAGGGAACTATTTCAATATGTTGTAATAGCCTATAATGGAAAATAATCTGAAAAAAAAATTCTTATATACAATTCGTTTTAACTTTCTTTGCATAGTGTATATGAAACCAACTTACTGTGCTGTACACTCAAAACTGACATAAAATTGTAAATCAATTTTATTTCAATAAAAATTTTTGTGTTGGGCTTCCCTGGTGGTCCGGTGGGTAAGGACACCGCCTTGCAGTGCAAAGGGCGCAGGTTCAATCCCTGGCCTGGGAAGATCCCACGTGCCGCGGAGCGGCTGGACCGATGTGTCCAATTACCAAGCCGGAGCTCTGGAGCGCATGAGCCCAGAGCCGGTGCTCTGCGACAACAGAGGCCACCTCGATGGGAGGCCCACACAGGCCAAAGAACAAAGATGGATGAAAACAGACAAATGAAAGACCAATAGAAGTGGCCCGCCCACCCCCTTCCCTCCCCCCTCCCCCCAAAAAAAGAATTAAAAAAAAAAAAAGTTGTGTGTTTTGAAAAAATGTGGTTTAAAGGTAAACATGTAAATCTAATTTAATTTAATTAGATTTAATTTAAATCTATTCTGTTGTTCATCAGGGTTTTGGAATGACATTAATTGCGGTTATCCAAATGCCTTCATCTGCCAGCGCCATAACAGCAGTATCAATGCCACAGCTGTCCCGACCACAGCCTCAGCCCCAGGAGGTTGTAAGGAGGGTTGGAGTTTTTATAATCACAAGGTACTAAGAAAATCTAGTTTAGTCTTGGCTCTGATCAATGTAGAGAGTGGCAATGCACATCTTTCAGTTTCAAGTAAACTTTTGCTTACCTCATCACTTCAGAAAGTTTTAGGCAGAATTCCCACGTTAAATTCTCTATGGGAATTGACAGTAGACTTGAATGTATTGTCTGAATACGCAGAAGGTTTTTATCCTGAGGAAGTAAAAAAACTGTTTTTTTTTTTTCATTTCTGTTTGGTTGTGAGCAAGCATATATTTAGCTCTAATCTTTATGAATAATTTTGATTTTCTTAAAGCGAACATTATTATGTTTGTATAATCCCTTTGATTTTTTCCCCCTTGCATCCCAGTGTTTCAAAATCTTTGGATTTGTTGAAGAAGAAAGAAAAAATTGGCAAGAGGCACGAAAAGACTGCATAGGATTTGGAGGAAATCTGGCATCCATACACAGTGAAAAAGAGCAAGGTGTGTGGGGTGTTTGCGAGTCAGTGATGTACATAAATATGTAATTTTTCTCCTAAAATGGTAGATTATTGTTTATAGGAAATGATATTTTGGTTTTCCAGAGTAAAGACTAGAAAGGAAAACAAACACTTATTGAGAATTATTTTATTAGTTGTAGGCACTATGCTGAGTGTCTTTCTTTTTATGGTGAACGTTTCACATGTGTAAATTGCCTTTCAATTTTCATGACAAGTCTATGAAGCGGGGAAACATTAGTCCACTGTGAGTGAGAAAATGGTGTTCAGGAAATCTTAGGTTAAAGAGCTTGGTCAGTAAAGGCGTGGGTGAGATTGGGAATCAAACTACATCTTCCAGCTTCAGTTCTATCATTTTCTGCCAAACCACTCTGTTCACCAAAGAGCCAAAAGAATTAGAAGTTTTCTAGGAAGACAATTTAAAAATTGCTCATTTTCCATGTCCTGTTCTTCTAGCCACTTGATACTATAACTTGTAATGCAATAAAGCTAATTTTCCAATATAAACATTGAACAAATTGAGAAAAAAAACTGATAAAACATGATGATGAGCCAGCGCTTTGAAGAACAGGAGGAGAAAATACGTGATTACCATATAGCAGATGGTAAAATTCATTACATTGTTGTCAAGAGAAAGATACGTGATGCCTTTCTCAAGAAAATTTTTCAAAAAGTTTTTTAGGGGCAAGCACATTTCAGTTTCAAGTAAACTTTTGCTTACCTCATCACTGCAGAAAGTTTTAGGCAGAATTCCCACGTTAAATTCTCTATGGGAATTGACAGTAGACTTGAATGTATTGTCTGAATACGCAGAAGGTTTTTATCCTGAGGAAGTAAAAAAACTGTTTTTTTTTTTTCATTTCTGTTTGGTTGTGAGCAAGCATATATTTAGCTCTAATCTTTATGAATAATTTTGATTTTCTTAAAGCGAACATTATTATGTTTGTATAATCCCTTTGATTTTTTCCCCCTTGCATCCCAGTGTTTCAAAATCTTTGGATTTGTTGAAGAAGAAAGAAAAAATTGGCAAGAGGCACGAAAAGACTGCATAGGATTTGGAGGAAATCTGGCATCCATACACAGTGAAAAAGAGCAAGGTGTGTGGGGTGTTTGCGAGTCAGTGATGTACATAAATATGTAATTTTTCTCCTAAAATGGTAGATTATTGTTTATAGGAAATGATATTTTGGTTTTCCAGAGTAAAGACTAGAAAGGAAAACAAACACTTATTGAGAATTATTTTATTAGTTGTAGGCACTATGCTGAGTGTCTTTCTTTTTATGGTGAACGTTTCACATGTGTAAATTGCCTTTCAATTTTCATGACAAGTCTATGAAGCGGGAATCATTAGTCCACTGTGAGTGAGAAAATGGTGTTCAGGAAATCTTAGGTTAAAGAGCTTGGTCAGTAAAGGCGTGGGTGAGATTGGGAATCAAACTACATCTTCCAGCTTCAGTTCTATCATTTTCTGCCAAACCACTCTGTTCACCAAAGAGCCAAAAGAATTAGAAGTTTTCTAGGAAGACAATTTAAAAATTGCTCATTTTCCATGTCCTGTTCTTCTAGCCACTTGATACTATAACTTGTAATGCAATAAAGCTAATTTTCCAATATAAACATTGAACAAATTGAGAAAAAAAACTGATAAAACATGATGATGAGCCAGCGCTTTGAAGAACAGGAGGAGAAAATACGTGATTACCATATAGCAGATGGTAAAATTCATTACATTGTTGTCAAGAGAAAGATACGTGATGCCTTTCATCACTTTGTCTTTTTGGGGCCACCTTATTTGTAGATATCTGGTTAAATTAGTTACTTTAAAAAGGATGCTGACCATCTGCAGGCCATTCAGATGAAGGTTGTGAAGCCACAGGTAGCCATGAGTGAGGACTGTTCGAAAGATCCTAGGTTTTACAGCCTGGAGATGAGATATAAACTTTGAAGAACTGTCCCAATTGGCTCAAGAAGGAAGACTTAGAATCCATGAGGGGCAGTTACAGGGAAACAAACTTAGTCTCAAAATTAGGAGGTTATTCCAACAATTAGAATTAATTGGATGGGCTGCTTGGTGGATTTTTAAAGGGCTGTAGAAATGCTTATATTGGAAGGTACTCAAGTGGGTGCTGTGGAGTCATGTATGTTGAGTGGTATATAGCATGGAAAATGCTCAATGAATATTTGTTGTACAGAAGAATTTATGCAAATGTCACAGGGGAGAGATGGGGACTGGATGATTTCTGAGTTCCTTTTTGGTTCTGAGATTCGTTGGCTTCCCAAATCATTTACTGGAAAAAATGGTTTATCTCAAAGAATGTAAGAAAAAAGAGAGACCTTGGAACCCCGTGTGACACTCACCCAAATGTTAATTTCAGTGCATAAATGCCACCATGTGCTTTCTTGGAATGCATTCTACACTAAATCAACCAAGCTTTCACTGAGAAACTTCTGCAGCTTGCCAACTCTGGAAGAAAAGTGTCAAACCGTAGCACACAATAAAAAATTCAAGAATATGATATTCACATTTCTTTAACCAGTCTACCACATTTTGGGCTTAGCTACCCAGCAGAGAAACACAATAATTGATTTCCGCTCTTAACCACAAAGTGCTGATTCCTGGCATCACAAAATTAGAACCTGGGTAATAGAGATGTGCAGAAGGAAACAATTTTCAGATAAAATAACATTATTCCTGGCAAAACAGGCACACGTTGTTGAATTCTTATTGTGGTTCTTGGCAGAAAACAAGTCAGTGTTGAAATATTGGCAGGTAGAGCTTTTCCACATTTGATCTGGAGTTGGGGATAGGGCAGGAGTTATGATCTTATTTGGGAAATGAAAACAAAATATATATTTACCCATGCTCTTTTCTTTTTGAAAAATGTTAGAAGAGGTTTTTTTGCTTTTAGTTAATTGAGAAATAAGCAAATTTATGAGCAGGTGGTAGTGTCTACTTTTCTGCTGAAGCTTAAGCTTTTCTATGGAACTTTTTTTTTTTTTTCCATAAATAAACAGATAGTCTCTGTAGGCATCCTTCTATTTTACATTTTGTATCAGTAATCCAAGTGCTTAGTCATTTGGTTTCCTGTTTGCATTCAGGAGTCGTGTTTAAGTGTATATGTTTAGAAATTGTCATATAAAGCAGTGGTCCCCAACCTTTTTGGCTCCTGGGCCTGGTTTCATGGAAGACAATTTTTCTACAGTCCTGGGGTGAGGGGGTGGGGACTGAGTTTTGAGATGATTCAAGTACATTACATTTATTGTGGACTATATTGTTATTATTACATTGTGATATAGAATTAAATGATTATATAATTCACTATATGAAAAAATCAGATCATAAGGCACTAACTTCTCATATAGAGCATGCAACCTAGATCCCTCACATGCACAGTTCACAGAAGGGTTCTCACTCCTATGAGAATCTAATAGCACTGCTCATCCGACAGGAGGTGGAGCTGAGGAGGTAATGCAAGCAATGTGGAGAAGCTCTGCTCACCTGCTGCTCACCTTGTGCTGGGCAGCCTGGTTTCTCACAGACCATGGACTGGTCCGTGGTCCAGGGGTGGAAATCTCTGTGGTAGAGTGAGGGCTCACCTAGTAGGTGTCTATCTCTGAGAAACTTCTGCAGCTTGCCAACTCTGGAAGAAAAGTGTCAAACCGTAGCACACAATAAAAATTCAAGAATATGATATTCACATTTCTTTAACCAGTCTACCACATTTTGGGCTTAGCTACCCAGCAGAGAAACACAATAATTGATTTCCGCTCTTAACCACAAAGTGCTGATTCCTGGCATCACAAAATTAGAACCTGGGTAATAGAGATGTGCAGAAGGAAACAATTTTCAGATAAAATAACATTATTCCTGGCAAAACAGGCACACGTTGTTGAATTCTTATTGTGGTTCTTGGCAGAAAACAAGTCAGTGTTGAAATATTGGCAGGTAGAGCTTTTCCACATTTGATCTGGAGTTGGGGATAGGGCAGGAGTTATGATCTTATTTGGGAAATGAAAACAAAATATATATTTACCCATGCTCTTTTCTTTTTGAAAAATGTTAGAAGAGGTTTTTTTGCTTTTAGTTAATTGAGAAATAAGCAAATTTATGAGCAGGTGGTAGTGTCTACTTTTCTGCTGAAGCTTAAGCTTTTCTATGGAACTTTTTTTTTTTTTTCCATAAATAAACAGATAGTCTCTGTAGGCATCCTTCTATTTTACATTTTGTATCAGTAATCCAAGTGCTTAGTCATTTGGTTTCCTGTTTGCATTCAGGAGTCGTGTTTAAGTGTATATGTTTAGAAATTGTCATATAAAGCAGTGGTCCCCAACCTTTTTGGCTCCTGGGCCTGGTTTCATGGAAGACAATTTTTCTACAGTCCTGGGGTGAGGGGGTGGGGACTGAGTTTTGAGATGATTCAAGTACATTACATTTATTGTGGACTATATTGTTATTATTACATTGTGATATAGAATTAAATGATTATATAATTCACTATATGAAAAAATCAGATCATAAGGCACTAACTTCTCATATAGAGCATGCAACCTAGATCCCTCACATGCACAGTTCACAGAAGGGTTCTCACTCCTATGAGAATCTAATAGCACTGCTCATCCGACAGGAGGTGGAGCTGAGGAGGTAATGCAAGCAATGTGGAGAGAAGCTCTGCTCACCTGCTGCTCACCTTGTGCTGGGCAGCCTGGTTTCTCACAGACCATGGACTGGTCCGTGGTCCAGGGGTGGAAATCTCTGTGGTAGAGTGAGGGCTCACCTAGTAGGTGTCTATCT
Organism: Tragulus kanchil; assembly: GCA_022376925.1. NCBI lineage: Eukaryota > Metazoa > Chordata > Mammalia > Artiodactyla > Tragulidae > Tragulus > Tragulus kanchil. The sequence continues at coordinate 90,134,924 of JAIOJX010000031.1, read as the reverse complement.
CGTGTCCTGGGTGCATGTCTCCTGGCAGGTGAGATGGCTGATCTCAGGCAGCAGCTGCTGTGGTGTAAATAAGCAATAGGCCATGTTTGTCCTACCCTCTCTGAATTTCTCTAGACTTTATCTCTCAATGATGTGAATACTTAGCATCAGGATGCCCCCTGGATTCCAGCATACTCACTGGACATGGATGACTGCTGACCCCTATTAGTTGGCCACCCTAGAGAAGTTCTTTGGGTTTGACATTCTAAGGTGGTGATCATTTGACACCTTAATGCTTTTTCATTTTGACAGATAGTTTTTATTTTCAGAACTTTTCAAGTTCTGAATGAAGAGGACTTTTGGCTTCTAGTTGTTATAATTGGATTGCTTTATATATAGAATCAGGATACCCACTAACTCAGAGGATGACTGTGCTTGCTTGTATCAGAAAAATGTTGTTCTTCCTGCAGGGTGGTAGGCAACCAAAACCCAGATCTGGGTGTACCAGACGGAGAGTGGGGCATGAGATGGGCTTTTTGCTGCCCCCGCCCCAGTGCCCCAATGCCCTGGGCAGGGCACAAGCTATACAACTATCTGCAATGATTAGGGTAAAACCTAGGCTCTTTATTGTGAGAAGCTTTTCAAAGTCCAAAACTGAAGTGATAACATGCTGCTCAGATTAGAATGTGTTTGTTTTCATGGTAAATGCTTTTAAATGATAATAAAGACATTTAATCACACGCTCTGTGTTGTAAATTAATGTATTTTGAGTATTTTTGATATTTGAATATTTCCCCCAAAGTTTAAAAAGTATCTTGTGAAACTTTCTTTCAGCATTTTTTACATATCATATGAAGAACTTGAAAATCAGATCATAAGGCACTAACTTCTCATATAGAGCATGTAACCTAGATCCCTCACATGCACAGTTCACAGAAGGGTTCTCACTCCTATGAGAATCTAATAGCACTGCTCATCCGACAGGAGGTGGAGCTGAGGAGGTAATGCAAGCAATGTGGAGAAAAGCTCTGCTCACCTGCTGCTCACCTTGTGCTGGGCAGCCTGGTTTCTCACAGACCATGGACTGGTCCGTGGTCCAGGGGCGGAAATCTCTGTGGTAGAGTGAGGGCTCACCTAGTAGGTGTCTATCTCGTGTCCTGGGTGCATGTCTCCTGGCAGGTGAGATGGCTGATCTCAGGCAGCAGCTGCTGTGGTGTAAATAAGCAATAGGCCATGTTTGTCCTACCCTCTCTGAATTTCTCTAGACTTTATCTCTCAATGATGTGAATACTTAGCATCAGGATGCCCCCTGGATTCCAGCATACTCACTGGACATGGATGACTGCTGACCCCTATTAGTTGGCCACCCTAGAGAAGTTCTTTGGGTTTGACATTCTAAGGTGGTGATCATTTGACACCTTAATGCTTTTTCATTTTGACAGATAGTTTTTATTTTCAGAACTTTTCAAGTTCTGAATGAAGAGGACTTTTGGCTTCTAGTTGTTATAATTGGATTGCTTTATATATAGAATCAGGATACCCACTAACTCAGAGGATGACTGTGCTTGCTTGTATCAGAAAAATGTTGTTCTTCCTGCAGGGTGGTAGGCAACCAAAACCCAGATCTGGGTGTACCAGACGGAGAGTGGGGCATGAGATGGGCTTTTTGCTGCCCCCGCCCCAGTGCCCCAATGCCCCTGGGCAGGGCACAAGCTATACAACTATCTGCAATGATTAGGGTAAAACCTAGGCTCTTTATTGTGAGAAGCTTTTCAAAGTCCAAAACTGAAGTGATAACATGCTGCTCAGATTAGAATGTGTTTGTTTTCATGGTAAATGCTTTTAAATGATAATAAAGACATTTAATCACACGCTCTGTGTTGTAAATTAATGTATTTTGAGTATTTTTGATATTTGAATATTTCCCCCAAAGTTTAAAAAGTATCTTGTGAAACTTTCTTTCAGCATTTCTTACATATCATATGAAGAACTCCACTTTCAATGCCTGGACTGGGCTGAATGATGTCAATTCAGAACACACCTTCCTTTGGACGGATGGACGAGGAGTTCATTACACAAACTGGGGGAAAGGTTACCCTGGTGGGAGAAGGAGCAGTCTTTCTTATGAAGATGTAAATATCACTGTCAGGTCCCCGCTTTGTACACTGTCAGTTTGCTCCAGGTCACCATGGTAGTGATAATTTGGTAGCTATGTACAGGGTAAGATATATTCTGGGTAAGTGATTTTCTGAGGAAAAATTCTTTGAATCAATGAGAGCTGGAAAGTGAAATGGAGTAAGATAGGGTTTGCTTAGAAAGATGTCATGGATGAGTTGTAAATTTTATTTAAAACAACAAAATTCATTGTGGCACAAGTTTTTGTTTGTTTTTAGAACATAATGAAAAGGAGAAACAACAGAAACAAATTTGTAAACTCACCGTATAGAGGAAAACCTGTTAATTTTTATTAGTTTTATTCCTAGATTTTTTTTTCTTAGCTTGTGTAAAAATATAAAGTTTATATTTCACAAAAAATAGAATCAGAACACATATATTGTCTTGTTACAATTTCAGGGCTTGTAAAATGAAGAGGATCAGATAGAGTTTGATAAAGAGAGTTGGAGAGAAATGTTCACATGCATTTTGCAGGGGAAATATGCTTGTTCTGTACAGGTTTCCTGGGTTAGAACAGAGATGCTGAGCCAGGATAATGAAAGATAAGAGGATGACTGTGCTTCACAAATGCCCAGGGTGGTAGGCAACCAAAACCCAGATCTGGGTGTACCAGACGGAGAGTGGGGCATGAGATGGGCTTTTGCTGCCCCGCCCCAGTGCCCCAATGCCCTGGGCAGGGCACAAGCTATACAACTATCTGCAATGATTAGGGTAAAACCTAGGCTCTTTATTGTGAGAAGCTTTTCAAAGTCCAAAACTGAAGTGATAACATGCTGCTCAGATTAGAATGTGTTTGTTTTCATGGTAAATGCTTTTAAATGATAATAAAGACATTTAATCACACGCTCTGTGTTGTAAATTAATGTATTTTGAGTATTTTTGATATTTGAATATTTCCCCCAAAGTTTAAAAAGTATCTTGTGAAACTTTCTTTCAGCATTTCTTACATATCATATGAAGAACTCCACTTTCAATGCCTGGACTGGGCTGAATGATGTCAATTCAGAACACACCTTCCTTTGGACGGATGGACGAGGAGTTCATTACACAAACTGGGGGAAAGGTTACCCTGGTGGGAGAAGGAGCAGTCTTTCTTATGAAGATGTAAATATCACTGTCAGGTCCCCGCTTTGTACACTGTCAGTTTGCTCCAGGTCACCATGGTAGTGATAATTTGGTAGCTATGTACAGGGTAAGATATATTCTGGGTAAGTGATTTTCTGAGGAAAAATTCTTTGAATCAATGAGAGCTGGAAAGTGAAATGGAGTAAGATAGGGTTTGCTTAGAAAGATGTCATGGATGAGTTGTAAATTTTATTTAAAACAACAAAATTCATTGTGGCACAAGTTTTTGTTTGTTTTTAGAACATAATGAAAAGGAGAAACAACAGAAACAAATTTGTAAACTCACCGTATAGAGGAAAACCTGTTAATTTTTATTAGTTTTATTCCTAGATTTTTTTTTCTTAGCTTGTGTAAAAATATAAAGTTTATATTTCACAAAAAATAGAATCAGAACACATATATTGTCTTGTTACAATTTCAGGGCTTGTAAAATGAAGAGGATCAGATAGAGTTTGATAAAGAGAGTTGGAGAGAAATGTTCACATGCATTTTGCAGGGGAAATATGCTTGTTCTGTACAGGTTTCCTGGGTTAGAACAGAGATGCTGAGCCAGGATAATGAAAGATAAGAATAGCTGAGAAAGGATGAATGGGGAATCTTTGAAATGCAGGATTAGGGGGTTCCAGACAGTTAAGGCTTATGGGATAATGAGGCTGGAGGCAGGGCGGTGGAGAAGATGACTCCGGCTATAGTGAAAGGCGTGGTAGCTTTCAGGGCATTAATGAGATTTCTTACAGCAACATTTCTCAGAACCAGTTCCCAAATTTATCCACCTTTATTTAATTTTCAATTAAATAGCTAGAGTTCAGTGTGAGGGATCTGCATGGAACTTGGTACAATTGCGTGAAAAGTCAGGATGAATTGAACATGCTGTCAATGAGTTGATGTTGTTCAGTCACTGAGTTGTGTCTGACTCTGCGACCCCATTGAAGGCAGCACGCCAGCTCCTCTTTCTCCACTGTCTCCCAGAGTTTGCTCCAGTTCACGCCCATTGAGTCAGGGATGCATTCTAACCATCATGTCCTCTGCCATCCCCTTCTTTGGCCTTTAGTGAATTAGGACTGCCCTAAAATTTAGAGGGTAGGGATTAAGGATATTTTTGTTTGTTTGTTTATTAATGAATTGGTTTAAATAACTGTTGGTCCACGCTTGGCTGTTTTTTTCTTCCATGAACATACAGGCTGATTGTGTTGTTATTATCGGAGGGAACGAAAGGGATGCAGGAAAGTGGATGGACGACACTTGTGACAGTAAACGAGGTTACGTGTGCCAGACACACCCAGGTACGTGCGGCCATGCCTCCCCAGGCTCAGACCTAGGGCTTTCACCTGTGTTCTTTTTTTTCTTTTTTTGCCTCTTAAGTCATCATTTATTTTTTATCTATCTTTATTCTCCGGCCTGTGTGGGCCTCCCATTGCAGTGGCCTCTTTCATTGCAGAGCACCGGCTCTGGGCACGTGCATTCCAGAGCACAGGCTTGTAACTGGACACACTGGTCCAACTGCGCTGCAGCATGTGGGATCTTCCCAGACCAGGAATCAAACCGTATCCCTTGCACTGCAAAGCAGACTCTTTACCCACCGGACCACCAGGAAAACCTGACATATGCTTTATGTTTTTTACTTTCTTCTCAGTTTTGCCATGAGTCTTAAACTGCTCTAAGAAAAGTTTTGCTTAAAAAAAATGACCCCTTGCACATCAGCATGCTTATTTCTCTTTTTCATCCATGGATACCTATAACAGATAAAAGGGTATTTTCTGTAATTTACTCATGAATGTGCTTCTTTGTCTGTTACCAGAAAATCTGCATGAATTAAACCTGAAGTTGAAGATTTTCTAATTTTGTTAGAAATTTGGAATCTTTTTTTAAAAAAAATGTTAGAGTGGGAACACCTCAGTTCAGTTTGTATCATTTGAGAACCATTGATCTCAAACATCATTTATGCCTCATTACTTGCTGTGTATTCTGTGTCTTTTGAAAGGTAATTGTCGTATTTGTGGTCCTTTTCTTCATCTAAGGAAGCCTAAATATGTTCCAAGGAAAATAGAACAGATGTGTGGATATTGACCAAGAGCCTAGATTACAGTTGTGTCCATTTTAGTTTCCAGTGGAATTAGAAAGTGCTGAGCTATTTAAGAAGAGGATCAGGAAATAAAAGCTAGGTTTGCGATGAGGGTTGGAGATGAGGTAGGTTGTTGTTTCCCTGAGTAGAGCTCTTGGAGGAGTTTGAGTTAGAAGGTACACGCTCTCCTATATCTGTCAAATGTGTCCTGTACTCTCTGGGGAGTCAGGGAACTGATGTCAACTCAACTTAGGGCAGTGAGTGAAAATCTTGGAAGGTATCTTCAGATGATTGGAAAGTCCTGCAGAAATCCTAACCTTCTCTTAGTCCAAAAGCAGATCCAGGCCATGTCTGCTCCTCTGTCTCTGCTATGCACTTCAAGCACCAGAGCCTTAGGTCACCAGTGATGCCTCTGTGCTTCTGGTCTTTGGGGAAAGAAGGGCGGCCCCTTCCAAGAGGGAATGTTGGTTCCTAAACTTCCTTATAATCATCTTTTTCTTTTTCCTATAAGCATAAGGAATAGGATATTTGCTGCTAACAAAAAGTATATTTAAGATTTTAAAAAATATTTTATTTTATTTTGCTTTTATATAGTTTTGTTGTTTACAGCTCTGTATAATCCCCATTCCATCCTAGGTATATCTTGGATCTGTGCCACCTGTGCCCCCTATCTTTAAGGTTTTTAATAATTTAGATTGAAAGAAAGGTTGACAGTGTTAAAGTGAAAAAGGTAGAAAATAAAATTTTATAGACTATTGATGATACAAAAAACACTTTGAGATGTCTTTAAAAAATAAGAACAGGGCTTCCCTGGTGGTCCAGTGGGTAAGGACACTGCCTTGCAGTGCAAGGGGCACCAGTTTGATCCCTGACCTGGAAAGATCCCACATGCTACGAAGTGGCTGGACCAGTGTGTCCAGTTATTAGCCAGTACTCTGGAGAGCTTGCTGTCCAGAGTCGGTGCTCTGTGGTTAGAGAGACCACTGCAATGGGAGGCCCACACAGGCCAAAGAATAAAGATGGATGAAAATAAATAAATGAAAAAATAATAAAAGAGGCCAAAATTTAAAAAAACAACAAAAAAAGGACAAACAGGCTATGGAAATGCATCAAAATAGGAATAGTGGATATGCTTGGACTATGGGATTAAGAACTTTAGTTTCTTCATTGTACTATTGTATTTTTCTAGATTTAAAAAAAAATTATCTCTTTCTTGCTCTCTATCTATACATATATTTGTATTTTATATGATATCTCTCTATATGTATAAATGATAAGAAAACACTAAAATATTGAGGTGGTTAAATTCTGAGTAATTTTTTCTCATTTTTATGCTTTTCTATATTTTCTAAAATATTAACAAAGAACGTGTATTCAGTATTTAAAAAAAAATACTATTGGGGCTTACGTGGTAGCTCAGTGGTAAAGAGTTCCCCTGCCAATTCAGGAGACATGAGTTCGATCCCTAATCAAGGAAGATCCTGCATGCTGCTGAGCTGCTAATCCCGTCAGCCACAACTATTGAGCCTATGCTCTAGAGCCTCGGAGCTGCAACTATTGAGCCCAAGTGTCACAACTACTGAAACCTGTGTACACTAAAACTGGAGTTTCACAGCAAGAGAAGTCACAACTACAAGAAGCCTGCTCACCTCCGCTAGAGAGTAGCCCCCTACAAATAGAGACGAGCCTGCAGCAGCAGTGAAGACCCAGAATAGGCAAAAATAATAAACAAACAAACAAACAAAAGATCTCACCATGTGGGAAAAAAAAAATACTGTTGTTTTCAAGAATTCTTTGATGGTCCAATGGTTAGGACTCAGTGCTTCCATTGCAGGGGCATGGGTTCCATCCCTAGTAGGGGAACTAAAATCCTTTAAGTCATGTAGTGTGGCCTAAAAAATTAAATAAAATAAAGATAAAACAGTATTGTTTTTATTCATACATATTAAGATGAATATGTATGAATAAAAATGAATGAATATGTTAATTCATGTAAATATATAAAGATATAGAAATAAAAACATGAATGACTATATATGAATCAAAACCACTTAATCTGCAACAAATGTTCCTTGATGAAACTTTAGAAAATACAGAAAAGTATAAAGAGAAAAATTACCCATAATCTTGCCACCTGAAGATAACCTTTCAAAGGTTTAGCTTTTTGTTATAATTTTTTCTATGAGTGTTTTAATAAATAAGCTAATTGGATAAGTCAACTAATTTCCTGGCTGTATATAGCCTTTCATAAGGCTTTTAAAGCTTTATCTCAAGCTTCATTTGTCACTTTTAGCAGACCAAAACTGTTTCAATGAAATTAAGACAAGGCCAGCTCTCCCCAAGCTGGGAAACTGATAAAACTTTACTTTCTACTGGCTGTAACATGTAAGGATCCTGGGCTGGATCTTTTCATTTAATGCTGTTCTATCAACACACGGTGGCAGCAACAGCAGAAGAAAGGGGAGGTTTCCCTCCGTCTTTGCTGAATCAATATTGCTGCTCTTGAATCATCAGAGGAAAGTTTGGCATTCATGGGGTGACAGAACAAGGCTCGTGGTGGGCTGGGTTGGTATACAGTGGAACAGGTCAGAGAATTGGCCAAGACAAAGATATGTGGAGCCCTAGAGCAGAGTTGGCAGCCTTTTCCTGTAAGAGACAAATTACAAATATTGCAGGCTTTGCAGACCATAAAGTTTCTCTTGCAATGACTCAATTCTTCTGTGATCGTAGACGATCATGGTACATGAGCAAACAAGTGTGGCTGAGTTCCACTGAAACCTTATTTATGGGCACAAATTTGAACTTCATGTAGTGTTTACACATCACAAAATATTGTTCTTTAGTTTCTTTCCCTGACCATTTGAAAAAACTCCTGGGCTATAAAGACAGACAACAGGCCAGATTTCACCCTCTGGCTGTCATTTAGTGACCCTTCTGTTCTGCCCTTGGGCATCAGCTAAGGCACACAGAAACAAGATTTTTGGGGGCTCTTGATCAAAGACTGAGTGAGTCTAGAGTAGTTATTGGAAACTCATGCTAAGAGATTGAAGAAGGAAGATCAGAAACCTAGAGTGACTCTAGCTTGAAAGGCTCCAATTTGGGACAGGCATGGAGATAAGATCTCTTACTTATCTGAAGAATAAAGCATAACAATGACTATATATGAATCAAAACCACTTAATCTGCAACAAATGTTCCTTGATGAAACTTTAGAAAATACAGAAAAGTATAAAGAGAAAATTACCCATAATCTTGCCACCTGAAGATAACCTTTCAAAGGTTTAGCTTTTTGTTATAATTTTTTCTATGAGTGTTTTAATAAATAAGCTAATTGGATAAGTCAACTAATTTCCTGGCTGTATATAGCCTTTCATAAGGCTTTTAAAGCTTTATCTCAAGCTTCATTTGTCACTTTTAGCAGACCAAAACTGTTTCAATGAAATTAAGACAAGGCCAGCTCTCCCCAAGCTGGGAAACTGATAAAACTTTACTTTCTACTGGCTGTAACATGTAAGGATCCTGGGCTGGATCTTTTCATTTAATGCTGTTCTATCAACACACGGTGGCAGCAACAGCAGAAGAAAGGGGAGGTTTCCCTCCGTCTTTGCTGAATCAATATTGCTGCTCTTGAATCATCAGAGGAAAGTTTGGCATTCATGGGGTGACAGAACAAGGCTCGTGGTGGGCTGGGTTGGTATACAGTGGAACAGGTCAGAGAATTGGCCAAGACAAAGATATGTGGAGCCCTAGAGCAGAGTTGGCAGCCTTTTCCTGTAAGAGACAAATTACAAATATTGCAGGCTTTGCAGACCATAAAGTTTCTCTTGCAATGACTCAATTCTTCTGTGATCGTAGACGATCATGGTACATGAGCAAACAAGTGTGGCTGAGTTCCACTGAAACCTTATTTATGGGCACAAATTTGAACTTCATGTAGTGTTTACACATCACAAAATATTGTTCTTTAGTTTCTTTCCCTGACCATTTGAAAAAACTCCTGGGCTATAAAGACAGACAACAGGCCAGATTTCACCCTCTGGCTGTCATTTAGTGACCCTTCTGTTCTGCCCTTGGGCATCAGCTAAGGCACACAGAAACAAGATTTTTGGGGGCTCTTGATCAAAGACTGAGTGAGTCTAGAGTAGTTATTGGAAACTCATGCTAAGAGATTGAAGAAGGAAGATCAGAAACCTAGAGTGACTCTAGCTTGAAAGGCTCCAATTTGGGACAGGCATGGAGATAAGATCTCTTACTTATCTGAAGAATAAAGCTTGATCCTGACATCAAGGTTCAGTGAACTGGGAACTGTTAAATGGCTTCACTCTAGAGCATAAACCAATCTCTTGAAGAGACATGAATCACAGGTAAAGTCACATAGATGAAGTCAGATAGATATAAATGCAAATTCATGGGTTAAATGGAACAGAATAGGGGGGAGGGGAAGAAGAGGAAGAAGACTGTTCTTGACCTTAATGGTTGACCTAGGTGGAAAGAGAAAAATTAGTTGTGATGGGATAGTAGACATCTTTTATTCAAACTGTGGCATTTCTTTCATTCTAAAGCTAGATATCAGTGTATTTACAAGTCTTTTTGTTTGTATAGTTTAGTAACTTGGTCGTGTGTTTCTCTTAATATTCTAGATGGAGTTTGGAAATGACTTCATTAAATCAGGCAAACTGATTAAAACGTAGAACTTTGTATTCTGGTGTGAAATGACACATGGAAATGTGTTTAACACCTAATGGTTTGGATTTGGGCTGTTCAGATTCTTTCTAGGATGCGAGATATAGCAGTCATGTGCTGTGGCCCGCAAGTCATGGTTAGTGTTAAGGAAACTATTTCTTTTTATTCCAGATCCTTCCTTGCCAAGTTCTCCAACAACAATTCCAACAGATGGCTTTATTAATTATGGTGAAAGTAGCTATTCACTTGTGAAATTAAAGCTGCAGTGGGGTGATGCCAGTAATTATTGCATGCACCAGAAGTCCCTTCTTGCTAGCATTCTAGATCCTTACAGCAATGCATTTGCCTGGATGCATATGCAGACTCTGAAGGAACCTGTATGGATTGCCCTCAACAGTAACTTGGTAAGATGCTGGAAGCATGCACGACTTGACTTGATTGTGTGTGTATGTGTGTGTGCTCAGTCGTGTCTCACTCTTTACAACCCCATGGGCTGGAGCTCACCAGATTCCTCTGTCCATGGGGTTCTCTAGGCAAGAATACTGGACTGGATTGCCATTTCCTCCTCCAGGGGATCTTCCCAACCCAGGGATCGAACCTATGTCTCCTGAGTCTCCTGCGTTGCAGGCAGATTCTCTTACTTATCTGAAGAATAAAGCTTGATCCTGACATCAAGGTTCAGTGAACTGGGAACTGTTAAATGGCTTCACTCTAGAGCATAAACCAATCTCTTGAAGAGACATGAATCACAGGTAAAGTCACATAGATGAAGTCAGATAGATATAAATGCAAATTCATGGGTTAAATGGAACAGAATAGGGGGGAGGGGAAGAAGAGGAAGAAGACTGTTCTTGACCTTAATGGTTGACCTAGGTGGAAAGAGAAAAATTAGTTGTGATGGGATAGTAGACATCTTTTATTCAAACTGTGGCATTTCTTTCATTCTAAAGCTAGATATCAGTGTATTTACAAGTCTTTTTGTTTGTATAGTTTAGTAACTTGGTCGTGTGTTTCTCTTAATATTCTAGATGGAGTTTGGAAATGACTTCATTAAATCAGGCAAACTGATTAAAACGTAGAACTTTGTATTCTGGTGTGAAATGACACATGGAAATGTGTTTAACACCTAATGGTTTGGATTTGGGCTGTTCAGATTCTTTCTAGGATGCGAGATATAGCAGTCATGTGCTGTGGCCCGCAAGTCATGGTTAGTGTTAAGGAAACTATTTCTTTTTATTCCAGATCCTTCCTTGCCAAGTTCTCCAACAACAATTCCAACAGATGGCTTTATTAATTATGGTGAAAGTAGCTATTCACTTGTGAAATTAAAGCTGCAGTGGGGTGATGCCAGTAATTATTGCATGCACCAGAAGTCCCTTCTTGCTAGCATTCTAGATCCTTACAGCAATGCATTTGCCTGGATGCATATGCAGACTCTGAAGGAACCTGTATGGATTGCCCTCAACAGTAACTTGGTAAGATGCTGGAAGCATGCACGACTTGACTTGATTGTGTGTGTATGTGTGTGTGCTCAGTCGTGTCTCACTCTTTACAACCCCATGGGCTGGAGCTCACCAGATTCCTCTGTCCATGGGGTTCTCTAGGCAAGAATACTGGACTGGATTGCCATTTCCTCCTCCAGGGGATCTTCCCAACCCAGGGATCGAACCTATGTCTCCTGAGTCTCCTGCGTTGCAGGCAGATTCTTTACCACTGAGCCACCAGGGAATTGGTAATTGACTATGATTCTCTTCTGTTCATTCTGTTCAATATTTGAGTATTTGTTATGTGTAAGAAACTGCTACCTAGAGCCTATTATACAGAGTGAAGTAAGTCAGAAGGAGGAAAATAAATATTGTATATTAATGCATATATATAGAATCTAGAAAAATTGTACTAATGAACTTATTGACATGGCAGGAATAGAGATGCAGACATAGAGAACAGACTTGTGGACACAGAGTGGGGAAGGAGAGGGTGGGACAAACAGAGGAGCATTGAAATATATACACTACCATGTGTAAAATAGCTAGCTAGTGGGAAGCTGCTGTCTAGCACCAGGAGCTCAGCCTGGTGCTCCCTGACAGCCTAGGGGGTGGAGTGCGAGGGAGGCTTAAGGAGGAGGGGATATATGGATACTTATGGTTGTTTCATGTTGTTGTAAGGCAGAAACCAAAACAATATTATAAAGTAGTTATCCTCCAATTAAAAATAAATTAAAAAAAAGAAAAGGAAAAATGATACTAACATAGATGAGACCCAGTTTTTCTACTGCATGGTGCCTTCAAGGATCTGGCAAGTTAGTGATGTATTTTAGAAATTAGACTAAGACTTACTGAACTGATATTAACTGTCATATTGTTTTTGAATATCAAAATTAAATTATTCATCTAACCAGTTTTATTTATTAACTTATTTCTTTCTAGTGATTATAGCTATGCCATAGGAGTTAAGAAAGCAACACAGGCATAGTTCCTGGGCCAGGAGGGTATTTGCTGTGGCAAGTCCTTCTAGAGTTGTTATACATTCTGAAGCTGTGCAGCTTCCATCCCTAAGGGATAATTCTCACTGCAGTCCATTCTCTGGGCTCCATAGTAGAGAAGGAAGGTTGGCAGAGGATGGAGCAGCATGAGGGGTGAGGCTTGGAACTCACAGTGGTGCTGGAGTTGCCAAAATTTTCCTACCATGGGTCTTCTTTGTCAGGGGGTCCATCTGTCCTCCATCCATATGTTTATCCATCTAACTAGTCAATCAGTGAACTTCCTAGTACAATAAAAAGAGATGGCAATAAGTAATTAAGAGATAATACAAGTGTCAAAAAAGGATATAGACAAACTGTTGTGACCCGAGAGAAAAAGGATCATTTGTACGAGGGGAGAGGACCAAGAGTGCTTCTCAGAGAAAGTCAAACTTTATAGATATAGTCTAGGATGGTGGAGTGTAAGGAAGGAGTACCAAGAAGAGAGAAAAGGATAGAAGAGGATAAAAAAAACTGGAAAGGAGACTGGTGTCAGACTTTATATAACTTACTCTACTTATATACAAACAGAAATAGAGACATAGAGGTAAAGAATAAACATATGGGCATCAAGGGAAAAAGAGAGGGGTGGGATGAACTGAGAGATTAGAATTGGCATATATACACTATTGATACTGTGTATAAAATAGATAACCAATGAGAACCTACTGTAGAGAATAGGGAACTCAACTCAGTGCTCTGTGGTGACCTAAATGGGAAGGAAGTTCAAAAAAGAGGGAATATATGCATACATATAGCTGATTCATTTAGTTGTACAATAGAAACAAATGCAACATTGCAAAACAATGATACTCCAATAAAAATAAGAAAATGCAGGAAAAAATGTAAGTAGTTTCACAGTGATTTCTGTGTTTAAACTTAAGACATTTTTACATCTACGCTGAATCTATTTTTAGTAACTAATTAACCTACTAATTCATATATTTTCTTCTCACAAATATGATTCCAATGCTCTTATGAGTTTACAATATTTATTGTGAGAAAGATTAAATAGCTTTCCATTATATCAACATTTACAACTAAAACAATACTGTTATATTTATTTTATCTGTGGAGTTAATGATTATATCATTATTTGATTAAACATGCTATAATACTATAAAATTCTAACTTGAGATAGTACATGCTTTTGATTTTGTTATTAAATCCTTGTTAATCGACTTGATAAATAATGTAGTTAGAAAGTGACAACTGTTGAAATGGTTTAAAAATATACTTATCTTGGCTTAAAGTTACCAGTCATCCATTGTGAGGCTTTATCGGTAAAATCTCTTTTAGACTGTTAAAAGGATATCATTGATAAGTAAAAATTTTGATGTTATCAATTAATTTGTATGTAACCATAAATTTGCTCAACTAAATTTAATAAGAAACTGAATATGCAGATTAAACAAAAGAATTAACTTTAAAAAAATGTAGCCATGCTCCTCACAGTTGAAAGATCACCTAACTGGAAGGTAAGAGATCCAGGCTTCTGTGTTATCCTCTGTCATCTTGCATAAGTCATCTGCCATTGGCCCTGTTTCAATAGTCAAACAGTAAGATTAGAAGAGGTACTTTCTTTCAGGGGTCTATGAGTTCAATGAAAACTGCTTAATCTCTATTATCATTTCTTTTTTTCTTTTTTTTTTTTTTCTATTATCATTTCAATGGCAGTATAATAGGTATTTTATTTGTTCTGAGGATAAAACCCCTCTTTTGCACTAATAGCCTGCAACTTGTTTTTTAGAATAAGACATACGTTTTTAAGTCTATTTTTCAAAATAGCTTCCACAGTGTCTTCATGAGGATATTTAAGAAATAGTTTTCTTCTTAATAAAGGCTGCATTTCCTGAATTTGAGTTGGTAGAAATAATTTATAATGTCTTTTTTTAAAAAGTCTCAAATGTTGAAGATTCTCTGTCCAATCACAGTCTTAAATATACTTTTTATGTCTCACTGGGTTCTTTTGATATTTTCTAAATGACTCTGGGCTCTATGATAATGGTTGGTTTTTTTTCTTACAGACCAATAATGACTACATTTGGACTGATAAATGGAGGGTGAGGTACACTAATTGGGGTCCAGATGAGCCCAAACTGAAATCAGCATGTGTTTTTATGGATCTTGATGGCTACTGGAAGACAGCACAATGCAATGAAAGTTATTACTTTCTCTGCAAAAGATCAGACGGTAATTGACTATATAAAAACAATCAAGCGATTTGAAATTTTCTCAATAAGCTAATACAAACCACCATTGATATTCGTAAATAGTCACAATGGGTAGCTGAAGAATAAGAGAAAACATTCCTTGACTTAACTAAAAACTGGCTTGCAATAGGGAAATATACATAGGTCAGAATAACAGAAAATTTCTTTCATTGCTGAAGTTTATTTGCTCTTTTTACATATCTAAATTGTGTATTATTTAGGATTATCCTCTGAATCTATGCCGTTAGAGTTCTCAGGGAATTATGATTACTACTGATGTTGACAGTACAGCTATATCAAAATAATTTTGTCATAATGGGTCGCCTCAGGGCAAACACCTCAGGGAGAAAGCACAGCCCCACCCATCAGCAGACAATTGGATTAAAGATTTACTGAGCATGGCCCTGCCCAGTCAGAGCAAGACCCAATTTTCCCCACAGCCAATTCCTCCCATCAGGAAGCTTGCACAAGCCTCTTATCCTCATCTATCAGATAGCAGACAGAAGAAGAAAGACCTGTTATCCCACACCTCCAGAATTAAAACTACAATCACAGAAAACTGACCAAGATGATCACATGGATCACAGCCTTGTGTATAGCTCAATGAAGCTATAAGCTGTGCTGTGTAGTCACCCAAGTCAGACAGGTAATGGGAAGAATACTGACAAACGTGGTCCATTGGAAAAGGGAATGGCAAACCACTTCAGTATTCTTGCCTCAAGAATCCCATGAACAGTATGAAAGGCCAAAAAATATAACGGCAGAATATGAGCTCCTCCAGTCAGTAGGTGTTGAATATGCTACTGGGTAAGAGCAGATAAATAGCTCCAGAAAGAATGAAGAGGCTGAACCAAAGTGAAAACGACACCCAGTGGTGCATGTATCTGGTGGTGAAAGTAAAGTCCAATGATGTAAAGAACAGTATTGCATAGGAACCTGGAATGTCAGGTCCATGAATCAAGGTAAATTAGATGTAGTCAGGAGAAGATGGCAAAGAGAACATAGCATTCAGGTACACTAATTGGGGTCCAGATGAGCCCAAACTGAAATCAGCATGTGTTTTTATGGATCTTGATGGCTACTGGAAGACAGCACAATGCAATGAAAGTTATTACTTTCTCTGCAAAAGATCAGACGGTAATTGACTATATAAAAACAATCAAGCGATTTGAAATTTTCTCAATAAGCTAATACAAACCACCATTGATATTCGTAAATAGTCACAATGGGTAGCTGAAGAATAAGAGAAAACATTCCTTGACTTAACTAAAAACTGGCTTGCAATAGGGAAATATACATAGGTCAGAATAACAGAAAATTTCTTTCATTGCTGAAGTTTATTTGCTCTTTTTACATATCTAAATTGTGTATTATTTAGGATTATCCTCTGAATCTATGCCGTTAGAGTTCTCAGGGAATTATGATTACTACTGATGTTGACAGTACAGCTATATCAAAATAATTTTGTCATAATGGGTCGCCTCAGGGCAAACACCTCAGGGAGAAAGCACAGCCCCACCCATCAGCAGACAATTGGATTAAAGATTTACTGAGCATGGCCCTGCCCAGTCAGAGCAAGACCCAATTTTCCCCACAGCCAATTCCTCCCATCAGGAAGCTTGCACAAGCCTCTTATCCTCATCTATCAGATAGCAGACAGAAGAAGAAAGACCTGTTATCCCACACCTCCAGAATTAAAACTACAATCACAGAAAACTGACCAAGATGATCACATGGATCACAGCCTTGTGTATAGCTCAATGAAGCTATAAGCTGTGCTGTGTAGTCACCCAAGTCAGACAGGTAATGGGGAAGAATACTGACAAACGTGGTCCATTGGAAAAGGGAATGGCAAACCACTTCAGTATTCTTGCCTCAAGAATCCCATGAACAGTATGAAAGGCCAAAAAATATAACGGCAGAATATGAGCTCCTCCAGTCAGTAGGTGTTGAATATGCTACTGGGTAAGAGCAGATAAATAGCTCCAGAAAGAATGAAGAGGCTGAACCAAAGTGAAAACGACACCCAGTGGTGCATGTATCTGGTGGTGAAAGTAAAGTCCAATGATGTAAAGAACAGTATTGCATAGGAACCTGGAATGTCAGGTCCATGAATCAAGGTAAATTAGATGTAGTCAGGAGAAGATGGCAAGAGAGAACATAGACATTCAGGAGTCAGTGAAGTAAAATGGATGGAAATGGGAAAATTTAATTCTGATGACCATTCTATCTACTCCTGTGGACAAGAATCCCTTAGAAGAAATGGAGTAGCCTTCACAGTCAACAAAAGAATCTAAAATTCAGTACTTTTGAGTACAGTCTCCAAAACGACAGAATGATCTCTGTTCATTTCCAAGGCAGTCCATTCAATATCACAGTAATCCACGTCTATGCCTCTACCACTAATGCCAAAGAAGCTGAAGTTGAATGGTTTTGTGAAAACCTACAAGACCTTCTAGAATGAACATGAAATGATGTTCTTTTCATTGTGGGGAATTGGAATTCAAAAGTAGGAGATCAGGAGATACCTGGAGTAACAGGCAAGTTTGACCTTGGAGTACAAAATGAAGGAGAGCAAAGGCTAACAGAGTTTTTCCAAGAGAATACACTGGTCATAGCAAACATCTTTTTTCAACAACATAAGAGATGATTCTACACATGGACATTACCAGATGGTCAATACCTAAATCAGATTAGTTATTTTCTTTGCAGCTGAAGATGGAGAAGCTCTATACATCAGCAAAAACAAGACCTGGAGCTGACTGTGGCTCAGATCACAAGCTCCTTATTGCAAAATTCATGCTTAAATTGAAGGAAGAAGGGAAACCACTAGATCACTTAAATAAAATCCTTTAGGATTATACAGTGGAGGTAACGAACAGATTGAAGGGATTAGATCTGGTAGACAGAACACCTGAAGAACTACGTATGGAAATTTGTAACATTGTACAGGAGGTGGTAACCAAAACCGTCCCCAAGAAAAAGAAATGCAAGAAGTTGAAGTAGTTGTCTGAGGAGACCTTACAAATAGCTGAGAAAAGAAGAGAAATGAAAGGCAAAGGAGAAAGAGAAAGATAAACCCAACTGAATGCAGAGTCCCACAGAATTGCAAAGAGAGATAAGAAAGCCTTCTCAAGTGAACAATGCAAAGAAATAGAGGAAAACAATAAAATGGGAACGACTAGAGATCTCTTCAAGAAAATTGGAGATACTAAGGGAATATTTCACACACAGATGGGCACAATAAAGGACAGAAACAGCAAGGACCTAAGAGAAGCAGAAGAGATTAAGAAGAGGTGGCAAGAATACATAGAAGAACTATACAAAAAAGGTCTTAATGACCTGGGTAACCACGATGGCGTGGCCACTCATCTAGAGCCAGACATCCTGGAGTATGAAGTCAAGTGGCATTAGGAAGTATTAGTGGAGGTGACAGAATTCCAGCTGAACTATTTCATGTACTAAAAGATGATTCTGTTAAAGTGCTGCACACAATATGCTAGCTAATTTGGAAAACTCAGCAGTGGCCACAGGACTGAAAAAGTGGTCACAAAAATGAAAAGTATTCCTTCCAGTCTCAAGGAAAGGCAATGCCAAAGAATGTCCAAAATACTGTACAATTGTGCTCATTTCACCTGCTAGCAAGGTAATGCTCAAATTCCTTCAAGCTAGGCTTCAGTAGTATGTGAACTGAGAACTTCCTGATGTATAAGTTGAATTTAGAAAAGGCGGAGGAACCAGAGATCGAATTGCCAACATCTGTTGGACCTTAGGAAATGCAAGGGAATTCCAGCAAAACATCTATTTCTGCTTCCTTGACTATGCTAAAGCCTCTGACTGTGTGATTCATAACAAACTGCAGAAAATTCTGAGAGATGAGAGTACCAGACCACCTTACCCGTATGCTATGAAACCTGTATGCAGGTCAAGAAAGAACTGGACATGCAACAATGGACTGATTCCAAATTGGGAAAGGAGTATGTCAAGGCCATATATTGTCACCCTGCCTATTTAACTCAAATATGCAGAGTACATACTGTGAAATGCTGGACTGGATGAATCACAAGCTGGAGTCAGGATTGCCAGAAGAAATACCAACAACCTCAGGTATGCAAATGATACCATTCTAATGGCAGAAATAGAAGAAGAACTAAAGAGCCTCTTGATGAGGGTAAAGGAGAATGCAAACGCTGACTTAAAACTCAACATTCAGAAAACATGAAGTCACATCACTTCTTGGCAAATAGATGAGGAAGAATTAGAAATCATGATAGGCTTTATTTTCTTGCTTTATTTTCTAATATCACTGGGGATGGTGACTTCAGCCATGAAATTAAAAGATGCTTACTCCTTGGAAGAAAAGCTATGACAAACCTAGACAGTGTGTTAGGGTTTCCCTGGTGGTCCAGTGGGTAAGGACACCACCTGGCAGTGCAAGAGGTGCCGGTTTGATCCCTGGCCTGGGAAGATCCCATGTGCTGCGGAGTGGCTGGACCGATGTGTCCAACAACTGAGTCGGAACTCTGGAGCACATGCACCCAGAGCCGGTGCTCTGTGATGAGAGAGGCCACTGTGATGGGAGGCCCACATAGGCCAGAGAATAAAGATGGACGGAAATGAGCAGATGAAAGACTAATAGAAGCAGCCAAAAAAAAAAAAAAAAAACCCAACCTAGACAGTGTGTTAAAAAGCAGAAACATTTGACAACAAAGGTCCATCTAGTCAAAGCTATGGTTTTTCCAGTACTCATGTACAGATGTGAAGATTGGATTATAAGGAAGGCTGAGCACTAAAGAATGGATGCTTCAGAAAAGGCGGAGGAACCAGAGATCGAATTGCCAACATCTGTTGGACCTTAGGAAATGCAAGGGAATTCCAGCAAAACATCTATTTCTGCTTCCTTGACTATGCTAAAGCCTCTGACTGTGTGATTCATAACAAACTGCAGAAAATTCTGAGAGATGAGAGTACCAGACCACCTTACCCGTATGCTATGAAACCTGTATGCAGGTCAAGAAAGAACTGGACATGCAACAATGGACTGATTCCAAATTGGGAAAGGAGTATGTCAAGGCCATATATTGTCACCCTGCCTATTTAACTCAAATATGCAGAGTACATACTGTGAAATGCTGGACTGGATGAATCACAAGCTGGAGTCAGGATTGCCAGAAGAAATACCAACAACCTCAGGTATGCAAATGATACCATTCTAATGGCAGAAATAGAAGAAGAACTAAAGAGCCTCTTGATGAGGGTAAAGGAGAATGCAAACGCTGACTTAAAACTCAACATTCAGAAAACATGAAGTCACATCACTTCTTGGCAAATAGATGAGGAAGAATTAGAAATCATGATAGGCTTTATTTTCTTGCTTTATTTTCTAATATCACTGGGGATGGTGACTTCAGCCATGAAATTAAAAGATGCTTACTCCTTGGAAGAAAAGCTATGACAAACCTAGACAGTGTGTTAGGGTTTCCCTGGTGGTCCAGTGGGTAAGGACACCACCTGGCAGTGCAAGAGGTGCCGGTTTGATCCCTGGCCTGGGAAGATCCCATGTGCTGCGGAGTGGCTGGACCGATGTGTCCAACAACTGAGTCGGAACTCTGGAGCACATGCACCCAGAGCCGGTGCTCTGTGATGAGAGAGGCCACTGTGATGGGAGGCCCACATAGGCCAGAGAATAAAGATGGACGGAAATGAGCAGATGAAAGACTAATAGAAGCAGCCAAAAAAAAAAAAAAGAAAAAAAACCCAACCTAGACAGTGTGTTAAAAAGCAGAAACATTTGACAACAAAGGTCCATCTAGTCAAAGCTATGGTTTTTCCAGTACTCATGTACAGATGTGAAGATTGGATTATAAGGAAGGCTGAGCACTAAAGAATGGATGCTTCCTAACAGTAGTGCTGGAGAAGACTCTAGAGAGTGCTTTGGACAGCAAAGAGATCAAATCAGTCAATCTTAAAGGAAATCAACCCTGAATATTCATTGGAAGGACTGATATTGAAGCTTGAGTTCCAATACTCTGATGCAAAGAACTGACCTACTGGAAAAGACCCTGATGCTGAGAAAGATTGAAGGCAGGAGTAAAAGGAGATGACATAGGATGAAATGGTTGGATGACATCACTGACTGAATGGACATGAGTTTGAGCAAACTCTGGGAGACACTACAGGACAAGGAAGCCTGGCATGCTGTAGTTCCATGGGGTCACAAAGAGTCGGACATGACTTAGTGATTGAACAACAACAATGCAGTTTCATCGGCATCAATGATATTATACTGATACAGTCTTAACATACAATCGTAGACTTGGACAGTAATAAAGTCCTAGAATTCTACCTATAGCACTTAATTATATCATTGATGTTAGTCATAGCTAAGAAGGTTATATTGGGTCGAGGATCCTAGAAAATGAAGAGTGTCTAGAAGGGAGACTCACTTCGCAAATTATTTTTGGGTGATCCTTCTGTGGAACTTACTAACATCTTTATAGGTATCTATAGATCTATATTCTTAATTATGAATGTGGTTGATTTCCATTATACCACAGTACCTTCTGGTGAAATATTTTAAGTGATAAAGTAAAAAGAAAACTCAATAATAGAAATGATAGATCTAAATGATTACCATTAGAGCTTTTTTAAAAAATAATGATACATGATGAAAAATTTCTTAATTGTTAATATTTTAGTCTGTGTACTACTGAAACTTCAGATCTTACTTTATTTTAAGTATCTTTTCATTAACAGAAATCCCTGCCACTGAGCCTCCACAGCTGCCTGGTAGATGCCCGAGTCAGAGCACACAGCATGGATTCTTTTCCCTGGTCACTGTTACTATATTGAGTCTTCCTATACAAGGAACTGGGGCCAGGCTTCTCTGGAATGTCTTCGAATGGGTAAGTGCCTCATATATTGTCAGAAAATTCTACAATCATCTACTCTAGATTGCCATAATACTGGTAACACTGTATGTTAAAACCTAAGAAATGTAAGACAACCTGTCTTTTTGTGTCTTTACGTTGAAACGAAAAGGTTAACATCATGTCTCCCAAATGGAATTTCTGACAGTGTAGCTTTAAGGTAAAAATCTCAAAGGAAAACACCCCTGAACACTCATTGGAAGGACTGACATTGAAGCTTGAGTTCCAATACTCTGATGCAAAGAACTGACCTACTGGAAAAGACCCTGATGCTGAGAAAGATTGAAGGCAGGAGTAAAAGGAGATGACATAGGATGAAATGGTTGGATGACATCACTGACTGAATGGACATGAGTTTGAGCAAACTCTGGGAGACACTACAGGACAAGGAAGCCTGGCATGCTGTAGTTCCATGGGGTCACAAAGAGTCGGACATGACTTAGTGATTGAACAACAACAATGCAGTTTCATCGGCATCAATGATATTATACTGATACAGTCTTAACATACAATCGTAGACTTGGACAGTAATAAAGTCCTAGAATTCTACCTATAGCACTTAATTATATCATTGATGTTAGTCATAGCTAAGAAGGTTATATTGGGTCGAGGATCCTAGAAAATGAAGAGTGTCTAGAAGGGAGACTCACTTCGCAAATTATTTTTGGGTGATCCTTCTGTGGAACTTACTAACATCTTTATAGGTATCTATAGATCTATATTCTTAATTATGAATGTGGTTGATTTCCATTATACCACAGTACCTTCTGGTGAAATATTTTAAGTGATAAAGTAAAAAGAAAACTCAATAATAGAAATGATAGATCTAAATGATTACCATTAGAGCTTTTTTAAAAAATAATGATACATGATGAAAAATTTCTTAATTGTTAATATTTTAGTCTGTGTACTACTGAAACTTCAGATCTTACTTTATTTTAAGTATCTTTTCATTAACAGAAATCCCTGCCACTGAGCCTCCACAGCTGCCTGGTAGATGCCCCGAGTCAGAGCACACAGCATGGATTCCTTTCCATGGTCACTGTTACTATATTGAGTCTTCCTATACAAGGAACTGGGGCCAGGCTTCTCTGGAATGTCTTCGAATGGGTAAGTGCCTCATATATTGTCAGAAAATTCTACAATCATCTACTCTAGATTGCCATAATACTGGTAACACTGTATGTTAAAACCTAAGAAATGTAAGACAACCTGTCTTTTTGTGTCTTTACGTTGAAACAAAAAGGTTAACATCATGTCTCCCAAATGGAATTTCTGACAGTGTAGCTTTAAAAGGTTAAAGAATTCTGGTGGAAAGCAATGATTTGCTGAATAAGTCTTTCTGACATTCTTCCCTAATATTCTGAATTGTTAGGATTATAAATCAGAGTGTTGGATTTATGTTTTATCACTAATCAGCTCAGGCTTTACAAGTGCTTAGGAACCATTTTGTTTTGCTATGAATGGAAAAATGTTTAGACCTGGTTATCTTATTTGTGAATAAGTACGAAACAAAACTCTAGTAAACATGATAAAAGTAGACAGTCTCCTGTAAAAATATCAACTAAAGTGAGCTTTTCACGATGCATTAAAAATCTACTTAATTTGGGACTTCCTTTGTGGTCCAATGGGTAGAGACAACGCCTTGCAATGCAAGTGGCGCTGGTTTGATCCCTGGCCTGGGAAGATCCCATGTGCTGTGGAGCAGCTGGACTGATGTGTCCAACTACCGAGCTGGAGCTCTGGAGCGCATGTGCCGAGAGCCGGTACTCTGTAACGAGAGGCCACTGCGATGGGAGGCCCACACAACCCAAAGAACAAGGATGGATGGAAATGGATAAATGAAGGATCAATATAAGTGCCCCTGCCCCAAAATCTACTTAATTTGATCCCAATGAATATTTTACTGATTTATTTTGTTACTAAATTTTGTTTATGCCTTAAGTCAAGGCTCTCCTTTCAACAATGGTGAACAAGTGGTATGTTCTCATATCCTTCAGGTTCATTTAAAAGTCAGCCTGAAGCTTTTTACATCTTCTTTTTACTTTTATGTTTGTTTCTTTCCTCAGTTTTGTTGAGGTGTAGTGGACATAAGATTTTTATATATTTAAAGTGCAAAAGGTGATGATTTGATACATGTGTTTGCTGGGAAAGGATTCCTACTGTCAAGTTAACACAACCATCACATCACATATTTACTTTTTTTTTCCCCTTTCTTTGATAAGAATACTTAAGCTCTAATTGCTTAGAAGAATTTCATTTGTACACTCATAAGAAATTTTTGCCAAAAACTGTCTGTTTTAAACCAAAATGTGCCTTTTTGTGTCTTTACGTTGAAACAAAAAGGTTAACATCATGTCTCCCAAATGGAATTTCTGACAGTGTAGCTTTAAAAGGTTAAAGAATTCTGGTGGAAAGCAATGATTTGCTGAATAAGTCTTTCTGACATTCTTCCCTAATATTCTGAATTGTTAGGATTATAAATCAGAGTGTTGGATTTATGTTTTATCACTAATCAGCTCAGGCTTTACAAGTGCTTAGGAACCATTTTGTTTTGCTATGAATGGAAAAATGTTTAGACCTGGTTATCTTATTTGTGAATAAGTACGAAACAAAACTCTAGTAAACATGATAAAAGTAGACAGTCTCCTGTAAAAATATCAACTAAAGTGAGCTTTTCACGATGCATTAAAAATCTACTTAATTTGGGACTTCCTTTGTGGTCCAATGGGTAGAGACAACGCCTTGCAATGCAAGTGGCGCTGGTTTGATCCCTGGCCTGGGAAGATCCCATGTGCTGTGGAGCAGCTGGACTGATGTGTCCAACTACCGAGCTGGAGCTCTGGAGCGCATGTGCCCAGAGCCGGTACTCTGTAACGAGAGAGGCCACTGCGATGGGAGGCCCACACAACCCAAAGAACAAGGATGGATGGAAATGGATAAATGAAGGATCAATATAAGTGCCCCTGCCCCAAAATCTACTTAATTTGATCCCAATGAATATTTTACTGATTTATTTTGTTACTAAATTTTGTTTATGCCTTAAGTCAAGGCTCTCCTTTCAACAATGGTGAACAAGTGGTATGTTCTCATATCCTTCAGGTTCATTTAAAAGTCAGCCTGAAGCTTTTTACATCTTCTTTTTACTTTTATGTTTGTTTCTTTCCTCAGTTTTGTTGAGGTGTAGTGGACATAAGATTTTTATATATTTAAAGTGCAAAAGGTGATGATTTGATACATGTGTTTGCTGGGAAAGGATTCCTACTGTCAAGTTAACACAACCATCACATCACATATTTACTTTTTTTTTCCCCTTTCTTTGATAAGAATACTTAAGCTCTAATTGCTTAGAAGAATTTCATTTGTATCGTACAACATTATCAACTATAGCCACTATGTTTTATACCTTATGACTTAAGGTCCTAAAACCTTATGTATCATATAGCTGAAGGTTTGTACCCTATTTCTTCCACACCCAAGCCCCTGACAACCACCGTTCTACCCGCTGTTTCTGTGAGTTTGACTTTTATTTATTTAATTCCACATATAAGTAATATTATATAGTACTTGTCTGTCTCTGTCTGGCTTCCTTCCTTAGAATAATGCAGGTTGATTCATGCTGCTTGCTGCAAATGGCAGGATTTGCTTCTTAAAGACTGAATAATACTCCATTGTATATGCATACTGCCTTTTCTTAACCATTCATCTGCTGATGGACACTTATTTTATTTCCATATCTTGCCTATTATGAATAATGCTGCAATGAACATGGAGGGCAGATATCTTTTCAAAATAGTGATTTCATTTTCTTTGGGTATATACTGAGAAGTGGGATTCTGATAGTTCTATTTTTAACTTTTTTGAGGAACCTCCGTATTGTTCCAATTTACATTCACACTAATGAGGTTTTCTTTTCTTTTCATCTTCTCTGTTATTTGTTATCTCTTACCTTTTAAATAATAGCTAGCCTAAGCAGGTGGAGTGATATCTCATTGTGGTTTTGACTTGCATTTCCCTCATGATTAGTGATGTTGAGTGTTTGTTCATGTACTTCTTAGACATTTGTAGGTCTTCTTTGGGAAAAAAAAAAAAGTCTATACAGGTTATTTGCCCGCTTTTTAAATTGGGTTATTTAGTTTTTGCCATTGAGCTAAGTTGTATATTTTGGATATTAAGCCTCTACTAGGACATGAGGTTTTCAAACATTTTCTGCCACTCAGGAGGTAACATTTTCACTTTGCTGATGTTTTCCTTTGCTATGCAGAAGCTTTTTAGGTTGCTGTAGTGTCATTTGTTTATATTTGCTTTTTTCTTTTTGCCTTTGCTGTTAGTGTCAAATATAAAACATCATCACTAAGATGAATGCCAAGGAGCTTAACACAACCATCACATCACATATTTACTTTTTTTTTCCCCTTTCTTTGATAAGAATACTTAAGCTCTAATTGCTTAGAAGAATTTCATTTGTATCGTACAACATTATCAACTATAGCCACTATGTTTTATACCTTATGACTTAAGGTCCTAAAACCTTATGTATCATATAGCTGAAGGTTTGTACCCTATTTCTTCCACACCCAAGCCCCTGACAACCACCGTTCTACCCGCTGTTTCTGTGAGTTTGACTTTTATTTATTTAATTCCACATATAAGTAATATTATATAGTACTTGTCTGTCTCTGTCTGGCTTCCTTCCTTAGAATAATGCAGGTTGATTCATGCTGCTTGCTGCAAATGGCAGGATTTGCTTCTTAAAGACTGAATAATACTCCATTGTATATGCATACTGCCTTTTCTTAACCATTCATCTGCTGATGGACACTTATTTTATTTCCATATCTTGCCTATTATGAATAATGCTGCAATGAACATGGAGGGCAGATATCTTTTCAAAATAGTGATTTCATTTTCTTTGGGTATATACTGAGAAGTGGGATTCTGATAGTTCTATTTTTAACTTTTTTGAGGAACCTCCGTATTGTTCCAATTTACATTCACACTAATGAGGTTTTCTTTTCTTTTCATCTTCTCTGTTATTTGTTATCTCTTACCTTTTAAATAATAGCTAGCCTAAGCAGGTGGAGTGATATCTCATTGTGGTTTTGACTTGCATTTCCCTCATGATTAGTGATGTTGAGTGTTTGTTCATGTACTTCTTAGACATTTGTAGGTCTTCTTTGGGAAAAAAAAAAAAGTCTATACAGGTTATTTGCCCGCTTTTTAAATTGGGTTATTTAGTTTTTGCCATTGAGCTAAGTTGTATATTTTGGATATTAAGCCTCTACTAGGACATGAGGTTTTCAAACATTTTCTGCCACTCAGGAGGTAACATTTTCACTTTGCTGATGTTTTCCTTTGCTATGCAGAAGCTTTTTAGGTTGCTGTAGTGTCATTTGTTTATATTTGCTTTTTTTTCTTTTTTGCCTTTGCTGTTAGTGTCAAATATAAAACATCATCACTAAGATGAATGCCAAGGAGCTTATTGCCTATATTTTATTGATTTCAGGTCTTATATTCAAGTCTATAATAATTTTGAGTTGATTTTCCTGTGTAATGTTAGATAGTGGTTCAGTATTATTCTGTTGCATGTGACTGACAGTTTTCTTAATATTATTTGCATGGACCTTTCACTTTGCATGTCCTAAAGTTGGAACATACCTCTTGTAGACAGCATATAGTTGGGTCTTGTTTTCTTTTTTAATCTATTAGGCCACTCTGTTTTTTGATTGGAGAATTTAGTACATTTACATTTCCAGCAATTATTGCTAGGCCTGGATTTAATATTGCCATTTTGTTAATTGTTTCTGTCTGTCTGTACCTTCCTTTATTCCTCTGCTAACTTGCTTTGTGATTCAATGGTTTCTGTAATGATATGCTTAGATTTGTTTCCATTTATTTTGTGTACTTACAGGTTTTGTTGTGTGGTTATCATGAAGCTCATATGAAACATCTTATATTTATGCTAGTATATTTAAATCTGGCAATAACTTAATTGAATGTATGCAAGCATTCTGTATTTCTACATTCCCCCCACCTTTGATATTTTTGTTGTCACAATTTACATATTTTTATATTGTGTATATATTAACAAATTATTGTCTTTAAAATCTATAAGCAACTCAGCACCAGAAAAATGAACAACCCAATCAAAAAATGAGTAAAAGACCTAAAGAGCATCTTACCAAATAGGACATACAGATGGCCAAAAAGCACATGAAATGATGCTCAACCTTGCTTATTATTAGAGAAATGCAAATCAAAACTACAATGAGATATCACCTCACACCCATCAGAATGGCCATCATCCACAAACCGACAGACAATAAATGCTGGAGAGGGTGCAGAGAAAAGGGAACCCTCTTGCATTGCTGGTGGGAATGTAAATTGATACAGCCACTATGGAAGACAGTATGGAGATTCCTTAAAAAGCTAAAAATAGAAGCACCATACGACCCAGCAGTCCCACTATTTTTTAATACATTTGTCTTTTACCCTTTATACTAGATCTATAGGTGATTTACCTAACACCCCTATATTAGAATATTCTGGATTTTCCTACATATTTACCTTAACCCTTGAATTTTATATTTTCAAACACTTTCATATGACTAGCGAGGGTCCTTTCATTTTAGCTTGAAGAATTCCCTTTGACATTTCTTATGAGGCTGGTATATTGGTGATTAATTATTTCTGCTTTTATTTATCTGGAAAACTTTTTCTCATTTAATTCTGAATGACAGTTTTTCTAGATGGAGTATTCTTGGTTGGAAGTTTTTATCTTTAGGCACTTTTAAGTGTATCTTCTCACTCCCTTCTGGACAGCAAAGTTTCTGCTGAAAAATATGTTCATAGTCTCACAGGGGTTCCCTTGTATGTAACAAGTTGCTTTTGTTTTGCTGTTTTTAAGAATCTCTCTTACCCCCCACCCCCCCAAAAAAAAACCCCAAAAATGGAATGTCCTAAGAATGTTGTTTGTTGGGCGGCATGTGGGAATTTAAGACTGGAGAAGCTGGGAAGGGATTAACTTCCCTTTTTAAGAAAGATGCTGTTGGCATCATAATGAAGGTAGATAGGGAGGAACCCAGAGGCCGAGAATGCTGGATCCAGTGGGCAGAGGTATGAGAGGTATTGTTTCTAAACAGTATATTTTTATCTTTGTATATTTTTGAATTTTATTTAAGTGACATCAAATTGTGTATATTTATTTGTGACTGACAGTCATGCATGTTGAAATGTGTGACAATCATTCATTCATTTTCATGACCATATAGTATTATATTATGTAACATTGCTTTTTCTATTACTTTGTGGAGAGACATTTGAATTGTTTTCACTTTCCTCCACAGTTTCTAGAAGTGTGGCTGTGAATGTTTTTAGACAAGTTTTTTGGATACACGTGTAAGAATTTCTCCAGGGTACCTGCTGGATTTGGTGGTTTTAGTAGCTGTGGGTTATGCGGACCTTCATCATCATTAAATAATATGAAATTGTACCAATTCATAATCTCATCAGCAATTTATGAGAAGTGACATCTTAATAAGAATATGTTTTGCAATTCATGAGTGTACTTTCCTTTTATTATTAAAGTCTTTAATTTTTCTCAAAAAAAAAAAAAAAAAAAGAATCTCTCTTAGTTTTAGGGCTTCCCTGGTGGTCCAGTGGATAGAGATGGTCCAGTGGATAGAGAGTACACCTTGCATTGCAAGGGGCGCCGGTTTGATCCCTGGCTGGGAAGATGCCAAGTGACTGGACGGGTGTATCCAATTGTGAGCTAGCGCTCTGGAGTGCATGTGCCCAGAACTGGTGCTCTGTGGCAAGAGAGACCACTGCGATGGGAGGCCCACACATGCCAAAGAATAAAAGATGGATGAAAATAAATATAAAAACAAAAGAGGCATGATGGGGCAAAAAATGCTAAAAAAAAAAAATTCTGTCTTTAGCTTTGACAATTGTAATGTGTCTCAGTGTTGGTCTCTTTTAGATTCACTATATTTGTTACTCTTTATGCTTCTTGGATTTTGACATCAGTTTCTTTCTCCACGTTTAGGCCAGTTATCAGCCATTAGTTCTTTGAATAAGCACTGCCCCCATCTATCTCTTCTCCTTGAATTCCTATAATGTGTGTACTGATCCACTTGTCCTTTAAGCTAGCCTGACTTTTATTTTATTTTTAACTTTTTGACCTCTTTTATTTGTCTTTTTCATTTATTTGTTTTCATCCATCTTCGTTCCTTGACCTGTGTGGGCCTCCCATCGAGTGGCCTCTCTTGTTGCCGAGCACTGGCTCAGGGCGCATGCGCTCCAGAGCGCTAACTCGTAATTGGACACACCGGTCCAGCCTCTCTGCGGTACGTGGGATCTTACCGGCCAGGGATTGAACTGGCGCCCATTGCACAGCAGGGCGGACTCTTTACCCACTGGACCACCAGGGAGGCCCTAGTCTGACTTTTTCATTCTTTTTTTTTCTTTTTGCTTCTCAGCATATGTTTGACTGCTCTTTCTTTAAGTTTACTATTTCTTCCAGTTTTGTAGTCTGCTGTTGAACATCCCTATTGAACTTTTCATTTCGGTTATTAGGTCTTCAGCTTTGTGATATATCTTTGGTACTTTTTAAATATTTTTCTCTGTCTTTGTTGAAATTCTTACTCTTTTCATGCATTGCTTTCATGACCTCATTATCTTCATAGATGTTTTTCTGAATTCTCTATTTGATAAGTCACTTATCTCTGTTTTGTTAGTATCAGTTGGAGATGTATTTCATTCTTAGTTTGGAATGTATTTTGCTTTTTCTTTATTTTCTTTGAATCTCTGTGTTGGTTTCTGCATATAGAATAAAATAAACACCTCTCCCATTCTTGAGAGTGCTCTTGTATAGGAGATGGACCTCATCAGTCAATCCAGCCAAGCTTCTATTTGTCTCTCAAAGATTTGTGGTTGTATAAGCTGTTTACTTTGTTTTTGGTGGTTCCCAGCAGTTGAGGGTGTGCATGTGATGATGTCCCAAGGAGAGGATCACAGTTAGCACATAAATGTAGATGATTCAAAGCTGGACCCTCAGTCAGTATATGGGAAAGTAAGCTACTTCCATAGGCCTGTAGGTAGCCTGATTTTATCATTGCAGCAAGTCAGAGGAAGACAGTGGCAGAAGTGCCCACCAGACCCCAAGAAGTATCATAGCTAGCTCTTTGCTGCATGCAAATTAGCAGCTGGACCCCACAAGCTGGAGGTTGTAAGGTATGCACTCAGTCCTCTTCCAGGGAAAGACTGAGAGTTGGACATTTTTGTCTGTTCCCTCTTAACTGAGCCCTGGCAAGTGTTTGGTGCCTGTTAAGAATTGTTTTCTGTGATCCTTTGGGTCTCATGGCTCCACAACCCAGTGACTTTCAGAGTTGAGCATTTGGGGGCGTATACCTCAAGAGGGAGCCTTATATGTTCGTGTTTTCTTAGTTTCTGGATTTTCCTCAAAGGATTGCTCCGAGTGTAGTTGTTCACTGTGTTGGGGGAGAAGGAAGCTTCAGGAGCCTTCTGTGTAGCTATTTTAGCCACTCCCTATGAGTTTCTAAATTATGAGTTAGATGTTGTCAGTGTTTGCTTTATGTACTTTGAGGCTTTATTCTTTGATACATATATAATTATTATACCTTCTTGATGAATTAAAACCTTAATCATTATAAAATATCCTTATTTTTCTCTAGTTACAATTTTTATCTAAAAGTTTTTTGTCTAGTATCAGTTGGAGATGTATTTCATTCTTAGTTTGGAATGTATTTTGCTTTTTCTTTATTTTCTTTGAATCTCTGTGTTGGTTTCTGCATATAGAATAAAATAAACACCTCTCCCATTCTTGAGAGTGCTCTTGTATAGGAGATGGACCTCATCAGTCAATCCAGCCAAGCTTCTATTTGTCTCTCAAAGATTTGTGGTTGTATAAGCTGTTTACTTTGTTTTTGGTGGTTCCCAGCAGTTGAGGGTGTGCATGTGATGATGTCCCAAGGAGAGGATCACAGTTAGCACATAAATGTAGATGATTCAAAGCTGGACCCTCAGTCAGTATATGGGAAAGTAAGCTACTTCCATAGGCCTGTAGGTAGCCTGATTTTATCATTGCAGCAAGTCAGAGGAAGACAGTGGCAGAAGTGCCCACCAGACCCCAAGAAGTATCATAGCTAGCTCTTTGCTGCATGCAAATTAGCAGCTGGACCCCACAAGCTGGAGGTTGTAAGGTATGCACTCAGTCCTCTTCCAGGGAAAGACTGAGAGTTGGACATTTTTGTCTGTTCCCTCTTAACTGAGCCCTGGCAAGTGTTTGGTGCCTGTTAAGAATTGTTTTCTGTGATCCTTTGGGTCTCATGGCTCCACAACCCAGTGACTTTCAGAGTTGAGCATTTGGGGGCGTATACCTCAAGAGGGAGCCTTATATGTTCGTGTTTTCTTAGTTTCTGGATTTTCCTCAAAGGATTGCTCCGAGTGTAGTTGTTCACTGTGTTGGGGGAGAAGGAAGCTTCAGGAGCCTTCTGTGTAGCTATTTTAGCCACTCCCTATGAGTTTCTAAATTATGAGTTAGATGTTGTCAGTGTTTGCTTTATGTACTTTGAGGCTTTATTCTTTGATACATATATAATTATTATACCTTCTTGATGAATTAAAACCTTAATCATTATAAAATATCCTTATTTTTCTCTAGTTACAATTTTTATCTAAAAGTTTTTTGTCTAGTATCAGTATAGTCACTCCAGTTCATTTTTGTTTACTATTTGCATGGAATATCTCTTTCCATGCTTTTACTTTTAACGTATTTATATTTTGTAATCTCAAGTGTATATTTATAGGTAAAATAGAGTTGTATTATTTAAAACATTTAAAAATTTTTATTCATTTTGCTGATCTGTGTTTTGATTAGAGTCCTCAATCTGTTTACATTTAATGTAACTACTGATGAGGTAGGATTCATGTCTGCCATTTCATTTATTTTATATTTGTCTTATGTATTTTGATCCCTCTATTTCTCCATTTATACCCTCTTTTATGTTAAACAGATAATCTCTAGAGTAACTTTTAGTTTCCTTGTTATATCTTTTACTATGTATTGTTTAGTCATTTTCTTAGTTGTTGCCTAGGGGATGATAATTAACATCTTAATGAGCAAAAATGTAGTTCAAATCAATATGAATTTGCTTCCAATAGAGTATAAAATTCTGCTCTCGTATAGCTCTTTTCCCTCTACAGTGCTTTGTGTTATTATCATATAAATATATCTTCATTCATTGTATATCCATCAACACAGATTTATAATTATTATTTTGCGTAGTTGTCCTTAAGTCATATAAGATCAAACAGAAGTATAAACAAAAAATAAATTTGTACTGTCTTCTAGTTTTATCTGTGCAATTTTCTTTCCTGGTGCTTTTTATTTCTTCATGTGGATTTACCTCACTGTCTAGTACCTTTCGTGTCAGCCTGAAGAACTTCCTTTAGTTTTTCTTGTACGGTAGATCTGCCAGTGACAAATTCTCTCCAATGTTGTTTTTCTAAGAATGTCTTAACTTTTCCATTATTTTTGAAGAACAGTTTTGATGAATAGAAAACTGTTGGTCAGAAGTAATTTTCTTTTAGCCTTTTGAATATGTCATCCAACTGCTTCTGGTCTCAGTGGTTTTTCATGAGAAATCAGTGTTAATTTTATTGAGAATATCTCGGAGGTGAAGAGTCAATTCTCTCTTGTTGCTTTATTATTATATCTCTTTTTCCTAATCTTTAAAAAGTTACAATTTTTATCTAAAAGTTTTTTGTCTAGTATCAGTATAGTCACTCCAGTTCATTTTTGTTTACTATTTGCATGGAATATCTCTTTCCATGCTTTTACTTTTAACGTATTTATATTTTGTAATCTCAAGTGTATATTTATAGGTAAAATAGAGTTGTATTATTTAAAACATTTAAAAATTTTTATTCATTTTGCTGATCTGTGTTTTGATTAGAGTCCTCAATCTGTTTACATTTAATGTAACTACTGATGAGGTAGGATTCATGTCTGCCATTTCATTTATTTTATATTTGTCTTATGTATTTTGATCCCTCTATTTCTCCATTTATACCCTCTTTTATGTTAAACAGATAATCTCTAGAGTAACTTTTAGTTTCCTTGTTATATCTTTTACTATGTATTGTTTAGTCATTTTCTTAGTTGTTGCCTAGGGGATGATAATTAACATCTTAATGAGCAAAATGTAGTTCAAATCAATATGAATTTGCTTCCAATAGAGTATAAAATTCTGCTCTCGTATAGCTCTTTTCCCTCTACAGTGCTTTGTGTTATTATCATATAAATATATCTTCATTCATTGTATATCCATCAACACAGATTTATAATTATTATTTTGCGTAGTTGTCCTTAAGTCATATAAGATCAAACAGAAGTATAAACAAAAAATAAATTTGTACTGTCTTCTAGTTTTATCTGTGCAATTTTCTTTCCTGGTGCTTTTTATTTCTTCATGTGGATTTACCTCACTGTCTAGTACCTTTCGTGTCAGCCTGAAGAACTTCCTTTAGTTTTTCTTGTACGGTAGATCTGCCAGTGACAAATTCTCTCCAATGTTGTTTTTCTAAGAATGTCTTAACTTTTCCATTATTTTTGAAGAACAGTTTTGATGAATAGAAAACTGTTGGTCAGAAGTAATTTTCTTTTAGCCTTTTGAATATGTCATCCAACTGCTTCTGGTCTCAGTGGTTTTTCATGAGAAATCAGTGTTAATTTTATTGAGAATATCTCGGAGGTGAAGAGTCAATTCTCTCTTGTTGCTTTTAAGATTCTCTGTCCTTGTTAGTTTGATCATGATGTGGAACTTAAGATTATCATGCTTGGATTTGGTTGAGCTTCCTGTGTGTTTGCATTAATGATTTCCATCACTATTGGGAAGCGTTTTGTTTTGTTTTGTTTTTTTAAAGATGTATTTATTTATTTATTTTGGGCGGGGGTCGGGTTGGGGAAGGAGGGGAGCGGGCGGGCCACTTCTATTGGTCTTTCATTTCTCTATTTTCATCCATCTTTGTTCTTTGGCTTCTGTGGGCCTCCCATCGCAGTGGCGTCTGTCGTTGCAGAGCGCCGGCTCTGGGCGCATGCGCTCCAGAGCTCCGGCTCGATGATTGGACACATCGGTCCAGCCGCTCCGTGGCACGTGGGGTCTTCCCAGGCCAGGGATCCAACCGGCGCTGTTGGGAAGCTTTTGGTCATCATTTCTTCAAGAACTCTTTCTGCCTCTTTATCTCACTCCTCTCCTAGAATCCCCATTGTTCAGACTGAATAATCTCAAGCTCATTGATCATTTCTTTTGTTTAATCAAATTAATTTTTTGGCCTTTCCAGTGAAGTTTTCCTTTCAATTATTATAATTTTTAACTCCAGAATTTTATTTTTTAAAATTATTTCTATCTTTTTATTAATAGTCTCTATTTGGCAAGTAATTATTTCATACTTTCTTTTAGTTCTTAGACACTTTTTCCTTGAAATTCTTTAAGCATCTTTAACATAGCTGACTTAAAAAGTCTTTGTCCAGTAGTTCAAAGATATGGCTTTGTTCAGTGACTGCTTCTTTTCCTATGGGGCCATATTTTCGTGTTCCTTTGAATTTTCTTGTTATTTTTTTGTTGATTTACCTCACTGAGTAAAACTTCCTTTATTTTCTCTAATCTGCCAGTGACAAATTCTCTCCAATGTTGTTTTTCTAAGAATGTCTTAACTTTTCCATTATTTTTGAAGAACAGTTTTGATGAATAGAAAACTGTTGGTCAGAAGTAATTTTCTTTTAGCCTTTTGAATATGTCATCCAACTGCTTCTGGTCTCAGTGGTTTTTCATGAGAAATCAGTGTTAATTTTATTGAGAATATCTCGGAGGTGAAGAGTCAATTCTCTCTTGTTGCTTTTAAGATTCTCTGTCCTTGTTAGTTTGATCATGATGTGGAACTTAAGATTATCATGCTTGGATTTGGTTGAGCTTCCTGTGTGTTTGCATTAATGATTTCCATCACTATTGGGAAGCGTTTTGTTTTGTTTTGTTTTTTTAAAGATGTATTTATTTATTTATTTTGGGCGGGGGTCGGGTTGGGGAAGGAGGGAGCAGGCGGGCCACTTCTATTGGTCTTTCATTTCTCTATTTTCATCCATCTTTGTTCTTTGGCTTCTGTGGGCCTCCCATCGCAGTGGCGTCTGTCGTTGCAGAGCGCCGGCTCTGGGCGCATGCGCTCCAGAGCTCCGGCTCGATGATTGGACACATCGGTCCAGCCGCTCCGTGGCACGTGGGGTCTTCCCAGGCCAGGGATCCAACCGGCGCTGTTGGGAAGCTTTTGGTCATCATTTCTTCAAGAACTCTTTCTGCCTCTTTATCTCACTCCTCTCCTAGAATCCCCATTGTTCAGACTGAATAATCTCAAGCTCATTGATCATTTCTTTTGTTTAATCAAATTAATTTTTTGGCCTTTCCAGTGAAGTTTTCCTTTCAATTATTATAATTTTTAACTCCAGAATTTTATTTTTTAAAATTATTTCTATCTTTTTATTAATAGTCTCTATTTGGCAAGTAATTATTTCATACTTTCTTTTAGTTCTTAGACACTTTTTCCTTGAAATTCTTTAAGCATCTTTAACATAGCTGACTTAAAAAGTCTTTGTCCAGTAGTTCAAAGATATGGCTTTGTTCAGTGACTGCTTCTTTTCCTATGGGGCCATATTTTCGTGTTCCTTTGAATTTTCTTGTTATTTTTTTGTTGAAAAATGAGTATTTAAAATAATTAAATAGGCAAC
Organism: Tragulus kanchil; assembly: GCA_022376925.1. NCBI lineage: Eukaryota > Metazoa > Chordata > Mammalia > Artiodactyla > Tragulidae > Tragulus > Tragulus kanchil. The sequence continues at coordinate 90,098,440 of JAIOJX010000031.1, read as the reverse complement.
TTTGAAAATAAGTTTATTTCCACTCCTCAAGGTTTGATTCTGTTGCTGTTTGTTGTTGTTTCCTTGTTTAGTAATTTTTCCTCATAAATTCTGTAAATTTGTATTCTTTTTCATGTGCAGTTAATTGGTTGAGAGGCTGAAGTCTCTGCTTAGTAAGTTTAGTGGTTAGTTAATGACTGGGAACATATTTCCTTAGTGCTTAGTTCTTTCGAGGTTTTGCTGAAGGGCTTTGTCTGAAGACACACCTTCAACATTCATACAAGCAGTTTAAAACTCTGCCTTAGCCTTCACTTTCTGCTTGTGCAGACTCTCAAGGTCAGTCAAAGGTGGCAATGTAGAGACTTTTCAGATCCTTCATGGGCATGCACATGGCCTCGGCATGTGCATACCCTATTCCACGTTTGTGGCCTTCTAGATTCCCAGGAATAGGTCAGTGCTTCTTAAAGCTCCCTATGGACATTGTACGCCACAGTTTTTCCTTTTAGCTTTTAGGCTAGCTTGTTGTTTCTCCCAAACGTTATGACTGTTTCAGGCTGCTATAGTTTTAGGTAATTAATTGCCGTTGTTAATTTTTGACAAATTCCTCCAAGGAAAATGCTGTTTACATTGGATGAGCTCTGAGTTAGGTCAAATCAAGGCGAGTTTTGCCAAGTGAGGGATCAGATAATGGAAATTCTTTGAGAATGTGTCTTGGAAAGAGCCTCAGTCTCATTCTGACTTTCCTAGTGTCTTCTGGACTTCAGTGTGATTTTCATGCTTTTGGTTTTTAAGGCAATCACAAAGATAGGGATAAGGCTATGGGAGTGCAAAATGTTAAAACACCATGAAGCTCACTTTCCTTACTGAGAGTCAATCATCTTTCTTGAATAAATGCTTCCTGGATTGTTACAAGTGTTGGTTAACTTTCAAGGTCTTGAAAAAATTGATTTTAAAAAATTGGTTAGTTTACTTATTACTTTTGTAGAGGAGAGGCTTTTCAAGGGTTCCTCCTTTGCTCTTCATTATGATGTCACTTGAAATCTCCCTTTTAAATTAAAAATGTTTTTTCCTTTATATTGCTAAGTATTCTTTTTTCTGTAAGTTTTTTTTTTTTTTTTTGCCACTTCTATTGGTCTTTTTTTCCATTCATTTATCTTTGTTCTTTTTGGTCTGTGTGGGCCTCCCATCGCAGCAGCCTCTCGTTGCAGAGCACCGGCTCTGGGCACATGCACTCCAGAGCTCTGGCTCGGTAGTTGGACACATCAGTCTAGCCGCTCTGTGGTACGTGGGATCTTCCCAGGCCAGGGATTGAACTGGCATCCCTTGCACTGCAGGGCGGTGTCCTTACCCACTGGACCACCAGGGAAGCCCTAAGTATTTTTTTTTTTAAATTCTTGCAGTGGATGTATAAAAACTTTGCTTTCAACTTTAGATAGCTATATTTTCCTATAAATAAGATGAATGACTCACATTCATCAAAATACATTACAAGTATGTTGAAATGGCTATCATCTATCAAATATATTTAAAAATAGAGTATGAAATGATGCAATGAAAACAGTCAGCAAGAATCCAGTAACATGTGATGTAGGCATATGGTTAAGTGTAAGTTAAGATCCAGATACCTGGATCATACCATGGCTTTGCCCTCCACTATCATTAAGATCTTGGCAAATTACCCTCTAGACTTTTAGATTCCTAATCTATAAAATGGAGTAACAGTACTACTAATTTAATAAGATTGTTGCAAAATTTTAAATTGTTATTATTTAAAATTCTGTAATTTTATGATAAAACACAATACTGTCCCTGAATCCATCTTTGACTGGTATGTTAGATGGCATAGTCATCTCTGTAACCATTCTGCTCCCTGTCTTCTTTTTCTGCAGTCCAATAGATAACAGCTGGATTAACACTCTTATAGTGCATGCATCATTCTACTGCCCAAAAATCTAAGTGTTTTTTAATCACAGTGTTTTTTACTCTAAATACCAATCTTCTGCCATCTGTAGTGAGAGCTAACTGAAGTCTTTTTTTCACCCATTGACTAGATTCATCTAGTCACACTAAGCTATCCAGCAATACTGTTCATTTACCCTGATAGATTGCCTCATCTACCTACCTATCTACCAACATACCTATTTCATATCTTATTACCACAAACCAAATGTGGAGAATTCCATGCATCTGTGAACTACCTTTATTTCTGAAGAAGGCCTATGCTTTCCTCTCTCTTTATTTTTTATTCTTCCTAATCTCAGAATTATTTTCTATTCTTTCTACATGAAATCTTATGCTCCCTAATATTTTAAATTCTGTTTATTGCATGCTCCTTTTAAAATTTCTTCCCCTAAAACAAATCTCCCTGTTTGACATGTAAGTAGCCTATTATAGTTACTTTCTCTTCTTCTTTCTTTCTTTTTTTTTAAAAAATAGCAAATTTACTATTTAGTCACTGGACATTGGAAACTCACTGTTGCTCTGGAGTTACTTTCTCTTTTAATACATTTCTTTATACTCTCAACTCATGACTGCTCACTGAACGATAACCTTCTTAAGGTATTCTGTGTTCTACACATCTTGGATATCCTGCAGTGAGTTGTCCAGTGCTTGTACACAAATGATTCTTTAAAAATCATATTTTCAGGGTGGAAACAAAATGTCTTAGAAGACAAATGGCCACTCTTTGAAATTCTTCCCCTTAAGTGGAGATATTGGGATGATTTTTATTGCTCCTGATATCAATACTACCATTATAAAACTGTTTTCAGGGTTTCCCTGGTGGTTCAGTGCATAAAGAGTCCACCTTGCAGTCCACCAGTGCATGGGGCATCAGTTCGATCCCTGGCCAGGGAAGATCCTGCATGCTGCAGAGCGACTGGACCAGTGTGTCCAATAAGGAGCCAGTGCTCTGGAATGCATGTGCCCAGAGCCAGTGCTCTGCAATGAGAGAGGCCACTACAATGGAAGGCCCAAACAGGCTGAAGAATAAAGATGGATGAAAATAAATAAATAAATGTTTAAAAAGCTGTTTTCAGCTACTTAAATATACTGCCATCCTATTCAATCTTTTGTACTTTGCAGGTTCCTCTCTGGTTACGATTGAAAGTGCTGCTGAATTGAGTTTCCTGTCGTATCGAGTTGAGCCACTTCAGAGCAAAACTAATTTTTGGATAGGACTGTACAGAAATGTTGAAGGTAATTTTTGCACCATGATTGTTGGATCATGAATATTTCAAAACGTTGTAGGTAAAACAAGTTTTCAGTTCTAAAGAAGTCTTTCATTAAATAATGATTAATTTGTGAAGACTTTGAAAATTCATATTTTCATTTGAGATAAAAATTGAATGTTTAAGTGACTCACACATTAGGCTGTCTTGAAAGTTGCTAAAAGTAATATTCATTGTCACTAAGTTAAAGAAGTATTTAAAAGATTATTTTCTATCTTTTGCTAGTAAAATATTAGGGGGAGGATAACTTTACATATTTATACTAATTAGGAGTATATGTTCAGCTGAAACTACATGAGAAACATACTTCTCAGGTTCCTTCTTCCTAATAATTAGTTATTATCTTGCCTGTTAAAAGTTGAAGTGTAAACAACTATTGATTATGATATAAAATAATATGCTTAGAACTTTTACTTGAATAAGTTGAGTTTATTTTAAGGGGATTACTTTTTTTTTTGGCCACTTCTATTGGCCTTTCATTTAGTTCTGTCTTAGTTCTTTGGCCTGTGTGGGCCTCCCATCACAGTGACCCCTCTTATCACAGAGCACCGGCTCTGGGCACATGAGTTCCAGAGCTCTGGCTTGGTAGTTGGACACATCGGTCCAGCTGCTCCATGGCACGTGGGATCCTCCCAGGCCAGGGATCGAGTCTATGCCCTTTGCACTGCAAGGTGTTGTCCTTACCCACTTGACCACCAGGGAAGCCTGGGGATTACTTTTAACTTCTATTTTTATTGATTTTCTCTGATAATCAGGAATTTGGCTGTGGATAAACAACAACCCACTCTCCATTGTCAACTGGAAAACAGGCGATCCCTCTGGTGAAAGAAATGATTGTGTCACTTTATATGCATCTTCTGGGTTATGGAGTAATATTCACTGTTCTTCTTACAAAGGATATATTTGTAAAAGGCCAAAAGTAAGTAATAATCTGTCCTGTGTTATATGTTTCCAGGCTCCCATTTCTTTCAAATATGAAGATGTTCCTCTCTGGTTACGATTGAAAGTGCTGCTGAATTGAGTTTCCTGTCGTATCGAGTTGAGCCACTTCAGAGCAAAACTAATTTTTGGATAGGACTGTACAGAAATGTTGAAGGTAATTTTTGCACCATGATTGTTGGATCATGAATATTTCAAAACGTTGTAGGTAAAACAAGTTTTCAGTTCTAAAGAAGTCTTTCATTAAATAATGATTAATTTGTGAAGACTTTGAAAATTCATATTTTCATTTGAGATAAAAATTGAATGTTTAAGTGACTCACACATTAGGCTGTCTTGAAAGTTGCTAAAAGTAATATTCATTGTCACTAAGTTAAAGAAGTATTTAAAAGATTATTTTCTATCTTTTGCTAGTAAAATATTAGGGGGAGGATAACTTTACATATTTATACTAATTAGGAGTATATGTTCAGCTGAAACTACATGAGAAACATACTTCTCAGGTTCCTTCTTCCTAATAATTAGTTATTATCTTGCCTGTTAAAAGTTGAAGTGTAAACAACTATTGATTATGATATAAAATAATATGCTTAGAACTTTTACTTGAATAAGTTGAGTTTATTTTAAGGGGATTACTTTTTTTTTTGGCCACTTCTATTGGCCTTTCATTTAGTTCTGTCTTAGTTCTTTGGCCTGTGTGGGCCTCCCATCACAGTGACCCCTCTTATCACAGAGCACCGGCTCTGGGCACATGAGTTCCAGAGCTCTGGCTTGGTAGTTGGACACATCGGTCCAGCTGCTCCATGGCACGTGGGATCCTCCCAGGCCAGGGATCGAGTCTATGCCCTTTGCACTGCAAGGTGTTGTCCTTACCCACTTGACCACCAGGGAAGCCTGGGGATTACTTTTAACTTCTATTTTTATTGATTTTCTCTGATAATCAGGAATTTGGCTGTGGATAAACAACAACCCACTCTCCATTGTCAACTGGAAAACAGGCGATCCCTCTGGTGAAAGAAATGATTGTGTCACTTTATATGCATCTTCTGGGTTATGGAGTAATATTCACTGTTCTTCTTACAAAGGATATATTTGTAAAAGGCCAAAAAGTAAGTAATAATCTGTCCTGTGTTATATGTTTCCAGGCTCCCATTTCTTTCAAATATGAAGATGTTAGGTGTGGAATTATAATGTGCTTACAGGTTCTTTATAAACTTTCCCTCTTTATAAGTGCAAAATCCGGTCTTTTATATTGACTAGTTGCTGTCTGCAGCTTTGAGTGAGCACAAAACACTCTTTCTGCTTAACTGACATAATGATTCTGTGTAATCAGATATCCATGCATATGGAATTGTGAAGTTGGGAGAAGTTTGGAGATCTAGCCTTAAGGCATATGAGGAAAAGAGATATAATATGTACCTTGGCCAAATAAGAAGTGGACAGTGGAGAGGAGTGAGAATTTATGAAGGAATAAATCACAAACGACTAATTAGGTTTCCTTCTGGGATTGGATGATAGACCATGTCAGTTCAAGGACTGGGAGAGTTAATAGTATTATGTGCCCATGACATGATACTATCTGGACTTCTACAGTATTTTTATGCCATTCTACTTCATGTAATATCTTTACCAAGAGATAAAATTAATTAGAGAATCAATTTAAATAAATGACTTAAGTAACACACTCCATCCCCATTAGATTTTGTTATTTTGTTGCTGTTGGTCAGTCACCAAGTTGTGTTTGAATCTTTGTGACCTCATGGACTATAGCAAGCCAGGCTCCTCTGTCCTTCACCATCTGTTGGAGTTTGCTCAAATTTATGTCCATTTAGTTGGTGATGATAGTTCTTCATTCTTTGACAACTCTGTTTTAAGATACCATACTTTTTTATACAATGTTGGATTCTTATTTTATTTTTCATTCAAATGCCTTATAATACCTTATGCTTCAATGAATCATTTTCAAAACTATTAGTCTACAATACATTATTTATGGGTACATTAGGTAGATTCTTGTGGGTATCAGTGGCTCAAATGCATCTGGAGGGTTCCTGTTCATAGAGTGTGAAGTCAAGTGGGCCCTAGGAAGCATTACTATGAACAAAGCTAGTTGAGGTGACAGAATTCCAGCTGAATTATTTCAGATAATAAAAGATGATGCTATTAAAATGCTACACTCAATATGCCAGCAAATTTGGAAAACTCAGCCATGGCCACAAGACATAAAGGTCAATTTTCATTCCAATCCTAAAGAAGGACAATGCCAAAGAATGTTCAAACTACTGCACCATCGTGCTCATTTCACATGCTATGCTCAAAATGTAATGTTCAAAATCTTCCAGCTAGGCTACAGCAGTATGTGGACCAATAACTTCTATAGTGATATAAGAAGATATTGAATTTAGTTGATGAGCCCCTTTTGGCGCAATCAGATATCCATGCATATGGAATTGTGAAGTTGGGAGAAGTTTGGAGATCTAGCCTTAAGGCATATGAGGAAAAGAGATATAATATGTACCTTGGCCAAATAAGAAGTGGACAGTGGAGAGGTGAGAATTTATGAAGGAATAAATCACAAACGACTAATTAGGTTTCCTTCTGGGATTGGATGATAGACCATGTCAGTTCAAGGACTGGGAGAGTTAATAGTATTATGTGCCCATGACATGATACTATCTGGACTTCTACAGTATTTTTATGCCATTCTACTTCATGTAATATCTTTACCAAGAGATAAAATTAATTAGAGAATCAATTTAAATAAATGACTTAAGTAACACACTCCATCCCCATTAGATTTTGTTATTTTGTTGCTGTTGGTCAGTCACCAAGTTGTGTTTGAATCTTTGTGACCTCATGGACTATAGCAAGCCAGGCTCCTCTGTCCTTCACCATCTGTTGGAGTTTGCTCAAATTTATGTCCATTTAGTTGGTGATGATAGTTCTTCATTCTTTGACAACTCTGTTTTAAGATACCATACTTTTTGATACAATGTTGGATTCTTATTTTATTTTTCATTCAAATGCCTTATAATACCTTATGCTTCAATGAATCATTTTCAAAACTATTAGTCTACAATACATTATTTATGGGTACATTAGGTAGATTCTTGTGGGTATCAGTGGCTCAAATGCATCTGGAGGGTTCCTGTTCATAGAGTGTGAAGTCAAGTGGGCCCTAGGAAGCATTACTATGAACAAAGCTAGTTGAGGTGACAGAATTCCAGCTGAATTATTTCAGATAATAAAAGATGATGCTATTAAAATGCTACACTCAATATGCCAGCAAATTTGGAAAACTCAGCCATGGCCACAAGACATAAAGGTCAATTTTCATTCCAATCCTAAAGAAGGACAATGCCAAAGAATGTTCAAACTACTGCACCATCGTGCTCATTTCACATGCTATGCTCAAAATGTAATGTTCAAAATCTTCCAAGCTAGGCTACAGCAGTATGTGGACCAATAACTTCTATATGTACAAGCTGGATTTAGAAAAGGCAGAGGAACCAGAGATCAAATTGTCAACATCCATTGGATCATAATCAATGCAAAGGAATTCCAGAAAAACATCTACTTCTGCTTCATTGACTACTCCAAAGCCTTTGACTGTGTGATTCAACAACAAACTGTGCAAAATAGTGAAAGAGATGAGAATACCAAACCACTTACCTGCCTTCTGTGAAACCTGTATACAGGGCAATAAGCAACAGTTAGAACTGGATATGGAACAAAGGCGTGGTTCCAAATTAGGAAAGGAGTGCATCAAGGCTGTATATTGTCACCCTGCATATTTAATTTATATACAGAGTATATCATGTGGTCTGGATGAAGCACAAACTGGAATAAAGATTGCTGGGAGATATAGCAATAACCTCAGGTATGTAGATGACACCACCCTTATGGCAGAAAGTGAAGAGGAACTAAAGAGCCTCTTGATGAAGGTGAAAGAGGAGAGTGAAAAAGCTGGTCTAAGACTCAACATTCAGAAATGAAGATCATGGCATCCAGTCCCATCACTTCTTGGCAAATAGATAGGGAAACAATGGAAACAGTGACAGACTTTATTTTCTTGGACTCCAAAATCACTGCAAATGGTGACTGCAGCCATGAAATTAAAAGACACTTGCTCTTTGGAAGAAAAGCTATAACAAACCTAGATAGTGTATTCAAAAGCAGAGACATTGCTTTGTCAACAGAAGTCCGTATAGATGAAGCTATGGTTTTTCCAGTAGTCGTGTATGGATGTGAGATTTCAGCCATAAAGAAGGCTGAGCACCAAACAATTGATGCCTTTGAGCTGTAGTGTTGGAGAAGGCTCTTGAGAGTCCCTTGGACTGCAAGGAGATCAAACCAGTTAATCCTAAAGGAATTAAATCCTGAATATTTACCAGAAAGAATGATGCTGAAGCTGAAGCTCCAATAGTTTGGCCACCTGATACAAAGTGACAACTTATTCGAAAAGACCCTTATGTTAGCAGAAATAGAAGGCAGAATGAGAAGGGGATGAAAGAGGACAAGATGGTTGGATGGCATCACTGAGTCAATGGACATGAGTTTGAGCAAGCTCCACAAGATGGTGAAGGACAGGGAAGCCTGGCAGTCCATGGGATCACAAAGAGTTGGGCACAGCTGAGAGACTGAACTGAACTGGATGTATGGGGAAATGCAAAATTCTGGACTCACTGAAATTATTCCTTTGATATGCAACTCAGCTGTCTGGGGCCACAGCCTGTCAGACATGACTGAGCGACTGAACTGAACTGAATGTATTCAAACTCAACATGCAGCTATAGGTTGCTATTATAAGATAGATAGACCAATCTGCATATATATGCAGATTTTTATCTATCTGTCTATCTGTCATCTATTGTCTATTTTGTATATCACCATAAGTCAAACATGAATAATTTGATATATTTAGCAAATAATGCTCACTGTCTACATACAATTATTATGGGTCTTTATGACTAATTATTTTCTTATTTTGCAAACAGTTGTTGATGCTGAACCTACTCATACATTAATTACAACAAAAGGTAAGACCATCGTGAAATTTTAAGCTCCATTTTAGTAATACATCAGTACAGTGTGTTTGTTTTAAAAGCCCTAATAATCCCTTCCTACACCCCTTGCACTCTCAGTCAGATAATTTGAGCTACAGCAGCCTTTGTCAGTATGGCATCGACTGACCTTGAATGATGATCTAGAAAAGCGGGGCTTGGAGTCAGGTCGGTGTTTCTAACCTAGGTCTTGTTTAGTGTATTCAAAAGCAGAGACATTGCTTTGTCAACAGAAGTCCGTATAGATGAAGCTATGGTTTTTCCAGTAGTCGTGTATGGATGTGAGATTTCAGCCATAAAGAAGGCTGAGCACCAAACAATTGATGCCTTTGAGCTGTAGTGTTGGAGAAGGCTCTTGAGAGTCCCTTGGACTGCAAGGAGATCAAACCAGTTAATCCTAAAGGAATTAAATCCTGAATATTTACCAGAAAGAATGATGCTGAAGCTGAAGCTCCAATAGTTTGGCCACCTGATACAAAGTGACAACTTATTCGAAAAGACCCTTATGTTAGCAGAAATAGAAGGCAGAATGAGAAGGGGATGAAAGAGGACAAGATGGTTGGATGGCATCACTGAGTCAATGGACATGAGTTTGAGCAAGCTCCACAAGATGGTGAAGGACAGGGAAGCCTGGCAGTCCATGGGATCACAAAGAGTTGGGCACAGCTGAGAGACTGAACTGAACTGGATGTATGGGGAAATGCAAAATTCTGGACTCACTGAAATTATTCCTTTGATATGCAACTCAGCTGTCTGGGGCCACAGCCTGTCAGACATGACTGAGCGACTGAACTGAACTGAATGTATTCAAACTCAACATGCAGCTATAGGTTGCTATTATAAGATAGATAGACCAATCTGCATATATATGCAGATTTTTATCTATCTGTCTATCTGTCATCTATTGTCTATTTTGTATATCACCATAAGTCAAACATGAATAATTTGATATATTTAGCAAATAATGCTCACTGTCTACATACAATTATTATGGGTCTTTATGACTAATTATTTTCTTATTTTGCAAACAGTTGTTGATGCTGAACCTACTCATACATTAATTACAACAAAAGGTAAGACCATCGTGAAATTTTAAGCTCCATTTTAGTAATACATCAGTACAGTGTGTTTGTTTTAAAAGCCCTAATAATCCCTTCCTACACCTTGCACTCTCAGTCAGATAATTTGAGCTACAGCAGCCTTTGTCAGTATGGCATCGACTGACCTTGAATGATGATCTAGAAAAGCGGGGCTTGGAGTCAGGTCGGTGTTTCTAACCTAGGTCTTGTTTAGCTGCTCAGTCGAGTCTGACTCTTTTTTGCCAGGCTCCTCGGTCTATGGGATGCTCCAGGCAAGAACCCTGGGTCTTTCTGTGGGCATTGATTGCTTTGTTGCAAAGAGTTTCCCTTTGAGAACCCAGGGAAGAAATTTCCCTTAGGAATCCCTGTGGTTTTTTTCCTTTTCTTTTCTTAAAGCATAGTTTTTTGTCCTTATTTTAAATTTTAGTTTTATAGACTGCTTGAATAAGGAACTGACCTCTTACACTTATGTTGTTTGCTGCTAAAAGAAAAAAAAGTCAAATTGAGAGGTGTGGCTTGCCTGCAGCCCTCTTACTAACTTCCTAAGTGCTATGGTGAACCAATACTCATATGTTCTATTCATTTTCCTTTTTCCCTTCTTTTCCTCCCTTTGTATTATCATCACTGTTATTACTGTTTCATTTATCTTTGTATGATATACATGTAAGCAGCTTTTAATTATTTTGAAACAGGTATAAATACTTTTAAGGTAATTAATTTATTTTAATTGGAAGATAATTACCTTATTTGATGCCCTTGTTTCATGCATCAAACTTGTACTGACTGTCTGTTTTACATATGATAATGCACATGTTTCAATACTATTCTCTCAAATCATCCAACTTGCTCTCTCCCACAGAGTCCAAAAGTCTGTTCTATACATCTGTGTTTTTTCCCAAATTTTTTATTCCATATGTGTATATCTGTCATCTATTGTCTATTTTGTATTTAAGTCAAACATGAATAATTTGATATATTTAGCAAATAATGCTCACTGTCTACATACAATTATTATGGGTCTTTATGACTAATTATTTTCTTATTTTGCAAACAGTTGTTGATGCTGAACCTACTCATACATTAATTACAACAAAAGGTAAGACCATCGTGAAATTTTAAGCTCCATTTTAGTAATACATCAGTACAGTGTGTTTGTTTTAAAAGCCCTAATAATCCCTTCCTACACCCCTTGCACTCTCAGTCAGATAATTTGAGCTACAGCAGCCTTTGTCAGTATGGCATCGACTGACCTTGAATGATGATCTAGAAAAGCGGGGCTTGGAGTCAGGTCGGTGTTTCTAACCTAGGTCTTGTTTAGCTGCTCAGTCGAGTCTGACTCTTTTTTGCCAGGCTCCTCGGTCTATGGGATGCTCCAGGCAAGAACCCTGGGTCTTTCTGTGGGCATTGATTGCTTTGTTGCAAAGAGTTTCCCTTTGAGAACCCAGGGAAGAAATTTCCCTTAGGAATCCCTGTGGTTTTTTTCCTTTTCTTTTCTTAAAGCATAGTTTTTTGTCCTTATTTTAAATTTTAGTTTTATAGACTGCTTGAATAAGGAACTGACCTCTTACACTTATGTTGTTTGCTGCTAAAAGAAAAAAAAGTCAAATTGAGAGGTGTGGCTTGCCTGCAGCCCTCTTACTAACTTCCTAAGTGCTATGGTGAACCAATACTCATATGTTCTATTCATTTTCCTTTTTCCCTTCTTTTCCTCCCTTTGTATTATCATCACTGTTATTACTGTTTCATTTATCTTTGTATGATATACATGTAAGCAGCTTTTAATTATTTTGAAACAGGTATAAATACTTTTAAGGTAATTAATTTATTTTAATTGGAAGATAATTACCTTATTTGATGCCCTTGTTTCATGCATCAAACTTGTACTGACTGTCTGTTTTACATATGATAATGCACATGTTTCAATACTATTCTCTCAAATCATCCAACCGTTGCTCTCTCCCACAGAGTCCAAAAGTCTGTTCTTTACATCTGTGTCTCCTTTGCTGCCCTGTATGTAGGATCACTGGTCCTGTGTTTCTAAATTCCATATATGTGTATTAATATGCAGTGTTTGTCTTTTTCTTCAAATCTGTTTTACTTCACTCTGTTTAATAGGCTCCAGGTTCATTTACCCCATTAGAACTCACTCAAAAGAATTCCTTTTTATAGCTAAGTAATAGTTCATTGTGTATATGTATCACAACCCCTTCTTTATTCTGCCACTGCACACCTAGGTTGCTTCCATGTCCAAGTTATTGTAAAGAGTGCTGCAATGCATAGTGGGGTACATGTGTCTCTTTCAGTTCTGGTTTCCTCAGGGTTTATGCCTAGTAGTAGAATTGCTGGATCGTATGGCAGTTGTATTCCCAGTATTTTAAGGAACCTTCACACTGTTCTCCATAGTGGCCGTACCTGTTTGCATTCCCACCAACAGTGTAAGAGGGTTCCCTTTTCTCCACACCCTCTCTAGCATTTATTGTTTATAGACTTTTTGATGATGGCTATTCTGACCAACCTTAGATGATATATCATTGTAGTTTTGATTTACATTTCTCTAATAATGAGTGATGTTGAGCATCTTTTCATGTGTTTATTAGCTGTCTGTATATCTTCTTTAGAGAAATGTCTGTTTATGTCTTTTGTTCACTTCTTGATTGGGTTATTCATGAAACAGGTATAAATATTTTAAAATATTATACTAGCTCACTGCTACATAGACACATGAAATATACTGCTACATAGACAAATGAAATATTTTTGCAAATTAATAACAATCTGAATATTTAAGATAATCATCTGTGTCACATGGAATTCTCTGTTCATGTCCTGCATTTCTTTTTGGCAAATTTAACTGGACAGAAAATTCATCAATTTTAGTTTTTCTAAGAAGATGGTTGTACTGTTCTCCATAGTGTTCTACTCTCTGTCTCCTGCCTTCCCCCGCTTTATTCTAATACATTTGCTTATTTATAGCTGATCCAAGGAAGATGGGCCCTTCTAAACCGTCTTCCAGCACGGCAGGAGTAGTAGTCTTCGTGGTCCTCCTAATTATAATGGGTGCTGGCGTCGCTGCGTATTTCTTTTATAAGAAAAGACGTGTACATTTGCCTCGAGAGGACACTTTTGAGAACACTCTGTATTTTAACAGTGGATCAACTCCAGGAACTAGTGATACAAAAGATCTCATGGGTAATATTGAACAGAATGAACATGTGGCCATCTAATATCACAGTATGATTTAGGTATGTTTGAATTTCATAAGATTATAACTGAAATAGTAAGGTATTTTGTTCAATGTGATTATTTCCTTTCAAATTATAATAGTGCTGTGTTACACTGGTCTGTCTTTTTCCTTTACCTAAAGAAAGAAAGAAGTGTTCCTTTTTTAGCGTGGCAAGATATTCTCACAAGAGTGGGATAATAACATTGATTTGCTATGTTTAAAAAGACCTTCCGTAAATATGCAGCATTGGTGTATAGCTCGTGTCAACTGCATTCTGTTTACAAGAACCCCAGAAACAACCAGCAAGGCTTCCTGAAATCATTTAGGGAGATTCCGAAGAATTGTTATACATGAAATGGTTATTTAGTATTAGAAGACCATTTTAAAAGTCAAGTATAAATATCCTCAGGTGACATAAAAGCATAGTCACTTTTTTCCTTATAACAATCTTGATTTTTTTATCTCAATTATTCAGAATTTTATTTGTACATGTGCAGAAAGAATAAGGCAGCTGATATTCTTATTTGCCCCTAACAGGATTTTCCAGGCTGAATATTACAAATGTGTTCTTTGTCCTGTTTTATGTATATCAGGAATGCAAAGGTGTGAAATAAAAATGTAAATTTGCATAATTGGATGTATTTAGATAATGTGAAATAAACATCAAAGACAAGGTCTATTTATAACAGATATGTATTTTGGTGGTTTTGATAAGTGTAAATTTTCTTTTAACTGCAATTTATTTATCCATTTACTTTACATTTTACTTGGAAAATAAATAATAGTATCAGTAGAGAAATTCTTCAAATCATGCTCTTCATCTGTTTGGAAAATACAGATTGCTAAAACATTATGCATAAAATGAATTTTTTGCCATAATGACTTGGCCAATTTCCCTGGATCTTTTTCCTGTAATACTGACTGATCTCAGAATTCAGCAGTCAAAGGCACTGATATTGGGAATTAGCTCTCTAGATATCTTTTCCTCACTTTAACAATTTCTTTTTGCACAAAAACATTTGCCTCAGATGAAGCTTTATGTACACTGTGAAACGTGTCAGAGGTATTGCATCTTATCCAGTACCATGTTCGCAGCTCATTCTTGCCTTTCCCAAGGGATTGCTCATGGCCAGAAGTTTCTTACCTGAGTTGCCTAAACAGGACTCCGTAGATGTGGCATTATGGGAGGGAAATTTTCAAATATGTTTATGTTTGAAAAAACTGAAATAGTAAGGTATTTTGTTCAATGTGATTATTTCCTTTCAAATTATAATAGTGCTGTGTTACACTGGTCTGTCTTTTCCTTTACCTAAAGAAAGAAAGAAGTGTTCCTTTTTAGCGTGGCAAGATATTCTCACAAGAGTGGGATAATAACATTGATTTGCTATGTTTAAAAAGACCTTCCGTAAATATGCAGCATTGGTGTATAGCTCGTGTCAACTGCATTCTGTTTACAAGAACCCCAGAAACAACCAGCAAGGCTTCCTGAAATCATTTAGGGAGATTCCGAAGAATTGTTATACATGAAATGGTTATTTAGTATTAGAAGACCATTTTAAAAGTCAAGTATAAATATCCTCAGGTGACATAAAAGCATAGTCACTTTTTTCCTTATAACAATCTTGATTTTTTTATCTCAATTATTCAGAATTTTATTTGTACATGTGCAGAAAGAATAAGGCAGCTGATATTCTTATTTGCCCCTAACAGGATTTTCCAGGCTGAATATTACAAATGTGTTCTTTGTCCTGTTTTATGTATATCAGGAATGCAAAGGTGTGAAATAAAAATGTAAATTTGCATAATTGGATGTATTTAGATAATGTGAAATAAACATCAAAGACAAGGTCTATTTATAACAGATATGTATTTTGGTGGTTTTGATAAGTGTAAATTTTCTTTTAACTGCAATTTATTTATCCATTTACTTTACATTTTACTTGGAAAATAAATAATAGTATCAGTAGAGAAATTCTTCAAATCATGCTCTTCATCTGTTTGGAAAATACAGATTGCTAAAACATTATGCATAAAATGAATTTTTTGCCATAATGACTTGGCCAATTTCCCTGGATCTTTTTCCTGTAATACTGACTGATCTCAGAATTCAGCAGTCAAAGGCACTGATATTGGGAATTAGCTCTCTAGATATCTTTTCCTCACTTTAACAATTTCTTTTTGCACAAAAACATTTGCCTCAGATGAAGCTTTATGTACACTGTGAAACGTGTCAGAGGTATTGCATCTTATCCAGTACCATGTTCGCAGCTCATTCTTGCCTTTCCCAAGGGATTGCTCATGGCCAGAAGTTTCTTACCTGAGTTCCCTAAACAGGACTCCTTAGATGTGGCATTATGAGGGTCTATGGAGGCCCTCAAATTTTGCAAAATATTGTTTCTATATGTGTTTACACCCTTTTTTTCTGAGAAGAAAATCGCTAGATTTTCAAGGAAGTCCATAATTCACAAAGACTAAGGAGACTTTCCTGGTGGTCCAGTGGTTAAGACTTCAAGCTCCCAAATCAGGGGGCCCGGATTTGACTCCTGGTCAGGAAACTAGATCCTGCATGCTGCAACTAAAAATCCTGTGTGCTGCAGCGAAGACTTGGCCAGCCAGGAGACAAAAAAAAGACTAAGAAGCAGCATATTGGGTAAGATGGAGTTTTTAATACCCCAACTTAGACAGGTGACAGGTAGAAAGAAAAAGTATGCAAGAGGTGGGCAATTGTGAGAAAGCTTGCTGAGAACAAACGACTCTCTCTCGTGCTTCAGACCACAGAGAACACATTGCTTTTGTATTCTTGGTAAGAATAAATCATATTCCATTTGAGGACGTTCTGGTGGGAACGGTGGCTACAGTGTCAAAGCAGTGTGTGGTTATTAGACTGAAAAAACTTCATAAATATATATTTTTTATTTCAAGCTACAAGAGAAAAAAACAAGAGAGAATTAGAAATATGAAAGACAAGAAGTATATGAGTGAGCACGATTTGCAAATTCTTTGCACAAATCATTTTGTTTAGAACTCAGGGCTATGTTTTTGCATTTTTGTATTTTGGACTTCAGACATTTATCTCATACGTAAGTGTCTTATCCTTTCAAGGAACTGTCTGTATTCATCAGGATGCTGAATACACCTCACAATATCTACTCAAACATACAATCAAACAGATAAGTCATTTGTATCTATGTATGTGCCCAAACTCAGTAGCATATTAAGCATAGGGAGGAATGGGTAGCAAAGTTTTATAAAATGGAGAGGAGCAGTTTTTGTTTTGCTTGCTTTTTGCATTTATTTGCTTTTGATGGTTGTAGTCTATTTGTTTTATGTTTTTTTAACCAGATATTCTTTCTGGTGATTAAATGTTTTAAGTGCTCTCTTCACTGGCTCTGTACTTGTTTTCATCAAAATTCAACAGCCAGAAGATTCTTAAAGATATTTTTTCCCAGTTGAACCATTGAATCATAACTTAGAAAAGACTCCTTAGTGGCATAGATTTTCAAGAATATTGTTTCTATATGTGTTTACACCTTTTTCTGAGAAGAAAATCGCTAGTTTTTCAAGGAAGTCCATAATTCACAAAGACTAAGGAGACTTTCCTGGTGGTCCAGTGGTTAAGACTTCAAGCTCCCAAATCAGGGGGCCCGGATTTGACTCCTGGTCAGGAAACTAGATCCTGCATGCTGCAACTAAAAATCCTGTGTGCTGCAGCGAAGACTTGGCCAGCCAGGAGACAAAAAAAAGACTAAGAAGCAGCATATTGGGTAAGATGGAGTTTTTAATACCCCAACTTAGACAGGTGACAGGTAGAAAGAAAAAGTATGCAAGAGGTGGGCAATTGTGAGAAAGCTTGCTGAGAACAAACGACTCTCTCTCGTGCTTCAGACCACAGAGAACACATTGCTTTTGTATTCTTGGTAAGAATAAATCATATTCCATTTGAGGACGTTCTGGTGGGAACGGTGGCTACAGTGTCAAAGCAGTGTGTGGTTATTAGACTGAAAAAACTTCATAAATATATATTTTTTATTTCAAGCTACAAGAGAAAAAAACAAGAGAGAATTAGAAATATGAAAGACAAGAAGTATATGAGTGAGCACGATTTGCAAATTCTTTGCACAAATCATTTTGTTTAGAACTCAGGGCTATGTTTTTGCATTTTTGTATTTTGGACTTCAGACATTTATCTCATACGTAAGTGTCTTATCCTTTCAAGGAACTGTCTGTATTCATCAGGATGCTGAATACACCTCACAATATCTACTCAAACATACAATCAAACAGATAAGTCATTTGTATCTATGTATGTGCCCAAACTCAGTAGCATATTAAGCATAGGGAGGAATGGGTAGCAAAGTTTTATAAAATGGAGAGGAGCAGTTTTTGTTTTGCTTGCTTTTTGCATTTATTTGCTTTTGATGGTTGTAGTCTATTTGTTTTATGTTTTTTTAACCAGATATTCTTTCTGGTGATTAAATGTTTTAAGTGCTCTCTTCACTGGCTCTGTACTTGTTTTCATCAAAATTCAACAGCCAGAAGATTCTTAAAGGATATTTTTTTCCCAGTTGAACTCAAAACAATGTGAATAGTCATAAACTTGAACTCTGAAAATAAAGATGATATTGCTAGAGACTGGGAGCCTCTTGATGCGTCCATTTTCAGTGTTCACTTGGGCATCTGTTTGTATGTTTACCTATTTATTCACCACATATACCATAAGCATCTCATAAAAATGCCAGGCATTGATCTAGGTCCTGTGAAACTGTGCTGGTCCACAAGAAGTCCACAGTCAGGTGGAAGACCATGGACACAAGACCAATTTGGGGGGATATTTTTGATGTATAGTTGATGCATGCTATTATATAAACTTAAGGTGTATAATACAGTGGCCTGGGGGGGTTAAAAATTACACTCCATCTATAATTATTAGAAAATATTGGCTATATTCCCAATATTATACAATATAATCTTTATACCTTATTTTATACGTAATGATTTATACCTCTTAGTTCCCTACTCTAATGTTGATCCTCCCCCTGGGTCTGGTAAGTACTGGTAACTACTAATTTATTCTTCATATCTGTGAGTTGCCTTCATTTTTGTTATATTCACTAGTTTGTTGTATGTTTTTTATTTCATATAAGAGCGATATTATACAGTATTTGTCTTTCTCTATCTGATGTATTACTCAGAATAATGACTCTAAGTTCTCCATGTTGCTGCAAATGACAAAACTTTGTTACTTTTTAAGGCTGAATAATATTGCATTATATATGTATATCATATCTTCTTTGTCCAGTCATCTGTTGACTTTCTTATCTTGGCAATTGAAAATAATCTTAGTATGAACATTGGAATGCACCTGTCTTTGTCTTTTCTCTTTCTTTGAATATATGCCCAGGAGTGGAGTTTCTGGGTTATATGCTAACTCTATTTCAGTTTTTTGAGAACCCTCGATACTGTTTCCACACTAACCACACCAGTTTACATTCCCAGCAACAGTGTATGAAGGTTTCCTTTTCTCCACATCCTTGCCAACATTTGGTATTTGTGTTCTTTTTGACCATAGTCATTATGACAGGTGTGAGGTGATATCTCGTGATTTTGATTTGCATTTCCCTGATGATTAGTGACATTGAGCATCTTTCCATATGACTGTTGGCCATCTGCCTTTCCCCTTTGGAAAAGTGTCTATTCAGGTGTCTGCCCATTTTTTATGTGGGTTGTTTGTTTTTCAGATCGTGAGTTGTATGAGCTTCTAAAACCTCAATTTTAACATAATCTAGTTCTTAAAGACACTGTCTCTGAATAAGTCACATTCTATGTTAGCATTTCAACGTATGAATTGGAGAGGATGGGCACAATTCAGCCTGTAACATACTTCTATATTTTTTTTTGATTGTTCCTTGTATTTGTAGGGTTCTCCAGAGAAGAGAAACTCAAAGATCTATTTAAACATCTATTTATTAATTATCTATATCTGTCTGTCTATGTAGCATCTTTATAGTTATATATTAAACTTAGTTTTCGCCTGGGGGTTAAAAATTACACTCCATCTATAATTATTAGAAAATATTGGCTATATTCCCAATATTATACAATATAATCTTTATACCTTATTTTATACGTAATGATTTATACCTCTTAGTTCCCTACTCTAATGTTGATCCTCCCCCTGGGTCTGGTAAGTACTGGTAACTACTAATTTATTCTTCATATCTGTGAGTTGCCTTCATTTTTGTTATATTCACTAGTTTGTTGTATGTTTTTTATTTCATATAAGAGCGATATTATACAGTATTTGTCTTTCTCTATCTGATGTATTACTCAGAATAATGACTCTAAGTTCTCCATGTTGCTGCAAATGACAAAACTTTGTTACTTTTTAAGGCTGAATAATATTGCATTATATATGTATATCATATCTTCTTTGTCCAGTCATCTGTTGACTTTCTTATCTTGGCAATTGAAAATAATCTTAGTATGAACATTGGAATGCACCTGTCTTTGTCTTTTCTCTTTCTTTGAATATATGCCCAGGAGTGGAGTTTCTGGGTTATATGCTAACTCTATTTCAGTTTTTTGAGAACCCTCGATACTGTTTCCACACTAACCACACCAGTTTACATTCCCAGCAACAGTGTATGAAGGTTTCCTTTTCTCCACATCCTTGCCAACATTTGGTATTTGTGTTCTTTTTGACCATAGTCATTATGACAGGTGTGAGGTGATATCTCGTGATTTTGATTTGCATTTCCCTGATGATTAGTGACATTGAGCATCTTTCCATATGACTGTTGGCCATCTGCCTTTCCCCTTTGGAAAAGTGTCTATTCAGGTGTCTGCCCATTTTTTATGTGGGTTGTTTGTTTTTCAGATCGTGAGTTGTATGAGCTTCTAAAACCTCAATTTTAACATAATCTAGTTCTTAAAGACACTGTCTCTGAATAAGTCACATTCTATGTTAGCATTTCAACGTATGAATTGGAGAGGATGGGCACAATTCAGCCTGTAACATACTTCTATATTTTTTTTTGATTGTTCCTTGTATTTGTAGGGTTCTCCAGAGAAGAGAAACTCAAAGATCTATTTAAACATCTATTTATTAATTATCTATATCTGTCTGTCTATGTAGCATCTGTCTCTCATTTATCTGCCAATTACCTATCATCAGACTATCTTATTATTTTCTACTGACTTTATTTCTTCGAATTCAACTGATCATCATTTCTATACTGACATACCACTAATTGTATCATTCATAAACATATTATTCCACTGAACCCAAATTACATGTATTCCAAATTCAATGTCTGTTTACTCTGATTCTCAGAAGTGCTCTGGTCTCTCTAACAGGGTTTAATACAAGGGGAAGGTTGACAGAGAGTGGGAGGGTAGTTTAAGCAGACAGTCTGAATCAACTGTGGTTAAAATGTCTTATTTGTGTAGATTTTATTTAAGAAACATGACCACTTGAGAATATTTCTGGCACCCCTCCCAGGGACTAGGAAGGGATCCATGCGCGTGAAGGGCCCCAAGGGTTAAGCCTTATTCACTTCCTTATAGAACCACTCTTCGTGTCAGGAACAGCTTCTGAGGGGTGGCATCCAAGGCGAGACTGAGAGAGTCTGACGGAGTGATAGAATCTTGAGGTGTAAGGGAAGAAGGTAGGAATAGATACTATGGAGAGGAAAAACTTGGCAAAGCCACTGAGATGAGAAACAGCTTGTTGTTAGGGAGGAAAGTGAGAAGCATGTGGCAGGGGCTGGAGTTTAGGCATTGGCTCATCTACCATCAGGAAGTCATCTTCTCTTTGGTCCTCCCTACACCTGACCTGCATTCAGAGCCCCTGATGTCCCGTTTGGCTCTGCCCACTTGACTTGCTCAAGGAGATGACATGTCTAACTACATAAGCAAAGCTACATGTGCAACCTGGCTTAATTTAGGAAGGCCTTCAGAAATAATGCTGCTTTTTCACTGAAACACTGAGATTTGGGGCCATTGAGTCACTTGAGTAAACTTAGTAAGAATTAGGATCATAGAGGGTAGGATGAATAGAGGGAGTAGCTTAACATATATCCACTACCATGTGTAAAATAGATAATTAGTGGGAGCTTGCTGTGCAGCACAGGGAGCTTGGTTAACTCAGTGCTCTGTGATGACCTGGAGGGGTCAGATGGGGTGGTGGGAGGGAAGCTCAAGAAGGAGGGGATGTATGGATACATACAGCTGATTCACATTGTTGTACAGCAGAAACTAGCACAGCATTGTAAAGCAATAATATTCCAACAAGAACATAACAAAATTAAAAATAAACAAAAATAGTGCACCCCCCCCACCAAAAAAAAAGAATCAGGCTCAGAGATACACCCCACCCCAAGACTTAGGTCATATAACTATGAGATGCATGGAATAATTACTGACTTGTCTCTACAACAAATTTGGAAGTATAGAATCCTATCTTAATTTAGTCTGTTTACTCTGATTCTCAGAAGTGCTCTGGTCTCTCTAACAGGGTTTAATACAAGGGGAAGGTTGACAGAGAGTGGGAGGGTAGTTTAAGCAGACAGTCTGAATCAACTGTGGTTAAAATGTCTTATTTGTGTAGATTTTATTTAAGAAACATGACCACTTGAGAATATTTCTGGCACCCCTCCCAGGGACTAGGAAGGGATCCATGCGCGTGAAGGGCCCCAAGGGTTAAGCCTTATTCACTTCCTTATAGAACCACTCTTCGTGTCAGGAACAGCTTCTGAGGGGTGGCATCCAAGGCGAGACTGAGAGAGTCTGACGGAGTGATAGAATCTTGAGGTGTAAGGGAAGAAGGTAGGAATAGATACTATGGAGAGGAAAAACTTGGCAAAGCCACTGAGATGAGAAACAGCTTGTTGTTAGGGAGGAAAGTGAGAAGCATGTGGCAGGGGCTGGAGTTTAGGCATTGGCTCATCTACCATCAGGAAGTCATCTTCTCTTTGGTCCTCCCTACACCTGACCTGCATTCAGAGCCCCTGATGTCCCGTTTGGCTCTGCCCACTTGACTTGCTCAAGGAGATGACATGTCTAACTACATAAGCAAAGCTACATGTGCAACCTGGCTTAATTTAGGAAGGCCTTCAGAAATAATGCTGCTTTTTCACTGAAACACTGAGATTTGGGGCCATTGAGTCACTTGAGTAAACTTAGTAAGAATTAGGATCATAGAGGGTAGGATGAATAGAGGGAGTAGCTTAACATATATCCACTACCATGTGTAAAATAGATAATTAGTGGGAGCTTGCTGTGCAGCACAGGGAGCTTGGTTAACTCAGTGCTCTGTGATGACCTGGAGGGGTCAGATGGGGTGGTGGGAGGGAAGCTCAAGAAGGAGGGGATGTATGGATACATACAGCTGATTCACATTGTTGTACAGCAGAAACTAGCACAGCATTGTAAAGCAATAATATTCCAACAAGAACATAACAAAATTAAAAATAAACAAAAATAGTGCCCCCCCCCCACCAAAAAAAAAGAATCAGGCTCAGAGATACACCCCACCCCAAGACTTAGGTCATATAACTATGAGATGCATGGAATAATTACTGACTTGTCTCTACAACAAATTTGGAAGTATAGAATCCTATCTTAATTTAGAAACCTTTGTATTATATAGAATACAAAACACCTCTTTATCTTCTGCAAGTAACTTAAGAAAAATCTGTTGCAGTGACTATAAAGGGGTGTCTCAACCTCCAGTGCATGCGGTAAACACCTGAGCTCCACTCCAAACCCAGGGAACTAGTATCTGGGGCTGAGACTTTGGCATTGACTTGACTAGCAAAACAGAAGAGAACAAACAGATAAGAATGCCACGGGTAATTTCATGAACTTGGTGATGAAAAAGTTATGTTAACTAATTTTTCCATGAAAGTTAATTATTCAGGATTCCCTATGATGTCAAAATTCTTGAAACTAGAATATATAGTAATATCACTCACATATATGGGAGAACAGTTGGTGAATTTTCTGATGTAGAAAAGCTATCCTTAATATAATTTCCTTTTATAAAAATTTGCTTTTTCATTTATTACCAAAGAGAGGCTATGACCCAACATAGTAGCATCATAATGTGTCTTTTTATACTTGGGGTTTTCTCATTGTGTCCAACTATCAAATAAGAGCATTTCCTTAAAACAATATTTTGGATTTTAGATGTTATCATAAAAATGTGTTAGGAGACTTCTTCCTAGAAATATCGCCCAAACCTCTCAACAACATACTGGGAACACACATTTTGGTATGAGAATTTCTTTAGCATTTTGTAAGTAATGTTTTTCATTTGGAAGGGACCCCTTTCAGGCAACTTTTTTCAGCAAAAGGTGTCATCAACATGGGAGAGGCTTTCTGAGTTGGCTGGGGATCCTGCCTGCACTGTAGGGCCTTTAAAATTAGCGTTAAAGCTATTCATGGCAGGTCTGCACAGTTAAATTTTGGCAGAGCATGTTGATCTCATTCAACTGACTCTGGGGGTTTGAGTTAACCTTTCTCTTTATGGGTCTGGTTACAGCTCCTGTACATACAGTTCTCTAGAAGCTTTTAAGAAATTGGTGATGCTACCTTGTTCTCTTTTATGTTGACTTAAGTTTTTTTCTCTGAGGGCAAGAACGTTCAAGACTGTCTGGTTTTGCTCCTATTTCAAGGTTTTGGCAGGGGTTCTCAAACTTTGATGCACATAAGAGTCTCTTGGGGAGCTTATTTAAAATAGAGTCTCCTCTGGGTCCCTGCTTGTGATTCTGAGTAAGTAAAAGTGGATCCAATCCTGGAATCTGCATTTCAACAAGAGGCCAGGGAATTCTAATGCTCTCAGGTTATGATTTCGATGAGCAGTCTATTCTGGAATCCCTTTACAAGGAGATATCATTTTTCCCAAACCTATCAGAAATCTTACATCATCCATGAGGTCAAAGCCATGTAACCAAACAGCATGGTAGTTAATGAAAGCTGCAGTTGTTTGATTCTTTCTATTAATCAGAAACTGTAGGTGCTAAAATCCACTTCTTTACTTCTTTTCTGAACTCCCTTATACTCCCTACTATCGACTGAACTCCCCTTAAATCCAAAATCAGAATATTTATACTTAGGAAAACTATTGCTTTTCATTTATTACCAAAGAGAGGCTATGACCCAACATAGTAGCATCATAATGTGTCTTTTTATACTTGGGGTTTTCTCATTGTGTCCAACTATCAAATAAGAGCATTTCCTTAAAACAATATTTTGGATTTTAGATGTTATCATAAAAATGTGTTAGGAGACTTCTTCCTAGAAATATCGCCCAAACCTCTCAACAACATACTGGGAACACACATTTTGGTATGAGAATTTCTTTAGCATTTTGTAAGTAATGTTTTTCATTTGGAAGGGACCCCTTTCAGGCAACTTTTTTCAGCAAAAGGTGTCATCAACATGGGAGAGGCTTTCTGAGTTGGCTGGGGATCCTGCCTGCACTGTAGGGCCTTTAAAATTAGCGTTAAAGCTATTCATGGCAGGTCTGCACAGTTAAATTTTGGCAGAGCATGTTGATCTCATTCAACTGACTCTGGGGGTTTGAGTTAACCTTTCTCTTTATGGGTCTGGTTACAGCTCCTGTACATACAGTTCTCTAGAAGCTTTTAAGAAATTGGTGATGCTACCTTGTTCTCTTTTATGTTGACTTAAGTTTTTTTCTCTGAGGGCAAGAACGTTCAAGACTGTCTGGTTTTGCTCCTATTTCAAGGTTTTGGCAGGGGTTCTCAAACTTTGATGCACATAAGAGTCTCTTGGAGAGCTTATTTAAAATAGAGTCTCCTCTGGGTCCCTGCTTGTGATTCTGAGTAAGTAAAAGTGGATCCAATCCTGGAATCTGCATTTCAACAAGAGGCCAGGGAATTCTAATGCTCTCAGGTTATGATTTCGATGAGCAGTCTATTCTGGAATCCCTTTACAAGGAGATATCATTTTTCCCAAACCTATCAGAAATCTTACATCATCCATGAGGTCAAAGCCATGTAACCAAACAGCATGGTAGTTAATGAAAGCTGCAGTTGTTTGATTCTTTCTATTAATCAGAAACTGTAGGTGCTAAAATCCACTTCTTTACTTCTTTTCTGAACTCCCTTATACTCCCTACTATCGACTGAATATTTTCGTCCCCCCACCTCCAATCCATATGTTGAGACCTAACCCCTAACATGATTGTATTTGGAGATAAGGTCTTTGGGAAGTTCTTAGGCCATGAGAGTGGAGCCCCCATGAATGGATTAGCTAGTAGCTTTATGAAAGAGACCCCACTGAGAGATGATCATCTATGAACCAGGAAGCGAGTTGTCATCAGACACTGAATCTTCTGGGACCTTGATCTTTGACTTTCCAGTCTCCAGAACTGTGAGGCATGAACTTCTGTTGTTTATAAGTGACCCTGTATCATGTTATAGAAGCCCAAATGGATTAAGGCATTCTTCCAAGGCTGCAACATTCCTACCGTCCCCTCCACAACCACCATGAATGAGGATGTGTGAGTTGACAATTTGCCTTTTTTATCCAATCTTAGAATATAAACTCCAGGAGGGAAAAGGGCAGACATTATGTGAACCTGGGAAGAACCCTAGTTCTTTGTGAAAAGAACCATTTCTCCATGTTGTTGGTAATAACAGAAAACTGTCATCATAGACTCTCACCGTCAGTCTCCTTGGGTTAGAGCTTACTCGTCTTCTAAAAGAAAGTGAATGGGAACCTTCTCATGCTCAGGTCCATCTTCACTCTATAATCCAGCTATGTTCTCTTGAGAAGTGAGAGAGCAGGAGAAACCTCATAAGCTTCTTTGAGAAAAATTGCCATCAATATTTCAAAGACAATTCCATCTCTTATTTTCCTCCAGTTTTCTGGACATCAGAGTAATACTTGGCTCTAAAGGTCATGGGGAAACTGATGAAGTTCCTTTCAAATGCCAACCCTGGAATCTGCATTTCAACAAGAGGCCAGGGAATTCTAATGCTCTCAGGTTATGATTTCGATGAGCAGTCTATTCTGGAATCCCTTTACAAGGAGATATCATTTTTCCCAAACCTATCAGAAATCTTACATCATCCATGAGGTCAAAGCCATGTAACCAAACAGCATGGTAGTTAATGAAAGCTGCAGTTGTTTGATTCTTTCTATTAATCAGAAACTGTAGGTGCTAAAATCCACTTCTTTACTTCTTTTCTGAACTCCCTTATACTCCCTACTATCGACTGAATATTTTCGTCCCCCCACCTCCAATCCATATGTTGAGACCTAACCCCTAACATGATTGTATTTGGAGATAAGGTCTTTGGGAAGTTCTTAGGCCATGAGAGTGGAGCCCCCATGAATGGATTAGCTAGTAGCTTTATGAAAGAGACCCCACTGAGAGATGATCATCTATGAACCAGGAAGCGAGTTGTCATCAGACACTGAATCTTCTGGGACCTTGATCTTTGACTTTCCAGTCTCCAGAACTGTGAGGCATGAACTTCTGTTGTTTATAAGTGACCCTGTATCATGTTATAGAAGCCCAAATGGATTAAGGCATTCTTCCAAGGCTGCAACATTCCTACCGTCCCCTCCACAACCACCATGAATGAGGATGTGTGAGTTGACAATTTGCCTTTTTTATCCAATCTTAGAATATAAACTCCAGGAGGGAAAAGGGCAGACATTATGTGAACCTGGGAAGAACCCTAGTTCTTTGTGAAAAGAACCATTTCTCCATGTTGTTGGTAATAACAGAAAACTGTCATCATAGACTCTCACCGTCAGTCTCCTTGGGTTAGAGCTTACTCGTCTTCTAAAAGAAAGTGAATGGGAACCTTCTCATGCTCAGGTCCATCTTCACTCTATAATCCAGCTATGTTCTCTTGAGAAGTGAGAGAGCAGGAGAAACCTCATAAGCTTCTTTGAGAAAAATTGCCATCAATATTTCAAAGACAATTCCATCTCTTATTTTCCTCCAGTTTTCTGGACATCAGAGTAATACTTGGCTCTAAAGGTCATGGGGAAACTGATGAAGTTCCTTTCAAATGCCAACCCAATGGCAGGTAATCAAATGAATTCCAGCTGTTCCCTAAGTGTGCTTGCTGACTGCTCTGTGCCACCCTGGGGGTTAATTTCCTCACTCAGAGCCCCTGACTCTTAAGCAGTGGGGACTCATGAGGGGGACTGGACGTCTCCAGTGGAGAAGAAAGGAAGGTGTGGGGTTGACAGTGTCTAGGAATCTACTTCTCCAAACAGGACAGTTCTTTCACTTGTCAAGGTGTGATTTCGTCCAGGAAATACTGGGCTACAGGATGGGCTAAACCTCTCCAGTCTCTATGTGTCTATGTTACTGATCTCTGGTCTCATAATAAAAAGTCACAATTTTCGCTGGACCTGTCCAGGCATCTGTCTAGGCCATTGCTGCTGTGTGTCCATAGGCTGTAACTAGTGATGGATTACCTAAGAATTTTTTTGCTGGACGTCTGTTCCCATGTCTACCCGTGCTGTGAGCCACCTCTCATTATGGCCTGCAGCCTGACCAGATAGACCCGTGCTCCTCTCAAGTCCCTGTGGTGAATGCATCACAAAGCAGGTACTGGGACTCCTGCTTTTGAAACTGAACAGGACCCTAGGATCCTTCACAGTGTCCTCAGCCTGCCTTTCATCTGTGGAAAAACTTCAGGCAAAGAATAAGTTTAAAGAATAAGTTTAATCAGAGAAGTAAGAAAATGCAGAAACAAAGGAAAACAAGTCAAAGGAGATCAAATAGTAATAATGCAGTCATTAAATGTAGTCAAGGACATTTAATTCCTTCTCAAGGGCTGTAGATACTATTCTGAGCCATATCCTGTGAGCTGTCTTAAAGATACTGAAACCTCCACCAAGTGGAAGAGTAAGTTAACTACATGATGACCCATCTGTAGCCATGACATAAGCTGTTGCAATTCCAAGAATTCAAGGACATAGCCCAGGGGGTTTAAGCTTACTCGTGAATGGGAACCTTCTCATGCTCAGGTCCATCTTCACTCTATAATCCAGCTATGTTCTCTTG
Organism: Tragulus kanchil; assembly: GCA_022376925.1. NCBI lineage: Eukaryota > Metazoa > Chordata > Mammalia > Artiodactyla > Tragulidae > Tragulus > Tragulus kanchil. The sequence continues at coordinate 90,069,866 of JAIOJX010000031.1, read as the reverse complement.
AGAAGTGAGAGAGCAGGAGAAACCTCATAAGCTTCTTTGAGAAAAATTGCCATCAATATTTCAAAGACAATTCCATCTCTTATTTTCCTCCAGTTTTCTGGACATCAGAGTAATACTTGGCTCTAAAGGTCATGGGGAAACTGATGAAGTTCCTTTCAAATGCCAACCCAATGGCAGGTAATCAAATGAATTCCAGCTGTTCCCTAAGTGTGCTTGCTGACTGCTCTGTGCCACCCTGGGGGTTAATTTCCTCACTCAGAGCCCCTGACTCTTAAGCAGTGGGGACTCATGAGGGGGACTGGACGTCTCCAGTGGAGAAGAAAGGAAGGTGTGGGGTTGACAGTGTCTAGGAATCTACTTCTCCAAACAGGACAGTTCTTTCACTTGTCAAGGTGTGATTTCGTCCAGGAAATACTGGGCTACAGGATGGGCTAAACCTCTCCAGTCTCTATGTGTCTATGTTACTGATCTCTGGTCTCATAATAAAAAGTCACAATTTTCGCTGGACCTGTCCAGGCATCTGTCTAGGCCATTGCTGCTGTGTGTCCATAGGCTGTAACTAGTGATGGATTACCTAAGAATTTTTTTGCTGGACGTCTGTTCCCATGTCTACCCGTGCTGTGAGCCACCTCTCATTATGGCCTGCAGCCTGACCAGATAGACCCGTGCTCCTCTCAAGTCCCTGTGGTGAATGCATCACAAAGCAGGTACTGGGACTCCTGCTTTTGAAACTGAACAGGACCCTAGGATCCTTCACAGTGTCCTCAGCCTGCCTTTCATCTGTGGAAAAACTTCAGGCAAAGAATAAGTTTAAAGAATAAGTTTAATCAGAGAAGTAAGAAAATGCAGAAACAAAGGAAAACAAGTCAAAGGAGATCAAATAGTAATAATGCAGTCATTAAATGTAGTCAAGGACATTTAATTCCTTCTCAAGGGCTGTAGATACTATTCTGAGCCATATCCTGTGAGCTGTCTTAAAGATACTGAAACCTCCACCAAGTGGAAGAGTAAGTTAACTACATGATGACCCATCTGTAGCCATGACATAAGCTGTTGCAATTCCAAGAATTCAAGGAAATGGAAATAAATCAACCATGGAACCAAAGATTAACTGTACTTAAAAGCAATCAGGATGACGCTGGTCAGACCACCGATGACCAATTTCAAGGTGACTGTCGGAGCTGACTGCGCTAGTTCTGCATGTAGCCCTCCTCCCTCCATCTGTAAAAGTTCTTCTTGCCCCCTGATTGTGGAAGGGGGTGGACAGTCAGCCTTTGGACAGGCATCTGCCCTTCACCCTCCAGTTGCCAACCTCAGAAATAAAGCACACTACCCTTTTCACCTGTCTGGCTTCTTTATTGGCTTTTGAGCCGTGAGCAGCCAGTCCTGGGTTCAGTAACACTTTGATCATCCACAGGGTCACTCCCCACCCAGTGAAGACACCCAAGCCAAACTTTGAGAGCTTGAAGGAAGCAGACCCTGTTTGGGACCTCAGTCTGAGCAGCTGACAAGGACTTTGCTGCCAAGCGATGGAAAATCTGGCACAACCTCTGAGGGGCCTCAGCCAACTGGAAGCTGTGCAGCCGCCATGGTCCCAGAGCTCATCTTCAAGATGTGTACCAGCTCTGGGCTTGTTTCTCTTGCTCTTAGCCACATTTCTTCCTCAGTAAGCAGGAAAAGCTTGGTCCTCTGGGGTTTCCATGGAGGCAGAGAGGAGCAAGAGTACACATCTTGGGAAGCCAGACAGTATCAGGTAGCTTTTCCTGAAGCTGCTCTTCAAAGAGTCCAAGCCACTGTGTTCTTTTGGATAGTCTTCAACCGAGTGTACTCCACAGTGCCAAGCCTCAGGATATCAAAGACCCAGTGTCCCTACTCAGGGATCATCAAGTAGAGAACAAATTCTCTCTTCCTTTTTTATTAAAAAGTTTTTGAAGTCTTTATTGAATTTGTTATAATATTGTTTCTGGTTTATGTTTGGGTTTTGGCCTCAAGGCTTATTGAATTTGTTATAATGACTGTGTAGTCATTAAATGTAGTCAAGGACATTTAATTCCTTCTCAAGGGCTGTAGATACTATTCTGAGCCATATCCTGTGAGCTGTCTTAAAGATACTGAAACCTCCACCAAGTGGAAGAGTAAGTTAACTACATGATGACCCATCTGTAGCCATGACATAAGCTGTTGCAATTCCAAGAATTCAAGGAAATGGAAATAAATCAACCATGGAACCAAAGATTAACTGTACTTAAAAGCAATCAGGATGACGCTGGTCAGACCACCGATGACCAATTTCAAGGTGACTGTCGGAGCTGACTGCGCTAGTTCTGCATGTAGCCCTCCTCCCTCCATCTGTAAAAGTTCTTCTTGCCCCCTGATTGTGGAAGGGGGTGGACAGTCAGCCTTTGGACAGGCATCTGCCCTTCACCCTCCAGTTGCCAACCTCAGAAATAAAGCACACTACCCTTTTCACCTGTCTGGCTTCTTTATTGGCTTTTGAGCCGTGAGCAGCCAGTCCTGGGTTCAGTAACACTTTGATCATCCACAGGGTCACTCCCCACCCAGTGAAGACACCCAAGCCAAACTTTGAGAGCTTGAAGGAAGCAGACCCTGTTTGGGACCTCAGTCTGAGCAGCTGACAAGGACTTTGCTGCCAAGCGATGGAAAATCTGGCACAACCTCTGAGGGGCCTCAGCCAACTGGAAGCTGTGCAGCCGCCATGGTCCCAGAGCTCATCTTCAAGATGTGTACCAGCTCTGGGCTTGTTTCTCTTGCTCTTAGCCACATTTCTTCCTCAGTAAGCAGGAAAAGCTTGGTCCTCTGGGGTTTCCATGGAGGCAGAGAGGAGCAAGAGTACACATCTTGGGAAGCCAGACAGTATCAGGTAGCTTTTCCTGAAGCTGCTCTTCAAAGAGTCCAAGCCACTGTGTTCTTTTGGATAGTCTTCAACCGAGTGTACTCCACAGTGCCAAGCCTCAGGATATCAAAGACCCAGTGTCCCTACTCAGGGATCATCAAGTAGAGAACAAATTCTCTCTTCCTTTTTTATTAAAAAAGTTTTTTTTGAAGTCTTTATTGAATTTGTTATAATATTGTTTCTGGTTTATGTTTGGGTTTTTGGCCTCAAGGCATGTGTGATCTTAGCTCCCCTACCAGCGATTGAACTCACAGCCCCTGCTTTGGACGGTGGAGTCTTAACCACTGGACTGCTAGGGAAGTCCTTGCCCTCGCTAGAATGAGATTTATTCTCTCTTAAAGTCTAAAGACTTTTCACATGGGCTCACATGGGAAATGCTACGTAATCTTAAATGCTACAAACTCCCAAGCTGAGTTTCAATCGTAAACTATCGTATGTTGATATGATAGTTACTGTTGGACCTCAGCAGGGCCACACGGTGCCCATAAAATGGGTTCAACATTATTCTGGGTGTGTCTGTGAACACGCGTCTGGATCAGATCAGTATTTGAATCAGTAAACTGGATAAAGCGGGTTGCCCTCCTTAATGTGGGAAGGGATCATTGTTCAGTCTGTTGAGGGCCTGAATTTGCTCTCTTGGGGTGACAGAAACATCAGAGGAGTGCCTCAAACTGAGACAGAAGAGCTTCAGTCTTAGCAAGGATTCTGAGCTCCACACAGAATGGAAGTCTGAGAAGCAGTAAACAAAAGCAGACCACAAGAATCAGGATAAGATCCATAGCCATCGCCAGAGTGTGTCACTGATTAGAGGGTTTCCCTGGTGTTTGACCTGGGACTTTTGATCCACCTCAGGATGGAATTTCTCTCCAGCCAGTTGAGATGGAAAGCTCTGAGTCAGATTGAAGCTGTCACGAGAAGATAAAAGCCACATTTCTCACGCACATGGGTACTACTCTGACTTTCAATAGCTTTGTGAGTCATTATTATTATTTTTTTTTTGGCCACTTCTATTAGTCTTTCATTTATCTATTTTCATCCATCTTTGTTCTTTGCCCTGTGTGGGCCTCCCATCACAGTGGCCTCAGTCGCTGCAGAGCACTGGCTCTGGGCGCATGTGCTCCAGAGCTCCGGCTCAGTAGTTGGACGCATTGGTCCAGCCGCTCCATGGCACGTGGGATATTCCCAGGCCAGGGATTGAATCGGTGCCCCTTGCACTGCAAGGTGGTGTCCTTACCCACTGGACCACCAGGAAAGTCCATGAGTCATTATTGACCAATCCATTTAAACCATTTGGAAAAGTAATAGTTGCCCTTAATATTGGATAGATAAGTTTAACAAATTAACTAGAAAGTAGATTGTCATTCCCTAGTAGTTTACACTGTGACATCTTCTGGGAAAAATCACATACTGGATTGACTTCAGAGTGGGACTTCTGCCCACCTTCAGGACTCAAGAGCAATTCCGATCTTATGCATCTTAACCTGTTCTGGCATCTTCCACTGCCAGGTCCTGCCTTGTCCCCAACAGTAGGAATTCCATCCACACATAGACATATTCTGATTCCACATTAAGCAGTAGACTCCAGAAATGTGGATTCCTCTCTTTGTTTGAAACCGCTAATAATCTTATGTCAGTGGAGTGAAGTGCCTATATTGTTGTTTTCTGCTTGTGGCCACTAGTTTCTATTGATGAGTCTTCACTATTTATCAAATACAGTGTGTAATATAGGGATACGAAAATGATTAAGACCCATGCCCCACCGATGGATGAGCTAAGACATAACATGAATTAGCACACCATGGGGTAAATGGGATTAAAAAAAACTATCAGAGGTACAGATGATGGAGATTCTACCACACGTAAGAGTCATGGAAGACTTTTCAAAGCCAGTGGTTGGCTTCCCTGGTGGTCCAGTGGGTAAACACCGCCTTGCAGTGCAAGGGGCACCAGTTTGATCCCTGACCTGGGAAGATCCCACTTGCCACGGAGCAGCTGGACTGATGTGTCCAATTACCGAACCTGAGTTCTGGAACGCATGTGCCCAGAGCTGGTGCTCTGAGACAGCAGAGGCCACTGTGATGGGAGGCCCACATAGGCCAAAGAACAAAGATGCATGAAAATAGATAAATGAAAGACCAATAGAAGTGGCCCGCCCGCCCCTCTCCCTCCCCAACCCCACCCCCCACACCAAAAAAAAGCCAGTGGTATTTGAGCTGGGTCTTAGGAAAAAAAACTAGATTAGCAGCTGAGAGGAGAAAGGGTCATTTCAGTCTGAGAGAATATCATGAATACTAGAACCTGGGGAAATTTTGTAACAGAAGCAGAGTGGCCTGGGGGAGGAGCCAGAGAGGACTTCCCTGGTGGTCCCGTGGTTAAGAATCTGCCTGCCACGCAGACAGGGGTTTGATACCCCTGGTCCAAGAAGATTCTACATAATGTGGGACAACTAAACCTAAACACTGCAACTAGAGAAAGTCTGCACGCAGCACTGAAGAGCCAGTACAGTCAAACATAAATACTTAAAAGAAAGAGGAAAAAGGAACCGAAGAGAAGGGACTGAGAGTGAATTACATGGAATTACATAGCACTGAAAGAGCCAGTACAGTCAAAAATAAATCTTAAAGAGAGAAAGGCAGAGTAAATTTCCAGAGTGGGACTTCTGCCCACCTTCAGGACTCAAGAGCAATTCCGATCTTATGCATCTTAACCTGTTCTGGCATCTTCCACTGCCAGGTCCTGCCTTGTCCCCAACAGTAGGAATTCCATCCACACATAGACATATTCTGATTCCACATTAAGCAGTAGACTCCAGAAATGTGGATTCCTCTCTTTGTTTGAAACCGCTAATAATCTTATGTCAGTGGAGTGAAGTGCCTATATTGTTGTTTTCTGCTTGTGGCCACTAGTTTCTATTGATGAGTCTTCACTATTTATCAAATACAGTGTGTAATATAGGGATACGAAAATGATTAAGACCCATGCCCCACCGATGGATGAGCTAAGACATAACATGAATTAGCACACCATGGGGTAAATGGGATTAAAAAAAACTATCAGAGGTACAGATGATGGAGATTCTACCACACGTAAGAGTCATGGAAGACTTTTCAAAGCCAGTGGTTGGCTTCCCTGGTGGTCCAGTGGGTAAACACCGCCTTGCAGTGCAAGGGGCACCAGTTTGATCCCTGACCTGGGAAGATCCCACTTGCCACGGAGCAGCTGGACTGATGTGTCCAATTACCGAACCTGAGTTCGGGAACGCAGGTGCCCAGAGCTGGTGCTCTGAGACAGCAGAGGCCACTGTGATGGGAGGCCCACATAGGCCAAAGAACAAAGATGCATGAAAATAGATAAATGAAAGACCAATAGAAGTGGCCCCCGCCCTCTCCCTCCCCAACCCCACCCCCCACACCAAAAAAGCCAGTGGTATTTGAGCTGGGTCTTAGGAAAAAAAACTAGATTAGCAGCTGAGAGGAGAAAGGGTCATTTCAGTCTGAGAGAATATCATGAATACTAGAACCTGGGGAAATTTTGTAACAGAAGCAGAGTGGCCTGGGGGAGGAGCCAGAGAGGACTTCCCTGGTGGTCCCGTGGTTAAGAATCTGCCTGCCACGCAGACAGGGGTTTGATACCCCTGGTCCAAGAAGATTCTACATAATGTGGGACAACTAAACCTAAACACTGCAACTAGAGAAAGTCTGCACGCAGCACTGAAGAGCCAGTACAGTCAAAAATAAATACTTAAAAAAGAAAGAGGAAAAAAAGGAACCGAAGAGAAGGGGACTGGAGAGTGAATTACATGGAATTACATCATAGAGCTTATATAATGGTTGCAGTGTGATGACAATCTGAGATCCTAAATGTGCCAGATACTAAATGCCCTCAAGGAAGATGATATATTCATCTTAAACTGGAGAGAAAAAGGCTCAGAGGTCCCATAAGAAGTCCTAGTCAGCGCCAGTATTCTTTCCTCAGGCCTGCTGACTCCTATTACCAGACAGCCTACTTTAAGGAATTCTAGAAACTGTCTGGTCTAGTGGTTTTCGAATGTGTTCTCAAGAGCCCTTGGATGTTATGGAGTCCAGAATCAATAAAGAACACCTCCAAGACACAATCATCACTCTTCTCAGATTCACGTATGCGGGTGACCTCTAAGAATTTCTTTTAAAAGAACTGTTTTGCTGCTAAAGCAAATAATTTAAAAAGGAAAGACATTGATTTAGTCAAATCCTCTCTTAAAAATGATTTTTTCCTGTTGTGCAAAATTATACATTTATTATAGAAATTTTGGAAAATACTGAAGATGGAAAGAAAAAATCGCCTATATTCCTACCACCAGTGGGGAGCTACAAGTAATACTTTATTTATAGTCAATACTTTTGCCACAAATATATTTGATATAGTTATGATCTGTATAGCATTATATATAAATGCTTAAATAACTTTAATTATATAATGTGCCTAATAATTCATAAATATTAGAAATATTAGATATCTTTTCAAGATGAAAGTCCACTGAATAATAAGCTCTAAACAATTTATTTTGTAAAATACTCTTGAATGTTATTAGTTTATTCAGCATAAATGTTGAATCATCTTTTCTTGGCAAGATTACAGTTCACATTCTTTGAAGTCATCAGGTTAAAGGTTATTTCAGAAATTTTAGCCCAAGTCACATGTGTCTGGCATATTTAACAATGAATAGCAGAGTCTCAATCTGAATAGCAGAATAAAATGTTCAATAAGGATTCTGCTGTTTTCCTAACAATATTCTAGAAACTACAATGTTCTGAGTGTGTGAAGTAAAATATATATATATATATATATATATTTGATGATTATATACTTTAATGAATATCCTTTAGTCTCAAATTACAAAGGATGGGTTCTCAATTTTAGAATCAAACAAATGAGAAGACAAATTATTTAAAAACAAAAACACATTTCCCAGTGGTTTGTACTGGTACTCAAGATCCTGAAGAAGTATTAAATGTTAAATACATCCTTTGATTGGTAACATCTATAATTAACTCCAAGAGGACTTTGAAACCAGTTGGAGAGTGATTAGGAGATGGAGATGAAGAAAGATGTTGTCAGAAGTTCCATTTTCTTTGCCTCCTCAGAAAAGCACATGGATGCAAGCCACAGCCTTTGGAATGTTAATCATTGTATTCACCCACATCGTTTCCCACTCTTCTCCCTTTTTAAATGGGAGTATAGGGATGGTGGTCCAGCGGTTAGGACACTGCTTTCACTGCAGGGGGCATGGCTTCTATCTCCGGTTGGGGAGCTAAGATCTCACTTGTTATGAGGCACGGCCAGAAAAATGAAGTGACAATATAGCTGATTTGCAATATTGTGTCAGTGTCAGGTGTACAGCAAAGTGATTCCACTCTTCTTTTGAAACCCCACCTCCCTGAATTCACCCTTAGCATATCTCTCCCCTTGAGTGTGGATGATCTGCTTCTGACCAGTTCAATATGGAGTGTCACCTGGGGCTAGAATTCACTAGATTTCCAAGGACCATGTGAGCCTGAAAAGGATCCTTCCACAGTCTGGTCTTCAAAAGAAACCTCAGCTTTGGTTGCACCTGGATTGTAGCCTGATGAAACCCTGGAGTGGACAACCCATGTGAGCCACTCGTGGTCTCCCGACCCACAGAAACCACGGATAAGGTACAACCCATACTCTTGAATGTTATTAGTTTATTCAGCATAAATGTTGAATCATCTTTTCTTGGCAAGATTACAGTTCACATTCTTTGAAGTCATCAGGTTAAAGGTTATTTCAGAAATTTTAGCCCAAGTCACATGTGTCTGGCATATTTAACAATGAATAGCAGAGTCTCAATCTGAATAGCAGAATAAAATGTTCAATAAGGATTCTTCTGTTTTCCTAACAATATTCTAGAAACTACAATGTTCTGAGTGTGTGAAGTAAAATATATATATATATATATATATATATTTGATGATTATATACTTTAATGAATATCCTTTAGTCTCAAATTACAAAGGATGGGTTCTCAATTTTAGAATCAAACAAATGAGAAGACAAATTATTTAAAAAAACAAAAAAACACATTTCCCAGTGGTTTGTACTGGTACTCAAGATCCTGAAGAAGTATTAAATGTTAAATACATCCTTTGATTGGTAACATCTATAATTAACTCCAAGAGGACTTTGAAACCAGTTGGAGAGTGATTAGGAGATGGAGATGAAGAAAGATGTTGTCAGAAGTTCCATTTTCTTTGCCTCCTCAGAAAAGCACATGGATGCAAGCCACAGCCTTTGGAATGTTAATCATTGTATTCACCCACATCGTTTCCCACTCTTCTCCCTTTTTAAATGGGAGTATAGGGATGGTGGTCCAGCGGTTAGGACACTGCTTTCACTGCAGGGGGCATGGCTTCTATCTCCGGTTGGGGAGCTAAGATCTCACTTGTTATGAGGCACGGCCAGAAAAATGAAGTGACAATATAGCTGATTTGCAATATTGTGTCAGTGTCAGGTGTACAGCAAAGTGATTCCACTCTTCTTTTGAAACCCCACCTCCCTGAATTCACCCTTAGCATATCTCTCCCCTTGAGTGTGGATGATCTGCTTCTGACCAGTTCAATATGGAGTGTCACCTGGGGCTAGAATTCACTAGATTTCCAAGGACCATGTGAGCCTGAAAAGGATCCTTCCACAGTCTGGTCTTCAAAAGAAACCTCAGCTTTGGTTGCACCTGGATTGTAGCCTGATGAAACCCTGGAGTGGACAACCCATGTGAGCCACTCGTGGTCTCCCGACCCACAGAAACCACGGGATAATCAACGTGTCCACCATAGCCCAAGCTTGTGGTTCTGTGTGGTACAGAAATAGATGATTCATGCACCTGTTTACACAGTGATTCACCCCAAGTGACTCAGAAAGTAACTGAGAAATTAAATGGCCACCAGGCCTCCTCATTCCAACTCTCTATTTCCATGAACTTTTTCCATATCTGAAAATGCTGCCTTGAGAAGCAGAAAAATGGTGTTTTATGATGACCTAGAGGGTTGGGATGGCGAGGGAGAGGGGAGAGGCTCAAGAAGGAAGGGATATATGTGTACATATAGCTGATTTATGCTGTACAGCAGAAGCTAACACAGCATTATAAAGCAACTATATTACCATAATAACATTTACATAGAAACAGAAAAACAAGGTAAGACATTCATATCATTGTTGTCTCAAGGGGTAGCAGTGTTTGCATTTGGTGCAAATCAAAAAAGAAGTTGACAGAAAGGAGTTTACAGATAGGGCTCTCACAGTTTCAAGCAATGGTCCAAGAATAGGCAGCCAGCGCTGGTAGGGTAGGTTGGATGGTACTTCTAGGACCTAGGCTTGCCTTTGCCTGCCTTCTTGCTTCAATTTGAAAGAAAGGCTCTCATCCTCTTGCTGTTTACCTCCCCTGGGGCCACATGTGTGTCACTTCTGCCTCCCGGGTGAGAGGCCCTCTTGGATGCCCCACTGTACCAGCCTTCACATCATCTCAGAGCTGTGCCTGTGTCTTCCCCTAAAGAGTCTGGAGAAGCAGGGGTTTTTAGTTGGGCATTTTGCTGCCCTGAACACATGAAGGCAGGAAGAATGGTTATCAGGTAGACATGTGGCAACATCTGCCACTCAAAGCTTATTCCCTCAGAAAGAACCACGGAACAATGGGGAAAAAGAGGAAGGAAAAATTAATGATGTGGAAAGCTGGCTATAATGAGGATCATCAAACCCACAATGAAAGGTAAGGGTTTTTGTTTTTTTTTTTTGATCAAGTGATTTGTTTTGTTTTTTTATTGGAGTATAATTGCTTTAAAATGTTGTGTTGCTTTCTGCAGTACAACATGAATTAGCTATTTGTATGCATATATCCCCTCCTTCCTGAGCCTCCCTCCCACTTCCCTAATCTCACCCCTCTAGGTCATCACAGAGCACCGAACTGAGCCCCTGTGATACAGCAGTTTCCGTCTAACTATTTTACACATGGTAGTGTCATATGTCAGTGCTACTCTCTCAGTTTATCCCACCCTCCCCTTCCCACCTCTGTGTCCATATGTTCATCCTCTATGTCTGCATCTCTATTCCTACCTTGCAAATAGACTCGTCAGTACCATTTATCTAGATTCCATATATATGTGTTTGTTGTTGTTGTTGTTTTTAGTTGCTAAGTCATGCCCAACTCTTTGTGACCTCATGGTTTGTAGCCAGCCAGGTTCCTCTGTCAGTGGGATTTCTCAGGCAGGAATACTGGAATGGGTCACCATTTCCTTCTCCAGGAGATCTTCCCCACCCAGGAATCAAGCCTATGTCTCTCGCATCTCCTGCATTGGAAGGTGAATTCTTTACCACTGAGTCACCAGGGAAGCCTCATAGATAAGGTGCAATATTTGTTTTTCTCTTTCCAACTTACTTCATTCTGTAAGACTCTAGTTTCATTTACATCATTACAGATGACCCAATTTCTTTCCTTTTTATGGCTGAGTAATATTCCAAAAGGTGAGTTTTTGAAATGATTAATAAAGACATTTTTACTGTATAATAGTAAAACAAGAAAATGCCATCCTCTTGTTTTGGGTTTTTACCTCCTGGGGCCACATGTGTGTCACTTCTGCCTCCCGGGTGAGAGGCCCTCTTGGATGCCCCACTGTACCAGCCTTCACATCATCTCAGAGCTGTGCCTGTGTCTTCCCGAAAGAGTCTGGAGAAGCAGGGGTTTTTAGTTGGGCATTTTGCTGCCCTGAACACATGAAGGCAGGAAGAATGGTTATCAGGTAGACATGTGGCAACATCTGCCACTCAAAGCTTATTCCCTCAGAAAGAACCACGGAACAATGGGGAAAAAGAGGAAGGAAAAATTAATGATGTGGAAAGCTGGCTATAATGAGGATCATCAAACCCACAATGAAAGGTAAGGGTTTTTGTTTTTTTTTTTTGATCAAGTGATTTGTTTTGTTTTTTTATTGGAGTATAATTGCTTTAAAATGTTGTGTTGCTTTCTGCAGTACAACATGAATTAGCTATTTGTATGCATATATCCCCTCCTTCCTGAGCCTCCCTCCCACTTCCCTAATCTCACCCCTCTAGGTCATCACAGAGCACCGAACTGAGCCCCTGTGATACAGCAGTTTCCGTCTAACTATTTTACACATGGTAGTGTCATATGTCAGTGCTACTCTCTCAGTTTATCCCACCCTCCCCTTCCCACCTCTGTGTCCATATGTTCATCCTCTATGTCTGCATCTCTATTCCTACCTTGCAAATAGACTCGTCAGTACCATTTATCTAGATTCCATATATATGTGTTTGTTGTTGTTGTTGTTTTTAGTTGCTAAGTCATGCCCAACTCTTTGTGACCTCATGGTTTGTAGCCAGCCAGGTTCCTCTGTCAGTGGGATTTCTCAGGCAGGAATACTGGAATGGGTCACCATTTCCTTCTCCAGGAGATCTTCCCCACCCAGGAATCAAGCCTATGTCTCTCGCATCTCCTGCATTGGAAGGTGAATTCTTTACCACTGAGTCACCAGGGAAGCCTCATAGATAAGGTGCAATATTTGTTTTTCTCTTTCCAACTTACTTCATTCTGTAAGACTCTAGTTTCATTTACATCATTACAGATGACCCAATTTCTTTCCTTTTTATGGCTGAGTAATATTCCAAAAGGTGAGTTTTTGAAATGATTAATAAAGACATTTCTAGCAAGACTGATACTGTATAATAGTAAAAACAGTGAGCTTCAAAATCATGCATATAACATAATCCATCTGTTGTTCTGAGTAGAGAGAATACCCTCTTTTTTATGCTTTTAGGTATCTTTTTTTAATTAGTAATCATACATGGTTTTCATAAGAAGAAAATATTGTTTGAAAGTTGCACATAAAATATGTGTTTTAAAAAATCGTGTTTACTCTTAGTTTGCAAATCAAAGATCATCTAAATGTCAACATTTAAAATGACATTTTCTAAGTGTTGGAAACACAGTGATGTCACAGAATCAGGCGATGGATGAGACTAGTTTCTATCCTGTAGATGCCGCCTTTCAATTGAACATTCAAATTTTCCTCTGAGAAAATAGTTGAAGAAGCAGTAGCATTTGCTTCAGATGCCTGGTGGGCAGACCTAAGTGAGACAGAAAGAGACAGCCTGAGGTTCTACTGGCTTTAAAGTTTGACCTTTTTCCAAAAAAGTTTTTTTCCTAACTTTGGAGCTGAAGGGGCTTTGGGGAGAAAGCAAAAATCAAAATGTAGCTGATCATTATTATTATTATTCTTTTTTTTTAAATCTATCTTTATCACATGAATTTTTCATTAAAAAAAAATATTTTTTCTTTCAATTTTACCCAGTACTATGTAATGACCTATATGGGAAAAGATAATTTTCTTTATGTTGAACTCTTGCCTGATGCCTTTGTGTAGCCCAGGCTTCATTGTAAAAAGTAGTTTAGACTTATAAATGAAAAAGGAATCACATCATGACAGTTGCTTTGTGGTATAAGGTAGACAGGCCTGCCTGGATTTTTGGTGGCATCTACTAGCTGTGTGACCTAGGGTTCCAGAAATGTATACTGAGAAGTTCATTAGGTTCAGGACTTCCTGGTGGTCCAGTGGTTAAGAACCTGCCTGCCAATACAAGGGACACAGGTTCAAATCTCTGATCTGGGAAGATCCCACATCCCACATCTTAGTTGCCATGAGTCAACCAAGTCTGTGCATCTAGAGTCCATGTACTGCAACAAGAGAAGCTATCTCAACCAAAAGCCTGAAAGCTGCAACTAGAGAAAGCCCTTGCAAAGCAATGATGACCCAGCACAGCCAAAAATAAGTTTTAAAAAATTGTTTTTTAAAGAAATTAGGTTCAGTTGAAATCACATGAGAAAATACATGTGAGGGGCTTCCCCAGGTGGTCCAGTGGGTAAGGACACCACCTTGCAGTGTAAGGGGCACCAGTTCGATCCCTGGCCTGGGAAGATCCCACGTGCCGCGGAGCGGCTGGACTGATGTGTCCAATTACTGAGCTGGAGCTCTGGCGCGCATGCACCCGGGGCCGGTGCCCTGCAACAACAGACGCCACTGCGATGGGAGGCCCACAGGAGCCAAAGAACAAAGACGGATGAAAATAAACAAATGAAAGACCAATAGAAATGGCCCGCCCACTCCTCTCCCTCCCCAAACTGACCCCCGCCCAAAATAAATAAATAAAAATAAATCTTTAAGAAAATACATGTGAGGTTACTCCGTCCAGTGCCTAGGCATTAAAGATATTTCAAACACGTTATATACTTTATTATGACTTAGGGAGGTTAGAGTCTTGGAAAAGAGGGAAGAAGACAGTACCAAGAAAGGACATGGGAAAAAGTGAGGCATAGAGGTAGCTTGGAGCTGTAGGACCGCATCTTACTGCCAGAGATGGCCCCACAAAGGGTTGGCTGGAAGATGAGGTAGAGGGACACATGCAGTCCTACCATAAGCTCAAAGCCTCCTTTCTTCAGGACATTTGCTGAAAATTCAATGATGTAATAAATCTGTAAATCCGTGATGATTATGGATAATCCCTAGGGTTGTACAATGCACAATCTGGTAAACTGTGCATAGCCACCCTTAACTGTACAAGGTGGCTCTACACTTGATTCAGTCTCTTCTGAAGCGGCTGCCATCTGGTATTTCATGTCACTTGGTCGACCCTTTAAATTCCTTCCAGGTCAAGGCAGGGTACACATGTAAATTCATTGTATTAACATGAAGTAGAAGTTTGAAACGCAGGCCATACCAAAAGACAAAAGAATTGGAGCTGCAGGAAGGATGCATTAATATCTTCCTGCTTCCCTTCCACCTCCTGTCCGTTTCATCTTCCTGCATCAGCACACAAAAAAGTGTCTGTACATCAGGAGATGGGCTTCCCTGGTGCTCAGCAGCAAAGAATCCACTTGCCAAGCAAGAGAAAAGAGTTCCATCCCTGGGTTGTTGGGAAGATCCCCTGGAGAAGGAACTGGCAACCCACTCTGATATTCTTGCCTGGGAAATCCCATGGACAGAGGAGCCTGGAGGGCTACAGTCTATGGGATCGCAAGAGTCGGACATGACTTAGCAACTAAATAACCACATTAAGAAATACTGCATCAGATGGGACTGGTTTCAAATACAAATTAAATCCATGTAAATAATCAAATTTACAAAATGGGTCAATTCACACCTGAGGAACAGCTCTGGGGCGCATGCGCCCAGAGCCAGCGCTCTGCAACGACAGAGGCCACCGCGATGGGAGGCCCACAGGAGCCAAAGAACAAAGCCGGATGAAAATGGACAAAGGAAAGACCAATAGAAGTGGCCCGCCCGCTCCCCTCCCTCCCCAACCCGACCCCCGCCCAAAATAAATAAATAAAAATAAATCTTTAAGAAAATACATGTGAGGTTACTCCGTCCAGTGCCTAGGCATTAAAGATATTTCAAACACGTTATATACTTTATTATGACTTAGGGAGGTTAGAGTCTTGGAAAAGAGGGAAGAAGACAGTACCAAGAAAGGACATGGGAAAAAGTGAGGCATAGAGGTAGCTTGGAGCTGTAGGACCGCATCTTACTGCCAGAGATGGCCCCACAAAGGGTTGGCTGGAAGATGAGGTAGAGGGACACATGCAGTCCTACCATAAGCTCAAAGCCTCCTTTCTTCAGGACATTTGCTGAAAATTCAATGATGTAATAAATCTGTAAATCCGTGATGATTATGGATAATCCCTAGGGTTGTACAATGCACAATCTGGTAAACTGTGCATAGCCACCCTTAACTGTACAAGGTGGCTCTACACTTGATTCAGTCTCTTCTGAAGCGGCTGCCATCTGGTATTTCATGTCACTTGGTCGACCCTTTAAATTCCTTCCAGGTCAAGGCAGGGTACACATGTAAATTCATTGTATTAACATGAAGTAGAAGTTTGAAACGCAGGCCATACCAAAAGACAAAAGAATTGGAGCTGCAGGAAGGATGCATTAATATCTTCCTGCTTCCCTTCCACCTCCTGTCCGTTTCATCTTCCTGCATCAGCACACAAAAAAGTGTCTGTACATCAGGAGATGGGCTTCCCTGGTGCTCAGCAGCAAAGAATCCACTTGCCAAGCAAGAGAAAAGAGTTCCATCCCTGGGTTGTTGGGAAGATCCCCTGGAGAAGGAACTGGCAACCCACTCTGATATTCTTGCCTGGGAAATCCCATGGACAGAGGAGCCTGGAGGGCTACAGTCTATGGGATCGCAAGAGTCGGACATGACTTAGCAACTAAATAACCACATTAAGAAATACTGCATCAGATGGGACTGGTTTCAAATACAAATTAAATCCATGTAAATATCAATCAGCAGTCGATGAGTTCCTCTGCACACAAAATGGGTCAATTCACACCTGAAACTCATTACTCCTGGAGGTTGGTTTGGATTGCAATGTAACAGTGCTTAAGGAAGGTTGATTTAAGGCTTGTTGGGGAAGTAGGCAAACTGGGGATGAAGAGTTCCAGTTATAATCCAAATCAGATGGAAGGAAACAACATATCCCTGTTCAGCCAAGTGCTTCCTCCTTCCCTGGGATCTGCCTGCCTTCCAGCCTGCCCCCAAGGCTTCTGGCTGTCTCACTCTGGGGAAAGAAGAGGAATCTGGGTGGTGGCTGACTTAGGTATGACTTGTGAGGGGCGAGCAAGCCTCCGGTGGAAACTATACACACCTGTGAAGCTCCCTGCCAATGTAGAAGACATAATGAGACAGGGTTCTATCCCTGGGCCGGGAAGATCCCATGGAGGAGGGCACAGCAACCCACTCTAGTATTCTTGCCTGGAGAATTCCATGGCCTGAGGGACCTGGTGGGTTACAGTCCACAGGGTCACAGTCAGATAAGACTGAAACGATTTAGCATGCACACAGCAAGTAACCTGAGCAGGAAGTTCGCTTTGTGGGGAGCCTCTGGGCTTGTGGCTGGACTGGTGGAGGTTTCAGGATCAGCTGAGACTAGCAATGCGTGTTTGAGAATTCCTGCAGAAGATAACTCCCTGGGGTCCTAGGAGGTGGGAATCCTTAGCTACAGGGCATCTGAGACTAGGAAACACTGGACTTCCAGGCTGGGCATCCATCTGGGAATCAGGGAAAAAATCCCAAAGTTGGAGCAGGGGTTGCGTCACTGGAACCACTTCACAGTCAATCAAGATCCAGCTCCGCTGTAACTCGGAGCACTATATGGAGGAATTTGGGGTCGGAGGACCGATTTGGGGACCTGCTGATTGGAGGAAGGCCAGGAAGCAAGGGCTTAATTCCAGAAATAAGGGAAAGTTCTGAAAAGTAGCAGGTGATGGGAGGAGTGGATAATTCTCTCCACGGACTTTGGACTACTTAGTTCCCTGCTCACAGAGTCCTTGAGACTGAGATGGGGCGGAGCCTACAAGTGACCTCAGGTGGTCCCTGCTGGGGCGGAAGTGGGAGTGGGCAGTAGGCTGGGAGCAGGAGCCTGGGGACCTTGCCCAGGCTTCCCTCTGGGCCTGAGTCCATTTCCTGCCCTGTGTACACTGGCTCCACAGCTGGGAGGTCTTGACCCCTCCTCACTCCCGTTGGACGCCTGATTCTGGACTCTTACTTCAGGTAATCTCCCCACAGAGCTTGAGAGAAACAGGCCACGGCCCTTCCCTTGACGGCTTAGCTAAACCTTGGATCTAGAGCAGCCGGGCATTTTCTGGGAGCTCTGGCCTTCCGTATTTTAACAGGGCCACCAGCATTGTCCTGGGATCATTTCACCCTGTTGTTCCCGAATTTCACACCCGATTAAGGAGAACAGCTACCATCTTTCTGTCCCCTGGGCCTCCCTCCCCAGCCACCCCCTTAGAAGCCAGCTCGGAAGTCTCTCTTCTTTGCCTACACTTTTCAGATTCATTTTGTATCTATGGAGCTTGTGTGCTGTTTCCAGGTCCACTTTGAAATCTTGGGTTTTAGCCTCTCTTACTGCCTATGAAATGTACCACGTTTGTTCTTGCAGTCATTTATTCCCTCGTAAATTAGCGAGAGCTCCCGGGCCTGAGGGCCTGATGTAATTACTTCTACCACAGACTCTGAAAAGTCTATTAAGTTTCCTACTTGCAGAAGGGGAATTCCTGCAAAAACTCCCTGGGGTCCTAGGAGGTGGGAATCCTTAGCTACAGGGCATCTGAGACTAGGAAACACTGGACTTCCAGGCTGGGCATCCATCTGGGAATCAGGGAAAAAATCCCAAAGTTGGAGCAGGGGTTGCGTCACTGGAACCACTTCACAGTCAATCAAGATCCAGCTCCGCTGTAACTCGGAGCACTATATGGAGGAATTTGGGGTCGGAGGACCGATTTGGGGACCTGCTGATTGGAGGAAGGCCAGGAAGCAAGGGCTTAATTCCAGAAATAAGGGAAAGTTCTGAAAAGTAGCAGGTGATGGGAGGAGTGGATAATTCTCTCCACGGACTTTGGACTACTTAGTTCCCTGCTCACAGAGTCCTTGAGACTGAGATGGGGCGGAGCCTACAAGTGACCTCAGGTGGTCCCTGCTGGGGCGGAAGTGGGAGTGGGCAGTAGGCTGGGAGCAGGAGCCTGGGGGGACCTTCGCCCAGGCTTCCCTCTGGGCCTGAGTCCATTTCCTGCCCTGTGTACACTGGCTCCACAGCTGGGAGGTCTTGACCCCTCCTCACTCCCGTTGGACGCCTGATTCTGGACTCTTACTTCAGGTAATCTCCCCACAGAGCTTGAGAGAAACAGGCCACGGCCCTTCCCTTGACGGCTTAGCTAAACCTTGGATCTAGAGCAGCCGGGCATTTTCTGGGAGCTCTGGCCTTCCGTATTTTAACAGGGCCACCAGCATTGTCCTGGGATCATTTCACCCTGTTGTTCCCGAATTTCACACCCGATTAAGGAGAACAGCTACCATCTTTCTGTCCCCTGGGCCTCCCTCCCCAGCCACCCCCTTAGAAGCCAGCTCGGAAGTCTCTCTTCTTTGCCTACACTTTTCAGATTCATTTTGTATCTATGGAGCTTGTGTGCTGTTTCCAGGTCCACTTTGAAATCTTGGGTTTTAGCCTCTCTTACTGCCTATGAAATGTACCACGTTTGTTCTTGCAGTCATTTATTCCCTCGTAAATTAGCGAGAGCTCCCGGGCCTGAGGGCCTGATGTAATTACTTCTACCACAGACTCTGAGATTAGAAGATAGAGAGCTAATTAAAGTTTCCTACTTAGGTCTCAGGTAAGAATTTTATTCCTCCATTAAATGCTTTTTGTTTGAAAAATCTACTTGTGAACTTACGAATGTCTGAAATTGTTTAAACTCCTGTACCTTATAAAATAAAGCTCTAATGAGCCTGTCTTTTTAACAAATCTTTGGTTTGAGAGTGGGTGAAACAGTTATCAACAGAGTCATCTGAGAAAAAAAGAAATCTTAATCTAACATGAAAACCTTTCCATTCTGTAACTGAACTTATTTGACCTAGATCTGGCCTTTAAAGGGCAAGTGGCTATTAAGAAATTCTAAGGTTATTCTCAGAATCCTAAGACAATTGGTAAATATTGACATAAAAAGTTGGGTTCGTTGGCGACACTGATTTGATTTTCCTGAAAAGTGGCCAGACAGAAGGTTCTCACTTTTATCCACCTTCATTGTTGCTCTCCATAGCAACTGGAAACTTTTCTGGGCTGAAAGAACCCTCTAGCTCCCAGCGTACAGTCAAGGAATTTTAAACCCTTTGTAACCACGAAATGCACTCCGAGATTTAAAAGGCCACAGAGCTCCAGATAAATAACCATTTATCTTCCTTCTGAAGGTAAGCACTAGATTTAGAAATGTTTGTATCATCCTCTGTCATTTTTAAAATGCTAACATAAGAATCTTAGACTCTCTCTCTCTCTTTAAACCATAAAAGTAATCCTAGTATTTTTGTTATTACCTCACGGCCATTTTAGCTCATCTTTGAGCCAAGATCTGCCATGAGATGCTGTTAACATTTTGCATTCCTTAAGCAATCAGTTGGAGAGATTAATTTTTCTTTTTTTTTCCACAAAGCTGATTGGTTCTAAAGCAGTCCTTTTCACTTCTGTAGTGAACCCTGAATATCTGGATTTATCATGCCTCATGCAGACTTAAAACTCTCTTCTTTTTCTAAGATGGTTTATACTTTTAATCAGCTGAAAACTAACCAGTGTAGTCTGGATGTTACTATTTTCTTTTAGTCCTTTCCTTTTTGAAAATCTTCTAATTCAATGTGAGATCTATAATGTATTCATTTGTTTTCTGTTTAATTTACTTCACTGAGGCCCATAAATCAATGGGTTAAAATGAGGATGTTTCCTGTTGGCGGTGGAGAGATACATAAGGAGTTTGGGATTAACATATATATCATAAACTATTATATCATCATATATACACTATTGTCCATAAAACAGGTAAACACAAGAATCTGTTGTAGAGCATAGGAAACTATACTCAGTAACCTAAAATAGACAAGAATCTGAACAACAACAACAACAATATATATATATATATATATATATATATATATAACTGGATCACTTTGCTGTACACTTGAAACAAATACAATGTTGTAAATAAACTGTACTTTGATTTAAAAATTGAGACTGTTTCCTATTCTGGGCCTTTTTTTAAAAAAATTGAAGTATGGTTACTTTACAATGTTGTGTTAGTTTCTGTTATACAACTTCGTGAATCAACTGTGAGTATACATATTTCCCCTCTGTCTTGAGCCTCCCTCCTTCACAGTCCCCTGCCCACCATCCAGCTCCTCACAGAGCACTGAGCTGAGCTCCACGTGCTATGAAGCAGCTTCCCACTAGCTATCTTTTTGTATATCTGGGTCTTATGACTTGTAACACCTTTAGGATAGACAGTGAAATGTATTCTTCCTGCATTTTGACTCAATGTCTAGTTCAGAGAGAGGCAGTACAACTCACTTCTTGAAAGTCTC
Source organism: Tragulus kanchil (assembly GCA_022376925.1). NCBI lineage: Eukaryota > Metazoa > Chordata > Mammalia > Artiodactyla > Tragulidae > Tragulus > Tragulus kanchil. The sequence continues at coordinate 90,048,976 of JAIOJX010000031.1, read as the reverse complement.
AAGTCTAAACCCACCAGAGTTTCCTGCCAGTAGGGGTGATGAATGACCTACAGAACCTCTGTTGTTTAGAAGCAGCTTGTCATTGCCAATCAGCTTAGCCACCCCGTTAAGGAATCCTTTCAAACCTGTTGCAGGCACAATAATTGCAGCCTCCTTTTCCCCTTTTCCACAGACATTCCTCCAGTTACAAGTTGACACCGTGAACACCAACCACCCACCTCTCACAACCAGCCTTGGGGTAGAGGAGGAGTGAAATGTGCTTCTGGACTAAGCCTTATGTATCCTGGGTGCCATTTTCCCCCAGTTACAAGCTTGGGGCACCGGTGAACACCAACCCCATAATCAGCTGAAAACTAACCAGTGTAGTCTGGATGTTACTATTTTCTTTTAGTCCTTTCCTTTTTGAAAATCTTCTAATTCAATGTGAGATCTATAATGTATTCATTTGTTTTCTGTTTAATTTACTTCACTGAGGCCCATAAATCAATGGGTTAAAATGAGGATGTTTCCTGTTGGCGGTGGAGAGATACATAAGGAGTTTGGGATTAACATATATATCATAAACTATTATATCATCATATATACACTATTGTCCATAAAACAGGTAAACACAAGAATCTGTTGTAGAGCATAGGAAACTATACTCAGTAACCTAAAATAGACAAGAATCTGAACAACAACAACAACAATATATATATATATATATATATATATATATATAACTGGATCACTTTGCTGTACACTTGAAACAAATACAATGTTGTAAATAAACTGTACTTTGATTTAAAAATTGAGACTGTTTCCTATTCTGGGCCTTTTTTTAAAAAAATTGAAGTATGGTTACTTTACAATGTTGTGTTAGTTTCTGTTATACAACTTCGTGAATCAACTGTGAGTATACATATTTCCCCTCTGTCTTGAGCCTCCCTCCTTCACAGTCCCCCTGCCGCCACCATCCAGCTCCTCACAGAGCACTGAGCTGAGCTCCACGTGCTATGAAGCAGCTTCCCACTAGCTATCTTTTTGTATATCTGGGTCTTATGACTTGTAACACCTTTAGGATAGACAGTGAAATGTATTCTTCCTGCATTTTGACTCAATGTCTAGTTCAGAGAGAGGCAGTACAACTCACTTCTTGAAAGTCTCAAGTCTAAACCCACCAGAGTTTCCTGCCAGTAGGGGTGATGAATGACCTACAGAACCTCTGTTGTTTAGAAGCAGCTTGTCATTGCCAATCAGCTTAGCCACCCCGTTAAGGAATCCTTTCAAACCTGTTGCAGGCACAATAATTGCAGCCTCCCTTTTCCCCTTTTCCACAGACATTCCTCCAGTTACAAGTTGACACCGTGAACACCAACCACCCACCTCTCTCACAACCAGCCTTGGGGTAGAGGAGGAGTGGAAATGTGCTTCTGGACTAAGCCTTATGTATCCTGGGTGCCACTGTTCCTTCTGCTCAGCCTTGATGCCTCAACTGAGACAGAAGAATCCTTACCTCAGGACAGCAGCAGTACTTGGAGTCCAGGGCAACTGATACAAGTTCTGCAGGTTCTCTCTGCTGATGAGCCCCATCCGCTGAACCACTCAAGAAGCCTCATCAGAACACTGCTGGAGAAAACTGGGTGCCCACAGAGGACAGAAGGAAGGCGAGGAGACTGCAGTCTGGTTAGTGCGGTAGAATGGGATCAGGGATGGAGCATGTTCAAAAGAGAGCCATGCATTCCCCAGCTGCTTGCTTCAGGAAAGCAAAATCAGAAGCAAACCTTCCGATACCTGAGTGACCAATGCATTATGGTATAATAGCTCCCATATTTGGGATATGACAGATCATGTGGTATTCTGCATATGGCATTTAAAAACAGGGAGAAGTTGTTTTTATTAAAATGGTAGTGCTTCATAAGCCTTGATACAACCTTCGTAAGCCTTTCTGACTTACTAATCCTTTTTATTGCAATGACCTTGAATGTGATTGGTTAAATTTTTCTGAAGCATAATCATAGCCCTTTTATATTTGTCTAACAGTGGATGTTTAGGTACTTTCTGATGGATATTGGTAGGTGTGCTCTAATATTTTGTATCATGGAGAGTTAATAATGAATTGAATGATGGTCTTCTTAAAAGTGGAGTCTGGGCTGGGGAAGGGATGTGCTACCGGTGGGGCTGACGTGAAGCTCAGGGTCCCAGAGGCCCGTTTCCCAGCCATTTCCTGGCCTATCAAGTGACTTTCAAACTCTGGCTCTCTTTCAGCATCCCCTGGCCAGCTTTCATAAAATACCCAAGCTGCAGCTTCCCCAGAGATTAAGGTTTCACTTGCCCTGGATGGAATTTTTAAAAATCTCTCCAAGCCACTTTAATGTAAAATCAGCATTAATGTAAAATAAATGTTTAATGTGAAATCAGAACGTCTCCACTGAGGGGAAGAGGGTTTGACAAGAGCAGCCCCAGAGGTGAGAACTCGTGTTTTAAACATGACTGCAAGAGCTTCCCTGGTGGTCCACTGGCTAAGACTCTGAGCTCCCAACGCAGGAGGCCTAGGTTCAGTTCCTGGTCGGGGACTGGATCCCTTATGCCTCCACTATTTGCTGCAATTAAAGATCCTGCATGATGCAACTAAGACCCAGCACAGCCAAATAAATAAAACATATATTTTTTAATGACTGTAAACAAACGAAACAGACCAGAACACTCTTGGCATCCCTTTCCTGACTGATGAGATTTTTTTTAGAATGACAGAGGACAGAAGGAAGGCGAGGAGACTGCAGTCTGGTTAGTGCGGTAGAATGGGATCAGGGATGGAGCATGTTCAAAGAGAGCCATGCATTCCACAGCTGCTTGCTTCAGGAAAGCAAAATCAGAAGCAAACCTTCCGATACCTGAGTGACCAATGCATTATGGTATAATAGCTCCCATATTTGGGATATGACAGATCATGTGGTATTCTGCATATGGCATTTAAAAACAGGGAGAAGTTGTTTTTATTAAAATGGTAGTGCTTCATAAGCCTTGATACAACCTTCGTAAGCCTTTCTGACTTACTAATCCTTTTTATTGCAATGACCTTGAATGTGATTGGTTAAATTTTTCTGAAGCATAATCATAGCCCTTTTATATTTGTCTAACAGTGGATGTTTAGGTACTTTCTGATGGATATTGGTAGGTGTGCTCTAATATTTTGTATCATGGAGAGTTAATAATGAATTGAATGATGGTCTTCTTAAAAGTGGAGTCTGGGCTGGGGAAGGGATGTGCTACCGGTGGGGCTGACGTGAAGCTCAGGGTCCCAGAGGCCCGTTTCCCAGCCATTTCCTGGCCTATCAAGTGACTTTCAAACTCTGGCTCTCTTTCAGCATCCCCTGGCCAGCTTTCATAAAATACCCAAGCTGCAGCTTCCCCAGAGATTAAGGTTTCACTTGCCCTGGAGGGAAATTTTTTAAAAATCTCTCCAAGCCACTTTAATGTAAAATCAGCATTAATGTAAAATAAATGTTTAATGTGAAATCAGAACGTCTCCACTGAGGGGAAGAGGGTTTGACAAGAGCAGCCCCAGAGGTGAGAACTCGTGTTTTAAACATGACTGCAAGAGCTTCCCTGGTGGTCCACTGGCTAAGACTCTGAGCTCCCAACGCAGGAGGCCTAGGTTCAGTTCCTGGTCGGGGACTGGATCCCTTATGCCTCCACTATTTGCTGCAATTAAAGATCCTGCATGATGCAACTAAGACCCAGCACAGCCAAATAAATAAAACATATATTTTTTAATGACTGTAAACAAACGAAACAGACCAGAACACTCTTGGCATCCCTTTCCTGACTGATGAGATTTTTTTTCAGAATGAACTCACAAATAACTAAATAAATGAAGATATAACTAAATAAGATGAGCAAATCATTTCCTCCCAGAATAAATTTTGGCAGATTTTCTCAATCATGCTTAGTTCTGAGGGAAAGATTTCCTGGCCAAGTGTTTTTTTTGTTGTTTTGTTTTTGTTTTTCATGACAGAAGGGTCTGGCTAACAGAGAGAATTTTTCTCTGCTCTATGAAAACAATAAATAATTCAATGATTAGTAAAACTCCCAAGAGTTCCCAGAGAAAACATGTGCTGTAAGAGGCAGCTCATCTGTGATGACATTAATTTATATATATAGCAACAGAAGACTTCCCACCGGAAATAACTAGGAGTCATATCTTATTAATGTCCTCTGAGAATTTGCTTCAGAGAAATGGTCTCCTCTAATGACATGAAGTGTCTTATTAAGACTGGTCGAATATTAGTTTAGCAGGACAGGGGGAGGATGTAAACAGACAGGATTGTTCTTCGTTTTTGAGCAGGGGCAAATAGGTTGTTTTGTACATTTTTTTGTTTTCTATAACAAGTGCTTGACCAATTTAGTTTCTGTTTGAATTAATCCTTATTTCTGGGAAGTGAAACACTGTAGTGCCTTAGCCCTCCTGCTGCTGCTGCTTCTCCTTCTCTAGGAGGCTAAGATCTAAAAAAAAAGAACAGACAAATCTGATTTTCATACTGGTGGCTCAGGAATAAAGAATCTGCCTGCAAAGCGGAAGCCCCGGGTTCTGTTCGTGGATTGGGAAGCTCTCTCAGAAAAGGAAATAGCAACCCACTCCAGTATTCTTGCCTAGAGAATCCCACAGACAGAGGAGCCTGGCAGCCAGAGTCATTTACACCTGACATTTGGTCCTTTGGATTAGCTTCACCTCCTCAGAAATACCCAGTTTATCCAAACACCTGAAATCTAAGCAGGGAGCCCTCGAAATTTCTCTGTGTCCATTCACACACACACACACACAAAACCCAAAACAAACAAACAAAAACAAAGTGGAGAGAAGCTCCCTGATTTCACAAACACCTCCATTCTGGTGCAAATCACAAGTCTTCACGTTGTTGAATCCTTTTTTGTCTTTTAGGGACTTTGTTCGATGAGAGTCAGGGCACCTATCAGAAGTTCTGTGAATAAAAAGAGGCTGAGGGTGTCAGTTCATGTCCTTAAATGTCTGAAAAAGAGATCAGAGTGTATTTTGAAAGTGTGAGAAGAGGAAAAAGTTCCCCTTTATTTTTTTCCAAATCTAGGTAAAACTGAATTTAAAAAAAAAACAATCTGAAGGTTTTGAGAGTGCTGCGTGTTTAAATATAAATCCATTCAAGCTGCTGCCTTTGAAAGATAGGTACTCTTGCCTGATTGTGGCTTTTTATTATTATTGATACTGAGAAGGGTGAAAAGCGGGTTTTAATACATTTAATGAGGGATTAAGTAACTCTAAAAGAATGAATTGCACTTTTCAGTAATGATGAAAACCACAACCCTGCTTGGATTCCAGGCATGGTGAAGAGGAAAGAATCTGGTTTGAATACACATTAGGAGTGTACCCTTATTCTGATAACTTCTAGATGTTAGGTGCCTGAGGGGCAGGGTCCCTCCTTGGGGGACAGGGACTCCTGGTGAGCTCACATGAGCATCAATGAATACATGTAGGAACTTGAGCTCTCTTCTCCTACTTGTATTCATGGAAACGTCCAGTTCCCTTCTGCCCCCTCTGGGCACTGGTGCCGGACTTACTTTTTGGCTCAGGGAAGGCTAAGATCTAAAAAGAACAGACAAATCTGATTTTCATACTGGTGGCTCAGGAATAAAGAATCTGCCTGCAAAGCGGAAGCCCGGTTCTGTTCGTGGATTGGGAAGCTCTCTCAGAAAAGGAAATAGCAACCCACTCCAGTATTCTTGCCTAGAGAATCCCACAGACAGAGGAGCCTGGCAGCCAGAGTCATTTACACCTGACATTTGGTCCTTTGGATTAGCTTCACCTCCTCAGAAATACCCAGTTTATCCAAACACCTGAAATCTAAGCAGGGAGCCCTCGAAATTTCTCTGTGTCCATTCACACACACACACACACAAAACCCAAAACAAACAAACAAAAACAAAGTGGAGAGAAGCTCCCTGATTTCACAAACACCTCCATTCTGGTGCAAATCACAAGTCTTCACGTTGTTGAATCCTTTTTTGTCTTTTAGGGACTTTGTTCGATGAGAGTCAGGGCACCTATCAGAAGTTCTGTGAATAAAAAGAGGCTGAGGGTGTCAGTTCATGTCCTTAAATGTCTGAAAAAAAGAGATCAGAGTGTATTTTGAAAGTGTGAGAAGAGGAAAAAGTTCCCCTTTATTTTTTTTCCAAATCTAGGTAAAAACTGAATTTAAAAAAAAAAAAACAATCTGAAGGTTTTGAGAGTGCTGCGTGTTTAAATATAAATCCATTCAAGCTGCTGCCTTTGAAAGATAGGTACTCTTGCCTGATTGTGGCTTTTTATTATTATTGATACTGAGAAGGGTGAAAAGCGGGTTTTAATACATTTAATGAGGGATTAAGTAACTCTAAAAGAATGAATTGCACTTTTCAGTAATGATGAAAACCACAACCCTGCTTGGATTCCAGGCATGGTGAAGAGGAAAGAATCTGGTTTGAATACACATTAGGAGTGTACCCTTATTCTGATAACTTCTAGATGTTAGGTGCCTGAGGGGCAGGGTCCCTCCTTGGGGGACAGGGACTCCTGGTGAGCTCACATGAGCATCAATGAATACATGTAGGAACTTGAGCTCTCTTCTCCTACTTGTATTCATGGAAACGTCCAGTTCCCTTCTGCCCCCACCTCTCTGGGCCACTGGTGCCGTGTTTGTGAAGAACCGTCAGTGCTGCTGGAAAAATCAGACTTTGCCTCACCATCCCCTTCCTGCCTGCTCCCCTGCCTCACCTCAACTGTGCCATGGGTTTGGAAGTTTTAACCAAGATCTCCAGATGATTCTCAGACATACTCAAAGAGAACTGATGCTTTAAAGTCTTGTATTTAATTCCTCCCACTCACTGTCAGAACGATTATGGGATAAAGTATGAAAAGCATCAAGCTTTATCTTAATTTCTTTATGGAGCAAGTTGATTGGAACTCTTCTCAGCTAGGACTTTTCTTTCTGTCACTCAGAAATGTCACTAAATCTAGTACAGACCTATAAAAAGCTAGCGCCCACTATCAGCTGACATATAGTTTCCCTCTTGTGTTTTACAGTGAATTGTTAGCAACCCCTGCCTCTCTTCTAAACAGACCTTATAAAAATCTGAGAACTTAAAAGCAGGCAGTAGATTTACCCATAACCCCACATCAAATTCGATATATGTCTTGGTTTAAAATTCTGAAAGTTTATCCTGCAGGTTCTAACAACTGCTTAATTAATGTAGAAGAAATATTTCATCAAGCTCTGTGTCACTGAGGCTAGAGCCTGAAATGTATTACCAATACACAAAGCTGAATTAAGCAGGTGGGAGAAGGCAATCTGATTTGGCTCCAGGGTGTCATAGAAAATTTCTAGCATGTATCTAAGTAGTCCATTTAGTTGAGTAGAGAGGGGTCTCACATTTTATGTAGTCAGTCTTTCTACCAAAGTGTATTTCCTTGTGAAGTTGAAAAACAAATTCCTGGAATCTGGTGGTTTTTTCTCTCTTAAACCTTATGCCTCCGCCTGACAAAATTAACAGGTAACCAGTCGATTATTTCTGAGTGAGTCCATTCTCCTTTAACGAAGCATCAGGTCACTGGGGTCAGAGCCTAGGACAGATCCCATAGCCATGGGGTGGTTTTATTTGCAAATTTTTACTAAACATCTTCTCCCAAACCACAGTGAGGTACTTCTGAAAACTGTAACAAGGAAAACAAATCTAGTGGCGATAAACTGAAGATTCCAGTCCTCCACCAACCCCTAAAAGGCTTTCCATCATGCCCATGCCCAGAAGAGAATCCACATTTTCTTATATTAGCATTTCCAATTCTCCTGCATATTCTTTCCTCAAGCCGGTAGCTCTGTGTTAAGGTCGTTTGTCTGAGATTCAAATATCAGAGCGCAAAATTTTCAGCCCATGGTCCTTTGATTCACCATTAAGTTTCATTTCAGCTGGCCTCAAAACACTAAAGCAAGGGGTAGGCACACCTCTGGTCATTCAAGACAATCAAAATCTCTAATCAGACAAATGAAATGCTTCCACAACTTTTCAAAACTTTAAAAACTTTTCAAAGTCAGAAACTGACTTATCTTGCAAGTCATAAGCATTTTACAAACTAATTCTGGAGTGGCTGTCTGCATAAATACAAATCTTACCCCTATTTTAAAATATTTATTCATTTATTTATTTTTGGCTGCACTGGATCTTCAGAGCTGCACACAGCTTTCTGTAGTTGCAGCTAATGGGGGATACTCTCTAGTTGTAGTGCTTGGGCTTCTCTTGTCTCAGAGCACAGGCTTAACCCTCAATTCGATAAAATGCTTAATAATTTGGTTAAAGAAAGAAAAATATTTCATCAAGCTCTGTGTCACTGAGGCTAGAGCCTGAAATGTATTACCAATACACAAAGCTGAATTAAGCAGGTGGGAGAAGGCAATCTGATTTGGCTCCAGGGTGTCATAGAAAATTTCTAGCATGTATCTAAGTAGTCCATTTAGTTGAGTAGAGAGGGGTCTCACATTTTATGTAGTCAGTCTTTCTACCAAAGTGTATTTCCTTGTGAAGTTGAAAAACAAATTCCTGGAATCTGGTGGTTTTTTCTCTCTTAAACCTTATGCCTCCGCCTGACAAAATTAACAGGTAACCAGTCGATTATTTCTGAGTGAGTCCATTCTCCTTTAACGAAGCATCAGGTCACTGGGGTCAGAGCCTAGGACAGATCCCATAGCCATGGGGTGGTTTTATTTGCAAATTTTTACTAAACATCTTCTCCCAAACCACAGTGAGGTACTTCTGAAAACTGTAACAAGGAAAACAAATCTAGTGGCGATAAACTGAAGATTCCAGTCCTCCCACCAACCCCTAAAAGGCTTTCCATCATGCCCATGCCCAGAAGAGAATCCACATTTTCTTATATTAGCATTTCCAATTCTCCTGCATATTCTTTCCTCAAGCCGGTAGCTCTGTGTTAAGGTCGTTTGTCTGAGATTCAAATATCAGAGCGCAAAATTTTCAGCCCATGGTCCTTTGATTCACCATTAAGTTTCATTTCAGCTGGCCTCAAAACACTAAAGCAAGGGGTAGGCACACCTCTGGTCATTCAAGACAATCAAAATCTCTAATCAGACAAATGAAATGCTTCCACAACTTTTCAAAACTTTAAAAACTTTTCAAAGTCAGAAACTGACTTATCTTGCAAGTCATAAGCATTTTACAAACTAATTCTGGAGTGGCTGTCTGCATAAATACAAATCTTACCCCTATTTTAAAATATTTATTCATTTATTTATTTTTGGCTGCACTGGATCTTCAGAGCTGCACACAGCTTTCTGTAGTTGCAGCTAATGGGGGATACTCTCTAGTTGTAGTGCTTGGGCTTCTCTTGTCTCAGAGCACAGGCTCTAGATGCACGGGCTTCAGGAGTTGTGGCGCATGGGCTTAGGTGCCCTGTGGCATGTGGGATCTTAGGTCTCTGACGAGGGATCGAAATGGTGTTCCCTGTGTTGCAAGGTGGATTCTTAACCACTGGACCACCAGGGAAACCCAGATATTACCCTCTTCTCTGCTACCTTGTGCCACACCTCTCCTCCCCACCCTTCAAAGGGTCCACAGCAAAAACAAGATGGAACTACGAGTGGACCAAGGTCTCAGGCAGCTTGGATGGGGTGAAGAGCGGTCACAGTCACCACTGTGGGCAGCCAGGACACAGCCACACCTGGGCCACGTAAACAGAGGTTCTACATATTCTTGACCCTCTTCTTCCCATCTACCCAATGCCATCAAACAACCTAAATAGCACTTAAAAGTTTGTCAGGGTGAATTCAATCAACTTTCTGGTAATACCACATTCTTACTGATTGATTTGAGTGCCTTTCCAGTTGCCTAACCTCCTAATTGACCAAATTTCTTCCCACGAAACAGGAGGGAGAGAAAACTACTAGGTGAGGGGCTGCATCAATGTTCTGTATGACACAAAACAAAGGAATGAGAATATAAAGTCTGTCAATGGCAGAGCAGGAATTAAGACCAGGCAGCTACTATCAGCTGTGTGACTTTAAGTACATTACTCACTCTCTCTTAAAACTTGGCTTACCCATGTACTAAGGGTGCATGTCCCTTTCATTTCAGCTGGCCTCAAAACACTAAAGCAAGGGGTAGGCACACCTCTGGTCATTCAAGACAATCAAAATCTCTAATCAGACAAATGAAATGCTTCCACAACTTTTCAAAACTTTAAAAACTTTTCAAAGTCAGAAACTGACTTATCTTGCAAGTCATAAGCATTTTACAAACTAATTCTGGAGTGGCTGTCTGCATAAATACAAATCTTACCCCTATTTTAAAATATTTATTCATTTATTTATTTTTGGCTGCACTGGATCTTCAGAGCTGCACACAGCTTTCTGTAGTTGCAGCTAATGGGGGATACTCTCTAGTTGTAGTGCTTGGGCTTCTCTTGTCTCAGAGCACAGGCTCTAGATGCACGGGCTTCAGGAGTTGTGGCGCATGGGCTTAGGTGCCCTGTGGCATGTGGGATCTTAGGTCTCTGACGAGGGATCGAAATGGTGTTCCCTGTGTTGCAAGGTGGATTCTTAACCACTGGACCACCAGGGAAACCCAGATATTACCCTCTTCTCTGCTACCTTGTGCCACACCTCTCCTCCCCACCCTTCAAAGGGTCCACAGCAAAAACAAGATGGAACTACGAGTGGACCAAGGTCTCAGGCAGCTTGGATGGGGTGAAGAGCGGTCACAGTCACCACTGTGGGCAGCCAGGACACAGCCACACCTGGGCCACGTAAACAGAGGTTCTACATATTCTTGACCCTCTTCTTCCCATCTACCCAATGCCATCAAACAACCTAAATAGCACTTAAAAGTTTGTCAGGGTGAATTCAATCAACTTTCTGGTAATACCACATTCTTACTGATTGATTTGAGTGCCTTTCCAGTTGCCTAACCTCCTAATTGACCAAATTTCTTCCCACGAAACAGGAGGGAGAGAAAACTACTAGGTGAGGGGCTGCATCAATGTTCTGTATGACACAAAACAAAGGAATGAGAATATAAAGTCTGTCAATGGCAGAGCAGGAATTAAGACCAGGCAGCTACTATCAGCTGTGTGACTTTAAGTACATTACTCACTCTCTCTTAAAACTTGGCTTACCCATGTACTAAGGGTGCATGTCCTCATAGAAGGAAAAATGTAATTCATACTTAATTCTGTGTGTACTTAAATCTTTGCATACTGCATATAAATATACCATTTAGTTAATTCAGTTAATTTTAGTTAATTCATTAGTTAATTGGTCAGTTAGTATTCTGAATGCTCTCTATTGTGCAGAAATATTTGGTGGATTATGATATAAACTGGGCACATTTTGTTTTTCCACTTAAAAAGATGCAGTCAGGTTGCCCCTTTTGAAGAATTGATTATCCAACACCTTTTCCAGAAACAAGGAGATTTATACACCAAGGAATGACTCAGTGTGGAAGGTACTTAGTACTGTCTTGGACACATGTCTTCCAGTAAATGGTAGCAATATGACCGATGCTTTTACCGATACTTTACTTTCAGGTTATTTGGTCCAAAGAGGAATTCATCTGACTCACCTCCCTGGGTCCTGGTGTCAGCCCTATACCACAGCTACCAGCCCACAGACTCTTCTCTAGGGCTGATTAGGGAACAGAAAATGGCCACTGTGGTTTGGGTGGTTGAGGTTAATCTTGACATTCAGAGCTAGTCTCATTGAGAAGCCTGCGCCTGTTTGCTGAGTTCTTGGCCCCTTGCAGTTGAGTTGGGGAGAACTTGGCCTCTTCCCGGCTGGTGAAGAATGTGATTAATGCTTTGCTTTACAGATGGATGACATGTTTCTTTCGGACTCAGATGGTATTTTCCAGATGTTACCCAGTGGGACACACAGCAGACATGGAATTAGATCCCCTGAAACTTCACCTCAGAGCACAGATTCCAAGATCTTAGAGTAGATTATCTTGCAGTGGGACAGCATCCCTGGGGCTCGAAATAGGTATCACTTAATGCCTTCACTCTGGAGCTGGTGCGGCGTCATGGGCTGCTTCTCGGATCCTCGGAGTGTTCCCAGAAGCTCTTCAACTGTTTTTGAAGAAAGACAGCTCTTGTCTTACTCAGAGAGCTTCTCTTCCACAGCCCCTGTGTCTCACCGTCCCAGCACCTTTCTCCAAACACCTCCCTCTGGTGCTTAAACTTCTCAATTAGACAAGCCATGCATCTGTCTGTGGGTTGTGAAAGAAAGCATTATGGAAGCAGTTTTTAGTAATTCTTTAACCAGCAACCTATTAACAGTAGGATGTGGTGACTCAGTCTCTGAAAGGAACTGGTATCAGTTCTCTTAGGTGGATAAGAGAGAAGCAGATGGTACCTGCCAGATGGCGCTAGTGGTAATGAAGCCACCTGCTAATGCAGGAGACATAAGAAAGGTGGGTTTGATCCCTGGATTGGGAAGACCCCCTGGAGAAGGAAATGGGCAGAGTATTTTTGTTTGGAAAATCCCATGGACAGAGGAGCCTGACAGGCTTCAGTCCAAAGAGTTGCAAAGAGTTGGACAAAGCTGAGTGACTGAGCATGCACATTCCATTTCCCTCTTAAATGTCAAACATGACTGCTGAGGATAGAACTGTGCAAAGCAGACAAAATCCAGCCTTAGGACTGAGGAAAGATGTGGAAGGTACTTAGTACTGTCTTGGACACATGTCTAAAACTCACTTTACCGATACTTTACTTTCAGGTTATTTGGTCCAAAGAGGAATTCATCTGACTCACCTCCTGGGTCCTGGTGTCAGCCCTATACCACAGCTACCAGCCCACAGACTCTTCTCTAGGGCTGATTAGGGAACAGAAAATGGCCACTGTGGTTTGGGTGGTTGAGGTTAATCTTGACATTCAGAGCTAGTCTCATTGAGAAGCCTGCGCCTGTTTGCTGAGTTCTTGGCCCCTTGCAGTTGAGTTGGGGAGAACTTGGCCTCTTCCCGGCTGGTGAAGAATGTGATTAATGCTTTGCTTTACAGATGGATGACATGTTTCTTTCGGACTCAGATGGTATTTTCCAGATGTTACCCAGTGGGACACACAGCAGACATGGAATTAGATCCCCTGAAACTTCACCTCAGAGCACAGATTCCAAGATCTTAGAGTAGATTATCTTGCAGTGGGACAGCATCCCTGGGGCTCGAAATAGGTATCACTTAATGCCTTCACTCTGGAGCTGGTGCGGCGTCATGGGCTGCTTCTCGGATCCTCGGAGTGTTCCCAGAAGCTCTTCAACTGTTTTTGAAGAAAGACAGCTCTTGTCTTACTCAGAGAGCTTCTCTTCCACAGCCCCTGTGTCTCACCGTCCCAGCACCTTTCTCCAAACACCTCCCTCTGGTGCTTAAACTTCTCAATTAGACAAGCCATGCATCTGTCTGTGGGTTGTGAAAGAAAGCATTATGGAAGCAGTTTTTAGTAATTCTTTAACCAGCAACCTATTAACAGTAGGATGTGGTGACTCAGTCTCTGAAAGGAACTGGTATCAGTTCTCTTAGGTGGATAAGAGAGAAGCAGATGGTACCTGCCAGATGGCGCTAGTGGTAATGAAGCCACCTGCTAATGCAGGAGACATAAGAAAGGTGGGTTTGATCCCTGGATTGGGAAGACCCCCTGGAGAAGGAAATGGGCAGAGTATTTTTGTTTGGAAAATCCCATGGACAGAGGAGCCTGACAGGCTTCAGTCCAAAGAGTTGCAAAGAGTTGGACAAAGCTGAGTGACTGAGCATGCACATTCCATTTCCCCCCCTCTTAAATGTCAAACATGATGCTAGAGACTGAGGATAGAACTGTGCGCAAAGCAGACAAAATCCAGCCTTATTGGGCCAGTTATCATCAAGAGGAAATAGAAAATTAAACAAGCAAAGAAAGCAATCTTAGAATCCTAGTTCTATGAAAAAATGGGAAAAAAGGTGACTGCTTGAGCTGCTGTTAGCTGTCTTTGGCTGTTAGGCACTTAATATGTGGCTCATCCCAACTGAGATACACTAATTAGTGTAAACCGCACAGCAGGTTTCAAAGATTTAGTGTGACAAAAAGAATGTCAAATAGCTCATTGATACCTTTTTAGAATTTTGATTATACACTGAAATGATCGTATCTTGCATATATGTGTATCTTGCAATAAAATACATTATTCACAATAATTTCACCTATTTCTTTTTACAGCTTAAAACGTGGCTACTTGGGACTTCCCTGGTGGTCCAGTGGTTAAGACTCTGCCCTCCAGTACAGGGGGAACTAAGATCCCACATGCCACAGGGCAGTGAAGCCCACGTGCCCCAAGTAGAGACACCCGTGCACCACAACTACAGAGCCTGCATGCTCTAGGGCCTGTCCATGCACCACAACTGGAGAAGCCCCTGTGTGCTGCAGTGAAGACCCAGCACAGCCAGAAAAAAAATGTGGCTACCAGAAAATTTAAACTAGAATATTTAGAATATTTCTATTGAATGGCGCTGTGCTGGAGAACACGGGGCAGAGGTGGGGACTTTCAACTTTGGACCGGGTATCTGGGAAGACATCCCTGACGAGGTGACCCTTGAAGCTGAGTCCCGAGAAATCAGATGGAAAAGAGCCTGGTGGAACCGACAGAAAGTCACAGAAACAGTGGTGGCGTGAGAGCGGTGGAGGGAAGATAGGATGAGGTTGGAAAGGCAGGGTGGGCAGAACCCAGACTGATGAAAAAGTGATAAGGACTTGATTCTCATTCTAAATACAATGGGACATCACTTTAAAAGCCAGTGTGGTTTTCAGGCAGTGAAGTGACAGGGTGGCGTGTTAGGAAAAGCAGCAATTTTTGCCCTCTTGAAAACCCTGGACAAACCCATTCAGTCCAAAGAGTTGCAAAGAGTTGGACAAAGCTGAGTGACTGAGCATGCACATTCCATTTCCCTCTTAAATGTCAAACATGATGCTAGAGACTGAGGATAGAACTGTGCGCAAAGCAGACAAAATCCAGCCTTATTGGGCCAGTTATCATCAAGAGGAAATAGAAAATTAAACAAGCAAAGAAAGCAATCTTAGAATCCTAGTTCTATGAAAAAATGGGAAAAAAGGTGACTGCTTGAGCTGCTGTTAGCTGTCTTTGGCTGTTAGGCACTTAATATGTGGCTCATCCCAACTGAGATACACTAATTAGTGTAAACCGCACAGCAGGTTTCAAAGATTTAGTGTGACAAAAAGAATGTCAAATAGCTCATTGATACCTTTTTAGAATTTTGATTATACACTGAAATGATCGTATCTTGCATATATGTGTATCTTGCAATAAAATACATTATTCACAATAATTTCACCTATTTCTTTTTACAGCTTAAAACGTGGCTACTTGGGACTTCCCTGGTGGTCCAGTGGTTAAGACTCTGCCCTCCAGTACAGGGGGAACTAAGATCCCACATGCCACAGGGCAGTGAAGCCCACGTGCCCCAAGTAGAGACACCCGTGCACCACAACTACAGAGCCTGCATGCTCTAGGGCCTGTCCATGCACCACAACTGGAGAAGCCCCTGTGTGCTGCAGTGAAGACCCAGCACAGCCAGAAAAAAAATGTGGCTACCAGAAAATTTAAACTAGAATATTTAGAATATTTCTATTGAATGGCGCTGTGCTGGAGAACACGGGGCAGAGGTGGGGACTTTCAACTTTGGACCGGGTATCTGGGAAGACATCCCTGACGAGGTGACCCTTGAAGCTGAGTCCCGAGAAATCAGATGGAAAAGAGCCTGGTGGAACCGACAGAAAGTCACAGAAACAGTGGTGGCGTGAGAGCGGTGGAGGGAAGATAGGATGAGGTTGGAAAGGCAGGGTGGGCAGAACCCAGACTGATGAAAAAGTGATAAGGACTTGATTCTCATTCTAAATACAATGGGACATCACTTTAAAAGCCAGTCAGTTGGTTTTAATCAAGGCAGTGAAGTGACAGCTTGTGTTATCACAGTTGAAGACAGAAAGATGGCATTTAGGGAATAAGGACTTCCTGGGAGAGCATCCTTGTTTAAAGTCCAACCCTGGCTCTCTTACTTGAATCAGGCTGTTGAGGCTGCCCACTTTTTCTTCCTATACATAAAATAATAAGCAATAGAGACTCCGTGTGGTTAGTGTTCCAAGACTTATTTGTCAGACTTTCTGTTCATTTTTATTTTATTTATTTTTTCACAGTGCTTTGAACCAGATGTCCTGTTACTAATAGCTGGAGGAAGTGTTGAGGATCAGCTCAGAGAGGAAGTGATCCAGAGAGTTTCTCTTCTTCTCCTCTATTACATCATTCATCAAGAAGAGATCTGTTCTTCTAAGCTCAACATGAGTAATAAGGAGTATACATTTTACCTGCACAGCCTTCTCAGCCTCAGGCAGGATGAAGACTCCTATTTCCTTTCACAGAATGAGACGGAAGATATCCTGGCTTTCACCAGGCAGTACTTTGACACTTCTAGAAACCAGGTAAGAAAGTCAGAGTTTCTAACTAGCTCTGCTGCTAAGATACAGTCTCCAAGCATGTTTTTTTTCTTTTTTTTGTCACTAATTTACTTGTAAGATGCTCAATAATGTCTAAGAGAGGCAAGTAGTTGTGGTTTCTACTGATGGGATGTTGTGACATAATTTAAAATTCTGAGTCTGAAGGGATACGTGTAAAGATTAATCAGTTGTCAGATGAGTTTTAAAAGGGGGGGGCCAGAAGCAAAATTTAAACTAGAATATTTAGAATATTTCTATTGAATGGCGCTGTGCTGGAGAACACGGGGCAGAGGTGGGGACTTTCAACTTTGGACCGGGTATCTGGGAAGACATCCTGACGAGGTGACCCTTGAAGCTGAGTCCCGAGAAATCAGATGGAAAAGAGCCTGGTGGAACCGACAGAAAGTCACAGAAACAGTGGTGGCGTGAGGCGGTGGAGGGAAGATAGGATGAGGTTGGAAAGGCAGGGTGGGCAGAACCCAGACTGATGAAAAAGTGATAAGGACTTGATTCTCATTCTAAATACAATGGGACATCACTTTAAAAGCCAGTCAGTTGGTTTTAATCAAGGCAGTGAAGTGACAGCTTGTGTTATCACAGTTGAAGACAGAAAGATGGCATTTAGGGAATAAGGACTTCCTGGGAGAGCATCCTTGTTTAAAGTCCAACCCTGGCTCTCTTACTTGAATCAGGCTGTTGAGGCTGCCCACTTTTTCTTCCTATACATAAAATAATAAGCAATAGAGACTCCGTGTGGTTAGTGTTCCAAGACTTATTTGTCAGACTTTCTGTTCATTTTATTATTATTATTTATTTTTTCACAGTGCTTTGAACCAGATGTCCTGTTACTAATAGCTGGAGGAAGTGTTGAGGATCAGCTCAGAGAGGAAGTGATCCAGAGAGTTTCTCTTCTTCTCCTCTATTACATCATTCATCAAGAAGAGATCTGTTCTTCTAAGCTCAACATGAGTAATAAGGAGTATACATTTTACCTGCACAGCCTTCTCAGCCTCAGGCAGGATGAAGACTCCTATTTCCTTTCACAGAATGAGACGGAAGATATCCTGGCTTTCACCAGGCAGTACTTTGACACTTCTAGAAACCAGGTAAGAAAGTCAGAGTTTCTAACTAGCTCTGCTGCTAAGATACAGTCTCCAAGCATGTTTTTTTTCTTTTTTTTGTCACTAATTTACTTGTAAGATGCTCAAAAATGTCTAAGAGAGGCAAGTAGTTGTGGTTTCTACTGATGGGATGTTGTGACATAATTTAAAATTCTGAGTCTGAAGGGATACGTGTAAAGATTAATCAGTTGTCAGATGAGTTTTAGCCAGAAGCTGGGTGGGTGGGTGTGCAGGCAGATGAGGTAACAGGGCAGCTCTGTTCTGAGTCCCCCTGAGCACTAAAGTGAATGTGATTCATGGTTTTTGATCCGTCTCCAAGGACTGAACTCTAGCAGCAAGAGTGGTGTGACCCGCCTTCCGGCCAGAGAAAGAGAAGGTGGTAAGAGCTGGCGAGAAATGAATTTATCATTAGTTACTTCTCAGAGGATGCAGCTTGCAAAAAGCATTATTCATGACAGCACAGACATTAGCACTTTTGTGGCTTTTGATTGGTGCTGCATAAGGTCCCGAGTCTTTTCTTCTCTCATGGCGCCTACTGTTAGGAAACAGGCATATTGTTGCCTCATTACTATTTCTAGTAAAAGCTGAGCTTTCAGTCACCTTTTTGCTTTCTGCTTTGCAGTGGAAAGTTTGAGCTGATAACATTCTCTGAATATGAACTCTCTTAAGCCATATTTTCTTAAAAGAATGAACTGAGGAACCACCAGCACATTTTGAAGACTATGACAGATTTTTCTTTTTTTCCTCTTGAATTATTCACTGACATATGTCTAGTCCATTTGGGCTGATATAACATAAGGGCCATAAACTGGGTGGCTTACAAACAACAGAAATTTATTCTCACACTTCTGGAGGCTGGGAAGTCCAAGATCGAGGAGCTGGGTAGACTTGGTGTCTGGTGAGAGGCTGGTTTTTGGTTTGTAGAAAGTCATCTTTTCCTTGTGTCTCTCATGGTGAGAGGAGCAAGGGAGGTCTGTAGGGTGTCATTTAAGGGCACTAATTCTATTCATGAGAGCTCCACCCTTATGACCTAATCATTTGTCAAAAACTTCACCTCCTAATACTACCATTACTTTGGAGGCTAAGATTTCAACATGTAAATTCTCGGGGAGGAAATGCAAGCATTCACTGAGTAGCAACATATATCGATGAATTTGATTGTTAAACTGAGTTCTGGTTTCTAGGAAATTCAAAGGTAATCTGTGCACTCATGCTGTGCAACTTAATGCCAGAAAACATACCCTCCAATTTGCTGTAAATAGGTTTAATTTCTCTTATATTTGGTAGAACAAATGGAAAAACTGTTTATTAAGAACTTGTGGATGTCATTTCAGTAACTCAGATCACATGGATCTCAAAACTTAGGCTATATATTTTTTGTCTCTATGTCCAATTGAGAAAATGTGGCTCTTTTATAGAATTCAGTTTTTTGCTTAAATGAGGAGGTGTCCCTATGGAGAATTTCTTCAGTGCAACATCTATATAATACAAGATTGGTTCAAGTTAGCCACTGGGATTTTAGTCATCCTGTGTGTTGCTGTCTTTTGATATATATTAAATGCAAACAGAAAGCCAGCATTTAAAGGCATATCTGGAGTATATATATTTAATGCAGATTTCTGACTATGCAACACATACTGCAAATACCTAGGTTTCTGAGTGTGTGTGAGATTAAACATTCCTAGAAGAGAATACACTGCTTCAATATGATATGTAGATGTACTTTATTCTTGTATTGAATCCAAAAGAATTGAGCTACTGGTGAGGCATTACCTTACACTGAGCCTCGGAACCACTGTCTCCCAGAGGAAATCATTGTCTTCAGTCTTGTGGCCTGTGCACTTGGACTTGGCTTCCTCTAGGATGTCAGTCGGTCCAGACTTTGGCAGGAGGCCTCTTGGCACCTCACCACATGCTGCTGCTCTTTGACTTGAAGATGTAAGGTCACAGAAGGTTCTGGCATTCCAGGCTCAACATGATTCACAGGTCTTGGTTTGCATAGCACTCAGTCTCAGGAGCTGGGTAGACTTGGTGTCTGGTGAGAGGCTGGTTTTGGTTTGTAGAAAGTCATCTTTCCTTGTGTCTCTCATGGTGAGAGGAGCAAGGGAGGTCTGTAGGGTGTCATTTAAGGGCACTAATTCTATTCATGAGAGCTCCACCCTTATGACCTAATCATTTGTCAAAAACTTCACCTCCTAATACTACCATTACTTTGGAGGCTAAGATTTCAACATGTAAATTCTCGGGGAGGAAATGCAAGCATTCACTGAGTAGCAACATATATCGATGAATTTGATTGTTAAACTGAGTTCTGGTTTCTAGGAAATTCAAAGGTAATCTGTGCACTCATGCTGTGCAACTTAATGCCAGAAAACATACCCTCCAATTTGCTGTAAATAGGTTTAATTTCTCTTATATTTGGTAGAACAAATGGAAAAACTGTTTATTAAGAACTTGTGGATGTCATTTCAGTAACTCAGATCACATGGATCTCAAAACTTAGGCTATATATTTTTTGTCTCTATGTCCAATTGAGAAAATGTGGCTCTTTTATAGAATTCAGTTTTTTGCTTAAATGAGGAGGTGTCCCTATGGAGAATTTCTTCAGTGCAACATCTATATAATACAAGATTGGTTCAAGTTAGCCACTGGGATTTTAGTCATCCTGTGTGTTGCTGTCTTTTGATATATATTAAATGCAAACAGAAAGCCAGCATTTAAAGGCATATCTGGAGTATATATATTTAATGCAGATTTCTGACTATGCAACACATACTGCAAATACCTAGGTTTCTGAGTGTGTGTGAGATTAAACATTCCTAGAAGAGAATACACTGCTTCAATATGATATGTAGATGTACTTTATTCTTGTATTGAATCCAAAAGAATTGAGCTACTGGTGAGGCATTACCTTACACTGAGCCTCGGAACCACTGTCTCCCAGAGGAAATCATTGTCTTCAGTCTTGTGGCCTGTGCACTTGGACTTGGCTTCCTCTAGGATGTCAGTCGGTCCAGACTTTGGCAGGAGGCCTCTTGGCACCTCACCACATGCTGCTGCTCTTTGACTTGAAGATGTAAGGTCACAGAAGGTTCTGGCATTCCAGGCTCAACATGATTCACAGGTCTTGGTTTGCATAGCACTCAGTCTCCATAGGTCACACCACTCACACCAGCTCCACGTGGGCCTTAACCAGCTCATTAAGAGAAACAACCTTACTCTATCATAGCTTGGTCTAGCCATCTTCCCTGATGGTCCAGAGTCTATACACCCCCTCTGTTCCTTCCTACTCAGTTTTACCTTCCTGACTCAGTCTCTGAATGCACCCACGGCTCTCCATTCTTTCCACTCTTGCTGTTTCCATGGTGAACGTACCTGGTCCTTCTAGCCCTGCCTCTTGTATGGAGGACGGGTATTGTGAGCATATCCTAAGGACTCCGGAGATGGAAACAATGTTTATAATCCTCCCTTGTCCTCAGTAGCACTTTGAAACAATCACTCTTTGACAGCCTCCATGAAAAACCCACCTCATCGCTATGCAGTTCACACTCTGCTATTTTAACTTGTTATTGTTGTCCACAAATGGTTACCTCTCCAAATTTGTTTAAAGTTTGGTAACTGCCTTTCAGTCTTCCATGCTGCTCCTCACCATAGCTATGAATAGGCTCTTGACAAGCTCACCAATTACAGACTTAAAAAGATAGATGTCAAATGTACTTTCATAAACCAGCAGTCCCTGTTCTTTTTGGCACCAGGAACTGTCCATGGAAGACAATTTTTCCATGCTGTGTGGCCTGGTTCGTAACAGACCACCTACTTATCCCAGTCCATGGCCTGGGCTTTGGAGACCCCTTCCTAAACCATAATGGAAAAGAAAATGAGAGGAGTATATATATGTATAACTGAGTCACTTTGCTGTACAGTAGAAGCTAAACACAACACTGTAAATCAACTATACCTCAGTAAATAAATCCAGTCAGCACTTTTCACCCCTTGTGGTATGTCCCAAGGCAGCATTGACATAGTAACCTCCCCTGAGTTCTCATTTGATGAACACATGTCCTCCTGCTTATACTCCTGCACATGATAATTTCTTAGCCACCTATGTCCTGCTCTGTGCTCTTCCTTTTGTCAAGTCCTATCTCCACAAAGCTCTCTTTTGATCACTGATTTCTTTCTTTCTTTCTTTTTATCTGCATCGTGTGGCATGTAGGATCTTAGTTCCCTGACTAGGGATTGAAACTGTGCTCCATGCACAGGAAGGCAGAGTCTTAACTATTGGACCGCTGGGGAAGTCCTGTCACTCATTGATTTCTGTCATCCCATGATTGATGTTTTTCCCCTATTTCCATCACACTCATCTCCTGGTTTCTTCTCACTTATTCCTTTGGAGGATGAACCTGACCTGCCATCCCTTAAGTCATGGTATCCTCCATGGCCCCAACTTTGATTTTCACTCACCTCACTATATTTTTGTTCTTTGAGATGCTCTCACCATGCCAGGCACTCCTGAATACGGATGACCTTCAATTCTGCTGCATGCCAGCCCAGATTTCTCTTTTGAGCCATTGACATACACACACACACACACACACACACATGTCTTTCAAAATTCTCCATTGGGTATTTCCTTGGTCCTTGAAACTCAATAATTCCAATGGAAAGTCATTATTTCTATTCCTGAACCTGTCCTTTGTTTGATGTTGCTTATGTAGCTTTTTATGCTTTTTATGTAGCTCTTGAAATAATCTCTACTTTGGCTTATATGACACTGCACATTCGTGGTTTTTCTTCTCTCTGAACCCCATTTTCAACTATACAGGCATATCTTTCTTTCTCTGTGTAGATATTTTTATTCTTTATGCTGTATACTCCATGCTGTGTGGCCTGGTTCGTAACAGACCACCTACTTATCCCAGTCCATGGCCTGGGCTTTGGAGACCCCTTCCTAAACCATAATGGAAAAGAAAATGAGAGGAGTATATATATGTATAACTGAGTCACTTTGCTGTACAGTAGAAGCTAAACACAACACTGTAAATCAACTATACCTCAGTAAATAAATCCAGTCAGCACTTTTCACCCCTTGTGGTATGTCCCAAGGCAGCATTGACATAGTAACCTCCCCTGAGTTCTCATTTGATGAACACATGTCCTCCTGCTTATACTCCTGCACATGATAATTTCTTAGCCACCTATGTCCTGCTCTGTGCTCTTCCTTTTGTCAAGTCCTATCTCCACAAAGCTCTCTTTTGATCACTGATTTCTTTCTTTCTTTCTTTTTATCTGCATCGTGTGGCATGTAGGATCTTAGTTCCCTGACTAGGGATTGAAACTGTGCTCCATGCACAGGAAGGCAGAGTCTTAACTATTGGACCGCTGGGGAAGTCCTGTCACTCATTGATTTCTGTCATCCCATGATTGATGTTTTTCCCCTATTTCCATCACACTCATCTCCTGGTTTCTTCTCACTTATTCCTTTGGAGGATGAACCTGACCTGCCATCCCTTAAGTCATGGTATCCTCCATGGCCCCAACTTTGATTTTCACTCACCTCACTATATTTTTGTTCTTTGAGATGCTCTCACCATGCCAGGCACTCCTGAATACGGATGACCTTCAATTCTGCTGCATGCCAGCCCAGATTTCTCTTTTGAGCCATTGACATACACACACACACACACACACACACATGTCTTTCAAAATTCTCCATTGGGTATTTCCTTGGTCCTTGAAACTCAATAATTCCAATGGAAAGTCATTATTTCTATTCCTGAACCTGTCCTTTGTTTGATGTTGCTTATGTAGCTTTTTATGCTTTTTATGTAGCTCTTGAAATAATCTCTACTTTGGCTTATATGACACTGCACATTCGTGGTTTTTCTTCTCTCTGAACCCCATTTTCAACTATACAGGCATATCTTTCTTTCTCTGTGTAGATATTTTTATTCTTTATGCTGTATACTGATCTTCATGATTTATTTTATAGTTTGAAGTTTTATCCTCTTATTTACCTTCATCTAATTCACCTAACCTCCCACTCATCTCCTAGGGCAACCACCAGTTTGCTCTCTGTAAGTTTTTCTCTATTTGTTTTTTAGATTTCACATACAAAGGAGATAACATAGTGTTTTTCTTTCACCTCTTAATTTATTTCACTTAGATTAATACCATTTTGTTGCAAATGGCAAGATTTCATTCTCTTTTATGGCTGAATTATATTCCTTTGTACATATATGCACACGTACATGCTCAGTTGTGTCTAACTCTTTGTGACTCCATGGACTGCAACCTGTCAGGCTCCTCTGTCCTTAGAATTCTCCAGGCAAGAATACTAGAGTGGGTTGCCATCTCCTCCTCCAGGGGATCCTCCTGACCTAGGGATCAAACCCATGTCTCTTGAGTCTTCTGTGGCAGGTTCTTGACCTGCTGAGCCATCAGTTACATACATATATACCATGTCTTCTTTATCCATTCATCAATCAGTGGACATTTAGATTGCTTCCATATCTTGGCTATAGTGCTGTAGCCATTAGGAAAGCTGAATGAAAGTTCCTCAAAAAATTACAGACAGAACTACCAAATGATCTAGCAGTTCTCTTACTGAGTATTTACCCTGGAGAAAAAATCTACCAATTCAAAAGCAGCCCTGTGCCCATTGTGTGTAGATTTTAAGCATAAGTGCTCTTTCAGGCGTGGTTTTAGCTCCCTCATTCCCTATGCTTCCTCCTGAGTAGCATGTCTATACTTAAAGATGGCTCACAAGAGTGTGTCTCCATCCCAAACCCTCTCGTGGACTTTAAACCCACGTAGGCCCCCTTAAGGATATGGTAGGGCTTCCCTGGTGGTCCAGTAGCTAAGACCCCCTGTCCATTTCCTTGGTCCTTGAAACTCAATAATTCCAATGGAAAGTCATTATTTCTATTCCTGAACCTGTCCTTTGTTTGATGTTGCTTATGTAGCTTTTTATGCTTTTTATGTAGCTCTTGAAATAATCTCTACTTTGGCTTATATGACACTGCACATTCGTGGTTTTTCTTCTCTCTGAACCCCATTTTCAACTATACAGGCATATCTTTCTTTCTCTGTGTAGATATTTTTATTCTTTATGCTGTATACTGATCTTCATGATTTATTTTATAGTTTGAAGTTTTATCCTCTTATTTACCTTCATCTAATTCACCTAACCTCCCACTCATCTCCTAGGGCAACCACCAGTTTGCTCTCTGTAAGTTTTTCTCTATTTGTTTTTTAGATTTCACATACAAAGGAGATAACATAGTGTTTTTCTTTCACCTCTTAATTTATTTCACTTAGATTAATACCATTTTGTTGCAAATGGCAAGATTTCATTCTCTTTTATGGCTGAATTATATTCCTTTGTACATATATGCACACGTACATGCTCAGTTGTGTCTAACTCTTTGTGACTCCATGGACTGCAACCTGTCAGGCTCCTCTGTCCTTAGAATTCTCCAGGCAAGAATACTAGAGTGGGTTGCCATCTCCTCCTCCAGGGGATCCTCCTGACCTAGGGATCAAACCCATGTCTCTTGAGTCTTCTGTGGCAGGTTCTTGACCTGCTGAGCCATCAGTTACATACATATATACCATGTCTTCTTTATCCATTCATCAATCAGTGGACATTTAGATTGCTTCCATATCTTGGCTATAGTGCTGTAGCCATTAGGAAAGCTGAATGAAAGTTCCTCAAAAAATTACAGACAGAACTACCAAATGATCTAGCAGTTCTCTTACTGAGTATTTACCCTGGAGAAAAAATCTACCAATTCAAAAGCAGCCCTGTGCCCATTGTGTGTAGATTTTAAGCATAAGTGCTCTTTCAGGCGTGGTTTTAGCTCCCTCATTCCCTATGCTTCCTCCTGAGTAGCATGTCTATACTTAAAGATGGCTCACAAGAGTGTGTCTCCATCCCAAACCCTCTCGTGGACTTTAAACCCACGTAGGCTATTCAACATCTTCTCTTTAAGGATATGGTAGGGTCTTCCCTGGTGGTCCAGTAGCTAAGACTCCATGTTCCCAGTGCAGGGGGCCTGGGTTCATTCCCTGGTCAGGGAACTAGATCCCACATGCCTTTAGTAAGACCCAGAGACCCAGCACCACCACATGAATAAATGTTTAAGGATATGGTGGCACCTCACCCTTAAAAGACCCAAAATTAAGGTCATAAATCAGCCCAGCAAGACTCAGTCTTTACATATCACTTCATAGGTCAGCAGGTAGCATCATTATCCAGTTAAATTCCTAGCTAGAAATTTTATTTTCTAAATTTATTCCCCATTTATATTTACTATATCTCGAAGGCCGACTTCTATTTCCTCCTAAAGAAATCCCTAACCTGATGACTTTCCTCTAGTTATCATCACTGATGTCTTGTGCCTGGACTTGTACCTGGACTACTGTCATAGGCTTCCAACTCTGCTTCTAGGAATCACTGACCCCTTTCCAGGCTATTTGTTCTCTACCATGCAGCCAGAGTGAATTTGTCAAAACACATATCCAGTCCTGTAACTCCCATTCCCATTCCATGCATAAGGACAAATTCCGTTATATGCTAATAGACCTTCAGCCTTCATCATTCTCCCCTCATTTCACCTGCTCCAAAGATGGCCCACCTTCCAACCCTTCATATCTTCCATCCTTCTCTTGTGACAGAAGCTTTGCAAACCTTGCTGATATCTTTCCATTTCCTTCACATATCTTCTTTATCCATTCATCAATCAGTGGACATTTAGATTGCTTCCATATCTTGGCTATAGTGCTGTAGCCATTAGGAAAGCTGAATGAAAGTTCCTCAAAAAATTACAGACAGAACTACCAAATGATCTAGCAGTTCTCTTACTGAGTATTTACCCTGGAGAAAAAATCTACCAATTCAAAAGCAGCCCTGTGCCCATTGTGTGTAGATTTTAAGCATAAGTGCTCTTTCAGGCGTGGTTTTAGCTCCCTCATTCCCTATGCTTCCTCCTGAGTAGCATGTCTATACTTAAAGATGGCTCACAAGAGTGTGTCTCCATCCCAAACCCTCTCGTGGACTTTAAACCCACGTAGGCTATTCAACATCTTCTCTTTAAGGATATGGTAGGGTCTTCCCTGGTGGTCCAGTAGCTAAGACTCCATGTTCCCAGTGCAGGGGGCCTGGGTTCATTCCCTGGTCAGGGAACTAGATCCCACATGCCTTTAGTAAGACCCAGAGACCCAGCACCACCACATGAATAAATGTTTAAGGATATGGTGGCACCTCACCCTTAAAAGACCCAAAATTAAGGTCATAAATCAGCCCAGCAAGACTCAGTCTTTACATATCACTTCATAGGTCAGCAGGTAGCATCATTATCCAGTTAAATTCCTAGCTAGAAATTTTATTTTCTAAATTTATTCCCCATTTATATTTACTATATCTCGAAGGCCGACTTCTATTTCCTCCTAAAGAAATCCCTAACCTGATGACTTTCCTCTAGTTATCATCACTGATGTCTTGTGCCTGGACTTGTACCTGGACTACTGTCATAGGCTTCCAACTCTGCTTCTAGGAATCACTGACCCCTTTCCAGGCTATTTGTTCTCTACCATGCAGCCAGAGTGAATTTGTCAAAACACATATCCAGTCCTGTAACTCCCATTCCCATTCCATGCATAAGGACAAATTCCGTTATATGCTAATAGACCTTCAGCCTTCATCATTCTCCCCTCATTTCACCTGCTCCAAAGATGGCCCACCTTCCAACCCTTCATATCTTCCATCCTTCTCTTGTGACAGAAGCTTTGCAAATGCTGTTCTCCTGCCTGGACTATTCCTTTCTCCCACTCCTTCACATATTCGCATGTTTGTGTGTGTGTGAGAGAGTCTCAAGGAAGCCTTCTTGGATCTGCCTGACTGGATCTAATCGTTGTCTGTTTTCACATCATTGTATCATGTACCTCTCCTTCAAAGCCACTGCCAAAGTTATTAACTCATGTTTGATTACATTATTATTTTATTAGCAAAAACTAAACCTTAAGCTCCAGGCAGCACATGCTTTTGGTTTTGGTCACCATTGTATTCCCAGTACCTAGGGAAGTACCAGGTATATATTAAATATTTGGGGAGAATTCGGGAATTAGTGGGCAGCATTACCCACTACCCACTTTACCCAGCTGGAGTTGTTAAACTCCAAAACCTGTGTTATTTTCGACTCTGCACTTCTTCATATGTTCTTCCAAGAGCTTCAGTCTAACTTCTTAATATTCCTCAAATGCATCTGTTCGTTTCCATCTCTAGTGCTACCATTGATGCTGAAAACTTGGTGTCTGTGCACTGGTACCAAAACAAATCTCAGAAAGAGTTTTGGGTGAAGTAGAAAAGAGTAACTTGCCAGACAAAGGGGAACACAGCAGGCCTCTACCTTGGAAAAACCATGTGTCCCAACCTAGGGGGATTTGGTGAGAAGATTTGTAGCAACCATTTAAGGGTGGGTTTGCTGATAAGATTAAGGGCGTATGCAGGAGCTGCACTCCTTCAAGTTGGCCACAAGTGGTCTCCAGTTTCTTGAGGCTTCTGTCAGGAATGAGGATTGCTTTATCTTCCATTTACTGGGGGATTTAGCTCCATAAAGATCTCAAAATATATGGTCCTGTGTGTCCCTTGAGAGGAAACCAAGACCCTGCCCCTAGGCTGCACTACTGTTTCTTGGTTTGTCTTCCCATTCCCTCCCTTTCCTGATTAACAGCTGTTTAAATCTGCCCTTTGGAACTCAGGGAAGGTCATGGAGGCTGGATAAAAAGACTTCTATATCTGCCCCCACCTCGGTCCTGCTTGACTTCAGCATCTTAGGTCACAAAATATCTTAATCAATAACTTCTTTTTTTTTTTTTAGGAGTTTTTTCTTTTTAATTTTGGCCTCTTTTATTGGTTTATTTATTTATTTATTTTCATCCACCTTTGTTCTTTGGCCTATGTGGGCCTCCCATCACAGTGGCCTCTCCCATTGCAGAGCACCGGCTCTGGGCACATGTGCTGCAAAGTACTGGCTCACAATTAGACACACAGGTCCAGCTACTCCACGGCACATGGGATCTTCCTAGACCAGGGATCAAACTGGTGCCCCTTGTATTACAAGGTAGACTCTTTACCCACTGGATGGACCACCAGGGAAGCCCCTTAATCAATAGCTTCTTGCCTTCAACTTCTACACCTGTCAAACCATTTCCTATTTTGTCACTTGAGTGGTATTTCTGTTACCTACCTTATCATGTGCTTCTCTTGTTTGTATCATTTAGGGGGTCCTGTGGGGATATTTCTATAACATACCTGCCCACATTCCCACAGACCATTCAGTCCTCTCTTAAATAAAGAATGATTGTCTTCTGGAGAAATCCTAGAAATGTTCTTTTTTAAAAAAATAACTATTTTTGACTGCACTGGGTCTTTGTTGCATGACGTGGGGCCTTTCATTGTGGCACACAGAGCTGCTCCACAGCACGTGGAATCCTAGTTCCCTGACCAGGGATCAAACCCAAGCCCCCTGCATTGCAAGGTGAATTCTTAACCACTGGACCACTAGGGAAGTCCTAGGGTCTTTGTTGCATTGCACACACGGGTTTCTCCATTGTGGTGGCTTCTCTTGTTGCAGGGTATAGGCTGCAGGGCCCGAGGGCTTAATAGCTGTGGTACACGTGCTTAGTTGCCCCATGGCAGGTGGAATCTTCCCAGACCAGGGGTCAAACCCATGTCTCTTGCATTGGCAGGTGGATTCTTAACCACTGGACCTACTAGGGAAGTCCCTAGAGATGTTCTTATCAGTATAACTTCAAAAGTTAAAATTTCCTTTTTACTTTGTGTCTGATTTCAGTGTATGGAAACCAAAGTGCTGCAGAAGAAATCTGGAATCCTGAGCAGTGACGGTGCCGATGAAAACACTCTTCCTCAGTTGGCAGCGACAATCATCGCTTTGTCCCTCCAAGGTGTTTGTCTGGGACAGAGTGACTTGCCTTCCCCAGACTATTTTACGGAATACATTTTCAGTGCCTTGAACAGAACAAATACTCTCCACCTATCGGGTAAGGATGCTTTTCATGAATTTCACTTCCACATCACACCTTCTAAATGTAAACTGTGCCAAAAACAAAAGCGGAAGCATCGTGATAACTGAGTTTGTCCAGATATGGACACTTTTTTTATCTCACTCTTTTTATCTCAGCTTGTAGTGAGACAGCCCAGGGGACCTTGTCAGGGGAAATGTGCTATGAGATCTATGGGGTGATAAGGCAAAAATATGCACTCAGCTCCCTTGAGCAGGGGTAATGAAATTGTGGGTGGAGAGCTGAGGGGAGAGACTTTTACTACTGCTACTAGTACTAACTGGGACTTCCCAAGCTTGGTGGAAAAGAAGCTCCTGCCAATGCAGAAGATGTAGGTTCAATTCCTGGGTCCGGAACATCCCCTGGAGGAGGAAATGGCAACCCACTCCAGTATTCTTACCTGGGAAATCCAATGGGCGGAGGATACAGTCCATTGGGTTGCAAAGAGTCTGATAGTACCTAGCAAATGAGGGTGCACTAGTACTACTTTTCCTTTTTAGTACAAAGTGCTGGGCCAGAGGTGACAAAGTTTTCTCTAAACAAGGGGTCCCCAGCCTCTAGGATCTAATGCCTAATGATCTGAGGTGGAGCTAATGTATTAATAGTAGAAATAAAATTCACAGTAAACGTAATGCACTTGAATCATTTTGAACCCCGCCCTACTGCCTGGTCTCTGGAAAAATTGTCTTCCACAAAACTGGTCCCTGGTGCCAAAAAAGATTGGAGACTGCTAGTGTAGAAGGATGAAATGGTATTCCAAATGGTGCAGTGTGGTAGCAGTTTGCTTACAACCATAAAAGTAAGTAATTTCATGTTAAATAGAAGCCCTGTAAAATAGGCAACCTGGCTGCATTCGTGACTGTCAGCATTTTAGGGATCTGAGATAAAATAGGACATCAGGAATGAAACCAGAAGTTTTTTTGGCTGATTTCAGTGTATGGAAACCAAAGTGCTGCAGAAGAAATCTGGAATCCTGAGCAGTGACGGTGCCGATGAAAACACTCTTCCTCAGTTGGCAGCGACAATCATCGCTTTGTCCCTCCAAGGTGTTTGTCTGGGACAGAGTGACTTGCCTTCCCCAGACTATTTTACGGAATACATTTTCAGTGCCTTGAACAGAACAAATACTCTCCACCTATCGGGTAAGGATGCTTTTCATGAATTTCACTTCCACATCACACCTTCTAAATGTAAACTGTGCCAAAAACAAAAGCGGAAGCATCGTGATAACTGAGTTTGTCCAGATATGGACACTTTTTTTATCTCACTCTTTTTATCTCAGCTTGTAGTGAGACAGCCCAGGGGACCTTGTCAGGGGAAATGTGCTATGAGATCTATGGG
The DNA here is from genome assembly GCA_022376925.1 of Tragulus kanchil. Classification (NCBI taxonomy): domain Eukaryota; kingdom Metazoa; phylum Chordata; class Mammalia; order Artiodactyla; family Tragulidae; genus Tragulus; species Tragulus kanchil. The sequence goes on along the minus strand of JAIOJX010000031.1, from coordinate 90,017,911 downwards.
GTGATAAGGCAAAAATATGCACTCAGCTCCCTTGAGCAGGGGTAATGAAATTGTGGGTGGAGAGCTGAGGGGAGAGACTTTTACTACTGCTACTAGTACTAACTGGGACTTCCCAAGCTTGGGGGAAAAAGAAGCTCCTGCCAATGCAGAAGATGTAGGTTCAATTCCTGGGTCCGGAACATCCCCTGGAGGAGGAAATGGCAACCCACTCCAGTATTCTTACCTGGGAAATCCAATGGGCGGAGGATACAGTCCATTGGGTTGCAAAGAGTCTGATAGTACCTAGCAAATGAGGGTGCACTAGTACTACTTTTCCTTTTTAGTACAAAGTGCTGGGCCAGAGGTGACAAAGTTTTCTCTAAACAAGGGGTCCCCAGCCTCTAGGATCTAATGCCTAATGATCTGAGGTGGAGCTAATGTATTAATAGTAGAAATAAAATTCACAGTAAACGTAATGCACTTGAATCATTTTGAACCCCGCCCTACTGCCTGGTCTCTGGAAAAATTGTCTTCCACAAAACTGGTCCCTGGTGCCAAAAAAGATTGGAGACTGCTAGTGTAGAAGGATGAAATGGTATTCCAAATGGTGCAGTGTGGTAGCAGTTTGCTTACAACCATAAAAGTAAGTAATTTCATGTTAAATAGAAGCCCTGTAAAATAGGCAACCTGGCTGCATTCGTGACTGTCAGCATTTTAGGGATCTGAGATAAAATAGGACATCAGGAATGAAACCAGAATGTGTGTTTCACACATTTCTTTGTGTTTGACAAGACATTAAGAGTGAAGTGACTTATCTTTTTCATCAGCATTAGAACACCCTGCTTTCTGCTCACACCAAGGGGGCTTGGTGTGTCACTTCATAGCTGGGGCTTTTGCCAACATATTTCCTCTTGGGAAGTCACAACACAGAAGAGAAATACAAATTTTCCAAGACGCCAGCAGCACACTCATGATCTAGATAAATCTCCCAGTTCTGAAAGGGATCAAGAGCTAAGAGTCCTCCAAATCTGTGCGGAACTTTCCCTGACTTGTTTGTATAACCAGTTGAATAACAGATGTGTTTTTCTGCAATTCATTTTATTTGCTTTAAGCCAGAAGTCCCCAACCTTTTTGGCATCAAGGACTGTTTCGTGGAAGAGAATTTTTCCGCAGACCAGGGGAGGGGATGGTTTAAAAATGATTCAAGGGCATTGCATTTATTGTGCATTTTATTTCTATTAATTGTTACATTAGCTCTACCTCAGGCATTAGGTCCTAGAGGTTGGGGACTCCTGCTTCGACTTGTAGGTACAGAGAGGAAAGGAGAGGGTGGGACAAGTGGAGAGAGCAGCATGGAAATGTACATATTACCATATGTTAAATAGATAGCCAGTGGGAGTTTACTGTGTGACTGACTCAGGGAGCTCAAACCGGTGCTCTGTGACAACCTGGAAGGTGGGACTGGGTGGGAAGCGGGAGGGAGGTTCACGACAGAGAGGATGTATGTACACCTATGGCTGATTCATGCTGATATTTGGCAGAAACCAACATAATATTGTAAAGCAATTATCCTTCATTTAAAAATAAACTAAAAAAAAGAACCTGGTGGTCCAGTGGGTAAGGACACCGCCTTGCAGTGCAAGGGGCGCTGGTTCAATCCCTGGCCTGGGAAGATCCCATGTGCTGCAGAGCAGCTGGACCCATGTGTCCAATTACTGAGCTGGAGCTCTGGAGCGCATGCGCCTGGAGCCGGTGCTCTGCAGTGGGAGAGGCCACTGTGATGGGAGGCCCACACAGGCCAAAGAACAAAGACAGAAATAAATGAAAGACCAATAGAAGTGGCCTATAAAAATATATACATAATTAAAAGAAATGAAAAAGATATTAAGATGGAAGTTGAAGTACAATTCAATCATGTTACTCAGCTGTCCTCAGTAGGACATAGGTCAGGGGAAAGCATGCTGGGCTGAGAATGATTTTGATGTGGAAAACAGGAATTGTGAAATCCAGATTTCAGACGGTTGAGTTTTAGCAGGACAATCTCCATCTCAACCAAAGGAATGCAATTACTCCACTTTTCAAGTAAAAATGTATGCTACTTGAAGGCTCAATCACTGGAGTACAGCATACAGTTAGAGGCAGACTGTTCTATAAGATCAAGGCAAGTTGTCTACATAAGAACCGTTGTGGACCCTGGATAAAAAAATCCCACATAATGTTGTGGGAGGTGTTCAGTGCAGTGGCTCAGTCATGTCTGACTCTTTGCAGCCCCATGGACTACAGCACGCCAGGCATCCCTGTCCTTCACCATCTCCCGGAGCTCACTCAGACTCATGTCCAGTGACTCAGTGATGCCATCCAGCCATCTCATCACCGAGTCAGTGATGTTCAGAGGTGTTCAGTATCGCCCATTTGGGCACAAAGCAGCCACACTTGCATTTGAGAACTCAAAATTCCCTCCCATCTCAGTACAATTACATGCTTATCCCAGAGGCCCTGGGGCATTTTATTTTTTTACAGCTGCCTCTGACCGAGGGTCCCACTGACAACTGATGGTATTTTGGAGTGGAAGGGAAAGGGTATGCAATTTTCAAGTGTTTTTTAAAAATGTTTTTATTATAGAGATTGTCAAATATGAAAGTAGAAACAAAATAGTGAACTCGCATGTACACAGTCTATACCTCAACAATCAATAGCAATTTGGATAATCTTATTATATACGTGCCTCTATTCTCTCCCATTACTTCATATTTTAGAAGCAAATCATCAATCTGTACATATTTCTGTATGAATCTCTGAAAGAGGAGGCTTTAAAAAAAGCATCTGTTACCAATATTACAATGAAACAATGTTACCAATATTGTTACCAACATTACAATAAAACAACGAATGATTCCATAATATTCACATTTTTCTGCTTGTAAAAAAGTATTTTCATTTTTTATTGAGCCAGTATCTAAAATAAGATCTATATAATGTGAATTGTTGTCCCTGAAGTCTTTTTCAAGGTGTCGTGCCCTTTCCTCCACTCTATTTTTCTGCTGGGACAAAAAGGGAGGGAATTGTTTATACCATCTGGATTTTGCTGATTGTGTTCTTACGTAATATGTGTTTCTATACACTGTCTTTCCTGAATACTGATTGATTCCTTTCAGGTTGTTTATTTACTTGAGGGCACAGTCTTAGAGTTAGTATCTTCCATCATTGGCACATAACATCTGGTTGTCTCTTTCTGGGAAAAGCTATTGATGATCATTGCCTAGACTGCTTAATTGTTTGGGACTTGACGATGGTCTTCTAATTCTCTCCATTCTTCAGTTCTTCATTTTTCAGTGTAATAATTCCATTCTTGAAAATCTTGCCCTCACCACAATTTCATTTTTTTTTTTGAGTTTCTTAAAGGAAAGTAAGGATACATTCTTGATTCTTTAATTTGCCTTTTTAAAAAAATAATAGCATAGTTTCCTTGCCTCCTTCAGAGAACCATGAGCTTTTCTTTTTCTATCATTATGATTTCGTATGTCTCAATCTGTTGTCATTATTATCACGTTGGTACTCAGATTGTTTCTTCTTTGACAAATGGAATCGTATTTGATGTGGTTCTAATTCTTTTTGACAAAACCCTTCACACATTTTATATCTCCCTTGCTCTCAGCATAAAATATAGCAAGTTCATCTTGTACCTTTTCTGCTTAAAGCTGGTATAAGTTGTATCTCCAGATATTCTTATCTTTATATAAACTAGTTCATTTGGGGGGGCAATTTTCAAGTGTTTTTAAAAATGTTTTATTATAGAGATTGTCAAATATGAAAGTAGAAACAAAATAGTGAACTCGCATGTACACAGTCTATACCTCAACAATCAATAGCAATTTGGATAATCTTATTATATACGTGCCTCTATTCTCTCCCATTACTTCATATTTTAGAAGCAAATCATCAATCTGTACATATTTCTGTATGAATCTCTGAAAGAGGAGGCTTTAAAAAAAGCATCTGTTACCAATATTACAATGAAACAATGTTACCAATATTGTTACCAACATTACAATAAAACAACGAATGATTCCATAATATTCACATTTTTCTGCTTGTAAAAAAGTATTTTCATTTTTTATTGAGCCAGTATCTAAAATAAGATCTATATAATGTGAATTGTTGTCCCTGAAGTCTTTTTCAAGGTGTCGTGCCCTTTCCCTCCACTCTATTTTTCTGCTGGGACAAAAAGGGAGGGAATTGTTTATACCATCTGGATTTTGCTGATTGTGTTCTTACGTAATATGTGTTTCTATACACTGTCTTTCCTGAATACTGATTGATTCCTTTCAGGTTGTTTATTTACTTGAGGGCACAGTCTTAGAGTTAGTATCTTCCATCATTGGCACATAACATCTGGTTGTCTCTTTCTGGGAAAAGCTATTGATGATCATTGCCTAGACTGCTTAATTGTTTGGGACTTGACGATGGTCTTCTAATTCTCTCCATTCTTCAGTTCTTCATTTTTCAGTGTAATAATTCCATTCTTGAAAATCTTGCCCTCACCACAATTTCATTTTTTTTTTTGAGTTTCTTAAAGGAAAGTAAGGATACATTCTTGATTCTTTAATTTGCCTTTTTAAAAAAATAATAGCATAGTTTCCTTGCCTCCTTCAGAGAACCATGAGCTTTTCTTTTTCTATCATTATGATTTCGTATGTCTCAATCTGTTGTCATTATTATCACGTTGGTACTCAGATTGTTTCTTCTTTGACAAATGGAATCGTATTTGATGTGGTTCTAATTCTTTTTGACAAAACCCTTCACACATTTTATATCTCCCTTGCTCTCAGCATAAAATATAGCAAGTTCATCTTGTACCTTTTCTGCTTAAAGCTGGTATAAGTTGTATCTCCAGATATTCTTATCTTTATATAAACTAGTTCATCAACCATTTCTCCTACTACTTTTGGATTTGGAGTTATAGTTAGGAAAGCTTCCTACATGCCCAGGTTATAGAGGATGTTACCTGAAATTTCTTCTAGTACTTGTATGTTTGCATTTCTGATTTATTTGGAATTAATTCTGGAGCATGTTGTAAGGGTTATTCTCTAATAAAAAGTCAAATACAGTTTATTTTTTCTGTATGTCTGCGCAGTTTTCTTTATACCTTTTATTTAAAATGCAGTGGAAATTATTTTCTCCACTGGTTTGAGATGCTGATTTCAGATAATAAAATGATAAATGCAGATGGGTCTATTTCAGTGTTCTATTGTTTTATTGGCTCACTTGTCTAGCCATATGCCAAGATTGTGCCGTTTTATATATACCAGCTTTATAGTGTATTTTAATTTCTGATAGAACTAGCCTTCTTCATTGCTCTTCTTTTCAGGGTTTCCTGGCTTGTTCATTCTTCCTAACAAATATCACCTAACTGTTAAATTCAGGGGAGAAAGGCCTTGTGATAAATATTATTATAATTGAGAAAAATTATAAAATAACCTAGAAATTATGTTTATAAGATGTTGCTTTTTTAAAAAAAAGTTAGGCCTTTTTAATTGTTTTTTTATTTATTTATTTTCATCCATCTTTATTTTTGGCCTGTGTAGGCCTCCCATTGCAGTGGCCTCTCTTGCTGCAGAGCACCAGCTCCAGACACATGCACTGCAAAGCACTGGATCATAATTGGGCACACAGGTCCAGCCGCTCCATGGCACATGTGATCATCCCCGGCCAGGGATGGAACCAGTGCCCCTTGCACTACTAGGCAAACTATTTATCCACTGGACCACCAGGGAAGCCCAAGATGTTGCATTTTTAAATCCCGTAGTATGTCTTCCTATTTGTTCACGTCTACATGTGTGTTTTGTGGAGTATTTTATGTTTTTTTCACATAGATTTTAAACATTTCCTGGTCCATTTATATCTAGGCATTTAACTTTCTTTTTGGATCTCTTAATCTCTTTCATTATAGCTTTCTAACTAGTCTTTGTCCATAGGAAGATTAGCGATTTTTTTTTTTTCAGATTAATTCTGTAAATCTTTCATTTTATTTTTGCCCTAATTATTTAGAGTTTTCAGGTAAATAATTATACAGTCAGCAAAGAGATACTGTTTTGCCTGTTCTTTTTGAATTAATGCATCTCTGTTTTCTTTGTCATCTAATTACGTTACTTAATAGCCTCAATATAATGGTAGATATTTTGAGAATGGCCTGAACCCTTATCATGTTTTTGACCTTGAAAGAAGAACTTATAGTGTTTCCTCCTTGAGTTTAGAGAACAAATGATAAGAAATATATGTTATGTCTTCATATTAACCTCCATATTCACATTTTTGGTGCTCTTCATTTCTTCTTGTGAAGTCACTTTACCCTTGTGGTCATTTCTTTTCAGTCAGAATAACTTTACTTAGTGTTTCTTACAAGACAGGACTGCTGCCAATAACTTCTCCATTCATTGTTTATCTGAATTGTATTATCATTTTTGAAGGGTTGTTTTACTGAGATTCTTGTCTTCTTCAACAAATATCACCTAACTGTTAAATTCAGGGGAGAAAGGCCTTGTGATAAATATTATTATAATTGAGAAAAATTATAAAATAACCTAGAAATTATGTTTATAAGATGTTGCTTTTTTAAAAAAAAGTTAGGCCTTTTAATTGTTTTTTTATTTATTTATTTTCATCCATCTTTATTTTTGGCCTGTGTAGGCCTCCCATTGCAGTGGCCTCTCTTGCTGCAGAGCACCAGCTCCAGACACATGCACTGCAAAGCACTGGATCATAATTGGGCACACAGGTCCAGCCGCTCCATGGCACATGTGATCATCCCCGGCCAGGGATGGAACCAGTGCCCCTTGCACTACTAGGCAAACTATTTATCCACTGGACCACCAGGGAAGCCCAAGATGTTGCATTTTTAAATCCCGTAGTATGTCTTCCTATTTGTTCACGTCTACATGTGTGTTTTGTGGAGTATTTTATGTTTTTTTCACATAGATTTTAAACATTTCCTGGTCCATTTATATCTAGGCATTTAACTTTCTTTTTGGATCTCTTAATCTCTTTCATTATAGCTTTCTAACTAGTCTTTGTCCATAGGAAGATTAGCGATTTTTTTTTTTTCAGATTAATTCTGTAAATCTTTCATTTTATTTTTGCCCTAATTATTTAGAGTTTTCAGGTAAATAATTATACAGTCAGCAAAGAGATACTGTTTTGCCTGTTCTTTTTGAATTAATGCATCTCTGTTTTCTTTGTCATCTAATTACGTTACTTAATAGCCTCAATATAATGGTAGATATTTTGAGAATGGCCTGAACCCTTATCATGTTTTTGACCTTGAAAGAAGAACTTATAGTGTTTCCTCCTTGAGTTTAGAGAACAAATGATAAGAAATATATGTTATGTCTTCATATTAACCTCCATATTCACATTTTTGGTGCTCTTCATTTCTTCTTGTGAAGTCACTTTACCCTTGTGGTCATTTCTTTTCAGTCAGAATAACTTTACTTAGTGTTTCTTACAAGACAGGACTGCTGCCAATAACTTCTCCATTCATTGTTTATCTGTTTAATTGTATTTCACCTTCATTTTTGAAGGGTTGTTTTACTGGAGATTGCATTCTTAATGGACAGTTATTTCTTTCAGCCCTTTGAATGTCTTATTCCAGTACTTTCTGGCCTCCATTGTTCAGATGGTACGTTAACTCTTAATTGTACTGGTGCTCCCTGTCTGTGATGAGTCATTTTTCCATTACCACTTTTAACACATATCTTTGACTTTCAACAGTTGGACCATGTCTGGGTATGGATGTTTTATATTTATCCTACTTGATGTCTGATGAATTTCTTGAATGTGCAGATCAAGGTTTTATAGCAGATTGAGAAAGCTTTCAGCCATTATATTCTCCAGTATTTTTTTCTCCTTTCTGTTTCTCCTCTCCAAGTGGCTGCCATTACATATAGGTCAGTATATTTGCTGTTTCCCGTAGATCTCTGAGACCTGTTCTTTTTTTCCTCTCTCTGCTTTTTAGATTAGGTTATTTCTATGAATTTATCTTCATACGGAGTTATTCTTTCTTCTGCCATCCCAATGTGCTGCTGTACTCCTCTAATGAATTTTTCTTTTCATTTATTCTGTTTTTCAAATCCAGAATTTCCATTTAGACTTCATATAATTTTGATCTCCTGAATAAAAATTGCTATTTGTTATTATCATACTTTCCTTTAATTTCTCAAATATTATTTTCTTTAGTTCCTTGAACCTACTGATGATGGCTGCTTTGAAGTACCTGTCTGCTAAATCCAGCATCTGGGAAAACTCAAGGACGTATTTATTGACTGCTTTTTTCCCTAACTCTGGGTCACACTTTCCCATTTCTTTGCAGGTCTCATCATTTTTTTGTTGAAACTGGCCATTTAAAATAAAATATTGTAGCAACTCTAGTTTGTAATTTCCAACTACTGATGGTACCATTTAGGAAAATACCAAAAATATTTTTTTCACAAGGGAGAAGATGAATAAATCTGAAGAAATTCACCATTATATTATGCTCTGTGTCAATTGATTTCTAAAAGCCTTTAGCTGTAGCAAGGGAAACTTAGCTGCAGTCTACAAACTGACAACCATACCACAGCAACGTTAGGAAAGGAAGTCTAGTTTGCCATTACAATATTAGCACCTTTTCAGTTCCTGTCCCTTTCCTGCATTAAACACATAGAGGATATGATTAGACTGACTTCACCTTAAAATCATAGTTCATCTGTGAAGGATACATGGTGCTTAAAGGAAGTATAGATTTTCTAAGGATTAATTCAGTTTTATTTTGTGTTTCATTTGGATAGGGAACACATAGAAAAGTAATTAGTTGACTTGCCAAAAGGTACTCCACTGATGGAATTGACCATTTCATCATGGTTCAGCTCTAAAGCTTAGGGAAGAGCTTGTGAGGGAATCAATATCCATGTGAAGTATAAATGTTCTTCATTTTCATTTAGAATAAAATCTTGGCTTTTTATTAGAACTTAAAATTTTACTTTGTAAAATATCTATACTATGGCCATGTGAAATTGTGATTATTCTGAAACTGCCATATCTTTATTCTATGTGACACCAGATTTTGTATGAAATTTCTAGAACTAGACCAGCTGCTCAGCATTCTCTGGACTAAAAGTACATGTATCAGAAAAGACAACATCCATCACCTTCAAAGGAAACAAAACAGCCTAACAGTCCATGATGGAGACTACCCTAATCTATCTGTATCCATGGAACCAGAATCTGAGGATGGTCCAGTTTCCTGGGATCAGGTATTGTCCTTATTCCTCTGTACCATCATTTGCTACTGCCAAAGAAAGCAGCCATGAATGTCCTCTAAGAGTTATAGAAAACTTAAAGGATAATATGTATTTCCTTAAATGTAAAAATGTTCTATTTCTACAGTGGGGTCAGGTTTTTTTTTTTTTTTTTTTCCCTTTTACAAGTATATTTCAGCAGATGTAAAATCTTGTGGTCAACATGTTTAGGAGAATGATATATATTACTCTTTCCTACACTGTGTCAATATTGAATGCATGAATAATTCAGTAAACGTGTGAGCATTTATTAGTCACCACTGTGTGCACTAAGGGTAAAGAATTGAACAAAAACAAACGCAGCAACTATGGAGCTACAGGATAGTGAGTGAATATAGACATATAAAAACAATAATGAATGAACGCTTTAAATTTCGGTTAGATTATGATGAGACTACTTTGGATTGTGAGAAACAGAAATATTTGTAGAGTAGGTGCCACTGAAAAGGTTTGTGAGAAATGGCCTATAACTATGAGCCTACAAGCATATTCACAGTCTCCTGCATTGGCAGGCAGATTCTTTACCACTGTGCTACCTAGGAAGCCCCCGTATTCATATTGTTATAACCAGGCTTCAGGAAACAACCCACACAGAGTGACAAAGTAAACAGTGGAGGGCATTTATTACACTGGCGGGTCCGAGGCCTCCATTTTAACCAAGGACCCAGAGCAGAACTTGTGGCTAACATTTATACCTAAAGTCTATATGCACAAACCCACATCCCAAACACCGGAGGTTGCCTAGGAAACATTAAAGGGAAAAATATGATTTGGTTGCCATCACAAAGGTACAATTGAAAAATCACCTAAGCATATTGCTTAGCTTGTCTCAACATGAATTAATTAGCCAAGATCACAAATGGTGATGTATCATATGCTGGACATTTCATTTTCTTGGCCGAGGGGAGGCTTGGTTACGAGGTCTCCTTGGTCAGGTTCTCATCAGCCTGGGAGGCCTAGTTGACAATTAATTTTTCATCTCTATGGCTACACAGTCCACACACAGTCCAGCGTTCACTGAAGGGCAAGATGGAGTCCTCTTCCTCAAGATGGAGTCAGTTTAGTCAGGGCAGCCTGTTCCTTTCCTCCTTCAGTATTCTTACTTCCTAAAGTTATGTTCCAAAGTACATTCATTAGTCTACCTGGATAATTCTTGTTTTTGTTTGTTTCTTGCCTATACTGAGTCTTTGTTGCTGTGCTTTCTCTAGTTGTGGTGAGTGGGGGCAACTCTGCACTTGTGGTGTGCAGACTTCTCTTTGTGGACTTCTCTTGTTACAGTGCACAGCTCTAGAGCATACAGACTCAGTAGTTGTGGCACACAGGCTAAATTGCCCTGAAGCATGTGGGATCATAGTTCCCAGACCAGGGATCAAACCCATGTCCCTTGCATTAGCAGGCACATTCTTAACCACTGGGCCAGCAAGGGAATCCAGATAATTCTTTTTTTTTGGCACACCCCATGGCATGTGGGATCTTAGTTCCCCAACCAGTGACTGAACTCACACCCTGTCCATTGGAAGGGCAGAGTCTTAACCACTGGATTGCCAAGAATGTCCTATGATAATTCTTGAAAAGGGTGTTATGGTCAAATCTGTTTGGAAAATAGTGGAGACGCATATTGTACTGCAGTATATTAACATGCCTGGAGAGGTCCTGTAGTCAATAAAATTCTTTAATCTTATTGAATCCACCTTTTTTCAGACTCTGTTTACACATAGAAACCTTCCCTGGCCTTATCATTTAAAATCTTGAAAGACTGTATTCCATGATAATGGCTTACATTTAATGAGTGAATTAAGGCTATGTGTTAGACACTGCACAGGTTCCCTTGAATTTCTGCATTTAATTATTACAACAGCTGTGTGGGTTTAGGTTATATGATTCTATCCTACAGATGAGGACATTGAAGCATGCAACTAATAAGCAGTTTATTAAATTCACAGAAACTGAGGATATATAGCCCTAGATTCGTGCTCTTACCAACTATGATATTGTTTGAGAATGCTGGACATTTCATTTTCTTGGCGAGGGAGGCTTGGTTACGAGGTCTCCTTGGTCAGGTTCTCATCAGCCTGGGAGGCCTAGTTGACAATTAATTTTTCATCTCTATGGCTACACAGTCCACACACAGTCCAGCGTTCACTGAAGGGCAAGATGGAGTCCTCTTCCTCAAGATGGAGTCAGTTTAGTCAGGGCAGCCTGTTCCTTTCCTCCTTCAGTATTCTTACTTCCTAAAGTTATGTTCCAAAGTACATTCATTAGTCTACCTGGATAATTCTTGTTTTTGTTTGTTTCTTGCCTATACTGAGTCTTTGTTGCTGTGCTTTCTCTAGTTGTGGTGAGTGGGGGCAACTCTGCACTTGTGGTGTGCAGACTTCTCTTTGTGGACTTCTCTTGTTACAGTGCACAGCTCTAGAGCATACAGACTCAGTAGTTGTGGCACACAGGCTAAATTGCCCTGAAGCATGTGGGATCATAGTTCCCAGACCAGGGATCAAACCCATGTCCCTTGCATTAGCAGGCACATTCTTAACCACTGGGCCAGCAAGGGAATCCAGATAATTCTTTTTTTTTGGCACACCCCATGGCATGTGGGATCTTAGTTCCCCAACCAGTGACTGAACTCACACCCTGTCCATTGGAAGGGCAGAGTCTTAACCACTGGATTGCCAAGAATGTCCTATGATAATTCTTGAAAAGGGTGTTATGGTCAAATCTGTTTGGAAAATAGTGGAGACGCATATTGTACTGCAGTATATTAACATGCCTGGAGAGGTCCTGTAGTCAATAAAATTCTTTAATCTTATTGAATCCACCTTTTTTCAGACTCTGTTTACACATAGAAACCTTCCCTGGCCTTATCATTTAAAATCTTGAAAGACTGTATTCCATGATAATGGCTTACATTTAATGAGTGAATTAAGGCTATGTGTTAGACACTGCACAGGTTCCCTTGAATTTCTGCATTTAATTATTACAACAGCTGTGTGGGTTTAGGTTATATGATTCTATCCTACAGATGAGGACATTGAAGCATGCAACTAATAAGCAGTTTATTAAATTCACAGAAACTGAGGATATATACATAAGTTGTCCCATAGCACATTCTGTGCTCTTACCAACTATGATATTGTTTGAGAAGTGCTGATATTATTTGTATCTTGGATGAGTTATTATTCCTTTGAAGCACACAAATCTGTAGTTGGAAAGAGCAAAATTCTGTATGCATTCTTAACAATAGTAAATGTTGTTCCTGCAAGTTGATTGGTCAGTATCACATATTTTAAAAAAAAATTTATTTATTTTTGGCTATTCTGGGTTTTCACTGCTGCCACAGGCCCTTCTCTAGTTGCAGTGGGGGCTACTCTCTAGTTGAGGTGAGCAGGCTTCTTGTTACAGTGACTTCTCTTGTTGTGGAACTCGGGCTCTAGGGCTCACGAGCTTCAGTAGTTGAGGCACATGGGCTCAATAGTTGTGGCTCATGGGCTTAGTTGCTCCACAGCATGTGGGATCTTCCCAGATCAGGGATCGAACCCATGTCTACTGCATTGGCAGGTGAACTCTTTACCACTGAGCTACCAGGAAAGCCCAGTATCACATATTTTGGCTATGATATATTTTTTAAAAGTGAGTTTCTATTAATTAGCCCACATAGCATAAACATCAATTAAGGTTGATTATTTCAAACTCACAGTGCATTCTCTGAAGGTAATGAGTTGAAGCCTGCATTAATCCTTATTTGTGAAGTCGCCTTAAATATTCCTTCAGGGCCAGCTCTAAGGAAGGGCGCTCATTCGTCTGTTGGAGACCCTATTTGCATAAAGAATGAAGGTTAGGGGCTTCCCTGGTGGTCCAGTGGGTAAGGACACCGCCTTGCAGTGCAAGGGGCCGAGCTGGAGCTCTGGAGTGCATGCACCCAGAGCCGGTGCTCTGTGACAACAGAGGCCACTGCGATGGGAGGCCCACATGGGCCAAAGAACAAAGATGAATGAAAATAGACAAGTGAAAGACCAATAGAAGTGGCCTGCCTGACCCCCTCCCTCTCCAACCTGCCCCTCCCCCCAAAAAAAATCTTAAAAAAAAAAAGAATGAAGGTTATTTATTAACATTTAGGGGTTGCTTACTTAAGGCATGTATCTTCTAAGAACAGTAACAGTCATTTTCTGTGATATGACTAATAAGCAGTTTATTAAATTCACAGAAACTGAGGATATATACATAAGTTGTCCCATAGCACATTCTGTGCTCTTACCAACTATGATATTGTTTGAGAAGTGCTGATATTATTTGTATCTTGGATGAGTTATTATTCCTTTGAAGCACACAAATCTGTAGTTGGAAAGAGCAAAATTCTGTATGCATTCTTAACAATAGTAAATGTTGTTCCTGCAAGTTGATTGGTCAGTATCACATATTTTAAAAAAAAATTTATTTATTTTTGGCTATTCTGGGTTTTCACTGCTGCCACAGGCCCTTCTCTAGTTGCAGTGGGGGCTACTCTCTAGTTGAGGTGAGCAGGCTTCTTGTTACAGTGACTTCTCTTGTTGTGGAACTCGGGCTCTAGGGCTCACGAGCTTCAGTAGTTGAGGCACATGGGCTCAATAGTTGTGGCTCATGGGCTTAGTTGCTCCACAGCATGTGGGATCTTCCCAGATCAGGGATCGAACCCATGTCTACTGCATTGGCAGGTGAACTCTTTACCACTGAGCTACCAGGAAAGCCCAGTATCACATATTTTGGCTATGATATATTTTTTAAAAGTGAGTTTCTATTAATTAGCCCACATAGCATAAACATCAATTAAGGTTGATTATTTCAAACTCACAGTGCATTCTCTGAAGGTAATGAGTTGAAGCCTGCATTAATCCTTATTTGTGAAGTCGCCTTAAATATTCCTTCAGGGCCAGCTCTAAGGAAGGGCGCTCATTCGTCTGTTGGAGACCCTATTTGCATAAAGAATGAAGGTTAGGGGCTTCCCTGGTGGTCCAGTGGGTAAGGACACCGCCTTGCAGTGCAAGGGGCCGAGCTGGAGCTCTGGAGTGCATGCACCCAGAGCCGGTGCTCTGTGACAACAGAGGCCACTGCGATGGGAGGCCCACATGGGCCAAAGAACAAAGATGAATGAAAATAGACAAGTGAAAGACCAATAGAAGTGGCCTGCCTGACCCCCTCCCTCTCCAACCTGCCCCTCCCCCCAAAAAAAATCTTAAAAAAAAAAAGAATGAAGGTTATTTATTAACATTTAGGGGTTGCTTACTTAAGGCATGTATCTTCTAAGAACAGTAACAGTCATTTTCTGTGATATGACTATGCAAGGTAAACAGAACCACCTCTTTTTCACTTCTTCTCTGTTGCAACATTTACTTTCTTTGTGACTCCTAAGGGGACTCTAAGGTAACAGACTAGATCTAAAGAGCCTGAAGATCCTAGATTCTCAAAGAGTCCCTGGGCCAGCAGTATCAGCGGCACCTAGGACCTTGTTAGAAATGAGAATTCTCGGGTCCAAACCCAGAATCTACTGAATTATAAACTGTGATTGTAGAGCTCAATACCCCATCTTTTAGCAAGCCCTCCAAGTGGTTTTCAAAACTAAAGTTCATGAAGTGACACTTTAAAATGTGTTTGCAAAGTTTCCACGAAGGTCTGATGACATCAACACGAGGGTGCAAGTGTATTGAAGTTATAAATAAAGGAATAAAGCAATTCTAAAGATTATTGACTGGATAGTCCAAATTTTCATTCCATTTTCTTCTTTATTAACAATAGTTTGCCAAAATTTTATAGGATATAATGAACCAGACCTTTGTGTTAGTGATTTCAGAGGAAATTTAATACAACAGTAACCTGAATAGTACAGGAGCAGCAAGTAAATATCAAGGACATAGAAGCTTATAATGAAATAACCTTACTCTATAAGAAGGTGTTCCAACATTGACATTGAACTGGGAAGAGATGCATGGCATCCTCTTCATGTCTATTTCTCAAATTTTTAATTTCCCAATCAGGCATTTTTCAGTAAGAGTATTTATTATGAAGGATTCATCATAAGATGTTTGTGGTTAGTTTCCTTTTATTGCTGCCAGTATTTTTAATGATGAAGTAATTCTATTTCATGATTAATAAATAGTGCAAAAGAGACTATTGTCACTGGTGTGAATTATTTTGATAAAGGGGAAAAAAATCACAAGTTGACCTTTCTGTTGTTGCTTCTTATAGTAGAAACATTTTGGAGTTCTTGCTCAATCTTTCTGAGAAATGCCTTCCTCACTCAGAGGGTAAGTTCAGCAGCCTTGTTTGAACAGCATAGTGTGATTTCCTATCTTGAGGGCAAAACTGATGGAATCAAATGAACTTTGGACCAAGAAAACCCATCCATGTCCTTGCTAAGCCTATCAAATCTGTCAGGACTTGCAGACTCAATTCAATCTTGGGTTCTTAGAAAGGGTTGGAACTTAACATGGTTTTTTTTTTTTTTTTAAGATTTATTTTTTGGATTTTGGATTTGGATCACTTTTAAAGTCTTTATGGAATTTGTTACAGTATCAATTCCATTTTATGTTTTGGTTTTTTGCCCATGAGGTGTGTGGGAGTCTTATCTCACTGATCAGGAATCAAACCACCTCCCCTTGCATTGGAAAGGGAATTCTTAACCACTGGACTGCTAGGGAAGTGACTGGACATGTGTTAATTAAAGAGAGAATGGCAGACTGAAGGGAAATAGGTGTCTTCAGGCAGAAACAGAAAGGAGAAAATACAGAGCCCGATCTTTGGTTCTAGTTTTCCAGTTTCTGGTTGAGCTCCTCTTGAAATGCGGCTCTTCTTCCCTTCTCAGACATCCTTTGTAACCTTAATACAGCCTCCTCTGGTGTTTGCTGGTTTGAGTGGTTCTGTTCCATGTAACCAAACATTTTCCAAACAAGATAAAACTTTTTAATCCTTGGAATCATCCCAAAGGATTTTTGTGTGGGGAGAAAACAGCAAATGTGTCATCATTTTCTGATTACCCATGCATCATTGTTTAAAATCCCCACTTTCTATAGCATGATAAGTCTACAATCCTTGTACATCACTGAATTTTTGAAAGATACCTTACTGTAGCTTCAGATCACACTGCTCTGACTTATTTAGCTAGAAGATATCCATTTCTGAAGGTGAAACTCACACTGCTTTTCATCATAAGATGTTTGTGGTTAGTTTCCTTTTATTGCTGCCAGTATTTTTAATGATGAAGTAATTCTATTTCATGATTAATAAATAGTGCAAAAGAGACTATTGTCACTGGTGTGAATTATTTTGATAAAGGGGAAAAAAATCACAAGTTGACCTTTCTGTTGTTGCTTCTTATAGTAGAAACATTTTGGAGTTCTTGCTCAATCTTTCTGAGAAATGCCTTCCTCACTCAGAGGGTAAGTTCAGCAGCCTTGTTTGAACAGCATAGTGTGATTTCCTATCTTGAGGGCAAAACTGATGGAATCAAATGAACTTTGGACCAAGAAAACCCATCCATGTCCTTGCTAAGCCTATCAAATCTGTCAGGACTTGCAGACTCAATTCAATCTTGGGTTCTTAGAAAGGGTTGGAACTTAACATGGTTTTTTTTTTTTTTTTAAGATTTATTTTTTGGATTTTGGATTTGGATCACTTTTAAAGTCTTTATGGAATTTGTTACAGTATCAATTCCATTTTATGTTTTGGTTTTTTGCCCATGAGGTGTGTGGGAGTCTTATCTCACTGATCAGGAATCAAACCACCTCCCCTTGCATTGGAAAGGGAATTCTTAACCACTGGACTGCTAGGGAAGTGACTGGACATGTGTTAATTAAAGAGAGAATGGCAGACTGAAGGGAAATAGGTGTCTTCAGGCAGAAACAGAAAGGAGAAAATACAGAGCCCGATCTTTGGTTCTAGTTTTCCAGTTTCTGGTTGAGCTCCTCTTGAAATGCGGCTCTTCTTCCCTTCTCAGACATCCTTTGTAACCTTAATACAGCCTCCTCTGGTGTTTGCTGGTTTGAGTGGTTCTGTTCCATGTAACCAAACATTTTCCAAACAAGATAAAACTTTTTAATCCTTGGAATCATCCCAAAGGATTTTTGTGTGGGGAGAAAACAGCAAATGTGTCATCATTTTCTGATTACCCATGCATCATTGTTTAAAATCCCCACTTTCTATAGCATGATAAGTCTACAATCCTTGTACATCACTGAATTTTTGAAAGATACCTTACTGTAGCTTCAGATCACACTGCTCTGACATTGGGGTCTTATTTAGCTAGAAGATATCCATTTCTGAAGGTGAAACTACACACGCTTCTCATCCACATATGAAAACTTTTCAGTGTAATTTTAAATGCACAAAGTGTTAGCCCTTGATACTTCTGAAATGGATGGATGCTTTCAGGCAGTTGTTAGAGATCTGTTTCATTTATTGTTTCTTTCAAATTATCTTATAAATATCCCTATACAATGTGAAAAATCGTCAGGATTTGCATAAGTGTTAGTGAAATCAGTAGACAGTAACAATGATGTCAGTGTCTTTGTGGTGAAGGGCTATTAGAGGACATGGGTCGCCATATCATGTATTTTACATCCCACCGAGTTGACACGACACTGTGTTCACTTAACACATCACCTTTAGTTGATGCATGTTGCCACGTGCGAGCATTGCTGACCCAGGCTTATTAAATCAGAGAATATTAAAAACAGTGATCTCATTTCCTCAGTCCTCCTGTTTATCCTATAAAGTTTTAGCTTCATTAATAATACAAAGCCCTCCCTCAAACACGAGCCTAAAGACTTTCCTTAGATTTCTGGTTAGAATACCAGCCAACACATTGTAAAACAAGGTGCATCTTTTCAGGAAAGAAAAAATGTGTGCGAAACACATGTAGAAATGGCTTCATGTGTTGACTTGAAGGCTTCCAATTTAGTCCTGATTCCTCGAGGATGGCAGCTGATGGTGAATTCGGTCCAATGCTGAGGTTGCTAACAACGTATGTTCTGCTTCCTACAGACTTGCTTCTCTGCCAGGCAGTTGGTGGACATATTTCTACAGAATAAGTTTTCACCCATTTCTAAGGAGGACTTTAAGCAAATGAGTCCAGGAATTATCCAGCAGTTGCTCAGCTGTTCTTGCCATCTGCCCCAGGACCAACAAGCAAAGATGGCACCCACCACGCTGGAAAGTAAGTCCTGGCTCTTCACCAGAAAGTTAATGCACACAATGTATGTAATGCTAGTAGTGAATGAAGGATACATACCGTACACCAGGCACTGTTCTAAGCATTTTACTTTGATCAGCTCATTGACTCCTTACAACAATGCTACCAGCTAGAAATTATTATTATCCACACTTTAGAAATGATGAAACTGAGGTACATGAAAGTTAAATAACTTGCCCAAAGGCACATAGCTAATAAGTGATAGAGTTGGGATTTGAATCCAGGCTGTCTGGCCCCACAGTCCTTATTTTTTAACCACCTATACTATACAGCATTTCAATGACTATTTTATACATATAATGAACCTATATAAGTGGATTCTGCCTATATTTGACTCAGTCATGGACCAACTTCAAACTCCATAGTTGAATAGCTTTGTCATTTGAAGAATGTTGCAGAAATGAAATCCTACAGTATGTATCCTTTCGGGATTTGTGGGGCTTTTTTCCACTCACCAAAATTTCCTTGCAATCATCCAAATTGTTACATGTGTTAATAACTTTTTTTCTTCTTGCTGAGTACTATTCTTTGGTATGAATATATCATAGCTTCCTTAACCATTCACCTGTTAAAAAAACAGTTGGATTGTTTTCAGTTTCTGGCTGTTTGAAAAAAGCTGCTATGAACATCTGTGTCAAAAAAAAAAATATTGATAGTTGAGAAATGGCACAGTGTAAGAGGAAGAACCTCAGTGTTGGAATCAGAAATGCAGAGTGGAATCATGTGTGATCTTCCACAGTCTCTTTATTTCCTGAGCATGCTTCTTTACTCACAGAGTGAAAAGCAGTGATCCCATTGGGCTTCCTGTTCTTTCACACGTCATGGAACATATGAAGAAATGAAGGCACGTTGGGGTAAACCAAAGAGACTGCTCTGGAATGGAGGTGACCAGGACAGAAAGGTGAAGGGCCCGCTATTCACACGGACTTCCCTGGCAGTTCAGAGGTTAACATTCTGTGCTTCTAATGCAGAGAGGATGGGTTCAGTCCCTGGTCAGTGAACTAAGAGCCCACATGTCACATGGTACAGCCAAGAAAAAAAAGAAAAAATTTACACTTACCTATCACCCATAGCATCATCACAGTAGGTGAACTCTACTGTAAGACTCCACAGGACACCCATGGAAGTGCCCATTGGAATAATACATACAAAAATAGGTTCTGTAAATTTAAAGCACCTGAAGTTTATTTATTTACATATGCAGTAAAAATGCCATTTTACTTACCTGAGTTTGTCATAAAGATCTTTTGAAGCTGTAAGTATGAGGACCATCAAAATGATCTCAGAGTGAAGGAGTGAGGGAATGTTTATCTTACCACTTGGCAGAGTGTCCTATCTGTGATAAACTATAGTCATAAGTAGTTATAAAATGTTGTGCAGGACTGGATACATAGCATGTGGATGGTTAAGATAAAAATGGAACAGAATAGGGAATCCATAAACAATTGAATTACAGAAGTGACTTTAATCAGTGAATAAATTATTCAATTAATTGTGTTGAGAGAGTTTGGAAAAACAAAATCTGAAAAATAACCAAAGAGTGGTGGTACATAAGAACATGTATGATGGATAGTAAAAATATGACAGTTAACCAGGTTTAAAATACTATGTTTGGGGCCTTCCCTGGTGGTCCAGTGGGTAAGGACACCACCTTGCAGTGCAAGGGGCGCCGGTTCGATCCCTGGCCTGGGAAGATCCCACGTGCAGTGGAGCGGCTGGACCAATGTGTCCAACTACCGAGCCAGAGCTCTGAAGTGCATGCACCCAGAGCCGGTGCTCTGCGACAACAGAGGCCACTGTGATGGGAGGCCCACACAGGCCAAAGAACAAAGATGGATGAAAATAAGTAAATGAAAGACCAATAGAAGTGGCAAAAAAAAGAGAAAAATACTGTATTTGTTCTGAGGATGTTATGTATTTTTTTCGGAACTGTTTTCCTTTTTTCTTTGTGATAGTTGGCAATGCTTTTCCTAGCAGAATGGTTCAACCCTTATTTCTAACTCACAGTAGATTCTACATCAAGTGACCCATCATGCCTATGTATTCAAGACCTCACATTCACCGAGAGGAAAAAAGCTTCATTAAAAGGGAGCACCTAAATAATTCAACACCTTGTGGCCAGTGATGGCTCAAAGATGGATGAGCAGAACCGGCTGGTGGCACCTGGGAGCTCCCATATTTGTTTCTACCCCATGGCACCATGTCTGGTCATACAGGCCATTCAGAAGCGGGGTTTTGGACTGAAGATCCAGGAAAAAAGCTTTATTTCCTTTTAAATTAACTTCTAGATCCTTCTAGGGAACAGTCTTCCTGAGAAAAATTCATGTAAATCATACTCACCAAAGAACCTAAAAAAATCACTGTCCTCAATTTAAAATGTTACATCATATAACTAAAGAGAAAGACTTGTGCTGCTGGCCTTTTGAAAGTGCAGGAATGTAAGATGTTAAAGAGCGAAGGACACAGGAAGATGTTACTAAGAACACAGTGTTCACTATGCTGAAACTCAGCCTTTAAGAGCCGTCTTCACAATTGAATTTCCAGGAAAGAATGTTATAGCCTAGTAGAAATCATTTCAGACCTATTGAGAGAAGCTGCTCTGGATTGGCTAAGAATTTATTATAATTGGTAGTACATCCAGTTCTGTTGTAAGGATGTGAAACATTTATATGGCGTCTGAGTCCAATCAAGATGTCGTGACACTGTGTTGGGAGCTAGAGTGAGTCCGCTGAGTCTGGAAGCAACAAAAGTCAGAGCTTTTACAGTTTTCAGATGGTTCTTGCCACAGGAAAGCAGGTGAAATCTGACTCACAGAAGACCTAGAAAGATTTACAAGTTCTCAAGGAATGGAACATCCTTTGTCTTCCAAAACCACACTGTAACTCCAGGAGTCATGTACGGATCTGAGAGTTAGGCCATAAACAAGGCCGATCACCAAAGAATTGATGCTTTCAAATTATCATGCTAGATAAGGCTAAAGAGGCCCTTGGACCAGAAGATCAAACAAGTCAATCCTAAAGGAAATCAGCCCTGAATATTCATTGGAAGAACTGATGCTGAAGCTCCAATACTTTGGCCACATGATGAAGAACCAACTCATTGGAAGAGACCCTGATGCTGGGAAAGACTGAGGGCAAAAGAAGAATGGGGCAGCAGAGAATGAGATGGTAAGATAGGATCACCAGCTCAATGGGCATGAATTTGGGCAAATTCTGGGAGATAGTGGAGGAGAGAAGAGCCTGGCATGCTGCAGCCCATGGGATTGTGGAGTCAGATATGACTTAGCAACTGAACAACAACAAACCCGCCCTCAAGATAAAGAGAAAAGAATTGAAGAACTTGGAACTTGGCCTTTTGCCTAGGAAACATTAATCCCTAATATCCTTGTTAGTTCTGTACATTCGCTGATATTTTGTAGCCACCAGAAAAGTGTGGCAACTTTGAACTTGATTAGACACATGGGTGCTCATGTTAAACTTCAAGTGCCTTCAGTTTATAGATTAGTTGAGAAGAATCATGTTCCCACTTAGAGTCTATTTGTGGGAGAGTAAGATGTAAAACCTGATGAACTATCTCTAGTATTTTTATTTTATAAAATAAGTATTAAATTAGAGCAAAATGAAACCTTTAGGCAGGTGTATGATCATTCAAAACTATTTTTGTATTTTGTTGCTAAAATTTTTGTTATATATGTCAGGGAATTCTCCTTTGTTATTTTTTAATGTGGTAAAAAAAAATACATGGAATTTACCATCTCAGTCCTTTTAAGTGTATAGTCTAATAGTATTATGTATTTTCACATGGCTCTGTAACAGATCTCTAGAACTGTTTAATTTTGCAAAACCAAAGCCCTTTATCTGTTGAATAACAACCAATTTGTAGGGATTGCTTAGCTGCAAAGAAGTCATGGTAAGAGTGCGGGAAAATTAAAGTGTGAAAGGTTTTTGCCTCCCCTGAGTATGCTGCCAACTTATTGTAATGTTCAATCTCTGTATAATGTAAAGTTTATAATTCAGTAAAGCTTGTCCTAACATCACAAGTCGATTATCCTCTTACTAGCTACAGTCATTAATATGATCTACTGTAGAGAATGAACATTCCAGAAAAGTACAAGAATGATGAAGATGGAACATCTTCAATTGTATCAAACTTGTAGAGAATAGTGTCTTAAAATCTACAGTGTGATTTAGGTAGTATGATGACTGAATTGTTCATTTTAACCTATTATTGATATGAAGTCACAAAGGAAATGATAGTTTAATTTGGTAATTACCTATCTTCATTATTTACAAACCAGTTTTGCATGGTATGTTGGTAATTTCTAAATAATTTGAAGTAGAGTATTTGTCCTGAATATCTGCAACCAGAGAAAAATGGTGTGTGAATATGGTTTATAGTCAAATAAGGTACAGTTGACTGAGAAAGCCATTTTTTTTTCCTTTTTCAATCTTTTCCTTTCCTTTCTTACAGATCTACAGTGGCCCAGACTGTATGTTCTTTCTGTACCATTGCTTCCTTGCCTTTGAAAGTTTTAAATGTGATTAGATGACAAATATGGCCAGCATCTGTCAGGGAAGGTTGTAGTTTATCTCTTACTTTAATTTAATTTTTTTTTGGTTGCACTGGGACTTCATTGCAGCGTGTGGGCTTTTCTTTAGTTGTGACATGGGAGGGCTTCCCTAGTTGATGAGCATGAGCTCTGGAGTGCATGGATTCAGCAGTTGTAGCTTGCTGGCTTCTCTAGTTGCTGCCAGGTGTGTGGGATCTTCATTCCCTGACCAGGAATCAAACCCACATCCTTTGCATTGGAAGGTGGTTTCTCAACCACTGGACCATCAGGGAAATTCCATGGTTGTAGTTTAAAGCAAGAGAAGTTATTTTCTTTGGGGGTAGGAGGTAAGCTCAGCTACAGTGATGTTTTTTACAAGGGGAAGTCAGGGTAACTTCAAAGAAATGGGGTGAAATTTGGTGCAAGTGTTTTCATTCTTTTCCTTACCAAGTAAAGCCTTAAATCCAATAGAGCACTCATGAAGCCATTTTGCATCCTTAGCAGTTGTCGTATAGGATGGAAGAATGTTCACTGGCAGAGGTCCTTGCAGGGGCTCTGACTGATTTTACAACCTCTTTTTGCCTCAGAGTATGGCTACAGCACCGTGGCGGTGACACTGCTCACGCTTGGCTCCATGCTTGGGACGACCCTGATCCTTTTCCACAGCTGCGAGGAGAACTACAGACTCATTTTGCAGCTGTTTGTGGGCCTGGCAGTTGGGACGCTTTCTGGGGATGCCCTGCTGCACCTCATCCCTCAGGTAAGCTCCTATTTTCCATCTCAGATGGAGGGATTCTAGTTCCACTTTATGTTTAGCTGTTGGAGGTGAATTTCACAGTGATTTTAACCTATTATTGATATGAAGTCACAAAGGAAATGATAGTTTAATTTGGTAATTACCTATCTTCATTATTTACAAACCAGTTTTGCATGGTATGTTGGTAATTTCTAAATAATTTGAAGTAGAGTATTTGTCCTGAATATCTGCAACCAGAGAAAAATGGTGTGTGAATATGGTTTATAGTCAAATAAGGTACAGTTGACTGAGAAAGCCATTTTTTTTTCCTTTTTCAATCTTTTCCTTTCCTTTCTTACAGATCTACAGTGGCCCAGACTGTATGTTCTTTCTGTACCATTGCTTCCTTGCCTTTGAAAGTTTTAAATGTGATTAGATGACAAATATGGCCAGCATCTGTCAGGGAAGGTTGTAGTTTATCTCTTACTTTAATTTAATTTTTTTTTGGTTGCACTGGGACTTCATTGCAGCGTGTGGGCTTTTCTTTAGTTGTGACATGGGAGGGCTTCCCTAGTTGATGAGCATGAGCTCTGGAGTGCATGGATTCAGCAGTTGTAGCTTGCTGGCTTCTCTAGTTGCTGCCAGGTGTGTGGGATCTTCATTCCCTGACCAGGAATCAAACCCACATCCTTTGCATTGGAAGGTGGTTTCTCAACCACTGGACCATCAGGGAAATTCCATGGTTGTAGTTTAAAGCAAGAGAAGTTATTTTCTTTGGGGGTAGGAGGTAAGCTCAGCTACAGTGATGTTTTTTACAAGGGGAAGTCAGGGTAACTTCAAAGAAATGGGGTGAAATTTGGTGCAAGTGTTTTCATTCTTTTCCTTACCAAGTAAAGCCTTAAATCCAATAGAGCACTCATGAAGCCATTTTGCATCCTTAGCAGTTGTCGTATAGGATGGAAGAATGTTCACTGGCAGAGGTCCTTGCAGGGGCTCTGACTGATTTTACAACCTCTTTTTGCCTCAGAGTATGGCTACAGCACCGTGGCGGTGACACTGCTCACGCTTGGCTCCATGCTTGGGACGACCCTGATCCTTTTCCACAGCTGCGAGGAGAACTACAGACTCATTTTGCAGCTGTTTGTGGGCCTGGCAGTTGGGACGCTTTCTGGGGATGCCCTGCTGCACCTCATCCCTCAGGTAAGCTCCTATTTTCCATCTCAGATGGAGGGATTCTAGTTCCACTTTATGTTTAGCTGTTGGAGGTGTTTATGTAGAATTTCACAGTGACCCAGATGCACAGATACAGTGGCCAGTGTTTTCTTTGGGAATCACTGTTATTTTCCCAAAGTACTTTTGGAGAAAGAAGATGATCAGTCACTAGATTCACCGGATTATTCTTGAAATTAAAAAATATATGATCAGATATAGATTCCTATAGAAGTCATTGGATATCATTTCTGGGGCTCCAAAGAGCTCTGGTACCTTGTCCTCTGTGTCTCAACGCAGAAGAGAATTCAGTGATAGATAAGAAGCAAGGCAAAGTGAGGCAAAGTGATAGATAAGTGATTTATTAAAACAGGACACTTGTGAGGCTTACAAGGGGGTATTGCACCCGCAAAACTCACTGGGCTACAGTTTATAATCAAAGGAAAAGTGGGGAGGGGGAGATGAACTTCTCTTTCTAGAGTAGACGCCACACTTGCATCATCAGCTCCTCCTCCAGGCCGGGGGATGTTCTTGTCCCTACTCGGTCAGCCTAGGTCCACAAATTACTGTTTCTTTATGTGTGAAGGAAGCCTGTGCTAGGGATCATTAACTCACTGAACTGACTGTCCTGGGCAGGCTGTGGGCCTCATGCCACCACTGTTTTATTGTCTGGCAAACCTACCCTCTTGAGTAAGCACTGTCTCCCATATTCTTGCTAACTTCAACCCGCTAGTGTGATTTACTACGTAGTCACCTACTTTAACCCTTTATTCTGTCCCTATCACTACTAAGTGAAATTCACAAAGTGTGAGTATCTGTAAATAAGAATGAATGGGCAGTAAGACACACTGTTTTTCTCTGATGGCACCCAACCTCATCAGATCCATTCACTGCTCTTCTCTGCTGTCTTTTCTTCCCAGAAGATTGCATCCCCTCAGCTCCCTTGCAGGCGGTGACACTGCTCACGCTTGGCTCCATGCTTGGGACGACCCTGATCCTTTTCCACAGCTGCGAGGAGAACTACAGACTCATTTTGCAGCTGTTTGTGGGCCTGGCAGTTGGGACGCTTTCTGGGGATGCCCTGCTGCACCTCATCCCTCAGGTAAGCTCCTATTTTCCATCTCAGATGGAGGGATTCTAGTTCCACTTTATGTTTAGCTGTTGGAGGTGTTTATGTAGAATTTCACAGTGACCCAGATGCACAGATACAGTGGCCAGTGTTTTCTTTGGGAATCACTGTTATTTTCCCAAAGTACTTTTGGAGAAAGAAGATGATCAGTCACTAGATTCACCGGATTATTCTTGAAATTAAAAAATATATGATCAGATATAGATTCCTATAGAAGTCATTGGATATCATTTCTGGGGCTCCAAAGAGCTCTGGTACCTTGTCCTCTGTGTCTCAACGCAGAAGAGAATTCAGTGATAGATAAGAAGCAAGGCAAAGTGAGGCAAAGTGATAGATAAGTGATTTATTAAAACAGGACACTTGTGAGGCTTACAAGGGGGTATTGCACCCGCAAAACTCACTGGGCTACAGTTTATAATCAAAGGAAAAGTGGGGAGGGGGAGATGAACTTCTCTTTCTAGAGTAGACGCCACACTTGCATCATCAGCTCCTCCTCCAGGCCGGGGGATGTTCTTGTCCCTACTCGGTCAGCCTAGGTCCACAAATTACTGTTTCTTTATGTGTGAAGGAAGCCTGTGCTAGGGATCATTAACTCACTGAACTGACTGTCCTGGGCAGGCTGTGGGCCTCATGCCACCACTGTTTTATTGTCTGGCAAACCTACCCTCTTGAGTAAGCACTGTCTCCCATATTCTTGCTAACTTCAACCCGCTAGTGTGATTTACTACGTAGTCACCTACTTTAACCCTTTATTCTGTCCCTATCACTACTAAGTGAAATTCACAAAGTGTGAGTATCTGTAAATAAGAATGAATGGGCAGTAAGACATACTGTTTTTTCTCTGATGGCACCCAACCTCATCAGATCCATTCACTGCTCTTCTCTGCTGTCTTTTCTTCCCCAGAAGATTGCATCCCCTCAGCTCCCTTGCAGGCAGGTGGTTTAGGTTCCCCTGAGGGGGCACAACAGAAAAGTCTGAGTAGGAGAGAATGACAGGTATTTTTTCCTTGCTGCCTGCCTCTGGCACTGACCTTAGAAGCAGTTGGTAACCTGCAATATTATAGCTCCTATGGGTCCCCAACTCCACCCCCACTGAGCTTCAGTTACATATTTCCAACCTTTACCCTTTCAATCTTAAGAGTGATAATGGTTTCCTAGGGCTGCTAGCTTCTGACGTGTCTCATTATCCCTCCTTCATACCCTTTACACTTCCCACACCTCTGTCATGGCACCATCATTAACCTGTCTTCACTTGAACCATCAAAATGAATTTCTGTTTCTTTCCTAACTGTTAGTATCTGTTTTGGTTGGTTGTCTAGTTGCCAAGTTGTATTCAACTCTGCAACCCCACGGACTGTAGCCCACCAGACTCCTCTGTCCATGGGATTTCTCTGGCAAGAATACTGGAGTGAGCCGCTCTTTCCTTCTCGAGAGGATCTTCCCAACACAGGGATTAAACTCGTGTCTCCTACATTGTCAGGTAGATTCTTCAGCACTGAGCTATCAATTCCTTTAAGAAACATGTGAGCTCCATGAACGGGCTCTTTGTTGAAGTCTTTGGAGAAATGAAATGGTTAGGACCTGAGATGTGAAAGAGTTCAGGGAGAAGGGCCTTCAGATAAGGTTATCTGTTCCTTCTGAAGTCTTTTATGATGGATCATGATGAGCAAATGACTCCCCCTCCTCTTGCAAACCTGAGATGTTTCCACAAGCCTCTGGCAATTTCCTCTAGGGTCCCTGTTGTTGCTTAGAGGCTCAAAAATTATTAGATGTACTGAAAATTGCGAAGTGAGCATTGGGGATATGAAACAAACCATTATTAGTTTTAGTTTCCTTGGTAATCTAATTTTCTGGAAATATTTCAGTAGTTAGTGGCTTGAGATGGTGACTGAAGCCTATTTCTAGGTCACTGCAGTGGATGAAGAGTTGTTCACAGCCCGGGATCCTAGTAAATAGCAACAGGATCTTAAGGGTGCCCTGGTCTCCCCCACTGGGAGAGCATGCAGCCCAAGGCAACAGGTGTACGTGGGGTGGGCGGGACAGTCAACTGGTCCTGTGACATATTACAGAGGGAAACATAGCTAATTTTCACTTAGAAAGCAGTTTCTTTGCTTGAAGAAAGAGAGGAGGACAGAAGTTATTGAGGAAGGCAGATGCAGTGCTAGTGTGGCAGATAGCTAAAAAAAAATCAGTGGTTCCTGAATGTGATCCAAGACAAGTGTTTAAAGATTGCAGAGGAATGAGAAAAATCCCCCTGGCATGACTTCCTTTCTTAACTAGCTATACTGATTCTGCTTTAAGATCTACATTTTATTCTGAAATTGTGAGGTTTTTTCTGTTTTCTTTTGTGACATTACAATGTCTTCTTGTGAAACAGTGGTAATGTCAACTATGAGGGTAGTGTCCTTCAATGTCTTTACCAAAAGAAAATGTGGGGACTTCCCTGGCACTCCAGTGGTTAAGACTTCTTCACCTTCCAAAGCAGAGGGTGCAGGTTTGATCCCTGGTTAGAGAGCTAAGATCCCACATGCTTCACTGGCAAACAACCAAAACATATAACAGAAGCAACATTGTAACAAATTCAATAAAAACTTTTAAAATGGTCCAGAAAAATTGCCAAAAAAATCTTTAAAAATATGGGCTAACGTGTGTTTGTTTTTAGTTACATACATACACTCAATCTGTCCATGGAGATCCATACATAACTCACATATGTACACATATATATGTATATGTATACATATATAAATATCTATGCACATACTGACATGAACATATATACAGATAATTACTTATTTAAATTTAATGATCAATAACATCCTATGTAGAGACCACTGAGTTGTTTCCCAAACTGTCTTCTCTTGGGAGGGGAATATAATAGATTATAAGTTACTGGCTCACAAGAAGTCATGAGGTCAGCCAGTGGAATGAGTCAACCAATGGGATGAGTCAGCTCAAGGAAGATTCCTAATGCTTTTCTGATTTCCTTTTGTGTCCCAAGGAGCTGACAGTGTTCCTATGCGTACAGGATACACTCCATGGAAAAAGGTTTTCAGTTGGATTTGTTACTTATTTGAACATCGATTAACAGTTTTAATTGATCTGGGGTACTGGGAGAATAAACCCTGAATGAAATATATCTTTATGTTTGTTCTGGATATTAAAAAACATTGCTTTGTTATACAGCATTGTTGTACAAATAGGGATGGATTGAACTGAAAAAAATCAGCTAAAGTACTGAGAATGTATGAAAATTTAGGCCACCTGCTGAGATAATCTTAGGCTTTAATCTAATCACTGTAGAAGCTATTCAAAGCTCTGTTTTCTTTTCTGATGTCTTATTTGATTCTGAGTAAATCAAATAGTGGAAATAGTCATACATTTAGAAGCAAACTGGCTATAAATGATTTCAAGTGTTGTCCTGGGTTTTCTCAGAACGGAAATTGAATATGTTCAACAATGGTGTTGGTGGTTTAGTCATGAAGTCGTGTCCAGCTCTTGTGACCTCATGGACTGTGTAGCCTACCAGGCTCCTCTGTTCATGGGATTCTCCAGGCAAGAATATTGGAATGGGTTGTCATGTCCTTCTCCAGGGGATCTTCCTGACTCCAGGGGATCGAATCTGGGTCTCCTGCATTGCAGGCAGATTCTTTACTAATTGAGCTATGAAGGAAGTCCATATTCAACAATGGACCTGCTCATTAGTATTTAAGTCACTGAAAGTTATGTCTGTCTTTTTATCTTTAGATTCTTGGTTTACATATGCAGGAAGCCTCAGAGTTTGGACATCTCCATGAAAACAAGGGGCATATTTGGAAACTGTTGGGATTAATTGGAGGCATCCATGGATTTTTCTTAATAGAAAAATGTTTTATTCTTCTTGTATCACCAAGTGCTGAGGTATATTTTAAATTTTATTGATCTTTTGCTTTAGGGCTTCATGGTATTTGCCTTTTATTTCAGAACTTCTTATTTAAAAGCAATTGACATCTTCATGAGATTGTCTGTTTAAAGGTTGAGACTCAATATAATAGATTATACGTTACTGGCTCACAAGAAGTCATGAGGTCAGCCAGTGGAATGAGTCAACCAATGGGATGAGTCAGCTCAAGGAAGATTCCTAATGCTTTTCTGATTTCCTTTTGTGTCCCAAGGAGCTGACAGTGTTCCTATGCGTACAGGATACACTCCATGGAAAAAGGTTTTCAGTTGGATTTGTTACTTATTTGAACATCGATTAACAGTTTTAATTGATCTGGGGTACTGGGAGAATAAACCCTGAATGAAATATATCTTTATGTTTGTTCTGGATATTAAAAAACATTGCTTTGTTATACAGCATTGTTGTACAAATAGGGATGGATTGAACTGAAAAAAAAAATCAGCTAAAGTACTGAGAATGTATGAAAATTTAGGCCACCTGCTGAGATAATCTTAGGCTTTAATCTAATCACTGTAGAAGCTATTCAAAGCTCTGTTTTCTTTTCTGATGTCTTATTTGATTCTGAGTAAATCAAATAGTGGAAATAGTCATACATTTAGAAGCAAACTGGCTATAAATGATTTCAAGTGTTGTCCTGGGTTTTCTCAGAACGGAAATTGAATATGTTCAACAATGGTGTTGGTGGTTTAGTCATGAAGTCGTGTCCAGCTCTTGTGACCTCATGGACTGTGTAGCCTACCAGGCTCCTCTGTTCATGGGATTCTCCAGGCAAGAATATTGGAATGGGTTGTCATGTCCTTCTCCAGGGGATCTTCCTGACTCCAGGGGATCGAATCTGGGTCTCCTGCATTGCAGGCAGATTCTTTACTAATTGAGCTATGAAGGAAGTCCATATTCAACAATGGACCTGCTCATTAGTATTTAAGTCACTGAAAGTTATGTCTGTCTTTTTATCTTTAGATTCTTGGTTTACATATGCAGGAAGCCTCAGAGTTTGGACATCTCCATGAAAACAAGGGGCATATTTGGAAACTGTTGGGATTAATTGGAGGCATCCATGGATTTTTCTTAATAGAAAAATGTTTTATTCTTCTTGTATCACCAAGTGCTGAGGTATATTTTAAATTTTATTGATCTTTTGCTTTAGGGCTTCATGGTATTTGCCTTTTATTTCAGAACTTCTTATTTAAAAGCAATTGACATCTTCATGAGATTGTCTGTTTAAAGGTTGAGACTCTGATTTCTAGAACACAAGATCATTCTGACAGACAGTGTCCCTGTAAGCATGATTATTAATTTTTCAAAGATCTGTTGCTGGCTTGTGACTATAGTTGCTTTATCTTGCTTTTTGGCCTTTGTGGCTAGTTTAGAAACAGGAGACTATTCCACATCAGAGAATGAGAGTGTTTAAAGAGTTAGCTTCCCGTCTGTGTTTTAGGTATCTTTCCTAACCCAAAACAAATAGAAGGAAACAAAAACTTTGAAAATTCACAAAATTATGCATCATTTTGTATCTTATGTGTGTGTTAAGTTGCTTCAGTTGTGTCCAACTCTTTGCAACCATATGGGCTGTAGCCTACTAAGCTCCCCTGTCCACGGGATTCTCCAGGCAAGAGTGCTGGAGTGGGTTGCCCTGCCCTCCTCCAGGGGATCTTCCCAATCCAGAGATCAAGCCTGCATATCTTATGTCACCTGCATTGGTAGGTGAGTTCTTTACCACTAGCACCACGTGGGAAGCCCTCTTTTTGTCTTGCATGCTTGCATGAGAAGTCACCAAAGTTGTATCTGACTCTTTTGTGACCCTATGGACTGCGGCCCACCAGACTCTTCTGTCCATGGGATTCTCCAGGCAAGAATATAGGAGCAACTTGCCATTTCCTCCTCCAGGGGATCTTCATGACCCAGAGAGGGCATTTAAAATTATGAAAACAAGAAACTCAGGAATGGGAATGGTGGCAATTTTTTTTTTTTTCAGCTTTCACAGTGCCTATTTTCAATCAATTTCTACATGTATTATGACATGTAAAATGCAGTGTGGCTAATGTGTAGTTTTCTTTTTTGCTCTTGCATATTATCCTGTAAGAGAATAGGTGAATAGTTTCAGGGGATGTTTCAAAAAGGTAAACGCTTGGGAAGAAGTCCAGGAGACTGAAATAAGCCTTCCTTAAAAAATCCTGGGACTCTGCAGTCTTCATGGGTTTTCTATTTATTCCCTGTTCACAGAATATAAAATGCTTGGGCCTAGGGCAAACATTAGTAGTCATTTAAAGTATCAGCACTTGTTTATTGTCTTACCTAGATTTATTCAACATTTCTATTTTATGCATCAAGAATAAGGTGGTTTATGGATGGATAAAGGATAATAGATGGATAGATGGATGATAAAATTAGGTGTATAAAGGATAATAGTTGCTTTAGGGGCTAGTTTAGAAACAGGAGACTATTCCACATCAGAGAATGAGAGTGTTTAAAGAGTTAGCTTCCCGTCTGTGTTTTAGGTATCTTTCCTAACCCAAAACAAATAGAAGGAAACAAAAACTTTGAAAATTCACAAAATTATGCATCATTTTGTATCTTATGTGTGTGTTAAGTTGCTTCAGTTGTGTCCAACTCTTTGCAACCATATGGGCTGTAGCCTACTAAGCTCCCCTGTCCACGGGATTCTCCAGGCAAGAGTGCTGGAGTGGGTTGCCCTGCCCTCCTCCAGGGGATCTTCCCAATCCAGAGATCAAGCCTGCATATCTTATGTCACCTGCATTGGTAGGTGAGTTCTTTACCACTAGCACCACGTGGGAAGCCCTCTTTTTGTCTTGCATGCTTGCATGAGAAGTCACCAAAGTTGTATCTGACTCTTTTGTGACCCTATGGACTGCGGCCCACCAGACTCTTCTGTCCATGGGATTCTCCAGGCAAGAATATAGGAGCAACTTGCCATTTCCTCCTCCAGGGGATCTTCATGACCCAGAGGGCATTTAAAATTATGAAAACAAGAAACTCAGGAATGGGAATGGTGGCAATTTTTTTTTTTTTCAGCTTTCACAGTGCCTATTTTCAATCAATTTCTACATGTATTATGACATGTAAAATGCAGTGTGGCTAATGTGTAGTTTTCTTTTTTGCTCTTGCATATTATCCTGTAAGAGAATAGGTGAATAGTTTCAGGGGATGTTTCAAAAAGGTAAACGCTTGGGAAGAAGTCCAGGAGACTGAAATAAGCCTTCCTTAAAAAATCCTGGGACTCTGCAGTCTTCATGGGTTTTCTATTTATTCCCTGTTCACAGAATATAAAATGCTTGGGCCTAGGGCAAACATTAGTAGTCATTTAAAGTATCAGCACTTGTTTATTGTCTTACCTAGATTTATTCAACATTTCTATTTTATGCATCAAGAATAAGGTGGTTTATGGATGGATAAAGGATAATAGATGGATAGATGGATGATAAAATTAGGTGTATAAAGTGTCGATGATAGAATTTATGGAATGAGTGTCTGAGTGTTGACGTCACAATTCTTCCAGCTTTTCTGTGTATTTGAAACTTTTCACAATATATTTTAAATGAAATTCTATAAAAATTTTCTGTTTTAATGAATCAGGGTTGTTCTTTAGCTTGAAGTTAAACTGGAGTGCTGTCTATAATAATTCAGGAATTAGGAATGACAGATTCGATCCAAATATTTACTCTAAAAGTTTAGGGACTTAAACTTAGCCTGCATAAAAGGAATCGTAATCTAACTGAGCATTATGAAGAATACTAAAAGATCCCCATTTACACACAATAGACTGTTTCTGGACTGGGGAAATTAATTTACAAAGCTAACATATCTACCTATATGTAGTAATTAGTAATGTAATCAGATGGAAATGAGTGAAGTAAATTCTGAACATCCAAAATTTATACTTTTATTTCAGATTTCCCCTGGACTTGTCAGGAAACTTAAAACAAGTTTTAATAATGTAATTTTAAGATACATGATACTGTGTAAAAGAAAAGGAATGTGAATATTCTAGAAGCTGCAAGTACTCTAATTGGTGAATATCTTTCTGGAAGCATTAATTTAGTAGTTATAGGATACAACAGTTTCAATTATCGTCCTTTTGGATATCATTCTCCATCCAAAAGAACTCACAATTTAGTTCTGCAGTGAATAAAAAAGACAATAAAAAAAAACTATCCATGTTCAAGACTTTGTGAATCATGACTAGAATTTTTTTTTTTAAATTTTGGCCTCTTTTTATTGGTTATTTATTTATTTTCGTCCATCTATATTCCTTGGGCTGTGTTGGCCTCCCATCGCAGTGGCCCCTCTAGCTGCAGAGCACCTGCTCCAGGCGCATGTGCTCCAGAGCACTGGCTGGTAATTGGACACACTGGTCCAGCCGCTCCATGGCACATGGGATCTTCCCAGGTCAGAGATCGAACCAGTGCCTCTTGCAATACAAGGCAGACTCTTCACCCACTGGACCACCAGGGAAGCCCATGACTAGAAATTTTTGAGGTTGCATTCTTCAAGCGCTGAGAATGTGCATGATTTTTCAGGGCAGTCTTAGGCTTCTCCATTTTAGCATGTTTCATTCCTGATGAAATTCCCCCTACAATCTTTTTGTGTCATCTACCCCTTTGGCCAGTAAGCGAAATGTTAAATAGAGTTGGGGTCGACAGAGGCTGTGCCTGTGTTCTTCTGGCTTCAGCACTAATTTTAAACCATCCTCATCCAGCAGGGCGTGGCTTTGGTTAACAGGCATGTGGCACACTCCCGCTATCCTGCATTCAACCCTGAATTAAGTGACCAGTTAGGCAGAGGCAAATCTGCTTCGACTATCCAGTTGGTAGGTTACCAATCTGAAGTATTCATCTCATTTGATGACCTTCTTTCTTTTACTTGATAAATAGATAAAAATCAGTAGGCTTGGTGAGTAGAATCCACTCCTGATTTGCCTGTTATTGATCATGATAAATCCTCTTTAGAAAACTTTCCCAAGCACCTGAGGCTGTTTTCAAGGGGAAAATGCATTTTCCACAGATTCAAGTGACTGCTCTCTGCACCTCTTTGAAACACATGTGGATCAAATTGACATAATATACATGTATTTCATCACTGTGTTTATAAGTTTTCATAAACCAGCTGACCTTGAGGTTTCTCCATTCTGAGTAATCCTTAGTCATGATGAGGGGAGGCCAAATAAATGTTGAGCAAGGAATTAGAGCATCTAGGAGTGGGACGTTCAGTTTGTGATGTAGGAGAGAGGTGATTCTGCCCAAGGAGATGTCTGAAGTTCCATGACAGAAGTCTTCATATTTAAAATTATTCTGTCCATCCATGTTCAAGACTTTGTGAATCATGACTAGAATTTTTTTTTTTAAATTTTGGCCTCTTTTTATTGGTTATTTATTTATTTTCGTCCATCTATATTCCTTGGGCTGTGTTGGCCTCCCATCGCAGTGGCCCCTCTAGCTGCAGAGCACCTGCTCCAGGCGCATGTGCTCCAGAGCACTGGCTGGTAATTGGACACACTGGTCCAGCCGCTCCATGGCACATGGGATCTTCCCAGGTCAGAGATCGAACCAGTGCCTCTTGCAATACAAGGCAGACTCTTCACCCACTGGACCACCAGGGAAGCCCATGACTAGAAATTTTTGAGGTTGCATTCTTCAAGCGCTGAGAATGTGCATGATTTTTCAGGGCAGTCTTAGGCTTCTCCATTTTAGCATGTTTCATTCCTGATGAAATTCCCCCTACAATCT
The DNA here is from genome assembly GCA_022376925.1 of Tragulus kanchil. Classification (NCBI taxonomy): domain Eukaryota; kingdom Metazoa; phylum Chordata; class Mammalia; order Artiodactyla; family Tragulidae; genus Tragulus; species Tragulus kanchil. Next base: position 89,982,073 of record JAIOJX010000031.1, on the reverse strand, counting down.
TTTTGTGTCATCTACCCCTTTGGCCAGTAAGCGAAATGTTAAATAGAGTTGGGGTCGACAGAGGCTGTGCCTGTGTTCTTCTGGCTTCAGCACTAATTTTAAACCATCCTCATCCAGCAGGGCGTGGCTTTGGTTAACAGGCATGTGGCACACTCCCGCTATCCTGCATTCAACCCTGAATTAAGTGACCAGTTAGGCAGAGGCAAATCTGCTTCGACTATCCAGTTGGTAGGTTACCAATCTGAAGTATTCATCTCATTTGATGACCTTCTTTCTTTTACTTCTTGATAAATAGATAAAAATCAGTAGGCTTGGTGAGTAGAATCCACTCCTGATTTGCCTGTTATTGATCATGATAAATCCTCTTTAGAAAACTTTCCCAAGCACCTGAGGCTGTTTTCAAGGGGAAAATGCATTTTCCACAGATTCAAGTGACTGCTCTCTGCACCTCTTTGAAACACATGTGGATCAAATTGACATAATATACATGTATTTCATCACTGTGTTTATAAGTTTTCATAAACCAGCTGACCTTGAGGTTTCTCCATTCTGAGTAATCCTTAGTCATGATGAGGGGAGGCCAAATAAATGTTGAGCAAGGAATTAGAGCATCTAGGAGTGGGACGTTCAGTTTGTGATGTAGGAGAGAGGTGATTCTGCCCAAGGAGATGTCTGATAGGAAGTTCCATGACAGAAGTCTTCATGTGAATTTTCAAAGCAACAGAGAGGTGACGTATGTATACCTATGGCTGATTCATGTTGATATAAGACAGAAACCAACAAAATATCATGAATCAGTTATCCTCCAATTTAAAATAAATAGACTAATTAAAAACACAGCCTCCAATCAGGTTCAAAACAATATTCCCATTCTAATTCTTAAAATCATTAGTAAAGGCACAGGAAAAAAAAAAAAAGTATCTATCATGGGGAAGCATAGGCATAGCCTTGAGGAAGTGTTACAGTTGGAGGGTAGACGCCTGAGTAGAGAGAAGTTAGCTATTCCTGAGACATGAAGCTTGCAAAATACAAGTCTGGGAGTAGATTGCAAAGCTAAAGCTAATTCAGAGATGAAAACAAAAAACATTTCTCTAAAATAATGGTTTTTAAAGCCTTATTGTGTTTAGATATATCACGTGTGGTTTGAAAGAAGGTAACTTCAAGCTGAGATCACATTTTGTTTTGTTTTTGGCTGCACTGAGCCACTTATAGGGCCTTAGTTCCCTGACCAGAGATTGAACCCAGGTCCCATCCAGTCCTAACCACTGGATGACAGAGGAATTCCCTGAAATTACTTTTTAGATCACTTTAATGCTGACCTCATTCTTTCTGTTTGAATGAAGGGTCCAGACCTCCAAGATGCAAATAAATAAAACTCTAATGCTAACTTAAACAGTTTAGAACAGTTTGACTGTTCTAGGTCACTAATAATAGATTCATCATTTCTTTTGTTCTCTAAACTGCAAGATCAACCTAAAGAGAGAGAAATAATATGAACTTTTAAGATTGTTTGATGGGTCCAATTTCCTGTTTTTTAAAGAAGGAGAGGAACTCTCAAATCCTGATCATCAAAGGATATTTGCCTCTAAATTCCTTTACACTGTGTGACAATATAGAGCTTTTGAGGAAAAAACTAGCATAAATATTTGAATTCCTGTCTTTTAATAAAACCATAGGCTTTTCTTTTGAATTTCTAGAGTAATCCTTAGTCATGATGAGGAGGCCAAATAAATGTTGAGCAAGGAATTAGAGCATCTAGGAGTGGGACGTTCAGTTTGTGATGTAGGAGAGAGGTGATTCTGCCCAAGGAGATGTCTGATAGGAAGTTCCATGACAGAAGTCTTCATGTGAATTTTCAAAGCAACAGAGAGGTGACGTATGTATACCTATGGCTGATTCATGTTGATATAAGACAGAAACCAACAAAATATCATGAATCAGTTATCCTCCAATTTAAAATAAATAGACTAATTAAAAACACAGCCTCCAATCAGGTTCAAAACAATATTCCCATTCTAATTCTTAAAATCATTAGTAAAGGCACAGGAAAAAAAAAAAAAGTATCTATCATGGGGAAGCATAGGCATAGCCTTGAGGAAGTGTTACAGTTGGAGGGTAGACGCCTGAGTAGAGAGAAGTTAGCTATTCCTGAGACATGAAGCTTGCAAAATACAAGTCTGGGAGTAGATTGCAAAGCTAAAGCTAATTCAGAGATGAAAACAAAAAACATTTCTCTAAAATAATGGTTTTTAAAGCCTTATTGTGTTTAGATATATCACGTGTGGTTTGAAAGAAGGTAACTTCAAGCTGAGATCACATTTTGTTTTGTTTTTGGCTGCACTGAGCCACTTATAGGGCCTTAGTTCCCTGACCAGAGATTGAACCCAGGTCCCATCCAGTCCTAACCACTGGATGACAGAGGAATTCCCTGAAATTACTTTTTAGATCACTTTAATGCTGACCTCATTCTTTCTGTTTGAATGAAGGGTCCAGACCTCCAAGATGCAAATAAATAAAACTCTAATGCTAACTTAAACAGTTTAGAACAGTTTGACTGTTCTAGGTCACTAATAATAGATTCATCATTTCTTTTGTTCTCTAAACTGCAAGATCAACCTAAAGAGAGAGAAATAATATGAACTTTTAAGATTGTTTGATGGGTCCAATTTCCTGTTTTTTAAAGAAGGAGAGGAACTCTCAAATCCTGATCATCAAAGGATATTTGCCTCTAAATTCCTTTACACTGTGTGACAATATAGAGCTTTTGAGGAAAAAACTAGCATAAATATTTGAATTCCTGTCTTTTAATAAAACCATAGGCTCTTTTGATTATAATCAGGCATTTCATACAATGTAATTTAAAAATCCCACATTTTTCTCTTCTAGATCCACCAGTTTCAGGCAAGAGTCCTGTCTCCCTCCTCCAATTCTGTATCCTCCACATCCCACCTTCTCTGCCATCTCTTCCCAAAAATAACCTATCATTGCCTCTTTTGAGTAACTTATTATTCTAACATTTGAATATCATGTTTACTTTCTCTGCTTTACATTTAAAAAAAAGCATGCGATGCTTGTGTCTCACATGAAGTTTGTCTCAAAGTTTCCACAATTTGGAGTCGTAATGTATGAACTTCTAAATGGACATGTTCCATAGGCAGACAAGAAGTAGTCTTTTCATGTAATAGCATAAATATCTGAGGCCTAGGGAGGGAAGGTGACTTCTGAAATCAAACGAAATCGTATCATCTCAGCTCATAGAAGTCAATTTCAGATCTCAATTCCCTATCACATGAAAGGATAAAAAACCTTTTCAAATGTATTATTTGTGGATCTCCTTTATTAATAGCAAGCTGTTTCTTTTACTGACTGGGAAACAACAAAAACAGCATCTTGGGCCACTATCAATGGAATGAGGTATTGGGTTTGCAAGGATTTTTTCTCCATCCACTTAAAGATCAGAAGACGAATTCTAGATCCACCATCTGCTGTATAGGAACAGGGCCAATTTTAGTCAAGAGTCAAGAACATTTTTTACTACAGATTTTGGGTTTCAGAAAGGTTTCCATAATTTAAGAGTAACTTACAGAGGATCTAGGTAAACCTCTAGCTCTCCGTGGAAGACTCTGATCTATGTAGAGTGCTATTTACATCAAAATGTGATAGCGGAAAAAATACGCTTGTAGACTCTCAGCTCTACCTTCTGTGTTTGTCCGTGATACTTAGAAATTCTCATATACTCCAGATGATCAAAATGTCTTTTGATAATCAACATAACTCTTCAGATGTTTCAGTTTTTAATAAAGCTATTGCTTATCTTTCCTCTTTTATTTTTTAACTTAAAATAGAAAGGCCCAGAAGATGCACAGGCAGCTGAAATTCCTATACCCAGTCTGAACACCCCGAACAAAAAATGTGAGTACCAATTTAAAAAATCCAAACATTAAATATAGAAAGTACCATAGAAAAAGATTATATCTGCTTTGAAATAAATGTCAAAAACCATATCATTTTCTAGGTATCTATTTCATTCTTAAAACCCTTACAATGAAATTTTAAATAAAGGCTCATTTCTATTCCTATCTTTGAAAACTACTACACATTAATATCAACGTTACTCCATTCTTTAAAAATGTGTCCCCACATTACTTATCATTGTGACTCCTGTGGGTTGTAGGGCTCTTCTGTCCATGGAATTATCTAGGCAAGAATACTGGAGTGAGTTGCCATGCTCTGGTCCAGTGGATCTTCCCAACTGGGGGATCAAAGCCATGTCTCTTACATCTCCTGCATTGGCAGGTGGATTCTTAACCAGCTGTGCCACCTGGGAAGCCCAATGGAGACTTGAACTAGTATAAATACTTATGTGGTTATCAGGCCTCCTTTAAAATCCTGTTTCCGGGCTTCCCTGGTGGTCCAGTGGGTAAAAAGTCCCCTTGCAGTACAAGGGGCGCCAGTTCAATCCCTGGCCCAGGGAGATCCCACATGCTATGGAGCAGCTGGACCAGTGTGTCCCATTAGGAGCCAGCGCTCTGGAGCACATGCTCCCAGAACCAGTCCTCTGCAATGAGAGAGGCCACTGTGGGAGGCCCACACAGGCCAAAGAATAAAGATGGATGAAAATAAATAAATAAATAAAAAATGCCAACATTAAAAAAAAAAAATCCTGTTTTCATGGTGATTTGAGCCTTTCACTTCCCATGAAGTTCTGCATCATAATTGATTTCTTGTCCTCTATCACTGTTTACTGATATTCATCACAAATGTCTGTCTCCTTTATGATATTGTTGTTAGCATGGTGGAGTTCCAATCAGTGCCAGCTCATTATTCACATCTTATATGAAAATTCAATTGTTTGTATAATTTGCATCCAGTCTTTTTCTTTCTAGGATTGTCCCTAGTTCTGAACTTGATTTACCAATTTTGGATAGAACTCGATTCCCTTTTGCTCAGGCTTCTGAATAATTCTTAGAACCTTTATTTTGTTAAAGCTCTGTTTTGGTTTTCAACAGTTGCCCTGTTTTTCTCTCTGATATTACCCTTTTGTAAATATACTTCTCAATATTTCAATGTTAAGTAGTCACAGTGAGTTATTTCCATTCTACCGGAATAAGTTACCTAATAAGAAAAAGAGCTATGTATTGAGTTCTTATTATATGCCAGGCACAGTGACAGGATTGCCTCATTTAATCCTCTTTGACCTTACTGAAGTAAGAATAATTAATGTCCATTTTATACAAATGAAGAGACAAATCATTAGAGAGGGTGACAGCATTGAGGAACTAAAGAAGGCTAGCGCACTAACAATTTCCTTGCGATCATTCTTTCTGGACTGCATTCCTGTATTTTTTTCATGTTCATTCATTCATTCATTCATCCATTCAAGAAATGTTTGAGGATGTTTCAGGCACTGTGTATGCACTGGGGAATAAAATTAGGAATGATCTTTATCGCTAGTTTGCAATGTGGTTGAGGGTTTAAATGCTAATAATGGTGAACATGAGGGTAGTAATCACTATTTGAAATGTATTTGATGTCTTAAATCCTGTAATCTCTTTCTGTGACTCAAAATATATAATTACATAATCCATCCAATTCTATTTTCAGAACATTTCTAGTGATATTTTAACTCCTCAGTTTTCAGTTCCAGGAGAAATTTTAGAATACTTGACACTTAAAAAGTTTATCAGAGCTATTTCTTTCTATTTGTTTTTGAAAGAAAGGAAGAGGAAAGGCCACACCTAGTCAAATTAGGAGCAGAGAGTGGTTGCTGGCTCAGGGAATAATGATGGTCTTATTCAAATATTTTGTAGCTTTCATATCTTTCCACTTCAGATATCAAGCTTGGCATACAGAATGAATAGTGAATAAGTCCAAATTTGATTACCCATTCACCCTTTTTGCCAGGGACATATTGAATTAGCTTCAAATATTTGATTCCTTGTTTTTTATTACCTCATTGGTGCAACTCAGGATGTGAAGGTCTATCCATAGTCTGATTCAAATAAACAAAAAGCAACATGATATCAGATCCAGCCCATGCATCACCTTGGAAAACCTCTGATAAGTCAGAAATATAAAACTCAGTATGGTTGCCAGGTACCGAGGTAAAGGAAAAATACTGAATATTATTGATAGTTCTGTAGTGAGTACACTGATTTGCCAGTGTATACTTGTCTTATCTTCTGTCGAATAATGTTACAATTTTCTTAAACAGTATACACAATGTGTTTCTTATAGCTTATATGCAAATGTATATATTTGCCTGTGGCTTGTTACATAGCCAAGGTCTGACATTTAGAACCCCATCCTCAGAAATAATAAAATAATAGGCTACAAAAATAGGCTGGATTGTTTCTTGTCAGAGTATAAATCAGGTAAAGATTTTCCATCTGAATATATGCTATTAATATCAAAACTGTTTATAGGCATACACACAGAAATTGGGAATCACAGTTTATTTGTATGCTGCAATGTTGTCAAATGGACTACTTTCCATTAAAAAGAGCTTAATTTCCACAAAGAACAGCTTTTCTTCTGAAAATTGGCAGGAACAGCTTAGTTAACTGTTTGCATTATTAGGCTCAGCGAGCGTCCAGGCAATGCCAATAAGAACTTTCTGAATTCAGTCATTTCATATTTATTCTGTATTTTTCTGACCACTGCCTAAGATCTTCACTCTTTTTTTTTTCATCTTTAATTATTTTTATTTATGTAATTACATGCTCCATAGACTGTAGCCCACCAGGCTTCTCTGTCCATGAAATTCTTCAGGCAAGACTACAAATCTCATTTTTAATAAAGAAGAAAATGACCTGGGAAACCACAAGAATGGTAGAACTGAGTCTCACAGTGGTCGTTCTAGAGAAAGCATGATTTTGAGAAGTGAAATGCATGGGCTGTCTTTACAACACAGTCAGTATACTTGCCTCCTGGCCGATAGTCCACGCTGGATCTGCTGTTTGCTGAAGTTCCTTTTTTCACTGTGTGGGCTATGAAATGTCTAATCATATTCTCTCAATAAACTAATAAACCATATTATAATACACTCCCTCCACAACCTTAGACCATATAATAGAAATGAGATGACCTCTTCCTATTTTTGGGTGTCCAGTTGTTAGGATATTGTGTTCAGTTCTAACAGTAACAATAGCACTTCTTCAAACATATCATACAATTTACAGTAATTTATTTTTAGACTGCAGCAATTGATTTCAATGGCTTTCTTATCAAATGGCATACCTAGCTAGTTCACTGTCAGGAAACCGAGGTAAAGGAAAATACTGAATATTATTGATAGTTCTGTAGTGAGTACACTGATTTGCCAGTGTATACTTGTCTTATCTTCTGTCGAATAATGTTACAATTTTCTTAAACAGTATACACAATGTGTTTCTTATAGCTTATATGCAAATGTATATATTTGCCTGTGGCTTGTTACATAGCCAAGGTCTGACATTTAGAACCCCATCCTCAGAAATAATAAAATAATAGGCTACAAAAATAGGCTGGATTGTTTCTTGTCAGAGTATAAATCAGGTAAAGATTTTCCATCTGAATATATGCTATTAATATCAAAACTGTTTATAGGCATACACACAGAAATTGGGAATCACAGTTTATTTGTATGCTGCAATGTTGTCAAATGGACTACTTTCCATTAAAAAGAGCTTAATTTCCACAAAGAACAGCTTTTCTTCTGAAAATTGGCAGGAACAGCTTAGTTAACTGTTTGCATTATTAGGCTCAGCGAGCGTCCAGGCAATGCCAATAAGAACTTTCTGAATTCAGTCATTTCATATTTATTCTGTATTTTTCTGACCACTGCCTAAGATCTTCACTCTTTTTTTTTTCATCTTTAATTATTTTTATTTATGTAATTACATGCTCCATAGACTGTAGCCCACCAGGCTTCTCTGTCCATGAAATTCTTCAGGCAAGACTACAAATCTCATTTTTAATAAAGAAGAAAATGACCTGGGAAACCACAAGAATGGTAGAACTGAGTCTCACAGTGGTCGTTCTAGAGAAAGCATGATTTTGAGAAGTGAAATGCATGGGCTGTCTTTACAACACAGTCAGTATACTTGCCTCCTGGCCGATAGTCCACGCTGGATCTGCTGTTTGCTGAAGTTCCTTTTTTCACTGTGTGGGCTATGAAATGTCTAATCATATTCTCTCAATAAACTAATAAACCATATTATAATACACTCCCTCCACAACCTTAGACCATATAATAGAAATGAGATGACCTCTTCCTATTTTTGGGTGTCCAGTTGTTAGGATATTGTGTTCAGTTCTAACAGTAACAATAGCACTTCTTCAAACATATCATACAATTTACAGTAATTTATTTTTAGACTGCAGCAATTGATTTCAATGGCTTTCTTATCAAATGGCATACCTAGCTAGTTCACTGTCAGGATATATGTTTAATCCCTGAAATGTTTTTTGTATTTGTTAATGACTCCACCCCCATAATACTAATATATAATTTTCGTTTTTTAAAAAATATATATGTATTTTTTAATTTAATTTTATTTATTTATTTTTGGTTAGTCTGGGTTTTCACTGCTGACACAGGCCCTCCTATAGCTGCAGGGAGTGGGGGCTACTCTCTAGTTGAGGTGAGCAGGCTTCTTGTTGTGGTGACTTCTCTTGTTGTGGAACTCGGGCTCTAGGGCACACGGGCTTCAATAATTGCAGCTCCGAGCTCCAGAGTAGAGGCTCCATAGTTGTGGCTCATGGGCTTAATTGTTCCGCAGCATGTGGGATCTTCTGGGATCAGGGATCGAACGTGTGTCTCCTTCATTGGCAGGCGAGCTCTTTACCACTGAGCTACCAGGGAAGCCCCAATTTTAGGCTTTTGAAAGCAGAAATTCTGTCCATTAAAAACTCGAATCCAATTATGATCTATAAATTACTGCATTAATTAAGTAAATTGTGGTCCACTTTATTTCTTTGGCTGTCAACTAATCACATAATGTATATAATATAACATAATTCCAAGAAGACAGCTTCTCTTTACTTTGCAATTAGCTGGTTTAGTGCTTAGTTATTTTCAGAAAGACAAAACATTAAACAATTTTTCCAAAGCTAGCTTTGGAATGACAAGTGTCGAAAGCAGTTCTATCATGGTCACATTTAGGGAGTGAAGGGAGCATTTGGGGAGGGTCTTAGCACCAGCTAGAAAGGGGGATGATTACAGAGTGGTAGGAGGTTGACTCCAGCAGGTTGTCATGAGGGACAGTTTGACTTGGAACAGTTCTGGAAAATAGACTCCACTTCAATCACATTCTCTCAATAAACTAATAAACCATATTATAATACACTCCCTCCACAACCTTAGACCATATAATAGAAATGAGATGACCTCTTCCTATTTTTGGGTGTCCAGTTGTTAGGATATTGTGTTCAGTTCTAACAGTAACAATAGCACTTCTTCAAACATATCATACAATTTACAGTAATTTATTTTTAGACTGCAGCAATTGATTTCAATGGCTTTCTTATCAAATGGCATACCTAGCTAGTTCACTGTCAGGATATATGTTTAATCCCTGAAATGTTTTTTGTATTTGTTAATGACTCCACCCCCATAATACTAATATATAATTTTCGTTTTTTAAAAAATATATATGTATTTTTTAATTTAATTTTATTTATTTATTTTTGGTTAGTCTGGGTTTTCACTGCTGACACAGGCCCTCCTATAGCTGCAGGGAGTGGGGGCTACTCTCTAGTTGAGGTGAGCAGGCTTCTTGTTGTGGTGACTTCTCTTGTTGTGGAACTCGGGCTCTAGGGCACACGGGCTTCAATAATTGCAGCTCCGAGCTCCAGAGTAGAGGCTCCATAGTTGTGGCTCATGGGCTTAATTGTTCCGCAGCATGTGGGATCTTCTGGGATCAGGGATCGAACGTGTGTCTCCTTCATTGGCAGGCGAGCTCTTTACCACTGAGCTACCAGGGAAGCCCCAATTTTAGGCTTTTGAAAGCAGAAATTCTGTCCATTAAAAACTCGAATCCAATTATGATCTATAAATTACTGCATTAATTAAGTAAATTGTGGTCCACTTTATTTCTTTGGCTGTCAACTAATCACATAATGTATATAATATAACATAATTCCAAGAAGACAGCTTCTCTTTACTTTGCAATTAGCTGGTTTAGTGCTTAGTTATTTTTCAGAAAGACAAAACATTAAACAATTTTTCCAAAGCTAGCTTTGGAATGACAAGTGTCGAAAGCAGTTCTATCATGGTCACATTTAGGGAGTGAAGGGAGCATTTGGGGAGGGTCTTAGCACCAGCTAGAAAGGGGGATGATTACAGAGTGGTAGGAGGTTGACTCCAGCAGGTTGTCATGAGGGACAGTTTGACTTGGAACAGTTCTGGAAAATAGACTCCACTTCAATCACATTCTGCCCAGAGGATCTTAAATTACATAAAAGTGCTTTATAAAAAGCATATATGGAAAGGTCATCAAATATATCTTGGAAAGTTCTAACAGTATTATTTGTATTTTCTTCTTTTTGCACACCTGAGCAAGGGTGGGGGTGGGGGGAGAGGAGATAGAAGAGGGAATATAATTTAGCTCCTAATTACTCTAACCCATTAGGAAAAAACAGTGACCATGCCTACAAGAGGACTAGTATTGGTGCCATATTTGCATCTCCAGTCCTGACTTATTTTGAAAGTTGTACTTGCAATTTAAGAATGTCAAGGATGGAAGGGAAAATGGGTCATAACTGAAGGGTTCCATGAATTATGTCGTGCTTTGTTAGTGTTTCTTACACCTCTATTTGGTTCTTTAGGCAAAACCATCAGCTTGTTAGCAATAATGATTCTGGTTGGGGACAGCCTGCATAATTTTGCAGATGGCCTCGTAATAGGAGCAGCCTTCTCATCTTCATCCGAGGCAGGGGTGACCACAACGATTGCTATCTTATGTCATGAAATTCCCCACGAAATGGGTAAGTCTGGTGGTAGAATCACTACTTCCTGCTTGTTGAGTAAATCATAATATATTTCTAGCCATGACTGATGAGGCTTCTTTATCTATCACATAATTGAAAGATGAATACTTTCCATTCATAATTTATTTAAACCATCAAAAGCAGAGAAGTAGAAAGAAAATTTCTGTACCCTGAGACAGACTTCAGTTTATCACTTTTACGATGTTTCTCAGAGTCAGAAGTGACTCTTTGGTTTCTGGAGAATTCTCTATGACAAGAGTGTCTTTCAGAGAAACTGCCTTTTGAAGAACATGAGCAAAAGCTTCCAAATCTGCATATGAAATGTGGGAGAAGCATGAAGAGGGGAATTTGATCCATTATGTCAGCAAACAAGCCAATGAGATAAAATAACATTTAAATTAAAGCCAAACTATGGTTTCATCAGTCTGATTTATACAGAATGTCTAAAGCCAAGCATAACATTGAAATGACAGGCGTGTTGTAGCAAGTGCACATAAGACTCTCTGGATAATCTTAATAGCCCATGTAATTCAAATCCTGCCTCCTGGTTACCAAGAGGAGATGGAGTAGACATGGATGAGAGATCCAGAAAGAGGAGAGGCTGGTATCAGGCGCACAGATACCCGAGAGGGAGGGTTCTTGGTGGTAGCTTTCTTATCCCACTTTTATGTTTATATTGCTCACTTGGGTCACCTGACCCCTTGGGTTCTGTGTCTGTTGCTCAAAGTCCTGTCACTAATCATCACTGACTTTTCCTCTCTAAGGAGTTTATCAAAGGTCCTTCCTGAATCCATCAAAACATACCTGGTCTGGGAGCCATGGGTGGTCCTGTTTTAGCTATACTATGGTAAAAATCAACAGAGATGGGCCTGTTGGTCGGTGCCAGGTCAGCAAAGATATCTTAAGATCTGTTCAGATTAGTTATGCGAAAGAACTAAGAAATTAAGTCCCCAGGCTGCCTCTTATTTTTCTTTTTTTTTCAATTGAAGTGTGGCTGATTTACAATGTTGTGTTAATCTCTGCTATACAGCATAATGACTCAATCATATACCTACATACATTCCTTTTTTCTATTTTTCTTTTTTTTTTAACTTTTATTTTACTTTTAACTTTACAGAGTTTTGTTGTTTACAGATATGCATGTTCCCAGATTAGTCATATATATATCCCCCCATTCCCACCCCTCCCAACCATCACACAGCACCCCTGAAGGATCTCCTTTTCTCACAGAGCAATGACTAGAGCTATTTTCTTCACTTATGATAGTACAGGCCTTCATGCTACTTCCTTTACGCCTCCTACCCTCTGTTCCTTCCTCACAATATCCATATTATACATTCCTTTTTATATTCTTTTCCATTCGTTTCCATCTTTGTTGAATTTCATCCTTTTCTCAATTTTCCAAAACTTAGAAATAGAGCCTCTTAGATTTTAAAAAAAAAATTATTCATCTTTTGGAAGAAAAGTGTAGAGGGAATAAGGTTATTTTTCTGTAATCATTACAAGCCAATGAGATAAAATAACATTTAAATTAAAGCCAAACTATGGTTTCATCAGTCTGATTTATACAGAATGTCTAAAGCCAAGCATAACATTGAAATGACAGGCGTGTTGTAGCAAGTGCACATAAGACTCTCTGGATAATCTTAATAGCCCATGTAATTCAAATCCTGCCTCCTGGTTACCAAGAGGAGATGGAGTAGACATGGATGAGAGATCCAGAAAGAGGAGAGGCTGGTATCAGGCGCACAGATACCCGAGAGGGAGGGTTCTTGGTGGTAGCTTTCTTATCCCACTTTTATGTTTATATTGCTCACTTGGGTCACCTGACCCCTTGGGTTCTGTGTCTGTTGCTCAAAGTCCTGTCACTAATCATCACTGACTTTTCCTCTCTAAGGAGTTTATCAAAGGTCCTTCCTGAATCCATCAAAACATACCTGGTCTGGGAGCCATGGGTGGTCCTGTTTTAGCTATACTATGGTAAAAATCAACAGAGATGGGCCTGTTGGTCGGTGCCAGGTCAGCAAAGATATCTTAAGATCTGTTCAGATTAGTTATGCGAAAGAACTAAGAAATTAAGTCCCCAGGCTGCCTCTTATTTTTCTTTTTTTTTCAATTGAAGTGTGGCTGATTTACAATGTTGTGTTAATCTCTGCTATACAGCATAATGACTCAATCATATACCTACATACATTCCTTTTTTCTATTTTTCTTTTTTTTTTAACTTTTATTTTACTTTTAACTTTACAGAGTTTTGTTGTTTACAGATATGCATGTTCCCAGATTAGTCATATATATATCCCCCCATTCCCACCCCTCCCAACCATCACACAGCACCCCTGAAGGATCTCCTTTTCTCACAGAGCAATGACTAGAGCTATTTTCTTCACTTATGATAGTACAGGCCTTCATGCTACTTCCTTTACGCCTCCTACCCTCTGTTCCTTCCTCACAATATCCATATTATACATTCCTTTTTATATTCTTTTCCATTCGTTTCCATCTTTGTTGAATTTCATCCTTTTCTCAATTTTCCAAAACTTAGAAATAGAGCCTCTTAGATTTTAAAAAAAAAATTATTCATCTTTTGGAAGAAAAGTGTAGAGGGAATAAGGTTATTTTTCTGTAATCATTGGAGTAGTAAAACATTTTCTAAAGGAAAAATTGGTTCCTTAATCAATTTTCACCATAATTTAAAAATCTTCTATTAAGTCATTTTCTCTTTCCCCATAGCAGTTCCTGCATAGGTTGAAAAAGAAAACCCATGTAATGTTTACCTTGGGATTTTGCCTGGCAAGTTTTCAGGTAGAAAGATTTAGAAATACCAGAGTAGTGAGTGCTTTATTTTGCATTTGTCTAAGTTGAAAATGTCAGGACTTTAGGAAGTAAAGAGTATGTCACAGTTCTCTCGGTATATACTACCTTCCAAAGCAGTAAAGGAATGGAACTTTTGAAATGTAGCTTCCCAAAGTATAATGAGTTGGGCTATAAATTCTCAAGAAGTATAGGGAAGTGGTTTTTTTTAACCAATCAATTTTACTTATAAAATCAACCCCAGTTGCTGAAATGGAAAAGCAGATTTCATAATAGCAGAGGACTTAAGCAAAGGCATCATTGGTTAGATGATAATTCTGTTTTCTTTTCTCTTAAATTTCAGGAGACTTTGCTGTGCTCCTAAGCTCTGGACTTCCTGTTAAGATGGCCATCCTAATGAATTTTATAAGTGCTTTAACTGCCTTCATAGGACTATATATTGGTCTCTCAGTATCAACAGATCCATGCATTCAAAACTGGATCTTAACAGTTACCGCCGGGATGTTCTTATATTTATCCTTGGTGGAAATGGTAAGCTTTGTGGTTTTTCTATTTTGTTTTTCCAAAGACTAAAAAAGTAAAACAGGGAAAAAGAGAGAAAATAGAAAGATCAGTGGTAAGAAGAGAAGAATATAGATGAAAACATAAAAGACTGAAAAGTGTTCTGTGTAATCCAAAACCGAAGTAGGCAGAAGAACAAAGATTCAGAAAATACTGCCATTCTTTAAGTAAATTTAAGTAGACTGAAAATGAATAGAGCCTCTGCTACTCCTTTACGCCTCCTACCCTCTGTTCCTTCCTCACAATATCCATATTATACATTCCTTTTTATATTCTTTTCCATTCGTTTCCATCTTTGTTGAATTTCATCCTTTTCTCAATTTTCCAAAACTTAGAAATAGAGCCTCTTAGATTTTAAAAAAAAAATTATTCATCTTTTGGAAGAAAAGTGTAGAGGGAATAAGGTTATTTTTCTGTAATCATTGGAGTAGTAAAACATTTTCTAAAGGAAAAATTGGTTCCTTAATCAATTTTCACCATAATTTAAAAATCTTCTATTAAGTCATTTTCTCTTTCCCCATAGCAGTTCCTGCATAGGTTGAAAAAAAAGAAAAACCCATGTAATGTTTACCTTGGGATTTTGCCTGGCAAGTTTTCAGGTAGAAAGATTTAGAAATACCAGAGTAGTGAGTGCTTTATTTTGCATTTGTCTAAGTTGAAAATGTCAGGACTTTAGGAAGTAAAGAGTATGTCACAGTTCTCTCGGTATATACTACCTTCCAAAGCAGTAAAGGAATGGAACTTTTGAAATGTAGCTTCCCAAAGTATAATGAGTTGGGCTATAAATTCTCAAGAAGTATAGGGAAGTGGTTTTTTTTAACCAATCAATTTTACTTATAAAATCAACCCCAGTTGCTGAAATGGAAAAGCAGATTTCATAATAGCAGAGGACTTAAGCAAAGGCATCATTGGTTAGATGATAATTCTGTTTTCTTTTCTCTTAAATTTCAGGAGACTTTGCTGTGCTCCTAAGCTCTGGACTTCCTGTTAAGATGGCCATCCTAATGAATTTTATAAGTGCTTTAACTGCCTTCATAGGACTATATATTGGTCTCTCAGTATCAACAGATCCATGCATTCAAAACTGGATCTTAACAGTTACCGCCGGGATGTTCTTATATTTATCCTTGGTGGAAATGGTAAGCTTTGTGGTTTTTCTATTTTGTTTTTCCAAAGACTAAAAAAGTAAAACAGGGAAAAAGAGAGAAAATAGAAAGATCAGTGGTAAGAAGAGAAGAATATAGATGAAAACATAAAAGACTGAAAAAGTGTTCTGTGTAATCCAAAAACCGAAGTAGGCAGAAGAAACATAGTTTGAGATTCAGAAAATACTGCCATTCTTTAAGTAAATTTAAGTAGACTGAATGAAACATTTATAATTCTCCAAAAGGCATCATCAGTTCATTCTGCTCCAGCTCTTTTTTTTGGCCTCTTTTTTATTGTTTTTTTTTAAAATTTATTTATTTTCATGCATCTTTGGTCTTTGGCCTGTGTGGGCCTCCCATTGCAGTGGCCTCTCTCACTGCCGAGCACTGGCTCTGGGCACATGTGCTCCAGAGTGCTGGCTTGTAATTGGACACACCAGTCCAGCTGTTCCGTGGCATGTGGAATCTTCCTGGGCCAGGGATCATACCGGTACCCTTTGCACTGCAAGACAGACTCTTTACCCACTGGACCACCAGGGAAGCCCCTTTTTTTTTTCTTTTTTTTAATATATAAATTTTATTTATTTGCTTTTGGATAGTCTGGGTTTTCACTGCTTTCAACAGCTTCTTATCTAGTTGCAGGGAGTGGGGACTACTCCCTAGTTGAGGTGAGCAGATTTCTTGTTATGGTGACTTCCCTTGTGGAACTTGGACTCTAAGGCACATGGGCTTCAGTAGTTGCGGCACATGGGTGCAATAGTTGTCGCTCGGGGCTCTAGAGCACAGACTCCATAGTTGTGGCTCACGGGCTTAGTTGCTCTGTAGCATATAGGATCTTCCTGGATCAGGGATGGAACCCATGTCTCCTGCATTGGCAGGCGAACTCCTCACCACTGAGCTACCAGGAAAGCCCCATTCTGCTTCAGCTTTGCATCTGAAGAAGATGCCTGAACTTCCAGCTGAAGAACAAAAGTTTTGTTAAATAGCCAGCCATTTTGTTTATACATTAGCAAATATTTGGTTGGCCAAAAAGTTTGTTTGAGTTTTCCGTACCAACGTTTTGGTGAACCCAATATTTCAGATGACTTTGTTGTTAAGTTAAAGAGCTGTTTAGCTTAATGAATCCACCTCATTTTTTTAAAAATAATGAATTAAGTTTTAATTGCCAAAGCACTATCATGATGATGTAATGAGGAAGATTATTATTAGTATTATGTCTCTTTAAAATTTGCAAAACTAAAAGCAGGAAAAAGAGAGAAAATAGAAAGATCAGTGGTAAGAAGAGAAGAATATAGATGAAAACATAAAAGACTGAAAAAGTGTTCTGTGTAATCCAAAAACCGAAGTAGGCAGAAGAAACATAGTTTGAGATTCAGAAAATACTGCCATTCTTTAAGTAAATTTAAGTAGACTGAATGAAACATTTATAATTCTCCAAAAGGCATCATCAGTTCATTCTGCTCCAGCTCTTTTTTTTGGCCTCTTTTTTATTGTTTTTTTTTAAAATTTATTTATTTTCATGCATCTTTGGTCTTTGGCCTGTGTGGGCCTCCCATTGCAGTGGCCTCTCTCACTGCCGAGCACTGGCTCTGGGCACATGTGCTCCAGAGTGCTGGCTTGTAATTGGACACACCAGTCCAGCTGTTCCGTGGCATGTGGAATCTTCCTGGGCCAGGGATCATACCGGTACCCTTTGCACTGCAAGACAGACTCTTTACCCACTGGACCACCAGGGAAGCCCCTTTTTTTTTTCTTTTTTTTAATATATAAATTTTATTTATTTGCTTTTGGATAGTCTGGGTTTTCACTGCTTTCAACAGCTTCTTATCTAGTTGCAGGGAGTGGGGACTACTCCCTAGTTGAGGTGAGCAGATTTCTTGTTATGGTGACTTCCCTTGTGGAACTTGGACTCTAAGGCACATGGGCTTCAGTAGTTGCGGCACATGGGTGCAATAGTTGTCGCTCGGGGCTCTAGAGCACAGACTCCATAGTTGTGGCTCACGGGCTTAGTTGCTCTGTAGCATATAGGATCTTCCTGGATCAGGGATGGAACCCATGTCTCCTGCATTGGCAGGCGAACTCCTCACCACTGAGCTACCAGGAAAGCCCCATTCTGCTTCAGCTTTGCATCTGAAGAAGATGCCTGAACTTCCAGCTGAAGAACAAAAGTTTTGTTAAATAGCCAGCCATTTTGTTTATACATTAGCAAATATTTGGTTGGCCAAAAAGTTTGTTTGAGTTTTCCGTACCAACGTTTTGGTGAACCCAATATTTCAGATGACTTTGTTGTTAAGTTAAAGAGCTGTTTAGCTTAATGAATCCACCTCATTTTTTTAAAAATAATGAATTAAGTTTTAATTGCCAAAGCACTATCATGATGATGTAATGAGGAAGATTATTATTAGTATTATGTCTCTAAATTTGCAAGACATTTCTCCTGAGGAGGTCCTTGCTGACACCAATGGTTAATTCAATCATAATTTTCATCCTCTATAATTCTATGAAGAAATTGAACCTGAGAAATTTCATATTTTTGCCTCTTAAGTTCTGATCTCTGCAAGATAAACCCATTATTTTTTAAAAGGGGAGATTTTTTTTTTGCCTCTTTTATTGGTTTTTCATTTATCCATTTTCATCCATCTTTATTCCTTGGCCTGTGTGGGCTTCCCATTGCAGTGCAGAGCGCTCTCCCATTGCCGAGCACTGGCTCTGGGCGCATGCTAATTGGACACACCGGTCCAACTCTCTGCAGCATGTGGGATCTTCCCGGGCCAAAGATCAAACCTGTGCCCCTTGCACTGCAAGGCGGATTCTTTACTCACTGGACTACCAGGCAAGCCCTAAACCCATTTTTAAGGTCACCTTCTATTAGGCTTGCTTACAACTTACATGTCTTAAGATGAGAGCCATAATGATTATCCTGTCTCATGTATAAAGCAAATAAAATGGTATTAATTAACAGAATAAAATATTTAAGGCTATTAAAATCTATTTAAAATCAATAGAAAGCCAATCTGATCAGAGATATATTATGTGATTATGCATAACCTGGAGCTGAAAAGTAAAATAAACAATCTGGAAGGTCATATGTGGAGCAGGACCACTAGGTTGACTAATGACATGGCAGAATCCATTGATTGTCCTGAGAGTAAGCAAAGGGAATGTTTCATATGGGAGAAAAATCTGGAAGGCAGGAACTGGGCTGATACAACCAAAACAGTGCATTCGGTAAGCAGAATTCAAGAAGGGGAACTCATGAAGGTAGACTACCATCCTAAACCACACTTTAAGGACTTCCAGCTGAAGAACAAAAGTTTTGTTAAATAGCTAGCCATTTTGTTTATACATTAGCAAATATTTGGTTGGCCAAAAAGTTTGTTTGAGTTTTCCGTACCAACGTTTTGGTGAACCCAATATTTCAGATGACTTTGTTGTTAAGTTAAAGAGCTGTTTAGCTTAATGAATCCACCTCATTTTTTTAAAAATAATGAATTAAGTTTTAATTGCCAAAGCACTATCATGATGATGTAATGAGGAAGATTATTATTAGTATTATGTCTCTAAATTTGCAAGACATTTCTCCTGAGGAGGTCCTTGCTGACACCAATGGTTAATTCAATCATAATTTTCATCCTCTATAATTCTATGAAGAAATTGAACCTGAGAAATTTCATATTTTTGCCTCTTAAGTTCTGATCTCTGCAAGATAAACCCATTATTTTTTAAAAGGGGAGATTTTTTTTTTGCCTCTTTTATTGGTTTTTCATTTATCCATTTTCATCCATCTTTATTCCTTGGCCTGTGTGGGCCTCCCATTGCAGTGCAGAGCGTCTCCCATTGCCGAGCACTGGCTCTGGGCGCATGCTAATTGGACACACCGGTCCAACTCTCTGCAGCATGTGGGATCTTCCCGGGCCAAAGATCAAACCTGTGCCCCTTGCACTGCAAGGCGGATTCTTTACTCACTGGACTACCAGGCAAGCCCTAAACCCATTTTTAAGGTCACCTTCTATTAGGCTTGCTTACAACTTACATGTCTTAAGATGAGAGCCATAATGATTATCCTGTCTCATGTATAAAGCAAATAAAATGGTATTAATTAACAGAATAAAATATTTAAGGCTATTAAAATCTATTTAAAATCAATAGAAAGCCAATCTGATCAGAGATATATTATGTGATTATGCATAACCTGGAGCTGAAAAGTAAAATAAACAATCTGGAAGGTCATATGTGGAGCAGGACCACTAGGTTGACTAATGACATGGCAGAATCCATTGATTGTCCTGAGAGTAAGCAAAGGGAATGTTTCATATGGGAGAAAAATCTGGAAGGCAGGAACTGGGCTGATACAACCAAAACAGTGCATTCGGTAAGCAGAATTCAAGAAGGGGAACTCATGAAGGTAGACTACCATCCTAAACCACACTTTAAGGACTTCCCTGGTGGTCCACTGGTTGGGACTCCATGCTTCCACTACAGGGGGCATGGGTTTGATCTCTGGTTGGGGCACTAAGATCCTGCATTTGTGCATGGTATGTTGTGGCCAAGATAAATGTGAACTTAAAAATATTCACAACCTAAAAATTGAGAGTTATGTTTTAACTGGTGGGAATTTTTAGGACAGCAGGCCTGAAGACAGCATCTCAAGCAAGCCTCAGAGAGGTGCTCCAAGGAGGTGAAAGGAGGGGTCAGTTTATAAGACAAATTTTGCAACAAAGGACAGGTGGTCTAACATCAAAAGATTTTTGTAAATTAAAGAAAACCAGATATCTCAAGGAATTCAGTACTTTTCTGTGTATGGGCAGATGCAAGAGTCTGGGCTCACTGAAATCGTTTCTTTAGTATGCACCTCAGCTATCTGGGGCCATATCCTGTTGATTTCACATCTGGAGTTTCCTCAAAGCTCACCTGAAGGCTGCTAGATGGCAGGTGTTCTTTCCTTCCTGAGTTCCCTCAGGGTTCACCAGCTCAAGTTCGAGGGCTGCAATCACTGATGACTATGTGACATCCTTTGTTTACTGATATGGCAGGAAATATACCATTTCTCACAAACAAAAAAAACAGTGCAGATGCTTCTGACTTCTTGATGGTCTTTCTTTTTTCTTCAAAGATTTATTTATTTATTTATTTTGGGGGGGTAGGGTGGGGAGGAGGGAGCAGGGGAGCTACTTCTTGGTTTTTTTTATTATTATTTGTTTATTTGGTGGGGGCGGGTTTGGGAGGGAGGGGGCAGGCGGACCACTTCTATTGGTCTCTCATTTATCTATTTTCATCCATCTTCGTTCTTTGGCGCGTGTGGGCCTCCCATCACGGTGGCCTCTGTTGTCGCAGAGCACCGGCTCTGGGCGCATGCACTCCAGAGCTCTGGCTCAGTAATTGGACACATTGGTCCAGCCGCTCCACGGCACATGGGATCTTCCCAGGCCAGGGATCGAACCAGCGCCCCTTGCACTGCAAGGTGGTGTCCTTACCCACTGGACCACCAGGGAAGCCCCTTGATGGTCTTTCTTAATTTTTATGAGATTCAAAAAAAGAGGTAAATACCAAAATGCACTTCCATGTTTGGAAATGTTTTTACATATTATCTATGATGCTCAGGTAAATTCTAATCATAAAGTGAAGATATTTAAAGGTGCTATAGCAGATTCTATCCATCTTTTCTGAACCTCAACCCCCAATCTGCAATCCTTCCAGTTTGGGAAATATAGATGGCTAGACTTGTGTGGCTTAGCAAACACACAGCCAGTCATCACTGAATGTTGTGAGCTCTTCTTTTGTTGTTGTTTAAAGTGTCTCTGGATCCATCCTTAAGTTCAGCCTTAAGCCTCCTGATTTTCAACTTTGTATTTCTAATTCCTTTTTCTCTTCATGAGTTCACTGAGGAGCAATATCTAGATTCTTTTGAAGTTGATTTTATTTTTTAACATGATCTGGATCGCTCTTCAAGTCTGATGGATGTATATGTATGTGGTCAATCTTTTCTCTTTGTCTCCCAAAATTGACCTGAGAAGATTATCAGGAACCGTTTGAGCCCTAAGGTAATTACATCCTTTTCCCCTCAAAGTTTATTCTCCAGGTCTATAAGAATAAAGAATTGCTTGTAAGAAAACAATGTGGTTGACATCCTATGAAATTCCAACTAGAAGAAATCCTGACCTTATTGCAAATTACTATTGGCCAAGGAAAAACCAGCATTCTGGCAAATAGACAAGAAAGAAAATACTCTTAGTTTCCTGGGGCTACTTCCTATAATCCAGGTCGCCTGCTCTCACGGCCTTTTGAGAAACTTCTAAACAAATACAGCCCTTTCACATAGCAGCAAGTTTAACTGTTGTTGTACTCTGGAGCAATGCCAAAGAAAATACTCTTGTCATTTCAAGGGAAGAAAACAAGGTTTCAAGACTACAACAGCAAAGAAAATAAATGACAGTAACTAAAGAGCAAGGAGGGATACTTCCATTCCCTGGATGTTTACCAAACCCTGAAAATATACCAGGCACCTTCTAATCAGGGTTAATGTGAAAAGATTAGCTAGATTTTTTTGCCTTGCTTATTTTATTTCAAAGAAATTGAGTGTGTTGTTTCAAACTCCTAACAAAAAAAGAACTCAAAAATTGGGGCAATTTGTTGGCAATGATGTCAATAAAGCAGAAAGCCTTCACCAGGGAAGTTGGCCAGCCTGAAGTTCTCCAAAATAATATTGCCTTATTCAAGCACACTAACTGCCAAATGCATTCAATGGTTTCTAAAGGAAGTTAAGAGTGAATACAGCTCTGGGTGGCCAGAGGAAATTCATTCATTCTGTGGCATAAAGATCCACATCCTAGACTGGGTTTCCTCAATGCAGAGTCTAAGACAAAGGCATCTGTGAAGTCAGTTCACTTGGTAGGTGATCTCAAGTGACAGACAGATGAAACAGAGAGGATTAAAAGTCAATTAGACAAAGTATTTCTAATTCCTTTTCTCTTCATGAGTTCACTGAGGAGCAATATCTAGATTCTTTTGAAGTTGATTTTATTTTTTAACATGATCTGGATCGCTCTTCAAGTCTGATGGATGTATATGTATGTGGTCAATCTTTTCTCTTTGTCTCCCAAAATTGACCTGAGAAGATTATCAGGAACCGTTTGAGCCCTAAGGTAATTACATCCTTTTCCCCTCAAAGTTTATTCTCCAGGTCTATAAGAATAAAGAATTGCTTGTAAGAAAACAATGTGGTTGACATCCTATGAAATTCCAACTAGAAGAAATCCTGACCTTATTGCAAATTACTATTGGCCAAGGAAAACCAGCATTCTGGCAAATAGACAAGAAAGAAAATACTCTTAGTTTCCTGGGGCTACTTCCTATAATCCAGGTCGCCTGCTCTCACGGCCTTTTGAGAAACTTCTAAACAAATACAGCCCTTTCACATAGCAGCAAGTTTAACTGTTGTTGTACTCTGGAGCAATGCCAAAGAAAATACTCTTGTCATTTCAAGGGAAGAAAACAAGGTTTCAAGACTACAACAGCAAAGAAAATAAATGACAGTAACTAAAGAGCAAGGAGGGATACTTCCATTCCCTGGATGTTTACCAAACCCTGAAAATATACCAGGCACCTTCTAATCAGGGTTAATGTGAAAAGATTAGCTAGATTTTTTTGCCTTGCTTATTTTATTTCAAAGAAATTGAGTGTGTTGTTTCAAACTCCTAACAAAAAAAGAACTCAAAAATTGGGGCAATTTGTTGGCAATGATGTCAATAAAGCAGAAAGCCTTCACCAGGGAAGTTGGCCAGCCTGAAGTTCTCCAAAATAATATTGCCTTATTCAAGCACACTAACTGCCAAATGCATTCAATGGTTTCTAAAGGAAGTTAAGAGTGAATACAGCTCTGGGTGGCCAGAGGAAATTCATTCATTCTGTGGCATAAAGATCCACATCCTAGACTGGGTTTCCTCAATGCAGAGTCTAAGACAAAGGCATCTGTGAAGTCAGTTCACTTGGTAGGTGATCTCAAGTGACAGACAGATGGAGTGAAACAGAGAGGGATTAAAAGTCAATTAGACAATGGGTTTTCATTAAGTTCAACACAACCATGGAGCATCCACCACACAAGATCCTCTGAGAGGGCTTTTGTCCCATCGTTCATCTGTCCTGTAAGTGTCAGCCACCACCCTTTGGGTTATGGATGCTTGACTGCCAAGGGCGTTCCCTGGCAGTCCCGTGCCATCACATGGAGGAGCCCAGGGCAACAGAAGGAGGAATGTAGCACAGACATGAAGCAAGGCTCTGTGCAGGATAGTTAATACCTTCTTGGAACTGGTCTCTGCTGGGGTGAGAGATGGGCTGAAAAAATATAAAATAGCTCACAAGGACTGGCTAATCATTAGCAGTTGACCCTATCTGCCCAGAAATATGCTTCTGGTATCCTTTTACTTTGAAGTTTCATCTGTAGCAAAGCCCCTGGATTGTGGTAACTAGTCAAAATCTCCACAAAGAGTTAACATAAAATAGGCAGTGCAAACAATCTCTAAACCCTACTGGTCTTGAGGATTTTTTTTTTTTTGTCAATTCTATTGATCTTTCATTTATTATTTATCTTTGTTCTTTGGCCTGTGTGGGCCTCCCATCACAGTGGCCTCTCTCGTCGCAGAGCATCAGCTCTGGGTGCATGCGCTCCAGAGCTCTGGCTCGGTAGTTGGACATATCGGTCCAGCTGCTCCACAGCACATGGGATCTTCCCAGGCCAGGGATCAAACTGGTGCCCCTTGCACTGTGAGGTGGTGTCCTTACCCACTGGACCACCAGGGAAGCCCGGAATTTTTTTTTTACTTTTTCTTTCTTTTTATAAAATTAAAAAAAAATTATTTCATTCATTTATTTAATTTTTAGGCTGTGCCACATGGCAAATTCCTTGTTGGCTCAGTGTTTAGGTAAAGAATCTGCCTGCCAGTACAGGAGTATTAGGTTCAATTCCTGGGTTGGGAAGATCCCCTGGAGAATGAAATAGCAACCCACTCCAGTATTCTTGCCTAGGAATTCCCATGGACAAAGGAGCCTATAGGGCCACAATTCATGGGATCTCAGAGAGTCAGACATGGCTTAGCAACTAAATAACAGCATGTGACATGTGGGGTTCTAGTTCCCTGACCAGGAATCAAACCTATACCCCCTGCATTGGAAGCATGAGGTCTTTTGGAAGTCTCAAGGCGATATTTGATATTCATGATCTCTGTCCTTCCAGCACGCAATCTTGATTCTCTCCACCTTCAAGCAGCACTTCAGCTGATTTAGATTTCTTTCTTGGTAGAGATACCCAGGTCTTCCCTATAGGGATCTGCTTTGTCTCTGTCAGGCTATGTTTCCTGTGGTTGTCTGTTCACCATTGTCACCAGGTGTGGAAGCCCCAAGAGAAGCTCCAAGATATTCTCAAGTCTCTAGATACAGTCCTTGCTGACTTCATTGTGTAGCAGTCACCTTGACTCCACATGGTAACCACTGACAATTGTTCCCATTAGCACAGTAACTTTTTCTCTATTAGTTAATCCATCAGCATGAGGTGCTCAAGTGACCACATGGTATTGATAAGTTCAAGTTCAGTAGAAGTGTTCCCTTGTGCATTGTTCTCAAGATCACGGATCTCCTCTGTGGTCTAATGATGCTTGAGTTTGCAGGACCAGAAAGTGCAAATTCTACAAGCAGAAAAGCTGGCAATGATTATATACCATTGCTTCATGATTTTCCCTATTGTTTCTGAGCTATAATTTCTATTATTTCATCCTTCTACTCACTTTGCATTTAATTTTCTGATCATTTCCTGGCTTTATGAAGTGGAATGATGTATCACTGACTTTAAATCTTTTCTTATTTTCTAATATAAGCATTGAAAGCTGCAAATTTCCCTCAAAACACTGCTTTGCTGAGTCTCATGTACTTTATTTCATTTCAAATATTTATTTACTTATTTGACTTCACTGAGCCTTAGTTGTGGCATGCAGGGTCTTTTGTGGCAGCATGTAGATCTAGTTCCATGACTAGGGATCAGACTTCACTGGGGGCAGAGTCTTAGCTACTGGACCTCGCTCATGTATTTTCATATGTTTTGTTTCCCAATACTGATCATTTTGAAGTGTTTTTAAACATTCAAAACATCTCATAATTTTTCCTGTTTCACCCACATATTATATGGAAGTCTGTTGTCTCATTTCTTAATATTTGTAACTTTAAAAAATGTCTTTATCCAACCATCTCATCCTCTACTGCCCCTTTCTCCTTCTGCCTTCACTCATTCCCAACATCAGGGTCTTTTCCAATGAGTTGGCTGTTCACAACAGGTGGCCAAAGTGTTAGAGCTTCAGCATCAGTCCTTCTAATGAATATTCAGGATTGATTTCCTTTAATATCAACTGTCTTGATCCCCTTACAGTCCAAGGGACTGTCAAGAGTCTTCTCCAGCACCACAATTTGAAAGCATCAGTTCTTTGGTGCTCAGCATTCTTTGTGGTCCAACTCTCGCATACATAGATGACTACTGAAAATACCATAGCTTTGACTATACAGACCTTTGTTGGCAAAGTGAAGTCTCTGCTTTTTAATATGTTGTCTAAGTTTGTTATAACTTTGCTTCTAAGGAGCATCTTCTAATTTCATGGTTTCAGTCAATGTCCTCAGTGATTTTGGAACCCACCCTAAATATATCTGTCACTGTTTTCACTATTTGCCATGAAGTGATGGGACCAGATGTCATGATCTTAGTTTTTTGAATGTTGAATTTTAAGCCAACCTTTTCACTCATCTTTTTCACCTTCATCAAGAGGCTCTTTAGTTCCTTTTCACTTTCTACCATTAGAGTGGTATCATCTGCATATCTGAGGTTGTTAGACTAATTCAAATTAGCCAGAGTTAAACATACTTTTAGTTAAATATTTTGCATTTTAAAAATAGGGTTTACAGTTTAAAAAACATAGATTCAATAACATTTTCTCTTAATTACCCTGAATTATCCGGGTGGTCCCAATCTAAGCACCAGTTCTTGAAAGTGGAAAGCCTCTAGAAGCTGGAAAAGGCAAGGAAACAGATTCTCCCTAAAGAATCCAAAATGAATAGACAGGTTACTGAACTCAGGTCTGGCTGCTCGAAAATCGGTACCTGAGAGGCAGTTATTGGTAGAAAGAATGCTGGCAATCTAGGAAGATGGTGGATGTAATGTCCCCAATACTGATCATTTTGAAGTGTTTTTAAACATTCAAAACATCTCATAATTTTTCCTGTTTCACCCACATATTATATGGAAGTCTGTTGTCTCATTTCTTAATATTTGTAACTTTAAAAAATGTCTTTATCCAACCATCTCATCCTCTACTGCCCTTTCTCCTTCTGCCTTCACTCATTCCCAACATCAGGGTCTTTTCCAATGAGTTGGCTGTTCACAACAGGTGGCCAAAGTGTTAGAGCTTCAGCATCAGTCCTTCTAATGAATATTCAGGATTGATTTCCTTTAATATCAACTGTCTTGATCCCCTTACAGTCCAAGGGACTGTCAAGAGTCTTCTCCAGCACCACAATTTGAAAGCATCAGTTCTTTGGTGCTCAGCATTCTTTGTGGTCCAACTCTCGCATACATAGATGACTACTGAAAATACCATAGCTTTGACTATACAGACCTTTGTTGGCAAAGTGAAGTCTCTGCTTTTTAATATGTTGTCTAAGTTTGTTATAACTTTGCTTCTAAGGAGCATCTTCTAATTTCATGGTTTCAGTCAATGTCCTCAGTGATTTTGGAACCCACCCTAAATATATCTGTCACTGTTTTCACTATTTGCCATGAAGTGATGGGACCAGATGTCATGATCTTAGTTTTTTGAATGTTGAATTTTAAGCCAACCTTTTCACTCATCTTTTTCACCTTCATCAAGAGGCTCTTTAGTTCCTTTTCACTTTCTACCATTAGAGTGGTATCATCTGCATATCTGAGGTTGTTAGACTAATTCAAATTAGCCAGAGTTAAACATACTTTTAGTTAAATATTTTGCATTTTAAAAATAGGGTTTACAGTTTAAAAAACATAGATTCAATAACATTTTCTCTTAATTACCCTGAATTATCCGGGTGGTCCCAATCTAAGCACCAGTTCTTGAAAGTGGAAAGCCTCTAGAAGCTGGAAAAGGCAAGGAAACAGATTCTCCCTAAAGAATCCAAAATGAATAGACAGGTTACTGAACTCAGGTCTGGCTGCTCGAAAATCGGTACCTGAGAGGCAGTTATTGGTAGAAAGAATGCTGGCAATCTAGGAAGATGGTGGATGTAATGTCCCCCCCAAACCATCTGTAAAGATTCTGCTCAGCCATGAAAGGTTTAAAAGGGAAAAGGGAGGTCATCTCCGTTCATCACTGAGCTGAGGGGATCAGAGCCGTCACCCTCCCTCATTGCATGCAGGCTTGTTGATTTCCTGTGATCTTTCTTTAGATGCTCTGTCGCTCACACAGTTTGTTCATACAGTTTGTTTAGGAAATTACTGAAGTGGGAATGAAGGAAGAGATCAGGTCATCTGTTAATTGCTTTTTCTTCATTGCTCCTTCTTTGATCTCCAGAAAGAACCAACACGTTAGGGAAGCTATTGTGAGATTGTAAGATCTGATGGGAGCACTTGGGATGGAAATAAATAGAGCATGGGGCATGTGATCTAAAAGTTAGTTACAATGTAGCTTTTCTAAATTGAAAAGAAAAGGGGTTTCCTGCTGAGGGCAATTTCTGCAAAGAAAGTCCCCCTGTCGGATAGCATTCCATTTCGATGGGATTAGGGATGAAGGGCCATCTTCTATAACTGCTTTATGCTGAAAAAGGGTGTCAGGGACTTAGTGTGAAGGACGTCAATATGGGTTAGAAACATCTCTTTGGTAACAGTTTTAGTTGCCCACTTAGGGCAGAACAAGTTACAGTTATTTTGATGCCCACAAAAGTAGAGGTGGTTATGAACAATAGTGTGAATCCCATTCTCTTAAGGCCAGTTCTTGGAATGCTGCTACCCATAGATTCAGTGGTGTTTAAGATGGAGCAACTCCTGTCATGGCTGCAGTGTGGTCGTCGTGCTGTTGGCTTTTCCCCTCTGGTGGCAGTTATAGTCCCCATAAAACAACTCAGAAATGTGCATTAGACACAGTCTGTGACTCTGAGGTCCTAACCCTTAACTGCTTGAACCTGCTCTTTTGTAACCCTGGAAGAGCTGGGAGACATCAGGTTTTCTGTAAACAAGACACTGTTGATGTATGACAGAAAATCAAATCAATATTGTAAAGCAATCATCAATCAATTAAAATAAATACATATTTAAAAAGAGACAAGAGGCACAGAAGGGGCAGAGGGCAAAGTCCATAGCATTCTGCTTGGTTCCAAACACATTGATTTTACTGGAGTAAAATTGCTAAAAAGTATTATGTCAGTGTCTGCTGTACAGCAAAGTGAATCAGCTATGCATATACTTATAACCCCTCTTTGTGCATTTCCTTCCCGTTTAGTTCACCCAAGAGCATGGAGTAGAGTGCCCTGGGCTATATAGTAGATTCTCATTAGTCTTCTATTGTATGTGCTCAGTTGTGTCCCACCCAGGGGTTGACCCCGAATCTCCCATGTCTCCTGCATTAGCAGGCAGATTCTTTACCACTGAGCCACCTGGTGAAGCCCCATTTTACACATAATATCAATAGTGTATATATGTCAGCACCCCTTTTTAGGGAAGCTATTGTGAGATTGAGTGATTAGGAGCATGGGGCATGTGATCTAAAAGTTAGTTACAATGTAGCTTTTCTAAATTGAAAAGAAAAGGGGTTTCCTGCTGAGGGCAATTTCTGCAAAGAAAGTCCCCCTGTCGGATAGCATTCCATTTCGATGGGATTAGGGATGAAGGGCCATCTTCTATAACTGCTTTATGCTGAAAAAGGGTGTCAGGGACTTAGTGTGAAGGACGTCAATATGGGTTAGAAACATCTCTTTGGTAACAGTTTTAGTTGCCCACTTAGGGCAGAACAAGTTACAGTTATTTTGATGCCCACAAAAGTAGAGGTGGTTATGAACAATAGTGTGAATCCCATTCTCTTAAGGCCAGTTCTTGGAATGCTGCTACCCATAGATTCAGTGGTGTTTAAGATGGAGCAACTCCTGTCATGGCTGCAGTGTGGTCGTCGTGCTGTTGGCTTTTCCCCTCTGGTGGCAGTTATAGTCCCCATAAAACAACTCAGAAATGTGCATTAGACACAGTCTGTGACTCTGAGGTCCTAACCCTTAACTGCTTGAACCTGCTCTTTTGTAACCCTGGAAGAGCTGGGAGACATCAGGTTTTCTGTAAACAAGACACTGTTGATGTATGACAGAAAATCAAATCAATATTGTAAAGCAATCATCAATCAATTAAAATAAATACATATTTAAAAAGAGACAAGAGGCACAGAAGGGGCAGAGGGCAAAGTCCATAGCATTCTGCTTGGTTCCAAACACATTGATTTTACTGGAGTAAAATTGCTAAAAAGTATTATGTCAGTGTCTGCTGTACAGCAAAGTGAATCAGCTATGCATATACTTATAACCCCTCTTTTGTGCATTTCCTTCCCGTTTAGTTCACCCAAGAGCATGGAGTAGAGTGCCCTGGGCTATATAGTAGATTCTCATTAGTCTTCTATTGTATGTGCTCAGTTGTGTCCCACCCAGGGGTTGACCCCGAATCTCCCATGTCTCCTGCATTAGCAGGCAGATTCTTTACCACTGAGCCACCTGGTGAAGCCCCATTTTACACATAATATCAATAGTGTATATATGTCGATCGCAATCTCCCAATTTATCTGACCCCTCTCCCTGCTTGATATCTATAGGTTTGTTCTCTACATCTGTGTCTCTATTTCTGCTGTTACAAAATTGTAAGAGAAGTTCGTGTTTTAAATTTGTTGTCTTAAACCAACAAGTTAGTGATAATTTGTTGACAGCAGGTATAGGAAACCAATATATCCCTGTGCTACTAACCTTGGTTTAGATGTTCTTGGGAACAGAGGCAGCCATATTAGGAGCTTCTCGTTTGGTATGAGAACTGAAAATTTCTTCCAAGAAAATTCCCAGAACTGAAAAATCAGGAGGATTACTTCTAGCCACTCTCTCTAAAATTCACAAAATCTCTCCAGTGGAACAGAAAGACAAACCCTGAAAGTATTGTTTGTGTTTTTGGTTTTTTTCAGAAGTCTGGGTAAGAGAGACTTTATTTTTAATGACATGATTTATTATTTAAAGAATGAGTTAATTTATTCTGAAGAACATTAAGTAGGTTATGCCAGGGAGAGAGATTTATTTTGTATCTGAAACAAGTTGCAGACCTTCAAGCATTTTTCCTAAGGTTTTAAATCCGGCAAAACTTGTTTCCATAGCAATAAGCTCATAGAAATCTCCAGGGGTTGTCCCAATGGAGATGTCCCTAGAATGGAGACAACTGGACAGTTGCCCAGGATCCAATATGTTAATAACATCCAAGCTGATAATGGAGGAGCTGTAACGCATAGACATAGGTTCAGGGGAAGGAAGTACCTACCAAATTCATGCTGAAATGAAAGACAACAGAACTCACATGCCCCCTCCTTGTATATCAAGGTGAATTTTTATTTATTTGTTTAGCTCTGATGGTCTGAGTTGCGGTGCATGGGATCTGCATTGAGTCACGTGGGCTCTCTATTGTTTCCTTCCCGTTTAGTTCACCCAAGAGCATGGAGTAGAGTGCCCTGGGCTATATAGTAGATTCTCATTAGTCTTCTATTGTATGTGCTCAGTTGTGTCCCACCCAGGGGTTGACCCCGAATCTCCCATGTCTCCTGCATTAGCAGGCAGATTCTTTACCACTGAGCCACCTGGTGAAGCCCCATTTTACACATAATATCAATAGTGTATATATGTCGATCGCAATCTCCCAATTTATCTGACCCCTCTCCCTGCTTGATATCTATAGGTTTGTTCTCTACATCTGTGTCTCTATTTCTGCTGTTACAAAATTGTAAGAGAAGTTCGTGTTTTAAATTTGTTGTCTTAAACCAACAAGTTAGTGATAATTTGTTGACAGCAGGTATAGGAAACCAATATATCCCTGTGCTACTAACCTTGGTTTAGATGTTCTTGGGAACAGAGGCAGCCATATTAGGAGCTTCTCGTTTGGTATGAGAACTGAAAATTTCTTCCAAGAAAATTCCCAGAACTGAAAAATCAGGAGGATTACTTCTAGCCACTCTTTTAAAATTCACAAAATCTCTCCAGTGGAACAGAAAGACAAACCCTGAAAGTATTGTTTGTGTTTTTGGTTTTTTTCAGAAGTCTGGGTAAGAGAGACTTTATTTTTAATGACATGATTTATTATTTAAAGAATGAGTTAATTTATTCTGAAGAACATTAAGTAGGTTATGCCAGGGAGAGAGATTTATTTTGTATCTGAAACAAGTTGCAGACCTTCAAGCATTTTTCCTAAGGTTTTAAATCCGGCAAAACTTGTTTCCATAGCAATAAGCTCATAGAAATCTCCAGGGGTTGTCCCAATGGAGATGTCCCTAGAATGGAGACAACTGGACAGTTGCCCAGGATCCAATATGTTAATAACATCCAAGCTGATAATGGAGGAGCTGTAACGCATAGACATAGGTTCAGGGGAAGGAAGTACCTACCAAATTCATGCTGAAATGAAAGACAACAGAACTCACATGCCCCCTCCTTGTATATCAAGGTGAATTTTTATTTATTTGTTTAGCTCTGATGGTCTGAGTTGCGGTGCATGGGATCTGCATTGAGTCACGTGGGCTCTCTAACCGTGGCACAGGGGTTCTCTAGTTGTGGTGTTCAGGCTTAGTTTCTCTGAGGCATGTGGTAGCTTAGTTCCCCAACTAGGGACCAAACCCGCATCCCCTGCATTACAAGGTGGATTCTTAACCACTGGGCCATCAAGGAGGTCCCCATCATGATTCATGATGAGTTAACTGAGAGTAAACCTTATTTCCAGCCCTCTCCCTCCACCAGTCTCTCTTACTACATAGATCTCTGGGTTGCTTCCTCTTTCACTGGGCAGTTGAGTATTTTGTTTGGTTTCAGGTGGGTTTTTTGGATGCTTTTTAAAAACTTCTTTTCACTTACATAACAATGGGAGAGGAAACAGCGAGACTGAAGAGGAATCACTTAGAGCAACCCGCTTATCTACCCTCTTCTGGGAAGTAACATCCTCCAAGTAATATCCCCAGCTCTCGTTTTGCCTGGAGCATTTTCCAATTACCAAATGATTTTCTTTGTATTCCAGACAGTGTAAAGAGTATTTTGAATTTGAACTTAAGAGCCTCTGCTTTGAAAATATACCCAAACACAGAAAAGAACCCCATTCAACAAATAGGATTATCTGTAGTCCAGAGGAAGAACATTCATTGGTGTCTCTACAGTTATTTTAGTTCAGTAAATATAATAGCTGTAAGAGAGTAAATTGAGTAAAAAAAGAACATAAATTGGCTGACAAAACAGCTACCATTTTATCTTGGTTTTGCATCTTTTTAAAAATCGGGTAGCGCGTGGCTCAGCAGTAATGAATCAGTTTGCAATGCAGGAGATGCAGGTTTGATCCTTGGGTCAGGAAGATCCCCTGGATAAAGAAATGGCAGCCCACTGCGGTGTGCTTGCCAAGGAAATCCCATGGACAGAGGAGTCTGGCAGGCTATATATAGTCCATGGGGTCTCAAAAGAATTGGACATGACTTAGTGACTAAACAACGACTATAATATTAACTACTCTTACACTTTTACAATGTTGATCCTATTCCCTGCTCCCTGTTCTTTCTTTATCTTCCAGTTTATTACATCTTATTAAATCGTTCTTTCACAGAGGAATTTAAATAAATCTAGTGCAATTCAATCAGTAATCTATTATCGCCAAGTTAGCATGGTAAATGAGTCCTTTATTCAAAACACTAGTAAGCTATTCTCTCTTTGAAGTTTGGCAATAGCTAGGTGTAATGCCCTTTAAATAATATCCTTCCATAAAAAAGGGATATTTTGTTTTAAAAGACATAAAATACTCTTGATATGTGTATTTGCTTTCAACAAATATCTGAAATCAATGAGTGTAACTGACATCATTTAAATCCTCTTTTGCTGTGAAAAAAAAAAAAGAGAGAGAAGCATTGAAAAACCGTTGCAGGCAGCACAGTGAATTTAACGTATAATTTAACATTCACAATAATTTCTTCACAAAAGCAAGAAGTATCAATCATTCTTACCAACAATTTTGAAAGATATCCATTCTCTTTATATAACAATCGTCAAATTCTACACTTAGATATTTTCTACTGAGAATGATCAGTAGAGGCAACTTTGATGAATACTGACCTGTGTAGTTTTTAAAATTGGTCACCAGAAATGTATGCATTGTCTGCTCTTCGTGTTTCTTTTCTTCTAGCTAGTTTCTATGTGCATACATGTGCCCTTGTGCATGTGCAAGCACAACACACACATATCTTCCAAAGAAATTCATTGGTGTCTCTACAGTTATTTTAGTTCAGTAAATATAATAGCTGTAAGAGAGTAAATTGAGTAAAAAAAGAACATAAATTGGCTGACAAAACAGCTACCATTTTATCTTGGTTTTGCATCTTTTTAAAAATCGGGTAGCGCGTGGCTCAGCAGTAATGAATCAGTTTGCAATGCAGGAGATGCAGGTTTGATCCTTGGGTCAGGAAGATCCCCTGGATAAAGAAATGGCAGCCCACTGCGGTGTGCTTGCCAAGGAAATCCCATGGACAGAGGAGTCTGGCAGGCTATATATAGTCCATGGGGTCTCAAAAGAATTGGACATGACTTAGTGACTAAACAACGACTATAATATTAACTACTCTTACACTTTTACAATGTTGATCCTATTCCCTGCTCCCTGTTCTTTCTTTATCTTCCAGTTTATTACATCTTATTAAATCGTTCTTTCACAGAGGAATTTAAATAAATCTAGTGCAATTCAATCAGTAATCTATTATCGCCAAGTTAGCATGGTAAATGAGTCCTTTATTCAAAACACTAGTAAGCTATTCTCTCTTTGAAGTTTGGCAATAGCTAGGTGTAATGCCCTTTAAATAATATCCTTCCATAAAAAAGGGATATTTTGTTTTAAAAGACATAAAATACTCTTGATATGTGTATTTGCTTTCAACAAATATCTGAAATCAATGAGTGTAACTGACATCATTTAAATCCTCTTTTGCTGTGAAAAAAAAAAAAGAGAGAGAAGCATTGAAAAACCGTTGCAGGCAGCACAGTGAATTTAACGTATAATTTAACATTCACAATAATTTCTTCACAAAAGCAAGAAGTATCAATCATTCTTACCAACAATTTTGAAAGATATCCATTCTCTTTATATAACAATCGTCAAATTCTACACTTAGATATTTTCTACTGAGAATGATCAGTAGAGGCAACTTTGATGAATACTGACCTGTGTAGTTTTTAAAAATTGGTCACCAGAAATGTATGCATTGTCTGCTCTTCGTGTTTCTTTTCTTCTAGCTAGTTTCTATGTGCATACATGTGCCCTTGTGCATGTGCAAGCACACAAGCACACACACATATCTTCCAAAGAAATCTATTTATTAGGAAAATACTACAGCTGGCTGATGACTATCTTTACTAAGCTAAACAATTAAGAGTTTGTGTAAGTCAGCCGTTTCCTCTAAGGAAAAGCATGGAGAAGTGAATTCTTAAATGCAGGTTAAAATCAGGTAACATCTTCATGTCTCTGAATTATGTCTGACAGTGATAGGGTGTTTGCCTTATAAGCCAATTTGCAAAAGAGAAAATTTCACTTATCTTCCATTGCAAATGGCTTCATGAATTCCCTTGGGATACCATTGAGAAGGTAGAAACCTATAATATTGTATTTGAATATTTAACAAGTAAAATATCTAATGCTGAATTTTTCAAAATAACCTTGCAAGCTTCCAGTTTGATGATCTCAGACACACTGAGAGCTGTGGCCCTGGCTTTCTTGCTTGATAAGGAAAATTGGAACTACTGTATTCAGTTGTTTTACAAACTGAGTTTCTAATTTTGAAAAACCTAAAGGAAAGCTATGACAAACCTAAACAGCATATTAAAACATGAGACAAAGATCCATATAGTCAAAGGTATACTTTTTCCAGTAGTCATGTATAGACATGACATTTGGACCATAAAGAAGGCTGAGCACCAAAGAACTGATGATTCTTCAGTTCAAATTGTGATGCTGGAGAAGACTCTTGAGAGTCCCTTGGACTGCAAGGAGATCAAACCAGTCGATCCTAAAGGAAATCAGTCCTGAATATTCATTGAAAGACTGTTGCTGAAGCTAAAACTCCAATACTTTGGCCACCTGATGCTAAGAGCCAACTAATTGGAAAAGCCCCTGATGCTGGGAAAGATTGAAGGCAAAAGAATAAGGGAGTGGCAGAAGGATGAGATCATTAGCTAGCATCACCAACTCAATGAACATGAATCTGAACAAGCTTCCAGGAGATAGTGAAGGACAGAGGAGCCTGATGTTCTACAGTCCACAGGGCCCCAAAGAGTCAGACATGATTTAGCAATTGAACAATAGCAAAGCCAAAGAAACAGAGCTAAAGAATTAATTAAAACAAAGCTTCTGAAACCTTGGAGTGAGTGAGTGCCTGTGTGTGTTTATTGTGGTAAAATATTCATAACATAAAAGTACCATTTTTAGGTGTACAGTTCAGTGGCAATAAGTATATTCATTGTTTTACAACCACCATCCATTCCTAGAACATTTTTTTATCGTTTCAAACTGAAACTCTATACTCATTAAACAATAATACATCCCTATCCCCAGTTCCTGGCAACCATCTTTCTACTTTCCTCTCTATGAATTTAAATACTATAGGTACCTCACATCAGTAGAATCATGCAGAATTTGTGCTTTTGTGACTGGCTTATTTCACTTCACATAATATTTTTAAGGCTCATTCATAGTGTATGTCAGAGCTTGCTTCCCTTTTTTAAGGCTGAATAATATTCCATTATATGTATATCACATTTTGATTATCCATTTATCTATCAGTGAACACTTGGCTTACTTTGCTGAATCCTTATTGAGTATGGCATAGCATATTTGATCCTCATGAGAATTTTTTTCAACAACCTGCCCTGTGTTCTTGCAAAGTTTGTGACAAGAATAACTCATCAGGAATAACATAGATTGTTTACAGTTCATCTACAGTTTTCTCAATACATGAGATGATCACTGTTATAAAAAGTCAGCCTGGGCTTCCCCTGGTGGTCCAGTGGGTAAGGACACCGCCTTGCAGTGCAAGGGGCGCCAGTTCGATCCCTGGCCTGGGAAGATCCCATGTGCCGCGGAGCGGCTGGACCGATGTGTCCAATTACCAAGCCGGAGCTCTGGAGCGCATGTGCCCAGAGCCGGTGCTCTGCAAAGACAGACGCCACCGCAATGGGAGGCCCACAGGAGCCAAAGAACAAAGACAGATGAAAATAGAGAAATGAAAGACCAATAGAAGTGGCCCGCCCGCTCTCCTCTCTCCTCAACACAACCCCCACCCAAAAAGTAAATAATTAAATAAATCTTTTAAAAAAAAAAAAAAGAGTCAGCCTATCTATGTTGTCAACAATCCGGAAGAAAAGCAAAAAGGTTATGTGATTGTATCAGTTGTAGAACAGTTATTAATACAATTAAGTTAGCTAGCCAACACATGGAAGAAGAAAGACAAACAAAAGACAGTTCATGTCTTTCCTGGGTTCGTAAAGGGCAAATAGTCTTTCTGAGTGAGTGAGTGCCTGTGTGTGTTTATTGTGGTAAAATATTCATAACATAAAAGTACCATTTTTAGGTGTACAGTTCAGTGGCAATAAGTATATTCATTGTTTTACAACCACCATCCATTCCTAGAACATTTTTTTATCGTTTCAAACTGAAACTCTATACTCATTAAACAATAATACATCCCTATCCCCAGTTCCTGGCAACCATCTTTCTACTTTCCTCTCTATGAATTTAAATACTATAGGTACCTCACATCAGTAGAATCATGCAGAATTTGTGCTTTTGTGACTGGCTTATTTCACTTCACATAATATTTTTAAGGCTCATTCATAGTGTATGTCAGAGCTTGCTTCCCTTTTTTAAGGCTGAATAATATTCCATTATATGTATATCACATTTTGATTATCCATTTATCTATCAGTGAACACTTGGCTTACTTTGCTGAATCCTTATTGAGTATGGCATAGCATATTTGATCCTCATGAGAATTTTTTTCAACAACCTGCCCTGTGTTCTTGCAAAGTTTGTGACAAGAATAACTCATCAGGAATAACATAGATTGTTTACAGTTCATCTACAGTTTTCTCAATACATGAGATGATCACTGTTATAAAAAGTCAGCCTGGGCTTCCCCTGGTGGTCCAGTGGGTAAGGACACCGCCTTGCAGTGCAAGGGGCGCCAGTTCGATCCCTGGCCTGGGAAGATCCCATGTGCCGCGGAGCGGCTGGACCGATGTGTCCAATTACCAAGCCGGAGCTCTGGAGCGCATGTGCCCAGAGCCGGTGCTCTGCAAAGACAGACGCCACCGCAATGGGAGGCCCACAGGAGCCAAAGAACAAAGACAGATGAAAATAGAGAAATGAAAGACCAATAGAAGTGGCCCGCCCGCTCTCCTCTCTCCTCAACACAACCCCCACCCAAAAAGTAAATAATTAAATAAATCTTTTAAAAAAAAAAAAAAGAGTCAGCCTATCTATGTTGTCAACAATCCGGAAGAAAAGCAAAAAGGTTATGTGATTGTATCAGTTGTAGAACAGTTATTAATACAATTAAGTTAGCTAGCCAACACATGGAAGAAGAAAGACAAACAAAAGACAGTTCATGTCTTTCCTGGGTTCGTAAAGGGCAAATAGTCTTTCTGCTTTGCCAGTTTTTCAGAAAGTTGTGATCTCATGGATGACAGGCTGAGAAAATTCTTCTCGAGACAGATAAAAAATTATACAGACTGGTTAGGTTTTACAAACACTGGATGAACTTTTGCATGTCATTAACAACTGTAATAACTCAGTCTACCTATTTAACAGAATTCTTATATGTCTCTTTCTTAATTATTTCTTAGCATTATCGATGATTAATCATCAAATGACCCTTTAAAAGTCAAGATAAACTAATTGAAAAATTAACGTTGTTGTAAATATGTGAATGAGTGACTATGGTAAAGTTAATTTTTTTCTCATGTGTTTGACAACATATGACATAGAATATGGGGAGAAGGAAATGTCAACCCACTCTGATACTCTTGCCTGGAAAATTCTATGGACAGAGGAGCCTTTTGGGCTACAGTCCATGAGGTTGCACAGAGCTGGACATGACTGAGCAACGAAGCAGCAGCAGGAGCAGTGAATGTGAAGACAACATCTCTGTACTCCAGTGGCTTTTCGTAGCAGTGACGATCCTTTGAAAACAAGGGAAAAAGAATCTAGGCATTTCAGTATTATAAGGCTGTGGAAAATACTTGGAAAAAATCTTCCTGTCCTGAATATGAATAAAACACTTTGACATGGTACTATTTTGTTTATCCTTCACCACCAAACAATCCAGTAACTCAAAATATGCTTTTGTTTTTCCTTATCCCTTTTTTCTATTTTGACTTGTAGAAAATAGGAATGTGTAGGTGCAACAGAAGTACTATTAGATTCATGAACAAAACCAGAAGATCTATAACCATTATAATTTTTCTTTCAGTAAGCCTACAGGTCATGCTAAGGGTGTTCCTTTCATTTACACTAAGCGTAGAAATTTAAATAAATCTTTTAAAAAAAAAGAGTCAGCCTATCTATGTTGTCAACAATCCGGAAGAAAAGCAAAAAGGTTATGTGATTGTATCAGTTGTAGAACAGTTATTAATACAATTAAGTTAGCTAGCCAACACATGGAAGAAGAAAGACAAACAAAAGACAGTTCATGTCTTTCCTGGGTTCGTAAAGGGCAAATAGTCTTTCTGCTTTGCCAGTTTTTCAGAAAGTTGTGATCTCATGGATGACAGGCTGAGAAAATTCTTCTCGAGACAGATAAAAAATTATACAGACTGGTTAGGTTTTACAAACACTGGATGAACTTTTGCATGTCATTAACAACTGTAATAACTCAGTCTACCTATTTAACAGAATTCTTATATGTCTCTTTCTTAATTATTTCTTAGCATTATCGATGATTAATCATCAAATGACCCTTTAAAAGTCAAGATAAACTAATTGAAAAATTAACGTTGTTGTAAATATGTGAATGAGTGACTATGGTAAAGTTAATTTTTTTCTCATGTGTTTGACAACATATGACATAGAATATGGGGAGAAGGAAATGTCAACCCACTCTGATACTCTTGCCTGGAAAATTCTATGGACAGAGGAGCCTTTTGGGCTACAGTCCATGAGGTTGCACAGAGCTGGACATGACTGAGCAACGAAGCAGCAGCAGGAGCAGTGAATGTGAAGACAACATCTCTGTACTCCAGTGGCTTTTCGTAGCAGTGACGATCCTTTGAAAACAAGGGAAAAAGAATCTAGGCATTTCAGTATTATAAGGCTGTGGAAAATACTTGGAAAAAATCTTCCTGTCCTGAATATGAATAAAACACTTTGACATGGTACTATTTTGTTTATCCTTCACCACCAAACAATCCAGTAACTCAAAATATGCTTTTGTTTTTCCTTATCCCTTTTTTCTATTTTGACTTGTAGAAAATAGGAATGTGTAGGTGCAACAGAAGTACTATTAGATTCATGAACAAAACCAGAAGATCTATAACCATTATAATTTTTCTTTCAGTAAGCCTACAGGTCATGCTAAGGGTGTTCCTTTCATTTACACTAAGCGTAGATAATAATTTTAAAAATTGTGTCTGAATTTTCTGCAATGGTGGCCATACCCACATGTCACTACCCTGTGGAGTGCTTGAAATGTCGTTAGTGTAACTAGGAAATGGATTTTTTAGTTAAAAACTTTATGTTTTAGGGAAGTTTCAGGTTCTTGGCAAAATTGAGCAGAAAATAAAGAAAATTTTCATATGACATCTGACCGCCACACATACATACCCTTCCCCCACTTGAATATCACACACCGCAGTTATAAGTTTGTGACAACTGATGAAACTACACTGACCATTACCACCCAAAGTCCATATTTACATGAGAGTCCATGCTCGGTGTTGTACATTCTATGGATTCTGACGAAGGAATGTATTCTTCCCTGTAGTATCGTGCAGAACAGTTTGGGCTGCCCTGGAGGTCCTCAGTGATTCCTGACAACCACTCATCTTTTTGTTTTTTCCATAATTTTGACTTTTCCAGAATGTCACATTGTTGAAATTACAAACCATGGTGCCTTTTCAGATTAGCTTCTTTCACTTGGTAATATACATTTGCATTTTCCCCATGTTTTGATTGTTTATCATTCTAGCATTAAATAATAGTCCATTGTCAGAATGTACCACAGTTTATCCATTTACCTAGGAAAGGACACCTTGGTTACTTCCAAGTTTTGGACATTCTGAATAAAGCTGCTATAAACATCCATGTGCATGTTTTTCTGTTAGCATGTTTCCAATGTATTGGGGTAAATACCAAGGGGTGCAATTTCTAGAGTATGTTTAGTTTTGCACAATATCTGCCAAGTGTTTTCCAGAGTGCCTGGAAAACATTTTGCATTCCCACCAGTAATGAATGAGAGTTCCTGTTGCTTCAGATTCTTGCCAGTATTTTGTGTTATCAGTGTTTGAATTTTGGCCGTTCTAATAGATATGTAGTGGCATCTCACTGCTGGGGTAATCCAAAATTCCCTAAAGTAGTATAATGTTGAGCATCTTTTCATGTGCTTATTTGCCATCCATATTCTTTCTACCTTCTTTGGGGAGGTATCTTTTCAGCTCTTCTACTCATTTAAAATATTGGGTTATTGGTTTTCTTATTATTGAATTTTAAGAGTTGTTTGTATATTTTAAACAGTCTTTTATTAGGTATGTCTTTTACAAATATTTTCTCCCAATCCCTGGCTTATCTTTTCACTCTCTTGATGTTATCTTTTGCAGAGCAGAAGTTTTAATTTTGTTTTGGCTGTGCCAGGTGGCCTGTGGGATCTCAGTTCCCGACCAGGAACTGAACCTGGGCCAAGGCAGTGAAAGCCTGGAATCCTAGCCATTTCAACACCCAGGGAACTCAGAATTTTTAAATTTTAATGAAGTTCAGCTTGTCAATCATTTTTTTCATGTGTTTGATGTTGTATCTAAAAAGGCATTACTATACCTGAGGTCATTTAGGTTTCACCTATATTATCTTTTAGTAGCTTTGTAATTTTGTGTTTTTATTGAAAGCTGTGATTCATCATAATTATTATGAAAATTCTATGTTTAGATTCTTTTTCTTTTTTTGCATGTGCACGTCCAGTAGTTCCAACACCATTTGTTGGAAAGACTGTATCCCATCTTATTACTTTTGCCCCTCTGTCAAAGATCAGTTGATTCTATTTAAGCAGGTTTGTTTCTGGACTTTCTATCTTCTAATTTATCCCCCCTACTTCCTTTCCCCTTCAGTAACCATAAATTTGTTTTCTATATCTGAGTCTCTTTCTGTTTTGTAAAAGACCTTGTGTGTGTGTTAGTTTTGGCAGATTGTGTCTTTCAAGGAATTTGTATATTTCATCTAGGTTATCAAATCTTTAGGCATAGAGTTATTCATAATATTTTGATCTGTTTGCTCTTTTCCCAATACTACATTGTCTTAATTTCTATATCTTAATAGTAAGTCTTGAAGCTGGGTAGTGTTGAATTTGCCAACAATTTATTCTTCTCTTTCAGATTGTGTTGGACATTCTGGGTCTTCTGCCTCTTCTTATAAACTTTAGAATCATTTTGTCAATATCCACAAAACAAGTTGCTGGGATTTTTATTTCGATAGGAATTGGACTCATTCTATAGATGAAGTTGTACAGAACTGACATCTTGAAAATGTTGAGTCTTCTGTCCATAAACATGGATTATCTCTCCATTTATTTAGTTTTTCCTTTGAGTTTTATAATTTTCTTATAAGATCTATATCTTTTTACATATTTTATTAGGTTTATACCTAAGAGTTTTATTTGGGGGTGCTAATATAAATGGTAATATGTTTTTCATTCAAACTCTATCTGTTCATTCTTGGTAAATAGAAAAGCAACTGGCCTTTGTCTGTTAACCTTATATTCTGCAGCCTTGATATAAGCATTTGTTAGTTCTGGGAGTGCTGTTGTTTTGGATTTACTACGTGACAATCAAGTCAAGTACAATAAACCCAGTTTGAAATTTTAATGAAGTTCAGCTTGTCAATCATTTTTTTCATGTGTTTGATGTTGTATCTAAAAAGGCATTACTATACCTGAGGTCATTTAGGTTTCACCTATATTATCTTTTAGTAGCTTTGTAATTTTGTGTTTTTATTGAAAGCTGTGATTCATCATAATTATTATGAAAATTCTATGTTTAGATTCTTTTTCTTTTTTTGCATGTGCACGTCCAGTAGTTCCAACAC
The DNA here is from genome assembly GCA_022376925.1 of Tragulus kanchil. Lineage (NCBI taxonomy): Eukaryota > Metazoa > Chordata > Mammalia > Artiodactyla > Tragulidae > Tragulus > Tragulus kanchil. Next base: position 89,939,005 of record JAIOJX010000031.1, on the reverse strand, counting down.
CATTTGTTGGAAAGACTGTATCCCATCTTATTACTTTTGCCCCTCTGTCAAAGATCAGTTGATTCTATTTAAGCAGGTTTGTTTCTGGACTTTCTATCTTCTAATTTATCCCCCCTACTTCCTTTCCCCTTCAGTAACCATAAATTTGTTTTCTATATCTGAGTCTCTTTCTGTTTTGTAAAAGACCTTGTGTGTGTGTTAGTTTTGGCAGATTGTGTCTTTCAAGGAATTTGTATATTTCATCTAGGTTATCAAATCTTTAGGCATAGAGTTATTCATAATATTTTGATCTGTTTGCTCTTTTCCCAATACTACATTGTCTTAATTTCTATATCTTAATAGTAAGTCTTGAAGCTGGGTAGTGTTGAATTTGCCAACAATTTATTCTTCTCTTTCAGATTGTGTTGGACATTCTGGGTCTTCTGCCTCTTCTTATAAACTTTAGAATCATTTTGTCAATATCCACAAAACAAGTTGCTGGGATTTTTATTTCGATAGGAATTGGACTCATTCTATAGATGAAGTTGTACAGAACTGACATCTTGAAAATGTTGAGTCTTCTGTCCATAAACATGGATTATCTCTCCATTTATTTAGTTTTTCCTTTGAGTTTTATAATTTTCTTATAAGATCTATATCTTTTTACATATTTTATTAGGTTTATACCTAAGAGTTTTATTTGGGGGTGCTAATATAAATGGTAATATGTTTTTTCATTCAAACTCTATCTGTTCATTCTTGGTAAATAGAAAAGCAACTGGCCTTTGTCTGTTAACCTTATATTCTGCAGCCTTGATATAAGCATTTGTTAGTTCTGGGAGTGCTGTTGTTTTGGATTTACTACGTGGACAATCAAGTCAAGTACAAATAAACCCAGTTTGATCTCTTCTTTCCCAATCTGTATAACTTTTATTTCCTTTTCTTCTCTTGACTGCATTTGCTAGAACTTCTGCCATGATGTTGAAAAGCAGAAGTGGGAGGAAACATTCTTGATCTTAGCGAGAAAGCTTTGAGTGTCTCACCATTGAGTTATTAACTGAAGGCTTTTTATAGATGCTCATTATGAACTTGAACAAGCCTCCCTCTATTCCTAGTTTTTTGAGAGTTTTATCATAGATGGGTGTTGGATTTTATACTGCTTTTTATATATCTATAGATATGATCATGCGATTTTTCTGTTGATACTGGATATAGATTACATTTATTGATTTCTAAATGTTAAACCAACCTTGTATGCCTCAGGTAAATCTCACTTTTTGTGATATATAATTCTTACACATTTTTGGATTTGATTTTTAATATTTTGTTGAGAATTTTTATATCTCTTTTCATGAGAAATATTGGCCTATAGTTTTCTTATAGTGCCTGTCTGGTTTTTGGTATTAAGACAATGCTGGTCTCTTCGAATAAATTAGAAGTTATCTCCTCTGCTTCTTTCTTTAGGAAGAGACTTAAAAAACTGACATAATTTCTTCATTAAATGTTTGATAGAATTCACCAGTGAACGCATCTGGGCCTAGTGCTTTGAAAAGTTAATAATTTCTTTTTTTTTTTTTAATTTGGCCTCTTTTATGGGTTATTTATGTATTTATTTATTTTTCATCCATCTTTATTCCTCAACCTGTGTGGGCCTCCCATTGCAGTGGCCTCTCTCCTGGCAGAGCACCATTCTATAGATGAAGTTGTACAGAACTTCTTGAAAATGTTGAGTCTTCTGTCCATAAACATGGATTATCTCTCCATTTATTTAGTTTTTCCTTTGAGTTTTATAATTTTCTTATAAGATCTATATCTTTTTACATATTTTATTAGGTTTATACCTAAGAGTTTTATTTGGGGGTGCTAATATAAATGGTAATATGTTTTTTCATTCAAACTCTATCTGTTCATTCTTGGTAAATAGAAAAGCAACTGGCCTTTGTCTGTTAACCTTATATTCTGCAGCCTTGATATAAGCATTTGTTAGTTCTGGGAGTGCTGTTGTTTTGGATTTACTACGTGGACAATCAAGTCAAGTACAAATAAACCCAGTTTGATCTCTTCTTTCCCAATCTGTATAACTTTTATTTCCTTTTCTTCTCTTGACTGCATTTGCTAGAACTTCTGCCATGATGTTGAAAAGCAGAAGTGGGAGGAAACATTCTTGATCTTAGCGAGAAAGCTTTGAGTGTCTCACCATTGAGTTATTAACTGAAGGCTTTTTATAGATGCTCATTATGAACTTGAACAAGCCTCCCTCTATTCCTAGTTTTTTGAGAGTTTTATCATAGATGGGTGTTGGATTTTATACTGCTTTTTATATATCTATAGATATGATCATGCGATTTTTCTGTTGATACTGGATATAGATTACATTTATTGATTTCTAAATGTTAAACCAACCTTGTATGCCTCAGGTAAATCTCACTTTTTGTGATATATAATTCTTACACATTTTTGGATTTGATTTTTAATATTTTGTTGAGAATTTTTATATCTCTTTTCATGAGAAATATTGGCCTATAGTTTTCTTATAGTGCCTGTCTGGTTTTTGGTATTAAGACAATGCTGGTCTCTTCGAATAAATTAGAAGTTATCTCCTCTGCTTCTTTCTTTAGGAAGAGACTTAAAAAACTGACATAATTTCTTCATTAAATGTTTGATAGAATTCACCAGTGAACGCATCTGGGCCTAGTGCTTTGAAAAGTTAATAATTTCTTTTTTTTTTTTTAATTTTGGCCTCTTTTATGGGTTATTTATGTATTTATTTATTTTTCATCCATCTTTATTCCTCAACCTGTGTGGGCCTCCCATTGCAGTGGCCTCTCTCCTGGCAGAGCACCAGCTCTGGGCACATGAGCTCCAAAGTGCTGGCTCGTAATTAAACACACCAGTCCAGCCGCTCCATGGCATGTGGGATCTTCCTGGGCCAGGGATCAAACCGGTGCTTCTTGCACTGCAGGGTGGATTCTTTATCCACTGGAGCACCAGGGAAACCTGAAACGTTAATAATTATTGATCCCATTTCTTTGATAGAAATAGTATATTTTGTGTGTGTGTGTGTGTTAGTTTTGGCAGATTGTGTCTTTCAAGGAATGTGTATATTTCATCTAGGTTATCAAATCTGTGGGCATAGAGTTATTCATAATATTCCTTTGTTATCCTTTTCCTGTCCATGGATTTATTTTAGTGATGTCTCCTCTTTCAACTCTGAGATTAGTAATTTGTGTTTTCTGTCTTTATTTCTTAATCTGGAAGAGATTTAGCTATTTTATTGTTCTTTTCATGAACTTTTGGTTTTATTGATTTTTCTCTATTTATTTCTGCTCTAATTTTCTTTTAATTATTTCTTTTCTTTTCCTTATTTTTGACTTAATTTGCTAGTCTTCTTCTAGTTTCCTAAATTAGAAGTTTAGATAATTACTTTTAGATCTTTCCTTTTCCCCTAATATATGCATTCAACCCTGTCAGTTTCCCTCTGTTTACCATGTTCACTGAATCCCACTGGTTTTTATAAGTTGTCATTTTAGTTGTAAGCATATAGAGTGACTCTGTCTCTTTCATGACAGTCATTTCTTTTGGAGCACAGGCTCAGGTCAACATGGATTGGACACTGAACTCAACCTTGATGCTACTGACATTTGGGGCTAAATAATTCTCTGCCGTGGGGGTTATCCTATGTATTGTAGGTTCTACCCACTAAATGTCAGTTGTACCTCTGCCCCTAGTCATAAAAACCAAGAATGTCTCCAGACCTTGACAAATGTTCCCTGAAGGTTTCTCTCCTCTGGTTGAGAATGACTGGGTTCTTATATCTAGCAAGAGAAAGGTCAAACATACAAAACATGCAAGGGAGCTGCGCCGCTGGTGCAGTGGTATCATGCAAGATTCCCAAAACATGCAAGGGGGCTTCCCTGGTGGTCCAGTGGGTAGGGACACCACCTTGCAGTGCAAGGGCCACTGGTTCGATCCCTGGCCTGGGAAGGTCCCATGTGCTGCAGAGTGGCTGGACCGATGTGTCCAATTACTGAGCTGGAGCTCTGGAGCGCATGCGCCCAGAGCCAGTGCTCTGCGACAACAGAGGCCACTGCAATGGGAGGCCCATGCCGGCCAAAGAACAAAAGATGGATGAAAAATAGTTAAATGAAAGACCAATAGAAGTGGCCCGCCCGCCCCACTCCCTCCCCAACCCGCAACCCTCAACCCCCACAAAGGAAAAAAAAAACATGCAAGGGCTTTAGACTTATGACAGTGGAAAATAAGCTGGCATATTTTTTTTCAGGCCTATATGAGAACATCCCGGATGTCCTGTTTGCATGTGCCTGAGATGGATATTTCTATGTTTTAATTGGCAAAATCAATCGGAGGAGGATTAAGGGCACTGCACCCTGCTATCTCACATCCCAGCCCAGAGCAGTGGAATCAAAGGCAAAGCGGGATCCAAACTGCTATCCTGGATGGATGGAAAGATAGCCTTAAATTATGTAATATGCATATACATTATATATATATATATTCCTTTTCAGAATCTTTTCCCTTATAGGTTATTACAAATATTAAGTAGACATCCATGTACTATGCAGTAGGTCCTTGTTGATAGTCTATTTTGTATGTGTGTTAGTTGCTCAGTCACGTCTGACTCTTTGCAACCCCACGGACTGTAGTCCACCAGGCTCCTCTGTCCATGGGATTCTCCAGGCAAGAATACTGGAGTGGGTTGCCATTTCCTCCTCCAGTTTGATATGTAGTAGTATGTATATGTTGATCCCAAGCTTCTCATCTATCCCCCTGCTTCCTTTTCCCTTTAGTAACTGTAAATTTGTTTTCTTTGTCTGAGTCTGTTTTGTAAATAAGTTCATTTGTACCATTTTTTTAGATTCCACATATAAGTGATATCAGATGATATTTGCCTTTCTCTAGGTTGCTTTACTTCATATAGTAATATATAAGTCCATTTGTTTGCTGAAAATGTCATTCCTTTCTTTTTTAAAAGTTAAAATGATTGTGCTAACTTACCATCCATTCAGGGTACCTTCTAGCAGCTCGTCTTTCCTTTGTGTTTCAGGATGCTCTGGCAGAAGGTCTTACATAACATTTGCTTTGATTTATATTCATTTTATGACATCCTTTCTTATATCTTTCATTCTGTCCTACTTACTCCTCGTAATCCTGCAAGAGGTAAAATGATTAATGCCTTTCAGTTATGAGGAAACACTGGTTCAGGGAGAATGATTACTTATCCAAAGGTACATAGATATGACGTCAGAACGAGGACAAAAAATCAGGTCATCTTGTTATTGTAGAGGCTATGCAAACACCTACAAAGACCATCTTTCTATCTGAAATTCACCCCTGTCTACTATGACCAATACATTTCTGACTAAGTAGAAAGAAATAAAAAATGCCAACACTGAAAATATCTAATTAGGCATAGACTAGTCACTGTATGTGATTAAAAAAAAAAATGTTGTAGAATACATAGATATCACACTGTCTTTGGCATAAAAGAGAGCCATAAGACTATCTAATGGAGCAGTGGAATCAAAGGCAAAGCGGGATCCAAACTGCTATCCTGGATGGATGGAAAGATAGCCTTAAATTATGTAATATGCATATACATTATATATATATATATTCCTTTTCAGAATCTTTTCCCTTATAGGTTATTACAAATATTAAGTAGACATCCATGTACTATGCAGTAGGTCCTTGTTGATAGTCTATTTTGTATGTGTGTTAGTTGCTCAGTCACGTCTGACTCTTTGCAACCCCACGGACTGTAGTCCACCAGGCTCCTCTGTCCATGGGATTCTCCAGGCAAGAATACTGGAGTGGGTTGCCATTTCCTCCTCCAGTTTGATATGTAGTAGTATGTATATGTTGATCCCAAGCTTCTCATCTATCCCCCTGCTTCCTTTTCCCTTTAGTAACTGTAAATTTGTTTTCTTTGTCTGAGTCTGTTTTGTAAATAAGTTCATTTGTACCATTTTTTTAGATTCCACATATAAGTGATATCAGATGATATTTGCCTTTCTCTAGGTTGCTTTACTTCATATAGTAATATATAAGTCCATTTGTTTGCTGAAAATGTCATTCCTTTCTTTTTTAAAAGTTAAAATGATTGTGCTAACTTACCATCCATTCAGGGTACCTTCTAGCAGCTCGTCTTTCCTTTGTGTTTCAGGATGCTCTGGCAGAAGGTCTTACATAACATTTGCTTTGATTTATATTCATTTTATGACATCCTTTCTTATATCTTTCATTCTGTCCTACTTACTCCTCGTAATCCTGCAAGAGGTAAAATGATTAATGCCTTTCAGTTATGAGGAAACACTGGTTCAGGGAGAATGATTACTTATCCAAAGGTACATAGATATGACGTCAGAACGAGGACAAAAAATCAGGTCATCTTGTTATTGTAGAGGCTATGCAAACACCTACAAAGACCATCTTTCTATCTGAAATTCACCCCTGTCTACTATGACCAATACATTTCTGACTAAGTAGAAAGAAATAAAAAATGCCAACACTGAAAATATCTAATTAGGCATAGACTAGTCACTGTATGTGATTAAAAAAAAAAATGTTGTAGAATACATAGATATCACACTGTCTTTGGCATAAAAGAGAGCACATTACTTATTCTGTTTATAAGATTGACAATATGCCCTGGAAAAAAGCTATAACAGACTAACTTTGTAAGCCTATAGAAACAGATAAGCAATGAAAATCAACATTTCAAAAAACCCGAAAGAGGTTCTTATCCTGACGTGGAAGATTTGATCTTAATTTGGGTGATCTGTCTGTATTCCCATGTCCTCATGGTTTGGTAAGAAATCCCAAGTAAGTTTGCTTCTCGGATAGTACTTGGCACTCTTTTGGATGATTAGGGATGACATATGAACCATAATATCTCTTGGGCACATACCAAAATACCAGCGAATCTTTCCAAAAGACACAAACATAAGATGCCAGAGCTCAGACCACATCTGATTGCAGCATTTCGCTTGCTCTGGATCTAGCCCCATTTTTTGAATCACTTCAGTCAGCAAATTTTGAAGGGAAGTAAAAGTCCATATGAATTCATTTTCAAGCACATAGATTGTACTTTTTCTCTTTTAAAAATATCCAATAAGAGTTTAAATGCCATCATTTCCCACTGACTTTCAAGAGAAAGCCGTCCCCTTTTCCTCCAGGGCAATTAAACTTGTTGAACCATTTTATAGACCTTGATTTATACCCTAAGTCTAGAGGGGCTGAAGTGATGGATAGAATGTGTTAACAATGAAGTAAAAGATAGTAAAAAAAAAAAAAGGGCAAATGATAACAAAACAGTCTTGCCTAAAGATAGTACTAGGAGAAATGTTCTTTCGATTTTTGCCAGATATTTGGAAGTCTTGAAGTAGAAAGTAACTTCCTTTTTAACCTCTGTGCTTGGCAAGTTCCCCAAGTCAGATCAGTGAATGTCAAGACACAACAATCAAGTAGTTGTAACTTTCTGGAAAATAATCTTTAAGATGCAACTCTTTAACATACCATTGTGAAGCTCTTTTTAAAAATTTCAATCACGCTCAGAAAAGAAATTTCCTGATATGCATGAAACCCTCATATTGGTTTACAGATAATGGTTACAAATTCTAATTAGGCATAGACTAGTCACTGTATGTGATTAAAAAAAAAAATGTTGTAGAATACATAGATATCACACTGTCTTTGGCATAAAAGAGAGCACATTACTTATTCTGTTTATAAGATTGACAATATGCCCTGGAAAAAAGCTATAACAGACTAACTTTGTAAGCCTATAGAAACAGATAAGCAATGAAAATCAACATTTCAAACCCGAAAGAGGTTCTTATCCTGACGTGGAAGATTTGATCTTAATTTGGGTGATCTGTCTGTATTCCCATGTCCTCATGGTTTGGTAAGAAATCCCAAGTAAGTTTGCTTCTCGGATAGTACTTGGCACTCTTTTGGATGATTAGGGATGACATATGAACCATAATATCTCTTGGGCACATACCAAAATACCAGCGAATCTTTCCAAAAGACACAAACATAAGATGCCAGAGCTCAGACCACATCTGATTGCAGCATTTCGCTTGCTCTGGATCTAGCCCCATTTTTTGAATCACTTCAGTCAGCAAATTTTGAAGGGAAGTAAAAGTCCATATGAATTCATTTTCAAGCACATAGATTGTACTTTTTCTCTTTTAAAAATATCCAATAAGAGTTTAAATGCCATCATTTCCCACTGACTTTCAAGAGAAAGCCGTCCCCTTTTCCTCCAGGGCAATTAAACTTGTTGAACCATTTTATAGACCTTGATTTATACCCTAAGTCTAGAGGGGCTGAAGTGATGGATAGAATGTGTTAACAATGAAGTAAAAGATAGTAAAAAAAAAAAAAGGGCAAATGATAACAAAACAGTCTTGCCTAAAGATAGTACTAGGAGAAATGTTCTTTCGATTTTTGCCAGATATTTGGAAGTCTTGAAGTAGAAAGTAACTTCCTTTTTAACCTCTGTGCTTGGCAAGTTCCCCAAGTCAGATCAGTGAATGTCAAGACACAACAATCAAGTAGTTGTAACTTTCTGGAAAATAATCTTTAAGATGCAACTCTTTAACATACCATTGTGAAGCTCTTTTTAAAAATTTCAATCACGCTCAGAAAAGAAATTTCCTGATATGCATGAAACCCTCATATTGACAGTAACTGGTTTACAGATAATGGTCCCTACAAATTCTGTTAACTGAGATGCTAATTAGGACTTCTGAACACTTTAGAAAGTGATAGTAAATAAACGTTTTAAATTTGATTCCATCCCTCAGTTATACCCCTAGTCAAGCTGAAGCTTTAAAATAAATGCTCGCAGAGAATGTTAGGGCACACCAGGAAGGCAAGGGATAAATGCTAATATCATGTACCATGAAGTAATTATATACTAGTAATTGTCACAAAAAAGGATGCTCTGTAAGACATCCTCTGAGTCTAAGATGGTGTCTTTCCTTCTTGTATTTTCCTTCCTGGGCCATCCAAAGACTTCTCTACTTCCATCTATATTCTGGAAATGGCTTTGTGTTGGTATCATTAGAGATCTATTTACTGGATATTCCAACCTTTGCCTTCAGAATGGTTTGTAAATGTACATACCTCTGAATAGATGGCAATTTATCACAGAGACAATTATTTTAATTTAAAAAAGCAAAGAATACCCTTTGCAACAACATGGGTGGGCCTAGAGACTGTCATATGATGTGAAATAAGTCAGAGAAAGACATACAGCATATGATACCGCTTATATGTGAAATCTAAAAAAAAAAATGATACAAATGAACTTATTTACAAAACAGAAAGAGACTAGACTCACAGACATACAAAACAAATTTACAGTTACCAAAGGGGAAAGGGTATGGAGGAGGGATAAACTAGGAGATTATTGTATAATACAAGAAACTTTACTTAATCTTTCTGTAATAAAGTTTAAGTGAAAAGAATCTGAAAAGGAATATATATATATATATATAAATATAATGTATATGCATATGACATAATTTAAGGTTATCCCTCCATCCATCCAGGATAGCAGTTTGGACCCCACTTTGCCTTTGATTCCACTGCTCTGGGCTGGGATGTGAGATAGCAGGGTGCAGTGCCCTTAATCCTCCTCCAATTGATTTTGCCAATTAAAACACAGAAATATCCATCTTAGGCACATGCAAACATGACATCCAGGATGCTCCCATATAGGCCTGAAAAAAAATATGCCAGCTTGTTTTCCACTGCCATAAATCTAAAACCCTTGCATGTTTTATATGTTTGATCTTTCTCTTGCTAGGTGTAAGAATCCAGTCGTTCTCAACCAGAGGAGATTTTTAACTCCCAGGGGATATTTGGCAAGGCCGGCGGACATTCTTGGTTGTCACGACTAGGAAATACAACTGGCATCTAGTGGATAGAAATTAGGGTGGTGCTAAACACCCTGCAATACACAGGAGAACCCCCACAGAAGAGAACTACCCAGCTCCAACCGTCAGTAGAGGCACGGTTGAGTTCAGTGTCCAATCCATATTGGCCTGAGCCTGTGCCCCAATAGAAATGATGGTGGTGAAAGAGACAGTGACTCAAACCTTCTCAGGGTGAGGAATGGAAAGAACATGAGATGAACACACTGAGGGACTTCTCACAGTTGTTGAGCAAACATTTCTCTCTACATGGCATTGCAGCATTTCACAAACAAAACGACTACCATTTTGCCTTCAGAATGGTTTGTAAATGTACATACCTCTGAATAGATGGCAATTTATCACAGAGACAATTATTTTAATTTAAAAAAGCAAAGAATACCCTTTGCAACAACATGGGTGGGCCTAGAGACTGTCATATGATGTGAAATAAGTCAGAGAAAGACATACAGCATATGATACCGCTTATATGTGAAATCTAAAAAAAAAAATGATACAAATGAACTTATTTACAAAACAGAAAGAGACTAGACTCACAGACATACAAAACAAATTTACAGTTACCAAAGGGGAAAGGGTATGGAGGAGGGATAAACTAGGAGATTATTGTATAATACAAGAAACTTTACTTAATCTTTCTGTAATAAAGTTTAAGTGAAAAGAATCTGAAAAGGAATATATATATATATATATAAATATAATGTATATGCATATGACATAATTTAAGGTTATCCCTCCATCCATCCAGGATAGCAGTTTGGACCCCACTTTGCCTTTGATTCCACTGCTCTGGGCTGGGATGTGAGATAGCAGGGTGCAGTGCCCTTAATCCTCCTCCAATTGATTTTGCCAATTAAAACACAGAAATATCCATCTTAGGCACATGCAAACATGACATCCAGGATGCTCCCATATAGGCCTGACAAACAATATGCCAGCTTGTTTTCCACTGCCATAAATCTAAAACCCTTGCATGTTTTATATGTTTGATCTTTCTCTTGCTAGGTGTAAGAATCCAGTCGTTCTCAACCAGAGGAGATTTTTAACTCCCAGGGGATATTTGGCAAGGCCGGCGGACATTCTTGGTTGTCACGACTAGGAAATACAACTGGCATCTAGTGGATAGAAATTAGGGTGGTGCTAAACACCCTGCAATACACAGGAGAACCCCCACAGAAGAGAACTACCCAGCTCCAACCGTCAGTAGAGGCACGGTTGAGTTCAGTGTCCAATCCATATTGGCCTGAGCCTGTGCCCCAATAGAAATGATGGTGGTGAAAGAGACAGTGACTCAAACCTTCTCAGGGTGAGGAATGGAAAGAACATGAGATGAACACACTGAGGGACTTCTCACAGTTGTTGAGCAAACATTTCTCTCTACATGGCATTGCAGCATTTCACAAACAAAACGACTACCATTTCTCTCCCTGAAAATGAAGCCTAGCCTTAGGAGATGATGCCTTTATCATTCCAAAGGTCAGGAAGATCTCAGTCATTATTTTGAAAAGCAACATATATATATGTATATACCTGTAATAGCCAGTACATATAGCAGCTTCATAAACTTAACAGGACCATCAAAAAGAATATCTTTCATCTACTATCTATTTCACATTCAAGCATTTTCTGAAAATAAAAATAAGAGTTGGGCTTGCTTTAGGTTGTTAATTCTGTCATTTTCAGATTTCTGGCATTGCTGGGATCCTTGTAACTACATTCAAGTGGCTTGATTTATCTGATGTTTTAGAATTTTGGTGAGAGTGGGTATTAAACATTTTGTAACCGTTTGGGGAATTGGAAAGGTTATTAAGTTCTGAATAACAGTCTCTCATGTTTTCCCACCAAACTTTTCCCAGCAGTGAATATATCTGGATCTTATTCTGGTTTTTTATTCTTTTTTTAGCTTCCTGAAATGACTCATGTTCAAACACAGCGACCCTGGTTGATGTTTCTCCTGCAAAACTTTGGACTGACCCTAGGTTGGCTTTCTCTCTTCCTCTTGGCTATATATGAACAAAATATTAAAATATAAGTTCAGGGTCTCAAAGTCATTAAAAAATCAGTTTATCTGGCCTCACTTTATTTCTTTTGTTGTATTCTATAATGATTTATAAATTAAATATTTTTATCGTAGGTGAAGTATGTGTCTTTTAGCTCATTAACTTATTAATTTAATAATGCAATGTTGTTTCTGTAGTGTGTAAATGTCAGATTGTCCTTAATTGAATTGCTTTCAGTTTCCAACACCAGTGATGAAACTCACACCTTTTTAGTAATTCGTAAGCTGTAAATTAATTCAAGTAAACTTTCAAAAAGCATTATTTCCCTAGTAAAAGATGTTTGTAGTATTTGAAATGAACAGATGTCTGTTGGGATCAAATCTATTTCAACTTCTTTAATGGCAATAATATATGGTTTGTTTATATGTGAGATTATAAACCAAAACTAAATTACAAACAAATATAATAAAGACCAGTTTTAATGTGATGATTTGTATTATCTTCTATTACTGGGTGTCAGATTCTGGATTGATACTAAAAAATAAAAAACAATATAGTATAGTTCACCTTAGAGCACTGATTCAGAAATGCTCATAAATAAGGAAACTTGCTAAGTTTATTTTTTATTGATTCACTTATTTGTTTGTACCAGTTGCAATGTGTGGAATCTAGTTCCCCGACCAGGGATTGAACCCAAGCGCCTGCACTGGGAGCGCAGAGTCTTAGCCTCTGGACCACAGGGAGTCCCTGACCCGGAGAGTTTAAAGGCTACTGTGCCAGCACTCTTCTTGATAATTTCCAAAGGAAATCTGTTCTAGGTAAAGAAAACCAGAAACAAAAGATGAAGTTCAAAAACTTGTCACATAACAAAGCTTGAGTCAGTCTGGAGATGAATGTATAAACTCTCATGGATTTAACACAGTATGTTTATTACAATAATATTACTGACAAGTGAAATGTTATATTCTTTCTGAGGAAATATAGAACCCTAAACATCATTTAAGTATGTAAGTTCATGAAATATACCAGCAACATTACTGATAGGCTAGCAGAATTATTAAACTAGCTCATCGTCCCTGAAATGACTCATGTTCAAACACAGCGACCCTGGTTGATGTTTCTCCTGCAAAACTTTGGACTGACCCTAGGTTGGCTTTCTCTCTTCCTCTTGGCTATATATGAACAAAATATTAAAATATAAGTTCAGGGTCTCAAAGTCATTAAAAAATCAGTTTATCTGGCCTCACTTTATTTCTTTTGTTGTATTCTATAATGATTTATAAATTAAATATTTTTATCGTAGGTGAAGTATGTGTCTTTTAGCTCATTAACTTATTAATTTAATAATGCAATGTTGTTTCTGTAGTGTGTAAATGTCAGATTGTCCTTAATTGAATTGCTTTCAGTTTCCAACACCAGTGATGAAACTCACACCTTTTTAGTAATTCGTAAGCTGTAAATTAATTCAAGTAAACTTTCAAAAAGCATTATTTCCCTAGTAAAAGATGTTTGTAGTATTTGAAATGAACAGATGTCTGTTGGGATCAAATCTATTTCAACTTCTTTAATGGCAATAATATATGGTTTGTTTATATGTGAGATTATAAACCAAAACTAAATTACAAACAAATATAATAAAGACCAGTTTTAATGTGATGATTTGTATTATCTTCTATTACTGGGTGTCAGATTCTGGATTGATACTAAAAAATAAAAAACAATATAGTATAGTTCACCTTAGAGCACTGATTCAGAAATGCTCATAAATAAGGAAACTTGCTAAGTTTATTTTTTATTGATTCACTTATTTGTTTGTACCAGTTGCAATGTGTGGAATCTAGTTCCCCGACCAGGGATTGAACCCAAGCGCCTGCACTGGGAGCGCAGAGTCTTAGCCTCTGGACCACAGGGAGTCCCTGACCCGGAGAGTTTAAAGGCTACTGTGCCAGCACTCTTCTTGATAATTTCCAAAGGAAATCTGTTCTAGGTAAAGAAAACCAGAAACAAAAGATGAAGTTCAAAAACTTGTCACATAACAAAGCTTGAGTCAGTCTGGAGATGAATGTATAAACTCTCATGGATTTAACACAGTATGTTTATTACAATAATATTACTGACAAGTGAAATGTTATATTCTTTCTGAGGAAATATAGAACCCTAAACATCATTTAAGTATGTAAGTTCATGAAATATACCAGCAACATTACTGATAGGCTAGCAGAATTATTAAACTAGAAAATACCTCTAACTTTCATCCTTTTATTGGAATATAGATGCCTTGTATTGTTTTTAAAATGAAATATCTTGATAAAGGGGAAAAAAAGCCCATTCTACTACCAAAATGAATCATGGCACTCAAATACATCTCTCCTAGGTACACCCAAACACAATCTTCAACCACCTTCCTTTGATTTCAAAATCGGAGGCAGGTTCTCCTTCAGTTGTCTCTAGAGCTTCATTTAAGGCATGGCGATACAGTGCAGTAGTTCTTGGACTTTGGCAGAAGTTAGGGCCAGTGGAGAATTCATTGCAATGTGGAGTACTGAACTTCATCCCTAGAGTTTCTGCTGCTGTAAGTCTGCAGTGGAGCTTGACGCTGAACTGTTTGCAGGTGATACTGCTTGTCAGAGGCCCCGCCCGGAGTTTCACTGGCTTCATGCATATCAGATGCACCTGGCCTCTTGGAGAAAGCACAGGTGCACAGCTCTGTTGCCACTTTAAGTTGATCATGCCCTGCCAACCTCACGCCAGACCTGAGTTCTTGGGTTGAAACTCCAGGCCCCTTCCTGCTTGTTTGTGAGCAGATGACCCATCTCCATGGAGTTACAGGATGAAGAGTGTGCAGGTAGCACTTTCGTTCATCTCTGCCTTGAAAGGTAAGCAGACCTGGCACGTAGAGCTTTGTCATTTGTTTGCTGGAGAATAATGTGTAACTGAACAAGTCCTCTTGATACAGGTCAGCGTGGTGTGGATGGTATGGAAAAGAAGAGCCCGGCATCAACCATTGTGGGGTTTCACGTTCTGATTTTGGCATCAAGTCTTAATTTCAGCCAATTTAACTAGAAAAGCTCTGATGGACGATTTTGTTCCAAGTTCAGGTTTAGAGTTCATTTGGGGCTTGGCTACATTAAGAATCTTGGTGGGAGCTACTCACCCTGTAACCTTCAGGTTCAGAGTGGGTTTAATTTCTTTTTTAACATTATTGAAGTGTTAATTTCTGCTTTAAGCAAAGTGATTCACTTATACATATATATATGTGCACACAATCTTTTTAATACAATAAGCATTTCCATTATGGTTTATCCCAGGATGTTGACTGGTTCTCTGTGTTGTACAGTAGGACGTTGTTGTGTAACCATTCTATGTGTAATACTTTGTATCTGCTAATCTAGAGTGGTTTAATTTGACTGTTGGGTGAGATGATGCAGAGGGGCTAAAAGGAGTCAGCTGCTGGAAGGATTCAGAGGGGTATTTACCAGTGAATATTTTGCATCCCAGTGCTAGTGTGCTCTGATTGGCAGAGACCTGGCCATCAGGGGTCATCCTAAGGATAGGCCATCGTGGTTCTTGTGGGCGCATTTCTGAGCTGGTCATCCCTGCACCCATGCTTCCTTAAAATTGGCTCTTTGTTTTGTTGTTGTTTTAATAAACCGTTGAGGTATAGCTGCAATTAACAATGTGGTCGCAGTTTCAGGTGCACAGCAAAGGGACTCAGCCATATGTATGCATGTATCTCTTCTCCCCCAAACTGCCCTTCCATCCAGGCTGCCATGCAATATTGAGTAGAGTTCCCTGTGCTACCCAGTTGATTAACCTTGTTGGTTATCCTTTTTAAATATAGCCGAGTGTGCATGTCCTCCCAACCTTCCCCTCTGGGAACTGTAAGTTCATTCTCTAAGTCTCTGAGTCTGAGTCTGTTTTGGAAATAAGTTCATTTGTATCATTTCTTTTTGAATTCCACATATAAAGGATGTTGCCTATCTCTCCTTCTGTCTAATTTCATTCAGCATAACAGGCTCTAGGTCCGTCCATGTTGCTCCAGATGACTGGCTCTTTGTTAATTCCCACCAGCAAACCAATAACTGAAGTTGGGCCTACAGCCTTAACCAATCTTAAAATTGCTGGAAGCTCTCTTCTCCTCCAGACTGAGTGGTAATGATAAAAATATTACGACAACCCTTTGCTTTCTAAATATGGCCAGAGGCTAAATTTGGGATGACTGACCGTGGTCATCCCTTTCAGTCATCTAAGTTATGTGTTACTCACTGGGCTTTGGGGTAAATGGTGTTTTCCTTGAAACCAGATTTCTCAATAGCATTAGAGGGTTTCTGTTTACTAGGCCTAAATTTAGGATTCCACAGTATTTCTACTGGGTGATTGATTTGTTTTTTAGTTACTGAACTAGAAATGCTCCTGGAGGGAAAAGCCAAAGAGCAAGCTGTACAAAATTCTTCCTTGCGCATCTATCACCCCCAGCAGAGCCCTCTTTAGAGAAAGGAGAATTGGTGTCACGTCACTCTGAGGCTGAATTTGGGACCTTGGAAGGTGGTTCCACTGCTGTACGCTGACCAGGGTGTGATAGAAATAGCCTCATAAATTATAGCCACGGCACCTGCTCTCCACCCCTTCCAGAACCCAAAATTCCATGGTGAGACAGGGCCTCTCTCTGTAAGATGCACATATCAGGACACTGGACTTTCACAACTTCCTTTCCTCCTCAGAACTGGAGGGTATGCCTTAGCTCATGGTGGTACTGGTCAGGAGGATGGACTGGGCCAGTGAGGTTGGGGCTTTTGTGTGGCCATTAACAATTTAGGCTCTAAACGGAAATGTTGGTTCACATTCCAGAAATGCTACTTAATAACGTTATACCTTTTGATTTTAAAGTTAGTTTAGTTGAAAGACAATTAGTTTATAATATGGTGGTGATTTTTGCCATACTAAACATGCTGGGAGGGCTTCCCTGGTGGTCCAGTGGGTGAAGAGTCTGTCTTACAGTGCAAAGGGCACTGGTTTGATCCCTGGTGCTGTGAAGCAGCTGGACCGGTGTGTCCAATTATGAGCCAGTGCGCTGGAGTGCATGCACCCAGAGCTGGTGCTCTGCAATGAGAGAGGTCACAGCAATGGCAGGCCCACACAGGCTGAAGAATAAAGATGGATGAAAAGTAAATAAACAAAAGATCAATAAAAAGAGGCCAAAATTAAAAAAAAAAAAAAAAAGAGTAAAAACATAATGGGAGGGGGGGTTCAGCATGGAGGGACACATGTCTACCTTATAGCTTCTTTCAGCCATTTTTATTTCTGTAAAATAAAGCTGAAAATAGACCCTACCTCATTCGATTGTGAGGTCAGTACGAGCTGCTTACTATTCATGAAGCACAGTGCCTAGTGAATACCAATAGCTCAGTAAACGTTAGATTGTCAGCAGTAGCAGCAATATCTGCAGCATCTTCTTTCATCGCATGTTTACAGTTTACTGCTCAGGGCTACCCTTTGGCTCATGGATTTTCTTTTCTTGGTAGAGAATGGAGATCAAACCTTTTCATGTCTTTATAATCTCCTCAAGCCCCCAAACCAGGCTCACCCGTCACCCAAGTCTGCCCTTCATTTTGTTTCCCCTTGACTCCCTTCTGGAGCCAGAGAGATGGGGGTGCTCCTCTGGCTGGCCCCGCTCTGCCCAGGTCCACAGGGAAGCCTCTTTCCAGGTGTCATAATGCTAACACCCTGTGTGAGTCTCTCTCTTATTCTTTACCTTATGTATTTGTTCTTGATGCCCAGAGACACTTACTTTATATTTTTTAAGCTTGTGATTTTATATTGGAGTATAGTTGATTGAGTGTTGTTCCCTGAGCTGTACAGTAGGGCCTTGTTGTTTATGCACACCTATTATGTTCCACTCTGATCATGCAACTGAGGATCTGGAGGTTGAGTAACAGAAGCTGAGGGAAAGGAACCTGTCTGAAGTCATGGTTGTTCACATTCCAGAAATGCTACTTAATAACGTTATACCTTTTGATTTTAAAGTTAGTTTAGTTGAAAGACAATTAGTTTATAATATGGTGGTGATTTTTGCCATACTAAACATGCTGGGAGGGCTTCCCTGGTGGTCCAGTGGGTGAAGAGTCTGTCTTACAGTGCAAAGGGCACTGGTTTGATCCCTGGTGCTGTGAAGCAGCTGGACCGGTGTGTCCAATTATGAGCCAGTGCGCTGGAGTGCATGCACCCAGAGCTGGTGCTCTGCAATGAGAGAGGTCACAGCAATGGCAGGCCCACACAGGCTGAAGAATAAAGATGGATGAAAAGTAAATAAACAAAAGATCAATAAAAAAGGGCAAAAATTAAAAAAAAAAAAAAAGAGTAAAAACATAATGGGAGGGGGGGTTCAGCATGGAGGGACACATGTCTACCTTATAGCTTCTTTCAGCCATTTTTATTTCTGTAAAATAAAGCTGAAAATAGACCCTACCTCATTCGATTGTGAGGTCAGTACGAGCTGCTTACTATTCATGAAGCACAGTGCCTAGTGAATACCAATAGCTCAGTAAACGTTAGATTGTCAGCAGTAGCAGCAATATCTGCAGCATCTTCTTTCATCGCATGTTTACAGTTTACTGCTCAGGGCTACCCTTTGGCTCATGGATTTTCTTTTCTTGGTAGAGAATGGAGATCAAACCTTTTCATGTCTTTATAATCTCCTCAAGCCCCCAAACCAGGCTCACCCGTCACCCAAGTCTGCCCTTCATTTTGTTTCCCCTTGACTCCCTTCTGGAGCCAGAGAGATGGGGGTGCTCCTCTGGCTGGCCCCGCTCTGCCCAGGTCCACAGGGAAGCCTCTTTCCAGGTGTCATAATGCTAACACCCTGTGTGAGTCTCTCTCTTATTCTTTACCTTATGTATTTGTTCTTGATGCCCAGAGACACTTACTTTATATTTTTTAAGCTTGTGATTTTATATTGGAGTATAGTTGATTGAGTGTTGTTCCCTGAGCTGTACAGTAGGGCCTTGTTGTTTATGCACACCTATTATGTTCCACTCTGATCATGCAACTGAGGATCTGGAGGTTGAGTAACAGAAGCTGAGGGAAAGGAACCTGTCTGAAGTCATGGTTGTTGTCACAGCTTGCTTTTAAGCCAGAGCTCAAGAGAGTTCAACCCACTTCCCTGAGGGAATGCGACCAGCTCTGAGAAAAGTCTGGGCTCCAGAAGCGTCTCTCTCAGGAGTACTGTCTTGTTCACACAGGGTGGACACTCTCCAGCTGCCATGGACAGCTTGGTCACCATGGACAGTGGTGGCGATTCACCCAGTAGGTGTTCATGCCTGTGTAGCTCCTCCTTGTAGAGGGGAAATGAGCTCCCTGGTGGTCAAGCTTTTTACCTTCATATTTGCAATATGTAATTGTGTTAGTCACTCAGTCGTGTCTGACTCTGCGACCCATGGACCGAAGCCCACCAGCCTCCTCTTGTTCTTTCTGGGCAATAACACTGGAGCAGGTTGCCATGCCCTCCTCTGGGGATCTTCCCAACCCAGGGATCAAACCTAGTTCTCCCACATTCCAGGCAGAATGAGCCAGCTGAGCCACCAGGGAAGCCTTCTTACCTTCATAGGCACCTCTCAAAATCCAGTGGAAATCAGAGAAAGTTGGCCACAGAGGCTTTCTCAAATATAAAGTGATGTTGCCCCTCCCAAGGACCTGTGAGATGTACCTGCAAATCTACCCTCCCCTGCTACCGTGTTCAGGTCTCACAGACAGATTCTGTCATTGGACTTGACCCCGTATCACCCAGCCCACCCTCCTCCATGCTGTCTAACACGCCTTGCAAAGTCTCTTGCTTCTCAGAACCTTTCTTTCTCTATATGATAAATCCCTCCAGCCCCCTAGTCATGCTCACCAATATGAAAAAGATCTTCCTTTGCTCATAGAGGTGGGTGCTACCAGCTAGGGTCCACCTGGTCTCACACCAATTCCCATCCCTACCCTTGACTTTACACAGAATTTTGGAAAGTATCCAGGCTTTCTAGTTTATAGATGAGTTTGGATTCATGGTCTTGGCCATTCCCTTCGATAGCTGTGCAGGTGCCCCTAGACCAGCCCACAGCATCCTGTCCTACTGGTGCTGGAACCAGTCTCAAAGATTGGACTCAACTCTTTGATTTTATGATGGTGATGGAATTGCAAATAATTTTAGAGTGCTTCCTAGGTGCCAGACACTATTGAAGGTGCTTTATAAGACTCATTTCATACTCTTAAGAACCTGAAAGTATAGGTGAAAGGAACCTGTCTGAAGTCATGGTTGTTGTCACAGCTTGCTTTTAAGCCAGAGCTCAAGAGAGTTCAACCCACTTCCCTGAGGGAATGCGACCAGCTCTGAGAAAAGTCTGGGCTCCAGAAGCGTCTCTCTCAGGAGTACTGTCTTGTTCACACAGGGTGGACACTCTCCAGCTGCCATGGACAGCTTGGTCACCATGGACAGTGGTGGCGATTCACCCAGTAGGTGTTCATGCCTGTGTAGCTCCTCCTTGTAGAGGGGAAATGAGCTCCCTGGTGGTCAAGCTTTTTACCTTCATATTTGCAATATGTAATTGTGTTAGTCACTCAGTCGTGTCTGACTCTGCGACCCATGGACCGAAGCCCACCAGCCTCCTCTTGTTCTTTCTGGGCAATAACACTGGAGCAGGTTGCCATGCCCTCCTCTGGGGATCTTCCCAACCCAGGGATCAAACCTAGTTCTCCCACATTCCAGGCAGAATGAGCCAGCTGAGCCACCAGGGAAGCCTTCTTACCTTCATAGGCACCTCTCAAAATCCAGTGGAAATCAGAGAAAGTTGGCCACAGAGGCTTTCTCAAATATAAAGTGATGTTGCCCCTCCCAAGGACCTGTGAGATGTACCTGCAAATCTACCCTCCCCTGCTACCGTGTTCAGGTCTCACAGACAGATTCTGTCATTGGACTTGACCCCGTATCACCCAGCCCACCCTCCTCCATGCTGTCTAACACGCCTTGCAAAGTCTCTTGCTTCTCAGAACCTTTCTTTCTCTATATGATAAATCCCTCCAGCCCCCTAGTCATGCTCACCAATATGAAAAAGATCTTCCTTTGCTCATAGAGGTGGGTGCTACCAGCTAGGGTCCACCTGGTCTCACACCAATTCCCATCCCTACCCTTGACTTTACACAGAATTTTGGAAAGTATCCAGGCTTTCTAGTTTATAGATGAGTTTGGATTCATGGTCTTGGCCATTCCCTTCGATAGCTGTGCAGGTGCCCCTAGACCAGCCCACAGCATCCTGTCCTACTGGTGCTGGAACCAGTCTCAAAGATTGGACTCAACTCTTTGATTTTATGATGGTGATGGAATTGCAAATAATTTTAGAGTGCTTCCTAGGTGCCAGACACTATTGAAGGTGCTTTATAAGACTCATTTCATACTCTTAAGAACCTGAAAGTATAGGTGAAACATTCTTTTCTTCCCTCTTTTCCAGATGAAAACCCTGAGGCCCCAAGGGGTCAGGTCACATGACCAAGGTTACAGGGCCAAGCAGACAGTCTTGAGAATGTCCTCTTCCCCCCATCCCCAGTGGTAAAATTTTTAATCATTTGACCTAGCAAGAAATGCTTTTTCAGCTTTATCAAGATATCATTGACATATCACATTTTGTAAATTCTCAATGTACCACATGACTTTTTTTAGTTGGGGTGTATTTGTTTTACAATGTTGCATTAGCTTCAGGTGTACAGTGAAGTTACTGTTATACGTTTTTACAGAGTTTTCTTGTTTATAGGTGTACATAATCCCCAACCAGTCATAGGTATATCCCTGACCCCTCTCCCCTGAGTCCTCCCTCCCTTTTCCCCCTTTCCAGATTAAGAATCTGTTATCTCAATCTCCGTATCACACAGCCTCTTCAGAGAAGTAACGGAAGTTTGGAAAGTCTACATGAGGGTCTGAGGTTTTATTTCTGTACAGGAGTCAACCAAGGACACTGACCAGGATCTCTCACTTCCGGTCCAACAGCCTTAACAATCCTTTCGGTCCTCTCTGATCCCAGTCAGCCCTGCTCCTCTCTAAGGTTTCAGTCATTTAAGGTGACTTTGACTATTCTTGTTCATGTTAATTTCTCTCCATGACAAGCTACAGTCCATGCAACAAGTTTGGTGTTTTTTTTTTTTTAAATGGAAGTTACGATTTTCATACAACATTTTGAGATGATGTTTTTTAAGCACTTTCGTTTGTTTGTTTGCTTTTGCTTCTAAGTCATCATTTATTTTCATCCATCTTTATTCTTTGGCCTGTGTGGGCCTCCCATCGCAGTGGCCTCTCTCCTTGCAGGGCACCAGCTCTGGGTGCATTCTCTCCAGAGCACTGGCCCTGCTCATTGGACACACCTGTCCAGCAGCTCCGTGACACGTGGCACCTTCCTGGGCCAAGGATCAAACCGCTGACCCTTGGACTGCAAGGCGGACTCTTTACCCACTGGACCACCAGGGAAGCCCAAGAAGATGAATTTTTTAATGAATCACTGTATTTATTTTTGGCCGAGTCCTCATTGTGATGTGTGGGCTTCTCACTGTGGTGGCCTCCTGTGTTGTGGCTCATGGGCTCCAGGCACGAGGACTTGGTAGTTGTGGCTCATGGGCTTAGTTGCTCCTTGGGCATATGAGGTCTTCCTGGACCAGGGACTAAACTTGTATTCTCTGTGTTAGCAGACAGATTCTTAAACACTGATCTAACAGGAAAGTCCCAACAAATGAATTTTTTTAAGTTCTAAAATTCCAAGGGGTTTCCAGGTTTAAGGACTTTTTTTTCCAAATTTTTATATATTTGTTTATTTATTTATTTATTTTTGACTATCCTGGATTTTTACTGCTGCCACAGGCTCTTCTCTAGTTGCAGGGAGTGGGGGCTACTCTCTAGCTGAGGTGAGCAGGCTGCTTCTTGCAGTGACTTCTCTTGTTGTGGAACTTGGGCTCTAGGGCACTCGGCTTCAGCAGTTACAGCCCATGGGCTCCATAGTTGCAGCTCCAAGGCTCTAGGGCACAGGCTCACTAGTTGTGGCTCACGGGCTTAGTTGTTCTGCAGCATGTGGGATCTTCCTGAATCAGCGATGGAACCCATGTCTCCTGCATTGGCAGGCGAACTCTTCACCACTGAGCTACCAGGGAAACCCTAAGGATTTTTAAATTAAAATATAATTGATATCTTACATTCTTTTGCAGTGACATTTTCTACTGCTAAACAGATCCACCACAGTTAGTGGAACACATATGTAGCCAGGCTTCTAAGGTGGGGGCGATTTTCATACAACATTTTGAGATGATGTTTTTTAAGCACTTTCGTTTGTTTGTTTGCTTTTGCTTCTAAGTCATCATTTATTTTCATCCATCTTTATTCTTTGGCCTGTGTGGGCCTCCCATCGCAGTGGCCTCTCTCCTTGCAGGGCACCAGCTCTGGGTGCATTCTCTCCAGAGCACTGGCCCTGCTCATTGGACACACCTGTCCAGCAGCTCCGTGACACGTGGCACCTTCCTGGGCCAAGGATCAAACCGCTGACCCTTGGACTGCAAGGCGGACTCTTTACCCACTGGACCACCAGGGAAGCCCAAGAAGATGAATTTTTTAATGAATCACTGTATTTATTTTTGGCCGAGTCCTCATTGTGATGTGTGGGCTTCTCACTGTGGTGGCCTCCTGTGTTGTGGCTCATGGGCTCCAGGCACGAGGACTTGGTAGTTGTGGCTCATGGGCTTAGTTGCTCCTTGGGCATATGAGGTCTTCCTGGACCAGGGACTAAACTTGTATTCTCTGTGTTAGCAGACAGATTCTTAAACACTGATCTAACAGGAAAGTCCCAACAAATGAATTTTTTTAAGTTCTAAAATTCCAAGGGGTTTCCAGGTTTAAGGACTTTTTTTTCCAAATTTTTATATATTTGTTTATTTATTTATTTATTTTTGACTATCCTGGATTTTTACTGCTGCCACAGGCTCTTCTCTAGTTGCAGGGAGTGGGGGCTACTCTCTAGCTGAGGTGAGCAGGCTGCTTCTTGCAGTGACTTCTCTTGTTGTGGAACTTGGGCTCTAGGGCACTCGGGCTTCAGCAGTTACAGCCCATGGGCTCCATAGTTGCAGCTCCAAGGCTCTAGGGCACAGGCTCACTAGTTGTGGCTCACGGGCTTAGTTGTTCTGCAGCATGTGGGATCTTCCTGAATCAGCGATGGAACCCATGTCTCCTGCATTGGCAGGCGAACTCTTCACCACTGAGCTACCAGGGAAACCCTAAGGATTTTTAAATTAAAATATAATTGATATCTTACATTCTTAGTTTCAGGTGCATAACAGAATGATTCAGTGTTTGTGCATACTGCTAAACAGATCCACCACAGCAAGTCTAGTTGGCATCATTCACATATGTAGCCATGAGTTCTTTTTTTTCTTGTGATAAGAACTTTAAAGATTTACTCTCTTAGCAAGTTTCAAATAACACACATATGCTCAGTCACTCAGTCATGTCCGACTCTTTGTGACCCCATGGACTGTAGTCCGCCAGGCTCTTCTGTCCATGGGATTTTCCTGGCAAGAACACTGGAATGGATTGCCATTTCCTTCTCCAGGGGATCTTCCCAACCCAGGGATTGAACCTGGGGCTCTTGTTGCGACTCTTGCATTACAGGTGAATTCTTTACTGCTGAGCCACTGGGAAAGCCCAACACATTATTATTAACTATAGTCACTATGCTGATTATATCCCATGACTTACTTATTTTATAATGAAAAGTTTGACATCCTTTCCCTGTTTTGCCCACCCCTTATCCCCTGCCCCTAGCTGTCACTAATCTGTTCTGTGTATCTACGAGTTCATTTTTTGTTTTTGTCTTGTTTGTATGTTTGTTTGTTTTTAGATTTCACATATAAGTGAAGTCATATGGTATTTATATTTGTCTGTCTGACCAGTTCCATTTAGCATAATGCCCTCAAGGTCAGTCCATGTTATTGCAAATGGCGATGTTTCATTCTTTTTCATGGCTTAGTATATTTCATTGTACATAGGTATCACAATTTATTTATACAGTCATCTATCAGGGGTACTGAGGTTGCCTCCTTTTTTTAATTAGTTTTTTTTCAGCTGAAGTGTAACTTACAGTGTTGTGTTAGTTTCTGAGGTGAGCAGGCTGCTTCTTGCAGTGACTTCTCTTGTTGTGGAACTTGGGCTCTAGGGCACTCGGCTTCAGCAGTTACAGCCCATGGGCTCCATAGTTGCAGCTCCAAGGCTCTAGGGCACAGGCTCACTAGTTGTGGCTCACGGGCTTAGTTGTTCTGCAGCATGTGGGATCTTCCTGAATCAGCGATGGAACCCATGTCTCCTGCATTGGCAGGCGAACTCTTCACCACTGAGCTACCAGGGAAACCCTAAGGATTTTTAAATTAAAATATAATTGATATCTTACATTCTTAGTTTCAGGTGCATAACAGAATGATTCAGTGTTTGTGCATACTGCTAAACAGATCCACCACAGCAAGTCTAGTTGGCATCATTCACATATGTAGCCATGAGTTCTTTTTTTTCTTGTGATAAGAACTTTAAAGATTTACTCTCTTAGCAAGTTTCAAATAACACACATATGCTCAGTCACTCAGTCATGTCCGACTCTTTGTGACCCCATGGACTGTAGTCCGCCAGGCTCTTCTGTCCATGGGATTTTCCTGGCAAGAACACTGGAATGGATTGCCATTTCCTTCTCCAGGGGATCTTCCCAACCCAGGGATTGAACCTGGGGCTCTTGTTGCGACTCTTGCATTACAGGTGAATTCTTTACTGCTGAGCCACTGGGAAAGCCCAACACATTATTATTAACTATAGTCACTATGCTGATTATATCCCATGACTTACTTATTTTATAATGAAAAGTTTGACATCCTTTCCCTGTTTTGCCCACCCCTTATCCCCTGCCCCTAGCTGTCACTAATCTGTTCTGTGTATCTACGAGTTCATTTTTTGTTTTTGTCTTGTTTGTATGTTTGTTTGTTTTTAGATTTCACATATAAGTGAAGTCATATGGTATTTATATTTGTCTGTCTGACCAGTTCCATTTAGCATAATGCCCTCAAGGTCAGTCCATGTTATTGCAAATGGCGATGTTTCATTCTTTTTCATGGCTTAGTATATTTCATTGTACATAGGTATCACAATTTATTTATACAGTCATCTATCAGGGGTACTGAGGTTGCCTCCTTTTTTTAATTAGTTTTTTTTCAGCTGAAGTGTAATTGCTTTACAGTGTTGTGTTAGTTTCTGCCACATACCAGTGTAAATCATCTGTTTGTGTACATATATCTTCTCCTTCTTGAGCCTCCATATCTTGGTTATTTTAAATAATGCTGCAGTGAACATGGGTGTATTGGTGTCTGCAGTTAGTGTTTGTGTTGCCTATTATTATAAATAAATGCCAGAAGTGGAATTGCTGGATCATATGGTAGTTATATTTTTTCATTATCTGAAGAGTCTCCATAATGTACCAATTTGCCTTCCAGTGAACAATGCACAAGGATTCCCTTTTCCACACATTCTCACCAACACTCATCATTAAAAAAAAAAAAAAAAAACACTAATAGTCATTCTAACACATATATGGTCGGTATCTCATTGCAATTTTGCTTTGCATTTCCCTGATCAGTGGTGATTTGAGCACCTTTTTGTGTACCTGTTGGCCATCTGTATGTCGGAGAAGATTATAGTCAGCCCTTAAATACTAGTTTAATTAGAAGGCTGCTTGTCAGTCTGCAGCATGAAGATACTCTGTTGTTGTTGTTCAGTGACTAAGTCATGTCTGACTCTTGTGACCCAGTGGACTGTAGCCCACCAGGCTTCTCTGTCCATAGAATTCCCCAGGCAAGAACCGTGGAACAGGTTGCCATTTCTTCCTCTGGAGAATCTTCCCAGCCCAGGGATCCAGCCTGCATCTCCTGCATTGGCAGGTGAATTCTTACGACTGAGCCACCAGGGAAGCCCGAGTATATTCTAATAAGGTTCTTATACAGAGAGACTGGGGGCCTCAGGTGTTATCTCTTGTGTTCTGGGGGTGGGAGCTGGTTGAGAACCCTTTTTCCATTTGTTACAGTCAGGGAGCCCTGTTGGTCACCAGAGCCAAGACATCTAGAAGTGTCCCTGGGTGTCAGCAGTAAGAATTAATGTGAAGTCATATGGTATAGTCTGTCATTCTTTAGCATAATGCCCTCAAGGTCAGTCCATGTTATTGCAAATGGCGATGTTTCATTCTTTCAGTATATTTCATTGTACATAGGTATCACAATTTATTTATACAGTCATCTATCAGGGGTACTGAGGTTGCCTCCTTTTTTTAATTAGTTTTTTTTCAGCTGAAGTGTAATTGCTTTACAGTGTTGTGTTAGTTTCTGCCACATACCAGTGTAAATCATCTGTTTGTGTACATATATCTTCTCCTTCTTGAGCCTCCATATCTTGGTTATTTTAAATAATGCTGCAGTGAACATGGGTGTATTGGTGTCTGCAGTTAGTGTTTGTGTTGCCTATTATTATAAATAAATGCCAGAAGTGGAATTGCTGGATCATATGGTAGTTATATTTTTTCATTATCTGAAGAGTCTCCATAATGTACCAATTTGCCTTCCAGTGAACAATGCACAAGGATTCCCTTTTCCACACATTCTCACCAACACTCATCATTAAAAAAAAAAAAAAAAAACACTAATAGTCATTCTAACACATATATGGTCGGTATCTCATTGCAATTTTGCTTTGCATTTCCCTGATCAGTGGTGATTTGAGCACCTTTTTGTGTACCTGTTGGCCATCTGTATGTCGGAGAAGATTATAGTCAGCCCTTAAATACTAGTTTAATTAGAAGGCTGCTTGTCAGTCTGCAGCATGAAGATACTCTGTTGTTGTTGTTCAGTGACTAAGTCATGTCTGACTCTTGTGACCCAGTGGACTGTAGCCCACCAGGCTTCTCTGTCCATAGAATTCCCCAGGCAAGAACCGTGGAACAGGTTGCCATTTCTTCCTCTGGAGAATCTTCCCAGCCCAGGGATCCAGCCTGCATCTCCTGCATTGGCAGGTGAATTCTTTACGACTGAGCCACCAGGGAAGCCCGAGTATATTCTAATAAGGTTCTTATACAGAGAGACTGGGGGCCTCAGGTGTTATCTCTTGTGTTCTGGGGGTGGGAGCTGGTTGAGAACCCTTTTTCCATTTGTTACAGTCAGGGAGCCCTGTTGGTCACCAGAGCCAAGACATCTAGAAGTGTCCCCTGGGTGTCAGCAGTAAGAATTAGGAACAGTGTAGAAGTTCCTTCATGGGAGATACCAGCAAGCTGAAGGGAGGCAGAGGGAGAGTGCGAAGCTGGCACCCACCCTCCATCCATGGAAAGCACCTTTGCAGACAGAGATGTGCCAAACCTGAGGTCTATGCCCAGGACAAAGCTCCAAGACATGTAAATAGGCCTTCTTCACATAAAGACTGGGGGTTTGTGTTTCAGTCAGCCATGTGCACTGTGCCTTGGGGTGGGGGCTGGCCGACAACTATCTTTCCATCTGTCCCAGTCCCATGAATGCAAATTCTATGGATGACTAGAGCCAAGTGATCAAGGGGCTTCCCCTGGGCAGTGGCCACAGAAACTGGGAACTTGGACAGACATGTATCCAGGCTCCCTCTGGAGCAGGGCAGAGGGACCACACAGAGTCAGAACCCACCCTCTAGCATCTCTGGAAAGGACTGGCATCTGCCCTTGAATGTCTACTGTTAATAAGAAGCCTGCCCCTCAGGCTGCAGCTCTGAAGACAAGCTCACAGACCTCTCAGAGAGCCTGACTGCCTTGTCTGCTGCCTTTCTGCTGCGCCCAGGAGGGTTACCTGGTTAAGAACTCTTTCTCTGTTGCTTACAATCCTGTGGGACACATAGATGTAGGCGCCACTGGCCATCAGAGCCAGAAGATGTGGACAGTTCCTGGGAAACAATTGCACAAGTCAGGGCACCAGACAAGACAGAAGCTCCTTTTTGGGGATACACTGTTACCGAGTCCAGGCTAGCTCTGCTCACAGCAGGCCAGTGAATCCAGTGAGCTGTTGAGGCAAGGAATATGACTTTATTTGGAAAGCCAACAGACCGAGAAGATAGCAGACAAATGTCTTCAAAAAACCACCTTATCAGGGTTTGGATGTCAGTTTCTTTTATAGAATGTGGAAGGAAGAGGAGGTGAGGAAGTATAGTAAAAAAGCCATGCATCTTGCAGAAAAGGAAGGGATATATTTCTTTCTTTAAATATTTCATTTATAAAATTTTCCTTTGTAAACATGCTTTCCTTTATGAATGTCTGTTTTTCCAGTGAGCATGTATTTGTAATGTAGAAGACATGCAAAGTAAATTTCTAGAGTTCTGTTTTATCTATTTATTTTTGGCAGTGCTGGGTCTTCATTGCTATGTGGGTTTTTCTCTAGTTTCAGAGAGTGAGGACGACTCTATAGTTGTGGTGTGCAGGCTTCTTACTGCAGTGGCTTCTGTCTGTGGAGCAAGGGCTCCAGGATGCACAGGCTTCAGTAGTTGTGACTCTGAGGCTCAGTAGTTGCAGCTCCCAGCCTCTAGAGCACAGGCTCAATAGCCGTGTCTCATGGGATCCTTTCAGATCAGGAATCTAACCCCTGTCTTCTGCACTGGCAAGCAGGCTCTGTTATCACTGAGCCACCAGGGAAGTCCAGTTTCTTCTTTTCTGCAGCCACTCCCAAGTAGGCCGGCTCATGTGGTCTCCCTGTGAGCTGAACAAAGCCACTTAGTTTAACATTCAAACAGAGAAAGTGTCAGTGTTCCCCGAGGCAGGTCATTAAGTATGATTGTAATAACAAAGGCAACAGAAAGCACAGGGCAAAGTCAAAAAAACAGATCCAACATGGAGTCAGAATTAGCTCTTCCCTTTGACAACACCAACCACCCAAAGTGAGGAAGAGACCGAGCACAGACTTGGCAGCCTCTGGCCTCTATCTTTGGAAAGTACTGGGTTGACCCAAAAGTTTGTTGGGGCATTTCTGTAACCTAATAATATCTTACAGAAAATTCTCAACAAACATGTGGGCCAACCCAATATTGTAGCCGACTCTAGATGTGCATTAAATTGGATGATCGCCCCATTGGGGTAATGCTTTAAGATAAGCAAATACGCCTCTTTTGCAGAAAGTCTGGGCACAATTCAGTTCTCTGCCTCTGCCTGGTTCCTGGGGTGAGAGTCCCAGCACATGAGCCCTCGAAGCATCCTTTTTCCAACTAGAGAACTGTTCTTGATTAAAGGAGACCAAAGAGACAGATAATTATACACAATGTGTAGTCTTTTATCAGCTTTTAGATGATTAAAAATACAATAAAATGTATTATTGAAATAACGAGGACATTTGAGTAAGGATTCTTATTGGGTGGTAATATTAAATGTAACATCAGATCATAGAATTGTATCCATTTTAAATTTCCCAAGTATTATAACTCTTTTGTAGCTGGATTAGAGAATGCTCTTGTTTTTAGGTGATATATGCTAAAGCCTTTAGGAATAAAATGTCACAATGTCTATAACTATCAACTGGTTTAACATGGTTTTATCCATTAATACACTAATGTGTATCTCAAAAATATAAGAGTTCTAAAAAAAAGAAGAATTGTTTCTCAATTTTCAGTCATTTTACAAGTCTCACATAACACGTTCTACCTGAGGCTCAGTAGTTGCAGCTCCCAGCCTCTAGAGCACAGGCTCAATAGCCGTGTCTCATGGGATCCTTTCAGATTCTAACCCCTGTCTTCTGCACTGGCAAGCAGGCTCTGTTATCACTGAGCCACCAGGGAAGTCCAGTTTCTTCTTTTCTGCAGCCACTCCCAAGTAGGCCGGCTCATGTGGTCTCCCTGTGAGCTGAACAAAGCCACTTAGTTTAACATTCAAACAGAGAAAGTGTCAGTGTTCCCCGAGGCAGGTCATTAAGTATGATTGTAATAACAAAGGCAACAGAAAGCACAGGGCAAAGTCAAAAAAACAGATCCAACATGGAGTCAGAATTAGCTCTTCCCTTTGACAACACCAACCACCCAAAGTGAGGAAGAGACCGAGCACAGACTTGGCAGCCTCTGGCCTCTATCTTTGGAAAGTACTGGGTTGACCCAAAAGTTTGTTGGGGCATTTCTGTAACCTAATAATATCTTACAGAAAATTCTCAACAAACATGTGGGCCAACCCAATATTGTAGCCGACTCTAGATGTGCATTAAATTGGATGATCGCCCCATTGGGGTAATGCTTTAAGATAAGCAAATACGCCTCTTTTGCAGAAAGTCTGGGCACAATTCAGTTCTCTGCCTCTGCCTGGTTCCTGGGGTGAGAGTCCCAGCACATGAGCCCTCGAAGCATCCTTTTTCCAACTAGAGAACTGTTCTTGATTAAAGGAGACCAAAGAGACAGATAATTATACACAATGTGTAGTCTTTTATCAGCTTTTAGATGATTAAAAATACAATAAAATGTATTATTGAAATAACGAGGACATTTGAGTAAGGATTCTTATTGGGTGGTAATATTAAATGTAACATCAGATCATAGAATTGTATCCATTTTAAATTTCCCAAGTATTATAACTCTTTTGTAGCTGGATTAGAGAATGCTCTTGTTTTTAGGTGATATATGCTAAAGCCTTTAGGAATAAAATGTCACAATGTCTATAACTATCAACTGGTTTAACATGGTTTTATCCATTAATACACTAATGTGTATCTCAAAAATATAAGAGTTCTAAAAAAAAGAATTGTTTCTCAATTTTCAGTCATTTTACAAGTCTCACATAACAAGTTCTATTGGCTTTCTAAGCTGGAAGTTTTGGGAGCTCATTTCTCAAATGTAGGTGTTAAGAGCTGGGTGCCTGATGTGCAGACTTGAGAAACTTAAGTCATAAAGTTTCAGTAACTTAACCAAGACCACATGGCTAGTGAAAGGCAGAGCCATTGTGATTCTGTAGTCTGGGATCTTTCACATTGCACATACTGCGTCAGATGAGAGTTAAAGGAATAGGAAAAACGCAACCGGAAGACGAAACTCTGAAACACGTGACTGGAATCTCTGTTTTAACGTATCTACTTCCAATAGTGGAACAAGCTCACTTGGGTAGTTTAATAGTAGTTGAGGAAGGTTGCTTTTAAAGAGATGGACCGAGATGACCTCGAAGACCTCCTTTGGGAGTGGATGCCTGTGGTGAGGCATTTTCTTGCAAAGAGTAAAGAAAGAGAGCATATCTATTTTGCAAAGACTCAACCATCCTACATACAACTCAGAAAAGAGAAGCATTTTTCTCATCTATATTTGGAGCTATCTGGGGTTTGCCAACTATATCTGGGTGTTCTTTGGGCAAATATCCAGGGCATCATGGTTCTCAGCTAAAGTTTTTTTTTTTTTAATTTATTTTTATTCTTTATTTTAAAGGTTTTACAGAGTTTTGTTGTTCACAGACATGTATGTTCCCAGATCAGTCATATGCATATCCATGGTCCCCACCCGCCCAGATCCCCCCATCTCCCCCCTCCAGACCATCCCCCCAAGCCATTGTAAGCACTCCTATTCCCTTAGCACTATGACACTAGCTATCTTTTCCACACATAACACTATAGGTTTCCTTGTTACTTCCTCCATTCAGACCATAGAATTGTATCCATTTTAAATTTCCCAAGTATTATAACTCTTTTGTAGCTGGATTAGAGAATGCTCTTGTTTTTAGGTGATATATGCTAAAGCCTTTAGGAATAAAATGTCACAATGTCTATAACTATCAACTGGTTTAACATGGTTTTATCCATTAATACACTAATGTGTATCTCAAAAATATAAGAGTTCTAAAAAAAAGAAGAATTGTTTCTCAATTTTCAGTCATTTTACAAGTCTCACATAACAAGTTCTATTGGCTTTCTAAGCTGGAAGTTTTGGGAGCTCATTTCTCAAATGTAGGTGTTAAGAGCTGGGTGCCTGATGTGCAGACTTGAGAAACTTAAGTCATAAAGTTTCAGTAACTTAACCAAGACCACATGGCTAGTGAAAGGCAGAGCCATTGTGATTCTGTAGTCTGGGATCTTTCACATTGCACATACTGCGTCAGATGAGAGTTAAAGGAATAGGAAAAACGCAACCGGAAGACGAAACTCTGAAACACGTGACTGGAATCTCTGTTTTAACGTATCTACTTCCAATAGTGGAACAAGCTCACTTGGGTAGTTTAATAGTAGTTGAGGAAGGTTGCTTTTAAAGAGAT
Source organism: Tragulus kanchil (assembly GCA_022376925.1). Lineage (NCBI taxonomy): Eukaryota > Metazoa > Chordata > Mammalia > Artiodactyla > Tragulidae > Tragulus > Tragulus kanchil. The sequence goes on along the minus strand of JAIOJX010000031.1, from coordinate 89,905,771 downwards.
GGACCGAGATGACCTCGAAGACCTCCTTTGGGAGTGGATGCCTGTGGTGAGGCATTTTCTTGCAAAGAGTAAAGAAAGAGAGCATATCTATTTTGCAAAGACTCAACCATCCTACATACAACTCAGAAAAGAGAAGCATTTTTCTCATCTATATTTGGAGCTATCTGGGGTTTGCCAACTATATCTGGGTGTTCTTTGGGCAAATATCCAGGGCATCATGGTTCTCAGCTAAAGTTTTTTTTTTTTTAATTTATTTTTATTCTTTATTTTAAAGGTTTTACAGAGTTTTGTTGTTCACAGACATGTATGTTCCCAGATCAGTCATATGCATATCCATGGTCCCCACCCGCCCAGATCCCCCCATCCCACCCCTCCAGACCATCGCCCCAAGCCATTGTAAGCACTCCTATTCCCTTAGCACTATGACACTAGCTATCTTTTCCACACATAACACTATAGGTTTCCTTGTTACTTCCTCCATGCTTCCCCCTCCCTATTTCTTCGCTACGATGTCCCTATGTCTATGCTCTGTCTTTTTTTCCATGAGTTCCCTGTGTGTGATATCAAGACCGTCCTACTAGATTCCATATATGTGTGTTAGTATACTGTATTTGTCTTTCTCTTTTTGACTTACTTCACTTTTTATGATAGGTTCTAGAGCCAGCCACTTCATTAGGACTGAGTCTTCTGCATTTCTTTTAACAGCTGAGTAGTATTCCATTGTATATATGTACCAGAGCTTCTGGATCCATTCATTCGTCGATGGACATCTAGGTTGCTTCCATGTTCTGGCTATTGTATAGAGAGCTGCAATGAACATTGGGGTACAGGTGCTTCTTTCAGTTTTGATTTCATCAGGATATAAGCCTAATAGTGGGATTGCTGGGTCATAGGGTGCTTCTATTTTTAGTTTTTTAAGAAATCTCCATACTGTCTTCCATAGAGGCTGTATCAATTTACCTTCTCACCATCAGCTAAAGTTTTGAAGTGAAGTCTTCCCTGGTTTCTCTTTTCTCCTGAACTTTAGTTCTTTTAGGATAAAATGCTAGCTTTTATTTGTTTTTGTATTCCTCTGACTAACCCTACTACCCAGAAGGTGCTAAATAGAAATGTGTCAAAAGGAACTAACACCCGAATCCAACTGCATTACAACCCTATTCAAAGTCTTTGTTTCTTCCTATTGCCTCCAGAGAAACGTCCAGTGACCTCTCATGGAGTAAAGACTCTCTGTGATTGGTCCTCTTTCTGTTTCTTTGCCTTTCTGCCTCCTCCTTTCTGTTTTAGGTTCCAACCAAATCAGACTGCTTGCAGATTGTTCTTGTACTCCTGCTGTTCCTCCATGTATTTGCAAGGAGGTTCCCTCTGTCTGGCTAGCCTCAGGCGTGAGTTCTTCCACAAGTTATTCCCTCCTTCTCTTAGGTCTCACCAAACCCGGGGCGGTGGGGGGTGGGGTGGGGTCACCCGCTTTTATCCTCCCATCCAACCTCTGTCCTGGTACCTAGAGTTCTGTGGTTTATCCCTGTAGAAATGGCCCCCTTTCCCACCAGAGAGCCATCTCTGAAAGTTTTTATGCATTTGGATATTTCCAGAACCTTGATCTTTACCTGATCTACAAAAGCCATTCAGTTACTATTTGATGAGCGAGTGAATCAATCAAAAAATAAATCTCCCTCCATATCTGAAATCTCTCGAGTGAAAAAAAAAGAGACCAATCTAATGAAATGCCAGCCTCACCTTTTGCATGAGATAACAAATAAAACATATGAAGTTTTTGCCCATAGGTGTACAAGAGAATGAATCTGGTTTGTATGTGTGTGTCTTATTACAAACATCTTTTTATTAGTAGTTAGCAGTATTACAAGGTGAATAACAACTAACCTTGTATTCCAGGCTGAAGGCGCTTTGCATCCACGCCAAATTTGAGCTCCTAACCCTCACAGTGATAGTATAAGGAGGTAGGGACTTTATTACATCATGAGCGTGGAGCTGGCATGAATGGGGTTAGTGTCCTTATAAAAGAAACCCCAGAGATCTCCCTTCCCCTTCCACCCCACAAGGACATAACTCCGAAATAGGAAGGGGCCCCTCACCAGATAGCATATCTGCCAGCATCTTGGGCTTGGACTTTCCAACCTCCACAGCCAGGAAGAATACATTTCTGTTGCTTAGAAGTCACCCAGTTTATGCTATTTAGCTACAACAGTGCAAACATACCAAGACAGCTTCTTTTTCAGGACAGGCTGTGATAATGAGCCTTTGACCAATTCTTTAATCAAATGCAAAGGCTACTGTTAGCTCCAGAACTCAACTGTTGATTTGCCACTGTTCAGCAGTTTCCTTTATGGCTAACCTGAAAAAAAGTATGTGTAAAGTAGGACAGGATCTCTGCTCAGGTATCTTTTTTAGAAGACAGTGGTTGTATATTGGATACAAGGTTGGGGGAGCATCCATATCTACATCGTGTGACATAATAAAGAGAGTACGCCCCACACCACTGCTGACGCTAGGACCACAACTTCGCCTGTTACGCACCATCTGTGCACCAGGCACTCTTCCTGGCATTATAGGTATCTCTCCTCTAAACCTCAACACAAACTTGAGGTAGTTATTCTTACATGAGTACCTTCTGTGTGTAGGATATTGGTGAGGAGTTAATACCATCTATCTTTAGGGTTAGTACAAGGAGGATGAGAAAGTTTTTATGCATTTGGATATTTCCAGAACCTTGATCTTTACCTGATCTACAAAAGCCATTCAGTTACTATTTGATGAGCGAGTGAATCAATCAAAAATAAATCTCCTCCATATCTGAAATCTCTCGAGTGAAAAAAGAGACCAATCTAATGAAATGCCAGCCTCACCTTTTGCATGAGATAACAAATAAAACATATGAAGTTTTTGCCCATAGGTGTACAAGAGAATGAATCTGGTTTGTATGTGTGTGTCTTATTACAAACATCTTTTTATTAGTAGTTAGCAGTATTACAAGGTGAATAACAACTAACCTTGTATTCCAGGCTGAAGGCGCTTTGCATCCACGCCAAATTTGAGCTCCTAACCCTCACAGTGATAGTATAAGGAGGTAGGGACTTTATTACATCATGAGCGTGGAGCTGGCATGAATGGGGTTAGTGTCCTTATAAAAGAAACCCCAGAGATCTCCCTTCCCCTTCCACCCCACAAGGACATAACTCCGAAATAGGAAGGGGCCCCTCACCAGATAGCATATCTGCCAGCATCTTGGGCTTGGACTTTCCAACCTCCACAGCCAGGAAGAATACATTTCTGTTGCTTAGAAGTCACCCAGTTTATGCTATTTAGCTACAACAGTGCAAACATACCAAGACAGCTTCTTTTTCAGGACAGGCTGTGATAATGAGCCTTTGACCAATTCTTTAATCAAATGCAAAGGCTACTGTTAGCTCCAGAACTCAACTGTTGATTTGCCACTGTTCAGCAGTTTCCTTTATGGCTAACCTGAAAAAAAGTATGTGTAAAGTAGGACAGGATCTCTGCTCAGGTATCTTTTTTAGAAGACAGTGGTTGTATATTGGATACAAGGTTGGGGGAGCATCCATATCTACATCGTGTGACATAATAAAGAGAGTACGCCCCACACCACTGCTGACGCTAGGACCACAACTTCGCCTGTTACGCACCATCTGTGCACCAGGCACTCTTCCTGGCATTATAGGTATCTCTCCTCTAAACCTCAACACAAACTTGAGGTAGTTATTCTTACATGAGTACCTTCTGTGTGTAGGATATTGGTGAGGAGTTAATACCATCTATCTTTAGGGTTAGTACAAGGAGGATGAGAAAATGCATTTGAGTGTTTTCAAACAGTAAATCTCTATCCAAATAGATAATTTTATCCTTGACAACTTTTTTCAATGGGAGACACACTCAAATTTGAGCGTATATAATAATTTTTGTCTGATTATCCAATTATGCCCTATATCAAGACATTGTTGACATAGTAACTCAGAGTCTTAGCTGTCAAATAGAATTCTTCTTAGAAATAGATGTTAGATGTGAGTATATATACCTCTGTGTACAGAATGCACTGAATCATAGAATGCTAGGTCTAGAAGGCACCGTCTATGGATTCCAGCTCAATTTCTTTATTTTACAAAAGTGGAACTTGAAACAGCGAAAGGGTGGCTTAATAGTCTGAAGTACATCCCAGAAAGTTCTGGATGATAAAGCATTGGTTTAAAAGGGGAGAAGGGGAGAAATCTGTGGAAAGGGGTTTGGAGAAAGTGCTTGGGGAAAAGGCATTGGGAGACAGAGAACAGGCTTTCCAGACTCAGTATTGAAAAGGGTGCCACAGCCTCAACCCTAATTCCTGAAGCCTTCCCTCCGTGTGCCATCAAGGAATCCAGACACTGGAGTCGGGCAGGCTGAGGCTCCAGGTTCTCACCAGGAGGATGGCTGGGTCATTGCATCTCGGGCACAGACCATGTGTGTCTGAGTTCCAAAACTACTCCCAAGTCTGCCTATGCTGCTGGCTCATCAGAGGACGCAGGAATCCAGGAACAGGAAGCTGAGGCTGCAAGGTGGTTCTGGCTGATGTGCTGTAATTGTGAAGTGCAGCGCTGAGCCCAGAATTCAGCTGTTATCTCATTGCTCTTAGAGATACGCCCCACACCACTGCTGACGGCTTTAAGGACTTGGGAGCATCCATATCTACATCGTGTGACATAATAAAGAGAGTACGCCCACACCACTGCTGACGCTAGGACCACAACCGCCTGTTACGCACCATCTGTGCACCAGGCACTCTTCCTGGCATTATAGGTATCTCTCCTCTAAACCTCAACACAAACTTGAGGTAGTTATTCTTACATGAGTACCTTCTGTGTGTAGGATATTGGTGAGGAGTTAATACCATCTATCTTTAGGGTTAGTACAAGGAGGATGAGAAAATGCATTTGAGTGTTTTCAAACAGTAAATCTCTATCCAAATAGATAATTTTATCCTTGACAACTTTTTTCAATGGGAGACACACTCAAATTTGAGCGTATATAATAATTTTGTCTGATTATCCAATTATGCCCTATATCAAGACATTGTTGACATAGTAACTCAGAGTCTTAGCTGTCAAATAGAATTCTTCTTAGAAATAGATGTTAGATGTGAGTATATATACCTCTGTGTACAGAATGCACTGAATCATAGAATGCTAGGTCTAGAAGGCACCGTCTATGGATTCCAGCTCAATTTCTTTATTTTACAAAAGTGGAACTTGAAACAGCGAAAGGGTGGCTTAATAGTCTGAAGTACATCCCAGAAAGTTCTGGATGATAAAGCATTGGTTTAAAAGGGGAGAAGGGGAGAAATCTGTGGAAAGGGGTTTGGAGAAAGTGCTTGGGGAAAAGGCATTGGGAGACAGAGAACAGGCTTTCCAGACTCAGTATTGAAAAGGGTGCCACAGCCTCAACCCTAATTCCTGAAGCCTTCCCTCCGTGTGCCATCAAGGAATCCAGACACTGGAGTCGGGCAGGCTGAGGCTCCAGGTTCTCACCAGGAGGATGGCTGGGTCATTGCATCTCGGGCACAGACCATGTGTGTCTGAGTTCCAAAACTACTCCCAAGTCTGCCTATGCTGCTGGCTCATCAGAGGACGCAGGAATCCAGGAACAGGAAGCTGAGGCTGCAAGGTGGTTCTGGCTGATGTGCTGTAATTGTGAAGTGCAGCGCTGAGCCCAGAATTCAGCTGTCTTGACCCCTCTTCCAGCCTCTATGCTTTCAGAACGTGTCATGTCTACTGTTGGCTTTCGTCTTCTTTCCTGGACCTCTTTTGGCTCTTTTTTTCAGTAAAAACTTTTCTTGCAAAAGGATGACCAATAAGATTTGTGTAACTCTCTATAACTGGGAGAATGAGAGGTTTGGGGGCAATTCTACATCTACACCCTATCACACAATGGGAATAGAGATCCCCCCAATGTCCGCACATGACCCCCACCTACACGTGCCCCAAATGTCTACCAGGACACTATATCTGGCACTATGAGGACCTTCCATTAATTGGTGGTACTTGCCCCGACATGAGTCCACTGAAGTTTACAGAACACACAACCACATCCAAGATCATTCAACAATTCAAATGAGTCTACTTCTTCACGCCGTCTGTTCACAGATAACCAAATGTGCTTACCCCGCCTTCCATTGCCTGGCGTACTGGAACAGCCTGGGCTTTGAGGCCTGCCTCTACACCTACCTGCTGTGTTAACTTGAAGTAATTCATAAACTTCTCCGAACCTCAGTTCTCATCATGGGTGGAACAGTTGCTGCCTCGCAAGGTTCAGGCATGTTACGAGCAGTCCACAAATGATAGTCAGTATTATATAGCTACTTCTGTAAATAATAATTTTTACAAGAAAATGAGTAGAACCTAAATTGAGACCATTCAGAAGCAATAATAATAACATTAGCAGCATTTGCCAAACACTTTCTGAAGTTTGGGTGCTATTTTTATCAATAATTACCTGTATTATCTTATTTTATCTTCACAACGACCTTTGCTACCAAGCTAAAGGTAATGAATCAATGTGTAAATATGGGTAAGTAAAGTAATTTTTAAATTTTTTAAAATACTTGTAAATAGTTGGAATAGTTTCTGGCATGTAGTCAGCCTGTGTTGTTGCTATTTAGTCTCTCAGTCGTGTCTGACTCTTTGTGACCCCATGGACTATAACCCCCCAGGCTTCTCTGTCCATGAGATTCCCCAGGCAAGAATACTGGAGTTGTTGCCATTTCCTCCTCCAGGGGATCTTCCCAACACTGGAATCAAACCCATGTCTCCTGTACTGGCAGGTGGATTCTTTACCATTGAGCCACCTGGGAATCCAGTAAGTGTTATACATGTTTATTAAAATTTAAAAAGGTAAATGCCATTGTTTCCCCCACTTCTCAGAGATGCTGACTCCCCAGAGATGAAATGGCTTGGCTGAAGTCACACTGTTACAGAGAGAGGAAGCTGGGACCACACCCTGGCAGGGTTTCTGCAGATCTACCCTGAAGCATGTGGCCAACAGTCCTGGTATTTCTCGCAGCGTGGAAGACTGGCCCTTGATGGAGAGAAAGAGAGCAATTCACCCACTGAGTTCTCCTGCAAGTCAGCTTTCTACCTCCTTGCTTCAGATACTGACTTTGTCCAATCCCTTAGCCTCCAGGGCTCACCCTGTTCATCCATGTAGGTGGTCCTTTGTCTCTCTGGAGAGCAACCAGACTGCAGGAGTCTCTCTCTGATCCCACAGGGACCTTGAAATCTACCTGCCTTCCCACCCCCACCTTTGTGATTTTTTCCTAGAATTTTCCTAATCCCCCCGTGGCACAAATCTATACATCATTTCTCCAGAGTCTCAAGAGATGAATTCCTGGAAACGCACATGTGCGTTACGTCATCACGCAGCCCCAGCGTGGGGACACAGGTAACCTTTCAGCTGCTCGTGTCTGGACAGCCAGGGATGTGGTGGGAGGCACGCTCCTCCTCCCGCCGCAGTTTACCGCCTCACCAGAGTGAGCTCTGTGGTGTGTCTCTGCAACGAGAGGCTCATCCATCTTGCAAGGCTGTGGTCTTGATCGCCACGATAAGAACGTTCCTCTCGCTTGAATCCACAGCTCACAGGTCCTGCTTTGTTTCTTGAGGACGCTAAGTTCTTAAACCGAGGCAAGATGAAAAACACATTGTGCATCCCTCAGGGACTATTTAAAACGTAAAATATAAATATTTCTCCTTTGAATGGACTTAACTTAGCAAGCCGGGGTCTGGTTTGTGTCCTTCTAGTCATCGCACCGACGGGTGAGCTTGCCAGCCTTTCATTTAGCTGAGCCGAGCGGAGCCGGCGAAGAGCCATCAGCACCCGAGCGAGCGCCTCGCAGGGCCTGCCAAGGCGCCCTTGATCACATAATGCCTTTCAGATAAGGTTAGCTCTGCAGGAGGCCCTGCCTGTGCTACCGCTTCCTGAGGACAAGTCCCCTGCCGCTCAGTCTCCTGTGGCAATGAATCCCTTGTGAGGAAAATCTGAAGGGAAAGTCAGGGAGGCATCCCTGGTGGTCCCATAGTGAAGATTTTGCCTTCAGATGCAGGGGTGCACGCTGGATCCCTGGTCAGGGAGGAAAGATCCTGCCTTCCGGGTGGTCAAACACACAAGAAAAACAGCAGAAGCAATAGTGTGACAAATTCATCAAAGCCTTAAAAAACAAAGAAGCCCCGTTGAAACCTCACCCCCCCAAATAAATAAAAAGCAAAGGGAGGGCTTCCCTGGTGGTCCAGGGTTGAGAGCTCTGCCTGCCAAAGCAGAGAACCCAGGTTCAATCCCTGGTCCAGGAGGATCCCACATGCTGTGAAGCAACTAAGACCACCCTCTAGAGCCCACCAGCGGCAACTACTGAGCCTGTGTGTCCACCTGGAGTCCACGAGCCGCAACAAGAGAAGCCACTGCAGTGAGAAGCCAGTGTGCCACAACGAAGACCCAGCCCAGCCCAAAACAAACAAACAAACAAAGGAAAGAAAGCAAAGGCAGAGTCAACCAGCCAGGAGTGGCAGTGGGGCTGTGGGCCTGGGACTCACGGAACTTTGCTTTGTCAGGGCCAACTTAGAACTATTGCCCTCCTTCTCACACTTTCCACTAAACCAGGGTGTCCTGAAGAATTTCTGAATATAATGGAGAAAACTAAGAGCAGCCACATCTCCCTTCTGCCATCCTCTCATTTTGCCAAGCTTAATGGCTGCACGTCAAATAGTCAGAATACTCTTTGCATCTCACGCAGTGCTCAGAAATTTCACCTGCCCCCCCTGTCCTGCCTTAATTGAGGACCCAGGGCTTGTTGGGCACCAGGGAAGAGGCAGTGTGTGGAGTTCTCTCATTCCCTTCTGAGGTGGGAGGTTCACTCCTGAGTCTTGTGGGACTGAGTGATGGTGATGGCTATTCTCTATGTATATTCTATTTGTGGGTCTTTTTTTGATTCTGAGGAACATAAAAAAAAAAAAAAAAGAACACCTTCTCTGGGTGCAGGAAACGCCTGTCTTTGTGAAGTCAGGTTATACTTAATACTCCGGGGACAGAACGGAGCAAGAAAGTGGTTCAGAACCCTTCCTTCAGGCAAAACCTCATGAGGAAGCCCTACCTTGGAAGGGATTTTTCTGGCTCAAGGAGAGTGCTGTGTCAACTTCAAAAATATTCACAGCCTAAAAGCTGAGAGGAGATAGTTAAGTAACCCACAGCTTTGAGGATGTTGGGAGGAGCCAGGTTCTCAAGTTTTGCACCCTAGGAATAGGTAGTCTGAACACGAAATGACGATTGCTAATAAAACCCGTTGAAACCTCACCCCCAAATAAATAAAAAGCAAAGGGAGGGCTTCCCTGGTGGTCCAGGGTTGAGAGCTCTGCCTGCCAAAGCAGAGAACCCAGGTTCAATCCCTGGTCCAGGAGGATCCCACATGCTGTGAAGCAACTAAGACCACCCTCTAGAGCCCACCAGCGGCAACTACTGAGCCTGTGTGTCCACCTGGAGTCCACGAGCCGCAACAAGAGAAGCCACTGCAGTGAGAAGCCAGTGTGCCACAACGAAGACCCAGCCCAGCCCAAAACAAACAAACAAACAAAGGAAAGAAAGCAAAGGCAGAGTCAACCAGCCAGGAGTGGCAGTGGGGCTGTGGGCCTGGGACTCACGGAACTTTGCTTTGTCAGGGCCAACTTAGAACTATTGCCCTCCTTCTCACACTTTCCACTAAACCAGGGTGTCCTGAAGAATTTCTGAATATAATGGAGAAAACTAAGAGCAGCCACATCTCCCTTCTGCCATCCTCTCATTTTGCCAAGCTTAATGGCTGCACGTCAAATAGTCAGAATACTCTTTGCATCTCACGCAGTGCTCAGAAATTTCACCTGCCCCCCCTGTCCTGCCTTAATTGAGGACCCAGGGCTTGTTGGGCACCAGGGAAGAGGCAGTGTGTGGAGTTCTCTCATTCCCTTCTGAGGTGGGAGGTTCACTCCTGAGTCTTGTGGGACTGAGTGATGGTGATGGCTATTCTCTATGTATATTCTATTTGTGGGTCTTTTTTTGATTCTGAGGAACATAAAAAAAAAAAAAAAAAAGAACACCTTCTCTGGGTGCAGGAAACGCCTGTCTTTGTGAAGTCAGGTTATACTTAATACTCCGGGGACAGAACGGAGCAAGAAAGTGGTTCAGAACCCTTCCTTCAGGCAAAACCTCATGAGGAAGCCCTACCTTGGAAGGGATTTTTCTGGCTCAAGGAGAGTGCTGTGTCAACTTCAAAAATATTCACAGCCTAAAAGCTGAGAGGAGATAGTTAAGTAACCCACAGCTTTGAGGATGTTGGGAGGAGCCAGGTTCTATACAAGTTTTGCACCCTAGGGAATAGGTAGTCTGAACACGAAATGACGATTGCTAATAAAACCGGATATCTCCAGGAGTTTAGCACTTTATCTGAACGGGAAGATGCTAGCCTCAGGGATCAGTGAATTCATTCCTTTGATATGCACCTCAGCTACCTGGGGCCATAGCCTGTTTTCACATCCTGAGCTTCCTTTCTTCAGGGCTCACTGTGGGGAGGGGCTCAAGTCTGACGGCAGGTGTTCCTCTCCTTCCTGACATTCCTCAGGGCTCACCATGGTGGTGGCTGTGACATCCTTGTTGACTGAGTAGAGCACCTAGGAAAGTCACCCCTGGGAAACACCTGAGGCGCTGAGGAGAAGAGCTAGGGTAGCCTCTGAATACAAAGGCAACACACAGCCTGGGGTTCTGGCTCCTGTTCTGCTGTAACCCCTTTGAATGGTATACAGTCAGCCATTTCACACTTGGGGGCTTGTTTGCTCCTCTGTGGATGAGTGTTCAGATGAGAATAGTGTGTGGTGATCAGTTCCCTCCGTTTGATTCAGTTTGCAGAAGGATGTTGGGGGTTGGTACAGAAGAGTCATAACTGCAGTTCCATTTATTGTTTTTCTTCCTCTACTCCCAGCCCCCACTGCATTTTGGATCAGCCAGAGAAGAGATGATAGCTGGGATCTCCTGCATCCCCAGCGTCTTGGTCCAAAGTTCTGTGCATTGGATAGCTTACATTCAAGAGGAATTTCTTTCCTCATGGTTTTGGAGGCTGAATGCCCAAGGTTTTTGGTTTCCGATGAGGGCCTTCTTCGTGACTACAGACAACACACAGCCTTCTTGGAGTGCCCTCACATGGCACAAGAGGTGACAGCTCTCTGAGGTCCTTTAGCAAGGCCACTAATCTCATTCCTGAGGGCTCCACCCTCATGACCCAATTACCGCCTCCAAAACTTTATCTCCTAATGACATCTCCTTAGGGGTTAAGACTTTCAACATACGAATCTGGGGCTAGTTCTCAAATAGTCAACCCATACCACCCCACCACCCCATAAGCTACAAATCAGCCGACCTTGGGCACATCCTGTCTTTTTCCGACTTGGGGGTCTTCTGTGGGTTATTTTCTCCTCTTCTAAGCTTCCTTCATTTTTCATCTTTTCTCATATAAAAACCAAGTAGTAACACATACAAGGGACTGAAATGTCTCAGGGATTTGTAAGAACTGGGAAAAGAAACAGGAGTCCAAGGCTGTGGACACCAGTAAGGTGAGGGACATCACCACCCCAGCCTCTGCACAAGACTGGAGTCCCTGGAATATCAGGAGCCCTGTTCTTGCCCTCAGGCCTTCATTTACTCCAGACTCCTGCCTCACTGGGTAGAGAGTGGGAGAGAGTGGGAGGCAGTCTCTGGATGCCAGACTCCTCGTATAACGTGAAAAGACTGGGTTTGCTGATAACCAAAATGCCTGTTCATTCTAACCTCCTTGAAAGATACTGCCCCACATACCTCTTAAAATGGATTTAGGCTGGAAATGATCAGAGCACCAGCAAAGCAGAGCAAAATTTGAGGAATGAAATTCAAAGGTCCTGCACTCTCATACCCTTCGTTCTGTTTGGCTCATAAAATAAAAGATCACAAGTAAGATATTTTACTCATGATTAAGAAGATTGCTCTTGGCCTCTTATTTTTTTCTTTTTGCATTAAATTACACCGGAAATGCAACACACTTGCAGATTGTTTGGAACTTTTTATTTTATGAAAAGTCACCTACAGTCACTGAACCCTGACACAATAAGCCGTTATTCTTGGTTTTTCTGTTTGAGAGTTGTCTCAGCTACAAGATTAACTCAAAATTGGAAGACATTGGTTTTATGCATTTTTTTGGCATGTTTACATTCAAGAGGAATTTCTTTCCTCATGGTTTTGGAGGCTGAATGCCCAAGGTTTTTGGTTTCCGATGAGGGCCTTCTTCGTGACTACAGACAACACACAGCCTTCTTGGAGTGCCCTCACATGGCACAAGAGGTGACAGCTCTCTGAGGTCCTTTAGCAAGGCCACTAATCTCATTCCTGAGGGCTCCACCCTCATGACCCAATTACCGCCTCCAAAACTTTATCTCCTAATGACATCTCCTTAGGGGTTAAGACTTTCAACATACGAATCTGGGGCTAGTTCTCAAATAGTCAACCCATACCACCCCACCACCCCATAAGCTACAAATCAGCCGACCTTGGGCACATCCTGTCTTTTTCCGACTTGGGGGTCTTCTGTGGGTTATTTTCTCCTCTTCTAAGCTTCCTTCATTTTTCATCTTTTCTCATATAAAAACCAAGTAGTAACACATACAAGGGACTGAAATGTCTCAGGGATTTGTAAGAACTGGGAAAAGAAACAGGAGTCCAAGGCTGTGGACACCAGTAAGGTGAGGGACATCACCACCCCAGCCTCTGCACAAGACTGGAGTCCCTGGAATATCAGGAGCCCTGTTCTTGCCCTCAGGCCTTCATTTACTCCAGACTCCTGCCTCACTGGGTAGAGAGTGGGAGAGAGTGGGAGGCAGTCTCTGGATGCCAGACTCCTCGTATAACGTGAAAAGACTGGGTTTGCTGATAACCAAAATGCCTGTTCATTCTAACCTCCTTGAAAGATACTGCCCCACATACCTCTTAAAATGGATTTAGGCTGGAAATGATCAGAGCACCAGCAAAGCAGAGCAAAATTTGAGGAATGAAATTCAAAGGTCCTGCACTCTCATACCCTTCGTTCTGTTTGGCTCATAAAATAAAAGATCACAAGTAAGATATTTTACTCATGATTAAGAAGATTGCTCTTGGCCTCTTATTTTTTTCTTTTTGCATTAAATTACACCGGAAATGCAACACACTTGCAGATTGTTTGGAACTTTTTATTTTATGAAAAGTCACCTACAGTCACTGAACCCTGACACAATAAGCCGTTATTCTTGGTTTTTCTGTTTGAGAGTTGTCTCAGCTACAAGATTAACTCAAAATTGGAAGACATTGGTTTTATGCATTTTTTTCATGGACATGTTATTATGAATATCTTTGGTGCTAATGAGATCAGAGACTCTGGGATCAGATAGTCATTTTTAAAAGTTTTATCATCTATTTATTTGACTGTACTGAGTTTTACTTGTGGCATACAGGATCATTAGTTGAGGCATGTGGGATTTAGTTTCCTGACTAGGGATCAAACCCAGACCCCCTGCATTGGGAAGGTGGAGGCTCAGCCAACCACTGGACCACCAAGGAAGTTCTAGATAGCCAGATTCTGCCTGGTTAACTCTGGAGGGTATCTAAACTGTCAGTTTTCCCATCTGTTAAATAGTACAATTACCAGGATTAAATGAAATACGATACATGAACAAGAGTAGCCCAGAGTTTGACATGTAGGCAGTGCTTGAGTTATCGGTTCTGCCCTGCCTCCTTCTGAATACTCCCAGACTGCTATCCCTTGTGATCTCTCCTGACTAACTGAAATTTGAAAAGGAATTATGCATCTAACTCTAAGTTCTTTTTTTGGTCAAAATTATTTTGGCCTGTAATGTTAATCCAATCCAACCTTTATCTATGGAACTTCCATTCTGATACTGCCTTTTCATGAGTAGAGTAAAGAAAGCACAATGCTGGTTCTCAAGGAACTTACATCTGTAAGAGAGAAGGCAAATGTGCGAATGGCTATCACTGTGATGCAAGGTGTGTTGCTGAACTGCCCCAACCTCCTTGAAAGATACTGCCCCACATACTTAAAATGGATTTAGGCTGGAAATGATCAGAGCACCAGCAAAGCAGAGCAAAATTTGAGGAATGAAATTCAAAGGTCCTGCACTCTCATACCCTTCGTTCTGTTTGGCTCATAAAATAAAAGATCACAAGTAAGATATTTTACTCATGATTAAGAAGATTGCTCTTGGCCTCTTATTTTTTTCTTTTTGCATTAAATTACACCGGAAATGCAACACACTTGCAGATTGTTTGGAACTTTTTATTTTATGAAAAGTCACCTACAGTCACTGAACCCTGACACAATAAGCCGTTATTCTTGGTTTTTCTGTTTGAGAGTTGTCTCAGCTACAAGATTAACTCAAAATTGGAAGACATTGGTTTTATGCATTTTTTTCATGGACATGTTATTATGAATATCTTTGGTGCTAATGAGATCAGAGACTCTGGGATCAGATAGTCATTTTTAAAAGTTTTATCATCTATTTATTTGACTGTACTGAGTTTTACTTGTGGCATACAGGATCATTAGTTGAGGCATGTGGGATTTAGTTTCCTGACTAGGGATCAAACCCAGACCCCCTGCATTGGGAAGGTGGAGGCTCAGCCAACCACTGGACCACCAAGGAAGTTCTAGATAGCCAGATTCTGCCTGGTTAACTCTGGAGGGTATCTAAACTGTCAGTTTTCCCATCTGTTAAATAGTACAATTACCAGGATTAAATGAAATACGATACATGAACAAGAGTAGCCCAGAGTTTGACATGTAGGCAGTGCTTGAGTTATCGGTTCTGCCCTGCCTCCTTCTGAATACTCCCAGACTGCTATCCCTTGTGATCTCTCCTGACTAACTGAAATTTGAAAAGGAATTATGCATCTAACTCTAAGTTCTTTTTTTGGTCAAAATTATTTTGGCCTGTAATGTTAATCCAATCCAACCTTTATCTATGGAACTTCCATTCTGATACTGCCTTTTCATGAGTAGAGTAAAGAAAGCACAATGCTGGTTCTCAAGGAACTTACCATCTGTAAAGGGAGAGAAGGCAAATGTGCGAATGGCTATCACTGTGATGCAAGGTGTGTTGGAAACATGGGAGGCATGTAGATCCCATGGCTCAAAGAAAGAAGAGGGAGCACCTGGCCAGAGACTGAGTTCCAGTTCTGCCCCTGCTCCACCCACAGGCAGGAGCCGCATTCTTTTGGTCCTGCTTGTTGCTTCTCATATCCTATGGCTTCTCCGCGTTGTTTAAGGCTGTGCTCTCCTGCCTCTGCATTTCATTTCTTGAGCATTTTTGCCTTAAACCATTTTCCTCACCTCTGCCCTTGTCACGTCTTAGCTCCTCAACTCCACACACTGTAGGGGTCACACTGGGCTACTCTGCCCAGAACTGAAGGAAACTCACCTGGCTAGCCCAGCCCACTTCATCAATCACAACCAATCTATTAGGCACTCTACAATTTGTTAGTCCGTAATTCATTGGCCACGTCCTCGTTACTAGCCATGCCCTGACTTTTTCCTGTCCTGTGTGTGGGAAGGACAGTTTTGGTAGAGACTTGATCTGTTCCTTTAAGAGCAGATGATTTTTCAAAAGGCAGAAGGGATTTCTAAATGGTAGAAATGAGTCTTGTAAAGTGCAAATAAAGGAAATTGTCCCATCTCTGGGGACTGCTAAGTAGTGGGGCTAGAGCACAGAAGCCTACAGAAGCAAGATATGGAAGAATTCTGCATGAATAAACTGAGGTAAAATTGTGGAGCCTTCAGAAATCTCATTTAATAGTTTTAAACTTCATTTGGCAGTATGGAACTCTTAGAGATCGCTAATCTAAATCCATTTGAAAATTTCTCAGCAGAAGCTTTTTGGAGGTTTGTAGAGGCGGATTCTAATCTCATGTCTGGGTGCACCATGCTTCCTCAGGGTCCCTCCATGACCCGCAGCCATCCCAGGTTCCACATGGTGGCACTTGCTTCAGCTTCAGCTGTGTTTTTTACTTTCTGGCCTGGAACTTCTCTGATGCTCCAGCCAGGATGGGAGGGAGGCCCCTCACAGATACTCTGTCCTGCCAGCCCTGATGTGCAAACAGGTTAACCCACATGGCAACCTCTACCCCGGGGGAAGCAGGTGGGTGATACATGTACCCTCTAGGGTACAATATCCCCAGCTCTTAGGAGAGTCCTGCATGACTGAGCCCAGGATGTACCATGAAACTGCTTCCTTTTGCTCCCCCCGGGGTTTGGTCCTGCTTGTTGCTTCTCATATCCTATGGCTTCTCCGTTGTTTAAGGCTGTGCTCTCCTGCCTCTGCATTTCATTTCTTGAGCATTTTTGCCTTAAACCATTTTCCTCACCTCTGCCCTTGTCACGTCTTAGCTCCTCAACTCCACACACTGTAGGGGTCACACTGGGCTACTCTGCCCAGAACTGAAGGAAACTCACCTGGCTAGCCCAGCCCACTTCATCAATCACAACCAATCTATTAGGCACTCTACAATTTGTTAGTCCGTAATTCATTGGCCACGTCCTCGTTACTAGCCATGCCCTGACTTTTTCCTGTCCTGTGTGGGGGAAGGACAGTTTTGGTAGAGACTTGATCTGTTCCTTTAAGAGCAGATGTTTTTTCAAAAGGCAGAAGGGATTTCTAAATGGTAGAAATGAGTCTTGTAAAGTGCAAATAAAGGAAATTGTCCCATCTCTGGGGACTGCTAAGTAGTGGGGCTAGAGCACAGAAGCCTACAGAAGCAAGATATGGAAGAATTCTGCATGAATAAACTGAGGTAAAATTGTGGAGCCTTCAGAAATCTCATTTAATAGTTTTAAACTTCATTTGGCAGTATGGAACTCTTAGAGATCGCTAATCTAAATCCATTTGAAAATTTCTCAGCAGAAGCTTTTTGGAGGTTTGTAGAGGCGGATTCTAATCTCATGTCTGGGTGCACCATGCTTCCTCAGGGTCCCTCCATGACCCGCAGCCATCCCAGGTTCCACATGGTGGCACTTGCTTCAGCTTCAGCTGTGTTTTTTACTTTCTGGCCTGGAACTTCTCTGATGCTCCAGCCAGGATGGGAGGGAGGCCCCTCACAGATACTCTGTCCTGCCAGCCCTGATGTGCAAACAGGTTAACCCACATGGCAACCTCTACCCCGGGGGAAGCAGGTGGGTGATACATGTACCCTCTAGGGTACAATATCCCCAGCTCTTAGGAGAGTCCTGCATGACTGAGCCCAGGATGTACCATGAAACTGCTTCCTTTGTTTTCTGTTTCACTCTCTGCCTTGTTCCCCTCCTGTTTCCTGGGATCTCCTTCCCAAATAAATATCTTTGAGAAGTGCCTTATCTCAAAAAGACATTTCTCAAAAAGTTGGGCTAAGACCTGTGGGACTTGTGTCTCTCCCCTAGAGTAAGGATGAGAAAAAGTTTTAAACTACATTTCAAATTCATTAGCCTGTAGGGGATTTTTGTTTTATGTTTTAACCCTGTATTATTTTTTTTCTTTTTTGCTGAGTTTTTTTCTTTTCCAACTTCATGCCACGAACTCTTTTTTATTTTTAAATTTTCATCCATCTTTATTCTTGGTCTGTGTGGGCCTCCCATTACAGTAGCCTCTCTCGTTGCAGAGCACCGGCTTTAGGCGCATGCACTCCAGAGTGCTGGCTTGTATTTGGACACACCAGTCCAGCCGCTCCTTGGCATGTGGGATCTTCCCAGGTCAGGGATAAAACCAGTGCCCCCTGCACTGCAAGGCAGACTTTTTACCCAATGGACCACCATAGAAGCGCCCCATATTATTTTTTATTGTTGCTATTATTGTTATAAAATATATTTAACATAATATTTTCCATTTCAGCCATTTCTAAGTGTATAATTCAGGGGTATTATGTACATTCACAGTGGTATGCTACCATGATCACTTAAGCTTCAGACTTCTTTCATCACTCCTACAAAACCTCTATAGCCAACAGGCAAGAACTGCTCATATCCTTCCAGCCTGGATAGCTTCGAATCTACTTTCTGTCTCTGAACTCATCTATTCCAGAGATTTCATGTAATGTTATAATATTTATCCTTCTATGTTTGGCTTATATCACTCAGCAGAACATTTTTAAGATTCATCCAACTTGTAGCTTGCATCAGATCATCACTCCTTTCCATGACTGAATAGAATTCCCTTGTTTGGATACACCATATGTTGCTTTCCTGTGCATCCATCAATGGACACTTGGATTGCTTCCACATTTTGGCCATTGTGAACAATGCTGTAGGGAGTGTTGTCATACAAGGATCTGTTTAAATCCCGACTTTCAGTTCTTTTGGGTATGTACCCAGGGAGGTAAATGCTAACTTATATGGTGATACTATGTTTAACTTTTTGAGGAACTGACACAATGCTTTCAACAATAGTTGTGCCATTTTACTTTCCCACCAGCAGTGTAACAGGGTTCCAGTTTCTCCGTGTCCTCACCAATACATTATTTTCCTTTTTAACAATTATTATCAGTATTTCCACCAGTGGATGGAAATGGTTTCTCATTGTGGATTCTTTTGGTTTTGTTTTCATTGCACTGGGTCTTTATTGCTGTGCACAATCTTTCTCTAGTTGCAGAGAGCAGAGGCTACTCTCTAGTTGTGGTACCTGGGCTTCTCATTGCAGTGGCTTCTCTTGTGATGGTATATGGCACATGGACTTCAGTAGTTACAGCACATGGGCTCAGTCCTTGTGGCTCAAGGGCATTAGAGCATGCAGGCTTCAGCATTTGTGGTGCTCAGGCTCAGTAGTTGTGTCACATAAGCTTAGTTGTTTTGCGGCACATGGAATCTCCTCAGACCAGGGATCAAACCTGCGTTCCCTACATTGACAGGCAGATTCCCATCCACTATACCACCAGGGAAGTCCTTGCTGTGGTTTTGATTTCCATTTGCCTAACAAAGAAGGACCCTGAGAACTCTTGTCATGTGTTTATTGGTCATGTGTATATTTTCTTTGTAGAATATCCATTCAAGTCTTTTGCCTTTGAAAAGTTGGATGGTTTATATTTTTTTGTTGAAAATTAGAGTCTCTTTATATATTCTGGAATTATGGTCAGGTGTACCAGAGATACCATTTCCAAACATTCTCTCCCGTTGTGTCCAATGTATACTTTCTTGATAAAGTCCTTTGCACAGAACTTTTTAATGTTACTGAAGTTAAGTTTACCTAGTTTATCTTTACTCACTTGTGTTTTTTGGTGTTATATATAAAAATCCATTGGGCTTCTCTGGTAGCTCAGTGGTAAAGAGTTCACCTCCTAATGCAGGAGACACAAGTTTGATCCCTGATCTGGGAAGATCCCACAGGTTGTAGAGCAACTAAGCTTGTGAGCCACATGGAGTGAGCTGGTGCTCTGGAGCCTCAGAGCCACAACTACTGAAGCCCGTGTGCCCTAGAGCCCGAGTTCCACAACAAGAGAAGTCACCGCAACAAGAAGCCTGCTCACCTCAACTAGAGAGTAGCCTGTGGCAGCAGTGAAAACCCAGAATAGCCCAAAATAAATACATTAATTAATAAGATCCATTGCCAAGTCCAAGATTATGAAAATGTACCCCTGTGGTTTCTTGAACTCTTTTTTTTTTCAAGACTTCTGTCTCAGGCACTGTCCACAAATAATGTTATTTAATTCTTGCAGTAAACCTACATGGTGCTATTATCCTCTTTTGATTGATGGGGACATTTAAGGTCAAAATAGTAGCTTACCCAAGATTGTATAACTATCAACATAATAGAGGAAGGATTGGAGCCAATGCTTACAACATCCTGATAGACACATATTTGGGGGGAGAGGTTCAGGAATGAGATATCATAATTTATAAGATTTCTCAAGATTTCTTCCAAATCATAATTTTTTCTTAAACTACTTCTAAAATTCTTTATATGCATGACTCATCATTATGGATATCTAAGAATGTTTGTTTATAAATAAGAAATATTAGATTTAGTAGTATTTATAAAGTATAGTAAATGTTCAAACACTGGAAATGCCAGCAAACAATTTTGGCTTATATTCAAATACTGTAATATTTGGATCTCTTAGCAAGGTTAACAGAACAACACCAAATCTTGTGTAGGAACAGCCAATTTAAGGATTTAACTTGCTTCTAAAACTTGGTATTTCACAAAACATTCTTAATAGCATTTAAATAAAGAATACAAAGTGTATAAACTTCTTAATATTTATTTATTTATTTTATTTTGGCCTATTTTATTGGTTTTTTATTTTTTATTTTCATCCATCTTTATTCTTTTGACCTGTGTGGGCCTCCCATTGCAGTGGCTTTTCTCATTGCAGAGCACCAGCTCTGGGGGCATGTGCTCCAGAGTGCTGGCTCCCAGTTGGGCAGACGGGTCCAGTCACCCTGCGGTACATAGGATATTCCCAGGTCAGGGATCAAACCGGTGGCTCTTGCACTGCAAGGCGGACTCTTCACCCACTGGACCACCAGGGAAGCCCCTTAATATTTATTTTATGTGCCAGAAGGACTCACTGTTAGCAGCAGATAGGGCCAGAAGCAAACATAATATGGCAACAACTCCAAGCAAGTCTGGCCTTCCCAGGTGGCTCTGTGGTAAAGAATCCACCTGCCAATACAGGAGATGCAGGTTTGATCCCTGGGTCTAGAAGATTCTCTGGAGAAGGAAATATCAACCTATTCCAGTATTCCTTTTTGGGGGTGGAGGGGCAGGTTGGGGAGGGAGGGGGCGGGCAGGCCACTTCTATTGGTCTTTCATTTGTCTATTTTCATCCGTCTTTGTTCTTTGGCCTGTGTGGGCCTCCCATCGCAGTGGCCTCTGTTGTCGCAGAGCACCGGCTCTGGGCGCATGCGCTCCAGAGCTCTGGCTTGATAATTGGACACACTGGTCCAGCCGCTCCGCAGCATGTGGGATCTTCCCAGGCCAGGGATCGAACCGGCGCCCCTTGCACTGCAAAGCGGTATCCTTGCCCACTGGACCACCAGGGAAGTCCTATTCTAGTATTCTTGATTGGGAACTCCCATGGACAGAGGAACCTTGTTTCCACAGGGTCACAAAAGAGTCAGACACAGTTTAGAGACTACAACAACAAGCAAGAGTGATTAGATTGTCAATTCTCTCCGATGTGGATTTTTAAGCTTTAATTTTTTCTAGAAGATTAAAATCTTTTCTCCCTTTTCTCAAATTCTCAACTGATCATTCTAAGGATTTAGAAAAACCTAAATTTTCTGAGGAATGCCAAGAAAGAATGCTTGCATGGAAGCACCAATCAGGACCAGATCTGGGTGTTTCCCCTTAAAGTTCCAGGAGACATCCAGAAAGAAGGGATAAAGGAACAGGCCATTCAGGTTTATGATTTGGAGGTCTTTGTATAACATTTTTTTTTCTTTTTTTTTTTAACCTTTATTTTGCTTTTAACTTTTACAGAGTTTTGTTGTTTACAGATATGCATGTTCCCAGATTAGTCATATGTATATTCCCCCTTCCCACCCCTCCCAACCATCACACAGCACCCCTGAAGGATCCCCTTTTCTCACAGAGCAATGACTAGAGCTATTTTCTTCACTTATGATAGTACAGAGCCCCCTACTTCACTGTTAGCAGCAGATAGGGCCAGAAGCAAACATAATATGGCAACAACT
This sequence comes from Tragulus kanchil, assembly GCA_022376925.1. Lineage (NCBI taxonomy): Eukaryota > Metazoa > Chordata > Mammalia > Artiodactyla > Tragulidae > Tragulus > Tragulus kanchil. The sequence continues at coordinate 89,884,032 of JAIOJX010000031.1, read as the reverse complement.
CCAAGCAAGTCTGGCCTTCCCAGGTGGCTCTGTGGTAAAGAATCCACCTGCCAATACAGGAGATGCAGGTTTGATCCCTGGGTCTAGAAGATTCTCTGGAGAAGGAAATATCAACCTATTCCAGTATTCCTTTTTGGGGGTGGAGGGGCAGGTTGGGGAGGGAGGGGGCGGGCAGGCCACTTCTATTGGTCTTTCATTTGTCTATTTTCATCCGTCTTTGTTCTTTGGCCTGTGTGGGCCTCCCATCGCAGTGGCCTCTGTTGTCGCAGAGCACCGGCTCTGGGCGCATGCGCTCCAGAGCTCTGGCTTGATAATTGGACACACTGGTCCAGCCGCTCCGCAGCATGTGGGATCTTCCCAGGCCAGGGATCGAACCGGCGCCCCTTGCACTGCAAAGCGGTATCCTTGCCCACTGGACCACCAGGGAAGTCCTATTCTAGTATTCTTGATTGGGAACTCCCATGGACAGAGGAACCTTGTTTCCACAGGGTCACAAAAGAGTCAGACACAGTTTAGAGACTACAACAACAAGCAAGAGTGATTAGATTGTCAATTCTCTCCGATGTGGATTTTTAAGCTTTAATTTTTTCTAGAAGATTAAAATCTTTTCTCCCTTTTCTCAAATTCTCAACTGATCATTCTAAGGATTTAGAAAAACCTAAATTTTCTGAGGAATGCCAAGAAAGAATGCTTGCATGGAAGCACCAATCAGGACCAGATCTGGGTGTTTCCCCTTAAAGTTCCAGGAGACATCCAGAAAGAAGGGATAAAGGAACAGGCCATTCAGGTTTATGATTTGGAGGTCTTTGTATAACATTTTTTTTTCTTTTTTTTTTTTTTAACCTTTATTTTGCTTTTAACTTTTACAGAGTTTTGTTGTTTACAGATATGCATGTTCCCAGATTAGTCATATGTATATCCCCCCCTTCCCACCCCTCCCAACCATCACACAGCACCCCTGAAGGATCCCCTTTTCTCACAGAGCAATGACTAGAGCTATTTTCTTCACTTATGATAGTACAGGCCTTCATGCTACTTCCTTTACGCCTCCCACCTTCTGTTCCTTCCCCACAATGTCCATATGTCCACTGTCCATGTCTGTCTTTTCGTCGCTTCACTGCACGTGCCATCATCACCATGCTACTAGATTCCATATATATGTGTTAATATACTGTATTTGTCCTTCTCTTTCTGACTGACTTCACTTTTGATGATATGTTCTAGATCCAACCACCTCACTAGGGCTGATTCTTCTGCATTTCTCTTTACAGCTGTGTAGTATTCCATTGTATGTATGTGCCAGAGCTTTTGAATCCATTCGTTCGTCGATGGGCATCTAGGTTGCTTCCATGTTCTAGCTATTGTATAGAGAGCTGCAATGAACATTGGGGTACAGGTGCTTCTTTCAGATTTGATTTCATCAGGGTATAAGCCTAAGAATGGGATTTCTGGGTCATAGGGTGCTTCTAATTTTAGTTTTTTAAGAAATCTCCAGACTGTCTTCCATAGAGGCTGTATCAATCTACATTCCCACCAGCAATGCAGGAGTATTCCCTTTTCTCTGCACCCTCTCCAGCATTTATTGTCTGTTGATTTGTGGATGATGGCCATTCTGATGGGTATGAGGTGATATCTCATTGTAGTTTCGATTTGCATTTCTCTAATTATAAGTGAAGTTGAGCATCGTTACATGTGCTTTTGGGCCATCTGTATGTCATCGTCGGAGAGGTGTCTGTTTAGGTCCTTTTCCCATTTTTTGACTGGGTTGTTCACTTTTCCAATGCTGAGTTGTCTGAGTTGCTTGTAGATTTTGGAAATTAATTCTTTGTCTGTTGTTTCATTTGCTATGATTTTCTCCCACTCTGTGGAGTGTCTGTTCAACTTTATGGTGATTTCTTTTGCTGTACAAAAGCTTTTAAGTTTCATGAGGTCCCACGTGTTCACTTTTCTTTTCAGTTCCACTATTTTAGTAGGTGGGTCAGAGAAGATCTTGCTTTGATTGATGTCCTTGAGGGTTTTGCCTATATTCTCCTCTAAGAGTTTTAGGGTTTCTGGTCTTACATTTAGGTCTTTAATCCATTTTGAGTTGATCTTAGTGTATGGTGTGAGGGAATGTTCCAACTTCATTTTTTTGCATGTAACTGTCCAGTTTTCCCAGGACCATTTGTTGAAGAGGCTGTCTTTGTCCCATTTTATAGTTTCTCCTCCTTTGTCAAAAATAAGGTACCCATAGGTGCGTGGGTTTATTTCTGGGTTCTCAATCTTGTTCCACTGGTCTATAGTTCTGTTTTTGTGCCAGTACCATACTGTCTTGATGACTGTTGCTTTGTAGTAGAGTCTGAAGTTGGGGAGGCTGATTCCTCCAGCTCCATTTTTCTTTCTCAGGATTGCTTTGGCTATTCGAGGTCTTTTGTATTTCCATATGAACTGTGTGATTATTTGATCTAGTTCTGTGAAGAATGTTACTGGAAGTTTGATAGGGATCGCATTGAATCTACAGATGACATTTGGCAGTATGGTCATTTTCACAATATTGATTCTTCCGACCCAGGAGCATGAACTCTCTCTCCATCTGTTTAAGTCTTCTTTAATTTCTCTCATGAGTGTCTTGTAATTTTCTGTGTACAGTTCTTTTGTTTCTTTGGGTAGGTTTTTTCCTAGATATTTGATTCTTTTGGTTGCAGTGGTGAAGGGGATTGCCTCTTTGATTTCGTTTTCTGATTTTTCCTTGTTTGTGTATAGGAATGCCAGTGATTTCTGTATATTGATTTTGTATCCTGTGACTTTGCTGAATCTGCTTATTAACTCTAGTAGTTTTGTAATAGTGTCTTTGGGATTTTCTATGTATAATATCATGTCATCTGCAAATAGAGAGAACTTGACTTCTTCCTTTCCAATCTGGATTCCTTTGATTTTTCTCTTCTCTTATTGCTGTTACTAGAACTTCCAGGACTATGTTGAATGGTAGTGGTGAAAGTGGACATCCCTGTCTTGTTCCTGATCTTAGAGGAAATACTCTGAGTTTTTCACCATTGAGGATAATGTTCGCTGTGGTCTTCTCATATATGGCTTTCACTATGTTAAGATAAGTTCCTTCTATGCCCATTTTTTGAAGAGTGTTTATCATAAATGGATGCTGTACTTTGTCAAAGACTTTTTCTGCATCTATTGAGATGATCATGTGATTTTTGTCTCTCAATTTGTTGATATGGTGTATTGCATTGATTGATTTGCGGATGTTGAAGAATCCTTGCATGCCCGGGATGAACCCAACTTGATCGTGATGAATGAGCTTTTTGATGTGTTGTTGAATTCTGTTTGCTAGGATTTTGTTGAAGATTTTGGCATCTAGATTCATCAGTGAAATTGGCCTATAATTTTCTTTTTTTGTGTTGTCTTTGCCTGGCTTTGGTATCAGGGTGATGGCGGCCTCGTAGAATGTGTTTGGAAGTATTCCTTCCTGTGCAATTGTTTGGAAGAGTTTTAGAAGGACAGGCATTCGCTCTTCTTTAAATATTTGGTAGAATTCACTTGTGAAACTATCTGGCCCTGGGCTTTTATTTTTGGGTAGATTTTTGATCACAAGGTCGATTTCTGAGCTTGTGATTGGGTTGTTCAAAGTTTCACAATATTGATTCTTCCGACCCAGGAGCATGAACTCTCTCTCCATCTGTTTAAGTCTTCTTTAATTTCTCTCATGAGTGTCTTGTAATTTTCTGTGTACAGTTCTTTTGTTTCTTTGGGTAGGTTTTTTCCTAGATATTTGATTCTTTTGGTTGCAGTGGTGAAGGGGATTGCCTCTTTGATTTCGTTTTCTGATTTTTCCTTGTTTGTGTATAGGAATGCCAGTGATTTCTGTATATTGATTTTGTATCCTGTGACTTTGCTGAATCTGCTTATTAACTCTAGTAGTTTTGTAATAGTGTCTTTGGGATTTTCTATGTATAATATCATGTCATCTGCAAATAGAGAGAACTTGACTTCTTCCTTTCCAATCTGGATTCCTTTGATTTTTCTCTTCTCTTATTGCTGTTACTAGAACTTCCAGGACTATGTTGAATGGTAGTGGTGAAAGTGGACATCCCTGTCTTGTTCCTGATCTTAGAGGAAATACTCTGAGTTTTTCACCATTGAGGATAATGTTCGCTGTGGTCTTCTCATATATGGCTTTCACTATGTTAAGATAAGTTCCTTCTATGCCCATTTTTTGAAGAGTGTTTATCATAAATGGATGCTGTACTTTGTCAAAGACTTTTGCTGCATCTATTGAGATGATCATGTGATTTTTGTCTCTCAATTTGTTGATATGGTGTATTGCATTGATTGATTTGCGGATGTTGAAGAATCCTTGCATGCCCGGGATGAACCCAACTTGATCGTGATGAATGAGCTTTTTGATGTGTTGTTGAATTCTGTTTGCTAGGATTTTGTTGAAGATTTTGGCATCTAGATTCATCAGTGAAATTGGCCTATAATTTTCTTTTTTTGTGTTGTCTTTGCCTGGCTTTGGTATCAGGGTGATGGCGGCCTCGTAGAATGTGTTTGGAAGTATTCCTTCCTGTGCAATTGTTTGGAAGAGTTTTAGAAGGACAGGCATTCGCTCTTCTTTAAATATTTGGTAGAATTCACTTGTGAAACTATCTGGCCCTGGGCTTTTATTTTTGGGTAGATTTTTGATCACAAGGTCGATTTCTGAGCTTGTAATTGGCTTGTTCATAGTTTCTATTTCCTCCTGGTTGAATCTTGGGAGATTAATCTTCTCTAAGAAACTGTCCATTTCTTCCAGGTTGTCCAGTTTGTTGCCATACAGCTGTTCATAATAGTCTCTTAGAATCCTTTGGATTTCTGCATTATCTGTTGTAATCTCCCCTTTTTCATTTTTGATTTTGGTGATCTGGTTCTTCTCTCTCTTTTTTTGCTTAATGAGTCTGGCCAGTGGTGTGTCGATTTTATTGACCTTTTCGAAGAACCAGCGTTTTGTTTCATTTATCTTTACTATTGTTTCTTTTGTTTCTTTCTCATTTATTTCTGCTCTGATCTTTATGGTTTCCCTTCTTCTGCTGGCTTTGGGGTGTTTTTGTTCTTCTTTCTCCAGTTGTTTTAAGCATAAGGTAAGGTCGTCTGTTTGAGATTTTCCTAGTTTCTTGAGGTGGGATTGAATTGCTATAAACTTCCCTCTTAGGACTGCTTTTGCAGCATCCCATAGGTTTTGCACTGCCATGTGTTCATTGTCGTTTTCTTCTAGGAATTGTTTAATTTCTCCTTTGATTTCCTCAATGATCAGTTGGTTTTTTAGCTACGTGTTGTTTAATCTCCATGTGTTTGTTTTTAGCGGTTTTTTTCCTGTAGTTGATCTCTAGTCTCACTGCCTTGTGGTCCGAGAAGATGGTTGATAGAATTTCAGTTTTCTTGAATTGACTGAGGTTTGATTTGTGGCCCAAGATGTGGTCTATCCTGGAGAATGTTCCGTGAGCACTTGAGAAGAAAGTGTATTCTTCTGCTTTTGGATGGAACGTCCTAAAGATATCATTGAGGTCCATTTCTTCTAGTGTGGCATTTAAGGCTTGTGTTTCTTTATTAATTTTCTGTTTGGATGATCTGTGCATTGGTGTGAGAGGAGTGTTAAAGTCTCCTACTATGATTGTGTTACTGTCGATGTCTTCTTTTATGTCTGAAAGTGTTTGTCTTATGTATTGGGGTGCTCCTGTGTTGGGTGCATAGATATTTTTGATTGTTATGTCTTCTTTTTGGGTCGATTTTTGATCACAAGGTCGATTTCTGAGCTTGTAATTGGCTTGTTCATAGTTTCTATTTCCTCCTGGTTGAATCTTGGGAGATTAATCTTCTCTAAGAAACTGTCCATTTCTTCCAGGTTGTCCAGTTTGTTGCCATATAACTGTTCATAATAGTCTCTTAGAATCCTTTGAGTTTCTGCATTATCTGTTGTAATCTCCCCTTTTTCATTTTTGATTTTGTTGATCTGGTTCTTCTCTCTCTTTTTGTTAATGAGTCTGGCCAGTGGTGTGTCGATTTTATTGACCTTTTCGAAGAACCAGCGTTTTGTTTCATTTATCTTTACTATTGTTTCTTTTGTTTCTTTCTCATTTATTTCTGCTCTGATCTTTATGGTTTCCCTTCTTCTGCTGGCTTTGGGGTGTTTTTGTTCTTCTTTCTCCAGTTGTTTTAAGCATAAGGTAAGGTCGTCTGTTTGAGATTTTCCTAGTTTCTTGAGGTGGGATTGAATTGCTATAAACTTCCCTCTTAGGACTGCTTTTGCAGCATCCCATAGGTTTTGCACTGCCATGTGTTCATTGTCGTTTTCTTCTAGGAATTGTTTAATTTCTCCTTTGATTTCCTCAATGATCAGTTGGTTTTTTAGCTACGTGTTGTTTAATCTCCATGTGTTTGTTTTTAGCGGTTTTTTTCCTGTAGTTGATCTCTAGTCTCACTGCCTTGTGGTCCGAGAAGATGGTTGATAGAATTTCAGTTTTCTTGAATTGACTGAGGTTTGATTTGTGGCCCAAGATGTGGTCTATCCTGGAGAATGTTCCGTGAGCACTTGAGAAGAAAGTGTATTCTTCTGCTTTTGGATGGAACGTCCTAAAGATATCATTGAGGTCCATTTCTTCTAGTGTGGCATTTAAGGCTTGTGTTTCTTTATTAATTTTCTGTTTGGATGATCTGTGCATTGGTGTGAGAGGAGTGTTAAAGTCTCCTACTATGATTGTGTTACTGTCGATGTCTTCTTTTATGTCTGAAAGTGTTTGTCTTATGTATTGGGGTGCTCCTGTGTTGGGTGCATAGATATTTTTGATTGTTATGTCTTCTTTTTGGGTCGATCTCTTGATCATGATGTAGTGACCTGCCTTGTCTCTTAGAATCTTCTTTACTTTAAAATCTATTTTGTCTGATATGAGGATTGCTACTCCAACTTTCTTTTGATTTCCATTTGCATGGAATATCTTTTTCCATCCTCTCCCTTTCAGTCTATGAGTGTTTCTAGGTCTGAAATGAGTTTCCTGGAGGCAGCATATGTATGGGTCATGTTTTTGGATCCATTCAGCCACTCTGTGTCTTTTGGGTGGGGCATTTAGTCCATTTACATTCAAAGTAATTATTGATACAAATGACCCTCTTGTCATCATCTTAGATGTTATGATGAGTTTGTTTTGTGGATCTTCTCCTTCTTTTATACTTGTTGTCTATATAAGCCCCTTTAATACTTGTTGTAAGGCTGGTTTGGTGTGACTAAATTCTTTTAATTTTTGCTTGTCTGTAAAGCTTTTGATTTCTCCATCAATTTTGAAGGAGATCCTTGCAGGGTAGAGGATTCTTGGTTGCAGATTATTGTCTTTCAGCCGTTTAAATGTGTCCTGCCATTCCCTTCTGGCCTGCAGAGTTTCTGTTGAAAGATCAGCTGTTAAACGGATGGGCTTTCCCTTGTATGTCACTAGTTGTTTTTCCCTTGCTGCTTTGAGAATTCTGTCTTTGTGTTTAATTTGTGTTAGCTTCATTAAGATGTGTCTTGGTGTGTTTCTTCTTGGATTGATTCTGTATGGTACTCTTTGTGCTTCTTGGACTTGATTGACTATTTCTTTTCCCATGTTGGGGTAATTTTCAACCATAATCTCTTCAAAAATTTTCTCATAGCCTTTCTTTTTTCCTTCTTCTTCTGCAACCCCTATAATTTGAATATTGGTGCGTTTGATATTATCCCAGAGATCTCTGAGGCTATCCTCTGCTCTTTTCATTCTTTGAGTTAGAGTCTGTTTTTCAGCAGTTACTTCCACCATTTTATCTTCCAGCTCACTTATCTGGTCTTCTGTCTCCAGTACTCTGCTCTTGATTCCTTCTACAGTGTTTTTCAGTTCAGCAATTAAGTTGTTTGTCTTTGTTACTTTTTTGGTAAGTTCTTGTATTTCTTTATTCAGTGTGTTTGTTGTGTCTTACAATTTCTCTGAAATTCTGTTTTCAGTGTCTTTGATCATCTTTACTATCATTCTTCTGAAATCACTTTCAGAAAGTTTGTCCAAATTCTCTTCATTGATTTGATCTTGTGTGTTTGTGGATTGTTCCTTCGCTTGTGTGGTATTTCTCTGCCATTTCATTGTTATTATTAATTTTTTAACTGACTCTCTTTGGGATTTCCTTTTCCAGACTTTAAGTTACGTCTGTTGGTGTTTGTTGTTTGGATGGGGCTTCTTATTCTGGGTGATGCTGGTGATTGGGTGATGTCAGGACTTGCATACAATTGATTACCTTTGTTGGTGTTCTCACTTGTATACTGCTCTTTAGTGTTAGGCGTTCTCTAGTATTGTAGAGTTTTGGAGTCAGTGCTCCCTCTCTAAAGCCCCGGGGCTTGTTGCCTGACCAGGGAATGAAGATTTCACGGCTGGTTTGTTATGGCATTAAATGATATTAAAACATATGCAAATGAGAAACAGAAGGTATACCTTTGACAAATGGCAATTAAAAAATTATGCAAATACTATCTAGCATATTGAATTATACACATAAACATATACAGCTATAACATAACCTAAGCATTCAAACCAACATTACAGTACAATACATTAGCACGGCAAATAGAGAAAACCAAGAATGATATCCACCAGTTAATAACCAAACTAAGTAGAGCACCAATTGGAGAATAATGGTAAGGCAGGTCCCCATTGGGGATAAGGCAATGTTTCTTCTTGGATTGATTCTGTATGGTACTCTTTGTGCTTCTTGGACTTGATTGACTATTTCTTTTCCCATGTTGGGGTAATTTTCAACCATAATCTCTTCAAAAATTTTCTCATAGCCTTTCTTTTTTCCTTCTTCTTCTGCAACCCCTATAATTTGAATATTGGTGCGTTTGATATTATCCCAGAGATCTCTGAGGCTATCCTCTGCTCTTTTCATTCTTTGAGTTAGAGTCTGTTTTTCAGCAGTTACTTCCACCATTTTATCTTCCAGCTCACTTATCTGGTCTTCTGTCTCCAGTACTCTGCTCTTGATTCCTTCTACAGTGTTTTTCAGTTCAGCAATTAAGTTGTTTGTCTTTGTTACTTTTTTGGTAAGTTCTTGTATTTCTTTATTCAGTGTGTTTGTTGTGTCTTACAATTTCTCTGAAATTCTGTTTTCAGTGTCTTTGATCATCTTTACTATCATTCTTCTGAAATCACTTTCAGAAAGTTTGTCCAAATTCTCTTCATTGATTTGATCTTGTGTGTTTGTGGATTGTTCCTTCGCTTGTGTGGTATTTCTCTGCCATTTCATTGTTATTATTAATTTTTTAACTGACTCTCTTTGGGATTTCCTTTTCCAGACTTTAAGTTACGTCTGTTGGTGTTTGTTGTTTGGATGGGGCTTCTTATTCTGGGTGATGCTGGTGATTGGGTGATGTCAGGACTTGCATACAATTGATTACCTTTGTTGGTGTTCTCACTTGTATACTGCTCTTTAGTGTTAGGCGTTCTCTAGTATTGTAGAGTTTTGGAGTCAGTGCTCCCTCTCTAAAGCCCCGGGGCTTGTTGCCTGACCAGGGAATGAAGATTTCACGGCTGGTTTGTTATGGCATTAAATGATATTAAAACATATGCAAATGAGAAACAGAAGGTATACCTTTGACAAATGGCAATTAAAAAATTATGCAAATACTATCTAGCATATTGAATTATACACATAAACATATACAGCTATAACATAACCTAAGCATTCAAACCAACATTACAGTACAATACATTAGCACGGCAAATAGAGAAAACCAAGAATGATATCCACCAGTTAATAACCAAACTAAGTAGAGCACCAATTGGAGAATAATGGTAAGGCAGGTCCCCATTGGGGATAAGGCAATGAGAACAGAACAGACTAAGAAATATGGTGGGGAAAGGGAAAAAGAGAAAGGGAGGATAGAAGAGAAATATAGAATAATATTGCAAAGTTAAATATAGGGAGATAAAGATTTGTATGTATTAGAGTTTAGTGCTATAGGAAAGGAGCTTCAGAGAAAGCAAAGAATTATAGAGGAAGTAGTAGTACAAATGAAAAATTTTTTAAAATTAAAAGAGCTAAGTATATAGAAAAATATAGAAAAGCAAAGCAAAAATAATAAAAACAAACAAAACCCCCACAGAACCTTAAAAGGCCAATGGGGAACCAGAACTTTATACCAAAATAAAATGTGTGGTTTAAAAAGAAAAAGAAAAAAAAATTATGTAAACTTGAATATATTCAGTCTTTCTGATAAGATTAGTAGCTTCAATAGAATTCAGTGAAGGAAATTAACACACCGACTCTCACCTCCCCCCCCCCCAAAAAAAAACCAACAAAAACAACAGGGGGTGCACTGAGTGGGTTTGGAAAAAAGAGAAAAAAAAAATTGAAACAAAGTAATACAATACAAAAAATGAAATTTTAAAGTCCAGCAGTAACTCCAGCTTCAGACAAAACGTGAAAATAGTGTTTATGTTCTTCTGTCTCTTGCTGACTATTCAGGAATTATCAGTCTTTTTCTTGCTTCTGGCAGTGATTGGATCTGAAGACCTCTTTGCTTGTTTATTTCGGCCTATTCCAGAACTAAAAGGCCCGCCCAGGTTGACCCTGGGAGTTTCTTAATCCAAATCCCTTTTCTTGCTGGGTGGAGCTAAGTTCCCTCCCTGTAGCTTGACCAGCAGCCCTGCAGTTTGACCAGCAGCCAAACTACAGTAGGGAAAATGGCGTCTTTCTCACAAAGGATTTATTCCCACACGCTCTATTGGAAGCACTTCCACAGTGACCCTGACCCTGCTGCAGGCCACCGTCGACCCCTGCCACCGCGGGAGACGTCAGGTTACTCAGAGGTGAGTCTGGCTTAGTCTCATGCAGGATCGCTATTCCCCTCTCCTGGATCACAGTGCGCACAGACTTTCCAGTCCTCCTCCTGTGATTGGGTTAATGGTAACGTCCTCCAAAGGAAACAGTGCCGTCCTTCCGAGGCCTGCTCAAGGGCACTTCTAGCTCAAGGGGGCACCTGGACCCTCAAAAGCAGGTCTGGCTCAGGCCCTTGTGGGTGTCACTGCTCCTTTCCTGGGTTTTGATCTGCAACAGGCTTTGCGCCTTTGGCCCACCCAGGCTCTCTGGCGGGTATGAGGTTTGGCTTTTAAAAGTGCAATTGCGCCCCTCCTACCGTATTGATGCGACTTCTCCTTTGTTCTTCGATGTGGGGTATCCTCTCTGTGATCAGATCCAACCTCTTTTCGTCGATGGTTTCCCAGGAACTTGTTGCAATTCAGGCGATTTTGCAGGAGAGATGAGTGCACGTCATTCTACGCTGCCATCTTCCTATATAACATTTTGAGAGTGATTATTGGAGTGTTAGTTTTCTATTGCACAGTCTTGTTGTCTCATCACTAGGTCATGTCCAACTCTTTGGGACCTCATGGACTGCAGCATACGAGGCTCCTCTGTCCTCCATTATCTCCAGGAGTTTGCTCAGATTAATGTCTATTGAGTCAACAATGCTATCTAACCAATTTATCTTCGGCTGCCCAGTTCTCCTTTTGCCTTCAATTTTCCCAGGGTCTTTTCCAGGAAATCAACTCTTTGCATCAGGTGGCCAAAGTACTGGAGCTTCAGCTTCAGCCACAGATTCTTCCTTTCTTCTAAAGGTGGGAGTTCCAGAGTCAGTGCTGCTGGGCTAAAGTCAACGCACTGACAGAGTTGGTTTCTTCTGAAGACTGATGGTTCCCCCTGTTTTTCATCTTTGAGTAGCTATATCCAGATGACTCACACTCTGATGTTTAGGTGGGCAACCATCATGGACAGTCTGCCAATCGAATAAGAGGTTTTGGTTGGGGCTTCCCTGGTGGTCCAGTGGGTAAAGAGTCCGCCTTGCAGTGCAGGGGGCACCGGTTCAATTCCTGGCCTGGGAAGATCCCATGTGCTGCGGAGCAGCTGGACCCGTGTGTCCAATTAGCCCGTGCTCTGGAGCGCATGCACCCAGAGATGGTGCTTTGCAAAGGCAGAGGCCATTATGATGGGAGGACCACACAGGTTGAAGAATAAAAATGGATGAAAATAAATAAATAAATAACCAATAAAAGAGACCAAAATTTGAAAAAAAAAAAGAGTTTTTGATTGGGCTCTGGTTTTAAATGAGGCCTAGCCATGACAAACCTAGACAGTGTATTAAAGAACAGAGACATCATGTTGCCAACAAAAGGTCCATACACTCGAAGATGTGGTTTTTCCAGGAGTCCTGTACCGATGTGAGAGTTGAACCATAATGAAGGCTGAGTGCTGAAAGAATTGATCCTTTCTACCTGTGGTGCTGGAGAAGACTCTTGAAGGACTGGGAGTTTGCCCCGAAAGAATTGATCCTTTCTATGTGGATGCTGGAAAGTCATTCTACGCTGCCATCTTCCTATATAACATTTTGAGAGTGATTATTGGAGTGTTAGTTTTCTATTGCACAGTCTTGTTGTCTCATCACTAGGTCATGTCCAACTCTTTGGGACCTCATGGACTGCAGCATACGAGGCTCCTCTGTCCTCCATTATCTCCAGGAGTTTGCTCAGATTAATGTCTATTGAGTCAACAATGCTATCTAACCAATTTATCTTCGGCTGCCCAGTTCTCCTTTTGCCTTCAATTTTCCCAGGGTCTTTTCCAGGAAATCAACTCTTTGCATCAGGTGGCCAAAGTACTGGAGCTTCAGCTTCAGCCACAGATTCTTCCTTTCTTCTAAAGGTGGGAGTTCCAGAGTCAGTGCTGCTGGGCTAAAGTCAACGCACTGACAGAGTTGGTTTCTTCTGAAGACTGATGGTTCCCCCTGTTTTTCATCTTTGAGTAGCTATATCCAGATGACTCACACTCTGATGTTTAGGTGGGCAACCATCATGGACAGTCTGCCAATCGAATAAGAGGTTTTGGTTGGGGCTTCCCTGGTGGTCCAGTGGGTAAAGAGTCCGCCTTGCAGTGCAGGGGGCACCGGTTCAATTCCTGGCCTGGGAAGATCCCATGTGCTGCGGAGCAGCTGGACCCGTGTGTCCAATTAGCCCGTGCTCTGGAGCGCATGCACCCAGAGATGGTGCTTTGCAAAGGCAGAGGCCATTATGATGGGAGGACCACACAGGTTGAAGAATAAAAATGGATGAAAATAAATAAATAAATAACCAATAAAAGAGACCAAAATTTGAAAAAAAAAAAGAGTTTTTGATTGGGCTCTGGTTTTAAATGAGGCCTAGCCATGACAAACCTAGACAGTGTATTAAAGAACAGAGACATCATGTTGCCAACAAAAGGTCCATACACTCGAAGATGTGGTTTTTCCAGGAGTCCTGTACCGATGTGAGAGTTGAACCATAATGAAGGCTGAGTGCTGAAAGAATTGATCCTTTCTACCTGTGGTGCTGGAGAAGACTCTTGAGAATAGTCCCTTGGACTGCAAGGAGAGCAAACCAGTCAATCCTTAAAGAACTCAACCCTGAGTATTCATTGGAAGGATTGATGCTTAAGCTAAAACTCCAACACTCTGGCCAACCGACACAAAGAGCCAACTCACTGGAAAAGGCTTGGATGCTGGGAAAGATTGAGAGCAGGCAAAGAGGGTGACAGAGGATGAGAGGGTTGGATGGCATCACCAACTCAATGGATGTGAGTATGAGCAAACTCTGGGAGCTAGTGAAGGACAGGGAAGCCTGGCGTGCTGCAGTCCATGGGGTCTCAGAGAGTCAGACATGACTTAGTGACTGAACAATAAAGGAGGAGATCAGTAATGTCATGCCACCCTTTGGGATGGTTGAAAAAAACAGACCAGTGATTGAGTCGTGTTCATGGCTGAGGAGACTGAAGTAGAGAACTCACAGGGTTGTTATCTATGGCCTCTTTTAGTCACATAAGGTCTTCCATGGCTTCATCCCAATTTTGCATTAAGATTTCAGAGGTCAGTGTTTCCCAGACTAAACTTAAAGCAGTTTTTTTTTTAACTTTTTTAGCTTTTATTTTGTATTGAGCCATAGCCAATTAACACTCAATGTTGTGATAGTTTGAGTGACTGAGTGACAAGTATCTTAGAAGGAAAACTGAGAGAAATCATGTGTGTGGCTTCAGGGCTTTAAAAATAGTCAGAGAAACCAGCTTTCTCCTGCATTACACATTCAGAATGTAGAAAGAGGACTTCCCTGGTGGTTCACTGGTTAAGAATCTGCCTGCCAATGCAGGGGACATGGGTTTGACCCCTAGTCTACAAAGGCTCCACATGCCTCGGGGCGACTGAACCCATGTGTCACAACTACTGAGCCCATGCTCTGCAATAAGAGAAGCCACCACAATGAGAAACTGGCATGCTGCAATGGGCAGTGGCACCTACTTGTGGGAACTAGAGAAAAAGCCCATGCACTGCAATGAAGACCCAGCACAGCCAAAGAAAATTTTTTTCAGACTATTTGAAGAAAAATAAAAAGAGTGTAGAAAGATGCAAAAGCATGGTTCTTATGACCTGTGTATTTTAGGAAAGTATAGGTTCTGGGACCTGTGCTATCTGACCCTGAAACGGTAAGTGATATGTAGGTACGTAAGAACAATGTGAGATTCTTTATGATTAGAATTAGGAATAGGGTCAGGCAAACCAGATTTACAGAAAGACAGATTTACTTATACTTAAGGCTACTGAGCACTTATACTTGGTACATATGGGAGCTGGTGCACATAGGAGCATGTGAATTGTAGAAAGAGTACATCTTACTTACCCATTCTCCCAGTGAGGTATAGCAAGATTGCCTATAGCTTCCTGATACCAGGACGACAAGGCAACGCTTGTACTCAAATACTTCTCCTTACGCACCTCTGTGAAGATTTCTTTGAATATATTATATAGGATTCCTAGATCAGGGAATAAAAGGGCCTGGTCAGTCCCCAGAATGATGGCATCAGTGTACATTTTTTTTTTTTTTTAAGTAATGCACAAGGATTCACATGTCTTCACATCCCGGTCAACACTCACCGTTTTCCAACTTTCTAACTTTTCCCAATCAATTTACTAGACAGTGTCTCCTTGTCACTTTAATTTGTACTTTCTGACTACCACATTTCACCATTATTCTGTGTGCTGATAGTCATGTGACACTCTTCTCTAAATTGCCTCTTTGTAGACATTTCTATTTATAATTGTTATCTTTTTCTTGGTTCATCTGAAAATATCTTTGGTATTTTTGAATATCCATCCTTTTTTATTGACGAATGTTACAGACAACTCTTCCATTCTGTCTACTGATTTTGTCTGTGATGTTCTTTGCTGAACAGAAACTTAACAGTTATTATGTGATCAAACACATCAAGTTTAACCTTTACTGAGATTTTCAGGGGACATGGGTTTGACCCCTAGTCTACAAAGGCTCCACATGCCTCGGGGCGACTGAACCCATGTGTCACAACTACTGAGCCCATGCTCTGCAATAAGAGAAGCCACCACAATGAGAAACTGGCATGCTGCAATGGGCAGTGGCACCTACTTGTGGGAACTAGAGAAAAAGCCCATGCACTGCAATGAAGACCCAGCACAGCCAAAGAAAATTTTTTTCAGACTATTTGAAGAAAAATAAAAAGAGTGTAGAAAGATGCAAAAGCATGGTTCTTATGACCTGTGTATTTTAGGAAAGTATAGGTTCTGGGACCTGTGCTATCTGACCCTGAAACGGTAAGTGATATGTAGGTACGTAAGAACAATGTGAGATTCTTTATGATTAGAATTAGGAATAGGGTCAGGCAAACCAGATTTACAGAAAGACAGATTTACTTATACTTAAGGCTACTGAGCACTTATACTTGGTACATATGGGAGCTGGTGCACATAGGAGCATGTGAATTGTAGAAAGAGTACATCTTACTTACCCATTCTCCCAGTGAGGTATAGCAAGATTGCCTATAGCTTCCTGATACCAGGACGACAAGGCAACGCTTGTACTCAAATACTTCTCCTTACGCACCTCTGTGAAGATTTCTTTGAATATATTATATAGGATTCCTAGATCAGGGAATAAAAGGGCCTGGTCAGTCCCCAGAATGATGGCATCAGTGTACATTTTTTTTTTTTTTTAAGTAATGCACAAGGATTCACATGTCTTCACATCCCGGTCAACACTCACCGTTTTCCAACTTTCTAACTTTTCCCAATCAATTTACTAGACAGTGTCTCCTTGTCACTTTAATTTGTACTTTCTGACTACCACATTTCACCATTATTCTGTGTGCTGATAGTCATGTGACACTCTTCTCTAAATTGCCTCTTTGTAGACATTTCTATTTATAATTGTTATCTTTTTCTTGGTTCATCTGAAAATATCTTTGGTATTTTTGAATATCCATCCTTTTTTATTGACGAATGTTACAGACAACTCTTCCATTCTGTCTACTGATTTTGTCTGTGATGTTCTTTGCTGAACAGAAACTTAACAGTTATTATGTGATCAAACACATCAAGTTTAACCTTTACTGAGATTTTAGGCCTCTCTCCCGTTCAAGCCGCAAAAATATTCCTCTCTGTTTTCAAATAACTTTATGTCTTTAATCTACTAGGTGTCCACTGATTTGGTGCTAGATATTAATTCAGGTTTCTTTTTCTTCCTAATACTAGCTACTAGATATTGGATTCTTTCCCCATTGATTAGTGATGCCAGTTTACTACCCATTAAGTTCCCATCTCTACATGAATCTGCCTCTGCTATTTTGATCTATTCTATTGGCCTCCTTTGCTGCCATACTAGTTTTCAGAAAAACATAGCTTCTGAGAACCTTCTTTCTTTTTATTTTTAAGATATAATTCATATGCCATTAAACATACCCTTTTAAAGTGTATAATTCAGTGATTTTTAGTATGTTTACAGCCATCACCACTCTCTGATCTGGGTATTTGATCACCCCAAAGACAAACTTTGTATTCATCAGTAATGACTCCCCACACCCCTTTTCCAAACTCCTGGCAACTATGAATCTACTTTGTATCTCTATGAATTTACCTATTCTGAACATTTTACTTAAGTAGAATCATACAGTATGTAATCTTTCATGATTGGCTTCTCTCACTTCATGTAATGTTTTCAGGGGTCGTTCACATTAGGATATGTATCGTATTATACAGTTTTTGTTGCGAAATAATGTTCCGTTCGTATGGTGTACCGTGTTTTGTTTATCTTTCATCAGCTGATGGCTGTTTGTGTTGCTTTCACTTTTTACCATCTTGCTGATGGTGTGGTGAACATTTGTGTACATGTTTTTATGTGAACCTGGTTTTCAGTGCTCTTGGTTGGTATACCCGAGAGTCAAGTTGCTGGGTCATATGGTAACTCCATGCTTAACTTTCTGAGAAACTCCCAACTGTTTTCCAAATTGATTGTAACCATATTACGTTTCCACCAACAGCAGCAGCATCTTTTATCTGGTTTATCACTTAGGCTTCTAACTCTTTCCCCTGCTTCCACACCTACCCTCAAGCTATCTCCTCTCAATACCATACCAGGAAGAGTTAGTGGGCTTGATTCTCATTTCATTAATAGCTAATGATGTTGAGAATCTTTTATGTGTTTCTTGGGCATTTGTATATCTTCTTCAAAGAAATGCCTATTCAGATCCTTTGTCCATTTTTTTTCTTTTCCCCATCATGCCTCTTTTATTTATATTTATTTTCATCCTTTTTTAAAATTATTATTATTCTTTGGCCTGTGTGGGCCTCCCATTGCAGCAGCCTCTCTCCTTGCAGAGCACCAGTTCTGGGCACATGCACTCCAGAGTGCTGACTCGTAATTGGACACACCCGTTCAGCCACTCCGCGGCATGTGGGATCTTCCTTGGCCAGGGATTGAACCAAAGACCCTTGCGCTACAAGGCAGACTCTTTACCCATTGGACCACTAGGGAAGTCCTTGGTTTTATTTTTGTTAGCTTTTATTGGAATATAGTTGCTCTATAGTAAAGTTTGTTGAGTTAATTTTCGTTTGCTTTTCAAATTGAAAAGTGACAATGTGTTTAAATAAAGAAAGAAATCACTGGATTCTGATAAGTAATCAGTTCCTCATCTCTCTCTTCTCTCTTCCCTTTTTTCTTTTTTTTTTGGCCACACTGAGCATCATGTAGGCTTTTAAGTTCCCTGACCAGGAATCAAATCTGCACCTCCTGCAGTAGAAGCATGGAGTCTCACCCAACAGACCTCCAGGGAAGGCCCTTTCATGTTTTATCTATGTCATTTCAACCTTCCTCTTCCCACCTAGAGCACTCAACAGCTCCCAGCTACCCACCCCCCAATCCACTGGAATGCAGAACGTGGTAAGAGGCCCAGAAGAATAAGCCTCGTAACTTGAGGATAAATCAGACTCGGCTCCCCAGCAGCCCTGCTTCCTTTATTGAGACTGCTCCTTCAGTCTTACTTGGTCATTAGATCTTTTTTATTGAATGGCATATAGTACACAGAAAGCACACCGATCATAAATGTGCAGTTCAATTAAATCCCCTAAGGTGAACACATCTGCCCAACCAGCTTTCACTGTTAGGAAAAGACAGACTGTTACCCAGCCGATCCCTTCTGGTTTGATGGCATTTTCAGCTGATGAAGGAGGTCAAGACCAAAGAACAGATGGACCATAGCATCATACCTGAGTAACAGGACTATACCTTTTCAAAATTAATCTTCTGGGACTTCCCTTGGTGGTCCAGTAATTAAGACTCTACCTTGCAATGCAGGGGACGTGAGTTTCAGTCCCTGGTCAGTGAACTGAGATCCCACCTTGCACAACAAAGACTGAAAGCAGTCAAATAAGTAAATAAATGAGCTTCCAAATGTGCCTGATATGTTTGTATCTCCAGAATGAGCTCATCTAATCTCTGTGCAGATATCTAATAAGTGGTACATCCCAGCATTTTAGCTTTTCTCTCTTTTAATGTTTTTTTCTTTTTTTTTCTTAAAGTGAGAGGTAATTTTGAATCTAGGTGACCAGTCTTCTTTTGATCCTCTAAGTGGTTGGGTTCCAGGAGGAGAAGGCCAGGAAGGTACCAACTGAATTTGCTCTAAGATAATGATGCTCTCAAAACGTTGTCACCTCTTAGTCTCAAGTAGCCTTTGCCCGGGATCCCAGCTCTCCCTTCAGGAAACAAAGCAGACGATCTTCTATGGCCCAGAAGATCTGAGAAAGCCCCATGCTCAAAATATCCCTTCTGTATTTGCAAATTTCTCTGCTACCTAATGACCTTTATTCCTAGACTTCCATGTTGGCAAAGACAAGTACTCCTAGAAAGGCATCATTTGAGGTGTGATACTTCAGAAAGTAAATAAGTTTTACATCCCATCCTGGTGTAAAACTCTTGGGGGTATGGTTAGAGAGAAGAAAGCTCTGTGGGAGAGAAAGAGGAATCAGGGCAAAGTGACATTTGTGAGAATTAATACAGTTTAGTGAGGAGGAGATTGAGCATGAAGACAGATGTGGTCCAGGCCTAGCTCTGCCATCTTACAGGCTGCGGGAGCTACAGCCCACTGCCTTCGATGTCCCTGTCTGGGTTCCTTACCTACAGTCAGAGGCATCTGGACCAGGGGGACGGGAGCTTGTGAAGGGGGCATCAGTGACAGCACGGTGAGGAACAAATGAAACAACACATTTGTAAGAGGCTGAATAATGCTCCCCCAAAGGTGCTCAAACCCCAATCCCAGAAATCTGTGAATGTGTCACCTTACGGATTGAGAGGGATTTTGCAGTTGATCACAGTTGAGGACTTTGAAATGGGATGCTGAAGGAGAATTAAGGTTGCCAGTCAGGGAGAGTATTAAAATAGGGACATGATCTGGGCTTATCTGTGTGGGTCCATTGTAGTCAGAAGGATCCTTAGAAGTGAAAGAGGGGAACTTTCCTGGTAGACCAGTGGTTAAGACTCTGCTCTCAATGCAAAGGGCATGGGTTTGATCCCTGGTTGGGAAACTAATATCCTACATGCACATACAGCTTGGCCAAAAAGGGCAGGGTGGGGAAAGAGGAGACAGAAGAGAAGTTAAAAGTGATGTGAGGTGTTGGGAAAAGCACTTGATCCACCATGGCTCTCTTTACAATGAAGGGAGGGGTGGACAGCCAAGGACTGCAGGCAACCTCAAGAAGCTGAGAAAGACTAGGAAATGGATTCCCCCAGAGCTTCCAGAAAGGGACACAGCCCTGCTGCCGCCTTGATTTTAGCCCTGTGAGAACTTATTTTTCAAAAAAAAATTTCGTTTTACATAAGTAGCCTTTGCCCGGGATCCCAGCTCTCCCTTCAGGAAACAAAGCAGACGATCTTCTATGGCCCAGAAGATCTGAGAAAGCCCCATGCTCAAAATATCCCTTCTGTATTTGCAAATTTCTCTGCTACCTAATGACCTTTATTCCTAGACTTCCATGTTGGCAAAGACAAGTACTCCTAGAAAGGCATCATTTGAGGTGTGATACTTCAGAAAGTAAATAAGTTTTACATCCCATCCTGGTGTAAAACTCTTGGGGGTATGGTTAGAGAGAAGAAAGCTCTGTGGGAGAGAAAGAGGAATCAGGGCAAAGTGACATTTGTGAGAATTAATACAGTTTAGTGAGGAGGAGATTGAGCATGAAGACAGATGTGGTCCAGGCCTAGCTCTGCCATCTTACAGGCTGCGGGAGCTACAGCCCACTGCCTTCGATGTCCCTGTCTGGGTTCCTTACCTACAGTCAGAGGCATCTGGACCAGGGGGACGGGAGCTTGTGAAGGGGGCATCAGTGACAGCACGGTGAGGAACAAATGAAACAACACATTTGTAAGAGGCTGAATAATGCTCCCCCAAAGGTGCTCAAACCCCAATCCCAGAAATCTGTGAATGTGTCACCTTACGGATTGAGAGGGATTTTGCAGTTGATCACAGTTGAGGACTTTGAAATGGGATGCTGAAGGAGAATTAAGGTTGCCAGTCAGGGAGAGTATTAAAATAGGGACATGATCTGGGCTTATCTGTGTGGGTCCATTGTAGTCAGAAGGATCCTTAGAAGTGAAAGAGGGGGGGAACTTCCATGGTGGTCCAGTGGTTAAGACTCTAGTCTCCCAGTGCAGAGGGCATGGGTTTGATCCCTGGTTGGGAAACTAAGATCCTGCATGCCATACAGCTTGGCCAAAAAAAGGGGCAGGGTGGGGAAAGAGGGAGACAGAAGAGAAGTTAAAAGTGATGTGAGGTGTTGGGAAAAGCACTTGATCCACCATGGCTCTCTTTACAATGAAGGGAGGGGTGGACAGCCAAGGACTGCAGGCAACCTCAAGAAGCTGAGAAAGACTAGGAAATGGATTCCCCCAGAGCTTCCAGAAAGGGACACAGCCCTGCTGCCGCCTTGATTTTAGCCCTGTGAGAACTATATCAGATTTCTAACCTCCATAAATGTGAGATAATAAATGTAGGTTGTTTTAAAGCCACTGGATTCGTGGTAATTTGTTACACCAGCTCTAGAAAACTCACACAAAACTGACATAAAAACTAATACAGTATCTAAAGAACTTAATAAAGGGCCAGGTACATAAAAGAGTTATCAGTTAATCAAATGCATGTTAGTTATGCACGGTGGACAGGGAAAAGACAGGTTGAGTACTCTAAAAATTTTCACATTTTTAGATCGCAATTTGCCCAGGGTTGACCCTGTATATATCGTCAGCAGCCTGTTCTGAAAATCCCAGTGAAATTCACAAAGCTGGCTTGAGAACCTCAAGTAATTCTTCCTCTTCTTTGTTTGAACCAGGGTTGCCATATCTAAATACATCCCCAGTAGCCATTCTCCTGAAAAACACTTGAAGCCCTGTGTTTATATACAATATATATTTAGGTATATAATATATATGTATACAAACATATATATTTATACATAAATGTATATATTTATATATGCATATATATAATGTATAGAAATGCACATCTTATATACATAAATGTATATATTTATGTCTGTAAGTATGTATACATCAGTGTATATTTATACACATTTATAATATACAAATTTATAAATTATGAGTATGTGTATAAATATATCATAAATATACAAATATTTACATTCAAGTGAGGTATTTATATATAAATATGTGTTATAATATATATGTTATATGTATAAATATAAATACCATAAATATATAAACATAAACATTATATTTATATATATAAGTATATATATATATGCACACAGAGACACTTATACTTGTATCTGTAAAGTGTAAACCTATTGCTGGGCTATATCAGTGCGGAAGGATGTATCCCACCTCACTGGCTACCACCTTTCTAATGCAGACCCTATTACCTCTCACGTTGATGACTTCAGCAGTCCATTCATCAGGTTTCCTGCGTGTTGGTGGCTACTGCCTTCCAATTCATCTCCCGTATTGTCTTTGTGGAGCGTTTTACTGATAAAGGTCTGGTCCTCCCTGCTATATTTAAAATGGATAGCAAAAAAAAAGCTTCCAGAAAGGGACACAGCCCGGCTGCCGCCTTGATTTTAGCCCTGTGAGAACTATATCAGATTTCTAACCTCCATAAATGTGAGATAATAAATGTAGGTTGTTTTAAAGCCACTGGATTCGTGGTAATTTGTTACACCAGCTCTAGAAAACTCACACAAAACTGACATAAAAACTAATACAGTATCTAAAGAACTTAATAAAGGGCCAGGTACATAAAAGAGTTATCAGTTAATCAAATGCATGTTAGTTATGCACGGTGGACAGGGAAAAGACAGGTTGAGTACTCTAAAAATTTTCACATTTTTAGATCGCAATTTGCCCAGGGTTGACCCTGTATATATCGTCAGCAGCCTGTTCTGAAAATCCCAGTGAAATTCACAAAGCTGGCTTGAGAACCTCAAGTAATTCTTCCTCTTCTTTGTTTGAACCAGGGTTGCCATATCTAAATACATCCCCAGTAGCCATTCTCCTGAAAAACACTTGAAGCCCTGTGTTTATATACAATATATATTTAGGTATATAATATATATGTATACAAACATATATATTTATACATAAATGTATATATTTATATATGCATATATATAATGTATAGAAATGCACATCTTATATACATAAATGTATATATTTATGTCTGTAAGTATGTATACATCAGTGTATATTTATACACATTTATAATATACAAATTTATAAATTATGAGTATGTGTATAAATATATCATAAATATACAAATATTTACATTCAAGTGAGGTATTTATATATAAATATGTGTTATAATATATATGTTATATGTATAAATATAAATACCATAAATATATAAACATAAACATTATATTTATATATATAAGTATATATATATATGCACACAGAGACACTTATACTTGTATCTGTAAAGTGTAAACCTATTGCTGGGCTATATCAGTGCGGAAGGATGTATCCCACCTCACTGGCTACCACCTTTCTAATGCAGACCCTATTACCTCTCACGTTGATGACTTCAGCAGTCCATTCATCAGGTTTCCTGCGTGTTGGTGGCTACTGCCTTCCAATTCATCTCCCGTATTGTCTTTGTGGAGCGTTTTACTGATAAAGGTCTGGTCCTCACTGCTATATTTAAAATGGATAGCAAAAAAAAAAAAAAAATCTGGTCCTGTCCCACCACCTGGTGTTTAGTGGTTTCCTAGAATTTTATAGGAGAAAGTTTTGAGATGATTAGAAGTTTCAAAGGACTTTCTGGCTTGTTTTCCAAGCCACCTTCCTTTCTAGAAAGCTTGGAGTTCCCCAGTCTGCCTACTAGAGCTGTGTGCAGAGACCTGCCAGGATGACTCCTCAGCCCCCGAGGACCTCCTTACCTTGGTTTCCCTGTTCCTTTCTCCTGGAATGTGTTTTTCTGACATCTTGGGATGTCAAGGTGTTGCCCAAAATTGTCTAGAGTCTTTACAGGTCAGCCCCGTTAGACGCAGTCTCCCTTTTGGGATCACAGAGGGACTGCTGCCTTCTAGAACAAGGTTTTCATGCCTGCTCCTGAGCCACTCTTTGAGCATATATTCCTTAGAGGGGCACAGGGCTGGGAGGTGGGGGACCTGGAACCTTACATATTCATGGATCACACACAGTATCAGAACTCTGCCTTCCATGAAGGTCCCCAGTGTCACATGTGGTTATTTAGATTTATTTTTAATTTTAAATTTATTTATTTTTCACTGAAGGATGATGACTTTACAGAGTTTTGTTGCTTTTTGCCAAACATCAACATGAATCAACCATAGGTCTACATGTGGCCCCTCCCTCTTGAATCCTGTTCCCATCTATTTAGATTTGAACTAGTCAAGATTAAATCAGTTAAAAACTCTTTACACCTACCAACCACATGTCAACTATTCAGTAGCCATGTATGGTTAGTGGCTGCTATACTGAGAAGCAGGGATATAGAATGTTTCCATCACCATAAAAAATTCTCTTGGTTAGTGCTGATAGAGAACACAGAAAATGATCAATAAATATTTGAAGAAGAAAGAAGGAAAGATATAATCGGGGGCTTCCCTGGTGGTCCAGTGGGTGGATAGTCCACCCTGCAAGTGCAAGGGGCACCAGTTCAATCCCTGACCAGGGAAAATCCCACGTGCTGCTCAGTGGCTGGGCTCTGTGTGTTCAGTTGCAAGCCAGTGCTCTGGAGCACATGCGCCCAGAGCCGGCACTCTGCAATGAGAGAGGCCACTGCAATGGGAGGCCCACACAGGCCAAATAATAAAGATGGATGAAAATCAATAAATAAAAAACCAATAAAAGAGGCCAAAATTTGAAGGGAAAAATGAAAAGGAAAGAAATAATCAAGAGACAAGAAATAATAGTCCAAAGTATTTCAGGAGAAATGATCCAGGACTTGGAAATGGAGAAAAATGACTATGGGGCACTGTTTCAGCAAAAGACCTGGGAACTCCTTTGAAGGTGATCTAATTCTGTAGGCTGTGCATCTTTGGTTTTTGGAAAAATTGGGATAAAGAAGTTGACTCCTCAGCCCCGAGGACCTCCTTACCTTGGTTTCCCTGTTCCTTTCTCCTGGAATGTGTTTTTCTGACATCTTGGGATGTCAAGGTGTTGCCCAAAATTGTCTAGAGTCTTTACAGGTCAGCCCCGTTAGACGCAGTCTCCCTTTTGGGATCACAGAGGGACTGCTGCCTTCTAGAACAAGGTTTTCATGCCTGCTCCTGAGCCACTCTTTGAGCATATATTCCTTAGAGGGGCACAGGGCTGGGAGGTGGGGGACCTGGAACCTTACATATTCATGGATCACACACAGTATCAGAACTCTGCCTTCCATGAAGGTCCCCAGTGTCACATGTGGTTATTTAGATTTATTTTTAATTTTAAATTTATTTATTTTTCACTGAAGGATGATGACTTTACAGAGTTTTGTTGTTTTTTGCCAAACATCAACATGAATCAACCATAGGTCTACATGTGGCCCCTCCCTCTTGAATCCTGTTCCCATCTATTTAGATTTGAACTAGTCAAGATTAAATCAGTTAAAAACTCTTTACACCTACCAACCACATGTCAACTATTCAGTAGCCATGTATGGTTAGTGGCTGCTATACTGAGAAGCAGGGATATAGAATGTTTCCATCACCATAAAAAATTCTCTTGGTTAGTGCTGATAGAGAACACAGAAAATGATCAATAAATATTTGAAGAAGAAAGAAGGAAAGATATAATCGGGGGCTTCCCTGGTGGTCCAGTGGGTGGATAGTCCACCCTGCAAGTGCAAGGGGCACCAGTTCAATCCCTGACCAGGGAAAATCCCACGTGCTGCTCAGTGGCTGGGCTCTGTGTGTTCAGTTGCAAGCCAGTGCTCTGGAGCACATGCGCCCAGAGCCGGCACTCTGCAATGAGAGAGGCCACTGCAATGGGAGGCCCACACAGGCCAAATAATAAAGATGGATGAAAATCAATAAATAAAAAACCAATAAAAGAGGCCAAAATTTGAAGGGAAAAATGAAAAGGAAAGAAATAATCAAGAGACAAGAAATAATAGTCCAAAGTATTTCAGGAGAAATGATCCAGGACTTGGAAATGGAGAAAAATGACTATGGGGCACTGTTTCAGCAAAAGACCTGGGAACTCCTTTGAAGGTGATCTAATTCTGTAGGCTGTGCATCTTTGGTTGACCTTTTATATCTAGGTAATTTTATATCCAGTAGTCATGTACGGATGTGTGGGTTGGATCATAAAGAAGGCTGAGTGCTGGAGAACTGATGCTTTGGAATTGCAGTGCTAGAGAAGACTCTTTGAGAGTCCTTTGAACAGACAGGAGATCAAACCAGTCAGTTACTAAAGAAAATCAACCCTGAATAATCATTGGAAGAACTGATGCTGAAGCTGAAGCTCCAGTTGTTTGACTTGGATGTACAGAGCTGATTCACTGGGGAAAAAAAGACCTGATGCTGAGAAAGATTCAAGGCAAAAGGAGGAGGGAGTGGCAGAGGATGAAGTGGTTTGAGAGCATCACTGACTCGGTGGACGTGAATTTCAGCAAACCCCTGGGAAATAGTGGACAGAGGAGCCTGGTATGCAGCAGACCATGGGGTCACAAAGAGTTGGACAGGACTTAGACTGAACAACAACAATTTTATATATCTGTAAGGGAAGCTATTATCTTGCAGAAAACTGATAGCAGTGCAGAGGATTCTTGGCCACAACGACGCAAATAAAATTTTGTTCTACTAGAGAAGCAGTTCATTTCTACAGTAAAGATATTAAAGATAATCACAAACATTAGATTTACTTGTCCCATATGATATTAGCCCACTTTGTCCCTATTAAAAAATTTTAGCATTCTTACCCAACTATTTACCTGTAACTATCTATTAATTGATCTATTAATATCTGATCTATTAGTTGATCTATTAATATCTGTCAGTCTATTATCTATGTATCTTTCTACCTGTCCATCTCTCTGTTCTTCCAAATGTCTTTTGAACTAGTATTACTGGTCCCTTCATTAATTGTGAAGTTGGTTTAAATCTTGGACACATGTTCATTTTTGATTTATGCATAAGATGCACATTTTTAACATTTAAAAAACTTGTACTTGAGAAATTTTGGAGGCCATAGTGCAACATTCATATGGACTCACCTGGAAGGCTGGTACAATGCGTTGCTTCAAAAGTGAACCTCACAGGCTGGTCTTTTCTTGGCCTCCAGAGTGACTAACAAAAATCGGTAGAACTTGAACTTTGCTGACTCTTGTTTTCCATAGGTTCTTTCATCTTCTCTGCTGTTTGGGATTTTTTTGAATATGCGTATGTTTGGTTTTGATTCTAGTTCATGCAAAGCCACTAAGTCATTTCCACTTGGTTGGAGCCACAGTGAGGGATTTGGTTTTATGGTCTTTCTGGTGATTCTAACCAGATGGATAGTGCATGTGAGTTGTTTTCAGTTTCCTTTGACAATTACACTCTGGCAGGGCAAAGTGACTGACCAAAGGAAGCTCCTTTGTAAGAGGTCATTTTTGAGATTCTAGTCCCCCTACAACCTGTGGGGAAAAAAACCCCAGAGCCTGATCACAAAGTGGTAAAAAGAGATTTTATTCGGGGGTGATTGCATGAGGGGATAAGAGGCCTCAGCATAGAACTAGACTTAATTCTGAAGACAGCAAGGACACCTGGAGATTTATAGCCAAGGATGAGGGCATGGGTCTGAGTGTGGAATAGCATTGACATGAAGCATTCAAGAAAGGGAATTCTGGCTAAACTGACTTGGCATTCTTGCTGATGGCAACCGGGCAAGCCGAGATGATCAGACAGCCCATAGGAAGTGGTGAGGGTGAGGAATTTAAAAGTGGTATCAAAGTGATCACATATGGGGTGGTGGGAGAATTCTTTTACCTGGTGTCAACTACAAACTGGCATTTGCCAATTACAATGCCAGTGTCTGGACCACCAAGGACATTTGCCGTCTGCCTCTGCAGAGACCAGACCCTGTGCTGTTAAGAGCTGCTGACCTTCAATAACCGCAATGGAGAATCAGGGTGGGGTAGAGGCACTCTGTGCTCCAGGGAATCTGGTGGGGCAGG
Source organism: Tragulus kanchil (assembly GCA_022376925.1). Lineage (NCBI taxonomy): Eukaryota > Metazoa > Chordata > Mammalia > Artiodactyla > Tragulidae > Tragulus > Tragulus kanchil. The sequence goes on along the minus strand of JAIOJX010000031.1, from coordinate 89,856,024 downwards.
TCTTTAGATAGGTGGATGCTTTTAGGAACAGCTTTTATTATCACAATCCTTACATCTCCTCATATTTAGAAAAACACTAAATCTCCTCATCGTGACATCAGATCCTCGTAACTAACTGGGGACCCTTTGTAAAATGACTGTTTGTGATATGAAACTCCCCCCTCACCAAAATACTGAAATATTGACCCTCCTCCTGCCACCTCTTTGGAGCAGTCTCTCAGAGCTATCTGGGGTGCTGCCTCCCAGGCTGAAGTCCTAATTATGCCCCAAATAAAACTTAACTCACAGCTCTCAAGTCATTCATCTTTTTTTTAGTCGACACTGGCTTAGCACAACTTTCAGTAAAAGTGGGCAATGTAGAGAGTTCTGTTACCTTGAACAATAATGAGAGTTTGGTGTAGCCTTTGGAAAGAAGCAAAGGACTTTGCCAGATCTATAACCAGAGATTGTTTAAGACAGTGAAAATTAACAAAATAACAGAGAAAAGTAATACAAGGATGAAAACACACTTACAGTCCTGTGTGTAGAAAATGGAATCATTTACAAAGGCAGGGGTTGACAAGTGGAAGGCTTTGGGATTTATTTTTGGGGTTGAATCATTAATAGGAAGGAAAAGCCTTTAAAAGGAGTCTCATGTGGACAAGTAGAGGTTTGTGCTTTTAAACCTTAGTTTGAAATGTTAACAGAGGAGAGAAAGGATAAAAGATAAAGCGAATATAGCCAAGAAAAAGATTTATTTGCTAGATATAAAGAGAAGTATGAATAAATATAATAATGTCAGATAAGAAAATCTTTACCTATACCCTTTTACATTGAGTGCCTGAGGGCCTGCAAATTAAACTAACAAAAGACAGATTAGCAGGAGAAAAGGCACACAATTGGTATTCGGATTTATGTGCATAAGAGTTCATAGAAAAGAAGAGAAATTCAAAGAAATGGTAAGACTGAGGGGCTTCTACAACCTTTTAACAAAAGGGAGATTGGGTTTCAACAAATGACAAATCATGGGGAAGTAACTAGGAAGTATATATGGGAGAACCAATGGAAGATAAAGGGCTTTCTTTAAAATGTATTTATTTACTTCTGGCTGTGCTGGGTCTTTGTTGCTGCACGAGCTTTTCTCTCTAGTTGTGGCCAGCGGGGGGGCTATTCTCTAGTTGTGGTGTGCAGGCCTCTCACTGCCATGGCTTCTCTTGTTGTGCAGCATGGGCTCTAGGTAAGGCAAGCTCAGTAGCTGTGGCTCCCAGGCTCTAGAGCACAGACTAACTAGATGTGGTGCACAGACTTAGTTGCTCCATGGCATGTGGGATTTTCCTGGACGAGGGATCTAACCTGTGTCTCCTGCCTTGGCAACTGGATTCTTAACCACTGGACCACCAAGGAAGCCCAAGATAAGGGTTTTTTTAGGAGTACGTTGACTCTACTGTCTCTAGTGATATGAGTTGCCCTTCTCTTTCTGCTACAGAGCAAGGTAGGGAAGGGAGAGGGAGACACTCTCACAGGGAAATTAATGCCCTCCTTCTAGGCAGAGAAGGAAAGGTCAAGGAACCTTCTTGCATCTGTTGATTATGAATTGTCTTCCACTCAAAATAATCCTTATGTCAAAGTGGCATATTTAGGGAGGGCATATTATGATCCCCTTCAGTGGCTTTCAAAAACTGTATTTGATTTTGATGTGTAAAGATAGAACAAACTGAAGAAAGCTCTCATTCATTCATTCAATAAATTTTTACTGAGTATGCCAGGCACTTGTCCAGTAGCTAAAAATAGAGGGATGAGGCACGCATATTTTGCTCTTGAAGGCTTTTAAGCAAGTGGCAAACAAATACAGAAGAAAATGCAGTGAAATACAATGCTGTAGTTGCCACGCTATAAGTACGTGATACAAAAGGAATGCAATGGAATAAATGATCTGTTTTTCTGAGCAACCCATATAGCACAGTTGTGAAAAGATATAACAAAAGACAGATTAGCAGGAGAAAAGGCACACAATTGGTATTCGGATTTATGTGCATAAGAGTTCATAGAAAAGAAGAGAAATTCAAAGAAATGGTAAGACTGAGGGGCTTCTACAACCTTTTAACAAAAGGGAGATTGGGTTTCAACAAATGACAAATCATGGGGAAGTAACTAGGAAGTATATATGGGAGAACCAATGGAAGATAAAGGGCTTTCTTTAAAATGTATTTATTTACTTCTGGCTGTGCTGGGTCTTTGTTGCTGCACGAGCTTTTCTCTCTAGTTGTGGCCAGCGGGGGGGCTATTCTCTAGTTGTGGTGTGCAGGCCTCTCACTGCCATGGCTTCTCTTGTTGTGCAGCATGGGCTCTAGGTAAGGCAAGCTCAGTAGCTGTGGCTCCCAGGCTCTAGAGCACAGACTAACTAGATGTGGTGCACAGACTTAGTTGCTCCATGGCATGTGGGATTTTCCTGGACGAGGGATCTAACCTGTGTCTCCTGCCTTGGCAACTGGATTCTTAACCACTGGACCACCAAGGAAGCCCAAGATAAGGGTTTTTTTAGGAGTACGTTGACTCTACTGTCTCTAGTGATATGAGTTGCCCTTCTCTTTCTTCTACAGAGCAAGGGAGGGAAGGGAGAGGGAGACACTCTCACAGCGAAATGAATTCCCTCCTTCTAGGCAGAGAAGGAAAGGTCAAGGAACCTTCTTGCATCTGTTGATTATGAATTGTCTTCCACTCAAAATAATCCTTATGTCAAAGTGGCATATTTAGGGAGGGCATATTATGATCCCCTTCAGTGGCTTTCAAAAACTGTATTTGATTTTGATGTGTAAAGATAGAACAAACTGAAGAAAGCTCTCATTCATTCATTCAATAAATTTTTACTGAGTATGCCAGGCACTTGTCCAGTAGCTAAAAATAGAGGGATGAGGCACGCATATTTTGCTCTTGAAGGCTTTTAAGCAAGTGGCAAACAAATACAGAAGAAAATGCAGTGAAATACAATGCTGTAGTTGCCACGCTATAAGTACGTGATACAAAAGGAATGCAATGGAATAAATGATCTGTTTTTTCTGAGCAACCCATATAGCACAGTTGTGAAAAGATATAACAGTGGCAGTTGTTTTCCATGGCTTCTGACAAGCTCTGAGTGCAATCTGTAAGTCAGTAATGACTCCTGTCAAACAACAAAGTCAATGAGAAGTCACCAGAAGGAAGAATTATTCAATAAACAACTCATTTTGAGATGTAACATGGGTTTAAAATGCATGCCTTTGAAAGTTTTACTTGTTCATTTTCTTCAAAAGGAATAAGCCAACAAAATGGTAGTGATTAAACTCATACCCAGTAATATATCATTGTAAAACAAATATGTAAAATTGGGGATTTGAGGGAATTTCCACTGGCACAGTAGGTAAAGAATCTGCCTGTCATTGCAGGAGATGCAGGTTCAACCCCTGGCTCAGGAGGATTCCCTGGAGGAGGAAATGGCAGCCCATTCTAGTATTCCTGCTTGGAAAATTCCATGGACAGAAGACCCTTGTGGGCTACAGACCATGGGTTGAAAAGAGTCAGACACAGCTGAGTACACACACTTCAACTGTCTATTGCACTAATAGAAATGTGCTCTGAACACCTGTGTTTGACATACTTCTAGTCTGAGGAGAAGCCTTTGGATCAAGGGTTTTGGACTGAATTTTATGGAGTGACATCTGCTCCTTGCGTGAAAATGCATTCACCAGATTTGTTTACTTATCTCTATGCCTCCGGTGAATATTGTTCTTAGAAGTTATCCAATAGTTTGCGTGCAAATTCTCACAAGAGCACAGGCGTTTTGTAATAGACTTTTTGCAGCTCACTCAAATCTGCTCTTGTTTTCCTAACTCCTTGACATTTTTCTACGCCCTATTATAATCTGACCTCAAATCTCTTACAAATAAATTTGACTTTTCTTAAGCTGTCAATCACAGGCTGGCTCTCTTGAATTAAATTGGTTGCCCTGGAAACTAAATTCTTAGCGTTGCTCTTGAAGGCTTTTAAGCAAGTGGCAAACAAATACAGAAGAAAATGCAGTGAAATACAATGCTGTAGTTGCCACGCTATAAGTACGTGATACAAAAGGAATGCAATGGAATAAATGATCTGTTTTTTCTGAGCAACCCATATAGCACAGTTGTGAAAAGATATAACAGTGGCAGTTGTTTTCCATGGCTTCTGACAAGCTCTGAGTGCAATCTGTAAGTCAGTAATGACTCCTGTCAAACAACAAAGTCAATGAGAAGTCACCAGAAGGAAGAATTATTCAATAAACAACTCATTTTGAGATGTAACATGGGTTTAAAATGCATGCCTTTGAAAGTTTTACTTGTTCATTTTCTTCAAAAGGAATAAGCCAACAAAATGGTAGTGATTAAACTCATACCCAGTAATATATCATTGTAAAACAAATATGTAAAATTGGGGATTTGAGGGAATTTCCACTGGCACAGTAGGTAAAGAATCTGCCTGTCATTGCAGGAGATGCAGGTTCAACCCCTGGCTCAGGAGGATTCCCTGGAGGAGGAAATGGCAGCCCATTCTAGTATTCCTGCTTGGAAAATTCCATGGACAGAAGACCCTTGTGGGCTACAGACCATGGGTTGAAAAGAGTCAGACACAGCTGAGTACACACACTTCAACTGTCTATTGCACTAATAGAAATGTGCTCTGAACACCTGTGTTTGACATACTTCTAGTCTGAGGAGAAGCCTTTGGATCAAGGGTTTTGGACTGAATTTTATGGAGTGACATCTGCTCCTTGCGTGAAAATGCATTCACCAGATTTGTTTACTTATCTCTATGCCTCCGGTGAATATTGTTCTTAGAAGTTATCCAATAGTTTGCGTGCAAATTCTCACAAGAGCACAGGCGTTTTGTAATAGACTTTTTGCAGCTCACTCAAATCTGCTCTTGTTTTCCTAACTCCTTGACATTTTTCTACGCCCTATTATAATCTGACCTCAAATCTCTTACAAATAAATTTGACTTTTCTTAAGCTGTCAATCACAGGCTGGCTCTCTTTGAATTAAATTGGTTGCCCTGAGCAACACCGAAGGGCTACAGATTTCGAGGAAATTAGCGTTGCTCTTTGAAGTAAACAGGGGTAATTTTCCGTTCTTTTCAAGAATACTTTGTGCCAGTAGAAAAATCAAACCTCGATGTGACGATAATGTAAGTGTGTTGATCTTCCATCATGGTCCGACTCAACTGCTGCTAATGCCAGAAGATTCTTTTGTATGAAAATTACTTCTGTGTCTTTGGACAGATTGGGGTGTGGGGGGCAACTGGGGTGGCTGTGCAGGTGGCTCAACTAGGCAGTGACAGCCATAAACGGCCACGTCTTCTGAAAGCTGAGCTGCTTACTCCTGTGGGCAGAGAACAGAGCAATTATTTGAAATCACTTTCCAAAACCTAATCTCTGACCGCTTCTTTTTCTTTATTCAAGCCTAGGTTTTCTTGAGCTCAGACCATTTACAAAGGAATGTTAGAATGAATGTATCTGGTATCACTTTTTTTTTTTTTTTTTTTCTGGATCTTTCTGCTTTAGGATTTTCTTTGAGCATTTTGTCCACTTTCCTATCCGCCAGTCATTTTCGAGACCAGGAAACAGCATCCTGTGGGATAAGGCCCTCCAATTTCTAGTTAACAGAGTTGAGAAAAGGGTTCAAGACTTCTAAGGGCAAATTCTGCTTGATGTGGGACTAAGTCTTCCTTCTAGAGAGTTTTGTTGAGTAAGTTGTGTGCGTAAGCTGGTCTCCAAGAAAAGTCTTGGTTGGGATTCTTGAAATCTAAACATGAAAGTATTATGTGGTTTCCACTTAGAAACACTACTGACTTCTTCTCTCTGTTTTCTGCCTTTGATAGCCATGTGGATCCATTGATCCTTCCCTCAAAAGCCCTCTTCTTTTCCTCCTCCCTCACCCCCTCATCTGTCAACTCTTTCACCTTCTGTTAGTTACTGCTCATTTGCTACTGAAGATGTGGTCTCCAGTTTCCACCACTCACCCGGTTCACCCTCCACAGAACCAGGAAGGAATCGTTACTGTGTCAAGTTCACTCCGCTCACTGCACAATAGGCCAGTAAGTCAGGAGACAAGGTGTTGAGGCAAAGAATAGCAACTTTATCCAGAAAGCCAGCAGACTGAGGATATGGCAGACTAATGTCTCAAAATAACCTTTTTGTTAGAGTCTGGATTGAAACTTCTTTTGTAGAACAAAGAGATAGAGGAGGCGAAAAAGTTCATAAATCTTACAAACATCTACTGGAATGGCCAGCATCAAGGAAGGAATGTGTTAATTTCTTTTTTATTGCAGCCATTCACAGAATGGGTCAGGATGTCCCCCAAACAAAGGCACTTTGGTGTAGCATTCAGGCAGAGGGGCAGGGTTCCACAAGCCAGGCCATTTTGTATGGACAGTATGCTCTTAGTGAACAAAAGCAATGGGAAGGAAAGGTTAAGTTAAAAAAAAAAACAAATCCTACACGTAGTCAGATTTTGCTCTTCCCTGTAACAAAACGGTCAAATCACTCTCAGCCTTGGACATGACTCTCTCTACCCAAAACTGGGGTCCACAGATCAGGAAGGGTTGGTGACACCTTCTCTGGGATCTGTTTATTTCTTGGTAAACACTTTTTAAAATTGTCTTATAGTGGAGCTGATTTTTTTGACCAGGTCATTTAGGCACAAAATGGTGATTTTCAAAAGGAAGCCCTATTTTACAGATTATTCGATGATTGGATACAATCATGCCCAGGGGTAGATGATGCTTTTAGAACTATCTCCACTGTTCAGAGCCTCGGTCTGATGACTGTTAGATTTGGACTTTGAAATACCCAGTGGAACTATTTGCTTTTTCCCATGAGTGGGATTTTTGTTTCCTGAAGGTTCCACAAGGCTGTGAGTTTGTTGAGAGCTTTGCACTCCACACTGCAAGGCAGCAGCACTTTATGAAACGTTTCCCCACACTCCCGGTCCTTCCTCCCACTCTTGTTATCTGTTCTCAGTCTGGTGACTAAGTTTTCTGAATTAGAAGGTACACGTTTCAGCAGAACAGTCACCCTCCTCCGTTTTCTGGCTCGTCGTGGCTGAGCTTCAGCTCCGGATCGCTGTGTTTCTTCCCTCGTTTCCTTCTGGCTTTAAGATAATCAGATGTTGTCATTGTCTCTTCCCCAGGAGTATTTGCAATTTGGGCTTGAAGCACAGGGGAGACAGAAAGCGAGTAGAAACACAGCAGACTGAGGATATGGCAGACTAATGTCTCAAAATAACCTTTTTGTTAGAGTCTGGATTGAAACTTCTTTTGTAGAACAAAGAGATAGAGGAGGCGAAAAAGTTCATAAATCTTACAAACATCTACTGGAATGGCCAGCATCAAGGAAGGAATGTGTTAATTTCTTTTTTATTGCAGCCATTCACAGAATGGGTCAGGATGTCCCCCAAACAAAGGCACTTTGGTGTAGCATTCAGGCAGAGGGGCAGGGTTCCACAAGCCAGGCCATTTTGTATGGACAGTATGCTCTTAGTGAACAAAAGCAATGGGAAGGAAAGGTTAAGTTAAAAAAAAAAACAAATCCTACACGTAGTCAGATTTTGCTCTTCCCTGTAACAAAACGGTCAAATCACTCTCAGCCTTGGACATGACTCTCTCTACCCAAAACTGGGGTCCACAGATCAGGAAGGGTTGGTGACACCTTCTCTGGGATCTGTTTATTTCTTGGTAAACACTTTTTAAAATTGTCTTATAGTGGAGCTGATTTTTGACCAGGTCATTTAGGCACAAAATGGTGATTTTCAAAAGGAAGCCCTATTTTACAGATTATTCGATGATTGGATACAATCATGCCCAGGGGTAGATGATGCTTTTAGAACTATCTCCACTGTTCAGAGCCTCGGTCTGATGACTGTTAGATTTGGACTTTGAAATACCCAGTGGAACTATTTGCTTTTTCCCATGAGTGGGATTTTTGTTTCCTGAAGGTTCCACAAGGCTGTGAGTTTGTTGAGAGCTTTGCACTCCACACTGCAAGGCAGCAGCACTTTATGAAACGTTTCCCCACACTCCCGGTCCTTCCTCCCACTCTTGTTATCTGTTCTCAGTCTGGTGACTAAGTTTTCTGAATTAGAAGGTACACGTTTCAGCAGAACAGTCACCCTCCTCCGTTTTCTGGCTCGTCGTGGCTGAGCTTCAGCTCCGGATCGCTGTGTTTCTTCCCTCGTTTCCTTCTGGCTTTAAGATAATCAGATGTTGTCATTGTCTCTTCCCCAGGAGTATTTGCAATTTGGGCTTGAAGCACAGGGGAGACAGAAAGCGAGTAGAAACACAGCAGACAGTAAATGCAGTGCACTAGAATCCTCCCCAAACCATCCACCATCCCACTCAGTGAAAAATTGTCTTCCACAAAACCGGTTCCTGATGCCAAAAGGTTGAGGACGACTGCACTAAAGGATAAGGTGATTCCTTAACTGGAATATCCTTCTCAACGGCTCTGTGTCATATTCTTCCTCTCTGCTTTGCCTGACTCCCATTCTTCCCTCTCTATCTTGTACGTATTTCTATTCCCATCCCTGTCTCTCAAAGTCACATGAAAAGTGTCTGATAAATCATGTCAATTACTTTTAACTCTGAATTTCTATCCTGCAAAACACCTCAGGGTGGGAGAGTGGGGAGACAATCATGAAACCTGCAAGCTCTTAGGTACTGTGCTGTGGATGTTCAAACACAGTGGTCAGCTGGCACTTTTAAGAGATCCCCCTCTGTCATTCAGGCAAAAGAGGACTTTCCCTGGCACCTCTCTGCACATCAGCTCTGTTTTACTCTGAAAACTCACTCGTTTTACCACAAGATTTTAGCCGTGGAGGAAGACAAACCACACTCACTCAAACTGGTTTGAACACAAAATGGTGGTGGTACATGATGACCTCCCCTGGGCCAGGTGGCCTCTTTGTGACTTATCTACTAGGATCAGGGAAAGGGGCATTTTGTCTCAATGCAGTAGTTCCCATGTGGATCCAGGCAGGGCAAGACAGACAGGGATGGGAAGGAACCAAAAGCTGCCAGGCATGTCATCTTAGGCATCAATGTCATCTATATCCCAATAGGTGAAAATCTCAATAGTCTTAGGTGTCAATATTACTATGTCAGATTTACCAGTAAGGAAAGATTCTTGGAGAGGGTAAATCACACAGGTGATAAATGATTGGTGTGATCCATTTTCTGATTCAAAATTTACCCCATTCCCATTATGACATGACGCAGAGTATTTGACTGGAGATGAACATTGAGTTGCTTTAGTGAAATAGGCATTCTTTTTTTTTAAAAAAAAAAAAAGTTTTATTTATTTATTTTTGGTTGCACTGGGTCTTCATTGCTGTGCACAGGCTTCCTCTAGTTGGAGCAAGTATGGAGGCCTCTAGTTGTGGTCCATGGGCTTCTCATTGTGGTGACTTCTCTTGTTAAATCACAAACTCTAGGGCATGTGGGCTTTGGTAATTACAGCTCCTGGGTTATAGAGCACTGCCTCAGTAGATGTGGGATCTGTGTTCCCTGCATTGTCAGGTACATACTTAACCACTGGACTACAAGGGTAGTCTAAAGAAAGACATTCTTCACCTATTGTTATCCAGTACTGCTCACTGAACTTCACTAAAAGTCACCACTGACTTGTTGGCTCTTATACTAAATCCAAATATGATGTTTGAGCTATAGAGACCTCTTCACCAACCCTGCTGAAGTCCCACATCAACGTCCATACACCCTACGCCTAAGCCTTCAGGTCTTATACCGCCTGAATTCCCGCAGCCTCCTCCTCCTCTCACATTATACTCATCACAGTACCAGGTCATATGTCATTTTCCCATCTGCCTCCTTTATAAAGCCTGAAACTACACCTTGTGCTCTCTGACTGGCCCTGACCTGCCACCATCCCCTTTGCCTCCCCACTCCAATGACCACTGTGGCCTTCACCACCACTGGTCCTCTTACCTCCCTAGCCACACAAGGACACACACTTCTTCATGTCAAATACTCTATTCCCGTTTCCTCCAGACCCTGTTCCCCTGGTCTTCACATTACGCTCAATGGCAGTTTCGCCAGCTTCAAGCCCACTGGATTTGTGTGTGCTCTCCACTCACTCCTACCCTCTGGGAAAAAAACCACAAAAAAACTCCGGATTGGCACAACCAGGCATTAACTCCCAGGCTCTCATTGACCCTTTCTCCACCGTGGTTATTTCAAGACTTCACTGTTTTTTCAGATCTTTCTACCCCACAGCATTTTCCTCTGTCTCAGCCAGTGGCCTTACCTTCTTTTGAGGGAAGATTGAAGCTTTTTTAATGACCATTATCTTACCTTCCCAGGCTTCCTAGGTGGCACTGTGGTAAAGAACTCAGCTGTCAATAGAGGAGATATAAGAGACCTGACTTTGATCCCTGGGTTGGGAAGATCCCCTGGATGGCATGGCAACCCATTTGAATATTCTTGCCTGGAGAATCCCACAGACAGAGGAGCCTGGCAGGCTACAGTCCATAGGGTTGCAAAAAGTTGGACACAACTGACGGACTTAGCACACCCATCTTACCTTCCAACCTGAAAAACGTATGATCTTCATGTATTTTTATCAAACATTTTACCACAAAGGAAGGCTCCTTTCTCCATGGCCTTAGGGGAAAATCCTCTTCTTTTCAGAAAGCATACTCTACAGATTTTTACCTTTCTTGCCTGAATCTCCCATGTCTTCCTATCTTCTAGTTCCTTTCTGTCAGACTTTTAAAAATCCTCAGTGCTACTCATCAAAACCAAAGCACATACCTACCTTCTTTAGACAGATTCTGATCTCTCACTAGTGGAATATGATCCCCTTGAAGAGAAATGAGATCTTTCCTACCTCAGTTCCTTGTGATAAAAGGAATACACTAGTTCATATGTCTTTGATGATGAATAAGGAAATTGAGGCTAGATCGTTACCCGGATTTATCTAATGACAAACAAGATTTCTTTTCCCCAATACCTTATTTAGTCAATTAATAGAAGCATAGATATTCAAATACAATTTATCACTTAATTTATACTTAGTTTGAGTGTTTATTAAACCCACATTCTTGGAGTAGCCAAAGAATAACATCTTGCATGGATACAGTGAGCTGATTTGGCATTTAACAAAATCAAAGCAATTCTGTAAGAACTTCAAGTCATTAGGGAAAGACTGTTGTCAGCACAGTGGCCAGAACCTTGAAGTCCATGTCAAAGCAGGATGCTTGCCCCTCTGCTCAAAACCCTCCAAGGCTTATTCTCACTCAGAATAAACACCCACACCCTGACTGTCACATCCAGTGCTCTTCAAGGTCAGACCTTCCTTTTCAAACTTGATCTCTGCATTCTTCATATCTGTCTGAACATGTCGGGTTTTTCTCCAGGGATGACAAACAGTTGGGAAGGTCTGAATCCATTAGGTGGCACTGTGGTAAAGAACTCAGCTGTCAATAGAGGAGATATAAGAGACCTGACTTTGATCCCTGGGTTGGGAAGATCCCCTGGATGGCATGGCAACCCATTTGAATATTCTTGCCTGGAGAATCCCACAGACAGAGGAGCCTGGCAGGCTACAGTCCATAGGGTTGCAAAAAGTTGGACACAACTGACGGACTTAGCACACCCATCTTACCTTCCAACCTGAAAAACGTATGATCTTCATGTATTTTTATCAAACATTTTACCACAAAGGAAGGCTCCTTTCTCCATGGCCTTAGGGGAAAATCCTCTTCTTTTCAGAAAGCATACTCTACAGATTTTTACCTTTCTTGCCTGAATCTCCCATGTCTTCCTATCTTCTAGTTCCTTTCTGTCAGACTTTTAAAAATCCTCAGTGCTACTCATCAAAACCAAAGCACATACCTACCTTCTTTAGACAGATTCTGATCTCTCACTAGTGGAATATGATCCCCTTGAAGAGAAATGAGATCTTTCCTACCTCAGTTCCTTGTGATAAAAGGAATACACTAGTTCATATGTCTTTGATGATGAATAAGGAAATTGAGGCTAGATCGTTACCCGGATTTATCTAATGACAAACAAGATTTCTTTTCCCCAATACCTTATTTAGTCAATTAATAGAAGCATAGATATTCAAATACAATTTATCACTTAATTTATACTTAGTTTGAGTGTTTATTAAACCCACATTCTTGGAGTAGCCAAAGAATAACATCTTGCATGGATACAGTGAGCTGATTTGGCATTTAACAAAATCAAAGCAATTCTGTAAGAACTTCAAGTCATTAGGGAAAGACTGTTGTCAGCACAGTGGCCAGAACCTTGAAGTCCATGTCAAAGCAGGATGCTTGCCCCTCTGCTCAAAACCCTCCAAGGCTTATTCTCACTCAGAATAAACACCCACACCCTGACTGTCACATCCAGTGCTCTTCAAGGTCAGACCTTCCTTTTCAAACTTGATCTCTGCATTCTTCATATCTGTCTGAACATGTCGGGTTTTTCCCTCCAGGGATGACAAACAGTTGGGAAGGTCAACTTCTGAATCCAAGTTTACCCTGTTTCCACAATGACCAGCACAAAGCAATGTTTGCATGGAGATGAACATGGAGTTGCTTCAGTAACACCCACCTGGCCTAGAAAGCTCATTGGCCAGGCAGTCATGTGTCATGCTCCTTCACTCTCCTTTGTGCCAAAGTTACCTTCCTGGTGAATTTGAGGAAGCTCTAGCTCAGTCACTGAAACTTAGAGTACTTCCTCTGCTTCTAGAAAACAATCAGGAGGCCATCTTCCTGGGGTGTTAAGAGAGAAGATGGTGACCACCAGAGACAGGAAGATGTCAGGAGAGACAGGCTTTACCCTGAAAGGGTGCCACCTTCCTTTTCTACGCGCCACCCCCCCTCAACCCCCGCCCCATTCCATGCCTTCTCTCTCTTCTGCACAATCAACTACTTGTGAGGAAGCATGTTCTGATGCCATCTTACCAGTCAGAGCCACAGGGCTCAGCCCCTCCTGGACATTTGTATGAAGAGTCCCTCTCCTCACCACCTCCTTTCCTTCAGGTCAACCGAAGTCACTGAGTGTGTTAACTCTGTGGACACTATTGTGTTTATTCTCCCCATAGGTTATTTGCAGCTTAAAAGATGAGCTTATTTATCTAAACAAGTATAGAGGGTCCAAGAAAGTTGTTTTTTTTTCTTTTTTAATTTTGGCCTCTTTTATTGATTTTTTTATTTATTTGTTTTTCATCCATCTTTATTCTTTGGCCTGTGTGGGCCTCCCATTGCAATGGCCTCTCTCATTGCAGAGCACTATCTCTGGGCACACGTGCTCCAGAGCGCTGGCTCATAACTGGACACACAGGTCCAGCTACTGCATGACACGTGGGATTTTCCTGGGCCAGGGATAAACCTGGTGCCCCTTGCACTGCAAGGCAGACTTTTTACCCACTGGGCCACCAGGAAGCCGAAAGCTGTTTCAACTCAGGAGAATCTCAAGGGCAGCTTAATAGCAGCAGGAAGTAGATGCCTTCTTTTTAAAAACTCTTATTTACGGGGATCTAGTTGAAGAATCTCAAGGTGTACAACCTTAATGACTCAGACCTTCCTTTTCAAACTTGATCTCTGCATTCTTCATATCTGTCTGAACATGTCGGGTTTTTCCCTCCAGGGATGACAAACAGTTGGGAAGGTCAACTTCTGAATCCAAGTTTACCCTGTTTCCACAATGACCAGCACAAAGCAATGTTTGCATGGAGATGAACATGGAGTTGCTTCAGTAACACCCACCTGGCCTAGAAAGCTCATTGGCCAGGCAGTCATGTGTCATGCTCCTTCACTCTCCTTTGTGCCAAAGTTACCTTCCTGGTGAATTTGAGGAAGCTCTAGCTCAGTCACTGAAACTTAGAGTACTTCCTCTGCTTCTAGAAAACAATCAGGAGGCCATCTTCCTGGGGTGTTAAGAGAGAAGATGGTGACCACCAGAGACAGGAAGATGTCAGGAGAGACAGGCTTTACCCTGAAAGGGTGCCACCTTCCTTTTCTACGCGCCACCCCCCCTCAACCCCCGCCCCATTCCATGCCTTCTCTCTCTTCTGCACAATCAACTACTTGTGAGGAAGCATGTTCTGATGCCATCTTACCAGTCAGAGCCACAGGGCTCAGCCCCTCCTGGACATTTGTATGAAGAGTCCCTCTCCTCACCACCTCCTTTCCTTCAGGTCAACCGAAGTCACTGAGTGTGTTAACTCTGTGGACACTATTGTGTTTATTCTCCCCATAGGTTATTTGCAGCTTAAAAGATGAGCTTATTTATCTAAACAAGTATAGAGGGTCCAAGAAAGTTGTTTTTTTTTTCTTTTTTTTTGGAATTTTGGCCTCTTTTATTGATTTTTTTATTTATTTGTTTTTCATCCATCTTTATTCTTTGGCCTGTGTGGGCCTCCCATTGCAATGGCCTCTCTCATTGCAGAGCACTATCTCTGGGCACACGTGCTCCAGAGCGCTGGCTCATAACTGGACACACAGGTCCAGCTACTGCATGACACGTGGGATTTTCCTGGGCCAGGGATAAACCTGGTGCCCCTTGCACTGCAAGGCAGACTTTTTACCCACTGGGCCACCAGGGAAGCCCCGAAAGCTGTTTTTCAACTCAGGAGAATCTCAAGGGCAGCTTAATAGCAGCAGGAAGTAGATGCCTTCTCTTTTTTAAAAAACTCTTATTTACGGGGGATCTAGTTGCTTTACAATATTGTCCTAGTTTCTGCTGTATAGCAAAGTGAATCAGCCAGATGTGTACACATATCCCCTCTCCTCTGAATTTCCCTCCCTTACAGGCCACCACAGAGCAGAGTAGGGTTCCCTGTGCCATCAGTAGGTTCTCATTAGTTATCTGTTCCGGGCATAGCTGTGTATACATGTCATTCCCAATCCTCAATCCATCCCGTCCCCGCTTCTCCCCTTGTGCCCACATGTCCATTCTCCATGTCTAGATATTTCTTTCTGCTTTGCAGATTCATCTATATCATTCCGCGTATATGTGTATGTATGACATTTGTTTTTCTCTGACATACTTCACTCTGTAGGACCCTCTCTAGGTCCATCCACATCTCTGCAAATGGTACATTTATCTGTTGATGGATATTTAGTCTGCTTCCATGTCCACTGTTTACATGGCTATTGTAAATGTGCTGTAAAGATACCTTACTTCTGCACATTGGTCAAACCCTAACATGTGACGAATTGTTTTTAAAAGTGACGTAAAAGACAAGTCGTTGATAAGTTGAGATTTTAATAGCAATATATCTCAAATAATATTATTCATTTTCACATTGTATATTTTAAAAATTTTATTGATGTATAGTTGGCTTCCATTGTGTTTAATTTCTGCCACACAGGAAGGTGATTCAGCACATGCATATACATACACACATATACATATGTATATACACACATACATACGCACACATTCCTTTTCATATTCTTTTCCATTATTATTTATCACAATATAGTGAATATAGTTCCCTGTGTTCCACAGTGGGACCCTGTTTATTCTTTTTAGGACAATTTTTATTGATACGTTTTTTCAAGTGTCAGTTTTTGTCAAGCCAGTACCATGAGCTGGGGGCCTTAAGCCCTTGCTGGTTTTGGCCGAGACTGTTTATTAATTTCAGAGGGTAGCATTTGCCGATTAGGGCCTGAAGGATACGTTCTGTTTCTAAAGGAAATGTTTTACCAAGGAGCAGGACAACTTATCACAGGCACTTAATTTAATGTGGAAACCCAGCTGTTACTTTCTCTGGAACTTTCAGTAACTATGAAGGAAGGTAAAGTGCCAGCCCTGGAACGTGTGCTCTGATTCGTGGGCCAAAACTGTTCTCAGAAAAAAGACCTCCAATTGGCTGAAAAGAGAGCTCAACTCACAGCGGATGACCCAGAACATGGAGCCAGAATTCACAGAGCACTTCAAACAAACACAGCCCAGCCACCTCCTTGAGCTGTCTTTCTTTGGCCAGTGGCCGGAGATTACTCCTGGGAAGCGTGCCCAAGGCAAGTGTTCAAAGCTCCCTTTTTGAATAAATTGCAAGAACCAGGAGATAAAGGGCCATCATTACAGAAAAGATGGGGGTGCTCTGTTTAATGGCCGAATCTTCACATGTTTGAGAAGATGCTGCTCTCCATGTCTCGTGCCTTTAATCAACAGCTGTTCCCAGCCTGTACTTTGGGGGTGGGCTTAGAAAATTATAATAGCTTTAGAAATTATGGGGTCATTAAAACAAAGGTTTTATGTAGAAAGGAGCAGTTGTATGTAAACTCCCATAATGGAATTTTCCCCTAAATGATAGGGTTCTGACTTGGTATGTAGCAGATTTACTTTTTAATAGCAATATATCTCAAATAATATTATTCATTTTCACATTGTATATTTTAAAAATTTTATTGATGTATAGTTGGCTTCCATTGTGTTTAATTTCTGCCACACAGGAAGGTGATTCAGCACATGCATATACATACACACATATACATATGTATATACACACATACATACGCACACATTCCTTTTCATATTCTTTTCCATTATTATTTATCACAATATAGTGAATATAGTTCCTGTGTTCCACAGTGGGACCCTGTTTATTCTTTTTAGGACAATTTTTATTGATACGTTTTTTCAAGTGTCAGTTTTTGTCAAGCCAGTACCATGAGCTGGGGGCCTTAAGCCCTTGCTGGTTTTGGCCGAGACTGTTTATTAATTTCAGAGGGTAGCATTTGCCGATTAGGGCCTGAAGGATACGTTCTGTTTCTAAAGGAAATGTTTTACCAAGGAGCAGGACAACTTATCACAGGCACTTAATTTAATGTGGAAACCCAGCTGTTACTTTCTCTGGAACTTTCAGTAACTATGAAGGAAGGTAAAGTGCCAGCCCTGGAACGTGTGCTCTGATTCGTGGGCCAAAACTGTTCTCAGAAAAAAGACCTCCAATTGGCTGAAAAGAGAGCTCAACTCACAGCGGATGACCCAGAACATGGAGCCAGAATTCACAGAGCACTTCAAACAAACACAGCCCAGCCACCTCCTTGAGCTGTCTTTCTTTGGCCAGTGGCCGGAGATTACTCCTGGGAAGCGTGCCCAAGGCAAGTGTTCAAAGCTCCCTTTTTGAATAAATTGCAAGAACCAGGAGATAAAGGGCCATCATTACAGAAAAGATGGGGGTGCTCTGTTTAATGGCCGAATCTTCACATGTTTGAGAAGATGCTGCTCTCCATGTCTCGTGCCTTTAATCAACAGCTGTTCCCAGCCTGTACTTTGGGGGTGGGCTTAGAAAATTATAATAGCTTTAGAAATTATGGGGTCATTAAAACAAAGGTTTTATGTAGAAAGGAGCAGTTGTATGTAAACTCCCATAATGGAATTTTCCCCTAAATGATAGGATTCTGACTTGGTATGTAGCAGATTTCAAACTGGAGGACTGGTTGGGAAATGTATGAAATTGGAAGGAGAACAAATGAAAATATATTCGTTTGATTTTAATTTGACACCTTAACAAATTTCCCCTAATTGGTCCTTTAACTTTCCTTTAAAAATGCATAAAATACAATAATGACTCACGTTTGGTTTTAAATTTTTGTGAGCAACACTGGAGTAATACGTGAGGGAATCAGAGCAATTCTTGGTGTGTCAGTGAGGAATCAGAAATATAATAAGACGACTGAGACCTTTGTCCTTCAGTAGGTATTATGGGAGATCCTTGAGGGAAATAACCTTGTCTTATTAAATGGTTTCCCCACAGTGTAGTACAGTACCTGGCAGGCTGTAAGTGCTCAGTATGTGTTTGATGAATGAATGAATGAACAGAATGAATGAATGAATGACTGAAACAAGCACTCAGCATTCGCTTTTTTAAAATTTTATTCATTCATTTAATTTTGGCTATTCTGGGTTTTCACTGCTGCCACAGGCTATTTAGTTGCAGGGAGTGGGGGCTACTCTCTAGTTGAGGTGAGCAGGCTTCTTGTTGTGGTGACTTCTCTTGTTGTGGAACTCAGGCTCTAGGGCACACAGCTTCAGTAGTTGTGGCACATGGGCTCAACAGTTGTAGCTCCGAGGCTCTCAGGCTCCATAGTTGAGGCCCACGGGCTTAGCTGCTCTGTAGCATGTGAGATCTTCCTGGCTAACCTGCCTGCATTGGCAGGTGAACTCTTCACCAAAACCACCAGGGAAGCCCCTTTTAGGAGGTATCAATTTTCCCTCCATGTCTCGGTGCCGGAGATTACTCCTGGGAAGCGTGCCCAAGGCAAGTGTTCAAAGCTCCCTTTTTGAATAAATTGCAAGAACCAGGAGATAAAGGGCCATCATTACAGAAAAGATGGGGGTGCTCTGTTTAATGGCCGAATCTTCACATGTTTGAGAAGATGCTGCTCTCCATGTCTCGTGCCTTTAATCAACAGCTGTTCCCAGCCTGTACTTTGGGGGTGGGCTTAGAAAATTATAATAGCTTTAGAAATTATGGGGTCATTAAAACAAAGGTTTTATGTAGAAAGGAGCAGTTGTATGTAAACTCCCATAATGGAATTTTCCCCTAAATGATAGGATTCTGACTTGGTATGTAGCAGATTTCAAACTGGAGGACTGGTTGGGAAATGTATGAAATTGGAAGGAGAACAAATGAAAATATATTCGTTTGATTTTAATTTGACACCTTAACAAATTTCCCCTAATTGGTCCTTTAACTTTCCTTTAAAAATGCATAAAATACAATAATGACTCACGTTTGGTTTTAAATTTTGTGAGCAACACTGGAGTAATACGTGAGGGAATCAGAGCAATTCTTGGTGTGTCAGTGAGGAATCAGAAATATAATAAGACGACTGAGACCTTTGTCCTTCAGTAGGTATTATGGGAGATCCTTGAGGGAAATAACCTTGTCTTATTAAATGGTTTCCCCACAGTGTAGTACAGTACCTGGCAGGCTGTAAGTGCTCAGTATGTGTTTGATGAATGAATGAATGAACAGAATGAATGAATGAATGACTGAAACAAGCACTCAGCATTCGCTTTTTTAAAATTTTATTCATTCATTTAATTTTGGCTATTCTGGGTTTTCACTGCTGCCACAGGCTATTTAGTTGCAGGGAGTGGGGGCTACTCTCTAGTTGAGGTGAGCAGGCTTCTTGTTGTGGTGACTTCTCTTGTTGTGGAACTCAGGCTCTAGGGCACACAGCTTCAGTAGTTGTGGCACATGGGCTCAACAGTTGTAGCTCCGAGGCTCTCAGGCTCCATAGTTGAGGCCCACGGGCTTAGCTGCTCTGTAGCATGTGAGATCTTCCTGGATCAGGGATCAGACCCTTGTTTCCTGCATTGGCAGGTGAACTCTTCACCAAAAAACCACCAGGGAAGCCCCTTTTTAGGAGGTATGATCTTTGGAGGTTTGTAAGAAAAAATCCTTATGGTATTTTCAGACAATATTGGAAAAACTATATATTTGGAAAGTTCAGATATATCATGGAGAAGCTGTTTGGTAATTCCATGAGCAATTAAGGCTATAAGTGGGAAGTTGAGTGGTTTGGGATGGTCATGTGGCATCTTCTACAAGTTAGGGCAATATTGAGAGCTCCTAAGTAAAGACAAGAGGAACAAGGTGACTGTAATTTCATGGACTTGCCCCTGGCAAATATGTAGAAGAATCCACATTATAGGTCAAGGCCTGACTTCAGATTTCCTCAGAAGTCCTGCAAGATGACCTTGCCCTCTCCCCTCTCCTGTTTCCTCCATGCATTTTCATCTTCTTTTCTTACCATGAACTGGCAATGCCAACTGTTGAAATTGTTCCAAGAAGACCTCAGTCCAGGCAGCCTGGCATGGGCCTCCACCCAGCTAGTGCTCAGTCTAGGTGTTGCCTAAATAGCCCACCTGCCATTTTAGATGAATTTCCTCATGGAGCCAGTGATGAGCAAGTAAAGGTCAGCTTAGTTCATATCTCACTGTTGCTTACCATCTTGTGACTGTCTCACCCCTACCACCAACTAGGTTTAGTGAGTTGGTGGTTCCTGAGATTTGACCATACTTTTTAGATCTGAGCTCCATAAATGCAAGGAGGAAATGGACCTGAAAAGTCATGCATGGCCAGGGCAGACCCATGGCAGGGGGAATGCGAGGATGGGGTGCTGGGAGGGTACAAGGTAACTCTGAAGATCTTCTGCCTGTATGTTTCTGAAAAGTGTTGTAAAGAGAAATTGATGAACTTGTTTTGTTCTGCTATTCATTAGAGAATATTCAGTGGTCCCCAAGTCATTTTCATATATTGGTACATTTAACCAACTGTAGAGACATCTTTTAGAATGTCTATTTCTGTTTCCTTCCATTGATGCCCAATGCATTTTTCAATTTTCAGAAACATTTAAAAAAATATTTGCTTATTTATTTGGCTGGATCGGGTCTTAGTTGCTGCATGTGGGATCTTCATTGTGTCATGTAGGATCTTTTGTGTGGTGTTGAGAATCTCTAGTTGTGGTGCACAGGCTCTGGAGTATGCAGGCTTCAGAAGTGGTGTCATGTGGGCTTAGTTGCCCTATGGCCTGTGGGATCTTGGTTTCCTAGGGAGGTATCAAACCCAAACCCCCTTCATTGCAAGGTAGATTCTTAACCACTGGATGACCAGGAAGTCCCTCAAAACCATTTTTGTCCTTGGCAAATATTCAGGCTGTCTTTGATGAGTCCATTGGCATGTACTGATCAGTTTCTCTGAGCTCAGCATGGGGTTAGATATTCTACAGAACAGACCACACCACCTGCCAACTCTTGAGACTCAGTCCCTTCAAAGAGGTCAGCATCTCACCAGGGGGAGAGAACCCAAAGTACTCAAAGGAATTCAGAGAAGAGGCGTGACTGGGAAGGAAGGCTTCATGGGCAGCTGGAGCTTGGGCATAGAAGGATGAGAAGGCACTGGAGTGAGGATGAAGCAGGTGCCTTGGCAGAGAAGCCCAGTCATCTGAGTCAGTTGTGTGTTGTGGGACAGGAAGGACTGACCCGGGTTGAGTCTCAGAGTCCAGGAAGAAGTTGCTCTAGCAATTCAGGCCTCTAGTGAGTAGAGCCTGGGCTAGGAGGACCATTGAAGCAGGGATTTAGGTCAGGTCATTGAAATTTGTAAAAGGCCTTTTCATTGACTGAATATAAGAACCATTTGAGGAATCATGGTCCTGAGATTTGACCATACTTTTTAGATCTGAGCTCCATAAATGCAAGGAGGAAATGGACCTGAAAAGTCATGCATGGCCAGGGCAGACCCATGGCAGGGGGAATGCGAGGATGGGGTGCTGGGAGGGTACAAGGTAACTCTGAAGATCTTCTGCCTGTATGTTTCTGAAAAGTGTTGTAAAGAGAAATTGATGAACTTGTTTTGTTCTGCTATTCATTAGAGAATATTCAGTGGTCCCCAAGTCATTTTCATATATTGGTACATTTAACCAACTGTAGAGACATCTTTTAGAATGTCTATTTCTGTTTCCTTCCATTGATGCCCAATGCATTTTTCAATTTTCAGAAACATTTAAAAAAATATTTGCTTATTTATTTGGCTGGATCGGGTCTTAGTTGCTGCATGTGGGATCTTCATTGTGTCATGTAGGATCTTTTGTGTGGTGTTGAGAATCTCTAGTTGTGGTGCACAGGCTCTGGAGTATGCAGGCTTCAGAAGTGGTGTCATGTGGGCTTAGTTGCCCTATGGCCTGTGGGATCTTGGTTTCCTAGGGAGGTATCAAACCCAAACCCCCTTCATTGCAAGGTAGATTCTTAACCACTGGATGACCAGGAAGTCCCTCAAAACCATTTTTGTCCTTGGCAAATATTCAGGCTGTCTTTGATGAGTCCATTGGCATGTACTGATCAGTTTCTCTGAGCTCAGCATGGGGTTAGATATTCTACAGAACAGACCACACCACCTGCCAACTCTTGAGACTCAGTCCCTTCAAAGAGGTCAGCATCTCACCAGGGGGAGAGAACCCAAAGTACTCAAAGGAATTCAGAGAAGAGGCGTGACTGGGAAGGAAGGCTTCATGGGCAGCTGGAGCTTGGGCATAGAAGGATGAGAAGGCACTGGAGTGAGGATGAAGCAGGTGCCTTGGCAGAGAAGCCCAGTCATCTGAGTCAGTTGTGTGTTGTGGGACAGGAAGGACTGACCCGGGTTGAGTCTCAGAGTCCAGGAAGAAGTTGCTCTAGCAATTCAGGCCTCTAGTGAGTAGAGCCTGGGCTAGGAGGACCATTGAAGCAGGGATTTAGGTCAGGTCATTGAAATTTGTAAAAGGAAACTAAATAGAGGCCCCTTTTCATTGACTGAATATAAGAACCATGAATGATGAGATTGCTCTACAATGCTATGGTCTATAGACCCTGGAACAGAAAGTCTTTGGACCCTGTAACATGTTTTCTGAATTTCTGAACAGTTATACCTTTTTGGATAAATCTACCAGAAGAAGCATATAATAGAAAATAGAATATAAATATACAGTTTAGAGTCATAGGAACCTGTATTCCAACCTGGAACCTTCTTAGAGTGACTTTGGAAAAACCAGATAGGAACCTGTATTCCAACCTGGAACCTTCTTAGAGTGACTTTGGAAAAACCAGGTTTTTTTTTTCTTTTTCAGTTAACTTTCTATTATCTGCAAATTTAAGATAAGACTGCTTTCTGAGATAATTGGGAGGATCAAATATGAGTGAAGATTCCCAGGCTATTGGACTGCTTTCCTTTTGTTCCTTCAGGAAGGCCATGAAAACTCGCAGAATCCCTAGTATGTTTAGTCCCACGTCATAGACCATGTTGACAATTGCCAAATAGAAGCTATAGACTTTTCAGGAGGCATTTGGCCTTCAAATTACAATGCCTTGGGACTCCCCTGGCATCTGGTGGTTGATGTTCAGCACTTCCACTGCAGGGGGCACTGGTTTGATCCCTGATCAGGGAACTAAAGTCTTCCATGATGTACAATACGGCTGAAAAAACAATTACAACACCTTCGTCCCAGGGCTTACACCATCTGTACAAATACACTTTCCCATTCCCTCTTTTTACACTTAATTTTCCTGTCTGCATTTCTCACCCCCAGATATTATACTCTGCAACATACACACACACACAGACACACACACACACACACACACAAACTTAAAAAAAAAGAAGAAGAAAGTGCACACTTCTGTATCCGGGAAGCAAATACAATCCTTGGTTCCTAGTCCCTCTTCTTATTGGACCTTCATTTGGCCTTCTTATCAAGGATGTCTCTGAATTTGCTGCAATTATCTTGTAAGTACATTCATTGCTCTAGGGCCTCTAGTGAGTAGAGCCTGGGCTAGGAGGACCATTGAAGCAGGGATTTAGGTCAGGTCATTGAAATTTGTAAAAGGAAACTAAATAGAGGCCCTTTTCATTGACTGAATATAAGAACCATGAATGATGAGATTGCTCTACAATGCTATGGTCTATAGACCCTGGAACAGAAAGTCTTTGGACCCTGTAACATGTTTTCTGAATTTCTGAACAGTTATACCTTTTTGGATAAATCTACCAGAAGAAGCATATAATAGAAAATAGAATATAAATATACAGTTTAGAGTCATAGGAACCTGTATTCCAACCTGGAACCTTCTTAGAGTGACTTTGGAAAAACCAGATAGGAACCTGTATTCCAACCTGGAACCTTCTTAGAGTGACTTTGGAAAAACCAGGTTTTTTTTTTCTTTTTCAGTTAACTTTCTATTATCTGCAAATTTAAGATAAGACTGCTTTCTGAGATAATTGGGAGGATCAAATATGAGTGAAGATTCCCAGGCTATTGGACTGCTTTCCTTTTGTTCCTTCAGGAAGGCCATGAAAACTCGCAGAATCCCTAGTATGTTTAGTCCCACGTCATAGACCATGTTGACAATTGCCAAATAGAAGCTATAGACTTTTCAGGAGGCATTTGGCCTTCAAATTACAATGCCTTGGGACTCCCCTGGCATCTGGTGGTTGATGTTCAGCACTTCCACTGCAGGGGGCACTGGTTTGATCCCTGATCAGGGAACTAAAGTCTTCCATGATGTACAATACGGCTGAAAAAACAATTACAACACCTTCGTCCCAGGGCTTACACCATCTGTACAAATACACTTTCCCATTCCCTCTTTTTACACTTAATTTTCCTGTCTGCATTTCTCACCCCCAGATATTATACTCTGCAACATACACACACACACAGACACACACACACACACACACACACAAACTTAAAAAAAAAGAAGAAGAAAGTGCACACTTCTGTATCCGGGAAGCAAATACAATCCTTGGTTCCTAGTCCCTCTTCTTATTGGACCTTCATTTGGCCTTCTTATCAAGGATGTCTCTGAATTTGCTGCAATTATCTTGTAAGTACATTCATCTTTTCCCACGTGGGATTATTTTTTCTTTACAAAAATAGAAAACCTAACTCCTTCAATAACAAGGTTGAGTGTTTTGCATGTCACATTCTAGAAAGAGCTCAAATTGCAATAAAACAAGACCCATTGCATTTGAGTTATTTCTGAACCTTCTGATGGTCTTTATTTCAAATTATCAGCCAGATTTTCTGTCTAAACATGACCCACCTGCAGACTAGGAGAGGAAAGCGGATCTTGAAAGGATACTGGGCTTGGAGGAGAAGAGGTCATTCCTACATTCACTGAGAGGAAGTTCTCCTCCATGAGAACAGTGCATCCTCAGCCTTAGAAAGAGTCCTAATCCAGGTTGACCTTGATGTGGGAAGCCAAGGAACTAGGCTATAAGGAAGGAAAGAAGGCTTCTGAGTTCAAATTGGACCTTCTCAACATTTTTTACCTAAGTTATAAAAGAATAGAATCTTACCAACGACCCACCATGTCCTAACTGTTGGACATTTCAAAAACATTCTCAAAGAGCTTAAATGTTGGTGTAAGCAGAGAAAAAATATTCTTATTGTCAAAGCCAACCAACTTCTGGACAGACTGCCCTAGAAGAACAGAATACTGCTTTCCTAGAAAAATGATCTTTATATGGGAAAGCACCTGAAGACCTTTAGATGCTATGAATAAATTTCAGAGCCAATCTGGATGAAGTAGGAAGAGAGGTGGGATTCCCTGTAGATAAAAGAAGCAAAATGTCTGGATGGAGAAAAGAGCTGAGGTTAATAAGAACAGCCTTTCTCTGGGTAGAAAGATAGCTGTTGAGAATGTCTCTTTGCTACAGATGACTTGGGGTTCAAAGTCAAACGACCCCCAATATTCAATTCCAAGTTATCTCCTGCTTTTCTAAGATGTGCTATTGTACATTACTGTCTCACATTTTTATATAAGTTTTTAAAAAATATTTATTTTGTTTTCTTTCTTTCTTTATTTTCATCCATCTTTATTCTTTGGCCTGTGTTAGGCTCCCATCTTAGTGGCCTCTCTTGCTGCAGAGCACTGGCTCTTGGCGCATGCACTCCAGTCGTAATCGCACACACCAGTCCAGCCGCTCCGTGACATGTAGGATCTTCCTGGGCCAGGGATTGAACCAGCATCCCTTGCACTGCAAGGTGGACTCTTTACCCACTGGACCACCAGGGAAGTCCTATAAGTCTTTTAATTAGTCCATTTATTTATTTACTTTGGCTGTATTGTGTCTTCATTGCTGCACAGGCTTTTCTCTACAGGGAGTTGGGCCTACTCTGTAGTTGTAGTACATGGGCTTCTCATTGCAGTGGCTTCTCTTGTTGTGGAGCACAAGCTATATGGTGTGCAGGCTTAAGAAGTTGTGGTTCCAGGCTCTATAGCACAGGCTCAATAGTCTGGCTTAGTCACTCCACATCATGTGAGATCCTCCCCAAACAGGGATCAAATCCCTGTCTCCTGCATTAGCAGGTGATTCTTAAGTGCTGAGCCTGATAGGGACAGAGTAGACTGGGTAGGTGGTTGTAAAGTCCTAGTAGGAGATGGTAGGCAGAAGGGTGAAACCTGAGAAAGGTTGGGAGGCCAGTAAGTTGATGATAACCCAGGAGAGCTGCTCCTTGTTCAGTAAAGCAGGCCTGACTGGTTATAAACAGCTGATGAAGGAGGAGTTGGCAAAGAAGGAACTAATGATGTATGCCGTGCATCTATGTCTACTTGAGGGGGGCAGTCTCCTACCATCCTATATATATTGCTGCCCACTCAATTGGAGGGAGAGCAGAGCAGAGCTTTCCTGCCTGCCTGCTTGCACCACTTACAAGTACCCTATCCTAATAAATCCTCTTCTTTTTTTTTTTTTTTAAAGATTTATTTATCTACTTTGGGCGGGGCTCAGGTTGGGGAGGGAGGGGAGCGGGTGGGCCACTTCCATTGGTCTTTCATTTCTCTATTTTCATCCATCTTTGTTCCTTGGCTCCTATGGGCCTCCCATTGCAGTGGCATCTGTTGTTGCAGAGCGCTGGCTCTGGGCGCATGCGCTCCAGAGCTCCGGCTCGGTAATTGGACACATCCGTCCAGCCGCTCCGCGGCACGTGGGATCTTCCCAGGCCAGGGATCAAACTGGCGCCCCTTGCACTGCAAGGCGGTGTCCTTACCCACTGGACCACCAGGGGAAGCCCCATAAATCCTCTTCTTGTCTATCACTCTGCTTCTTGCTGAATTCCTTCTGCATTGAGGCACGAAGAACCTGAGCCTCAGTGGGTCCAGACGTTGGGTGAGTGCTGGATTAAGTCCCGGCTGCATGGGTTCTGAGTTCCAGACAAGGTTTGGCTGGGATTGAGTCCTGACTACGTGGGTTCAAGTCCCAAGCAGGGTTTTGGCTGGGGTTAAGCCTTAGCCTTGTGGGTTCGAGTCCTAAACTAGGTTTTGGCTAGATTCAAGCCACAGCCATATGGGTTCAAGTCCCAAACAGAGTTTTTGGCTGGGGATAAGCCCCAGTCACGTGGGTTCAAGTCCCAAACAGGGTTTTGGCTGGAATTCAAGCTCCAGCCACGTGGGTTCAATTCCCAAGCAGGGTTTGATCAGGTTTGAGCCCTGGATTAAGTCTCAAATTGAGGTAAAACACTTTCTTTTTTTTTTTTTTTAATTTTAAAATTTTTTTTGCGTATTTATTACCTTGACTGGAATTATACTATATTTCAATGTATGTGATTTAATTTGATTGATGTTTATTTTTGATTGCACTGGGTTTTGACTGCTGTGCAGACTTTCTCTAGTTGCCACAAGTGGGGACTACTTCTCTAATTGTGGTAAGGAACTTTTCTCTGTGATGACTTCTCTTGCGGAGCATGGGCTCCAGAGCTTACAGAATCCAGGAGGTGTGGCAGGCTTCATTTCTCCAAGGCATGTGGATTCTTCCTGGGCCAGGGATCAAGCTCGGTCCCCTGCATTGGCAGGTGGATTCTTAACCACTGGACCATCAGGGAAATCCTGATTTAATTTTAATTGTGGCTAAAAAATGGCTGGCAGACTTCCTGGACTTCACCAGTTGGCTCTGGTGAGGGCGGGAGCTGGCACCGGCATGCCACTTGATGGACGGCCTTTGCACAGGGGACGACTGCCCCAGGGGGTTGGGGGCTGATGGAAATGAGTGGGTCTCTCTTTTCTCCCCAGGCGGATATTCCCATTCCTGTCATTTACCATGGCTGGGCTAGAGCCCACCAGAAATTACCAGATGTTTGTGGACATGGTCTTGGTGAACCAGCACCACTGGCAGTATCAGAGCGGCAAGTGGGTGCAGTGTGGAGGTAAAACCCTTTCAAGCACAGTCTCAATTTTTTAATAATCCCAGCTTTCAATATAATGTCATAAAGATAGCGGCGTTTTTTAGGGAATGAAGAGAGAGATAGGTATACAGAAAAATTGTAAAAAATTTTGTGGTGGGGAAAAAAGGTGGCTATTTCCAGAGCATCCTCTCTGTTATCACCAGCTTCTGGTGACCTAGAGCAATTTGACAACCCCGCTATGTAGACAGCAGCAGTATTGCAAATGATTCTTGTTCACAAGAATGCAAATTGTGGGGAGATATAGTTGATTATTGCCGTGGGATACTGACCACTTTTGCTTTGATCTGTAAAATGTTTTTTCAGCAGATATGCATGTACTTTCAAAAATTCTTATTTGAAGCAGTGGTAACCGATTTCCTCAACAATGAATAAGTTAAGTAAATCTTTGGCATCAGTTCACTTTACATTTGTGTGACCATCCCAGTTTAATTTTTAAAAATTATCCTTTCACAAAGGAGAAGGAAGAGGAGGAGCAGTAACATAGGAGGTAAGATGGGGCTCAACTTTGAGAAACTCTGTGTAGAGTATGAGCAAAGAAAGGTGAGTAGTGAGCATAGGTCAGGAATTAGAAATGATAAGAAGAGATCACCATGAAAACAATCACTTTCACTTGGATTCTCCACAGGATTCTTGGGAGTCTGTGCTAGAGTTTTCACAAAAAAATTGTCTTAAGGTGTTGAGGGCTTCCCTGGTGGACCTCTGGGTGAAGAGTCTGCCTTGCAATGCAGAGGGCACTGGTCCAATCCCTGGCCTGGGAAGATCTCATGTGCCATGGAGAGGCTGGACTGGTGTGTCCAATTGTGAGTCAGCGGTCTGGCACCGCATGCCACTTGATGGACGGCCTTTGCACAGGGGACGACTGCCCCAGGGGGTTGGGGGCTGATGGAAATGAGTGGGTCTCTCTTTTCTCCCCAGGCGGATATTCCCATTCCTGTCATTTACCATGGCTGGGCTAGAGCCCACCAGAAATTACCAGATGTTTGTGGACATGGTCTTGGTGAACCAGCACCACTGGCAGTATCAGAGCGGCAAGTGGGTGCAGTGTGGAGGTAAAACCCTTTCAAGCACAGTCTCAATTTTTTAATAATCCCAGCTTTCAATATAATTTCATAAAGATAGCTGCTTTTTTTAGAGAATGAAGAGAGAGATAGATATACAGAAAAATTGTAAAAAATTTTGTGGTGGGGAAAAAAGGTGGCTATTTCCAGAGCATCCTCTCTGTTATCACCAGCTTCTGGTGACCTAGAGCAATTTGACAACCCCGCTATGTAGACAGCAGCAGTATTGCAAATGATTCTTGTTCACAAGAATGCAAATTGTGGGGAGATATAGTTGATTATTGCCGTGGGATACTGACCACTTTTGCTTTGATCTGTAAAATGTTTTTTCAGCAGATATGCATGTACTTTCAAAAATTCTTATTTGAAGCAGTGGTAACCGATTTCCTCAACAATGAATAAGTTAAGTAAATCTTTGGCATCAGTTCACTTTACATTTGTGTGACCATCCCAGTTTAATTTTTAAAAATTATCCTTTCACAAAGGAGAAGGAAGAGGAGGAGCAGTAACATAGGAGGTAAGATGGGGCTCAACTTTGAGAAACTCTGTGTAGAGTATGAGCAAAGAAAGGTGAGTAGTGAGCATAGGTCAGGAATTAGAAATGATAAGAAGAGATCACCATGAAAACAATCACTTTCACTTGGATTCTCCACAGGATTCTTGGGAGTCTGTGCTAGAGTTTTCACAAAAAAATTGTCTTAAGGTGTTGAGGGCTTCCCTGGTGGACCTCTGGGTGAAGAGTCTGCCTTGCAATGCAGAGGGCACTGGTCCAATCCCTGGCCTGGGAAGATCTCATGTGCCATGGAGAGGCTGGACTGGTGTGTCCAATTGTGAGTCAGCGCTCTGGAGTGCATGCGGCCAGAGCTGGTGCTCTGCAGCGAGAGAGGCCACTGCAGTAGGAGGCCCACATAGGCCAAAGAATAAAGATGGATGAAAATCAATAAATAAAAAAATTAATAAAAGAGGCCAAAATTAAAAAAGAGAGACAAGCAGTGGTAGAGAACCCTCCTGCCAATGTGAGACACTCAGGTTCCATCCCTGGGTTGGAAAGAGCCTCTGGAGAAGGAAATGGCAATCCACCCCAGTATCCTTGCCTGGGAAGTTCCATGGACAGAGAAAGCTGGAAGGCTATCATCCGTGAAGTCACAAGACTCAAACACAACTTGGCTACTAAAGAACAATAATTTTACTTGAATGTTCAAAAAGAGTAATCCCAGAGAAGGGAGGATCTGGGTATGGATAAGTAACACAGATAAAAAGGCAATTATAACACATTGTGATAGTTGTCAGATTGGCAATCTTTACAGATTTGATGACATCGTAGGAAGGATCCCCTAAATCTACTGATTGTATCAGACAAGTTTTAATTTCAATTTACATTAGCATTTGAAAGTTAAATCAAATTCTCAGGACTTACAGACATTGCAGAATGATCTTATGGTTGCCAGGGTGATGGATGGGGGGGAAGGGATGGAAGTTAGAGAGTCTGGGATGGACATACACACACTGCTGCATTTAAAATAGACAACCAATAAGGACCTTCTGTATAGCACAGGGAGCTCTGCTCAATATTAGTTGGTAGCCCAGATTGGAGCAGAGTTTGGGGGAGAATGGATGCATGTATATATATGGCTGAGTCCCTTTGTTCTCCACCTGGAATTATCACAACATCGTTAATTGGGTATATCTCAATATGAGGCTTCCTGTGTCAGACAGTAGAAAATCTGCCTGCAATGTGGGAGACCCGGGTGCCATCCCTGGATGGGGAAGATCCCCTAGAGAAGGGCATGGCAACCCACTCCAGTATTCTTGCCTGGAGAATTCCATGGACAGAGGACCCTGGCAGGCTATAGTACAGTTCATGGGGTCACAAAGAGTCAGACACGACTGAGCAACTGACACAGTAACCCCTTTACAAAATAAAAAGTTAGAAAATCAAGTTCTCAGGAATAAAATTATAAATATTCACATCTATCTATATCTCTCTAATTATTCATCTGATATATTTATTCATCTCTCCATCTTTCCATCTGATATGTTCATTTATCTACCAGCCATTTATCTATCTGTCATCTTCCTCTCGACCTACCTCCCTATCTGCCTTCTGCCTATCTATCTAGACTATCCATCTATCCAGCCAGCCAGCTAGCTAGTTATCGTCTATCTGCCATCCATCTGTTGTGTATCTGTCTACCGACCTATAATCTATTATCTATCTGTTTATTACCTGTCTATCTATCTGTCATCTACCTATTAGAACTTTTCTCCTCAGAAGAAATCCTTCCATAGATAGGTGAACAATATCACAAATCCCTTCACGGGCATAGTTCAATGTCATCAGAATAAATGAGAATTCTTTAGTTTCCTAGATAAAAATATTCTTTTTGAAATAAAATGATAATGTCATTTCCATGTCAAGGGGGGAAAGATGCCCCTCCATCTCCACGCTGACTAAAGTGAAACTTATGGAAATGGAGACGAAAAAGGTTTGATTCTTCAAGGAGTCTCAGTGAGGGTGTGGTAAGGAGCAGGGGTTGTTTTGCACAGGAAACTCTCAGGTCTTTCCTCAAAGGCTGAGAAAAGACTCTCTTCTTTTCTTTGTACAACCTTCATTCAGTCCTCACTGAGAATTACCACCCCGAATTAGCTTCACCCTACAGGCCAAAATTATGGAACACCTTATGAGAGGGATATCAGTCAAAAATACCAAAATCAGACATGTCCTTATGGTCTGCTGAAAATAACAAGACATGTCAGATCAAACAGATCTGTCTTTCCATCCCAACTCAACACTTTGCTGACAGTTCAAAAGACTGTCAATTCTTACTTTCCCTAGTGATTTCGTATATATGAGCTATTGAGATAGCTTGCTAACCTTGAAGGCTGATAACTAAGCAAGTAGGTAGCTGGGTAGGAAGTTAGGTAGATAGATAGGTAGGTAGGTAGGTAGGTAGGTAGATAGAAAGAAAGGATAGGTAGGAGAAAGAGCAAGAAAGCTAATTCACAGAGCTTATCAGATGATGACTGTTCAGTGTGATTTCCACTGTGTCTTCACTAATGGCCAACTCAGGATCATGAACTAGATCTGAGATCCTACAAATGAATTTTGGAAAAAGGAAATATGAAATTTCCAAAAAATAACTTTTTTAAAAGGCATAACCAAAAAAGAAAGGAGTGGGGACTTGGGCTCTCCTGTTTTCCTGTAATTCAGTTTGTATCTATGCATGGTCCCCAGTGGTAATGGCCTTGGTTTCTTCTTTTCTAACCTCCTTTGGCACTGTTTGATAAAATCATCCTGACTGATAAACAGTCTGTGCCCTTTGGTTCCTGACCACCTCTCTGGCATAGGTCTTCTCACTTCTGAGCCTCTGTGGAGAAGAATCAAAAGGAAGGGTGGTCAGCACTGTTCTTTGTACTCGCTCTTCAAAACCAGTACATTCTGAATTTGTTTGTGGCAGGTAGACTCAGCCTCGAGCCTTTGTCTCCCCCATAGCTAGTCACATATTTTTCTGGGGGGTGATGCCCACAAAATTGCCTTTTGCTGAGAATAAATGCCTCCCCATCATCAGCACGGATGACTTAGGGTGAGTTTTCCGTTTTGATTATTTTCCTGGGATGTTGACTTACATAGTGTAATGCCACTGCCCCGCCCACAGGCCTTTTCTCTTCCTGGGACTCTCTGTAAACATTGCTATTTCAGGGAGTGGCATCAAAGCCAAGACTAGGAAAAGAATTTCCAGAATGTCCGTGAGAAGGTCACGTTTTAAAAGCGTTTTCAAGCACAACCAAGAGCACTCTATTTCAGTATCATTCATCCATCACGTCAACACTTCTCGCAAGACCACCAAGTCCCCAATACTTCAGAGGAGTCAGAAGAGGTTTAGTGGACTGTGCTGTGGGCGCACCTGTTTGTAATATGTTTTAAACATCCTGAAATAGCAGTAGGCTTTGACTTTGTGTTCTCTTCCTCCATCTGTTAGAAAAATGAGTGATCTTGCTCATGGGAAGATGCTGAATGGGGTTGTTTGAAGAAGAGGAGAAAGGAGAACAAAGTAGGAGATTTCTGTGAGAATAGGTCTTTCACCAACAAGGTGAGGCCAAGCCCTGGACTGGATGCTTCCTTGCACTGGAAGAAAGACCACAGTTGTTGTCCTGACCTTGCTCAAAGAGGGGACCATCCCTTGCTTGTGCTGGTGAATATTTTCAATCACTGGGATTTAAATAGTTGTGACAGGCAGCACATTTCTAAAACTAGCCAACTCTGGAGGGAGGTAAAGATTGTAGAAAACCACGTAATTGCTCTTCTTTGTAAAATAGGAGTCTTCATATCTGTCATGTAGCAATCTTAAAAACTCTTCCCCTCCCCTCAAAGTATTTTGAGTTCTTCAGAGAAGGAAGCTCTGGAAATACTAAGAGATTTTTTTTAACGTATTAGTGAAAAAAAAAAAAACAACTCTTGTCCAATTAAACTGTATTTGTATCTGTAGATTTTCTCAGGTTTTAAGATCTTACTATTTTGCTTCTGACAATTCCCTTTAAGTGACTTTTCAGATTTATGGTAGTTTGTGAAAATCAAGGGCTGCAAAAAAGGCTGCTTTTTCAGTTCAGCTGACAAATTGAAATAGAAATGACAATTGTGCCTCGTAGGAATTACCCCCTGAGCTCATGGGAGTCATCTGCATTTCTTGCAGGTTTATCGACTTAAGAGTTTCTTGAAAACTCCCCACACCTTTCTCTAAGTCTAAGTGAATGCTCAAGGTGCAAAGCAAATGTGAGCACATTCAGTTGTATAATATTATTTTGTAAGCAGGATTTCCACTAAAAAGTACATAAGGTCCTCTAGAGAAGATGGTGAATATGATCTTATGTTTAATTGATGCATTAGAAGTTTGACAGTTAACCCTTGTCTTTCAGAGACAACTCAGCTTTCACACTTGAATACTTCCATACAGTTGACTAGAATATTTCTTTTGCCAGATAAGGGTCCTCTGTTGTACTCTTCTTTGTGCTGAATTGTTAAAACTTATAGGTATTACTGTGATATATCACTATAGTAATTATAGTAATAGTCACCATTGATTGAGAACTCAACAGGGCAATGGCAAATATTACATTACATATTATCTCACTTAACCCTCATGATTACCTGTGAAGCAGCTATTATCACCACTTTAGGGAAAAGGAAACAAAGACTTAGAGAAAATCACTTGCCTAGACACATTTCAAGAAAGTGGCAGGAATTTCCCTTGCAGCCCAGAGGTTAAGACCTGTTACTTCCAATGCAGGGGCTCCATCCCTGTGGAGGAACTAAGATCTTATATACCACTCGGCATGGCCTCCCCCAAAATGACAGAACTGTAGAGCTTATATACAAATTATTAGTGTTGTGTTGTTTATTCTACATTTCAAGTGATCCCATGTAGAAAAAACGGAGTAAAATGTCTGTAAGATTTCTGCCTATGGGAATCTGTATCTGACCAGCTATAGAACCACAAATCAAGTCAAGAAAATTGACAAGTATTTGTGTCTGGTCTCTTCATTTGTCCTGTTGACGCTTGAAGATCTAGCTGACCTGACAAATTGATTAGTTCATTCATTTACAATTGTTTCTTGTCTGAGTCTTTTGACTTAATCCTCAAACCCACATTCAATTCGACCTCCTCCACAACACCTTCCTCTGTATATGTTTGTCTGTTTTTCTTTACATCCACTTGGTATTTCTTTATTCCTAAAATGTGATATGTGCAACTCTTGGGGAGATATGAGATGGTTCCCAATGATACACAGATAAAAATGTGATTATGTATTAAGAGTTTCTTGAAAACTCCCACACCTTTCTCTAAGTCTAAGTGAATGCTCAAGGTGCAAAGCAAATGTGAGCACATTCAGTTGTATAATATTATTTTGTAAGCAGGATTTCCACTAAAAGTACATAAGGTCCTCTAGAGAAGATGGTGAATATGATCTTATGTTTAATTGATGCATTAGAAGTTTGACAGTTAACCCTTGTCTTTCAGAGACAACTCAGCTTTCACACTTGAATACTTCCATACAGTTGACTAGAATATTTCTTTTGCCAGATAAGGGTCCTCTGTTGTACTCTTCTTTGTGCTGAATTGTTAAAACTTATAGGTATTACTGTGATATATCACTATAGTAATTATAGTAATAGTCACCATTGATTGAGAACTCAACAGGGCAATGGCAAATATTACATTACATATTATCTCACTTAACCCTCATGATTACCTGTGAAGCAGCTATTATCACCACTTTAGGGAAAAGGAAACAAAGACTTAGAGAAAATCACTTGCCTAGACACATTTCAAGAAAGTGGCAGGAATTTCCCTTGCAGCCCAGAGGTTAAGACCTGTTACTTCCAATGCAGGGGCTCCATCCCTGTGGAGGAACTAAGATCTTATATACCACTCGGCATGGCCTCCCCCAAAATGACAGAACTGTAGAGCTTATATACAAATTATTAGTGTTGTGTTGTTTATTCTACATTTCAAGTGATCCCATGTAGAAAAAACGGAGTAAAATGTCTGTAAGATTTCTGCCTATGGGAATCTGTATCTGACCAGCTATAGAACCACAAATCAAGTCAAGAAAATTGACAAGTATTTGTGTCTGGTCTCTTCATTTGTCCTGTTGACGCTTGAAGATCTAGCTGACCTGACAAATTGATTAGTTCATTCATTTACAATTGTTTCTTGTCTGAGTCTTTTGACTTAATCCTCAAACCCACATTCAATTCGACCTCCTCCACAACACCTTCCTCTGTATATGTTTGTCTGTTTTTCTTTACATCCACTTGGTATTTCTTTATTCCTAAAATGTGATATGTGCAACTCTTGGGGAGATATGAGATGGTTCCCAATGATACACAGATAACCAATTTAATAGTGTTAGTTTTAGGTTGTTCATTAGAGAAAACGTAACACACAAATTGAATCTGTGACTGACAAATATTATCAGTTATGCCAAAGCCAAATTTATTTGTCAATTAAAAGTACTAAATAAGAGGGCTTCCCCTGTGGTCCAGTGGGTAAAGAGTCCACCTTGCAGTGCAAGGGGCACCGGTTCGATCCCTGACCTGGGAAGATCCCACATGCCACAGAGCGGCTGGACCGGTGTGTCCAATTAGGAGTCAGCACTTCGGAGCTCATGTACCCAGAGCTGGTGCTCTGCATCGAGAGAGGCCACTGTGATGGGAGGTCCACACAGGCCAAAGAATAAAAAGATGGATAAAAATTTATAAAAAATAGTAAATAAGAGACAGTAGAGTTGAGAATATGGTAACTAACTCTGGGAGATGGTGAAGGATAGGGAAGCCTAGCATGCTGCAGTCCATGGCGCCACAGAGTCAGACATGACTTAGTGACAGAACAGGGATGACAAAGAATGGAAAAATACGAAACATCTTAAGGAGAGGCTGGGGAATGCCACATCCAGTGACACACTATTGTGTTTTATAACGTTGTCCTGTTGTTTCTGTGTGTAAGTTTTATTTTGGAGACATCTCTTCACTATTACTTGCTGAATACTAGCACATGTCCCTTTGTATACTAAACACATAGATACATGATCTCAATTCTTTCTCATGATAACTGTGAGGTAGCTATTATTATACACCCACTTTCGTGATCCCATGTAGAAAAAACGGAGTAAAATGTCTGTAAGATTTCTGCCTATGGGAATCTGTATCTGACCAGCTATAGAACCACAAATCAAGTCAAGAAAATTGACAAGTATTTGTGTCTGGTCTCTTCATTTGTCCTGTTGACGCTTGAAGATCTAGCTGACCTGACAAATTGATTAGTTCATTCATTTACAATTGTTTCTTGTCTGAGTCTTTTGACTTAATCCTCAAACCCACATTCAATTCGACCTCCTCCACAACACCTTCCTCTGTATATGTTTGTCTGTTTTTCTTTACATCCACTTGGTATTTCTTTATTCCTAAAATGTGATATGTGCAACTCTTGGGGAGATATGAGATGGTTCCCAATGATACACAGATAACCAATTTAATAGTGTTAGTTTTAGGTTGTTCATTAGAGAAACGTAACACACAAATTGAATCTGTGACTGACAAATATTATCAGTTATGCCAAAGCCAAATTTATTTGTCAATTAAAAGTACTAAATAAGAGGGCTTCCCCTGTGGTCCAGTGGGTAAAGAGTCCACCTTGCAGTGCAAGGGGCACCGGTTCGATCCCTGACCTGGGAAGATCCCACATGCCACAGAGCGGCTGGACCGGTGTGTCCAATTAGGAGTCAGCACTTCGGAGCTCATGTACCCAGAGCTGGTGCTCTGCATCGAGAGAGGCCACTGTGATGGGAGGTCCACACAGGCCAAAGAATAAAAAGATGGATAAAAATTTATAAAAAATAGTAAATAAGAGACAGTAGAGTTGAGAATATGGTAACTAACTCTGGGAGATGGTGAAGGATAGGGAAGCCTAGCATGCTGCAGTCCATGGCGCCACAGAGTCAGACATGACTTAGTGACAGAACAGGGATGACAAAGAATGGAAAAATACGAAACATCTTAAGGAGAGGCTGGGGAATGCCACATCCAGTGACACACTATTGTGTTTTATAACGTTGTCCTGTTGTTTCTGTGTGTAAGTTTTATTTTGGAGACATCTCTTCACTATTACTTGCTGAATACTAGCACATGTCCCTTTGTATACTAAACACATAGATACATGATCTCAATTCTTTCTCATGATAACTGTGAGGTAGCTATTATTATACACCCACTTTCTGGAAGAAGAAACTGAGGGTTGGACAGGTTAAGCAACCTACTCAAGTGTACACAGACAGTAGACCCAGGATTAAAATCCAGTTCTGTCTCATACCAGACTCAATCTCCTCCTTTCACACACAGATTATTCCTCAAGATTAGAAATTGTTGGCAGGTAATATGGTGTTAAAAATTATTGCTGGGGTGGCTTCCCTGGTGGTCCAGTGAGTGTAGAGTCTGCCTTACAGTGCAGGGAGCACTGGTTCGATCCTTGACCTGGGAGGATCCCTGGTGCCACAGAGCAGCTGAACCAGTGTGTCCAATTAGGAGCCAGCACTCGAGCTCATGCACCCAGAGCCAGTGCTCTGCAACGAGAGAGGCCACTGCAATGGGAGGCCCACATAGGCCAAAGAATAAAGATGGACGAAAATGAATAAATAAAAAAACAATAAAAAAGGCAAAAATTAAAAAGAAAATTATTGCTGGGGCATCTTGGCCTTTCAATAAAGAAAGCTAGAGCTACTCAGAAACCAGCATGAATTTTTTTAAAAAAGGAAAGATTTTTCTCTTTTAGAAGAACTTATAGTATCAAGAACTGAGAGAACATTACGACCTTACCAGTAACAAGCTGAGTATGTGGAAATTCTAAGATAATTCTTTGTGTCTTCAGTTTTTCTTTAGACACTGCTGACTGGGTGAAAAACAACCTTCTAACTCTATCTCAGTTTTACACACATACACACGCACATGCACACACATCTTTCCTTTAGTGGTTAAGGCACAATTCTGTTTCAGGCAAGTTGATCTGGGAGCCTGTCTTTGGGGGGCATGACAATCTGGGGAACATTAGCTGATTTTGTGAACTGTCAACTTTTCCATTTCATTGCTTGAACTATGAATCCCCTGTACATTAAGCAAAAAGATAGGATTGTGTTTTATAACGTTGTCCTGTTGTTTCTGTGTGTAAGTTTTATTTTGGAGACATCTCTTCACTATTACTTGCTGAATACTAGCACATGTCCCTTTGTATACTAAACACATAGATACATGATCTCAATTCTTTCTCATGATAACTGTGAGGTAGCTATTATTATACACCCACTTTCTGGAAGAAGAAACTGAGGGTTGGACAGGTTAAGCAACCTACTCAAGTGTACACAGACAGTAGACCCAGGATTAAAATCCAGTTCTGTCTCATACCAGACTCAATCTCCTCCTTTCACACACAGATTATTCCTCAAGATTAGAAATTGTTGGCAGGTAATATGGTGTTAAAAATTATTGCTGGGGTGGCTTCCCTGGTGGTCCAGTGAGTGTAGAGTCTGCCTTACAGTGCAGGGAGCACTGGTTCGATCCTTGACCTGGGAGGATCCCTGGTGCCACAGAGCAGCTGAACCAGTGTGTCCAATTAGGAGCCAGCACTCGAGCTCATGCACCCAGAGCCAGTGCTCTGCAACGAGAGAGGCCACTGCAATGGGAGGCCCACATAGGCCAAAGAATAAAGATGGACGAAAATGAATAAATAAAAAAACAATAAAAAAGGCAAAAATTAAAAAGAAAATTATTGCTGGGGCATCTTGGCCTTTCAATAAAGAAAGCTAGAGCTACTCAGAAACCAGCATGAATTTTTTTAAAAAAGGAAAGATTTTTCTCTTTTAGAAGAACTTATAGTATCAAGAACTGAGAGAACATTACGACCTTACCAGTAACAAGCTGAGTATGTGGAAATTCTAAGATAATTCTTTGTGTCTTCAGTTTTTCTTTAGACACTGCTGACTGGGTGAAAAACAACCTTCTAACTCTATCTCAGTTTTACACACATACACACGCACATGCACACACATCTTTCCTTTAGTGGTTAAGGCACAATTCTGTTTCAGGCAAGTTGATCTGGGAGCCTGTCTTTGGGGGGCATGACAATCTGGGGAACATTAGCTGATTTTGTGAACTGTCAACTTTTCCATTTCATTGCTTGAACTATGAATCCCCTGTACATTAAGCAAAAAGATAGGTACATCAATCCATTAAAATCTGTGTGGGTTCAAAAACCAAAATGAAATAAACCTCCCAAAGCCAGGCCGACATCATTTTAAATGCTTTTAGTTTTTAATAGAGGAAAATCTCCTTGATCTTTTATTGATGAATTCTGGAGGTTGATTTAGATTTTTGGTACATGGCATTCTTAATTATTAAGCTAGATTCATTAGGGTAATTATGGGAAGAAAACTCATTCCTATTTGCCCCACATCATTGCCTTTCTCTATTTCAATCTGAAACAAGTATTCTGAATTCCTCTTAGATAGGCAGTGAAAAACCTAATTTCTCCAGTCTTGACCTTAGTATGTGTATTAGTCAGTGCTCTTCAAAGAAACAGAATCCAGAAGATGGATGTTTCCAGCTGACCCTTGGATGACTTGTGTTGTTAGGCTGAGAAGTGCTACCCTCTGTATAGTCAAAAATCTAGGTATAACTTATTGTTAGCCCTCTGGATCTGCGGTGCCATAGGAATTCAGCTAAATGTAGACTGTGCAATGCTGTAGTACATAGGTATTGGAGAAATCTTCGTACTAAGTAGACTTACACAGTTCAAATCTGCATTGCTCAAAGGTCAAATATTCAAAATACATATATAGTTTTTTTTTTAACACACACACACACACACACGCACACCACAGACTCTGCTTGAGTCTGAAGACAAAAAACAGCAACAACAGTAAAACACTAATGTCTCTGCTCAAAGGTAGTCAGACAGAAGGAGTTCCCTCTTGTTCCTGGGAGGGTCCACCTTTTGCTTCTAGTCAAACTTTAGATAAGTCCCACTTTCATTAGGGAGGGCAATCTTCTTTGCTCAGTGTGCTGGTTCATTCTCACCCCAAAACAGTCTTACAACCACACCCAGAATGATGTTTGATAAAATAGCTGGGCACTGTGTGGCCAAAGTTTAAGCGTTAACGAGGCAAATTTTTTTAAATTCTGTTTCAGGCAAGTTGATCTGGGAGCCTGTCTTTGGGGGGCATGACAATCTGGGGAACATTAGCTGATTTTGTGAACTGTCAACTTTTCCATTTCATTGCTTGAACTATGAATCCCCTGTACATTAAGCAAAAAGATAGGTACATCAATCCATTAAAATCTGTGTGGGTTCAAAAACCAAAATGAAATAAACCTCCCAAAGCCAGGCCGACATCATTTTAAATGCTTTTAGTTTTTAATAGAGGAAAATCTCCTTGATCTTTTATTGATGAATTCTGGAGGTTGATTTAGATTTTTGGTACATGGCATTCTTAATTATTAAGCTAGATTCATTAGGGTAATTATGGGAAGAAAACTCATTCCTATTTGCCCCACATCATTGCCTTTCTCTATTTCAATCTGAAACAAGTATTCTGAATTCCTCTTAGATAGGCAGTGAAAAACCTAATTTCTCCAGTCTTGACCTTAGTATGTGTATTAGTCAGTGCTCTTCAAAGAAACAGAATCCAGAAGATGGATGTTTCCAGCTGACCCTTGGATGACTTGTGTTGTTAGGCTGAGAAGTGCTACCCTCTGTATAGTCAAAAATCTAGGTATAACTTATTGTTAGCCCTCTGGATCTGCGGTGCCATAGGAATTCAGCTAAATGTAGACTGTGCAATGCTGTAGTACATAGGTATTGGAGAAATCTTCGTACTAAGTAGACTTACACAGTTCAAATCTGCATTGCTCAAAGGTCAAATATTCAAAATACATATATAGTTTTTTTTTTAACACACACACACACACACACGCACACCACAGACTCTGCTTGAGTCTGAAGACAAAAAACAGCAACAACAGTAAAACACTAATGTCTCTGCTCAAAGGTAGTCAGACAGAAGGAGTTCCCTCTTGTTCCTGGGAGGGTCCACCTTTTGCTTCTAGTCAAACTTTAGATAAGTCCCACTTTCATTAGGGAGGGCAATCTTCTTTGCTCAGTGTGCTGGTTCATTCTCACCCCAAAACAGTCTTACAACCACACCCAGAATGATGTTTGATAAAATAGCTGGGCACTGTGTGGCCAAGTCAAGTTACAGAATTAACCATCACAGCGTAACCTCCACATTCTAAGGAGGCAAATTTTGACCCCTGATCGCCTAATTCTTTGCCCCCAAGTTTGTAAAATTTCTCTAAGGCTGAGTAAGTTCTAAACTTCCTTTAATGCACTTCTCAATACTAAGAAATCAAGAAACACTGCTGAAATTAATTTTTGTTCATTTTATTTTATTGCTTTTATCAACCTAGTTCCTGGGACAATAAAACCTGAGTCAGCAAAAAGGTAACAATGGACTCTGTCAGCTAAACTTCTTTTTTATACACTCATTCTAGGTGTTAAGACACAAGACGAGTTCCCTGAAGACAGGAACAAAGGAGACTAACTGAGTGCATAACAAACTGTAGGTAAGAAATAAATGTTTATCGTATGTCTGGTACTAAATGCTCTCAAAGGTACATTGCCTCCAACACATCAGACTTTTTATTTCCATAATTATTAAATGGTGGTAAAAAAAATAAGTGTAACCAGTAGAAGTTATTAGAAATGAACAGTACCTTCGGTGAGGTATTTTCTCTCAAAATG
This sequence comes from Tragulus kanchil, assembly GCA_022376925.1. Classification (NCBI taxonomy): domain Eukaryota; kingdom Metazoa; phylum Chordata; class Mammalia; order Artiodactyla; family Tragulidae; genus Tragulus; species Tragulus kanchil. Next base: position 89,813,877 of record JAIOJX010000031.1, on the reverse strand, counting down.
ACTTGATATTTTGTCCCCAAAAAGATGATCAAAATACTTTCATGTGTTCTAGAAAGTGAATGGGCATATATAGGATTTTGAGAATGAACTCCAGCCCATGATTTGCCTTTTCTTCTCCGTTGCCAAAAATAATGGTAATACCTTCTGGTGTTCATGGCAGCGAGAATAAATGCACTCTGCCTCTTCCCTTGTCAGAAACACACTAAATCATTTAGGATTGTTTGAAGTAACTTCTATTTTTGGTCCTGTTTTTACGAGCATGGAATCTCTCTGGAACCTGGGGAGTGCTTTCAGTTAAAGATCGATTTTACAATATATTAATCTGTGATATCCATTTGTATGTGCCTCTCATGGCCTTGAAGGACCAAACTCACTTTGGGAAAGTGAAGTCTTTCCCTTGAGTTGACACTCAGCCAGAAACTGGGGTCCCCTTTCTTGAACATCCTACCAGATATACAAAAGCACATTGGTACCATGTATCAGAACAATGTTTAAGAAAAAAGGTTGAACACTATGGATTCTGCAGTAGACATAAAATTTACCAGTAAGTCCCGCTAACCTCCACATTCTAAGGAGGCAAATTTTGACCCCTGAGTTTCTTTGCCCAAGTTTGTAAAATTTCTCTAAGGCTGAGTAAGTTCTAAACTTCCTTTAATGCACTTCTCAATACTAAGAAATCAAGAAACACTGCTGAAATTAATTTTTGTTCATTTTATTTTATTGCTTTTATCAACCTAGTTCCTGGGACAATAAAACCTGAGTCAGCAAAAAGGTAACAATGGACTCTGTCAGCTAAACTTCTCTTTTTTATACACTCATTCTAGGTGTTAAGACACAAGACGAGTTCCCTGAAGACAGGAACAAAGGAGACTAACTGAGTGCATAACAAACTGTAGGTAAGAAATAAATGTTTATCGTATGTCTGGTACTAAATGCTCTCAAAGGTACATTGCCTCCAACACATCAGACTTTTTATTTCCATAATTATTAAATGGTGGTAAAAAAAATAAGTGTAACCAGTAGAAGTTATTAGAAATGAACAGTACCTTCGGTGAGGTATTTTCTCTCAAAATGACTTGATATTTTGTCCCCAAAAAGATGATCAAAATACTTTCATGTGTTCTAGAAAGTGAATGGGCATATATAGGATTTTGAGAATGAACTCCAGCCCATGATTTGCCTTTTCTTCTCCGTTGCCAAAAATAATGGTAATACCTTCTGGTGTTCATGGCAGCGAGAATAAATGCACTCTGCCTCTTCCCTTGTCAGAAACACACTAAATCATTTAGGATTGTTTGAAGTAACTTCTATTTTTGGTCCTGTTTTTACGAGCATGGAATCTCTCTGGAACCTGGGGAGTGCTTTCAGTTAAAGATCGATTTTACAATATATTAATCTGTGATATCCATTTGTATGTGCCTCTCATGGCCTTGAAGGACCAAACTCACTTTGGGAAAGTGAAGTCTTTCCCTTGAGTTGACACTCAGCCAGAAACTGGGGGTCCCCTTTCTTGAACATCCTACCAGATATACAAAAGCACATTGGTACCATGTATCAGAACAATGTTTAAGAAAAAAGGTTGAACACTATGGATTCTGCAGTAGACATATGACAGTAACCTGGATCTCATATACCAACAAACTCTTGCTAGCCCTGTATTGTGTTAAAAGTCCTCCAAGAAATTAGTTCTGTAATCTGTCACACTGCCCTCTGCTGGCCTGGCCCATACTTGTCGATAGTGACAAAGAAGAGGTTAGAAAGGGAAATTCTAGATTCTTTCTCTGGATTTGACCACTGATTACAGCTTTTGCAATGGAATCCACATGGCTGTCCCCAGAATGCCATTTATTCAGCACTGATGGAGACTCTGCTAAGCAATTCAGTCACTGAGAACTTAACAGTGAACAAACCCTGCTCCAAGGAAGTTTCTCATCTAGCAAGAAGGATGGGCTTATAAAATAGTAACTACAGAAGAGCTGAGAAAACCCATTTTTTTTTTTAGTAGTGCTGAGTCTTTGTAGTGGTGCACAGACTTCTCCAGTTGTACTGCTTGTGCTTAGTTGTCCTGCAGTATGTGGGATTTTAGATCCACAGCCAGGGATGGAACCGACATCCCGTGCATTGCAAGGTGGATTTTTTATCACTGGACCACCAGGGAGTGAAAAGTGAAAATGTTAGTCTTTCCATTATGTCCAACTCTTTGCCACCCCATGGACTGTATCCTGCCAGTCTCTTCTGTCCATGGGATTCTCCTGGCAAGAATACTAGAGTGGATAGCTATTCCTTTCTCCAGGGAATATTCCAGATCAAGGATTCAACTGAGGTCTCCTGTATTGTAGACAGATTTTTTACCATCTGAGCCACCAGGGAAGCCAGGAAGTCCCTGAAAATGCCCACATTTGAGTAACACAATGATGTCAGTGGTCTTCCTGATTATGACTATGGGTCCTATTCTCTTCCTTTCTATAAGTAAAAGACCCTACCCTGGTATTGGTGCACTTACTGCAAGTATTGGTCATTGTAGATTTGTGACACTCCAGATTTCCTTTGTATGTGGGCCTGTCCCATTGTTTGTCTGGGATATGACTGCTTAAGGATGCTCCACAACTGGGACTTGTAGAGAAAAATGTGGTCAATGGGTTAGGCCTAATGTTTGGTTATAGAGACATTCTCAGTCGTTAAGATGTGTCTAGAACACTGATCCGGTTTCTTATACACTTGATATTCTGTGCATCTTCTGGGGTGGCATCTTCTAATAGAGATTCATTGCTTGAACAAGCCATGTCAGCAATATAATTTGCTGGGCTAAAGCCTGAAGAAAAACAGAGTAATTATTTGCATCAAAAAATATGGCCAAATTTAATCCAAAGGTTCCAGGTAAATCTAAGAATGCTTGATGAAACGTCAGAGTAAAGAATGAGATAAAGGTAAGCAAAGACCTGAGGCAGCGGTTGAGACTGGAGCCTTTATCTTGAACTATACATGGCAGGATATCAGCTGCAGCATCAGAATCCCAGGGGCGCTGTTGTTTCTTACTGATGATTTTGCTTTTCTAATGTTAAAGCAATTGTGATTTGGGGGGATCTTGGCTCAAAGGCCTTGGTTTACTGAATCAAGAAAGTTTATAGTTTTCCAACCAACTGTATGTGTTCCATCATAACAGGATTTAATTTTTAAAAACTTCATTTGGGAAACCATAATATATTTATAAAACTTTTTAAAGCAAGACTAAAGGGACACAATTGCTTAGGTTATCTTTCCTCATTGACATATATAATATGTATAAAATATATATCTGTTTTCTTCAGATATATAGCCAGGAATGGAATTGCAGGATTATTACAGGAATTCTATTTTTAGTTGTTTGAGAAACCTCCATATTGCTTTCCACAGAGGCTGCAAGAACTGCATTCCCATGAGCAGTGTACAAGGGTTCCCGTTTATCCACATCCTAGCCAACACTTTTCTTTTTTAGGCATTTTGATGATAGCCATTCCGACAGGTGTAAGGTGATACCTCACTGTGGCTTTGATCAACATTTTTCTGATGACTAGAGATGTTGACTATGCCTGTTGACTGCCCCTCTTTCTTTTTGGGAAAATGTCTGTTCAGGTCTTATGTCCATTTTTAATCACCTTCATTGTTTTTTGATATTGAGTTGTATGAGTTGTTTATATATTTTGGATATTAATTCCTTATTGGTCATATCATTTAAAAATATTTTCTTTCATTCGGCAGATGGTCTTTTCACTACATTAGTGATTTCTTTTGCTGTGCAAAAGCTTTTAGGTTTAATTAGGTCCTATTTGCTTATTTTTGCTTTTATTTCTTTCACCTTACATGATAGACCCAAAAATGTTGCTATGATTTATGTCAGAGTGTCGTGTTTGATTCTGGATTTATCATAAGTGAAAAACTCAGTGACTTCCAATTTAACAAAGGGAACTATAACAAGCACCTGCTTAACAGTCTTAATTCTCTGAGTTCCAAAATGTTCTATTGTGTTCCTTATGACATCCATTTTTGTCTTCCTTACCATAGAAAATAAAAGTATGAAGATGGGCTTCCCTGGTGGTCCAGTGGGTAAGGACACCGCTTTGCAGTGCAAGGGGTGCCAGTTCGATCCCTGGCCTGGGAAGATTCCACGTGCCGCGGAGCGGCTGGACGGATGTGTCCAATTACCGAGCAGGAGCTCTGGAGCGCATGTGCCCAGAGCCGGTGCTCTGCAACAACAGAGGCCACTGTGATGGGAGGCCCATACAGGCCAAAGAACAAAGATGGATGAAAACGGATAAATGAAAGACCAATGGAAGTGGCCCACCCACCCCCCTCCCTCCCCACTCCATCCCTACCCCCCAAAAAAAGTATGAAGAAAAAAATCAAACTTTAAAAAAAAAATGTTCAAAGTAATTTAAAACATTCATTTTATCATTTTAAATGATATTTGCAACTTGATTTTTTTAAAGATTTTTTTCCCATGTGGACCATTTTTAAAGTCTTAATTGAATTTGTTACAATATTGTTTCTGCTTCATGTTTTGATGTTTTGGCCATGAGGCATATGAGATCTTAGTTCCCAGGCCAGGGATTAATCTGGGACCCCCTGCACTGGAAGATGATGTCTTAACCACTGGGCCATGAGGGAAGTCCCTTCATTTTATCATTTACTTTTATTATTAAGGAAAGGTTTATACTGGAATATATTAATACTCCACTGGTTATTTGTCAGCAGTAGAGCTTAGATGTTTGGGAATCTGCCCTTCCTGGTGGCTCAGATAGTAAAGAATCTGCCTGCAATGTGAGAGACCCAGGTTTGATCCATAGGTCAGGAAGATCCCTTACAGAAGGGCACGGCAACTCACTCCAATATTCTTGCCTAGAGAATTCTGTGGATAGTGGGACCTTGTGGATACAGTCCATCGATCACAAAGAATCGGACATGACTGAGCGACTAACACTTTCACTTTGAACAGGTTTTCATTGCAGAAGAGACGGAAATAAGACTAGATCAATGGAGAAGTCATGCTTGGATATAGACCTACCGGCAACCAACCAAAGCTTATCACTAACTTTCTAGCAAAACAGTTAGTCTGCAGCAGGTGATGAAATGTTTGTTGACTGAATAGTTGAAGGCATGAGGAAATCTGTTTCTGCACTTTGTGTAACCAATGGCTATTGCTTGATTAGAGTCACACAATTACTTATGGATCAGTCCCAGAAATGAAGCCCAGTTTCTTGATTGGATCCTTCCATTCTGTCACCTAGTTTGACCAGAACCATATGTAATTCAACCTCTTCTTATCTGCTCTCACAGTCAGATTTGAGTGACGGAGTGCAAGGATGAATGACTGGCATCTTTCTTTTCTATTTTAGGAGATGCATTTTTAAAGTAAGTTTTTGTTATTAAGAAAGTAGAAAGTGGGAAGTTAAGAGAGTGATATGAGAAGTGAGAGTTGGACCATAAAGAAGGCTGAGTGCTGAAGAATTGATGCTTTTGAACTGTGGTGTTGGAGAAGACTCTTGAGAGTCCCATGGACAACAAGGATATCAAACCAGTCAATCCTAAAGGAAATTATCCCTGAATATTCATTGAAAGGACTGATGCTCAAGTTGAAACTCCAATACTTTGCCCACCTGATGTGAAGAGCTGACTCATTAGAGAAGACCCTGGGAAAGATTAAGGACAGGAGGAGAAGGGGACAACAGAGGATGAGATGGTTAGGTATCATCATTGACTCAATGGACATGAATCTGAGCAAACTCTGGCAGACAGTAAGGGACAGGGGAGGCTGCCATGCTGCAGTCCATGAGGTCACAGAGTTGGACATGACTTAGCAACTGAACAACAAGAGTAAAGGATTTAAAAACTAGAAAAAATCTATAAATCTGTTTCTTAGATGGGTTTGTATTTGACAAAAAATTGCAATATAGCTTACCCTATTTTCTACACCATAAAAAGTAGAGCTATTTTTAGATATCTTGTAATCCAGAAAATGGTGGGTTTTATAATGACTCACCTTCCCACCAGTGTGTTTCCCACCCCTATTTAAGGGGGTGATATTCTGATGCAAATTTAGTATATTAAAGATTGCCCATAAACCCACAATTCATTTAGTCTTGAGAGGTAAAAATCTTATAAATAGAGTGCAGTTTGAGTCTTGAAAAAAAAAAAGAAATCTCAGAATCTTTAATAACAGATGAAGTGAAATTGCTCTTAATTTATTTAAACTGAAAAATGTCCTTCTAAAAACAGACTTAGATCATGAGACCAGTAGAGAATGTATCTGAAGATTCCACTATCAGAAATAGCAGCATAACACAGGAAATGTGATCCTTTTTTGGAAATGTAGCAAGGGCTTAAGTGCAGGTACTTGGACATTCTTTGATAAAGTGAAAATGACTAAACATTTATCTGCATTAGGAGTTTAACAAGGGGAAGAGAGAAAGCCGTGTGCTTAGAAATGACCTACAGGATAGGGATGAAGACCAGCTCTTTCTTTTGAGTGCTTCACTGATGTGTATTTCCATGCCTCTAATGCAATGAATAAACACTCTCCAACACTTGGGAGTATTTATGTTACTCTGACCTTTTTGTAATCTACTCGTATTTTAAAACCTCTTTTATCTCACCCAGCTTTATTGATAACCAACATTGCCTTCTATCAGTGTGAATTTTTAAATTTTATTTTAGATTGTCCAACTTTCTCACCACAGAAATGTATTGTCTTAATCTGCTTCATCAAGGAATTGGAAACAGCATATTGTGGCAGTGTATTGTGGTGGAATGCAAAGCAAGACCCTGGGAAAGATTAAGGACAGGAGGAGAAGGGGACAACAGAGGATGAGATGGTTAGGTATCATCATTGACTCAATGGACATGAATCTGAGCAAACTCTGGCAGACAGTAAGGGACAGGGGAGGCTGCCATGCTGCAGTCCATGAGGTCACAGAGTTGGACATGACTTAGCAACTGAACAACAAGAGTAAAGGATTTAAAAACTAGAAAAAATCTATAAATCTGTTTCTTAGATGGGTTTGTATTTGACAAAAAATTGCAATATAGCTTACCCTATTTTCTACACCATAAAAAGTAGAGCTATTTTTAGATATCTTGTAATCCAGAAAATGGTGGGTTTTATAATGACTCACCTTCCCACCAGTGTGTTTCCCACCCCTATTTAAGGGGGTGATATTCTGATGCAAATTTAGTATATTAAAGATTGCCCATAAACCCACAATTCATTTAGTCTTGAGAGGTAAAAATCTTATAAATAGAGTGCAGTTTGAGTCTTGAAAAAAAAAAAGAAATCTCAGAATCTTTAATAACAGATGAAGTGAAATTGCTCTTAATTTATTTAAACTGAAAAATGTCCTTCTAAAAACAGACTTAGATCATGAGACCAGTAGAGAATGTATCTGAAGATTCCACTATCAGAAATAGCAGCATAACACAGGAAATGTGATCCTTTTTTGGAAATGTAGCAAGGGCTTAAGTGCAGGTACTTGGACATTCTTTGATAAAGTGAAAATGACTAAACATTTATCTGCATTAGGAGTTTAACAAGGGGAAGAGAGAAAGCCGTGTGCTTAGAAATGACCTACAGGATAGGGATGAAGACCAGCTCTTTCTTTTGAGTGCTTCACTGATGTGTATTTCCATGCCTCTAATGCAATGAATAAACACTCTCCAACACTTGGGAGTATTTATGTTACTCTGACCTTTTTGTAATCTACTCGTATTTTAAAACCTCTTTTATCTCACCCAGCTTTATTGATAACCAACATTGCCTTCTATCAGTGTGAATTTTTAAATTTTATTTTAGATTGTCCAACTTTCTCACCACAGAAATGTATTGTCTTAATCTGCTTCATCAAGGAATTGGAAACAGCATATTGTGGCAGTGTATTGTGGTGGAATGCAAAGCAAGAACCACAGACTGTTTAGATTTAAATCCCAGTGTGGCCACTGCCTCAGATCTTTAAGCACTGGCCATTATTTAAGTGTTTGAGCCTAATTTTTTTGCATACTCAATAGAAATTTTAAAACTCAACAGAGTTGTTTAGAGGAAGAGATGAGATAATCTATGTAAATCTTTGCTCAATAACTAGCCCTTAAAGTTCGTTCTTATTGTTAGTATTATTTCCTCAACCCTATTAAGAATCTGTGACTCTGGGAAACTCCCCTGACTTTTGGGAGTTAATGGTTAAGGGGATGCTGGTTCCATCCCTGCTCAGGGAGTTAAGATCCCACATGCCTGGAGGCCAAAAACAGAAAACATAGAACAGAAGCAATATTGTAACAAACTCAATAAAGACTTTGAAAATGGTCCACATAAAAACAAAATAAACAAACAAATCAAGACAAACCTAAAAAGAATAAAAGAATCTGGCACTCTGGGGTTAGCTAAAATGTTAATAAGGTCTGCGCTCAATAGCCAAAAGTGGGGAAAGTTCTCTTCTAGCCTTTAGTGCTTGGGCTCTGGACCTCATTTGATCATCAAAGGAGTGCGTATATGTGTGAGAGAGAAAGAGACCACGTCAGTGACACCAATCATTTGGAGTCGTGGCACAACTTTTGGATTCCTTTCAGCTTCTTCTTTTTGCTTGCTTCCTTTTTCTGCCCACACCTCTTCAACCTGTCCTTGCATCACTTGCCTTCTTCTGCATACTATCCCCAGAAGATCACCTCCATGCGTGTCCATGGATTCAACACTCACATGTCTGCTGGTGGTACCAAAATCTTTGTTAATATTTCCAGCTCTCCTGAGCGTCAGATTGGTATACTGGTGGCTCTTTGGGCATCTCCCTTGATTGTCCCTTAGTCTTTGCAAACTCAACGTTTAAAAATATGGGCACATTATATTTAATCCCCTCTCTTAGCTGCTGACCTGCTCCTCCTGATTTCCTCTCATTGACTGATAGGGTCACCATCTACCCAAAGCCTTTGGTTAATAATCTCAGAATCATTCTGAACCCGGCCTTCTAAGTTAACTCCTCTGTCAATCCTACTTCTAAATCAGCTCTCATTTCTTTGCCACTAGCAAGTTACAAGAATACCACAAAGATTCTCCCAGAACTCAAGTGAGGTGTTTGAATGAAAACTGAGTACTGGGACACAGGAGCAGCTTATGTAGACTGGTTGGGGAAAGACCTGATAAAAATGGGCTTCAGAGACCACGAGAAGAGAGGAATTGACAACCCTTCTAAAAAGATCAGGGAAATTGGTTAGAAACTGGCGTTGGAGGAAGTAGATTGGGGGGAATTTGTGGGTGTGTCTGTTTCCTTGTTTAAAATGAAAGTTTATGTGCTGATGGTGATGGTCCAGAAGAAGGGATAGAAATGGCTAAAATAGAAAAGAGGTGAGAACATTTGGGGATCCACATCTTTGAGAAGGTGAGATGTTGACTTTAACACATGATCACTGGCTTTATTCATTTAATCTTTGCTATCTTCGTTTTTCTGAATGAGCGTAGCACTGTTCATGGTCAGTATTCAATGCATCTGTATGTAATTGTTTGCTCTTTCATTAATGTAGGAAAGAAAAAAAATTGCATATTCTTTTTCAAAAAATTTTTGACTGTGCTGGGTCTTTGTTGTGGCTCATGGGCTTCTCTAGTTGTAGTGCACAGGCTCCAGGGTGCAGAGCCTCAGTAGTTGTGGCACATAGCCTTAGTTGCCCCACAGCTCACAGGATCTTAGTTTCCTGACCAGAGACTGAACCCAGATTTTGAAAGGCGGTTTCTTAACCAGTAGATCACAAGGGATGTTCAAAAATGTAAATTCTTTAAATTTTCTTCTTCCTTCTCTCTTCCATATTGTACCATATCATACTCTAGTTCATTCCATGGCATCAGGTCCCATCACTTCATTGCAAATATATGGGGAAACAACGGAAACAGTGACAGAATTTATTTTCTTGAGCTCCAAAATCACCATGGGCAGTGACTGCAGCCCTGAAAGTGAAAGATGTTCACTCCTTGGAAGAAAAGCTATGACAAACCTAGATAGCATATTAAAAAGCAGAGACATTACTTTCTTGTCAAAGGTTCATATGGTCAAAGCTATGATTTTTCCAGTCATCATGTACAGATGTGAAACTTGGACAGTAAAGAAGGCTGTGGTGGTTTAGTTGCTAAGTCGTGTCTGACTCTTGTGACCCCACGGACTGTAGCCCACCAGGCTCCTCGGTCCATGGGACTTTCCAGACAAGAACACTGGAGTAGATTGCCATTTTCTTTTCCAGAACATATTCCCAACCCAAGGATTGAGCCTGGGTCTCCTGTGCTGCAGGTGGTCTCCTGCATTGCAAGCAGATTCTTTACCAACTGAGCCACCAGAGAAGACTGAGGACCAAAGAATGGATGCTTTCGAACTGTGGTGTTGGAGAAGACTCTTGAGAGTCCCCTGGACTGCAAGGAGATCAAACCAGTCAATCCTAAAGGAAATCGACTCTGAATATTTACTGGAGGGACTGATGCTGAAGTTGAAGCTCAAATACCTCGATGCAAAGAGCTGACTCATTAGAAAAGACACTGATGCTGGAAAAGATTGAAGGCAGGAGGAAAAGGGGACAACAGAAGACAAGTTGGTTAGATGGAATCACCGATTCAATGGACATGAGCTTGAGCAAACTCTGGCAGATGGTGAAGGACAGGGAAGCCTGGCATACTGCAGTCCATGGAGTCACAAAGAATCAAATGTGACTGAGTGACTGAAAACCAACAGCCCAACGTTATTTTCGTAATGATGAAAGCAACAGGGCAGTAGGTGGAGAAAGAGAAAAAAGAGAGAGGTGGGGTTGGTGGTGGTGGGGAACCTATGAAACTTTATGGAACTTTGTTGTTCAATTTTGGGACAAATAAAAGCCTGGCAGTGAGAGAAAAGCTCTGTTCTCTCCCCCTGCCTCACATGGAGTAGCCCCACAGTTTACAGGGTACCCTAGCTGTCAGTCAACCAAAGCCCTCCATCACCAGGCTGTTTGCCACTTTCCCTCCCCCTCTTCTGATGCCGCAGTGTTTTCCTCTCTCTGGCTATGTGCCTGTGTTCCCAACTGTCTCTCCACCCACACACACAGGGATTGATTTCCTCTGTGGGACAAACTTTTTATTTTCCTTATGAAACTTTTGAGTGGACTTTGTGATGCTAAGTGAGTTCTCTTTCTGTTCCATGTGTAGAGAGCCTGCTCTAAACCCTGGTGAGGATTGTACAGAGGTGTTCTAAACTTCTTTTTCTCACATTTTATAGTAATTAATTATCTTCACTATCAAAAAATATTTGGCCTGAATCTTTAATGATGAAGCAAATCAGACCACCGCTTAACCTTAAAGATAATTGAGTAATCATTGATATATCTCACCTGTTATCCATGTGTTTGATTTTAGATGATTTTGGGTATAGAAATGAATGGCATACTCTATAAATTTGGCTACTCCATGTAAAACTATCATCCTCTTGATCCTTCAAAGTCAGGATTACAGGGTGAGCCAAAAGCTGATGTGGGGCTATTTTAAGATTTCCCTAATTCAGGGATTCTGAGACCAGCAGTTGGCTCAGGCAATACAAGCTGATGCCAAACTTCTATGGATGTGGAGCTTTCTCTTACCTATGTAAATATTACAGTTCTTGCCACGTCCTTATCTAGTTCATGCAGTGAGCCTAGCACAGCCCATATTTCAGTCTCTCAACTTTCACCCCAAAGCTGAGTTTCTCTGTTGCCCTAGCTTTTGCTCTGTTGTGTGTGTGTCAAAGATGGTATTCAGAGCCCCTAAGGAAGAAATAGGCCGTGGGACCTTCCTTTATTTGGACTTGAAGCCTGATATAAGGCAATCGCTTCTTGGGCTGATTGGTGATTTGTGATGGGATCCAGTACAAAAGGAGAATCTGGACCAATCCTTGTCCTTCTCTTGTGTTTCAACTGGGCAATATGGAAATAATCAGAGGTTTACTGAAGTGAGAGAATCTGAAGTAGTGATGAGAACAAGCACGGCCAGGGAAGCCATCATGGGCCTTAGTTCATGATGAAGGGAATCTTACAACACCAGGTGATGGAAAGAAGACCATTTACCCATGTAAGAGAAGCTTCATCCCCTAGGAAATGAGGTTAATTGGCTACTGGGAGTAGACCCAGGTATTATTCAAGGCCTGAAAGTTACCCAATTCTCAAGGTCTTAATAAAAAAAATAATATAAAATGACAAATATAAAATTATTAGAGTCTCACCTAGATTTTTGGTAAAGGCCTAAGCCAGTTATAGATCTTGACATTTAAACTTTATTGAGTTCACAGAAAACCCTTCTCTGCTGATCACTACAGGAGCTTTATTTCTAATGGTGTTCAGACCTTTCGTCAAGTTAGCAACCATCCTAAAAATAAGCCCCATTTAACTTGGGTGAGATGTTTTCATTGTAACAAAAGCCTGATTAAAACATGGTGTGTACCATGTACAAATACATTGACAGCAGGTCAGCAAATGAGTAGATATATTTATTTATCTGATTACATTGTCAGCAGGAAAAACATTGAGTCCACTCATAAGGAAAATTACCTAGGCATCTAGGGTTTCTTTCTCATTAGCAAGGTAGAGAAAGTCTCCATTATTGTAATGCCCTACTTTTTAAGCTATTGGGGTTACATTATGAGATTAAGAGCTGCTTCCCACATTTTTCTTCCCTCTTCAAACCTGACTTTGCTGTAGTATTGAAAAGGGTTCTGGAAAGAAAAATGTAGGGAAAAAGTCTCAGTAAGTATGTATTTTATTTAAACTTGATGCCTATGTAAGACTCAATTTGATAACTTAATGTAGTCAAATGTATCTATTTTTCTTTTATGATTCATGTATGGTAACCCTTTTCAAGGTGAGTCTTTTCTAAATCTTGGCCTATCACAAAGATATTCTCCTATGTTTCTTCTAAAAGTTTCATCATTTTACCTTTTGTATTTCTACCTATAGTCCATTTAAGATTGGTTTTATGTTATGGTGTGAGGTAGGGATCAAGATTCAGTTTCCCCCCCATATTATTAGTGACATGTATAAATCAGAGGTTTACTGAAGTGAGAGAATCTGAAGTAGTGATGAGAACAAGCACGGCCAGGGAAGCCATCATGGGCCTTAGTTCATGATGAAGGGAATCTTACAACACCAGGTGATGGAAAGAAGACCATTTACCCATGTAAGAGAAGCTTCATCCCCTAGGAAATGAGGTTAATTGGCTACTGGGAGTAGACCCAGGTATTATTCAAGGCCTGAAAGTTACCCAATTCTCAAGGTCTTAATAAAAAAAATAATATAAAATGACAAATATAAAATTATTAGAGTCTCACCTAGATTTTTGGTAAAGGCCTAAGCCAGTTATAGATCTTGACATTTAAACTTTATTGAGTTCACAGAAAACCCTTCTCTGCTGATCACTACAGGAGCTTTATTTCTAATGGTGTTCAGACCTTTCGTCAAGTTAGCAACCATCCTAAAAATAAGCCCCATTTAACTTGGGTGAGATGTTTTCATTGTAACAAAAGCCTGATTAAAACATGGTGTGTACCATGTACAAATACATTGACAGCAGGTCAGCAAATGAGTAGATATATTTATTTATCTGATTACATTGTCAGCAGGAAAAACATTGAGTCCACTCATAAGGAAAATTACCTAGGCATCTAGGGTTTCTTTCTCATTAGCAAGGTAGAGAAAGTCTCCATTATTGTAATGCCCTACTTTTTAAGCTATTGGGGTTACATTATGAGATTAAGAGCTGCTTCCCACATTTTCTCTTTCCTCTTCAAACCTGACTTTGCTGTAGTATTGAAAAGGGTTCTGGAAAGAAAAATGTAGGGAAAAAGTCTCAGTAAGTATGTATTTTATTTAAACTTGATGCCTATGTAAGACTCAATTTGATAACTTAATGTAGTCAAATGTATCTATTTTTCTTTTATGATTCATGTATGGTAACCCTTTTCAAGGTGAGTCTTTTCTAAATCTTGGCCTATCACAAAGATATTCTCCTATGTTTCTTCTAAAAGTTTCATCATTTTACCTTTTGTATTTCTACCTATAGTCCATTTAAGATTGGTTTTATGTTATGGTGTGAGGTAGGGATCAAGATTCAGTTTCCCCCCCATATTATTAGTGACATGCAAGTTAAAACCCTAATGTACTTATACCACTATGGAGAGATTATTCTCCATGGGTGTCATATGTATGCATGTCATTTTCAGAGGGAAAGCACCACATGCCATGCCAGATCTTTGTTTCCTAACCAGGAATTGAACCCATGTCCCCTGCCGTAGAAGCAGAGTCATAACCATTGGTTTGCCAGCGATGTCACCGTGCATGTTAGCAAGCAGAGACAGGACTCTGCTTTGAGAGCTTGCTTTTGTTTCTAATGACCTTTTCAGAGATGTATGTGGAGTGAACAGCCTCAGAAGACAGAGATAGTATCTCCTGGAGCAAGGTAGGCCTGCTTACTGCCCACTTTAAAAGATTCAGCTTCCTTAAGCACAAGATTTCTCTCCTTTAAGGCACCTCACTGAGGGGGCCTTCCGCAGAAAGGAAGGCAGCGGGATTGCCCCCAGCTGAACCGGGAGATCTCAGAGAGAGGTGAGTCTTCCGCCCACCACCCAGACCCCTGGAAAGCGGGAGACAATCAGACGCGGCAGGGGTTCCGTCAAAGCAGTTCCGTTTTATTAGTGCAGACTCCCAGCTTTTATAGGCAAGTGAAGGGGGTTTTGCACGGGACTTCCTATGGATTACACCAATCAAGCTAAAGGTCAAGCAATCATCCACGAGCACGGAAACCAGGGGAACCAATCAGAAATTTCTATAATCACTTAACAATTTAGATCACGCGCTCGTCTCTTCCTGTAGGCGCCATCTTAGCTCCAAACCGCAAACATGTGCTTAAACTTCCTTATGCTTACAACGATTTAGATCATGCCCTCGTCTCTTCCTGTAGGTGCCATGTTAGCTCCAAACTGAAACAATGTGCTTAAGCTTCCTTATGCTTGCAATGGTCCTGGGTCCTGTTTCAATTCAGAGCCCCACACCTCACTACTCAAGCAGGTGCCACCTGGCTTCATTTGCATGACTCTGTGGGAAATGTGGGGCTTCCCAGGTGGCACAGCGATAAAGAATCTACCTGCCAGTGAAAGAGCTGCAAGAGATGTGGGCTGGACCCCTGGGTTGGGAAGGTCCCCTGAAGTAGGAAATGGCAACCCACTCCAGTATTCTTGCCTGGAAAATTCCATGGACAGAGGAGCCTGGTGGGCTACAGTCCATGAAGTTGCAAAAGAGTTGGACATGACTGAGTGACTGAGTGAGTGCACATGCATGCATGGAAACTGAGGTTTAGGGTACATGTTCAGACAAGCTGGTAGTCTAGTTACAGCAACTGATGTGAAGTAATAAAACGCCCTTCATCTATGACCCAGGAATATCGACTCTTCTTCTAAGGCTCATGAAATTGGAGTAAGTAACTAATTTGCGTATAGAATAAAAATCTTAGCCCTTTATAGGTTTTGATACTTTGCATCCTCTAGAATCACTGAAAAGAAAAAGAAAAAGATTGACACCCATTACTGGAAATAATTGAAATAGTTAGAACTCTCCCTGGTGGAATGTCAATTGTATATCCATTTTGGGGAACTGTTTGACAGTATCTGCTAAAGTCGACTATCATAAGCCATGACTCAGCAGATTTTCTGGGTTTGTATAGAACTGAATACATTTCTATTCCTGATAGAAATGTATCCGTGTGTTCTACCAAAACACATATACAAGAATAATCCTAGACACATTCTTTAGAATGGCCTTCAATACAAAACAACCTAAATGTCCATCAGCAGTAGAATGGACAGATAAGTTGTTGTGGACTCATGCAATTAAATACTACAATGAAATGAACATTAAAAACTACAGTTACACAGAACAATGCAGAGAAACTTTGCAACATAACACGGAATGGAAGAAGCAACATATAGACCAGTACATATAGCAGTGGTATATTCCAGAATAGGAAAGCTAATATGTAGTGTTAAACATCATGACAATGGTTTTCTTTGTTGGTGGTTAGTGAAAGTTATGGGAGACTGAGGGATTCTTCAATGGTGCTAATTATGTTCTCTTTCTTAAACCAAACATTGGTTATGCAAGTTCACTATGTGAAAGTACATTAACCTGTAGACTCATGAGTTATGGACTTTCCTCAGTGTATAGTATGTTCCAGTAAAAAGACAGAAATCACAACTCTGTGGCCTTTTACTTAGCCGACTAAGTTAGCTCAAAATGATAATTCTCTCTACCATTACCTCATTCAAGATTAAGCACAGCATAATTTTGAGCTCCATTGGGTTTGGAGGGCAGAGTTCAGAAACTCCATCAAGGAAACAACAGTCATATTGCTAAAATTACTTTAAAAATAAAATCATTTAATATTTATTTGTCTTCTTGCAAGCTCTGTAATTTTTCTTACTTTTTGAAAAGTTGAAATATGTTATAGGTTGAATCATACCAATTTAGAGCATATTTATTAAGATAAAATTTGAAAATTTACTTAATTCAAGATTGTCTATGTAAATTGGCACAGCCACTGTGGAGAACCGTGTGGAAATTCCTTAAAAAACTAAAACTAGAGCTACCATATGATCCTGCAATCTTACTTGTTGGCATATATCCAAGGAAAACTGTAACCTGAAAAGATACATGCACCCCAATGTTCATAGCTACATTAGTCACGGTAGCCTAGATGTCTATGCAAGCAACCTAAATGTCCAGCAACAGAGGAGCAGATAAAGAAGATGTGATATATGTATACCATGGAATATTACTCAGCCATGAAAAAGAATGAAATAATGCTATGTGGAGCAATATGAATGGACCAAGAGACTTTCACACTGAGTGAAATAAATCAGACAGATTACGGCAAATACCATATGATATAACTTACATGTAGAATCTTAAATGGTAAAAATGGACTTGTTTACAAAAGAGAAATAGAGTCACAAAATAGAGAAACTTTGCAACATAACACGGAATGGAAGAAGCAACATATAGACCAGTACATATAGCAGTGGTATATTCCAGAATAGGAAAGCTAATATGTAGTGTTAAACATCATGACAATGGTTTTCTTTGTTGGTGGTTAGTGAAAGTTATGGGAGACTGAGGGATTCTTCAATGGTGCTAATTATGTTCTCTTTCTTAAACCAAACATTGGTTATGCAAGTTCACTATGTGAAAGTACATTAACCTGTAGACTCATGAGTTATGGACTTTCCTCAGTGTATAGTATGTTCCAGTAAAAAGACAGAAATCACAACTCTGTGGCCTTTTACTTAGCCGACTAAGTTAGCTCAAAATGATAATTCTCTCTACCATTACCTCATTCAAGATTAAGCACAGCATAATTTTGAGCTCCATTGGGTTTGGAGGGCAGAGTTCAGAAACTCCATCAAGGAAACAACAGTCATATTGCTAAAATTACTTTAAAAATAAAATCATTTAATATTTATTTGTCTTCTTGCAAGCTCTGTAATTTTTCTTACTTTTTGAAAAGTTGAAATATGTTATAGGTTGAATCATACCAATTTAGAGCATATTTATTAAGATAAAATTTGAAAATTTACTTAATTCAAGATTGTCTATGTAAATTGGCACAGCCACTGTGGAGAACCGTGTGGAAATTCCTTAAAAAACTAAAACTAGAGCTACCATATGATCCTGCAATCTTACTTGTTGGCATATATCCAAGGAAAACTGTAACCTGAAAAGATACATGCACCCCAATGTTCATAGCTACATTAGTCACGGTAGCCTAGATGTCTATGCAAGCAACCTAAATGTCCAGCAACAGAGGAGCAGATAAAGAAGATGTGATATATGTATACCATGGAATATTACTCAGCCATGAAAAAGAATGAAATAATGCTATGTGGAGCAATATGAATGGACCAAGAGACTTTCACACTGAGTGAAATAAATCAGACAGATTACGGCAAATACCATATGATATAACTTACATGTAGAATCTTAAATGGTAAAAATGGACTTGTTTACAAAAGAGAAATAGAGTCACAGGTAAAGAATACAAGCTTAGGGTTTCCAGGGAGTGAGGGGTGACGCCTTGGAGGACTGGGATTGACGCATACACATTACTATACATAAAATGTTCAAAGCAGCCTTAGTTGTTGATGGGTATGATTCCATTTAAATTTCTCAACAAGGTCTTGAACTCTACACACAACCCCAACCCAGCCTCACACTTGGATCAGTTCGTGACTTTTTTTTTTTTTTTTTATTGCACTGTGTCTTTGTGACCCATGAGTGCCCAGACTCTCCAGCTGTGGCACAGGCTCAGTAGTTGCAGCCCATAGGCTGTCTAGTGGGCTCATGGGCTTAGTTGTTCCTCAGTGGCAAGTGGGATCTTAGTTATCCTACCAGGGATCAAACACCCCATCCCCTATAATGCAAGGCAGATTGTTAACCACTGGACCACCAGGGAAGTCACAGTTGATGATTTTAAAAAACATTACAGTTTATATTACCATTTTTAGAGCCACATAAACCTAGCAAATATAATTTTGTGAAATGACAGCACACGATAGGAAGAATTTGAGGAATAATTTTTAAGTGAACAGTAGATGGAAATAACCACCATTCCCTCAAAACTTGCTCTGCCAAAGCTTAAGAAATGATGAATAACTCATAACACTTGCTCCTTTGTGTTCTGACTCATTCGCCATTTAGCATTATGTTAAAGGAAGTTAACAACACAGAAACTTAACTGAAACTTATCAAAGTGTAAAGGACAGAATTATGTATAACAGATTTTAAAGAAGCTTATGTTAATTGGCTCTATTTAAAAATGCTTATTTGTTGAGGCTAGAATTTATTACACCAGAATACCAAAGAAATAGGAATAATTAAGTCTCTTGTAACAGTTTTTGATGTGCTAATTACAAGCTCTCAGCTTTGGGTTTTTGAGTGGGGACAGGCAGGAGAGATTCTTCACACATGGTTCTAAGTTTTCTGACAAAGGCTTAGGAGCCATTTGTGAGAAGATACTACAATACAAATGGAAGAATTTTGACCATTTAAATGTGCAAATGATCGTGTAAGAAGAGTAGTCTTGAGAAAATGTTTTCACTAGGCTACGTGTTAAGTCAAGAGATGTACAGTCCACTTGTGTTAGAAAAATCAAATTTTTAGAGTTTGCTTCAGAATTGGTATAAGACACCCAAAATAAACCTATCCAAGAATAAGTAACTTTGAAAAATTACCCCTGGAAGATCAATGTTCTGTATGCTATACTAATGTAGGCATTACCTGTAAGCATTACCTGCAAAGGGCTTCAGCAATTAACTAAGAATGCCATGGTAGTAACAGGTTTTTAAATTCTTTTGTGAGATCCCATCAAACATCCTTCATTGGGTTCACTATTTTTTCTGGCAAAGTTTTTGTTCTCTCGTTTATTTTGGCTTCACTGTGGCAAAGATTAATGAATAATAATGATATTTCTAAAGTACTATGCAAATTATATGGATCTATATTTATAAGCTCTCCTCTTAGAAGATTTCCTTTAAAAGAGAACAACAGAGACAATAAAATAATGTACTAGCCCAAACATAAGTAAGTTATTCTAATATTGTCCTCCAAATTCATATTTATCAATTGGCCCTATGAGTGCCAATTTTACAAGTGGCCCTATGAGGTAGCCACTTGTGGGATCTGCTTTGAGAAAATGTTCAAAGGCTTTTTCTCTTTCTATCTGGATGGTCTGAAGGACGGGCTAATTCCCTCGTTCACAAACTAAGGTATCTGTAAGATGATTTTATTATAGACACAGCTCTAGAAATGATGAAGAAGCAGGGGGAGGGGTAGTCAGCATAAAGATTTCAAGGCTATGGGGCGCAAGAGTTTGGGGAAAAGAGTAAAGATGGGAAGGACCAGCTAAGGCTGACAGCGCCACAAAGACCCCAGCAGAGAGAACGTGACTGAAAATTTTAAAACTACTGTGTGACCCAGCAATCCCATTCCTGGGCATATGTGCACAGAAAACCCTAATTACAAAGTATACATGCACCCCAGTGTTCATTGCAGCACTGTTTCCAATAAGCCCAGATACAGAAGCAAATCAATGTGCATCAACAGAGGAATAATTAAAGAAGATGTGGCACATACATATGATGAAATATTATTCTGTCACAAAAAGGAATACAGTTGTGACATTTGCAAAGATATAGATGGGCCAAGAGACTGTCATACTGAGTGAACTAAGTCAGAAAGAAAAAAAAAATCATATAGTAACGCATATATGTGGGCTCAAGAAAACTGGAACAGTTGTACCTATTCGCAAAGCAGAAATAGAGGAACTGTGGACATAGAGGACAGTCATAGGGACACCCTGGCTTCCTTGGTGTCTCAGATGGTAAGGGATCTGCCTGCCATGTGGGAGACCTGGGTTTGATCCCTGGGTGTGGAAGATCCCCTGGAGAAGGGAAAGGCTACCCACTCCAGCATTCTTGCCTGGAGAATCCCATAGACACAGGAGCCTGGCAGGTTACAGTCCATGTGGTCGCAAAGAGTCCAACACGACTGAGTGACTTTCACAAAGAGGTAAGGGAAGGTGGGATGAATTGGGATTGATACATATACATTGCTATGTATAAAACATAAAATTTATACTTAGATATATGTATATGTACCCCTCATTTTTTTGGATTTCCTCCCCATTTAAGTCATCACAGAGAGTTCCCTGTACTCTACAGTCGGTTCTCATTATTTATCTGTTTTATACATAGCAGTGTACACATATCAATCTCAATCTTCCAATGCATATAGCTTCTTCACTTTGCTGTGTACCCGAAACTAACATAACATTGTAAAGCAAATAAACTCCAATGTAAAGTAAATCCATTTTATAACATTTAAGAAAAGAATCAAATAAATTAACGAGAATTGCAGTTTATTAGATTTAAAAAATAGAAAAAAGAGGGACTTGGCGCCAGCGGAGTTTTGTTTTCTTGTTTAAATGAACCTGTTGGCAGTGCTCAGATGTGAATGGAGAAGGGAGGGGCCTCTGGACCAACCCTCTGGGGAGGTTTTCAGCTGGGAAGTGAGAGATTCAGCACTGCTGACCAGGATGACAACCATGAGCAGAAAACAGAGTTGCTGTGGAAGATGTTTGTAAAGGGAGAATTAATATCATTTCCTGTCTGATCAGATGGAGAGACGGAAGAGAAGAAAGACAGAGTCCCAGCTGAGGCAGTTAGACTAGTATGTCTATTGTGAAAAAGGAAATTAAGAGATTTGGTAGCAAGATTTGTTTTAGATACAGCCATATTTCTCAAATTTATCTGTTTTATGTTTTTATTGAAGTGTAGTTGCCATATAACATTTGTGTAAGTTGTTATTCAGTCAGTAAGTCGCGTTCTACTCTTTGAAGCTCCATGGACTGCAGCATGTCAGGCTCTTCTGTCCTCTATTATCTCCCAGAGTTTGCTTAAATTCATCTCCATTGAATCAGTGATGCTATCTCACCATCTCATCCTCTGCCACCCCCTTTTTTTGCCTTCAGTCTTTTCCAGCATGGGGGTCTCTTCCAATGAGTCAGCTCTTTGCATACAGTGACCAAAGTATTGGAGCTTCAGCCACAGTCCTTTAAATGAATATTCGGGTCATTTCCTTCTCCAGTGGATCTTTCCAGGCCAGAGATCAAACCTTCATCTCCCCCACTGGCAGGCAGATTTTTTTACCTCTGAACCACCAGGGAATTACATTGCAGTGATTCACAATTTTAAAGGTTATACTCCATTTGTGGTTATTATAATATGTTGGCTTTATCACCATGTTGTTCAGTATATCCCTGTGGTTTACATTATCCAAAATAGTTTGTACGTCTTAGTCCCCTACCCCTAAAATGCCCCTCCCCTGTTTCCCTCTCCCCACTGGTAATCACTAATTTGTTCTCTATACTTGGGAGTCTCCATTTTTCACTTATTTTTAAGACTTTAGGGTTTTCTTTGGTATTTTTAACATTGCTTGTGATATCATTCAGTATTTTTCTTTCTCTGACTTATTTCACTTAGTTTAACATCCTCGTTGCTATAAATGGCATTATTTCATTCCTTTTTATGACTGAGTAGTATTCTATGGTACATATGTGGTACATCCTTTTTCTCTTTTTTAAAAATTAATTTTTATTGGAATACAGTTGCTTTAGAATGTTCTGTATCCTCTGTACAGCAAAGTGAATCACTTATATGTATACATATATCTGCTCTTATTTAATTTTTTTAAAACAGTATTTACTTATTTATTTGTCTGTGTCAGGTCTTAGATGCAGTATCCAGAATATTTCGTTGTGGCACATGGACTCTCTAGTAAGGTTCAGGCTCAGTAGCTTTGGCATGTGGACTTAGTTACTCTGTCGTACGTGGCATCTTATTTCCCTGATGAGGGAGATTGAACCCAAGTCCTCTTCATTGCAAGGTCAATTCTTAACCACTGGACCACCAATATCCCCTCTTTTTTAGATTTCCTTCCCATTTAGGTCACCACAGATCATTATAGTAGAAGTCTCTGTGCTGTATAGTAAGTTCTCATCAGTTCTCTGTTTTATACAAAGTCATGTATATATGTTAATCCCTATCTCCCAATTCATCCCACCCCCACACTTCTGCCCTTGGTAGCCAAGGTTTGTTCTCTACATCTGTTACTCTGTTTCTGCTTGGCCAGTATGTTCATCTGATATACCATGTCTTTTTTATTCATTCATCTGTTGATAGACACTTGGGTTCCTTCCATATCTTAGCAATTGTAAGCAGTGCTATGTATAAGTGAAAGTTAACCCAACCTTGGGGAGTGCCACTCGTGTTCTCTCCGCCAGTAGGAAAGCATAAGAGAAGAATTACTATTTATGGACTGGTTATCACATGTTAAACTCTCTATGCTTCCTAGCACATGTAGCCCCACAATATCAGGAAGTAGAGATTATTTTTCAAAATTTTCTGACAGGAAGTCTGATCTGCAGAGAGCATGAAGGCTTTCTCCAAGACCACTAAGAGCAAGATGGTATTTGTGGGTATTCAAACCAAGGCCAGTGCACTGCTTCAGATAGTGCCCTAAGCGTTGTTCAGTTCAGTTAAGTCATTCAGTTGTGTCTGACTTTTTGCAACCCCACAGACTGCAGCATGCCAGGCTTCCCTGTCCTTCACCATCTCCCAGAGCTTGCTCAAACTCATATCCATTGACTCAGTGATGCCATCTGACCATCTCATCCACTGTCGTTCCCTTCTCCTCCTGCCTTCTATTTTTCCTAACATCAGGGTCTTTTCCAATGAGTCGTCTCTTCACGTCAGGTGGCCAAAGTATTGGAGCTTCAGCTTCAGCATCAGCCCTTCCAATGAATATTCAGGGATGATTTCCTTTAGGATTGACTGGTTTGGTCTCCTTGCAGACCAAGGAAATTTCAAGAGTCTTATTCAAGACCCACAGTTCAAAGGCATCAATTCTTCAATGCTCAGCCTCTTTATAGTCCAACTCTCACATCCATATATAACAACTGGAAAAACCATAGCTTTGATTATACAGACTTTGGTGGCAAAGCGATGTCTCTCCTTTTGAATACACTGTCTAGGTTTATCATAGCTTTTCTTCCAAGGAGCAAGTGTCTTTTAATTTCATGGCTGCAGTCATCATCTGAAGTGATTTGGGAGCCCAGGAAAATAAAACCTGTTACTGTTTCCATTGTCTGCCCATCTCTTTGCCATGAAGTGATGGGACTGGGTGCCATGATCTTTGTTTTCTAAATCTTGAGTTTTAGGTCAGCTTTTTCACTCTCCTCTTTCACCTTAGTCAAGGGGCTCTTAAGTTCCTTTTCACTTTCTGCCGTCAGGGTGATGTCATCTGCATACCTGAGGTTATTGAGTTCTTCTGGCAACCTTGACTCCAGCTTGTGCTTCATCCAGACTGGCTTTTCATGTGATGTACTCTGGATATAAGTTAAATAAGCAGGGTGACAGTATACAGCCTTGATTCCCAATTTGGAACCATTCCGTTGTTCAGTGTAGAAAATTGTCGAGTTTGATTTCAAAGAGAGGACTTGGACTGCATGGCCTGTTTAGAGCCAGGCTTCTTTCATAATGAAGTTTGTTAAATAATTGCCTTGTTTCTATAAGATTTCAGCTCATCATTCTCCCTCCCCCCTCCCTTCTTTGCTTCTTTCCTTCCTTTTGAACCATTACCTTTGTTTCACAGGTTAAAATGCATGTACCCTGTTGGATGGTGGCAAAATTTTACTGTGAACTACTATTTGTTTTTCCATTTTACAATTAGTTGATTCCAAGAGGAATCTCTAACACCAATAGTAGAAGTAATTATATTCCAACCAGTGTGCATGCACACATATATAGGCATAGGCATGTCTATAGATATGCCTATGTATGTGTGCATGCATACTGGTGTATAGGTGTGTGTATATATATTATAGTCATTATTTGCTACCATTATCTGCTTAATCTTGGGTGAGATTTTCCCCCTTCCTTAAAGTTGCTTACTCTTTATAAGGTAGAACGCATCTCAGAATTGTTGTGAAGGTTTAATCAAATAATATGTAAAGCTCTTTCCGGTTTGCTGGTACATAGTAGGCTCACTGTTCTTTAGTCACTAAGTCATGTCTGACTCTTTTGCAACTCCATGGACTGTAGCCCACCAGGCTCCTCTGATCATGAGTTTTCCCAGGTAAGAACACTAGAGTGGGTTGTCATTTCCTTCTCCAAGGGATCTTCCCAACACAGGGATCTAACCATGTCTCCTGCATTAGTAGGTGGATTCTTTACCAGTGAGCCACCAGGGGAGCCCAGAAAGCCTGTAGTATAAGGGCAGAAAGTTCACGTTGGGCATACATTTCATTGAAATATTGTATTTCTGTTGCTTAAGGTTTAACTTGCCTACTTCCCTTTGTACCGGATTATCTCTTAGAAATCTCCACATAGCCTGCCCTTCCTGTTGATGGGGTATCCATGACTGAGCTCAGGTCGACAACGCTTCCTGTATTGTTATCCAACTTTAATGTGCATCTTCTAAGGTATGCTTCTGTCCTCTCTACATGGGGCTGTACTTAAGCCTGTTCATCTCCCATTTGTGAAACCCTTTGAGATCATTTAGAATGAAGAAGTGGTATTTTCTATATTATTATTGCTATGTGGAATTTGGTGTCTGTTTCATGTCTATGGCTTATGTGACAAATGGATGTCATTCCTCCCCAAATCCTTCATATGCAACTTCCTGGCCATAGTATTGTCAGGCTATAATTATTTGTAAAGTTCCTTGAGGTGTCAGATTTAGCATAGCATCTTGGTTTAAGGATGCTATTATTAGTACTCTAATTATAAAGTCCCTGTAGGTGCTTCTAAAAGTATGAGTAAGGTATTCTTTTTTTTTTTTTAAACCCTAGGTACATTTTTTTTTTTAATTTTGGCCCCTTTTATTGTTTTTTTTTATTTATTTTCATTCATCTTTACTCTTTGGCCTGTGTGGGCCTCCCATAGCAGTGGTTTCTCTGGTCGCAGAACACCAACACTGGGGACATGCACTGTAGAGCTCTGACTCGCACGGGTCCAGCTGCTCTGCAACCTATGGGATCCTCCCAGGCCAGGGATTGAACCGATGCCCCTTGCACTACAAGGCAAACTCTCTACCCACTGGACCACCAGGGAAGCCCCTGGTGTTTACTTTAAATATGTGATTCAGCAAGTTTCCTGTTAAATTATAAATGTGGGCCATGAAAAAAAATTTAAGGATACATTCGAGTTTTCCCAGGTAAGAACACTAGAGTGGGTTGTCATTTCCTTCTCCAAGGGATCTTCCCAACACAGGGATCTAACCATGTCTCCTGCATTAGTAGGTGGATTCTTTACCAGTGAGCCACCAGGGGAGCCCAGAAAGCCTGTAGTATAAGGGCAGAAAGTTCACGTTGGGCATACATTTCATTGAAATATTGTATTTCTGTTGCTTAAGGTTTAACTTGCCTACTTCCCTTTGTACCGGATTATCTCTTAGAAATCTCCACATAGCCTGCCCTTCCTGTTGATGGGGTATCCATGACTGAGCTCAGGTCGACAACGCTTCCTGTATTGTTATCCAACTTTAATGTGCATCTTCTAAGGTATGCTTCTGTCCTCTCTACATGGGGCTGTACTTAAGCCTGTTCATCTCCCATTTGTGAAACCCTTTGAGATCATTTAGAATGAAGAAGTGGTATTTTCTATATTATTATTGCTATGTGGAATTTGGTGTCTGTTTCATGTCTATGGCTTATGTGACAAATGGATGTCATTCCTCCCCAAATCCTTCATATGCAACTTCCTGGCCATAGTATTGTCAGGCTATAATTATTTGTAAAGTTCCTTGGAGGTGTCAGATTTAGCATAGCATCTTGGTTTAAGGATGCTATTATTAGTACTCTAATTATAAAGTCCCTGTAGGTGCTTCTAAAAGTATGAGTAAGGTATTCTTTTTTTTTTTTTAAACCCTAGGTACATTTTTTTTTTTAATTTTGGCCCCTTTTATTGTTTTTTTTTATTTATTTTCATTCATCTTTACTCTTTGGCCTGTGTGGGCCTCCCATAGCAGTGGTTTCTCTGGTCGCAGAACACCAACACTGGGGACATGCACTGTAGAGCTCTGACTCGCACGGGTCCAGCTGCTCTGCAACCTATGGGATCCTCCCAGGCCAGGGATTGAACCGATGCCCCTTGCACTACAAGGCAAACTCTCTACCCACTGGACCACCAGGGAAGCCCCTGGTGTTTACTTTAAATATGTGATTCAGCAAGTTTCCTGTTAAATTATAAATGTGGGCCATAGAAACAAAAGGCCACAAACATTTGGTAATCGATTCTTAGATAAGATACCCAAAACAGAAGCAACTAAACCTAAACTAGATAATTTGGACTTGACCAAAATGAACAGCTTTTGTGTATTAGAGGACACTATTGAGAAAGTGAGAAAACCTGCTGAATGAGAGAAAACATTTAGTATCCAGAATATATAAAGGACTCTTAACAAATTATCAACAAAAAGACAACTCAGTTATAAATAATCAAAGAGAACTGCATAGACAGTACTCCAATGAAGATCAAGAAATGGTCAGACAGAAGAATGAAAAATGCTAAACATCACTAGTCATGAGGGAAAGACACAGGAAAACCACAATGAGCGTATAGCACACGGAACTCTACTTAACATTCTGTCATGACCTCTATAGGAACAGAGTCCAAAAGAGAGTGGCTGTATGCATAACCGATTCACTTTGATAACTGGACACCTGACACATTGTAAGTCAACTGCATGCCAATCAAAGTTTTCAAAGATCAGAACAATTGAAAATAGCAAGTGTTGGGGAGGATGTGCAGAAGTCTGAATCCTTGTTGGCTGCTGTTGGGAATGTAAGACAGTACAGCCACTGTGAAAAGCATTTTGTGATACCTCAGAATGCTAAACCTAGAATCACCATTGCCCCAGCAACCCACTCCAAAGTATGTACACAGAAGAAATGAAAAGAGATATTCAGACAAAAATTTGTACATGTATGCTATAGCAGCACAATTCACAACAAACAAAAAGGAAAGAAAAAAATGTTGATAATGGATAAATGGATAAAAAAATGTGACCTATACATGCAGTAAACTATTATTCAGCCATAGAAAGGAATAAAGTTCTCAGACACATTGCAACATGGATTAGCCTTGAAAATATACTAAGTGAAGTGTCAGACACAAAGGGATGAATATTGTATCATTCTACTAAAAGAAATATCTAAGATAGGCAAATTTATGGAGATAGAAAGATTATAGGTTACCAGGGGCTGGGAGGAAAGAATAAGGGCAAATTATAACTTAACAATACACAACTGGACCACCAGGGAAGCCTGGTGTTTACTTTAAATATGTGATTCAGCAAGTTTCCTGTTAAATTATAAATGTGGGCCATAGAAACAAAAGGCCACAAACATTTGGTAATCGATTCTTAGATAAGATACCCAAAACAGAAGCAACTAAACCTAAACTAGATAATTTGGACTTGACCAAAATGAACAGCTTTTGTGTATTAGAGGACACTATTGAGAAAGTGAGAAAACCTGCTGAATGAGAGAAAACATTTAGTATCCAGAATATATAAAGGACTCTTAACAAATTATCAAAAAAAAAGACAACTCAGTTATAAATAATCAAAGAGAACTGCATAGACAGTACTCCAATGAAGATCAAGAAATGGTCAGACAGAAGAATGAAAAATGCTAAACATCACTAGTCATGAGGGAAAGACACAGGAAAACCACAATGAGCGTATAGCACACGGAACTCTACTTAACATTCTGTCATGACCTCTATAGGAACAGAGTCCAAAAGAGAGTGGCTGTATGCATAACCGATTCACTTTGATAACTGGACACCTGACACATTGTAAGTCAACTGCATGCCAATCAAAGTTTTCAAAGATCAGAACAATTGAAAATAGCAAGTGTTGGGGAGGATGTGCAGAAGTCTGAATCCTTGTTGGCTGCTGTTGGGAATGTAAGACAGTACAGCCACTGTGAAAAGCATTTTGTGATACCTCAGAATGCTAAACCTAGAATCACCATTGCCCCAGCAACCCACTCCAAAGTATGTACACAGAAGAAATGAAAAGAGATATTCAGACAAAAATTTGTACATGTATGCTATAGCAGCACAATTCACAACAAACAAAAAGGAAAGAAAAAAATGTTGATAATGGATAAATGGATAAAAAAATGTGACCTATACATGCAGTAAACTATTATTCAGCCATAGAAAGGAATAAAGTTCTCAGACACATTGCAACATGGATTAGCCTTGAAAATATACTAAGTGAAGTGTCAGACACAAAGGGATGAATATTGTATCATTCTACTAAAAGAAATATCTAAGATAGGCAAATTTATGGAGATAGAAAGATTATAGGTTACCAGGGGCTGGGAGGAAAGAATAAGGGCAAATTATAACTTAACAATACAGTTTTCATTTGGAGAAATGAAAATGTTTTAAAACTAGGTAGAGGTGAAAGTTATACAATATTGTGAGTGTACTAAATTCCACTGAATTGAATAATTTCCAAAGGTTAATTTTACCTTATGGAATTTTATCTTAATAAAAAAAGAGATTACTAAAATATCAAATGATGTGCTGGTCTAAAATAAAACATGGAGGTTCACACATATGTCATTAAATAGCCTGGGAATGGCTGGAAACTTTTCATTCTAAATATCTGTTCATGATTTAGAAAATAGTGTTTATTTCCATATCCTTTTATAAAGACAAAAACCTGAAGCTAAGTAAAGACTCATCAACTAAAAGCACTAGAGTGGCTGTAACTGAAAGTACAAACATAAGAGAAAAATTAGGGCCCTAACAGCTGGAGTGGCGTTTGACTGCAGATATGCTTGCCAACAGAAATGTGGAGACAGTTAAGAATAGACAGGATGAAGAAATCAGAAGAAATGGCAGGCACTCGTCTGTATTAAGGCTGAGGTTGAATTCTGAAGAGAAGCTCTCCTCATTGTTTACTCTTATATTTCTTCCAGTCCTATTGAAATAGAGATTCAGATTTTGGTAGATTTTACTGGTTATGAACTAAACACGTGGAGACAGATAGTAACTCAGTGTCTGAGCTCAGAATTGTGAGTGTGTATTGAGCTGGGATCCTGCATCACTTGACTTTTCTGAGTCTGTTTTCTCAGTTGTGAGGTGAAAAGAACGGAGACTTCCATGGTTGTCCAGTGGTTAAGACTTCACCTTCCAGTCCTGGGGCTGTGGGTTCAATCCCTGATTAGGAAGCTAGGATTCTATGTACCTTGTAGCCAATAAAACAGAATATAGAACAGAAACGATATTGGAACAAATTCAATAAAGACTTAAAAATGGTCCACATTAAAAAAAATTAATAATAAGGGCTTCCCTGGTAGTCCAGTGGGTAAAGGGTCTGCCTTGCAGTTCAAGGGGCACTGGTTCAATCCCTGGCCCAGGAAGATGCCATGTGTCGTGGAGTGGCTGGGCTGGTATGTCCGGTTATGAGCCGGCACTCTGAACGCATGTGCCCAGAGCCGGTGCTCTGCAAGAAAGAGACCACTGCAATGGGAGGCCCACACAGGCCCAGGAATAAAGATGAATGCAAACAAATGATGACTTAGAGGCAAAAAAAGAAAATTATATAAAAAAATGAAAATAACAATCTTCTTCCATGCCAGCAAGAAGCATCAACAATAAATCATTTGTGTAAACTGCCTGGCATAGAGTCAAAAATGATTAAACATTGAAAAGAAGACGCTCAGTATCCTACAGCCATCTTATTGACATTTCTGCTTAATATTTGCTCCATGTCTTAGATCTCTTTCAGGGAGCAGTGGCAGAAGAAGCTACTTAAATTTTAAAAATGAAAGGTTTTTTTAAGGAAAAGTCCCCTGGAGCTTGGGACTTCCTTGATGGCTCAGCAGTGCAGAATCCACCTGCAGTGCAAGAGCCGCAGGAGATGCAGATTTGATGCCTGAGTTGGGAAGCTCCCTGGAAGAGGGCATGGCATCCCACTCCAGGGGCCCCTGGACAGGATGAAGAAATCAGAAGAAATGGCAGGCACTCGTCTGTATTAAGGCTGAGGTTGAATTCTGAAGAGAAGCTCTCCTCATTGTTTACTCTTATATTTCTTCCAGTCCTATTGAAATAGAGATTCAGATTTTGGTAGATTTTACTGGTTATGAACTAAACACGTGGAGACAGATAGTAACTCAGTGTCTGAGCTCAGAATTGTGAGTGTGTATTGAGCTGGGATCCTGCATCACTTGACTTTTCTGAGTCTGTTTTCTCAGTTGTGAGGTGAAAAGAACGGAGACTTCCATGGTTGTCCAGTGGTTAAGACTTCACCTTCCAGTCCTGGGGCTGTGGGTTCAATCCCTGATTAGGAAGCTAGGATTCTATGTACCTTGTAGCCAATAAAACAGAATATAGAACAGAAACGATATTGGAACAAATTCAATAAAGACTTAAAAATGGTCCACATTAAAAAAAATTAATAATAAGGGCTTCCCTGGTAGTCCAGTGGGTAAAGGGTCTGCCTTGCAGTTCAAGGGGCACTGGTTCAATCCCTGGCCCAGGAAGATGCCATGTGTCGTGGAGTGGCTGGGCTGGTATGTCCGGTTATGAGCCCGCACTCTGGAACGCATGTGCCCAGAGCCGGTGCTCTGCAAGAAAGAGACCACTGCAATGGGAGGCCCACACAGGCCCAGGAATAAAGATGAATGCAAACAAATGATGACTTAGAGGCAAAAAAAGAAAATTATATAAAAAAATGAAAATAACAATCTTCTTCCATGCCAGCAAGAAGCATCAACAATAAATCATTTGTGTAAACTGCCTGGCATAGAGTCAAAATGATTAAACATTGAAAAGAAGACGCTCAGTATCCTACAGCCATCTTATTGACATTTCTGCTTAATATTTGCTCCATGTCTTAGATCTCTTTCAGGGAGCAGTGGCAGAAGAAGCTACTTAAATTTTAAAAATGAAAGGTTTTTTTAAGGAAAAGTCCCCTGGAGCTTGGGACTTCCTTGATGGCTCAGCAGTGCAGAATCCACCTGCAGTGCAAGAGCCGCAGGAGATGCAGATTTGATGCCTGAGTTGGGAAGCTCCCTGGAAGAGGGCATGGCATCCCACTCCAGGCTTCTTGCCTGGAGAATCCCATGGACAGAGGAGCCTGGTGGGCTAAGTCCACGAGGTTGCAAAGAGTGAGACAGAACTGAAGCAACTTAGCGTGCAAGCACCCACCATGGAGGTTTGAAACTAAACCTGAGTCTTTCCTTTGGTTGAAGGGCTACTCCATATAAAATTCTTCACACACTTAGATTCTCATCATGGGGCATCTCTCAATAAGTATGTTCCTATTGTTGTTTCCAGAAATAGGACGTTCATTTTTAAGTAATATTTATTTATGTATTCATTTGGCTTGTGCCGGGTCTTAGCTGTGGTACAGGGGACCGTCGATCTTCGTCGTGGAATACAGGATCTGACTAGGGATCAATCCCAGGCTCCCCACAAGGGGAGTATAGGTCTTAGCTGCTGGACCACCAGGAAAGTCTCATGATTTTCTAGTTTAATCATCTGAGAATCCAAAAACCGGGCTCTTACCTCATGCCATATACAAAATTAAATCAAGAAGAATCAAAGACCTCAAGGTGCAACCTAAAACTGTAAAACTCTTTGAAGAAAAAAAGGGGGAATGTTTTCTACAATTATATTTGGCAACAGGCAATAAAAGAGAAAAGAAATAAATTGGACTTCATCAAAATTACAAACTTTGTGCATCAAAGGATATGATCAATAGAGTGAAAAGGCAGCCCATGGAATGGGAGGAAATAATTGCAAATTATATATCTGGCAAGAGATCAAAATTTAGAATGCATGAAGAGCCCTAACAACTCACAACAAAGAAACTAAAAGCTGTTTGAAAATGGGCAAAAGGCTTGAATAAACATTTCTCCACAGAAGTTAAGACAAATGGCCAACAAGCACACGAAAAAATGCTCAACATCACTAATCATTAGGGAAATATAAGAGAAAAGCACAATGAGATGCTACTTCATACCCATCAGGATGGCACTAAAAAAGAAAGAGAAGGAAAATAACAAGTGTTTGTGAGGATGTGGAAGAATTGGAAGCTTTGTGTACTGTTGGCGAGGGTGTAAAATGGTGCAGCCACTATGGAAACCAGGATGACAGCTCCCCAAATAATTAAAAATGCAATTATTGTTTAATCCAGCAGCTCCACTTCTGCATACATACACAAAAAAACTAAAAGCAGGAACTCAAAGAGACCTCTATACATTCATGTTCAGAGCAGCATTCTTCATGATAGTACAAGGTGAACATAAGTAAAGTGGCCATGGATGGCTAAATGGATAAACATAACAGATATGAATAATGGAATATTACTCAGCCTTAAAAAGGAAGGACATTCTAACATATGCTATGACCTGGATGAGCCTTGAAGGTGTTATGCTAAGTGCTAAAAGCACAAACACTGTATAATTCCACTGGAGTAGTCCTTTCATAGAGACAGAAGTAGAATAGTGACTACCAAGGAGTAGGAGGTGGGGAGGATGAGGAGTTTAATGAGTATGAAATTTCAGTCTAAGAAAACAAGAAATGCTGTGGAGGTGGATGATGTTGATGGTTACGTAACAATATGAACTACTTCATGCCACTGAATTGTACACTTAAAAATGCTAAATTGCATGCCCTATATTTTACCACAATGAAAAAAAAAACCAAAAAACAACACTGAATGTGTATGAGGAAAGGTTCATTCCAATTAAAATAACAGCACTAACTTAGACTATAACTTAGAGTTCAAGAGTATTTGTTTTCCTTGGGGAATCCAAGCAGGCAATCCTCAATCCTCTCAGGGCTATTTGATAGAAATACAGTCCAAGTCACATGTGTCATGGCAGAAGCTCTTCAAATTTCCCAGTAATGATATTTAAAAAGGAAAAATAAATAGATGAAATTGATTTTAATAGTTAATTGAAGTATTTTAATGCTGTGACATCTATTTATGTCACTTAAAGTAGATCATTTCAACATAGAATCAGTATAAAATTATTTGTGAGCTATTTCAGTCTTTGGGGTGGGGTACATGTGCAGTAAATATAAAATATTTGGTGTAAAAATATTTAGAGGTAGCACTAGTTACATTTCAGGTGCTTCCTAGACTAGGGGCTACTGAATTGGCTAGAACAACTCTACAGCATTTTTCTTTACTTTTTTTTTTTTTTTAAGATTATTGATTTATTGATATTTAGTTGTGTTGGGTCATAGTTGCAGCACGTGGGATCTTTGTTGCTGCTATGGGCTCTTCGTTGTAGTGCCCAAGCTTCTCTCTAGTTGTTCTGGGGTGAGGGTACCCTCATTAGTTGTGGCTCACATGAGCATAGTTGTCCCGAGGCAACTGGGATTCTAGTTCTCAGACCAGGGATCTAACCCACGTCCCCTGCATTGGAAGGCAGATTCTTAACCACTGGACCACCAGGGAAGCATTCTTCCCCTGGAACAATTGGCCTGTTTTGCTAAGATGTAGTACCCCACACAAGGTACCCTTAAATGAGGCTAATGAACCACTGTGGAGGGAACTATTCAAAAGACTTCCCTCCGTTTGATGAGATGACAAGCAAGAAGTGTTAAAAAGAGCTACTTAAATGCAGATGTCTGGAGAGTACCTATTTCTGGACCTAAAAGAGAGTTAGAAGAAGGAAAGCTTGGCTTGTTGTTTGAGGTGGGCTTATTTGTCACTGGGGAGGACACAAGTGAGCCAGGAGCGAGGGAGAAGGGAGGAGAGAAACACTGGGGCAGTGATGGGGTGAAGGCGGGGTGGTGAATGAGTGGCAAACAAAGACTCATCTGTGTTTGGGAGAAAAATATGATTTTATCTCAGAATTTTCTTTTTTTATCCTTTTATTCCTGTTTTCTAAGGCCAAATAAATTCTTCTCTCTCAGCATTTGTTTTCCTTGGGGAATCCAAGCAGGCAATCCTCAATCCTCTCAGGGCTATTTGATAGAAATACAGTCCAAGTCACATGTGTCATGGCAGAAGCTCTTCAAATTTCCCAGTAATGATATTTAAAAAGGAAAAATAAATAGATGAAATTGATTTTAATAGTTAATTGAAGTATTTTAATGCTGTGACATCTATTTATGTCACTTAAAGTAGATCATTTCAACATAGAATCAGTATAAAATTATTTGTGAGCTATTTCAGTCTTTGGGGTGGGGTACATGTGCAGTAAATATAAAATATTTGGTGTAAAAATATTTAGAGGTAGCACTAGTTACATTTCAGGTGCTTCCTAGACTAGGGGCTACTGAATTGGCTAGAACAACTCTACAGCATTTTTCTTTACTTTTTTTTTTTTTTTAAGATTATTGATTTATTGATATTTAGTTGTGTTGGGTCATAGTTGCAGCACGTGGGATCTTTGTTGCTGCTATGGGCTCTTCGTTGTAGTGCCCAAGCTTCTCTCTAGTTGTTCTGGGGTGAGGGTACCCTCATTAGTTGTGGCTCACATGAGCATAGTTGTCCCGAGGCAACTGGGATTCTAGTTCTCAGACCAGGGATCTAACCCACGTCCCCTGCATTGGAAGGCAGATTCTTAACCACTGGACCACCAGGGAAGCATTTTTCCCCCTGGAACAATTGGCCTGTTTTGCTAAGATGTAGTACCCCACACAAGGTACCCTTAAATGAGGCTAATGAACCACTGTGGAGGGAACTATTCAAAAGACTTCCCTCCGTTTGATGAGATGACAAGCAAGAAGTGTTAAAAAGAGCTACTTAAATGCAGATGTCTGGAGAGTACCTATTTCTGGACCTAAAAGAGAGTTAGAAGAAGGAAAGCTTGGCTTGTTGTTTGAGGTGGGCTTATTTGTCACTGGGGAGGACACAAGTGAGCCAGGAGCGAGGGAGAAGGGAGGAGAGAAACACTGGGGCAGTGATGGGGTGAAGGCGGGGTGGTGAATGAGTGGCAAACAAAGACTCATCTGTGTTTGGGAGAAAAATATGATTTTATCTCAGAATTTTCTTTTTTTATCCTTCTATCCCTGTATCCTAAGGCCAAAGAAATTCTTCTCTCCTCAGCAGAGCTGTTGGAGGTTGAAGATTATATTCACCAAGTGCTAAAGAGCCAGCAGTAGTCCTTTTTCCTATTCCCCTGTTTATGGAGCAAAAATTATATCATATAATTGTACCCCTAAACATTGTATCATACATTATATGCCAGAAGCAGACAAAGAATAAGAATCCAATGCTGAATTCATTTACAGTGTGGCAGCATATTAATAAGAGGGTTGATCAATCTGAAATGATCTGTGTTTACCTTCTTCTGAACAGCTGTGTTGACCTCAGTCTGCCTTTTAAAAAATAGTTTATTAATCTCTGCTATTTATTTATTTATTCATCTGGCCACATCATGAGGCATGGAGGCTCTTCATTCCCTGACCAGGGACCGGACCCTCTCACCCCTTCCCCCTGCGCTGGAAGCACAGAGTTCCAACCACTGAACTGCCAGGGAAGCTTCTAAGCTTCCTTTCATGAATCTTTAGTGAATGTGGGATTAGGGAGCTAGGAGTATAAAGATGAACTCAGCATCCTAGGACCTACATGTAGACCACAGGGAATGCTGCTCAATATTCTGTAATAAGCTAAATAGGAAAAGAATTTGAAAAAGAATAGATATATGAATATGTATAAGTGAATGACTTTGTTGTACATTGGAAATCAAGCATCGTTAATCAACTATGTTCTAATATAAAATAAAATTACAAATTATAAAGATGAACAGAATAGGCTAGTTTTGTGCAGAAGAGAGTCATCAGCATTTTCCTTCAAGTTAGTGTGTGCAAAAGAAAAAAAATTTTTTTAAAGCTAGAAAAGGAATTTCATGCCACACCAGAAGGGTGAGGGTAAGCTTTCTGGGAGAGAATTTTAAAAGCAATTGGAGTTAGCCAGGTAAAATAGGAAGTATGTCCTTCCAGGCAAAGGACAGAATAATCAAGCATGAAACAGTGAGATGTGGGTAACTGACCAGCAAAGAGAAACAACTTCAAAGGTTCAACCTTGTACATTTAAAAGCCTCACTGTGACCTGAGTGATCTGGGGGAGGTAAACTTCTCTGAGCCTTTACTTGTCCATCTAATGGGAACAATGATGCTAACATATTAGAATTGTTGTCTGCAGTAAATTAATCTATGTGAAAGTGCTCAGTATGGTTCTTATTACAAATTAAGCATTTGATAAAAGATTTCTTGGGAAAATATGGGTAAAGATACCCTTGAAGTGTAAAACCACCTCTGTCACAGTTCATATGGGATTTCAAAAGTGTAGTATGTTGTCTCCTCCTAGCAGTAGTTCACTAAAAAGGCAACAGATACATCAATGGGTACACAAAGTTCAGTTTTTTTCAACCCAGATTGCTAGATACACTACATAAAACTTTGTCAGTATTGCACAGATAAACCATAACACAGAGAGAACTATAAAAGTGTTAGGTTGGGGAAGGACCAATTTTTGTCCCACATCTCAAGCTTCATGATGAGACATATAGAGAATACTAGGCTGATCCAGAGTATTAAGAAAAAAAGTCTGTTTTTGCAATATAGGCCCCTTAAAGTCTCAACCAGTTGGCAATTTGAATTACTAGTTCCTGAAGATCATTGTAAAGGAAGAGATTAAGGCCCATCTGGGTGACTTCTTGTCTACAAAATGTATATAATAGGGGTAGGATGATAAAATTCTGCCATTTTTAAAAAATAAAAGATGAGATGGACTTCTTTATCTATTACTAGTCATTCTTTCATTTTGTGAAGTTCTTAAGGGTCTTTTGCTACTTTTGTTGCTCTGCTGGCTTTCTTTTATGGTGGCTTGTTTTCTTGTGTGTTTTACTTTTGGTATTGGGATTCAAGCTCATTGAGCTTTATAATAATAGTCTTGTGATGCTTGAGTTTTGACAGTCTTCACATGCTTCTGCCAGTGGCTATGGGTCTTTGGCCACAAGGCTACTAAGGTCACATGTATACCTGGACAGGAGAACACCTTGCCTGTAGGATTTTGTACTCAGCACTGGCACAACACATATTGAAATGTTTTCTCTCAAGACTAATACTCACAGCCCAAGATAAAACCTCCCTCCTTCTCTCGTTCTGCTGCTGCTTAGTCACTTCAGTCATGTCTGACTCTGTGTGACTCCATGGACTGCAGCCCGTCAGGCTCCTCTGTCCATGGAATTCTCCAGGCAAGAATACTGGAGTGAGATGCCATTGCCTTCTCCAGGGAATCTTCCCAACACAGGAATGGAAGTCGGATCTCCTGCATTACAGGCAGATGGCTCACCACTGAGCCATCAAGGAAGCCACATATATATGGGGTCTCAAAGAAACCCCATAAACTGTTGCTCACCAGTTTTCTCCATCAGTGGAATTCTCCAGACAAGAATAGTGGAGTGGATTTCCATTTCCTTCTTCTCTTGTTCTATATCTTTGATATAAGAAACACGAAGTCCCCATCCCACTGTTAATGCTGATAATGGATAGAGCATGTAGGAGATATCAGTAGTGAAAGTGACTTCACAGGGATTTCTCTGGTGATCCAGTGGTTAAGAATCTTCCTGCCAGGTCAGGGGATGCAGGTTCAATCCCCAGTCAGAGAACTAAGGTCCCACATGCCCACATGCCACAGCTACTGAGCCTGAGCACTCTGGAACTGACACATTGCAACAAAAAATCCCTGCATGATGTTACAAAGATCTATGTGCCCCACTGCGGGGGCCTTCCGCAGAAAGGAAGGCAGCGGGATTGCCCCCAGCTAAACCGGGAGATCTAGGAGAGAGGTGGGTCTTGCTGCCGGCCCCCCAGCCCCCCGGCGCACGCAGGGGACAATCAGACACGGCAGGGGTTCTGTCAAAGCAGTTCCGTTTTATTAGTGTAGATTCACAGCTTTTATAGGCAAGTGAAGGGGGTTTTGCACGGGACTTCCTATAGATTACACCAATCAAGCTAAAGGTCAAGCAGTCATCCACGAGCGCGGAAACCAGGGGAACCAATCAGAAATTTCAACAATCACTTAACAACTTAGATTACGCCCTCGTCTCTTCCTGTAGGCGTCATCTTAGCACCAAACTGCAAATATGTGCTTAAACTTCCTTATGCTTGCAAAGGCCCTCTTTCATTTAGGGCCCCACACCCATATTTTCTCTCAAGACTAATACTCACAGCCCAAGATAAAACCTCCCTCCTTCTCTCGTTCTGCTGCTGCTTAGTCACTTCAGTCATGTCTGACTCTGTGTGACTCCATGGACTGCAGCCCGTCAGGCTCCTCTGTCCATGGAATTCTCCAGGCAAGAATACTGGAGTGAGATGCCATTGCCTTCTCCAGGGAATCTTCCCAACACAGGAATGGAAGTCGGATCTCCTGCATTACAGGCAGATGGCTCACCACTGAGCCATCAAGGAAGCCACATATATATGGGGTCTCAAAGAAACCCCATAAACTGTTGCTCACCAGTTTTCTCCATCAGTGGAATTCTCCAGACAAGAATAGTGGAGTGGATTTCCATTTCCTTCTTCTCTTGTTCTATATCTTTGATATAAGAAACACGAAGTCCCCATCCCACTGTTAATGCTGATAATGGATAGAGCATGTAGGAGATATCAGTAGTGAAAGTGACTTCACAGGGATTTCTCTGGTGATCCAGTGGTTAAGAATCTTCCTGCCAGGTCAGGGGATGCAGGTTCAATCCCCAGTCAGAGAACTAAGGTCCCACATGCCCACATGCCACAGCTACTGAGCCTGAGCACTCTGGAACTGACACATTGCAACAAAAAATCCCTGCATGATGTTACAAAGATCTATGTGCCCCACTGCGGGGGCCTTCCGCAGAAAGGAAGGCAGCGGGATTGCCCCCAGCTAAACCGGGAGATCTAGGAGAGAGGTGGGTCTTGCTGCCGGCCCCCCAGCCCCCCGGCGCACGCAGGGGACAATCAGACACGGCAGGGGTTCTGTCAAAGCAGTTCCGTTTTATTAGTGTAGATTCACAGCTTTTATAGGCAAGTGAAGGGGGTTTTGCACGGGACTTCCTATAGATTACACCAATCAAGCTAAAGGTCAAGCAGTCATCCACGAGCGCGGAAACCAGGGGAACCAATCAGAAATTTCAACAATCACTTAACAACTTAGATTACGCCCTCGTCTCTTCCTGTAGGCGTCATCTTAGCACCAAACTGCAAATATGTGCTTAAACTTCCTTATGCTTGCAAAGGCCCTCTTTCATTTAGGGCCCCACACCCCACTACAAGCCAATGCAGTCAAACAAAAAAATATTTTTAAAACAAGCAATTTCATAAAGAAGTAGAAACTGACAATCTGAATAGGCCTCTAACTTACAAGGGGGTTGACTATGTAATCAAAACTCTCCTGACAAAGAAAGGTTCTGGACCCAGTGGATTCACTCGTAAATTCTATCAAACATTTAAAGAAAGAGTAACATCAGTCCTCAAACTCTCCCAAAAAATCTGAAGAGGAAGGAATTCTTCCCACCTCATTCTATGAAACCAGAATTACTACCCTGTAACGAAACCAAAGACACTACAAGAAAACAAAACTGCCTTCTGAATATTGATGCAAACACCCCCAACAAAATGCTAGCAAACTGAGTTCAACAGTATATTACCTAAAAGGATTGTACACCATGGGCAAGTGAAATTTATTCACGAAATGCAAGGAAAAAGAAGATATGAAAATCAGTCAATGTAATATACCACATTATCATGAGGGAATGAGAAAAAAATCCATGTGACCATCCCATTTGGTGCAAAGCACTTGACAAAATTCAGTACATTTTCATGATAAAAATACTCAACAACATATATTAGCATAATAAAAGCTATATATGAAATACTCACAGCAAGCATCATATTCAATGGAGAAAGACTGAATGTTTCTAAGACCAGGAACAAAACAAGGATGCCTGCTTTCACCACTACTACTCAGCAAAGTACTAGACGTCCTAGCCAAAACAGTTAGATAAGAAAAAGAAATAAACGGCATACAAATTATAAAAGACGTAAAATTATCTCTATTTACAGATGATATAATTGAATATATATAAATATAAAAAACTACACAATTATTCTTGTATAACTGAATATATACAGAAATATAATTGAATATATATGTCTTCCACAGGGAGATGGTTAGAACTCGTAAACAAATTCAGTAAAGCGTCGGGACAAAAATGCCAACACACAAGAATCGGTTGCATTCAATACCCTAACAATGAATATTCTGAAAAGAAAATTAAGAAGACAGCTCTTTTTATACTCACATCAAGAAGACAAAATACTTAAGAATTAACTGTATTATATATAATGCCAATAAAACTGATAACTAAAATAATGGACAAGTTCTTTGTAAAGCACCAACTCTCAGAGTTTAAGAAGAAATAGAATACATACAGAGTCTCATATCAATTAAAGAAATTGAAGTAATACATATAAACTTTCCTACAAAGAAAGCCCTGACCCATTAGAGAATTCTTCCAAATATTTATGAGAAAAGTATTACGAATTCTATAGAAATTTTTCTTGAAAGTAGAACAGGAGGAAACACCAACACCTGTCCTCACCTTATGAAGCCAGCATTCCCTTCTTCAATATCCACAAATCAATCAATGTGATACACCACATTATCATGAGGGAATGAGAAAAAAATCCATGTGACCATCCCATTTGGTGCAAAGCACTTGACAAAATTCAGTACATTTTCATGATAAAAATACTCAACAACATATATTAGCATAATAAAAGCTATATATGAAATACTCACAGCAAGCATCATATTCAATGGAGAAAGACTGAATGTTTCTAAGACCAGGAACAAAACAAGGATGCCTGCTTTCACCACTACTACTCAGCAAAGTACTAGACGTCCTAGCCAAAACAGTTAGATAAGAAAAAGAAATAAACGGCATACAAATTATAAAAGACGTAAAATTATCTCTATTTACAGATGATATAATTGAATATATATAAATATAAAAAACTACACAATTATTCTTGTATAACTGAATATATACAGAAATATAATTGAATATATATGTCTTCCACAGGGAGATGGTTAGAACTCGTAAACAAATTCAGTAA
This sequence comes from Tragulus kanchil, assembly GCA_022376925.1. Lineage (NCBI taxonomy): Eukaryota > Metazoa > Chordata > Mammalia > Artiodactyla > Tragulidae > Tragulus > Tragulus kanchil. The sequence continues at coordinate 89,772,133 of JAIOJX010000031.1, read as the reverse complement.
AGCGTCGGGACAAAAATGCCAACACACAAGAATCGGTTGCATTCAATACCCTAACAATGAATATTCTGAAAAGAAAATTAAGAAGACAGCTCTTTTTATACTCACATCAAGAAGACAAAATACTTAAGAATTAACTGTATTATATATAATGCCAATAAAACTGATAACTAAAATAATGGACAAGTTCTTTGTAAAGCACCAACTCTCAGAGTTTAAGAAGAAATAGAATACATACAGAGTCTCATATCAATTAAAGAAATTGAAGTAATACATATAAACTTTCCTACAAAGAAAGCCCTGACCCATTAGAGAATTCTTCCAAATATTTATGAGAAAAGTATTACGAATTCTATAGAAATTTTTCTTGAAAGTAGAACAGGAGGAAACACCAACACCTGTCCTCACCTTATGAAGCCAGCATTCCCTTCTTCAATATCCACAAATCAATCAATGTGATACACCATATCAACAAATTGAGAGACAAAAATCACACGATCATCTCAATAGATGCAGAAAAAGCCTTCGACAAAGTACAGCATCCATTTATGATAAAAACTCTTCAGAAAATGGGCATAGAAGGAACCTATCGATGCAGGGGCGGAGCCAAGATGGCGGAGGAATGAGGGGAAGATTTCATCAGCTCCCCAACAGAATCACCAGATCAGATCAAGAAATGAAACACCACCAACAAACCAGCCGCTAGACGACAGAAGAACTCCATAGGTCCGCGAGAGTAGAAGAGTGAACAGCCAGAACTTTCCTGGAGCTACTGTTCTAAGGATCCTCTATCCTAACACCCACGCCGGACCGCACCGACGGAGAGCGCGCCAGCAAGTGCCCTAAAAGGGGGCCTGAGAGGAGCGTCGGGGGAGAGAGGGCAGCGCTCAGCGCGAAAATTCAAAGAATCCACCCTGATCACCGGCAGAAATTAAGACACTGCGAAGACAGGATACTGGAGCAGGGCCGGGCGGAATGCAATTGGGAAGTTCCCCGCAGAGTGTGGCCTAGAGACCTGCAGCTGGAAGGGAGCGCCCAGTGTGAAAATCGTGCTGCTTGGTCAGGCCGCCTGGCACCGGGTAAGTTCAAACACTTCTAGTGGGGGACTTGATGGAGAGGGGAAGTCGCCCACGGATTGCTGACCAGGGACTGGGCTGGAGCCGGATGGGGAAGCTTGTGCCTGCCTTTGGGACTTGGATGCGTAACTGGCAGTGCGTCTGCGCCAGTGGCGGAGGAGCCCGTGCACCCCCATAGCTACACCCACAGCGGAGGAAGCTGGGAGAAGGGCAGGTATTGGAGGCTGCGGGCAGGTGCACAGCAGAGCCGGGATGCCCCCCTCCAACAAGGGGTGCGTGTGCTGTGGCCCCGAACTGGGATCAGCCCGCCGCCTGGCCAGCACCTGAGGTTGCAGCAAAACCATTATTTGGCTGAAAACAAACCATAGCAACTGGTGCCATAAGGGAAAGGTTACATCATCAAGACAACACCATCGAGAGCAGATTGGCTTCCACTAGACAGATGAGAGGATAAAAAACAAGAACAGTATTTAGCTTTTTTTATTTGTCTATTTGTTGTGGACGGTTCTGTTTATTTGTTTGATCGGTCAGTTTTTTTGTTTGTTTGTTTGTTTGTTTTTTGTCTCTTCTTACTAAATTTTTCTTCACTTTATAATTTTTAATTTCTATTTTTTATTTTTAATTTTTTTTCAATTTTAATTCTTGGAAACTTCTAATTTTCTTTCCTCTTTGCCACTGCTTCCTCCCTCTATGTTCTAAATCTAAAACTTTCTCCTATCTACCACTATCCTCTAGATAACTATTTCCTACCTTCCTGTCTCCACTATTCTCTTCCAGCTGCACTAAACAATACAACACACTAATCTTGGCTACATAACCGTATAACATCCTTCCAAGACGAATCTATTCCTTCTCATTACCCATACACTCTCCTCCTCCTCACCCCCAACCCATGTCTTAGCTAAAAATTGCTTTCAATGAAATAGTCCAAGCCAGGAACTTGCCCCGGATCTATTTTTCCAGGCAATATATTAATTAATTCAGAGCTTAATGGGAAAGTATCATCTTTGATTGCATCGTTTGCCAGAAAAATTTCCTATGCTTTATCTCTGTAAGACTAGTTAGATGTGGTTATTGCTGTGTATATATATATATATATATATATATATATATATATATATATTATGACTATGTTAGAAAACATCTGCATGCTTTTATGACTCTCACCTATCAGGGATACACCTCTTCCTCCTCAGATGCTAGTATTTGAACTAATATCATGGAACACCATAGCAAACCAGACATAGAGCCTACATCCCCTGACCAGTCATCAAACCAAAGATCCTCAGAGTGGAAGCCCTGATTCCAAGACCCCACACTATCAAAGAACATACAACACTAGAGGTTATTCAACTGTAAACAAGACCTAACACCACCCAAGACACAAACCATTGACCCCTTCTAGAAGGACAGAAACCCAAAGGAGGGAGAATTCAACCAAGAAGCCTGGTGGGGAAAAGAACTCCATACACACAGACACACACAAAGAAACAAAAACTAACCTAATAATGAAACAACAGAGAAACACTGCACAAATGAAGGACCAAGCTAGAGAAACACAGCTTCAAATGACAGAGAAGGAGATAGACAAATTATCTGAAAGAGAATTCAGAAAAGCTATACTAATGAGGATGCAAAACACCGAAAATAGAATATTAGAGGAAATTAGTGCATTGAGAAGAGACATGCAAGAAATGAAAAATAAGCAAATAGAGACCACCAACTCCATTGCTGAACTCAAAAATACTATAGAAGCTCTCAAGAGTAGAGTATCAGAGGCAGAAGAATGGATAAGTGAGCTGGAAGACAGAATGGTGGAAATAAATCCTGAAGAACAGAACAAAGCCAAAAGAATTAAAAGAACTGAGGATAGCCTCAGAGACCTATGGGACAATATCAAAGGCATCAACATTAGAATTATAGGAGTTCCAGAGGAAGAAGAGGGGAAGAAAGTTTATGAAAAAATTCTTGAAAAGGTTATAGTGGAAAACTTCCCCAGCATGGGAAAGGAAATAGTCAACCAAGTCCAAGAAGCACAAAGAGTTCCACACAGGATAAACCCCAGAAGAAACACCAAGGCACATTCTAATCAAACTAACACAGACTAAATATAAAGACAGATTACTAAAAGCAGCTAGGAGCAAACAACAAATAACATATAAAGGAAACCCCATACGTCTAACTGTGGATCTTTCCACAGAAACCTTGCAGGCCAGAAGAGAATGGCAAGACACATTTAAACGGCTAAAAGAGAATAACCTCCAACCAAGAATTCCCTACCCAGCAAGAATCTCATTCAGAATTGATGGAGAAGTCAAAAGCTTCACAGACAGACAAAAACTAAAAGAATTCTGTACCACAAAACCAGCCCTACAATAAGTGTTAAAGGGCATGATATAGCCAATAAATACAAGAGTAGGAGAAGTCCTACAAATCAAACCCCAAACTTCTAAGAAGACGACAATAGGAACATATGTATCAATAATTACTTTGAATGTAAATGGATTAAATGCTCCAACCAAATGACACAGGCTGGCTGAATGGATCCAGAAACATGACCCATATATATGCTGTTTACAAGAGACCCACTTCAGACCTAGAGACACTCATAGACTGAAAGTGAGAGGCTGGAAAAAGATATTCCATGCAAATGACAGAGAAGGAGATAGACAAATTATCTGAAAGAGAATTCAGAAAAGCTATACTAATGAGGATGCAAAACACCGAAAATAGAATATTAGAGGAAATTAGTGCATTGAGAAGAGACATGCAAGAAATGAAAAATAAGCAAATAGAGACCACCAACTCCATTGCTGAACTCAAAAATACTATAGAAGCTCTCAAGAGTAGAGTATCAGAGGCAGAAGAATGGATAAGTGAGCTGGAAGACAGAATGGTGGAAATAAATCCTGAAGAACAGAACAAAGCCAAAAGAATTAAAAGAACTGAGGATAGCCTCAGAGACCTATGGGACAATATCAAAGGCATCAACATTAGAATTATAGGAGTTCCAGAGGAAGAAGAGGGGAAGAAAGTTTATGAAAAAATTCTTGAAAAGGTTATAGTGGAAAACTTCCCCAGCATGGGAAAGGAAATAGTCAACCAAGTCCAAGAAGCACAAAGAGTTCCACACAGGATAAACCCCAGAAGAAACACCAAGGCACATTCTAATCAAACTAACACAGACTAAATATAAAGACAGATTACTAAAAGCAGCTAGGAGCAAACAACAAATAACATATAAAGGAAACCCCATACGTCTAACTGTGGATCTTTCCACAGAAACCTTGCAGGCCAGAAGAGAATGGCAAGACACATTTAAACGGCTAAAAGAGAATAACCTCCAACCAAGAATTCCCTACCCAGCAAGAATCTCATTCAGAATTGATGGAGAAGTCAAAAGCTTCACAGACAGACAAAAACTAAAAGAATTCTGTACCACAAAACCAGCCCTACAATAAGTGTTAAAGGGCATGATATAGCCAATAAATACAAGAGTAGGAGAAGTCCTACAAATCAAACCCCAAACTTCTAAGAAGACGACAATAGGAACATATGTATCAATAATTACTTTGAATGTAAATGGATTAAATGCTCCAACCAAATGACACAGGCTGGCTGAATGGATCCAGAAACATGACCCATATATATGCTGTTTACAAGAGACCCACTTCAGACCTAGAGACACTCATAGACTGAAAGTGAGAGGCTGGAAAAAGATATTCCATGCAAATGGAAATCAAAAGAAAGCTGGAGTAGCAATCCTCATATCAGACAAAATAGACCTCAAAATAAAGAAGATTAGAAGAGACAAGGCAGGACACTCCATCATGATCGAGGGATCAACCCAAGAAGAAGACATAACAATCATAAATATCTATGCACCCAACACAGGAGCACCCCAATACATAAGACAAACACTTTCAGACATAAAAGAAGACATTGACACTAACACAATCATAGTAGGAGACTTCAACACTACTCTCACACCAATGGACAGATCATCCAAACAGAAAATTAATAAAGAAACACAAGCCTTAAATGCCACACTAGAAGAAATGGACCTCATTAATATCTTTAGGACGTTCCATCCAAAAGCAGAAGAATACACTTTCTTCTCAAGTGCTCACGGAACATTCTCCAGGATAGACCACATCTTGGGCCACAAATCAAACCTCAGACAGTTCAAGAAAAACCGAAATTCTATCAACCATCTTCTCGGACCACAATGCAATGAGACTAGAGATCAACTACAGGGGAAAAAAACGCTAAAAACACAAACACATGGAGATTAAACAACACATACCTAAAAAACCAACTGATTATTGAGAAAATCAATGGAAAAATTTAAAAATTCCTAGAAGAAAATGATAATGAACATACAACTGTGCAAAACCTGTGGGATACTGCAAAAGCAGTTCTAAGAGGGAAATTTATAGCACTACAATCCTACCTCAAGAATCTAGGAAAATATGAAGCAGATGACCTAACCCTCTGCTTAAAACAATTGGAGAAAGAAGAACAAAAACATCCCAAAGCCAGCAGAAGAAGAGAAATTATAAAGACTAGAGCAGAAATAAATGAGAAAGAAATGAAAGAACCTATAGTACGGATAAATAAAACAAAAAGCTGGTTCTTTGAAAGGGTAAACAAAATTGACAAGCCACTGGCCAGACTCATCAAGAGAAAGAGAGAGGCTGGAAAAAGATATTCCATGCAAATGGAAATCAAAAGAAAGCTGGAGTAGCAATCCTCATATCAGACAAAATAGACCTCAAAATAAAGAAGATTAGAAGAGACAAGGCAGGACACTCCATCATGATCGAGGGATCAACCCAAGAAGAAGACATAACAATCATAAATATCTATGCACCCAACACAGGAGCACCCCAATACATAAGACAAACACTTTCAGACATAAAAGAAGACATTGACACTAACACAATCATAGTAGGAGACTTCAACACTACTCTCACACCAATGGACAGATCATCCAAACAGAAAATTAATAAAGAAACACAAGCCTTAAATGCCACACTAGAAGAAATGGACCTCATTAATATCTTTAGGACGTTCCATCCAAAAGCAGAAGAATACACTTTCTTCTCAAGTGCTCACGGAACATTCTCCAGGATAGACCACATCTTGGGCCACAAATCAAACCTCAGACAGTTCAAGAAAAACCGAAATTCTATCAACCATCTTCTCGGACCACAATGCAATGAGACTAGAGATCAACTACAGGGGAAAAAAACGCTAAAAACACAAACACATGGAGATTAAACAACACATACCTAAAAAACCAACTGATTATTGAGAAAATCAATGGAAAAATTTAAAAATTCCTAGAAGAAAATGATAATGAACATACAACTGTGCAAAACCTGTGGGATACTGCAAAAGCAGTTCTAAGAGGGAAATTTATAGCACTACAATCCTACCTCAAGAATCTAGGAAAATATGAAGCAGATGACCTAACCCTCTGCTTAAAACAATTGGAGAAAGAAGAACAAAAACATCCCAAAGCCAGCAGAAGAAGAGAAATTATAAAGACTAGAGCAGAAATAAATGAGAAAGAAATGAAAGAACCTATAGTACGGATAAATAAAACAAAAAGCTGGTTCTTTGAAAGGGTAAACAAAATTGACAAGCCACTGGCCAGACTCATCAAGAGAAAGAGAGAGAACCAGATCAATAAAATCAAAAACAAAAAAGGAGAGATTACAACAGAGAATGCAGAAATCCAAAGGATCCTAAGAGACTATTATGAGCAACTCTATGGAAACAAACTGGACAACCTGGAAGAAATGGACAGTTTCTTAGAGAAGATTAATCTCCCAAGACTGAGCCAGGAAGAAACAGAAACTTTGAACAAGCCAATCACAAGCTCAGAAATCAAATTTGTGATTAAAAATCTACCCAAAAATAAAAGCCCAGGACCAGATGGCTTCACACGTGAATTCTACCAAACATTTAAAGAAGAGCTAATGCCTGTCCTTCTAAAACTCTTTCAAAAAATTGCACAGGAAGGAACACTCCCAAACACATTCTATGAGGCCATCATCACCCTGATACCCAAACCAGGCAACGACAACACAAAAAAGGAAAATTACAGGCCAATTTCTCTGATGAACTTAGGTGCCAAAATCCTCAACAAAATCCTAGCAAACAGAATTCAATGACACATCAAAAAACTCATACATCACGATCAAGTCGGGTTCATCCCAGGCATGCAAGGATTCTTCAACATCCTCAAATCAATCAATGTGATACACCATATCAACAAACTGAGAGACAAAAATCACATGATAATCTCAATAGATGCAGAAAAAGCCTTCGACAAAGTACAACATCCATTTATGATCAAAACTCTTCAGAAAATGGGCATAGAAGGAACCTATCTCAACATAAGAAAAGTCATATATGAGAAGCCCACAGTGAACATCATCCTCAACGGTGAAAAACTGAAAGCATTCCCTCTAAGATCAGGAACAAGACAGGGGTGTCCACTTTCACCACTGCCATTCAACATAGTCCTGAAAGTTCTAGCAACAGCAATAAGAGAAGAGAAAGAAATCAAAGGAATCCAGATTGGAAAGGAAGAAGTCAAGCTCTCTCTATTTGCAGATGACATGATATTATACATAGAAAATCTCAAAGACACTATTACAAAGCTACTAGAGCTAATCAACGAATTCAGCAAAGTCGCAGGATTCAAAGTCAACACACAGAAATCACTGGCATTCCTATACACAAACAATGAAAAATCAGAAAACGAAATCAAAGAGGCAATCCCCTTCACCATCACAACCAAAAGAATCAAATATCTAGGAATAAACCTACCCAAAGAAACAAAAGAATTGTACACAGAAAATTACAAGACACTCATGAGAGAAATTAAAGAAGACTTAAACAGATGGAGAGATAGTCCATGTTCCTGGGTCGGAAGAATCAATATTTTGAAAATGACCATACTACCAAATATCATCTACAGATTCAATGCAATACCTATTCAACTTCCATTGACATTTTTCACAGAACCAGACCAAAGAATCACACAGTTCATATGGAAACACAAAAGACCTCAAATAGCCAAACCAATCCTGAGAAAGAAAAACGGAGCTGGAGGAATCAGCCTCCCTAACTTCAGACTCTACTACAAAGCAACAGTCATCAAGACAGTATGGTACTGGCACAAAAACAGAACTATATTCCAATGGAACAAGATTGAGAACCCAGAGATAAACCCACACACCTATGGGTACCTTATTTTTGATAAAGGAGGAGAAACTATAAAATGGGACAAAGACAGCCTCTTCAACAGGTGGTGCTGGGAAAACTGGACAGCTACATGCAAAAAAATGAAGTCGGAACATTCCCTGACACCATACACTAAGATCAACTCAAGATGGATTAAAGACCTAAATGTAAGACCAGAAACCCTAAAACTCTTAGAGGAGAATATAGGCAAAATCCTCAAGGACATATATCAAAGCAAGATCTTCTCTGACCCACCTACTAGAATAGAGGAACTGAAAAGAAAAATGAACACATGGGACCTAATGAAACTTAAAAGCTTTTGTACAGCAAAAGAAATTACAAAAAAGCTGAACAGACAGTCCAAAGAGTGGGAGAAGAGAAAGAAATCAAAGGAATCCAGATTGGAAAGGAAGAAGTCAAGCTCTCTCTATTTGCAGATGACATGATATTATACATAGAAAATCTCAAAGACACTATTACAAAGCTACTAGAGCTAATCAACGAATTCAGCAAAGTCGCAGGATTCAAAGTCAACACACAGAAATCACTGGCATTCCTATACACAAACAATGAAAAATCAGAAAACGAAATCAAAGAGGCAATCCCCTTCACCATCACAACCAAAAGAATCAAATATCTAGGAATAAACCTACCCAAAGAAACAAAAGAATTGTACACAGAAAATTACAAGACACTCATGAGAGAAATTAAAGAAGACTTAAACAGATGGAGAGATAGTCCATGTTCCTGGGTCGGAAGAATCAATATTTTGAAAATGACCATACTACCAAATATCATCTACAGATTCAATGCAATACCTATTCAACTTCCATTGACATTTTTCACAGAACCAGACCAAAGAATCACACAGTTCATATGGAAACACAAAAGACCTCAAATAGCCAAACCAATCCTGAGAAAGAAAAACGGAGCTGGAGGAATCAGCCTCCCTAACTTCAGACTCTACTACAAAGCAACAGTCATCAAGACAGTATGGTACTGGCACAAAAACAGAACTATATTCCAATGGAACAAGATTGAGAACCCAGAGATAAACCCACACACCTATGGGTACCTTATTTTTGATAAAGGAGGAGAAACTATAAAATGGGACAAAGACAGCCTCTTCAACAGGTGGTGCTGGGAAAACTGGACAGCTACATGCAAAAAAATGAAGTCGGAACATTCCCTGACACCATACACTAAGATCAACTCAAGATGGATTAAAGACCTAAATGTAAGACCAGAAACCCTAAAACTCTTAGAGGAGAATATAGGCAAAATCCTCAAGGACATATATCAAAGCAAGATCTTCTCTGACCCACCTACTAGAATAGAGGAACTGAAAAGAAAAATGAACACATGGGACCTAATGAAACTTAAAAGCTTTTGTACAGCAAAAGAAATTACAAAAAAGCTGAACAGACAGTCCAAAGAGTGGGAGAAAATGATAGCAAATGAAACAACAGACCAAGAATTCATCTCCAAAATCTACAAGCTACTCAGACAACTCAGCACCAGAAAAATGAACAACCCAATCAAAAAATGGGAAAACGATCTAAAGAGATGCCTCTCCAAAGAGGACATACAAATGGCCCAAAAGAACATGAAACAATGCTCAACCTCGCTTATTATTAGAGAAATGTAAATCAAAACTACAATGAGATATCACCTCACACCCATCAGAATGGCCATCTTCAAAAAATCTGCAGACAATAAATGCTGGAGAGGGTGCGGAGAAAAGGGGACCCTCTTGCATTGCTGGTGGGAATGTCAATTGATACATCCTCTATGGAAGACAATATGGAGATTTCTTAAAAAACTAAAAATAGAAGCATCCTATGACCCAGCAATCCCACTCTTAGGCTTATACCCTGATGAAATCAAATCTGAAAGAAGCATCTGTACCCCAATGTTCATTGCAGCTCTCTATACAACAGCTAGAACATGGAAGCAACCTAGATGCCCATCGATGGATGAATGGATACAAAAGCTCTGGTACATTAATACAATGGAATACTACACAGCTGTAAAGAGAAATGCAGAAGAATCAGCCCTAATGAGGTGGCTGGATCTAGAACGTATCATAAAAAGTGACGTCATTCAGAAAGAGAAGGACAAATACAGTGTATTAACACATATATGTGGAATCTAGTAGGTTGGTGATGATGGCACATGCAGTGAAGTGACAGAAAGACAGACATGGACAGTGGACATATGGACATTGTGGGGAAGGAACAGAAGGTGGGAGGCGTAAAGGAAGTAGCATGAAGGCCTGTACTATCATAAGTGAAGAAAATAGCTCTAGTCATTGCTCTGTGAGAAAAGGGGATCCTTCAGGGTGCTGATAAGTCATCATCTGACACCATACACTAAGATCAACTCAAGATGGATTAAAGACCTAAATGTAAGACCAGAAACCCTAAAACTCTTAGAGGAGAATATAGGCAAAATCCTCAAGGACATATATCAAAGCAAGATCTTCTCTGACCCACCTACTAGAATAGAGGAACTGAAAAGAAAAATGAACACATGGGACCTAATGAAACTTAAAAGCTTTTGTACAGCAAAAGAAATTACAAAAAAGCTGAACAGACAGTCCAAAGAGTGGGAGAAAATGATAGCAAATGAAACAACAGACCAAGAATTCATCTCCAAAATCTACAAGCTACTCAGACAACTCAGCACCAGAAAAATGAACAACCCAATCAAAAAATGGGAAAACGATCTAAAGAGATGCCTCTCCAAAGAGGACATACAAATGGCCCAAAAGAACATGAAACAATGCTCAACCTCGCTTATTATTAGAGAAATGTAAATCAAAACTACAATGAGATATCACCTCACACCCATCAGAATGGCCATCTTCAAAAAATCTGCAGACAATAAATGCTGGAGAGGGTGCGGAGAAAAGGGGACCCTCTTGCATTGCTGGTGGGAATGTCAATTGATACATCCTCTATGGAAGACAATATGGAGATTTCTTAAAAAACTAAAAATAGAAGCATCCTATGACCCAGCAATCCCACTCTTAGGCTTATACCCTGATGAAATCAAATCTGAAAGAAGCATCTGTACCCCAATGTTCATTGCAGCTCTCTATACAACAGCTAGAACATGGAAGCAACCTAGATGCCCATCGATGGATGAATGGATACAAAAGCTCTGGTACATTAATACAATGGAATACTACACAGCTGTAAAGAGAAATGCAGAAGAATCAGCCCTAATGAGGTGGCTGGATCTAGAACGTATCATAAAAAGTGACGTCATTCAGAAAGAGAAGGACAAATACAGTGTATTAACACATATATGTGGAATCTAGTAGGTTGGTGATGATGGCACATGCAGTGAAGTGACAGAAAGACAGACATGGACAGTGGACATATGGACATTGTGGGGAAGGAACAGAAGGTGGGAGGCGTAAAGGAAGTAGCATGAAGGCCTGTACTATCATAAGTGAAGAAAATAGCTATAGTCATCACTCTGTGAGCAAAGGAGATCCTTCAGGGGTGCTGTGTGATGGTTGGGACGGGTGGGAAGAGGGGTATATACATATGACTAATCTGGGAACATGCATATCTGTAAATAACAAAATTCTGTAAAAGTTAAAAGTAAAATAAAAGTTAAAAAAAAAGACCAAGATAAGGTAAAGTATACAGTAATAAAATTAATTTTATTACAATTTTTAAAAATTGAAGTACAGTTGATTTACAATGTTGTGTTAGTTTCAGGTATACAGAAAAGTGATTACACATATCCATTCTTTTTTAGATTCTTCTCCCACATAGCTTATTACAGAATATTGAGCAGAGTTCCCTGTGCTATACAATAGGTCCTTGTTGATTATCTGTTTTAAGAATCTTAGTGTGTATGTGTTACTCCTGAAATCCTCATATATCCCTCTTCCCTTCCACTTTGGTAACCATAAGTTTATTTTCTATGTCTGTGAGTCTATATATATTCTATAAATAAGTTCATTTGTGTCATTTTTTTAAAGATTCCAAATATAAGTGATGTCATATGATATTTGTCTTTGTCTGGCTTATTTCACTTAGTATAACAATCCCTGGGTGCATCCATGTTATTGCAAATGCCATTATTTCATTCAAGTAAGTTAATTTTAAAAGAAATGTTATGAGTGATGAAAAGGTTACTAGGTTTTGTAATATTTATTAAAAAAAAAATCTTTAAGTAACAGAAGCTTAAATGAATGCTTATCTGCCTCACTTAAAAGAAGCCTGACAGGGCTTCCCTGGTGGTCCAGTAGTGGTGGTTCAATCCTGGCCTGTGAAAATCCCATGTGCCGTGGAGTGGCTGAACGGATATATCCAATTACCGAGATGGAGCTCTGGAGCACATGTGCCCAGAACCGGTGCTCTGCAATGAGAGAGGCCACTGCAATGGGAGGCCCACACAGGCCAAAAAACAAAGAAGGATGATGAAAGACCAATAGAAGTGGCCAAAAAAGAAATAAAAGAAAAGAAGTCCGACAGTAGGCAATCCAGATCTTTATTTATTTATTTATTTTTGGCTATTCTGGGTTTTCACTGCTGCTGCAGGTTCTTCTCTGGTTGCAGGGAGTCAGGGCTACTCTCTAGTTGAGGTGAGCAGGCTTCTTATTGCAGTGACTTCTTTTGTTGTGGAACTCGGGCTCTAGGGCACATGGGCTTCAGTAGTTGTGACACATGGGCTCAATAGCTGTGGCTCCGAGGCTCTAGAGCACAGGCTCACTAGTTGTGGCTCACGGGCTTAGCTGCTCTGCAGCATGTGGGATCTTCCTGGATCAGGGATCTAACCCGTGTCTCTTGCATTGGCAGTTGATCTCTTCATCACTGAGATACCTGGGAAACCACTTCAGATCTTTGTTGGGAAAGTGATGTCTCTGCTCTTTAATACTTTGTCTAGGTTTGTCATAGCTTTTCTTTCAAGGAGCAAGCATCTTGTAATTTCATATCTGCAGTCCCTGCCTGCAGTGATTTTGGTGCCCAAGAAAATAAAAATCTGTCACTGTTTCCGTTGTTTACCCATCTATTTGTCATGAAGTGTTAGGACTGGATGTCACGATCTTCATATTTTTAGTGTTGAGTTTTTTTTTTTTATTCTTTATTTTAAAGGTTTTACAGACTTTTGTAATTCAAAGACATGTATGTTCCCAGATCAGTCATGTGCATATCCATGGTCTCCACCCCCCCAGTTCCCCTGTTCCCACCCCTCCAGACCTTCGCCCCAAGCCATTATAAGTGAGTTTTAAGCCAGCTTTTTCACTCTTTGTTCACCTTCAGCAAGAGACTCTTTAGCTCTTCTTCACTTTCTGCTATTAAGGTGGTGTCATCTGCATATCTGAGGTTGTTGATATTTCATGGGATAGAGTTTGAGCCAATAAAGAGTAAATAAGTAGGAGATATCTAGACCACTTCCAAGCTTGGCCAATAAAAATTTGTGAGCTCTGCCCTTCCACTATGCATGTTACATGGCTCCATTTTCAAAATCATTTTCTTGATCCTTGCTCAATAATTTGGTCCTAAATGTGGGTGAAGCAGAGTTCCTTCTGATGGTGAACCACTACTCAAGCATCAAAAGATTCCTGTTCTCTAACCCACTGAATACTTTAGGGCTTATTTGTTAAAGCAGTTTGACCTATGCTAAGTTAGGGAACAGTAATACCTACTTACAGATGAGATTGATATATATATAAATCCTGAGCACAGAGCCTGGCAACTTGTCAACCAAAGCACCAGTTGTTATAGTCATAACATAATTTGGATGAAAATCAACTCATAAATTACAAATTAATGTGCTTTAGAAACTAAAAAGTGCTATACAATATTGGATATTCCAAACCTCTTATCTCCTGGGTAGTTTTAAGAACTCATGAAATCTTACTATTCCTATGAAGCCTTTACTTTGGAAGTGAAGTTAAGCTTTCCCCAAGTGCTTCCACATCGCAGCTGTAACCTTTCACTAAAGGCACACACAACACACACATTAAACCCTCCTATATGGGATATGCTTGCATCTTCATAGGCTTTTAAATACAAATTCATGATTCAGGGCATTCGTTTTATACTTTTCAAAAAGAACGTGTGTAAATTAGTAGAATGCATCATAACAATTCATATAGTGTGGCTGATACAGGTATATCCTTATGAAAAGGCTATTAAAAATGTCAGAGATCCAGAACAGTAAATGGGGTGAAAAAATATTCATTATGTAAGATGAGAAATCATACTGGTGCCTATCTGCCCTAAAGAACTCTGACTCCAAGGTCTTAAATACAACCATAAATCTATAGGCAAGAGAGGAGAAGTAAGTCATTATAATTATGGTTTCTTCCATTTACAAGGGGGAAGAAAACCCCAACTTTTTTTAAAGTTTCTGCCTTCTTTGGCCAGTGTTTCTTTTTATCCTCTGTTCTCATCTCAGAGCATTAATAATACCCAGAATATGCGGGCCCATACAACAGGTAATGAGCAGACTGGAGTTCACATACAGCTTGAACAAATTAGCCATCTGCATTTAAATGCCTCGGTTGATTATTGCAGGTCTATTATTTCTGGGGTGCATCTGCACACCTTTTAACATTGAAACAATTAGACTTTCCATATCAAATTGTAGCTTTCACCTGTGGCTTTTAAGTACTGCACAACTCAAGGTAGGTTAAAAACAAAACTGACCATACTAGAGAAACATCCATGATAAAGCTCCCAAACATTTACCACCCCCTCCCGACCCCCATCTCTTCTGACATTGTTCCCTTTTGTAGGTAGATGTAACCAGCTGTTACTTTTCATTTGAAAACTGTTACAAATCAGACAAGATCTTGAATGGTTACATTGTATTGTGTTAGTGTTCACTAAGGGTTAATTAAATTATACAAGTTATAATTAATGAATTAATATAATCCTTTCATAAGAGTTGGGATTAGGTAAATGTCTTTGTATCTGAAGATTTGCAAAGTAATATGCTGTCTTTTAAGACATGTGAAGACAGATCATTTATTCATTCACTTAAGTAACAAGAGTTTTCAGGCTCCAACTAACTACCAGGCACCATGATGGATGCAGGGGATGCTAAAATGAGTAAGACCCAGCTGGCTGTCCTGCTATGGGATATGCTTGCATCTTCATAGGCTTTTAAATACAAATTCATGATTCAGGGCATTCGTTTTATACTTTTCAAAAAGAACGTGTGTAAATTAGTAGAATGCATCATAACAATTCATATAGTGTGGCTGATACAGGTATATCCTTATGAAAAGGCTATTAAAAATGTCAGAGATCCAGAACAGTAAATGGGGTGAAAAAATATTCATTATGTAAGATGAGAAATCATACTGGTGCCTATCTGCCCTAAAGAACTCTGACTCCAAGGTCTTAAATACAACCATAAATCTATAGGCAAGAGAGGAGAAGTAAGTCATTATAATTATGGTTTCTTCCATTTACAAGGGGGAAGAAAACCCCAACTTTTTTTAAAGTTTCTGCCTTCTTTGGCCAGTGTTTCTTTTTATCCTCTGTTCTCATCTCAGAGCATTAATAATACCCAGAATATGCGGGCCCATACAACAGGTAATGAGCAGACTGGAGTTCACATACAGCTTGAACAAATTAGCCATCTGCATTTAAATGCCTCGGTTGATTATTGCAGGTCTATTATTTCTGGGGTGCATCTGCACACCTTTTAACATTGAAACAATTAGACTTTCCATATCAAATTGTAGCTTTCACCTGTGGCTTTTAAGTACTGCACAACTCAAGGTAGGTTAAAAACAAAACTGACCATACTAGAGAAACATCCATGATAAAGCTCCCAAACATTTACCACCCCCTCCCGACCCCCATCTCTTCTGACATTGTTCCCTTTTGTAGGTAGATGTAACCAGCTGTTACTTTTCATTTGAAAACTGTTACAAATCAGACAAGATCTTGAATGGTTACATTGTATTGTGTTAGTGTTCACTAAGGGTTAATTAAATTATACAAGTTATAATTAATGAATTAATATAATCCTTTCATAAGAGTTGGGATTAGGTAAATGTCTTTGTATCTGAAGATTTGCAAAGTAATATGCTGTCTTTTAAGACATGTGAAGACAGATCATTTATTCATTCACTTAAGTAACAAGAGTTTTCAGGCTCCAACTAACTACCAGGCACCATGCTGGATGCAGGGGATGCTAAAATGAGTAAGACCCAGCTGGCTGTCCTGCTCAAAGAACTCTGTCTAGTGGCAGAGACAAACAAAAAAATAAAGTTCCATATCATAAATTAATGGAATGAATAAAATATGCTCTATCAGATTTAAACATTTAATTCAAACGACTTGCCCTTTGGCTGTAAGTATAAACATCATTTTAAATGATTTGCAAGGTTGTTTTTCTATTTTGTGGTCTCTTTTTAAAAATCTGATGAAAGATAAGTTTCTACTTCCCAAATGGTCATAACAAAGCGAAAGCACGATAATGAAGTATACTATACAAAATCCAACAGATGTCATGGGGATACAGGTTCATCAAACCTGACATTTTTAAAAACAGCATTAGAGTTCATCCGTCATTCATTCGTTCATGTATGCCTTAATTGGTTTCTAACTGCTTACTGACTATGCTGAAAGCTCCGAGATTCCTGGTCTCTACTGTCTGTGCTTCTAATCAAGACAGGTGAATAAGCATGGCTGCTACCCGCACAGAGTTTACACGCTCATCTAGATCCCGATTTCATGTTATCCCTGTTCTTTAATCTTCTTTTTTTTTGGCCATGTCTATTGATCTTTCATTTATCTATTTCCATCCATCTTCATTCCTTGGCCTTCATGGGCCTCCCATTGCCGTGGCCCCTCTCTTCGCAGAGCACCGGCTCTGGGTGCAAGTGCTCCAGAGCTCTGGCTCAGTAGTTGGACACATTGGTCCAGCCGTTCCATGGCACGTGGGATCTTCCCAGGCCAGGGATGGAACTGGCGACCCTTGCACTGCAAGGCGCTGTCCTTACCCACTGGACCACCAGGGAAGCCCTGTTCTTTAATTTTCTTAAAAGAGGTTTAAACACTGTTAAGAAAACTGAATAGTTTCATTAAATGAATGGAGCTCAAAGAGTGAGGCCCTCAGCAGATCGTGAAGCTCAAACAGACTCTAACTCCAAAACTTGAAACACCATGTGTTTTCCACTTCGTATGTACATACACACATACATGCACACTTGCAAAATCACTGCTGATTGTTATAAAGGAAACTTCTAAAAAAACCCCAAATCTTAGCCAAGGTTTTGGGAAGGCTGTTGGCCATGGCTGCAAGGCAGAGAGGGCCACCTCCCTCACTAGACCTCCACCTGTACCCTAACTAGAAGCCTCCTAACTCTCCTGTCTGTTGCTTTTCAAAATGTGGTTCGATTATTTTTGTTGTTGTGTACCAGTTTTTCACTGCTTCTGCCACATTCAGTCAGTTTCTTACTTATTTTGGAATATTTGTTTTTCTTACAGTTTTATTGGGATTTAATTGAATTACAACACTATAAGTTTAAGGTGTACCACATAAGGATGAGACTTACCTATATCATGAAATGACTATCATAATAAGTTTAGTCGAAGTCCATCACCTTATATAAATACACAACTTTTGCAAATAGAAAAAGTCCTTTCCTTGCAATGAGAACATTCAGGATTTACTGTTTTATCAATTCTCATCTGTTCAGTCATGTTCATTAGATTTCTCATGTTGTACATTTCTTCCCTAGAGCTCACACATCTTATAACTGGGAGATGGCACCTTTGACTGCCTTCAACTAACCCCCCTCCCACCTCTAGTAACCCTACATCTGATCTCTTATTCTGCAAGTTTGTTTTTGAACACTCAGTAACATTTAAGCTAAAATGACAGTTTTAACACCAAAGATTAGAACAACCAGTAACATTTTGGATATGCCTGTATCTTTTAACCATACCAACACCAGTTCTTCGAGGCCCACTCAAACAGTGTATGATGGAGATACCTTTATCTTTGAGAACAAGGACTGCATCTCCTAACAATGTAGTACGTGCTCAGTCGGGGGGACTCTTTGAGACACCATGGGCTGTTGCTCACCAGGCTCCTCTATCCATGGGATTTTTCAGGCAAGAATGCTGGAGTGGATTGCCTTTTCCTTCTCCAGGGAAATCTTCCCAACTCAAACCGGAGTCGCCTGCATTGCAGGCGGATTTCTTTATCGTGTGGTAAAAAAATAAAAGGCAGTTGAATGAAGCCTACTGCAGTGAGTATAGAAAACTGTATACTCTATTGTGACAAAACAACACTGATGCAGGGAAAAAACGTATTCTATAGAGTTGCACTATAGTAAAAGTTGTTGAAATAAGAGCTACCCTCTGTGTGTGTGTGTGTGTGTGTGTGCGTGTGAACCTCTTATTAGAAAGAGCTGAAAGTTACGTTGTGAAGAAAACATTCTTCCTACAGCCGCTACTCTCCGATGAAGAGTTCAGAATCCTAAGGAAATGGTTAGGCTCCATTTCACATTTGGAAATCTCCAAACTGTCACATGAAGACTTCTCAACTCTTGAGAAAAGTGAAGAAGCGGTTTGCAGAGGTGAAGACAAACCAGAGTCCTCAAGGAAAAACTTGGGACGTGGAAGGGGTCGATCTGGACCCAGCAGCTTCGGCCCGCTGCAGATGCGGGTGGGACCCCCAGTCCTCGGGTCACGCATCTGCCCCATTTCTGGTCGGGCGCTTCATTCTTGCCATCTCGTCCAGCGATTTCCCCGGCCGGTGGGGATGGGAGGTTCTTCGCAGGCACTTGCTCCCCCGGGGCCGCCCGCGGCCTTGATCGCTTTCAGGAGCGCAGGGGCGGAGCGGAACCTCCCGGGTCGCCGAAGCGGAGACCTGTTCCCGCTCGCGCGCTCGCGGGGAGCGGAGGGAGGGGAGCCGGCCGGCGGCGAGAGGAAGCCCCCAGGCGCGAGGCCTCGCTCTCGCGGCTTTGAAAACTTTCCAGCGCGCGTGCCACGGCGACGCGCGGCGGCTGCGCCGGGGCCCCGGCGGCCCGCGCCTCCCGCGGGGAACTTTTCGGTGTTCCGGGGGCCCGTCCCTCTCGCCGGCCGACGCGCCTCCCCCTGGGCTCGCGCGGCCGGAGCGCCCTCCCTCTCGGCGAGGACCTGCCCAGCGCCGCCGGCGGCTCCCGTGCCCGCCCGCGCCCCCGCCGCCGCCGCCGCCGCCTCGCGGTGCGACCTGGCCCGGCCGCGCCCCGCGCCCCGAGCGCCGCGAGCCCCGGGCGGCCCCCGGCGCAGCGGCCAGGGCAGCGGAGGAGGAGACCCCGCGCCGCCGGCGGCTGGCGGCTGGCTCCCGGCCGCAGGCTCGCCCATGGTCCAGAGCGACAGGTCCAAGTCGCCTCCCACAGCGGCGGCGGTGGCGCAGGAGGTCCAGATGGAGCTGCTGGAGAACGCGGCTCCCGCGGGGGCGCTCGGAGCGGCCGCACAGGTAGCGACAGCGCCGCGCCTTGCCCTTCCTTTGTGAGCCGCTCGGGCGCCAGGCTCCGTCTCTGCCGCCGCCGCCGCCGCCGCCTCGGCGAGGAGCCCTCGCCGGCCGCGCGCCGCCCCGGCCTGGGTCTCCCCCGCCGCCGCCGCCTCCCCTCCAGCTCCGCCACCCGCTTCTCCCCCGGCGGGGCGCCGGCGCCCCCGCTCCTCCCGCCTCCCCCGGCTCTCCTCTGGCTTCCATTTTCCTCCGCTTCCCCGAAAGCCAGTAGGAAGGGGGCGGGGGAGACCTCCGGGCCTCGGAGGCTGCCCCCCGAGGCCGGCCCTGCTCGCCCCCTCCCGGGAGAGGCGCATGGACAGCCATGAACCAGGCGAGCGGACTGGACCTGCTCAAGATCGTGGCTCCCGCGGGGGCGCTCGGAGCGGCCGCACAGGTAGCGACAGCGCCGCGCCTTGCCCTTCCTTTGTGAGCCGCTCGGGCGCCAGGCTCCGTCTCTGCCGCCGCCGCCGCCGCCGCCTCGGCGAGGAGCCCTCGCCGGCCGCGCGCCGCCCCGGCCTGGGTCTCCCCCGCCGCCGCCGCCTCCCCTCCAGCTCCGCCACCCGCTTCTCCCCCGGCGGGGCGCCGGCGCCCCCGCTCCTCCCGCCTCCCCCGGCTCTCCTCTGGCTTCCATTTTCCTCCGCTTCCCCGAAAGCCAGTAGGAAGGGGGCGGGGGAGACCTCCGGGCCTCGGAGGCTGCCCCCCGAGGCCGGCCCTGCTCGCCCCCTCCCGGGAGAGGCGCATGGACAGCCATGAACCAGGCGAGCGGACTGGACCTGCTCAAGATCGTGAGTCCCCGGGCGGGAGGGGCTCCAGGGCTCTGCCCCGACGCCGACCCTGTCGGTGCGAGTGGGGGGCGTGGGACGGGGTCGCGGTGCGCAGGGGGCGTGGGGGGCGCTCTGCCCCTGCCGCCCCCGGAGCAGCTGGTGCCCCCCCACCCCCAGGGCACCTGGGCGTTACGCCGCCCGCCCGCCCGGACGGCTCGGCTCCCCTCTTGGCCCTGGCCAGCTTTGCTTGGACCCCTCGCTCACTGCAGAAGAAAGCGATCTGGGGACGCGAAAAGTTTGTGTTTTTTTCCTCTTGCTCTTGAAATGTTAGCCATCTCGGGGAGCTCCGGGGCCACCTTCTGATGAGTCTTGGCGGTTTCTGGGGAAATTCCGGGTTGCTGCTCGTGAAATAGGAGATGCCAGTTGTAGGCACGGGGCAGTGATAAGGTGGCTTTTACGTAAGGCTTTGGCAGGTACAGCTTGGATTACAGACACCTCCGCTTCTCAGTGGTGAGGCGTCTCTCAACTTTTCTCCTAGCAGGGAAGTATCTTAAGACTCCTCACCGAGGGAGGCTTGGCAAGCCGTGGTGAAGAGCCGAGGGCTTACATTTCAAGCATCACTTTGGAGAATGTCTCTTCTTCTGTTTAGCGGTGTTGGCTTGTTGATTTTAAACCTCCGCTTGCTAGATTGTAATTGTGCGGAGATCATATAGCTTTATATTGATGTCACAATTCTAAGTGCATAATTTTTATGTTTTATATTTGTATGCACTTGAGAGAGCGTGCTGGTCTTATGTACCATAGTAAGGAGGACAGGAGAGGGTCAGAGTAATAAAATATTTTGCTGTTTTGTTATTTTCACATGTCGTGGAGATTGACTGCTTTAGCTATTTGATACTGTTAATCACGGTGGTTCCAGGGGCATGGTCATGGAGCTTTGTTGAACTGTCTTTTACCACTGGGAATTAAAAGTGCAGACTTAAAACACACCATTCATTCTGATTTGAGATCGAAGGGAAAACCATAGAAACCGATCATTTGTATAATCAGAAATCCACATCTTTTCGTAGAGAAATTCGTTTCTCCTACTAAAGGTAAGACAGAGTTGAGTCAGCCTTGGGCTGTTAGGCTGCTGGAGCCAAGTGGGGACATGTAACTAACAACCTACATTTCCATCTGGTCTCTGCCAGTGGACCAGAATTCTTACCAACACCCCAACACCTGTCACCAGCAATTCTTCACAAACAAAACGAGCTGGTGCCCCCACCCCAGGGCACCTGGGCGTTACGCCGCCCGCCCGCCCGGACGGCTCGGCTCCCCTCTTGGCCCTGGCCAGCTTTGCTTGGACCCCTCGCTCACTGCAGAAGAAAGCGATCTGGGGACGCGAAAAGTTTGTGTTTTTTTCCTCTTGCTCTTGAAATGTTAGCCATCTCGGGGAGCTCCGGGGCCACCTTCTGATGAGTCTTGGCGGTTTCTGGGGAAATTCCGGGTTGCTGCTCGTGAAATAGGAGATGCCAGTTGTAGGCACGGGGCAGTGATAAGGTGGCTTTTACGTAAGGCTTTGGCAGGTACAGCTTGGATTACAGACACCTCCGCTTCTCAGTGGTGAGGCGTCTCTCAACTTTTCTCCTAGCAGGGAAGTATCTTAAGACTCCTCACCGAGGGAGGCTTGGCAAGCCGTGGTGAAGAGCCGAGGGCTTACATTTCAAGCATCACTTTGGAGAATGTCTCTTCTTCTGTTTAGCGGTGTTGGCTTGTTGATTTTAAACCTCCGCTTGCTAGATTGTAATTGTGCGGAGATCATATAGCTTTATATTGATGTCACAATTCTAAGTGCATAATTTTTATGTTTTATATTTGTATGCACTTGAGAGAGCGTGCTGGTCTTATGTACCATAGTAAGGAGGACAGGAGAGGGTCAGAGTAATAAAATATTTTGCTGTTTTGTTATTTTCACATGTCGTGGAGATTGACTGCTTTAGCTATTTGATACTGTTAATCACGGTGGTTCCAGGGGCATGGTCATGGAGCTTTGTTGAACTGTCTTTTACCACTGGGAATTAAAAGTGCAGACTTAAAACACACCATTCATTCTGATTTGAGATCGAAGGGAAAACCATAGAAACCGATCATTTGTATAATCAGAAATCCACATCTTTTCGTAGAGAAATTCGTTTCTCCTACTAAAGGTAAGACAGAGTTGAGTCAGCCTTGGGCTGTTAGGCTGCTGGAGCCAAGTGGGGACATGTAACTAACAACCTACATTTCCATCTGGTCTCTGCCAGTGGACCAGAATTCTTACCAACACCCCAACACCTGTCACGTTTGTTCTAGACTATTGATTTTATCCAGATACTCACCAGGTTAGATGAGAACAAGAAATGTACTCAGGGACTTCCTTTTTTTTTTTTTTTTTTTTGAACAGAAGCCTTAAATATTGACAGGAGAAAGGACTTTTAGATCCTCTTTTCTCTTTGATCTTCTTTCAGGCTTTTTTTTTTTTTTTTTTTTTTAAGCTT
The DNA here is from genome assembly GCA_022376925.1 of Tragulus kanchil. Lineage (NCBI taxonomy): Eukaryota > Metazoa > Chordata > Mammalia > Artiodactyla > Tragulidae > Tragulus > Tragulus kanchil. The sequence goes on along the minus strand of JAIOJX010000031.1, from coordinate 89,749,027 downwards.
TTATTCTTATGATAAAAATAGAGTTCCTGAAATTCCTGGAGATCAAAGTTAGGGCAGAATAGAAAGCATGACTGCATCCAGATTAGAGACACTCATTTACTTAGTGGTTTATGTTTATGTGGTTAAACCTAAGTCAACAAGTATTTGTGATGCAGCTGCAAACATGGAAATGATTCAGAAACGAAGACACAACTTTCTGCCTTCAAAGAAAGTATGTTCCAGTAGCTGCAAAGGTGATGAATGGACGACAGTCGTATGATATGGGATTCTAAGAGAAGTGCTGAATCTTAGATGGTTGCTAAGGAATCAAGATCACAGAGACTCTTATTTGCAGTAGTCCATAAGGACGTCCTGGAAGAGGTGGCATTCCAGAAGGGATTTGAAGGATGGGAGATTTTCTGAGAGATGCTGGGGAGCTCTTCAGAGAGCTATTCTAACAGCCAGGTGACAGCAGTTACAAGTCTGATACATTTGTAATCCCTAGTTAGAAACGTGTGGACAGGTACAGATAGGAGCTTCGTCAAGCAGAAGTCTGACAAGGCAAGTTGAGGCCATATCTTGAAGGCAACAACAACAAGCCTTGGAAGGGGTTCAGGGAAGGACTAGGGTAACAGTTCATTGAGAAAAGTCACCTGGGAGCATTCTTGAAGGGGGTTCAGAGTCTCTGGAGTCCAGAGGTGGAGCTGTCAGAAAGGAGATGGATGTAGCACTTTGGACAAGAGGTTAATGAAGTTGAAACTGAAAAGAAGGAAAGATTCTAGATAGGACAGGACTGTGGATGGACACAGTCCAGAGAGCGCATCCACAGGAATTGCAACTGACTGAATGAGAGAGGCAGGGAGGAATGGGTATCAGAAGCAGGTCAGAGGCATAAACATTTGCTGCCTTAGCATCCTTCTCCTTGCTCTCTCTACCTTCCAGAAAACAAAAGCCATTGTTCTTGAATTGTGTTCATCTCACAGCCATCATCTGAGGAAACATTGCCTCGTTTATTTGATATCTCATCCATCATGTCCTCCCAGAGCTATGAAAACTTGGCAAGACATCTCTGTCATGTCTCCATGCAGGCCAGTGCCGCCCCAAACCACCTGGGGGAAAAAAGACTGTCTCTGGAGCGTTCCTCTGTTTTGTGATTTCAAGTCACAGGAATTCCCCTGAGAAATGGAGTTTTCATTTCCTCTGCCTCTAAGCAGTGCTAGGTTTGAAGAATCCTTTCTATTTTACCTCTGGATTATACTGCAGGTTCTATATGAACAAAGCAAAAGGTGGAGCCCCACAGACGGCCCATTGTTCTTTATTCTGTCAAAATCTGCCACAGGAGAGACACCTCCTACACTGCAGCCCCTCAGAACATGGTCATGAAAAATAGATCTATTTCATTCATGAGAAGCGAGTGGCAGTCTAATTGCAAATTCTTAGAAGTTCAGATTGAAGTATATCATATCCTTTTTAAGGTGACCTGTTGAGCAGTGTCAGGGCTGACTTGGATACCCGATCGCTTTCCCAAGCTCCAGATGGGAGATTTTCTGAGAGATGCTGGGGAGCTCTTCAGAGAGCTATTCTAACAGCCAGGTGACAGCAGTTACAAGTCTGATACATTTGTAATCCCTAGTTAGAAACGTGTGGACAGGTACAGATAGGAGCTTCGTCAAGCAGAAGTCTGACAAGGCAAGTTGAGGCCATATCTTGAAGGCAACAACAACAAGCCTTGGAAGGGGTTCAGGGAAGGACTAGGGTAACAGTTCATTGAGAAAAGTCACCTGGGAGCATTCTTGAAGGGGGTTCAGAGTCTCTGGAGTCCAGAGGTGGAGCTGTCAGAAAGGAGATGGATGTAGCACTTTGGACAAGAGGTTAATGAAGTTGAAACTGAAAAGAAGGAAAGATTCTAGATAGGACAGGACTGTGGATGGACACAGTCCAGAGAGCGCATCCACAGGAATTGCAACTGACTGAATGAGAGAGGCAGGGAGGAATGGGTATCAGAAGCAGGTCAGAGGCATAAACATTTGCTGCCTTAGCATCCTTCTCCTTGCTCTCTCTACCTTCCAGAAAACAAAAGCCATTGTTCTTGAATTGTGTTCATCTCACAGCCATCATCTGAGGAAACATTGCCTCGTTTATTTGATATCTCATCCATCATGTCCTCCCAGAGCTATGAAAACTTGGCAAGACATCTCTGTCATGTCTCCATGCAGGCCAGTGCCGCCCCAAACCACCTGGGGGAAAAAAGACTGTCTCTGGAGCGTTCCTCTGTTTTGTGATTTCAAGTCACAGGAATTCCCCTGAGAAATGGAGTTTTCATTTCCTCTGCCTCTAAGCAGTGCTAGGTTTGAAGAATCCTTTCTATTTTACCTCTGGATTATACTGCAGGTTCTATATGAACAAAGCAAAAGGTGGAGCCCCACAGACGGCCCATTGTTCTTTATTCTGTCAAAAATCTGCCACAGGAGAGACACCCTCCTACACTGCAGCCCCTCAGAACATGGTCATGAAAAAATAGATCTATTTCATTCATGAGAAGCGAGTGGCAGTCTAATTGCAAATTCTTAGAAGTTCAGATTGAAGTATATCATATCCTTTTTAAGGTGACCTGTTGAGCAGTGTCAGGGCTGACTTGGATACGATCTGCTTCCATAGTCAGCTGACTGAATGGTCTCCCTCCTAAGCTCCAGATCTGTGCTGTCCACCGCGGTGACCACTTGTCAGATGTGAGTACTAACCACTTGAAATGTGTCTGATCTGAACTGAGATGTGCTGTACATGTAAAATACACTTCTAAAAATTATCAAAATACAGATCAAATAAGGAGGGAGGTACAGAGCAACTAAAAATGCAGAAAGCTAAAAAGACAAAACACGGTGGACTTACGTGTACTTAGAGGAGGAGGGCCTGGCAACCCACTCCAGTATTCTTGCCTGGAGAATCCCATGGACAGAGGAGTCTGGCAGACTACAGTCCATGGAATCACAAAGAGCCAGACATGACTAAAGTGACCTAGCACGCACACGTACACCTACGGCTGATGTACATTGTATGGCAGAAACCAACACAGCATTGTAAAGCAATTACCCTCCAATTGCGTGTGTGCTCATTCAGTCATGCCCGACTCTTCCGTGATCCATGGACTGTGACCTGCCAGTCTCCTCTGTCCATGGGATTTTCCAGACAAGACTACTGGAGCAAGTTGCCAATTCCCTTTTCCAGGAGATCTTCCCAACCCAGGGATCGAACCCCTGTTTCCCACACTGGCAGATGGACTCATTACCACTGTGCCACTGGGGAAGCCATCCTCCAATTAAAAATGAATTTAAAAAAATTTATATGGGGCTTCCCCTGGTGGTCCAGTGGGTAAGGACACTGCCTTGCAGTGCAAGGGGCACCGGTTCGATTCCTGGCCTGGGAAGATCCCACGTGCCGCGGAGCGGCTGGACCGATGTGTCCAATCAACGAGCCGGAGCACTGAAGCTCTGAAGCTCATGCGCCCAGAGCCGGAGCTCTGCAGCGACAGACGCCACCGCGATGGGAGGCCCACAGGAGTCAAAGAACAAAGACGGATGAAAATGGAGAAATGAAAGATGATGTCTATTTCATTCTTTGAGAAGCGAGTGGCAGTCTAATTGCAAATTCTTAGAAGTTCAGATTGAAGTATATCATATCCTTTTTAAGGTGACCTGTTGAGCAGTGTCAGGGCTGACTTGGATACGATCTGCTTCCATAGTCAGCTGACTGAATGGTCTCCCTCCTAAGCTCCAGATCTGTGCTGTCCACCGCGGTGACCACTTGTCAGATGTGAGTACTAACCACTTGAAATGTGTCTGATCTGAACTGAGATGTGCTGTACATGTAAAATACACTTCTAAAAATTATCAAAATACAGATCAAATAAGGAGGGAGGTACAGAGCAACTAAAAATGCAGAAAGCTAAAAAGACAAAACACGGTGGACTTACGTGTACTTAGAGGAGGAGGGCCTGGCAACCCACTCCAGTATTCTTGCCTGGAGAATCCCATGGACAGAGGAGTCTGGCAGACTACAGTCCATGGAATCACAAAGAGCCAGACATGACTAAAGTGACCTAGCACGCACACTGACACCTACGGCTGAGGTACATTGTATGGCAGAAACCAACACAGCATTGTAAAGCAATTACCCTCCAATTGCGTGTGTGCTCATTCAGTCATGCCCGACTCTTCCGTGATCCATGGACTGTGACCTGCCAGTCTCCTCTGTCCATGGGATTTTCCAGACAAGACTACTGGAGCAAGTTGCCAATTCCCTTTTCCAGGAGATCTTCCCAACCCAGGGATCGAACCCCTGTTTCCCACACTGGCAGATGGACTCATTACCACTGTGCCACTGGGGAAGCCATCCTCCAATTAAAAATGAATTTAAAAAAATTTATATGGGGCTTCCCCTGGTGGTCCAGTGGGTAAGGACACTGCCTTGCAGTGCAAGGGGCACCGGTTCGATTCCTGGCCTGGGAAGATCCCACGTGCCGCGGAGCGGCTGGACCGATGTGTCCAATCAACGAGCCGGAGCACTGAAGCTCTGAAGCTCATGCGCCCAGAGCCGGAGCTCTGCAGCGACAGACGCCACCGCGATGGGAGGCCCACAGGAGTCAAAGAACAAAGACGGATGAAAATGGAGAAATGAAAGACCAATAGAAGTGGCCTGTCCGCTCCCCTCCCTCCCCAACCCGACCCCCACCCAAAAAAAAAAAATTTATATGGATGAAGAAATCTCAACAATATTGTCTTAAAGAAAGTCAGTTTCATTCAACTTAATAAACATTGAACAAGTAAAAAATACATAAGATATAGGTTTTACAGACTGCATAGGAAACAAAGAATATTCTACATGTCGTTAATATTTTTACATTGACTGCATGTCACTGTGATCATGTTTTTGATACATGAGGTTAAGTCAAATGCATTATTATAGTTCACTTGATCTGTTGCCTTTTACCATTTTAATAGAGCTCCTAGAAAATTCCTATTATGTTGGTGACGTCTGTTTCTGTTAGACGGCATTCTCCAGGGAGTTGAACAGATCTGGATGGAGGCTGGGAGGATGTAAACTCAGGGTGAGAGGAGCGGAGACTGGGATGCAGCAGGGGAGGAAATGGGTGAGAAGCGAGAGCAGGATCTCAGAACTTTAGGCCTCAAAGAGCTGGTGATCGCCCCTCCAGTGGCACCTGGAGGGGAACAGACAGTAAGCAGAGGGCCTGTTTGTTTTGCTCCTGGCAACGGAGTCAGACTGGCCCCGCCCCATTGGAGTTTGCCAGATGCTTCTCAAGCGCATTGTGGTAATACAGCCTGGTCAGGGCAACTTCCTGAATCATGCAGCAAAGCATTGTGTTTAAAAAGGGCAGCAGCCCTTCCCTCAGGTCAGTGCTACTTTCCAGAAACTTGTCTGGGTCTGAGGTCCAGTTCAGCCCTTGCAGCCTCTTTGCATAATGGACTGAGTTCCTGGGCGTCCATATCTTGCCCATCTAACCTAGCCCGTCTAACCTTTGCCCCCTTGCCCCATCACTTGCCTCTTCAATGGGATTTTGTTCTGGCGTTGTCTGGAAGAAGTTTTCACACATCAGAATTTCTGAGTGTGTTTTAAACTGCAAAGCCTAACACCTGACTATGTGAGTGATTGGAGGTTTAGCTGGTCTTATAATTTTATGTTCCTGTTTCTTTTGTTTTTCCTTTTATGTTACAGGAGTCAAAGAACAAAGACGGATGAAAATGGAGAAATGAAAGACCAATAGAAGTGGCCTGTCCGCTCCCTCCTCCCAACCCGACCCCCACCCAAAAAAAAAAAATTTATATGGATGAAGAAATCTCAACAATATTGTCTTAAAGAAAGTCAGTTTCATTCAACTTAATAAACATTGAACAAGTAAAAAATACATAAGATATAGGTTTTACAGACTGCATAGGAAACAAAGAATATTCTACATGTCGTTAATATTTTTACATTGACTGCATGTCACTGTGATCATGTTTTTGATACATGAGGTTAAGTCAAATGCATTATTATAGTTCACTTGATCTGTTGCCTTTTACCATTTTAATAGAGCTCCTAGAAAATTCCTATTATGTTGGTGACGTCTGTTTCTGTTAGACGGCATTCTCCAGGGAGTTGAACAGATCTGGATGGAGGCTGGGAGGATGTAAACTCAGGGTGAGAGGAGCGGAGACTGGGATGCAGCAGGGGAGGAAATGGGTGAGAAGCGAGAGCAGGATCTCAGAACTTTAGGCCTCAAAGAGCTGGTGATCGCCCCTCCAGTGGCACCTGGAGGGGAACAGACAGTAAGCAGAGGGCCTGTTTGTTTTGCTCCTGGCAACGGAGTCAGACTGGCCCCGCCCCATTGGAGTTTGCCAGATGCTTCTCAAGCGCATTGTGGTAATACAGCCTGGTCAGGGCAACTTCCTGAATCATGCAGCAAAGCATTGTGTTTAAAAAGGGCAGCAGCCCTTCCCTCAGGTCAGTGCTACTTTCCAGAAACTTGTCTGGGTCTGAGGTCCAGTTCAGCCCTTGCAGCCTCTTTGCATAATGGACTGAGTTCCTGGGCGTCCATATCTTGCCCATCTAACCTAGCCCGTCTAACCTTTGCCCCCTTGCCCCATCACTTGCCTCTTCAATGGGATTTTGTTCTGGCGTTGTCTGGAAGAAGTTTTCACACATCAGAATTTCTGAGTGTGTTTTAAACTGCAAAGCCTAACACCTGACTATGTGAGTGATTGGAGGTTTAGCTGGTCTTATAATTTTATGTTCCTGTTTCTTTTGTTTTTCCTTTTATGTAAAGAATTAGTTTACCTGTTGCTCTATTTGGTTGCATTAACTTACACAGTCTGTGGCTTTGGTCCTTTTAAGAAGAGTGAGTGTAGGATGAATTGGGGGATAGGAATTGACATCTATACACTATTGATACTATGCATAAAATAGATACTAATGAAGACCTACTGTAGAGCTCAGGGAACTCTATTTCGATGCTCTGTGATGACTTCAATGGGAAAGAAATCCAAAACTGAGTGGATAAATGTATACGCATAGCTTTTCCCTATGCTGTACAGTGGAAAACCAACTCAGCACTGTAAAGGAATTATACTCCAATAAACACAGAGAGAAGCTGAGTAAAATATGTTAATCCTGTGTGTGTAGAGGAGTGGCTGTCTTAGATTGTGTGCCTCAGGGGACATGTCTCTGTCCTGCCAAGATGCCAAGAGTGTATGCCACAGCATGGACTTTCACAATAACAGGGAGTTCAGATTAATTATGACAGCACTTAAGTGACTGGATCTGAGAGTTCTTTCCAAACATGGCTGGAGGTAAACGGTGAAGAAGGCAGGCTCGGCCCCTGACCATTTCCTGCCCTGGCCTTGTCTCCTCTTCCTTCTCTACTTAAAGAGCTCTGTTTATGCTGTTTCTTGATTCCTTTTTGCTTTTGTGTGAAGCGATCCACATGGAGAACTTGTTGTAGTCCCAATTTCCAAGGGAAGAAGTTGCAATTACTTCTCTCCTAGTGAGGACCTGACAGCCTCATTCTCACTAAACTGATGGTAAAGGAGGGTATTTATTGTTGACTCCTCTCTGCTGAGTGTTGGCTTCCTCTGCCTCAGACTCTATGATGAGGAACCTCTGTAGTTGAAAAGGGTAAATATTAATGGATACGGATCAGGAAGGCTGGAAACTAATTTTAGGCATCAGCATTATGCTCACAGGGAGCAGGTCATAGGGAGCAGAACTGTTATCTTCTGCATTACCCAGAGAGGCCGGCATTGTCAGGGCTGTTCCCAGGGGCTGCCCAGTCAACTTTGTGTGCAGAGCTGGGCTGACGTCTCTAGTAAACTGGTGACTTCTGTAATTAACTATTACCATCTACTTTCGATTACAGAAATTAGATTTCAGTTACCTGTGGACATGTGGCCATTTGCTGTATTTGGTTGCATTAACTTACACAGTCTGTGGCTTTGGTCCTTTTAAGAAGAGTGAGTGTAGGATGAATTGGGGGATAGGAATTGACATCTATACACTATTGATACTATGCATAAAATAGATACTAATGAAGACCTACTGTAGAGCTCAGGGAACTCTATTTCGATGCTCTGTGATGACTTCAATGGGAAAGAAATCCAAAACTGAGTGGATAAATGTATACGCATAGCTTTTCCCTATGCTGTACAGTGGAAAACCAACTCAGCACTGTAAAGGAATTATACTCCAATAAACACAGAGAGAAGCTGAGTAAAATATGTTAATCCTGTGTGTGTAGAGGAGTGGCTGTCTTAGATTGTGTGCCTCAGGGGACATGTCTCTGTCCTGCCAAGATGCCAAGAGTGTATGCCACAGCATGGACTTTCACAATAACAGGGAGTTCAGATTAATTATGACAGCACTTAAGTGACTGGATCTGAGAGTTCTTTCCAAACATGGCTGGAGGTAAACGGTGAAGAAGGCAGGCTCGGCCCCTGACCATTTCCTGCCCTGGCCTTGTCTCCTCTTCCTTCTCTACTTAAAGAGCTCTGTTTATGCTGTTTCTTGATTCCTTTTTGCTTTTGTGTGAAGCGATCCACATGGAGAACTTGTTGTAGTCCCAATTTCCAAGGGAAGAAGTTGCAATTACTTCTCTCCTAGTGAGGACCTGACAGCCTCATTCTCACTAAACTGATGGTAAAGGAGGGTATTTATTGTTGACTCCTCTCTGCTGAGTGTTGGCTTCCTCTGCCTCAGACTCTATGATGAGGAACCTCTGTAGTTGAAAAGGGTAAATATTAATGGATACGGATCAGGAAGGCTGGAAACTAATTTTAGGCATCAGCATTATGCTCACAGGGAGCAGGTCATAGGGAGCAGAACTGTTATCTTCTGCATTACCCAGAGAGGCCGGCATTGTCAGGGCTGTTCCCAGGGGCTGCCCAGTCAACTTTGTGTGCAGAGCTGGGCTGACGTCTCTAGTAAACTGGTGACTTCTGTAATTAACTATTACCATCTACTTTCGATTATACAGAAATTAGATTTCAGTTACCTGTGGACATGTGGCCATTTGCTGTTTTTAAGATTACAGTCCAATTTTAAAAGGTATTTAGTATCAAAGAAGACCTTCCTTCACAAGAAGATGATATTAACATCATCTTGGTGAAAGGCGAATATCTTTTTAATAAGTCATTCATATATTTGTGGCAATTAATTTTTTTTCTAGTTTCTGACATGTTACTTGTCTAATGTTTTAGGTGAAGTCAAGGAATTTATTTTTTAATTTTTTAAAATTGTGGGTATAGCTACCTTACAAAGCTGTCTTAGTTTCTACTGTATAGCAGAGTGAATCAGCTGTATGTATATATACATCCCTTCTCTTCCACCGCTCTAGGTCATCACAGAGCACCAAGCTGAACTTCCTGTGTCACACAGCAGCTTCCCAAAGCTGTCTGTTTTACACAGGGTACATATGAAGGTTTCCCTGGTGACTCAGGGGTAAAGAATTACCTGCCAAGCAGGAGATGCAGGTTCAATCCCTGGGTTGAGAAGATCCCCTGGAGAAGAAAATGGCAACCCACTCTAGTATTCTTGCCTGGGAAGTCTCATGGACAAAGGTGCCTGGTGGGCTACAGCCCAGGGTGTCACAAAAGAGTTGGACACAGCTTATTGTGATTAAAACAACAAGTGTATATATGTTAACCCCAGTCTCCCAATTCACCTTTTCTCTCCCTGCCATGTCTCTGTTCCTGTCCTGTACCTAGGTTCATCTGTACCATGTTTCTAGATTCTATGTATGCATTAATTACACAGTATTTGTTTTTCTTTCTGACATACTTACTTCTCTCTGTATGACAGACTCTGGGTCCATCCGGCCCTACAAATGACTCAAATTTCATTCCTTTTTATGTCTGAGTAATATTCTGTTGTATGTATGTACCATAGCTTTTACATACTTACTTTTTGCTAGAAGGCTGGAAACTAATTTTAGGCATCAGCATTATGCTCACAGGAGCAGGTCATAGGGAGCAGAACTGTTATCTTCTGCATTACCCAGAGAGGCCGGCATTGTCAGGGCTGTTCCCAGGGGCTGCCCAGTCAACTTTGTGTGCAGAGCTGGGCTGACGTCTCTAGTAAACTGGTGACTTCTGTAATTAACTATTACCATCTACTTTCGATTATACAGAAATTAGATTTCAGTTACCTGTGGACATGTGGCCATTTGCTGTTTTTAAGATTACAGTCCAATTTTAAAAGGTATTTAGTATCAAAGAAGACCTTCCTTCACAAGAAGATGATATTAACATCATCTTGGTGAAAGGCGAATATCTTTTTAATAAGTCATTCATATATTTGTGGCAATTAATTTTTTTTCTAGTTTCTGACATGTTACTTGTCTAATGTTTTAGGTGAAGTCAAGGAATTTATTTTTTAATTTTTTAAAATTGTGGGTATAGCTACCTTACAAAGCTGTCTTAGTTTCTACTGTATAGCAGAGTGAATCAGCTGTATGTATATATACATCCCTTCTCTTCCACCGCTCTAGGTCATCACAGAGCACCAAGCTGAACTTCCTGTGTCACACAGCAGCTTCCCAAAGCTGTCTGTTTTACACAGGGTACATATGAAGGTTTCCCTGGTGACTCAGGGGTAAAGAATTACCTGCCAAGCAGGAGATGCAGGTTCAATCCCTGGGTTGAGAAGATCCCCTGGAGAAGAAAATGGCAACCCACTCTAGTATTCTTGCCTGGGAAGTCTCATGGACAAAGGTGCCTGGTGGGCTACAGCCCAGGGTGTCACAAAAGAGTTGGACACAGCTTATTGTGATTAAAACAACAAGTGTATATATGTTAACCCCAGTCTCCCAATTCACCTTTTCTCTCCCTGCCATGTCTCTGTTCCTGTCCTGTACCTAGGTTCATCTGTACCATGTTTCTAGATTCTATGTATGCATTAATTACACAGTATTTGTTTTTTTCTTTCTGACATACTTACTTCTCTCTGTATGACAGACTCTGGGTCCATCCGCGGCCCTACAAATGACTCAAATTTCATTCCTTTTTTATGTCTGAGTAATATTCTGTTGTATGTATGTACCATAGCTTCTTTATCCATTCATCTGTCCATGAACATGTACATTTCTTTCATGTTGCTGTTGTAAATGATGCTGAAATGAACATTGAGGGGCATGTGTCTCTTTAAATCAGGTTTTTTTTTTCAGTGGGATTGCTGGGTCCTATAGTAGTTCTATTTTTAGTTTTTTAAGAAACTTCCATACAGTTCTCCATACTGACTGCACCAATTTACATTCCCGCCAACAGTGTAGGAGGGTCCCCTTTTTGCCACACCTTCTCCAGCATTTATTGCTTGTTGACTTTTTGATGATGGCCATTCTGACCAGTGTGAGGTGATACCTCATTGTAGTTTTGATATGCATTTCTCTAATAATTGGTGATGTTATATACAGTCTTCTTTCCCCTATTTACCATGGTGACATCATTGGTTTTATTAAGCTGCATATAACTATTAATAAGAGACGAGTGAACATTAGTGGCTTTTCAGACTGCGTTCCGTAAGGACATATGCGTCTGTGTGTATCATGGAGAGTATTATGGGTTACACTTGGCACTCTGGACGTCCCTGCTGTGTTTTCTTCCTTTTACTTCCTGAAACTCTGACTCTGATTATTAGTCATTTCATATATTTAATAGCAGATGTTTAGATACTTAGTGTTGCTAAAAAAAAACCTAGAAACCCCATTGCTCATAAAAGTAGCTGCATTAGAAGTTGCCAGTTAAGAAAACTATACTTCTTTTCCAAACTTAGGCAACTACATATTTAATCTTTCCTGTCTTTTACATTTGGTAAGGGTTGGCCTTCACTTTTCTTTTGATTCCTTCATCTGAAACACTGTGGTCCTCATTTTCCAGAACTTTGAAGAAATAGTATAGAAGTCATTTTAGTAAGTTGGAATCAGTTTTAAATATGCATGGAATTTAATGCAGCTTCACCTGGTAATGGTGGTATAAATTTTCACTAACCATTTTTAAAGTACATAAACATGGTCTATTAGCTTTGCAAAAGTTGCTTTAATTATTTTCTTCTTGATCCTGGATATTACTATAAAAAATAGTTTGTTATTGAGGTGTAATGCAACAGTTAAATCTTTTTAAAAGGAGATTATAAGAGAGAAAACGTTACTGAAATTAGTAAATAGAATAGAGGTGTGATTAAGCATATCTATTTTCGCTTTTAGTAAAATAACATACAATGAACAAGGACTTGCTTTAACACTGAGGGCATGTGTCTCTTTAAATCAGGTTTTTTTTTTCAGTGGGATTGCTGGGTCCTATAGTAGTTCTATTTTTAGTTTTTTAAGAAACTTCCATACAGTTCTCCATACTGACTGCACCAATTTACATTCCCGCCAACAGTGTAGGAGGGTCCCCTTTTTGCCACACCTTCTCCAGCATTTATTGCTTGTTGACTTTTTGATGATGGCCATTCTGACCAGTGTGAGGTGATACCTCATTGTAGTTTTGATATGCATTTCTCTAATAATTGGTGATGTTATATACAGTCTTCTTTCCCCTATTTACCATGGTGACATCATTGGTTTTATTAAGCTGCATATAACTATTAATAAGAGACGAGTGAACATTAGTGGCTTTTCAGACTGCGTTCCGTAAGGACATATGCGTCTGTGTGTATCATGGAGAGTATTATGGGTTACACTTGGCACTCTGGACGTCCCTGCTGTGTTTTCTTCCTTTTACTTCCTGAAACTCTGACTCTGATTATTAGTCATTTCATATATTTAATAGCAGATGTTTAGATACTTAGTGTTGCTAAAAAAAAACCTAGAAACCCCATTGCTCATAAAAGTAGCTGCATTAGAAGTTGCCAGTTAAGAAAACTATACTTCTTTTCCAAACTTAGGCAACTACATATTTAATCTTTCCTGTCTTTTACATTTGGTAAGGGTTGGCCTTCACTTTTTCTTTTTGATTCCTTCATCTGAAACACTGTGGTCCTCATTTTCCAGAACTTTGAAGAAATAGTATAGAAGTCATTTTAGTAAGTTGGAATCAGTTTTAAATATGCATGGAATTTAATGCAGCTTCACCTGGTAATGGTGGTATAAATTTTCACTAACCATTTTTAAAGTACATAAACATGGTCTATTAGCTTTGCAAAAGTTGCTTTAATTATTTTCTTCTTGATCCTGGATATTACTATAAAAAATAGTTTGTTATTGAGGTGTAATGCAACAGTTAAATCTTTTTAAAAAGGAGATTATAAGAGAGAAAACGTTACTGAAATTAGTAAATAGAATAGAGGTGTGATTAAGCATATCTATTTTCGCTTTTAGTAAAATAACATACAATGAACAAGGACTTGCTTTAACACTGTCAGGCAGAAACGCTCTGAATAAATCATTCCTCCTACTTTTAAGTGATTGAAGGACAAATTGGTTTTTTCTCAAAACTGTCACCGGGGGACTTCCCTGGTGGTCCAGTGGTTCACAGTCTGTGCTTCCAATGCAGGAGATGCAGGTTCGATTCCTAGCCAGGGAACTATCGTGCCGTGTAGTGTGACCAAAAAAATAAATAAACAAACTGTCACCACTTTGTGTGCCATTGTTTTTTACGTGCATCACCTGTGTCTTGGTACAGTGGAAACCTGTCCTACTCCAGCTGAGGACACGTGGCCTTGGTAGCTAACTAAGTACACCTGAAATAATGTTTGTGAACAGTGTCCCCAGGGGCCTGGAAAAATTCAAATGACTTTTAAAATGTGTTTCATTTTTTGCAGGCAACAGCAGCCTCCCCTGGGACTGCCTGTCTTATGTATTGTGTGGTTCTCGCAGTGCCTGCTGGGCAGTGTTGGCAGCCATGAAAAAGCTCATGCCCCAAAGCAGCTGAATAGGAAAAATGTATTTCTCGTTAAAAATCCAAAATAAGTGATAATGGTAGGATTTCAAAGATGGTTTTTTCACCCGTGTCCAAATGATGCTGTTAGGACAGAGGTTATGGGATAAGAGAACCTTTTGTCTTTGTTCTCAAAGACAATTTATACTCCAAATAAAGGTACCTAGTGAATTGAACATAGATTTGCCCTCACCTTTCCCCCAAGGAAACATGTTAGGCTTACAACTGATTTCAAGGTAATAAGTATTTTTCCACATGGAATAATATGACATTTTATTTTTTAATTTTAAGGAGACTTTCAAACTTTAATGTTGTAGGCCTTGGAAGACACTTCTGTCTAAACCTTTCTGTGATAGTTGGAAAAGGAAGTACATTGTTGAAAGAATGTTATTTTTCAACAGTTTACGGCATAATGTTTACAGAAGTAAAAAGAATAGAGGTGTGATTAAGCATATCTATTTTCGCTTTTAGTAAAATAACATACAATGAACAAGGACTTGCTTTAACACTGTCAGGCAGAAACGCTCTGAATAAATCATTCCTCCTACTTTTAAGTGATTGAAGGACAAATTGGTTTTTTCTCAAAACTGTCACCGGGGGACTTCCCTGGTGGTCCAGTGGTTCACAGTCTGTGCTTCCAATGCAGGAGATGCAGGTTCGATTCCTAGCCAGGGAACTAACGTGCCGTGTAGTGTGACCAAAAAAATAAATAAACAAACTGTCACCACTTTGTGTGCCATTGTTTTTTACGTGCATCACCTGTGTCTTGGTACAGTGGAAACCTGTCCTACTCCAGCTGAGGACACGTGGCCTTGGTAGCTAACTAAGTACACCTGAAATAATGTTTGTGAACAGTGTCCCCAGGGGCCTGGAAAAATTCAAATGACTTTTAAAATGTGTTTCATTTTTTGCAGGCAACAGCAGCCTCCCCTGGGACTGCCTGTCTTATGTATTGTGTGGTTCTCGCAGTGCCTGCTGGGCAGTGTTGGCAGCCATGAAAAAGCTCATGCCCCAAAGCAGCTGAATAGGAAAAATGTATTTCTCGTTAAAAATCCAAAATAAGTGATAATGGTAGGATTTCAAAGATGGTTTTTCACCCGTGTCCAAATGATGCTGTTAGGACAGAGGTTATGGGATAAGAGAACCTTTTGTCTTTGTTCTCAAAGACAATTTATACTCCAAATAAAGGTACCTAGTGAATTGAACATAGATTTGCCCTCACCTTTCCCCCAAGGAAACATGTTAGGCTTACAACTGATTTCAAGGTAATAAGTATTTTTCCACATGGAATAATATGACATTTTATTTTTTAATTTTAAGGAGACTTTCAAACTTTAATGTTGTAGGCCTTGGAAGACACTTCTGTCTAAACCTTTCTGTGATAGTTGGAAAAGGAAGTACATTGTTGAAAGAATGTTATTTTTCAACAGTTTACGGCATAATGTTTACAGAAGTAAAAAGAATATGCTGTTACGTGAAGAGAACCTTATATTATGAAAGCCCAGCCTAGATTGTCTTTCCTCTTATGAAGTTGAGAGTTAATTAAATGCCATGGAAACACATTTGTATTATATAAATCTCTTCAGTACTTGGAAGAGAACAAACATATTTAAGGCAAATTTTTGCTTTAAAATTATACCACCCCTCTCACTGATTGCAAATTCATCTAAATTACTCATAATACAAATGTTTGTAAGAGATTTCAGCTTGCCTAAGTGCTATGTATATTATGGTTTATACTTCCATTTTAATCAAAACCATATGAATGTGTAAAATATAACAAAAGTAGCATTTTCAAAACCCGAACATAGTGATTTTCAAAAAAGCCAATTTTGTAAATTCTGATCATCTAATGAAGTCTCTATGGGCCTGATCCTTCTAAATACGTGATACATTTTAGCCCAGTTTTTCTTCATCCTTCTCACCCTAATTTGGGCATCGCATTTTATGATATTATTTTGAGCCCTTATCATGTGCTAAGTCTTATACTAAAGACTATGAATACATTCCTTCATTTAATGATACTAAAACCAGCTGGGAGGTAAGTCTTAACATCCCCCCCCACCTTTATTTTTTTTTTTTTTGATCTTTCATTTATTTATTTCCATCCATCTTTGTTCTTTGGCCTGCATGGGCCTCCATACTGCAGTGGCCTCTCTTGTTGCAGAGCACCAGCTTTAGGCGCATGGGCTCCAGAGCTCCGGCTTGGTAGTGGGACACATCAGTCCAGCTGTTCCGCAACATGTGGGATCTTCCCAGGCCAGGGATCGAACCGGCTCCCCATGCACTGCAAGGTGGTGTCCTTACCCACTGGACCACCAGGGAAGCCCTTGACATCCCCCTTTTAAGGATGAGAAGACCAAGGCTAGAGAGGTTAAGAAGCTTGCTCAAGGTCGACTCTACCAGGATTCCTGCCTGGGTACCTGTATCTGCAAAGCTCATTGTTGAGACTGTTTTTCACTTATATTTTAATATGTGATTTTGTGAATAACTTTATACGTGTCTAGAATTAGCTACGGATGAACCCATGGTTTATTCTTGGTGCTCTGAATATAAGCTATAGGTTTAGTTAAAAAAAGATAGTTCATTTGTAGATGTTTGTGCTTGGGCCTAATGTAGTCCTGAGACACACTGTCTTGCCTTTAACACCCTGTTCTTAAATGCTTACTACTACTACTACTTATTATTACAATTCCACAAGTTTTATTTTTCTTGTCTTCTCAGCAAAATAATTGAGTGGTTAAAAAGCAGGTATTTTTTTGGATAAACAGGGTTCTACTCTGTAGCACAGGGAACTATCTTCAATATCCTGTGATAAGCCTTCATGGAAAAGAATATGAAAATATATATATGTATATATATGT
Source organism: Tragulus kanchil (assembly GCA_022376925.1). Taxonomy (NCBI): domain Eukaryota; kingdom Metazoa; phylum Chordata; class Mammalia; order Artiodactyla; family Tragulidae; genus Tragulus; species Tragulus kanchil. Next base: position 89,732,265 of record JAIOJX010000031.1, on the reverse strand, counting down.
ACATATATGTATAACAGAATCGCTAGCACAGAAACTAACACAACATTGTAAATCAACTATATTTCAATAAAATTTAAAAAAATAAGCTGTGGTGAAAACCATCCTTTTCCAGAACAGTTTCAGAGCTGTCTGAGTGGCTCTTTCCATCTGTAGTCCTCAGTGGCTCAATACAACTCTTTTCTATTCCTATTAATAAAAAAAGCAAGCTTTTCACATGTTCAAATATTACAACAGACCAGACAATTGTACCAAGTATTTGAATTTCATATAATTCACTACCACCTCTGTAGCTGTTTCAACATCTCCCAAAAGCAGCCTCTAGATTCATACACTAATAGGAAAAACTGACACCATGCTTCCTTCATATTTCATCTAGATTGATAAGTCTATCTATGTCGATCTATTGATCTCTATGTAAAGGAAATCAGAATTCATATTGTAAAGATTCATCAGGGGGCTTCCCCTGGTGGTCCAGTGGGTAAGGACACCGCCTTGCAGTGCAAGGGACGCCGGTTCGAGCCCTGGCCTGGGAAGATCCCACGTGCTGCAGAGCGGCTGGACTGATGTGTCCAATCACCGAGCCAGAGCTCTGGAGCGCATGTGCCCAGAGCCGGCACTCTGCAACAACAGACACCACTGCGATGGGAGGCCCACAGGGGCCAAAGAATGAAGACGGATGAAAATAGAGAAATGAAAGACCAATAGAAGTGGCCCGCCCGCTCCCCTCCCTCCCCAACCTGACCTCCACCCAAAATAAATAAATAAATAAATATTAAAAAAAAAAAGAAAGATTCATCAGCCACCATGTGCAAGGACCACCCCAATATAGGAACACCTGTGGAATTACAAATTAAAACAGAAATGGAGCAAAAAGTGGCTGTTTAGCACCACTGGAAAGCAGTATTTCATTAGGCATAAGACTACTGCATTTGTTCTCTCTGAAGGGTTTTGGCAAGTTGCTTTTTTCTAACAGAAATTCTGCCCCAGTCCCTCATACATGTAAAAGCTTATTCTTTTTTTTAATGCTTTGTCTCCAGTGACCTTTGTCTTTTGACCAGAGATATGCCAGTGGAGAGCTTAAATTGCTTTAATTCAGCAGTTGTTTAGTCCCTGAGTCATGCCCAGTTCTTCTGTGACCCCATGGACTGTGGCCCAGGCAAGAATTCTGGAGTGGGTTGCCCCTCCAGGATTGTGGGAGACATAATTCCTTCTATATGGGATCTTGCCAATGCAGGGATCGAACCCACATCTCTTGTGTTGGCACATTACCACTGAGTCACCAGGGAAACCCAATTCACCAGTTATGAAATGCCTTTTCTAGAACCCTCTCCTCCCTATAAAGTCACTGATTTGAAATAAATATTTGTGATTCCACCACTTTTTGAAAATTTTAATTTATTGAAGTATAGTTGACTTACAATGTTGTGTTAATTTCTATTATACAGTAAAGTGATTCAGTTATGCATATATATATATATATATATATATATGCACATTCTTTTTCATATTCTTTTCTGTTATGTTGAATTGTTGTCCAGTTTCTCAGTCATGTCCTATTCTTTGCAACCCTGTGGACTGTAGTATGCCAGGCTTCCCTGTCCTTCCCCTGGCGTTTGGTCAGACTCATGTCCATTGAGTCAATGATGCCATCCAACCATCTCATCCTTCGTCACCCTCTTCTCCTCCTGCCTTCAGTCCTTCCCAGCCTCAGGGTCTTTTCCAGTGAGTTGGCTCCTCACATCAGGTGGCCAAAGTATTAGAGCTTCAGCTTCAGCATCAGTCCTTCCAATGAAACTTTATGTTGAATAGGTTGAATATGGGCTTTTGAATAGAGTTCTCTGTGCTATGCAGTATATTGTTTATCCTTATATTTATGTATAAGAGTTTGCATCTGATAACCGCAAACTCTCCCCAGCCTTCTCCCCACTTCATCTCTCCCCAACCCTCCTCCCTTGGCAACCGCAAGTCTCTGTATGTCTGTGAGTCTGTTTGTTTCATAGATATGTTCCTTTGTGTCACATTTTAGATTCCATATATATGCTTACCAATAACTCTTTTTTTCTTTTTTTGCCATTTTTTAAAATTTTACTTTTTTGCTTTTACAGTTTTGTTGTTTGCAGATATGTATAATCCCAGATTAATCATATATCCCATACCCCCGTCCCACCCCTCCACCAATAAGTTTTTAATCATGGTCATATGGTGGCAATTTATTCTTTGTCCTGAGCTAGAACATATCTAGAACTAGGTCTAGATTCCTGTGTGAGGGTCTAATCATAATCTCATTTGTCTTTTTATTTTCTTTTTTTTTGTAGTCATATGGTAAAGGAGCCAGAAGGAAAAACAGGTTTAAAGGATCCGACGGGAGCACTTCTTCTGACACTACCTCAAACAGCTTTGTTCGTCAGGTAAGGGAGTGCTTCAATTCATGGTTTGGAGAAGTCTGTGAGAATGAATTCAGTTTTGGACATTTTAGAGGTGGTCTTAATAGCGTCATCCCTATGATTTATATAGTCCTAATGTGCTTACTTTTAACTGAAGTGAAAATTGTGCCATCGAATGTCATAATGTTCATTGTTCAGTCGCCTCTGACTCTTTGTGACCGCATGGACTGCAGCACGCTAGGCTTCCCTGTCCTTCACCATCTCCTGGAGTTTACTCAGACTCCTGCCCACAAGTCAGTGATGCTATCTGACCATCTCGTCCTCCGCCGTCCCCTTCTCCTCTGGCCTTCAGTCTTTCCCAGCATCAGGATCTTTCCAGTGAGTTGGCTCTTCACATCAGGTGACCACAGTATTGGTGCTTCATAATTGATATATGTAAATTTTAAGTGAGACTGTGTGTCATTATTACTCTCTTAACCAGCATGTTGGGGAAAGACATATGCACATTTCATTACAAAGACTTTCTTCGTAACACAGTGAGTGAATGCCAGCAGAAACAATTCCAGGGTTGGGGGTGGGTGTTGAGGGAGTGGGCATGGGAGGGGTTGGTAAGCATCCATACCACCTGGTATCAAGTTGAGATCCTAATTTCCTCCAGCTGGAGTTTTCTTCTTCCCCTCTGGGGCTTAGCTTGTAAGAGTTTACTGTTAGCGCCCTTGATGGGGGGAGTGGCTGGTTGAACTCTTGAAAAGGTCGCGGCTACTGAGGTCAAACAGAGCATGGGGGTGCCTTGAAGACGTAACTGAAACTGCCTTTGGAAACAGCCTTCGTCTCAGTTCACGTGGATTCTTGCTCAGAGTTTGGAATTGCCCCCTAAGCAGTGTCAGGATCCCTAGCATCAAAATGCTCTTGTCCTTGGCTACAAAAAGGACGTTCCTTCCCAGAGAAAAAGCAGAGGTAGCCAGCTGTCTCAGGATGATAGGTTGCAGGTGAGGCTAAAGTCTCGTCAGGTGTGAGGCTTCTCCGTGGCAGGGAAATGGAGGAGGAGCGTGCTAGGGAGACACTGCTTTCCAGGTGGAAGAACCACCCCTCTCTAGGTAGCAGGCACATAAACCATCTCTTGTCCGTGAGATCTAGCTTCCGGACATGAGGGCTGGCCGCCATGAGAGCTGTTCCATCTCTGTTGGAAAGGAAGTTGTTTCCTCACTGCTTTGGCGATCCTTTCCCCTCATCTCCCACCTAGTTAGCTAGCAGCTTTTCAGTCCAAACGTGTTGACCTGTTGCATCCACGAGGACTTCATTTCTGGCTGGTGGCTACCTCCCTCCACTTTCCCAACACAGACAAAGGGATGCTGCAAGTCCAACCATCTACTACCTCCATCAAGGGCACCAATGGTAAGTCTGAGTAACCTACAGGCAACTGAAAAACTTTGGTTCTTGTTGCCACGAACTGGGAATTGTTTTGGTTGCAGAAGTTAGAAGAAGAGAGCTGGTTAAGAAGCAGCAGAATGTTATTGTGTAACTCAGAGATACTGAGAAAGAGAAAGGAAGAGGAAGCCAGGTGAGGGCCCTCCTTGGAGCTGCATTCTGATGGTACTGGAGGAGCTGGGCAGGATGTGCCCGCCTCTAAGGGTGTGTGTGTTGGCCTGATGTTGTCATGGTCAGAATCCAGGCGTCTTGGGTCTGAGTAAAGAGCTGCAGGAAACAGTAACTTAGCTTAGGTGAGCTCCTGAAATGAGCCCTGAAAGGGAAGACACCCAAAACCTTTCTCATTTCAAGCCTCCATATTTATTCTGCCTCTGGGCTGGAGAGATTGACCCCGGAGAGTGAGAATCTACACTCTGTACCTCTCAGGGATGAATGCTGGAGGACCCAAAGCAGAAACAGATAAGCTTCAGAGGAAACACACAGGCTGCAGCAAAGCTCCACAGAATGACAAGACAGCTGGTCAAAACTGCACGGAGAGAAAATCTGCAGTTTCAAGTGAGCAGAGACATTGTGACAGAGTAAACTAGGGCTCACTGGACTCTAAAAGTGTCTTTTAAAGACAGTTGTCAGGCACCATTTTCCAGTTTTCCCTTTGGCTCTGAATTCTCCTTTAATTTTGGTGACAGAATTGGTAAGGTTAAAGGGGATTGCTGCACTGCGTGTAGTAACTGGGCTTTGTTTTTTCTTGTGATAACTTCTTTTGATGTTGCATTCTTGGTGATATGAGATTATGTGCGTGAAACACAGTTCAAAATGGTAAAGAGAGCTACAAAGTGTCAATTTAGACCCATAACCAGTCCGTGAGAGCTTCCGGACATGAGGGCTGGCCGCCATGAGCTGTTCCATCTCTGTTGGAAAGGAAGTTGTTTCCTCACTGCTTTGGCGATCCTTTCCCCTCATCTCCCACCTAGTTAGCTAGCAGCTTTTCAGTCCAAACGTGTTGACCTGTTGCATCCACGAGGACTTCATTTCTGGCTGGTGGCTACCTCCCTCCACTTTCCCAACACAGACAAAGGGATGCTGCAAGTCCAACCATCTACTACCTCCATCAAGGGCACCAATGGTAAGTCTGAGTAACCTACAGGCAACTGAAAAACTTTGGTTCTTGTTGCCACGAACTGGGAATTGTTTTGGTTGCAGAAGTTAGAAGAAGAGAGCTGGTTAAGAAGCAGCAGAATGTTATTGTGTAACTCAGAGATACTGAGAAAGAGAAAGGAAGAGGAAGCCAGGTGAGGGCCCTCCTTGGAGCTGCATTCTGATGGTACTGGAGGAGCTGGGCAGGATGTGCCCGCCTCTAAGGGTGTGTGTGTTGGCCTGATGTTGTCATGGTCAGAATCCAGGCGTCTTGGGTCTGAGTAAAGAGCTGCAGGAAACAGTAACTTAGCTTAGGTGAGCTCCTGAAATGAGCCCTGAAAGGGAAGACACCCAAAACCTTTCTCATTTCAAGCCTCCATATTTATTCTGCCTCTGGGCTGGAGAGATTGACCCCGGAGAGTGAGAATCTACACTCTGTACCTCTCAGGGATGAATGCTGGAGGACCCAAAGCAGAAACAGATAAGCTTCAGAGGAAACACACAGGCTGCAGCAAAGCTCCACAGAATGACAAGACAGCTGGTCAAAACTGCACGGAGAGAAAATCTGCAGTTTCAAGTGAGCAGAGACATTGTGACAGAGTAAACTAGGGCTCACTGGACTCTAAAAGTGTCTTTTAAAGACAGTTGTCAGGCACCATTTTCCAGTTTTCCCTTTGGCTCTGAATTCTCCTTTAATTTTGGTGACAGAATTGGTAAGGTTAAAGGGGATTGCTGCACTGCGTGTAGTAACTGGGCTTTGTTTTTTCTTGTGATAACTTCTTTTGATGTTGCATTCTTGGTGATATGAGATTATGTGCGTGAAACACAGTTCAAAATGGTAAAGAGAGCTACAAAGTGTCAATTTAGATATATATTGCCAAAACATACGTGAGGATGTAAGAAGACCAGAAAAAAAAATCTATCCTAAAAGCCTATCTCCTTGAAATCAAGGTTTGGCTCCTTGAAATGAAGGTCCAGCCTTTTGAATCTCAATTTAATGAAGTGCTTGCTGTGGCCTGGACTTGGGGTTGTGATTCCATAGGCATTGTGAACCCTGGAGTGCCTGGTTGATTCTGTCACAGAAGGAAAACCAAGATCTTTGGCAACAATGCTGAATCAGACGCTAGATTTTTCCTCGGGTAATCTAATCTCTGTTCTGTTAGAACCACATTCGTATTTTGCAACTGTTTGAAAGTAAGCATAAACCACTCTGGCATAACTAAATATTTAATAGATTATGGTTCCACTGGAGGATTTGCAGGAATGTGAGGTAGATGTAACAGCAAGTATATGTTACATTAAATCATTTGAAAGTACTCCTTTTGAATGTTTTGTTTCAATCAATGTAGTTGTTTTGTTGAACAGACGACCTGCATCTGTATTCATTACTTGTTTGTGGTGAGGACTTATGTATAATTGGTATTGGAATGGTGTTTAGTCAATGAAACTGGCTTCTATTTAAAAATATAATTGGATTTTTATTCCTGTCCTTGAATTAAAAATGATTTCCGCATAATTTTGAAAACCTTAGACTGACATGTTTACAGACTGGTTATTATTAAGACTTTAAAGTACATGGGAAACACCTGGTAGACTGACAAATTGTTACAGTAAACCAAAGGCAGATAAGCTTCAGAGGAAACACACAGGCTGCAGCAAAGCTCCACAGAATGACAAGACAGCTGGTCAAAACTGCACGGAGAGAAAATCTGCAGTTTCAAGTGAGCAGAGACATTGTGACAGAGTAAACTAGGGCTCACTGGACTCTAAAAGTGTCTTTTAAAGACAGTTGTCAGGCACCATTTTCCAGTTTTCCCTTTGGCTCTGAATTCTCCTTTAATTTTGGTGACAGAATTGGTAAGGTTAAAGGGGATTGCTGCACTGCGTGTAGTAACTGGGCTTTGTTTTTTCTTGTGATAACTTCTTTTGATGTTGCATTCTTGGTGATATGAGATTATGTGCGTGAAACACAGTTCAAAATGGTAAAGAGAGCTACAAAGTGTCAATTTAGATATATATTGCCAAAACATACGTGAGGATGTAAGAAGACCAGAAAAAAAAATCTATCCTAAAAGCCTATCTCCTTGAAATCAAGGTTTGGCTCCTTGAAATGAAGGTCCAGCCTTTTGAATCTCAATTTAATGAAGTGCTTGCTGTGGCCTGGACTTGGGGTTGTGATTCCATAGGCATTGTGAACCCTGGAGTGCCTGGTTGATTCTGTCACAGAAGGAAAACCAAGATCTTTGGCAACAATGCTGAATCAGACGCTAGATTTTTCCTCGGGTAATCTAATCTCTGTTCTGTTAGAACCACATTCGTATTTTGCAACTGTTTGAAAGTAAGCATAAACCACTCTGGCATAACTAAATATTTAATAGATTATGGTTCCACTGGAGGATTTGCAGGAATGTGAGGTAGATGTAACAGCAAGTATATGTTACATTAAATCATTTGAAAGTACTCCTTTTGAATGTTTTGTTTCAATCAATGTAGTTGTTTTGTTGAACAGACGACCTGCATCTGTATTCATTACTTGTTTGTGGTGAGGACTTATGTATAATTGGTATTGGAATGGTGTTTAGTCAATGAAACTGGCTTCTATTTAAAAATATAATTGGATTTTTATTCCTGTCCTTGAATTAAAAATGATTTCCGCATAATTTTGAAAACCTTAGACTGACATGTTTACAGACTGGTTATTATTAAGACTTTAAAGTACATGGGAAACACCTGGTACTTTGAGGTGGTCTTAAAGGTAACAAGATTTGATTATTTTAGAGGTTTAACATGTGAACGTTTACATAAAGAGAAGGAATTGTTATTTTTTACTTAACTGAGTGTCAGAGAGTTTGTTATAGATTGAATTGGTAATCCTGCCTGGGTTCATAGGTTGAACCTCTCACTGCCTGTGGGACTGTACTTGGCAGTTAAGGTTGTGAAGAGGTAGCTGGGTTAAAGGAGGTCGTTAGACTGGGGCACCCCGGATGCCCCCTATCAATTGTTATTCTCTCCTTCCTTGATATAGGTAAGCAGCCACTATCCCTCCTGCCGAGAGCTTAAGTTCACTTGGTGTGTTTTGTGGATTTTGTATAAATGGAGTCATTTTCTGTTGGAATTCTTTAATTTGTCCTTACCATTATATTCGTCTGTGTTGTATGTTTCAATAACTGGCTCGTTTTCCTTGCAGCACGGTATTCCATTGGGTGGGTGGACATACCACGATTGATTTGCCTCCTCTACTGTTTCTGGACATTGACATATTTCCAGATGGGGTTATTGAGAGCCATGCTGTGACATGCACTCTTGTATCTACTTGTGGTCTACATGTGAACACATTGTTGAATAGAGTAGAAGGCTGGGTCATATGTGCAACTCAGATAAACATTGGAGGACATTTTTCCGAAGTGGTGAACCAATTTGTACTCTCCCAAGCCATGGAGAACAGTCTTAGTTGTTTCATAGCTTCACCCACACTTGACACTGTGGATGATTTTTCATTGCAGTCATTCTTAGGACAGTTTAGTCATAGCTCATTGTGATATTGATATCCATGTCCTTGATAACAAAGCCTTAGTTACCTGTAGCTGGATCTAGGGTGCATTGTGTGATATAAAAAATGTCACATGTACTTATAAATGTGTGTAATATATTATAAAAATATAAATATATATAAATTTGGAATTGGAATGGTGTTTAGTCAATGAAACTGGCTTCTATTTAAAAATATAATTGGATTTTTATTCCTGTCCTTGAATTAAAAATGATTTCCGCATAATTTTGAAAACCTTAGACTGACATGTTTACAGACTGGTTATTATTAAGACTTTAAAGTACATGGGAAACACCTGGTACTTTGAGGTGGTCTTAAAGGTAACAAGATTTGATTATTTTAGAGGTTTAACATGTGAACGTTTACATAAAGAGAAGGAATTGTTATTTTTTACTTAACTGAGTGTCAGAGAGTTTGTTATAGATTGAATTGGTAATCCTGCCTGGGTTCATAGGTTGAACCTCTCACTGCCTGTGGGACTGTACTTGGCAGTTAAGGTTGTGAAGAGGTAGCTGGGTTAAAGGAGGTCGTTAGACTGGGGCACCCCGGATGCCCCCTATCAATTGTTATTCTCTCCTTCCTTGATATAGGTAAGCAGCCACTATCCCTCCTGCCGAGAGCTTAAGTTCACTTGGTGTGTTTTGTGGATTTTGTATAAATGGAGTCATTTTCTGTTGGAATTCTTTAATTTGTCCTTACCATTATATTCGTCTGTGTTGTATGTTTCAATAACTGGCTCGTTTTCCTTGCAGCACGGTATTCCATTGGGTGGGTGGACATACCACGATTGATTTGCCTCCTCTACTGTTTCTGGACATTGACATATTTCCAGATGGGGTTATTGAGAGCCATGCTGTGACATGCACTCTTGTATCTACTTGTGGTCTACATGTGAACACATTGTTGAATAGAGTAGAAGGCTGGGTCATATGTGCAACTCAGATAAACATTGGAGGACATTTTTCCGAAGTGGTGAACCAATTTGTACTCTCCCAAGCCATGGAGAACAGTCTTAGTTGTTTCATAGCTTCACCCACACTTGACACTGTGGATGATTTTTCATTGCAGTCATTCTTAGGACAGTTTAGTCATAGCTCATTGTGATATTGATATCCATGTCCTTGATAACAAAGCCTTAGTTACCTGTAGCTGGATCTAGGGTGCATTGTGTGATATAAAAAATGTCACATGTACTTATAAATGTGTGTGTAATATATTATAAAAATATAAATATATATAAATTTGGAATCTGAACAGTCATATAATGCTGTTTTAGTACTCTCTGTAGTAAATAGCCTGTTAGTCATTGCAATTAGGCCTATGGCTATTTGTTAGAAAATTATAACTATTGATTGAAGTGTGTTGAAACAGAACAGATTAAAACATGAGCACGAAAGGCTGCAAGTAAAAAGGTGAAAAGCATAGCTTCTTTTTCTCAAACTTTTAGTTGCATATTTCTGACCATCATGTGTTTGTGTTGCTCTAATGAATTCTTTTAGAAGATCTGTTAATCTTAAGGAAAGATTGCTTATAGATAATGTTTCTGCTTTATGTCTTCCAGCAGGTTAACAACTATCATAAAAGAACTTTTCTATTCTAGCTCAGGGTTCCATTTTGTTGGTTGGCCAGTTTGCCGTAAGCTAACTAGATAACGCCTCTTGCAGTTCTTAGCATTATTAACCTGTTTGAAGTCTGTGAAATTTAAAAGAGGGGGATGAGAGGCTCTCTCCCTCATGAGCTTAGTTAATTTCTCCCAGGACACAATTTGAATGTTGGAGCTCAGGAAAGTGTCTGAGTCCTAATCAGTGGGTGTCTCTGATCATTGACATCATGGACACGGTCCGCATGGACTGTTGACTGCGTGTGGCTGGTGTCGGTGGGGCTTCCCGTGGGCTGTGGGAAACCAGGTTGTTGTTGGTTTTACTCTGTGTAAGGTGGTTGTGACGTCACAGCCTCGATCACCTTGGATATCAAATATTTCAATAACAGGACTTGTTTTTGGAAACTGCATGGAGGAACATTGAATAGAAAGAAGGTTAATTGTGGTTTATCTGTTTGCTTTTTAAGTCTCATTAATTTATGCTTAAAATATTACTAAGATGCAATGTAGGTGCACTATATTACTGAACTTAGAATTTCCTCAGTTCTGTGTTATGTAAATTATGATGTTAAGCAGATTCACATCAAAGCTTTTTCTTCAAAAAGCAAGGTAGTATTTACTGTGTTTGCCTTTCTCTGTGGGCAGACACGGGCTTGAGAGAAAGGCTAAACATTTATAGGTAATGCTAGATAAGGTGTTTTAACTAGTTAGAATTCACCCCCTTATATATAAGGTTAATTTACTTTCTTGAAACTTTAACATGTAAAAACATATGGTGGTAATTAGGTAAAATGAGGCAGAAAGAGAGTAAACAAATAAATGGAGGAGCTTGGATGCTCAGATGTAGGTCTGCCGTGATGGAGTCATTTGTGTTAATATATGGAGCATAATTAATGCTCTGTGTGAAAGTGTCTGCTGTTTAGCACATGTGTTTGGAATAGCTACTTTCTATAACACATGGGGAAGGTATATTAGTATCTTTCCTCTGCAACAGACGGTGCATCTGCAGTCCAGTTCCATCTTCCCCACCAGCTAGACCACATTTTCTAGGTTTGTATAAAGAGATGTTCAGTGTTGCATGATACAGATGTTCTTGCTCACAAGCAGTTTGCCTTTTTAAGTTTAACTACTCGCCTCCTTTGCATTCTAGCTCAGGGTTCCATTTTGTTGGTTGGCCAGTTTGCCGTAAGCTAACTAGATAACGCCTCTTGCAGTTCTTAGCATTATTAACCTGTTTGAAGTCTGTGAAATTTAAAAGAGGGGGATGAGAGGCTCTCTCCCTCATGAGCTTAGTTAATTTCTCCCAGGACACAATTTGAATGTTGGAGCTCAGGAAAGTGTCTGAGTCCTAATCAGTGGGTGTCTCTGATCATTGACATCATGGACACGGTCCGCATGGACTGTTGACTGCGTGTGGCTGGTGTCGGTGGGGCTTCCCGTGGGCTGTGGGAAACCAGGTTGTTGTTGGTTTTACTCTGTGTAAGGTGGTTGTGACGTCACAGCCTCGATCACCTTGGATATCAAATATTTCAATAACAGGACTTGTTTTTGGAAACTGCATGGAGGAACATTGAATAGAAAGAAGGTTAATTGTGGTTTATCTGTTTGCTTTTTAAGTCTCATTAATTTATGCTTAAAATATTACTAAGATGCAATGTAGGTGCACTATATTACTGAACTTAGAATTTCCTCAGTTCTGTGTTATGTAAATTATGATGTTAAGCAGATTCACATCAAAGCTTTTTCTTCAAAAAGCAAGGTAGTATTTACTGTGTTTGCCTTTCTCTGTGGGCAGACACGGGCTTGAGAGAAAGGCTAAACATTTATAGGTAATGCTAGATAAGGTGTTTTAACTAGTTAGAATTCACCCCCTTATATATAAGGTTAATTTACTTTCTTGAAACTTTAACATGTAAAAACATATGGTGGTAATTAGGTAAAATGAGGCAGAAAGAGAGTAAACAAATAAATGGAGGAGCTTGGATGCTCAGATGTAGGTCTGCCGTGATGGAGTCATTTGTGTTAATATATGGAGCATAATTAATGCTCTGTGTGAAAGTGTCTGCTGTTTAGCACATGTGTTTGGAATAGCTACTTTCTATAACACATGGGGAAGGTATATTAGTATCTTTCCTCTGCAACAGACGGTGCATCTGCAGTCCAGTTCCATCTTCCCCACCAGCTAGACCACATTTTCTAGGTTTGTATAAAGAGATGTTCAGTGTTGCATGATACAGATGTTCTTGCTCACAAGCAGTACCAGCCTTTTAAACAGTGAATTTATATAAGCATGGACATGTGTTTTGATAAGCTTTTGATATTCATAAGACAAAGAGAAGCAGGATAGTGATAAGAGCCTGGACTCTATAAAGCCAGTCTGCATCTGGATTCTGCCTCTGTCATTTACTGTTGGCTCTTGGACAAGTGGCTTAAACTCTCTATCTCTACTCAGAATCCTCATCTGAGAAATAGTGGCCACCTCAAGAGTTGGTCCTAAGGATCCCATGAGTTAAAAACTTATAAACTGCTTAGAATGGTGTCTGCTCCCTAGTTAATACTGTTTTGTTGTCGTTCAGTCACTAAATTATGACTGACTCTTTGCAATCCCATGCACTGCAGCACGCAAGGCTCCTCTGTCCTCCACTCTCTCCCAGAGTTTGTTCAAGTTCATGTCCATTGAGTTGGTGGTGCTATCTAACCAACTCAGCCTCTGCTGCTCTTTTCTCCATTGCCTTCAGTCTTTCCCAGCATTGGGGTCTTTTCCAATGAGTTGGTTCTTTGCATCTGGTGGCCAAAGTATTGGAGCTTCAGTCCTTCCAATGAATGTTCAGGGCTGATTTTCTTTAGGATTCACTGATTTGATCCCTTGGCAGTCTAAGGGACTCTCAAGAGTCTTCTCCAGCAATACAGTTCAAAAGCATCAGTTCTTCAGTGCTCAGCCTTCTTTATGAACACTATTTGAGAATTTATTACTCTTACCTATAAGCATTATTGTGTGTTTAGAATATTAGTTAAAGCCTGAATAAGAGACTATGGCAGAGAAGATTATAATAGTTGTCGATTGTTCTAGTTATTTACTGTATATTCTGTCTACAGCCCTATGTTACAGATGAGACAGTTAAGACCCAGAGCGGTAGCTTGTCCGCAGTCACGTGACAAATGAGGTTGAAATCCAGGGACCTGATTCCACGTCAATGCTGTCATTGGCTACGCCATGCTCCCTTGTAACAAAGGTTGTGAATAAATGAACATTAGGTCCCAGGTGTTTTGTTCCTGCAGCTAAGGAAGATGTGGAACAAGATTGCTACCAGTATTTTTAGGATGAACACATCCAAAGTTACTCTTTTTAACTTCCTTCCTTATAGGAATGTAAGGCTGTCTCTAGGATTGTCAGCTTTCCCTAGCGTCCTGATTTTAAAAAGAAAACAGTTAAGTGGTGTTTCCCTCTTCTTTCCTCAAAAGTTGCTCAGATTCCCCACTTGGTGTCACCATTTTGAGAGATATGATTGGAGGAGTGTTTATTTTTTTTCCCTCCCTACTATGAAGGTCACAGAAACAGGCACTTTCTGGAAATGTGAAAGTCCTTTTTTTTTCCTTTCATTTTTTTGAAAAAATAAACTTGAAAGTGAACTCAAGTCTTGAATCACTTGCAGTATCACACCAGTTGGTTTTGAGGTTTGACCTAGGCTGATGATGGCCCATAAATCATTCTTGTTGTGAATCTGGGTAGAGTTAGGCACATACAGCACCTAGGTTTAACATTAGATCCCTTTAGAGATGGGGTTTGTTTTTGGTGGTGGTAGTCGGGGCGGGAGGGTTCTTTAGGGCTTATGCTTTGCAAATAGGAACTTTAACTTTTAAGGGTGAGAAGTGGTAAACGTGACTTATAGACACTGTAATTAGAATTAGCAAAGATTCTTGCTCAGATTGTTCATGTCCTAGAAGGTATTTAATACATCAAACTGTGGTTATCTTGGATTTATTATTAAGATAATTAAGACACTCAGGCTGTCTTTGATGGTAGTATAAACCCTTCGTACTCTTTGGCTCTGTGCTGTGAACAGATCCATCAATAAGATAACTTCATTTCTCATAAAAATAAGCCTGGAAAAGCTACAGTGTGTAATATCCTTTGCAATTCATGCCCAGCATAAATTTCTAGTTGATGAAAATAATTAAGTTTAGCTCTAAACTAAATAATTAGCTCTAACTAAATAAGTAAATTAGCTCTTTCCTCTCAACTTCATCCAAAGAAAGGGAAAAAAAATCTCTGAGCTCTGTTGTCAGAGATGGAGAGGCAGAAAGAAGAGGAGAGTTGGTCATTTATTCTTGCACTGGTACCTAAGCAAGTAAATTAATTTACTGTAAGAAAAATAGGAGGGTAGGAGAAGCAATGCCTGCTGGCATGGAAGGATAGAACATTTGTGCTGTTCTTTTTGGGAGATTGTGCAAGAAAAGCTAACTGTACAAATTCCTGGGTTCTGCCAAGGTCAGGGGGAACGATGTACATCTGCAAAGAAGGGCTGATCATCAAAGTTAAAAGCAGCCTGTGGGGGTTAGGAATGTCAGTAACTGCTTCTTCCATCCCCATTGCTTCTCTTCTACCCTCCTCTCTTCTTCTTTGTCTCTCTCTTCTTAATTCTTCATTTTCATAAAGGCTCGCTCTCCCTGGCTATCTTTGTGTACCTGGCAATATTCCTAGGATGAACACTGAGTGCTAAGGGGATTAACCGCCAGCTTGCTTTATTTCAATGATGCCACAGCCTGGCAGCTTCCATTCAGGGTTCAGTCCTCTGAGCTCTCCTCTGTACTTGGCTGAGTGTAGCCAGGACTCACCAGCTCTTTCCACTGATAATTTTGGTAGATCACCCTAAGAGTACCAGTTGGGCTTCCCTGATGGCTCAGACAGTAAAGAATCTGCCTGCAGGGCAGGAGACCCGAGTTTGATCCCTTGGTTGTTGGGAAGATCTCCTGGAGAAGGGAATGGTTATCCACTGCAGTATTCTTGCCTGGAGAACTCCATGGACAGAGGAACCTGGCAGGTGACAGTCCATGAAGTTGCAAAGAGCTGGACACGACAGAGAGACTGACACACAAGGGTACCAACTAGGGTTCTTTGTGCAGAAGGTTGAACCTTAGAAATCAACAACTCTTCTCTAACTTTGCAAGAAGCATCATTATTTGGCGGGGAGGGTCTTGGGGAGCCAGGGTAGGGAAGGTAGGAGGAGGTTCAAGGGAAATTTTTGCAGCTGATCTGGGGTTTTGCTCACCAACCTATATATGTTGCGGTTGTCAGGAAGTAGTCCTGTTCTGTCTGAAGACTTCCAGGGTACAAATCAGGATGACAAAGAGGAATGAACCACACATTTAACAGAAGGTTGCACGATGCCTTTCGGAACACGGTATTCTAAACACATTCCGTTGCTTTCCAGTACCATGTTCTTGGAGCTGCTATTTTAGATTTCTTTTCAGAGACATTGCACTGGTACATAAGCAAGTAAATTAATTTACTGTAAGAAAAATAGGAGGGTAGGAGAAGCAATGCCTGCTGGCATGGAAGGATAGAACATTTGTGCTGTTCTTTTTGGGAGATTGTGCAAGAAAAGCTAACTGTACAAATTCCTGGGTTCTGCCAAGGTCAGGGGGAACGATGTACATCTGCAAAGAAGGGCTGATCATCAAAGTTAAAAGCAGCCTGTGGGGGTTAGGAATGTCAGTAACTGCTTCTTCCATCCCCATTGCTTCTCTTCTACCCTCCTCTCTTCTTCTTTGTCTCTCTCTTCTTAATTCTTCATTTTCATAAAGGCTCGCTCTCCCTGGCTATCTTTGTGTACCTGGCAATATTCCTAGGATGAACACTGAGTGCTAAGGGGATTAACCGCCAGCTTGCTTTATTTCAATGATGCCACAGCCTGGCAGCTTCCATTCAGGGTTCAGTCCTCTGAGCTCTCCTCTGTACTTGGCTGAGTGTAGCCAGGACTCACCAGCTCTTTCCACTGATAATTTTGGTAGATCACCCTAAGAGTACCAGTTGGGCTTCCCTGATGGCTCAGACAGTAAAGAATCTGCCTGCAGGGCAGGAGACCCGAGTTTGATCCCTTGGTTGTTGGGAAGATCTCCTGGAGAAGGGAATGGTTATCCACTGCAGTATTCTTGCCTGGAGAACTCCATGGACAGAGGAACCTGGCAGGTGACAGTCCATGAAGTTGCAAAGAGCTGGACACGACAGAGAGACTGACACACAAGGGTACCAACTAGGGTTCTTTGTGCAGAAGGTTGAACCTTAGAAATCAACAACTCTTCTCTAACTTTGCAAGAAGCATCATTATTTGGCGGGGAGGGTTTGGGGGAGCCAGGGGTAGGGAAGGTAGGAGGAGGTTCAAGGGGGAAATTTTTGCAGCTGATCTGGGGTTTTGCTCACCAACCTATATATGTTGCGGTTGTCAGGAAGTAGTCCTGTTCTGTCTGAAGACTTCCAGGGTACAAATCAGGATGACAAAGAGGAATGAACCACACATTTAACAGAAGGTTGCACGATGCCTTTCGGAACACGGTATTCTAAACACATTCCGTTGCTTTCCAGTACCATGTTCTTGGAGCTGCTATTTTAGACCCTTTCTTTGTTCCTATTGGCTTTAAATGTGAATGATTAATCACAGAGACACATAGTCTATTTTTCAGTTTTGTTTTGCAAAAGACAGATTAAACTGTAATAATGATTACAGACTCCAGGCCGCGTGGACTGATATGTTTAAGGCTGGGTAAATCTCTCGGCCCTGAAACACTGGCTTGTTGCCACGTTAGGCTATATTCATCACAAACACAACTATAAATAATAACGCAGTAGATTTATTGCCACTGTGATTTCCGGTAAATGCCTTTCGATCTTATTAAACATTCATTTAGATTTTGTGAATGGCAGAATTGGTTTGGAGTCCTCTTAAGAATGCTTCTTAAATATGTGAGTATAAAAATATCGAGCTCTTCAAAACAGTTCATTGTCCTTGCCATGGTAAATGACTTAATGTTACTGCAAATGTTGTACCTTTTTCTTTGACATAAATACTTTAGAAAGTATTTTCTAAATTTGATTTTGTACCTCAAGAAATCACATCTTTTAATAAAATTTATTTAGTTTTGATTGGATGTACAATACAGTGTTGGTTTCTGCCAGACATCAGCACGAGTCAGCCATAGGTGTGTCCCCTCCCTCTTGAACTTCCCTCCCATCTCCCTCCTCAGCCCAGCCCCACTATGTTGTCACAGAGCTCTGGGTTGAACTCCCTGCATCACACAGCAAATCCACTGACTGTGAAGTTGCAAAGAGCTGGACACGACAGAGAGACTGACACACAAGGGTACCAACTAGGGTTCTTTGTGCAGAAGGTTGAACCTTAGAAATCAACAACTCTTCTCTAACTTTGCAAGAAGCATCATTATTTGGCGGGGAGGGTTTGGGGGAGCCAGGGGTAGGGAAGGTAGGAGGAGGTTCAAGGGGGAAATTTTTGCAGCTGATCTGGGGTTTTGCTCACCAACCTATATATGTTGCGGTTGTCAGGAAGTAGTCCTGTTCTGTCTGAAGACTTCCAGGGTACAAATCAGGATGACAAAGAGGAATGAACCACACATTTAACAGAAGGTTGCACGATGCCTTTCGGAACACGGTATTCTAAACACATTCCGTTGCTTTCCAGTACCATGTTCTTGGAGCTGCTATTTTAGACCCTTTCTTTGTTCCTATTGGCTTTAAATGTGAATGATTAATCACAGAGACACATAGTCTATTTTTCAGTTTTGTTTTGCAAAAGACAGATTAAACTGTAATAATGATTACAGACTCCAGGCCCGCGTGGACTGATATGTTTAAGGCTGGGTAAATCTCTCGGCCCTGAAACACTGGCTTGTTGCCACGTTAGGCTATATTCATCACAAACACAACTATAAATAATAACGCAGTAGATTTATTGCCACTGTGATTTCCGGTAAATGCCTTTCGATCTTATTAAACATTCATTTAGATTTTGTGAATGGCAGAATTGGTTTGGAGTCCTCTTAAGAATGCTTCTTAAATATGTGAGTATAAAAATATCGAGCTCTTCAAAACAGTTCATTGTCCTTGCCATGGTAAATGACTTAATGTTACTGCAAATGTTGTACCTTTTTCTTTGACATAAATACTTTAGAAAGTATTTTCTAAATTTGATTTTGTACCTCAAGAAATCACATCTTTTAATAAAATTTATTTAGTTTTGATTGGATGTACAATACAGTGTTGGTTTCTGCCAGACATCAGCACGAGTCAGCCATAGGTGTGTCCCCTCCCTCTTGAACTTCCCTCCCATCTCCCTCCTCAGCCCAGCCCCACTATGTTGTCACAGAGCTCTGGGTTGAACTCCCTGCATCACACAGCAAATCCGCACTGACTGTCTCTTTTACATATGGTAATGGACTTGTTTCCATGCTGCTCTCTCTGTTTGGCCCACCCTCTGCTTCCCTAATGCGTGCCCAAGCCTGTTCTCTATCTCTGTCTCCATTGCTCCTCTGCCAACAGGTTCATCAGTCTCTCTGAACATAATTTTTGTAGGGGAACAAGGGCATGGTTCTATACCAGTCTTCCTCGTTTTCAGATTGTTTTCATGTATTTGAAATACTTCCCCATAAACTATATTCGATTAAGGTTCCTCATTATTAAAATAATTTTGTGGATTGATACAGTTTTTTTAAATCTTTGCCTATTTTTCCCCCCCACTGAAATACCACTTTACAACCCAGAATCATTTCTGCAGGGGTTCTTAGTTTTTAGACTCTCAGATCCCGTTTCAAATTATCTACTTTCCCTTTATGGTCCATTTTCTTCCATTATTATTCATCTTCTGCTTGACCAATCAATCACATCTTAGCTAAACTAGCCCCACTAAGTTAGTTGAAAATGTAAAAGTGATCTAATGTGGAGAAATTAGAATGACTGAGAAAATAAGAGTTCCCTTAAACAGTGAATTTCCAATAAGTGTATATTTCAGTCGAACCCTAAACTTGTACCAGTCATGCTGAAATGGTCAGTTACTTTCCTCCAGGTTAATGATTCATGTGAACCAGGTTTTCACAGGCATTGTGCCCAAGTCTGGTCCAACCAGGAAATAGTTCTGTCTTCCTTGTGCTGTCTTTCATAGATATACACGTCATCAGCATCTTTGTTGTCTATTGATGTGTGTCTGGAGCTCTTCATACGTGATGACTATCTGATGATTGAGGAAGTCCTCTTGGAGAGTTTGAACAATATCTCCAAAATACTTGCAGTAGTTCAGCAATTACGTATTGCCATCTTATCGTTTTTCCACACTGGTGACCAAGTGTGTGTTTTTATTGAAAAGACCTGAGATGGAGACAAGGAACTGATTCCCCACACCCCTACCCCAGCTCTTATCATGATGTTTCCTTTCACCGTCTGCTTGTTTTAGAGTCTGAGGATCAAGGAGGGGGAGAAAACAGGAAGATGACTCATGAAGGGAGGTGAGAACTTTCATAGACTCTTCTGTTGATTCAAAATTGAGAGAAAACAGAAAGTTCTTCAGGAGGTCCCTTGCTCCCATCTCACTGTCTGTCATCCCTAGAAGCTCATCCTTGAGTTTTAAAGACTTATCCTGGCTTAGAGCTTTACCTCCCCTTTCTTATTTCCTTATGCCTTTGAGACACATAGAAAAGTACCAGCTTCCATTACTACTTGAACTTGACACCTGGTGACGGGAGAGCCCAGGGGACAGCTTGACTGTTGGACTCCTGACAAGGACACTTGACCCAGACGCTGCTTTTTCCTCTCCATGATGAGTGTCTGGGCATGGTGACCTCATCCGTTCCTCTTTCCTGGAAAGTGCTACTTTCACTGAGTCAGGGGTCTCTTGCACGTACGTGTCACCTTGGGGTTTACTCCCATGGGAAGATGTGTTGATTTCTCTTTGACTCATGGGCAGGATCTGAAAATTGGAAAATGGCCAACCACTTTTGTGTTTTTTCTTTTTAAAGCAACCAACCGCAACCAAAACAAGCAAACCAACTTTTTGTTAGAAAAATAACATGAATGGGCGTAATGAAGTACTGTAAACTGAGTGGCTTAAACAGAAATTTATTGTCTCACAGTTACGGAGGCAAAGAATCCGAGATCAAGGTGTTGACAGGGACGGAAAGAGTTGTTCCAGACCTCTTTCCTTGGCCTGTAGGTGGCTATCTTCATGCTCACGTGGTATTCTCTCTGTTGTGTGTCCTCTTTTTATAAGGACATCAGTCAGACTGGATTAGGGCCCATCCTAACGACCTCATTTTAATTTAATTACCTCTCTAAAGACCCTGTCTCCAAATAAAGTCATATTTTCAAATTTGGGGAGACAGGACTTTAACATATGAATTTGGAAGGGACATAATCCAACCCATAGCAGATAGTAAGGCTTTTATAATTAGCTTCATATATAATTTGTTTCCTTTCAGTGTGTTGATTGTGATCATAGACTTACATTAAAAAGCACTGACCCCAAAACTGACAGAAAAACACCTTTTGCTAGAGTATTGAAGGAATAAAATGATGCATTTCCTTTCTGATGTCATTGATTTGTGTATAAATGAAGCAATGATGTATTTTTGTAATCAGCCTAATAAAGTAACATCTTAATTATGAACTCACTTAAATTTTATCATTTAATGAACTTTTATTTAGATTATTCAGTTTCTTCAAAGTATAAAATCTCTTCCTAAAGCCTTGATCACTTATACCCAGGTACATGCACTAAGACTTACCAGCTTCCAACTACTTGAACTTGACACCTGGTGACGGGAGAGCCCAGGGGACAGCTTGACTGTTGGACTCCTGACAAGGACACTTGACCCAGACGCTGCTTTTTCCTCTCCATGATGAGTGTCTGGGCATGGTGACCTCATCCGTTCCTCTTTCCTGGAAAGTGCTACTTTCACTGAGTCAGGGGTCTCTTGCACGTACGTGTCACCTTGGGGTTTACTCCCATGGGAAGATGTGTTGATTTCTCTTTGACTCATGGGCAGGATCTGAAAATTGGAAAATGGCCAACCACTTTTGTGTTTTTTCTTTTTAAAGCAACCAACCGCAACCAAAACAAGCAAACCAACTTTTTGTTAGAAAAATAACATGAATGGGCGTAATGAAGTACTGTAAACTGAGTGGCTTAAACAGAAATTTATTGTCTCACAGTTACGGAGGCAAAGAATCCGAGATCAAGGTGTTGACAGGGACGGAAAGAGTTGTTCCAGACCTCTTTCCTTGGCCTGTAGGTGGCTATCTTCATGCTCACGTGGTATTCTCTCTGTTGTGTGTCCTCTTTTTATAAGGACATCAGTCAGACTGGATTAGGGCCCATCCTAACGACCTCATTTTAATTTAATTACCTCTCTAAAGACCCTGTCTCCAAATAAAGTCATATTTTCAAATTTGGGGAGACAGGACTTTAACATATGAATTTGGAAGGGACATAATCCAACCCATAGCAGATAGTAAGGCTTTTATAATTAGCTTCATATATAATTTGTTTCCTTTCAGTGTGTTGATTGTGATCATAGACTTACATTAAAAAGCACTGACCCCAAAACTGACAGAAAAACACCTTTTGCTAGAGTATTGAAGGAATAAAATGATGCATTTCCTTTCTGATGTCATTGATTTGTGTATAAATGAAGCAATGATGTATTTTTGTAATCAGCCTAATAAAGTAACATCTTAATTATGAACTCACTTAAATTTTATCATTTAATGAACTTTTATTTAGATTATTCAGTTTCTTCAAAGTATAAAATCTCTTCCTAAAGCCTTGATCACTTATACCCAGGTACATGGCAGAGATCTGTAAAATGTTTAAAAGGCTTGAGGCTTTTAAAGACTCAACTCATCAGTGTAACCCAGACTCTGGTTCTCACTTTAGCATATGGGTAAAATGCATGCGAATGTTGCACAACCGCAGTAGATGTTGTCTTTGCACTGAGCTCATGACAGTCACGTGTACATACACAGACATCTATAGATATAGGTGTGAGTGCATTTGCTGTGACTGAAGTTTTCCTTTTACCCTTTTCCCTCTCATATTTAAAAACAGAGCTATATGTTAAAATATAATCTAAGACCTAAATCCTATGTGTCAGATGAAGGCTACTATTTTAAAATAATTTTTGTACTTGCATTTCTCACAGTGAATTATGGTCCATTGCATTCTTGCAGTTATGACTTCAAGCTTATAGATGTTTAATACCAAGATGAATGAGGAATTAACATCCTCATTTAATCTTCCTCTCTGACAATTACAAGAAGAGCCGCAGCAAGGAGAAAAGCCACATGGTGGGTCAGAGTGCCCTGTTATATGTTAGTTACTTGTGGGGAAAACAAAATCAAAGATGGTAGGTCATCTCTGGCTGATTTATTTAAGGATGCTTAGTGGTTTGCCAAGGTGAGACTTATACAGAAGAACATTATCTCTTCGAGGCCTTACTTCAAGTGGTGTTCCTTTACTAACTAAGCAAAATGCATTTAAGAAGTCCAGACTAGAGATCTTGACTGAAGATTTCACAGTCAAGTATGATGTTAGATCAAAGCTGGACATGTGCATTTTTTATGTTACTTTCTAATTTATTTGTCTGTGTCGGGTCTTCATTGTGGCCCTCAGGATCTTTGTTGCGTCCTATGGGATCTCTCTTTGCAGTACACGGACTCTCTAGTGTGGCACATGGGCTCCAGAGTACACAGGCTCAGCAGTTCAGGCACTTGGGCTTAGTTGTTCCTCCGTACGTGGGATCTTAGTTCACTAACCAGCGATCAAACCCATGTCTCTGCATTGCAAGATGAATTCCTTACTAATGGACCACCAGGGAAGTCCTAGGGCATGTGCATTTTGGAAACAGTTCACAAGGGATTCTAATGCTCTCTCATGATTAAGTATTATTACCTGAAAGGAATCAAGGGGTCAGAATGGATCATAAAGGAAAAACTTAGGTAGGTAGCGACTACTAGGGAAGTGGTAAACCAAGGCATGGCTTACTGACATAGAAGTGACCATTTCTAATCTGGGATTATACATATCTATAAACAACAAAACTCTATAAAAGTAAAATTAGAATAACTATTAAAAAAAAAAGAAATGACCATTCCTGAACTTGCAGTATATACTGTATGTATATATGCAGTGTATATGTGAGTATATATATGTATACAGTATATATAGTGGAAGAACAGAAGAACATCCAGTGTAAGCCCTGAGGAAAGGACCTTTTGTTCTGAATAAGGAGAGATAGCATCTGAGCATATTTCCCAAATAGTTTTCAATTTAAAATTCCTATTTAAATTTAACAACTTCACTTAAAATTGAAATTTTAAATTATTTGAAATTTCAAAGGTGTGTATGCAATGTGTTTCTGAGATAAGTACCCCCCCCCATGCATGTGGAACCTTGGGTGTATGGAGAGATGGATGAGACATGAAGTTGGAAGTGAAGGGGGGCCAGGGGTACGATGGCTTGAAACAGGTCCTTGCCTTCTTTGAAGAAAGTATTCAGCAAAGAGACAGAGATTGTGAGGTGGGTAGAGCACTTATTAGAAGCAAAGTTTCGTGTGGAAGAGCACCCAAGCAAACTTGGAGTGAGTTGTGCCTTACAGGGGTGGCTTAGATGACTCATTGGGGCAGTTTTCTGGGTTCCTTTCTGGCCATCTCACTTGCTCCTGCCAATGTTTGGTGCACACGCTTTTTTCAGCCAACATAGAGTCCAGCGTGAGGGTTTCTGGGAGGTTAACAGGAGATCTCATAGACTGGCACCCTCCTCCCTTCCCTGACCATGACTTTTCTGTGGGCTGTGTGGTCTGGGAGGTCTCCTTGACCACAAGAGTGAGAAAATAGGGTCCAGCTTTTTTACAGGGGCGGGGAAAGGTTTCTGGGGGCAGGATCTCTGCCCACGTGGGATCTTAGTTCACTAACCAGGATAAGAATTCCTTACTAATGGACCACCAGGGAAGTCCTAGGGCATGTGCATTTTGGAAACAGTTCACAAGGGATTCTAATGCTCTCTCATGATTAAGTATTATTACCTGAAAGGAATCAAGGGGTCAGAATGGATCATAAAGGAAAAACTTAGGTAGGTAGCGACTACTAGGGAAGTGGTAAACCAAGGCATGGCTTACTGACATAGAAGTGACCATTTCTAATCTGGGATTATACATATCTATAAACAACAAAACTCTATAAAAGTAAAATTAGAATAACTATTAAAAAAAAAAGAAATGACCATTCCTGAACTTGCAGTATATACTGTATGTATATATGCAGTGTATATGTGAGTATATATATGTATACAGTATATATAGTGGAAGAACAGAAGAACATCCAGTGTAAGCCCTGAGGAAAGGACCTTTTGTTCTGAATAAGGAGAGATAGCATCTGAGCATATTTCCCAAATAGTTTTCAATTTAAAATTCCTATTTAAATTTAACAACTTCACTTAAAATTGAAATTTTAAATTATTTGAAATTTCAAAGGTGTGTATGCAATGTGTTTCTGAGATAAGTACCCCCCCCCATGCATGTGGAACCTTGGGTGTATGGAGAGATGGATGAGACATGAAGTTGGAAGTGAAGGGGGGCCAGGGGTACGATGGCTTGAAACAGGTCCTTGCCTTCTTTGAAGAAAGTATTCAGCAAAGAGACAGAGATTGTGAGGTGGGTAGAGCACTTATTAGAAGCAAAGTTTCGTGTGGAAGAGCACCCAAGCAAACTTGGAGTGAGTTGTGCCTTACAGGGGTGGCTTAGATGACTCATTGGGGCAGTTTTCTGGGTTCCTTTCTGGCCATCTCACTTGCTCCTGCCAATGTTTGGTGCACACGCTTTTTTCAGCCAACATAGAGTCCAGCGTGAGGGTTTCTGGGAGGTTAACAGGAGATCTCATAGACTGGCACCCTCCTCCCTTCCCTGACCATGACTTTTCTGTGGGCTGTGTGGTCTGGGAGGTCTCCTTGACCACAAGAGTGAGAAAATAGGGTCACCTTAGCTTTTGCTTAAGCAGGGCTCTGCTTCTGTTGTATCTTTTCTGAGAAGTGTCAACAGGAGTCTGGGGCCCAGCGAACTCCTGCCTCAGGAGGGCACCAGACCCCAGCGGCCTCTCTGCCCACATGGGTTCCAGTGCAGTGTCCTGGGGCAGGGAAAGAGTTATGAGAATGCGCTGACAGGTTGGTGAATTGGCAAAGCAATCAGCGTCAAAGAAGCTATTTGCATAAAGATGATAGTATTGCTAACATTTATGAAATGCTGATGATGGGCACTCTTTTTCTTCATGAGCACAGATCACTGAGGTGGGCATCATTATACCCCCATTTAAGAGAGGATAAGTTGAGGCTTGGGCAGAGTAGTAATTTGCTCACGGTCATACACTTAAAAAGTGCATAGCATTTATTATGTCAAATTGGTGAATGTTTTGGTATTTGTGGGGCCATAAGAAACCTTAGACCACAGTTATGATGCTCAAAGCTCAAAGTCTGGGAGAAAGTGACATGGCTGTCCTAGGTCACTGGGCAAAGGCAGCAGCTGCGACCATCAACTAAGGGTCTAAGGCTTGGGGTTCAGCCACCCATCTGAGCCAGGACTCTGCCAAGACTGGACACAGCCTTAGGTCCCCAGGGCTAAGGTGGTCTTTGGGCTCAGCACCATCATAGACTCAGGAGGGTCATTTGTTTAGTGTTGAGTGTATATGGAGAGAGAGAGGTGTTCACAGGAGTTCTGAGTGGAGGTTATGCAGGAATTATTTTTAAAATTTTATTGGAATATAGTTGATTTTCAGTGTTGTGTTTAACTTCTGTACCGTAAAGTGACTAAGTATGTTTACATACATACATTCTTTTTCTTAATCTTTTCTATGTTTTATCATAGGATGTTGAATATTGTTCCCTGTGCTATGCAATAGGACCTTGTTTTTTTAATCCATTCTCTATGTAATTGTTTGCATCTGCTAATTCCAAAGTCCCACTCCATCTCTCCTTCAACCACTTGAGCACCACAAGTCTGCTCTCTATGTCTGTGAGTCTGTTTCTGTCTCACAGATAAGTTAATTTGTATCATGTTTTAGATTCTATGCCTAAGTGATATCATAAGGTATTTGTCTTTCTTTGACATAACTTCACTTGGTGTGATGATCTCTAAATCTATCTGTGTTGTTAAAGTTGGCATGATCTAATTCTTTTTTATGGCTGAGTAATACTCCATTGTGTGTGTGTGTCTGAGTATATACCATACCTTCATTTGTTGATGGATATTTAGGTTGTTTGGATGGATATTTATCAGCTGTTGTAAATAATACTGCTATGAATATTGGGCTGCATGTATCTTTCTGAATTATAGTTTTGTCTGGATATATGGCCAGGATTGGAGTTACTGGATCATATAGTAATTTTATTTTTATTTTTAAGGAACCTCCATACTGTTCTTCCTAGTGGCTATACCAATTTACATTCCCACCAACAGTGTATGAGGGCTTCCTTCTCTCCACTCCCTCTCTAGCGTTTGTTTGTAGATGGTTTTCATGATGGCCATTCTGAGGTGATACCTTATTGTGGTTTTGATCTATGCAGCTATTATTAGGTGTGCCCTGTGTGTTAATTTTTCTGTAGGTTAGAGAAATTTCAAAATAACTAGTGGCAAGAGGAAGACATAGGGTGGGGAAGGGTCTGGGCAGGGTGTGATGTGAGACAAAGGACAGGCACTCCTGAGAGAGACCAGGACCCCAGGGTCAGGATCGGGGGGCCAGGTGAACGCCTGCGACACCAGGAACTCAGAGAAGGAGCAGTGTCACACCCTCAGGGGTGCCCGGCCCTGAGGTATATGCATCATCAGTTGTATGTGTATCTATACCCTGCCCTCTGGGACTTCTCTCCCTCCCCACCCCCGACCCACCCTTCTAGGTCATCACAGAACACCGAGCTGGGGTTTCCAACAGAAAAAATACAACCATGTGCCAATACAGTAAAGACAGGTTTTCCTCGCTGTCATCAAGTTGAAGAAGGTTAGAAGGTTTATAGCTGCAAACAGCTGTTTCTCTGAATGTCATATTGTGGGTTCTTCAGTGAATTTGTGCAAACCCTGTTACACTGGTGCTGTGGCTAATTAATAGTGGTTTCTCCTGGAGGAGGAGAAGTCCTTAGCCACCTGAGAACCAGCCATTCTCTTGCTGCCTCAGGCCGTTTGTTTGTGGGAGAGCAGCTGTTTGAGAAAATGAGGTTATTTGGTTACCAAGAAACGCTGCCCTCCACCCTATCTAATTACCCTCTTTTGGAAGAATTGCTTGGTATCTGTTAGACAATGCTGCATGCTAATGGCCTTTGGGGAAATGTTCACCATATCCTCATAAAACAGGTCAGAACTGTTGTACCAGCGCTGTCCACAGTTGCTCTCAATTGCAGTTACTGTCCATGGCAGGAGGCGGCAGCATCCTGAAGACGTGGTATGTCCTAAGAACATAATAGACTGTATTTTAAGGATTAAAAAGTGATTGCATGCAGCCTGATTTTTAAAAAGGTTTAGATGTTTATGGCTGCACTGGGTCTTTGCTGTGGCATGTAGACTTTCTCTAGTTGCGGTGAGAGGGAGCTGCTGTCTAGCTGTGGTGCTCGGACTTCTCATTGCAATGGCTTGTTTTGTTGCAGAGCACAGGCTCTGGATGCATGGGTTTCAGTAGTTGCAGCTCATGGGCTCTAGACTGTGCAGACTTCAGTTGCTGTGGTATGTGGACTTTGTTGCTCCACAGCAAGTGGAGTCTTCCCAGACCAGGGATCGAACTCGTCTCCTGCATTGGCAGGTGGATTCTTAACCATACCACCAGGGAAGTCCAGCATGTAGGCTGATTTTTAAATACGATTATTTCGGGATCACACACCTGTGTTTAGTCTTTTTTATTCAAAGGAGAAAAAAAAAGAGAAAATAACTCTGGGTTCAGGATTTGAAGATATCTACACTTCCTTATGAAATGATGTCTCTGATGATTCTTTTTCATTCATGAGAATAACCAGGTATATTTGTACTTCCTGCCTCTGTTAGACTTTCTTTGTACTAAGTTCACTTTACTGGCCCTCATTTACTCAGAGCTGCTTGTTCATTCATTGATTCATTTATTCACCAACAAGCAGCATGTCTCTGCCAGGCACTAAAATAACGAGGTTTTCCCCAAGGTAGATTGTGGGTTCTCTGAATGTCATATTGTGGGTTCTTCAGTGAATTTGTGCAAACCCTGTTACACTGGTGCTGTGGCTAATTAATAGTGGTTTCTCCTGGAGGAGGAGAAGTCCTTAGCCACCTGAGAACCAGCCATTCTCTTGCTGCCTCAGGCCGTTTGTTTGTGGGAGAGCAGCTGTTTGAGAAAATGAGGTTATTTGGTTACCAAGAAACGCTGCCCTCCACCCTATCTAATTACCCTCTTTTGGAAGAATTGCTTGGTATCTGTTAGACAATGCTGCATGCTAATGGCCTTTGGGGAAATGTTCACCATATCCTCATAAAACAGGTCAGAACTGTTGTACCAGCGCTGTCCACAGTTGCTCTCAATTGCAGTTACTGTCCATGGCAGGAGGCGGCAGCATCCTGAAGACGTGGTATGTCCTAAGAACATAATAGACTGTATTTTAAGGATTAAAAAGTGATTGCATGCAGCCTGATTTTTAAAAAGGTTTAGATGTTTATGGCTGCACTGGGTCTTTGCTGTGGCATGTAGACTTTCTCTAGTTGCGGTGAGAGGGAGCTGCTGTCTAGCTGTGGTGCTCGGACTTCTCATTGCAATGGCTTGTTTTGTTGCAGAGCACAGGCTCTGGATGCATGGGTTTCAGTAGTTGCAGCTCATGGGCTCTAGACTGTGCAGACTTCAGTTGCTGTGGTATGTGGACTTTGTTGCTCCACAGCAAGTGGAGTCTTCCCAGACCAGGGATCGAACTCGTCTCCTGCATTGGCAGGTGGATTCTTAACCATACCACCAGGGAAGTCCAGCATGTAGGCTGATTTTTAAATACGATTATTTCGGGATCACACACCTGTGTTTAGTCTTTTTTATTCAAAGGAGAAAAAAAAAGAGAAAATAACTCTGGGTTCAGGATTTGAAGATATCTACACTTCCTTATGAAATGATGTCTCTGATGATTCTTTTTCATTCATGAGAATAACCAGGTATATTTGTACTTCCTGCCTCTGTTAGACTTTCTTTGTACTAAGTTCACTTTACTGGCCCTCATTTACTCAGAGCTGCTTGTTCATTCATTGATTCATTTATTCACCAACAAGCAGCATGTCTCTGCCAGGCACTAAAATAACGAGGTTCTTTCCACTTACAAGACAAACAAGTCCTAGGTAAGTGCTGCTTGTAATGGGCAGCATAGTGACCATAGTTAACAATACAGTTATGTGTATTTGAAAGTTGCTAGGAGAGTTGAGTCTTCACCAGTCTCGTGACAAAGAAAACAAACATTGTAGCTTTACGTGGTGGTCGATGTTAACTAGACTTATTGTGATGATCATTTTACAATATATACATACATCAGATCATTATACTGTGCCCCTAAAATGAATCCATTGTGGTGTGTTGATTATATCTCAGTGAAATATCAATAACAAGTACCTAGATTAAAGTATTAATTGCATTAAATATATAAGTGCTTGAAAGTCCGTTGTTAGGAACTCTGTAATAGACGTGTATGCACAGTGTGTTGGATACACAGGGAATGGACTGGATCCTAGCATGGGCAAAGGAGACAGTGTCAGGAAGGAGGTCTGGTTTGAGCTGGATATTGAAAGATGGAGAGAAATGCTCTAGGGCAGGGGTCTCCAACCCCTGAGATGTAATGCCTGATGATCTGACATGGAGCTGATGTAATAATAATAGACATAAAGCACAGAATAAATGCAGTGCACTTAAATCATTCCCAAACCATCCTCCTACCCCTACACCCCTGCAAAAACTGTCTTCCCTGAAACGGGTCCCTGATGCCAAAAAGCTTGGGGAAGAATAGGGAAGGATGGGCTGGGCTCAAAAAGCTTGCCCTTTGTCAAGGCAGAAAGAAAGGCAGAAAAATGGCACGTTCCATCTGCCCTGGCCGCTGGGTGAGTGGGGGGAAGATGAGGCCCACCAGGTGTATGGAGCAACAGCGTCCCTGCCCCTGGGCGCCCCCTAGAGTACACCTGGGGCGTTGCCTGCCTTTTCCTGCCAGAACCACCCTTGTACCAGAGGTAATATTTCTATATCTAATACTTACTCACATCCATCAGTTCTGAATAAACTCCTCAGAATCTACTCCATCTCAATGAACACAAAATAAGGGTTTTCTCTCATAGCTGTCTCTGTAGGTGTGAGGCATTTTAAAGGGCAGGATGGATATTAACACATACTATATGTCTTTTTATTCCCTTCAAACTGATGTTAGGCTAACTGTGGCTGTTTACATTTCTGTGTTTGAAGTGTTGTAGGTTTATGGGTCAAAAAACGTGTTTTACTTTAGATTTCAGGTCCATAGTGTTCTCTGGAGAAGGCTGTGTAATTTAAAAATCAGACTCTACATAGAACTTGACCGTATGTTCATAATATATTTGACTATATATGTCTATATACATGTATAAATGTGTACATATTTCCTATGATGTATGACTTTAGGGAAAATAAACATAATCTAACATTGTTATTAAGATCATAATTATTTCTTTTATATGTTAGCAGTGATCAATCTTACAAAAATCAAGGCAGTTCACATCTGAATTAATGGATAATTGAGTTCCTTTGTTTTAATCTCCAGAAATAACTCTTCCTGTATATGTGTTTAAGAGATTGTATATACTTTCTTCCTTGAAGGTCAGCTATTGGGCACCAATTCTTTTGCTTTATGAGGTGTAATCCCTGGTAGGAAAGAGGCGTGGAAGGTGTTGTGGGTCCTCAGATCCCTCCAGAGCAAGGGAGACAAGGAAAGGAGTGAACAGGAGTGGGCAGTCCTTCGAGATCTCTCTGGATCCCAGTGACTTCCCATTTTCCTTCCCAATTACTGAAACTACAACTGGAAAGTTTCTAGAGCCCTGAGACCAGCTTTATCCCACCCCCTGGTACCCATCCTCAACCTGTTCTTAAAGGGAAAGTTGCTCCATGACTCAGTGGCTAAAGAATCCACCTGCAGTGCAAGAGACAGAGGAGATGTGGATTCAATTCCCAAGTCAGACGATCCCCAGAGAAAAGAAGCCAGGTAGCTGGGACCGAAGTCGTTCAGCTTGTTCCTAATAGTCTAACACCTTCATAAGTGGAGATAGAACATTCACTACCCACCAGGTGTATGGAGCAACAGCGTCCCTGCCCCTGGGCGCCCCCTAGAGTACACCTGGGGCGTTGCCTGCCTTTTCCTGCCAGAACCACCCTTGTACCAGAGGTAATATTTCTATATCTAATACTTACTCACATCCATCAGTTCTGAATAAACTCCTCAGAATCTACTCCATCTCAATGAACACAAAATAAGGGTTTTCTCTCATAGCTGTCTCTGTAGGTGTGAGGCATTTTAAAGGGCAGGATGGATATTAACACATACTATATGTCTTTTTATTCCCTTCAAACTGATGTTAGGCTAACTGTGGCTGTTTACATTTCTGTGTTTGAAGTGTTGTAGGTTTATGGGTCAAAAAACGTGTTTTACTTTAGATTTCAGGTCCATAGTGTTCTCTGGAGAAGGCTGTGTAATTTAAAAATCAGACTCTACATAGAACTTGACCGTATGTTCATAATATATTTGACTATATATGTCTATATACATGTATAAATGTGTACATATTTCCTATGATGTATGACTTTAGGGAAAATAAACATAATCTAACATTGTTATTAAGATCATAATTATTTCTTTTATATGTTAGCAGTGATCAATCTTACAAAAATCAAGGCAGTTCACATCTGAATTAATGGATAATTGAGTTCCTTTGTTTTAATCTCCAGAAATAACTCTTCCTGTATATGTGTTTAAGAGATTGTATATACTTTCTTCCTTGAAGGTCAGCTATTGGGCACCAATTCTTTTGCTTTATGAGGTGTAATCCCTGGTAGGAAAGAGGCGTGGAAGGTGTTGTGGGTCCTCAGATCCCTCCAGAGCAAGGGAGACAAGGAAAGGAGTGAACAGGAGTGGGCAGTCCTTCGAGATCTCTCTGGATCCCAGTGACTTCCCATTTTCCTTCCCAATTACTGAAACTACAACTGGAAAGTTTCTAGAGCCCTGAGACCAGCTTTATCCCACCCCCTGGTACCCATCCTCAACCTGTTCTTAAAGGGAAAGTTGCTCCATGACTCAGTGGCTAAAGAATCCACCTGCAGTGCAAGAGACAGAGGAGATGTGGATTCAATTCCCAAGTCAGACGATCCCCAGAGAAAAGAAGCCAGGTAGCTGGGACCGAAGTCGTTCAGCTTGTTCCTAATAGTCTAACACCTTCATAAGTGGAGATAGAACATTCACTACTAGATGATTGCACCTTGAAGCCCAGTGTCATATCCACGGACCTGAGTGGAGACTACCTGCCTACAAGCCAATGCGGCTTGGTAACAGTTCCTCCACCTCCCCACCCATACCTGTTCCGAGCGGTGTTTTGCCTCTTAGCCCTTTTGGTGTGGAAATTCTGAGAGAACCATTTGTGATGGATGCCTCCAGTCTACGAAACCGTCATGTAAGCATTCCGTATTCCCTGCAGTCAGATTTTTTTTTTTTTTTTTTAATTATTGTTGGTCTTTTTTTGACTTCTGTGCCAAAGAAAGCTCAGGAGACTGGTGATTGGGTTGAAGACACTGCTGCTGCATATGTCAGCTATTAGGAGAATTTTTAATCAACGTATAATGTGGTTTTTCCCCTCTCAGAAATGGATTTTTTTTAAACGTTTTATTTATTTATCTTTTGGGGGGGTGTGGTGGGGAGGGAGGGGCACGAGCGGGCCACTTCTATTGGTCTTTCATTTCTCTATTTTCATCCGTCTTTGTTCTTTGGCTCCTGTGGGCCTCCCATCGTGGTGGCGTCTGTTGTCACGGAGCACTGGCTCTGGGCGCATGCGCCCCAGAGCTCCTGCTCGGTAATTGGACACATCGGTCCAGCCGCTCTGCTGCACGTGGGATCTTCCCAGGCCAGGGATTGAACCGGCACCCCTTGCACTGCAAGGCGGTGTCCTTACCCACTGGACCACCAGGGAAGCCCCCAGAAATGGATTTTGAGAAAAGGTTTTTACATCAAAGAACCTTCATTCAGCAAAGAAGGAATTTCTGGGTGATATCTTAGTCTAGATTTGAATCTCCCCAGGTTGGTTTTTTCCCATGAGGCTATTATCTAGAATACATCAGTTACCTTTCACTGCCATGTTTTTTTTTTTTTTTTTTTTTTCATTCTCTTCAGCAACTAAAAGATCAAATTTTTTTTTTTTTTTTTGGTTTTACAATGTTGTGTTAGTTTCTGCTGTATACCATCATGAATCCGCTGGATGTATACATGCATCCCCTCCATCCTGAGCCTCCCTCCCACTCTCCCCGCCCCATCCTTCCCTTCTGGAGCTGCGCTCCCTGTGCTCTATCACACAGCAGGTTCCCACTCACTACCTTCATTACACTTGGTGTTATGTATGTCAGTGCTCCTGTCTTGATTCATCCCACCTTCTCCTTCCTAAAAGATTCCTTTTGTCCACTGAGTTTTTCACATTTTACTCAAACATTTAGCTCAAGCTCTGAGTTCATTTTATCAACATGCTTTCTTCTTTGGGTGTTGTGTTGTTAATACCATGAGAGATTGACCTGGGTGATTTAGTGGAAAATTAGTCGGACTATAGAAATCCATTTTGAAAAGCAAATGTATTATTTTCCCCATATATAAGCACCTGGAGAATGATTTTTCTTTTTAATTTTGGCTTCTTTTATTGGCTTTTCATTTATTTATCTTCATCAATCTTAACTCTTTGGACTATGTCGGCCTCCCATTGTAGTGGCCTCTCTCATCGCAGAGTACCAGCTCTAGGCTCATGTGCTCCAGAGCATTGGCTCGTAATTGGACACACCGGTCCAGCCACTATGCAGCACATGGGATCTTCCTGGGCCAGGAATCGAATTGGTGCCCCTTGCACTGCAAGGTGAACTCTTTACCCACTGGACCACCAGGGAAGCCCTGGAGAATGATTTTTAACAGTGGCACCTTTACATAGGCCAGGGGTGAGAATTGACCAGGGCTTGTTTGCCTGTAAAGACTTTATAAAACCTGCTTCATATGGAGACTTGTTAACCTTGTCTGCAGCCTGTTCACAAGAAAGAGATTTAAAAATAACTATTTTCTTCTTTTTAGTTCATTCAGAATCCCTGTCTTAAATGTACATGTTAAACATATTATACCAGTAATAACTGCGATAGCATAGAATTTCATGGAAATTTAGGAGTGATAATATTGGATCATTGATAGTGATGTTTTAAAAAACAGGTCTTTTTCTTAGTGTGACTTGTATTACAAAAAATACATCTTGTTGTACAAGGTGATATGGTTTTATGATAAGTACGTGACAACATCTACATGTTTACTTGGTGGTTCTACTGAAACATCTGCTGTCATCATTATTATCTTATGTTTCAAATAAATAATAAAATATAATATAAAGTTATGGTACTTTTTTTTTTACATTTATACAAATCCTAAGTATTTGAATTTTCTTCTTAAACTTGGTGTTATGTATGTCAGTGCTCCTGTCTTGATTCATCCCACCTTCTCCTTCCTAAAAGATTCCTTTTGTCCACTGAGTTTTTCACATTTTACTCAAACATTTAGCTCAAGCTCTGAGTTCATTTTATCAACATGCTTTCTTCTTTGGGTGTTGTGTTGTTAATACCATGAGAGATTGACCTGGGTGATTTAGTGGAAAATTAGTCGGACTATAGAAATCCATTTTGAAAAGCAAATGTATTATTTTCCCCATATATAAGCACCTGGAGAATGATTTTTCTTTTTAATTTTGGCTTCTTTTATTGGCTTTTCATTTATTTATCTTCATCAATCTTAACTCTTTGGACTATGTCGGCCTCCCATTGTAGTGGCCTCTCTCATCGCAGAGTACCAGCTCTAGGCTCATGTGCTCCAGAGCATTGGCTCGTAATTGGACACACCGGTCCAGCCACTATGCAGCACATGGGATCTTCCTGGGCCAGGAATCGAATTGGTGCCCCTTGCACTGCAAGGTGAACTCTTTACCCACTGGACCACCAGGGAAGCCCTGGAGAATGATTTTTAACAGTGGCACCTTTACATAGGCCAGGGGTGAGAATTGACCAGGGCTTGTTTGCCTGTAAAGACTTTATAAAACCTGCTTCATATGGAGACTTGTTAACCTTGTCTGCAGCCTGTTCACAAGAAAGAGATTTAAAAATAACTATTTTCTTCTTTTTAGTTCATTCAGAATCCCTGTCTTAAATGTACATGTTAAACATATTATACCAGTAATAACTGCGATAGCATAGAATTTCATGGAAATTTAGGAGTGATAATATTGGATCATTGATAGTGATGTTTTAAAAAACAGGTCTTTTTCTTAGTGTGACTTGTATTACAAAAAATACATCTTGTTGTACAAGGTGATATGGTTTTATGATAAGTACGTGACAACATCTACATGTTTACTTGGTGGTTCTACTGAAACATCTGCTGTCATCATTATTATCTTATGTTTCAAATAAATAATAAAATATAATATAAAGTTATGGTACTATAATTTTATTTTTTACATTTTACATTTTTATACAAATCCTAAAGTATTTTCCACATGAAATGAAATCCTTTTCCTGTCCCTGAAAATGAAAACTGTTTTTCATGCAATTATCAAAATGATATCAAAATCTTTATACCCCAGACTGCATATGTATAGGAGTTAATTGAGATGTTTCAGAAGCATGTCATCATCTAGAGAATGCATTTGATTTAAATATAATACTATACTTTATAAATGTAACCTATAAATAATATTCATATTCAAATAATCTAAATACTTATTTAGATTGATCAGTACAACCTAAATGCTTATAAGTTACAGTATTGTACCATATATTAATGTATTAAATATTTTTCAAAACTTGAAAATATATGCTAGTATTATTCTGATTTTATGATTAAGAGTACATTTTTTTCTGAATATAAAATTAATATATACTCACTTAAAAATCAGAAAATAAAGATTGTCCATGATTCTATGACTCAGATATATTTATATTTTAGAATAATAAGATGTGAAAATTTCATGATAAAAGGGGCAGTAACAATATTGCCCCTTGAATAAGTTCCTCTGGTTGAGTTCCAGCTTCCTCTGGAGGACTTTGCCGGATCAATTGTAGCCTTCAGTCTAAGTGCTTTTATTATACGTGGTGGATATTTTATACAAGGTGGAGTAGACTGACTCCTTTATTAGAAAAAATTTACTTCTTAGGTCACAGTGTTTGTTTCCTTGCTCTTCAGACTTCCCTGGTAGCTCAGGGCATGAAGAATCCACCTGCAGTACGGGAGATCCAGGTTCCATCCCTGGCTGGGAGGACCCCTGGAGAAGGGAATGGCAGCCCACTCCAGTGTGCTTGCCTGGAGACTCCCATGGACAGAGCAGCTTGGCAGGCTACAGTCCATAGGGTGGCAAAGAATCAAACACGACTGAGCAGCTAACACCTGCACTTTCTTCATTGATATTTATAGACCCATTCTTCCCCCTCGTTCATCTCCTCCCTCTGGTTTCCCTGTGCTGATCTTTAGAAAGATCCCTCTTTCTGGAAGACACATGGGTTAGAATCCTCTGTGGCAGGAGACTACACCCAGAACCCAGGCTTAAGCTGAGAGGAGCTGGGCTGAGCAGGGGCAGGGGGCTCACTGAATTTTCATGTGCAGGCATCAGTGACAGGGATGCCCCTCTGTCCTTGGGCACCTGGTTTCTCTCCATCTCTCAGCTCTGCTCTCTTCCTTGGGTGCTTCATCCTCAGCTCTACGTACTGGCAAGATGGTTCCCAGCAGCCTCAGGCCTCTGTCCTTCAAGGCCATGTTTTGTTGCACCTCACAGACTCTGACTGAATGATTGTGCAGCCATGGATGATGAGCTCATGGTGTGGTCTCTGATCCATTGGTGGGCCAGTCCCAAGCCCTGTGCTCACTCAGTGGGGAGAGAGGGAGGAGAAAAGTCAGTTCCATCTAATGGACTAAGTGGGAGCAAAGTGGTGACTTCCCAGGGGAAATACACAAGGCTGTTCCCAGGGAAAGGGTAAACAGGTGCAGGATAGGGGCAGAAAGGGCTGAGGTCCCCTTTAGAGAATGAAGGAAGCCTTTTGACCTGTGAGCTCTTAGGTTCCTAGGGGTGGATCACGAATGGGTGAACCTGAGAAAATACAGCTTCCTGGGAACGTAAATGTGCATTTATCTGTCTAGGAATATGTATTCATGACTATGTGTGCTGCCCCTGTAGTTTTGAAAGTATCAAATCCTGGTCTTTGTTGTAAAACCACTCCAGTTACCAGTATAAAATTAGAATGTTTTAGTGTTGTACGTGTGTGTTACATATGTTGAAAAAACCCTTATGGGGATGAAGACTGGCTAAATCTAAATATTATGGTCTTAATACCTTTTCAGTGACACTGATGGACTCCAAGTAGAAAGAGAGCGTTCACCTGGTTGTAGAAATCAGTAGGTTGTGTTCTTGGTAATGATCTTTATTTCTTTTTTCTTTTCTTTTCTTTTTTTTAGCTTGAATATAGTACTGTCAGGTTTTACCACAAGACTATGTATATCTTAAGCAAATTTAATGAGATGTTTGAGAATCTTACTAACTGGGGAAATGAGCATATTAAGATTGAGATTGTGTTTTTTAAAGAGTAATGATAGCTTTTGCTAGGAATCTTAGTTCAGTGGAGAGGAAGGTTTCATTTGCCACTTTGTGAGGCATTCAACACTGTGTTACTGTTGGCCTTGTCATGGAAGTACCCAAGGCACCCATCCAGAGACAACTGTTGTTCTTGTTTTCCGATGTTTGAAGTAAGCCTTTTTTGGTTGTGAACGTCAATGTAGCTTAACTGGTAAAGAATCTGCCTGAAATGCAGGAGACCCTGGTTTGATTCCTGGATCCAGAAGATTTCCCAGGAGGAGGAATAGGCTACCCACTCCAGTACTCTTGGGCTTCCCTGGTGGCTCAGACAGTAAAGAATATGCCTGCCAGTTCTCGAGACCCACGTTTGATTCCTGGGTCAGGAAGATCCCCTGGAGGGAGGATGTTGTAACTCACTCCACTATACTTGCCTGGAGAACTCCATGGACAGAGGATCCTGGCGGGTTATAGTCTCTGGGGTCACAAAGGGTCAGACACAACTGAGTGACTAAACACACAGCACAGTCAGTATCCTATCTCCAACTCACATAAACCAAACGGAATGTGTTGTTGCTCCTAACTGTCAAAGGCATGGACCTTATCAGAGATAAGAGGCTGGTAGGACTATGTCTCCCTGGCCGGGTGTCAGAGTCTCTCCTACTGCAGAAAGACATCATCATATAGACAGGAACCATGTAACAGTTGGAAGCTCCAGGCTTCCTTCCTGTCGTATTTCGTAACAGAATGAAAGGCTGTTTCTTCCTGTTTCACCCTTTCTAATTCCAATTCCAAGAATCACCAAGAGGGACTCTTTTCATTGACCAGCTTTAGTTCATGCATCACCTTTTAGATCAGTCTCTATGGACAAGGGTAAAGTTGTAGGGTGGACCAGTTTGGTTCAAATGTGTATGTGTCAGGGGTGGGCAGATGATACAGTTAGAGTGGGGGAAGGGCAGATCAAGGAAAGAGGTGTGGGGGCGTCTTATCAGATGTCAAAAAGGAATGGGAGGCAGATCAGTTATGAGTGGAACGTGTTGACTTCCACTGTCCACAATGCTTGTATGAGCATCCCTTGGGTCCCCACAGAAGGTAGAGAGGAGAGCAAACATCTCAGAGACTTGGGTCCCTCTCATGTGCTTGTCCATCCAATGAAGCAGCAGAGCCTCAATTGAAGCACAGATCCAGATGAAAAACCGAGCAAGGTGGAAGGTTAGAAGATATACTTTCCTGGGGAATTACATAACCAACATCCTCCAGGGTTGGAAATGCTAGCCCTTTCATCTGACTAGTTGATTGAAAATGCTTTTCTGTGAGTTTGGATTTCACTCTTTTCCTTGGATTCCATTCATATTCTGCTTTCTAGTCTCCCATGCCTGTGTTCACACATCATTTGTTTCCAACTATACTGTCTCTTCTGAAGGTATGGAAATAGAAGTTCAAAGAAACTTGGCCCAAGGTCCCAGAGCTGGGAAAAAGCAGAGTCAGGATTTTTTAAATTTATTTATTTGGTTGCGTCAGGCCTTAGTTGTGGCTTGTGAGATCTTAGTTTGCTCACCAGGGATTGAACTCGAGTGCCCTGCATTGCAAGGAGACTGCATAGCCACGGGACCACTAGGAAGTCCCAGAGGCAGGATTTATCCCCACTATCCTATGCCCACCCTGCCACCCCATGCTGTCTTGGTTGTCAAGTTTCTATTCTCACCTTTCTGTCACAGATGTTCACTGCTAAAAGTCAACACCTATTAAAAATTTTACCTTCAGCAATGCTTGCCTTAATTGAGCACTGTTAAGATTAGTGTATTTATCTGATCACGAACCCACAGGATCCCCCAGCCATTTTGAGAACAGACTCTGAAGTCCGACTGCCTAAAGTTCAGTCCAAATTCTCAAGTTCTCTGACTTTAGGCAAGTTACTTACCCTTTGTGAGTTTCAGTTTCTCTTCAAATGGGAAAGTTTATAAAGCCTTTCTAATAAAGCTGTTTCAAGAAATGAAAACACTGATGTAGATGAAGGAAAGATAATTCATCAAATACTCTGATTTATAATAGCACCCTACCTGTTACTGGGTAGGGAAAGTTTTCAAGGATAAGAGGTGGGGAAGGGCAGATCAAGGAAAGAGGTGTGGGCGTCTTATCAGATGTCAAAAAGGAATGGGAGGCAGATCAGTTATGAGTGGAACGTGTTGACTTCCACTGTCCACAATGCTTGTATGAGCATCCCTTGGGTCCCCACAGAAGGTAGAGAGGAGAGCAAACATCTCAGAGACTTGGGTCCCTCTCATGTGCTTGTCCATCCAATGAAGCAGCAGAGCCTCAATTGAAGCACAGATCCAGATGAAAAACCGAGCAAGGTGGAAGGTTAGAAGATATACTTTCCTGGGGAATTACATAACCAACATCCTCCAGGGTTGGAAATGCTAGCCCTTTCATCTGACTAGTTGATTGAAAATGCTTTTCTGTGAGTTTGGATTTCACTCTTTTCCTTGGATTCCATTCATATTCTGCTTTCTAGTCTCCCATGCCTGTGTTCACACATCATTTGTTTCCAACTATACTGTCTCTTCTGAAGGTATGGAAATAGAAGTTCAAAGAAACTTGGCCCAAGGTCCCAGAGCTGGGAAAAAGCAGAGTCAGGATTTTTTTTTAAATTTATTTATTTGGTTGCGTCAGGCCTTAGTTGTGGCTTGTGAGATCTTAGTTTGCTCACCAGGGATTGAACTCGAGTGCCCTGCATTGCAAGGAGACTGCATAGCCACGGGACCACTAGGAAGTCCCAGAGGCAGGATTTATCCCCACTATCCTATGCCCACCCTGCCACCCCATGCTGTCTTGGTTGTCAAGTTTCTATTCTCACCTTTCTGTCACAGATGTTCACTG
Organism: Tragulus kanchil; assembly: GCA_022376925.1. NCBI lineage: Eukaryota > Metazoa > Chordata > Mammalia > Artiodactyla > Tragulidae > Tragulus > Tragulus kanchil. Next base: position 89,691,416 of record JAIOJX010000031.1, on the reverse strand, counting down.
CTAAAAGTCAACACCTATTAAAAATTTTACCTTCAGCAATGCTTGCCTTAATTGAGCACTGTTAAGATTAGTGTATTTATCTGATCACGAACCCACAGGATCCCCCAGCCATTTTGAGAACAGACTCTGAAGTCCGACTGCCTAAAGTTCAGTCCAAATTCTCAAGTTCTCTGACTTTAGGCAAGTTACTTACCCTTTGTGAGTTTCAGTTTCTCTTCAAATGGGAAAGTTTATAAAGCCTTTCTAATAAAGCTGTTTCAAGAAATGAAAACACTGATGTAGATGAAGGAAAGATAATTCATCAAATACTCTGATTTATAATAGCACCCTACCTGGTACTGGGTAAATGTATAAATACTGGCTTGAAAGGTGCCAGATCAGTGGCTATTTTACATCAGTGAATATAGCTTTGGGTCAGTGTATATGCATTTAAAAGGGGAAAAAGTGGAAACAGTGGCTTGGGCTCCAGAATCACCTGTGGATGGTGACTGAAGCCACAAAATTATAAAACATTTGCTCCTTAGAAGAAAAGCTGTGACGAACCAAGACAGCATATTAAAAAGCAGAGACATCACTTTGCTGACAAAGGTCCATACAATCTAAGCTATGGTTCTTCAAGTAGTCATGGAAAGGTGAGAATTGGCCCATAAAAAAGACTGAGCACCAAAGTATTGATGGTCTCAAATTTTGGTGCTACACAAGACTCTATAGAGTCCCCTGGACTGCAAGGAGATCAGACCAGTCAAGGGAAATCCTCCCTGAATATTCATTGAAAGAACTGATGCTGAAGCTCCAATACTTTGACCACCTGATGTGTGAAGAGCCAACTCATAGGAAAAGACCCTGATACTGGCAAGGATTGAGGGAAGGATGAGAAGGGAGTGACAGAGGATGAGATAGATGGTTGGATGGCATCAATGACTCAGTGGACATGAGTTTCAGCAAACTCCAGGAGATAGTGAAGGACAGAGAAGCCTGGAGTGCTACAGTCCATGGGGTCACAAAGAGTTGAACACGACTTAGCAACTAAACAACAACAAATATCACTTTACAGGATGCCCACAGATAAGAGATGCATTTGTAATGGAAAGACTCTAGAATATGTTAAGAAATGTTCCGAAGAGATGTAGGCCATAGGAACTTTAGGTTTAACTCTGACTTTGGGAGGTGGGTTAGGATTTTTTAGGAGTCCTTAAAAAAGTCTAATTTGTGGTTAATATTTCTGCCTTTGAATTTCAAGGTAAATGATGAGTCACTGATGTAGATGAAGGAAAGATAATTCATCAAATACTCTGATTTATAATAGCACCCTACCTGGTACTGGGTAAATGTATAAATACTGGCTTGAAAGGTGCCAGATCAGTGGCTATTTTACATCAGTGAATATAGCTTTGGGTCAGTGTATATGCATTTAAAAGGGGAAAAAGTGGAAACAGTGGCTTGGGCTCCAGAATCACCTGTGGATGGTGACTGAAGCCACAAAATTATAAAACATTTGCTCCTTAGAAGAAAAGCTGTGACGAACCAAGACAGCATATTAAAAAGCAGAGACATCACTTTGCTGACAAAGGTCCATACAATCTAAGCTATGGTTCTTCAAGTAGTCATGGAAAGGTGAGAATTGGCCCATAAAAAAGACTGAGCACCAAAGTATTGATGGTCTCAAATTTTGGTGCTACACAAGACTCTATAGAGTCCCCTGGACTGCAAGGAGATCAGACCAGTCAAGGGAAATCCTCCCTGAATATTCATTGAAAGAACTGATGCTGAAGCTCCAATACTTTGACCACCTGATGTGTGAAGAGCCAACTCATAGGAAAAGACCCTGATACTGGCAAGGATTGAGGGAAGGATGAGAAGGGAGTGACAGAGGATGAGATAGATGGTTGGATGGCATCAATGACTCAGTGGACATGAGTTTCAGCAAACTCCAGGAGATAGTGAAGGACAGAGAAGCCTGGAGTGCTACAGTCCATGGGGTCACAAAGAGTTGAACACGACTTAGCAACTAAACAACAACAAATATCACTTTACAGGATGCCCACAGATAAGAGATGCATTTGTAATGGAAAGACTCTAGAATATGTTAAGAAATGTTCCGAAGAGATGTAGGCCATAGGAACTTTAGGTTTAACTCTGACTTTGGGAGGTGGGTTAGGATTTTTTAGGAGTCCTTAAAAAAGTCTAATTTGTGGTTAATATTTCTGCCTTTGAATTTCAAGGTAAATGATGAGTCACTGAAGTGTTTGAGTATGGAGAGGCGTGCTTCCTACTGTCAAATAGAATATGTTTTCTTAACACGAAAAGAAAGAACATGGTGTGTTTTGTTGATATTCAGATGTTTGTATCCCGCGGTTGGGCTGTGTCTTGTTACTTTTTTGTAGGATTTTAAAATGTTTGACAATTCACTGAAACTTTCAAAATGTTTGGATTTTACATTTCCATAAAGTACCACAAGCATCCTTGCAAATGAGTAAACTCAGGGTTTTCCAGCAGAAAGTTGAAGCTGCTGAGTCCTCTGAACAGTCCTTGAAATGGCCTCTGTTAACATGTGTACTGAGTTTAGTAAAAATTTGGTAATAGAAACTTACAGAAAGTGAAAAATAGATTATTCTATAATAGCTACTGAATAGAGGCTCTGTTCTATAACAGTTACCTTTTAACTGCTTTGAAAAAGCACCTTATCTTTGTTTAATTTGGCCATGATTTGAGAGAATAAGAATTTAGCACCTTTGAAAGTGTGCGGGGGCGGGGGCAGGGGGTGTTATTTCTGACTTCAGATTTGCTTTATTGTTTTCCTCAAGTATGTGAACCAGATAGCTTGTTCCTTCTCCCCTTCCTCTAGATTGAAATAGAATTTCGATTTGTAGAGTATAGCCTTTAGATTTTTTCTTTGGACTAAAGTAAAAAGAAATTTTTTCAATTCATCTTAAAGAATTGAAACTTTTGTCTTTGGTTTCAAGAACTTCTCTGGTGGTCCAGTGGAAATCTTAAGGGGCACTGGTTCGATTGCCAATGACTCAGTGGACATGAGTTTCAGCAAACTCCAGGAGATAGTGAAGGACAGAGAAGCCTGGAGTGCTACAGTCCATGGGGTCACAAAGAGTTGAACACGACTTAGCAACTAAACAACAACAAATATCACTTTACAGGATGCCCACAGATAAGAGATGCATTTGTAATGGAAAGACTCTAGAATATGTTAAGAAATGTTCCGAAGAGATGTAGGCCATAGGAACTTTAGGTTTAACTCTGACTTTGGGAGGTGGGTTAGGATTTTTTAGGAGTCCTTAAAAAAGTCTAATTTGTGGTTAATATTTCTGCCTTTGAATTTCAAGGTAAATGATGAGTCACTGAAGTGTTTGAGTATGGAGAGGCGTGCTTCCTACTGTCAAATAGAATATGTTTTCTTAACACGAAAAGAAAGAACATGGTGTGTTTTGTTGATATTCAGATGTTTGTATCCCGCGGTTGGGCTGTGTCTTGTTACTTTTTTGTAGGATTTTAAAATGTTTGACAATTCACTGAAACTTTCAAAATGTTTGGATTTTACATTTCCATAAAGTACCACAAGCATCCTTGCAAATGAGTAAACTCAGGGTTTTCCAGCAGAAAGTTGAAGCTGCTGAGTCCTCTGAACAGTCCTTGAAATGGCCTCTGTTAACATGTGTACTGAGTTTAGTAAAAATTTGGTAATAGAAACTTACAGAAAGTGAAAAATAGATTATTCTATAATAGCTACTGAATAGAGGCTCTGTTCTATAACAGTTACCTTTTAACTGCTTTGAAAAAGCACCTTATCTTTGTTTAATTTGGCCATGATTTGAGAGAATAAGAATTTAGCACCTTTGAAAGTGTGCGGGGGCGGGGGCAGGGGGTGTTATTTCTGACTTCAGATTTGCTTTATTGTTTTCCTCAAGTATGTGAACCAGATAGCTTGTTCCTTCTCCCCTTCCTCTAGATTGAAATAGAATTTAGATTTGTAGAGTATAGCCTTTAGATTTTTTTTCTTTAGACTAATGCAAAAAAAAAATTTTTTTAATTCATCTTAAAGAATTGAAACTTTTGTCTTTGGTTTCAAGACTTTAGGGGCTTCTCTGGTGGTCCAGTGGATAAAGAGTCTGCCTTGCAGTGAAGGGGGCACTGGTTCGATCCCTGGCCCAGGAGGATCCCACATGCTGCAGAGCGGCTGGACTGGTGTGTCCAACTACAAGCCAGCGCTCTGGAGCGCGTGCAGCCAGAGCCTGTATGCTGCATTGAGAGAGGCCACTGCAGTGGGAGGCTCACACAGACCCAAGAATCAAAAAAAAAGATGGATGAAAATAAATATAAGTAAAAGATGCATGATGGGGAAAAGAAAAAATTTTTTAAATTAAAAGAACAAATTTAGGAACACAAGTCAAAATGAAGAGTGTTAGAGCAGCAGTGTCATATAATTATTTGACACATTTGCAGCAAATGGCTGGATCTAAAGATTATCATACTTGGTAGAATAAGTCAGACAAAGAAGGACAAATATATCATATAACTTATAAGTGGAATCTAAAAAATGATACACATCAACTTATTTACAAAACAGAAGTAGAATCACAGACATAGAAAACAAACTTAAGATTACCAAAGGGGAAGGGGGGAGAAGGGTAAGTGAGGAGTTTGGGATTCACAAACACACACTACTATATATAAAATGTGCAACAAACAAGGACCTACTGTATAGCATAGGGAACTCTACTGAGCATCTTACATTGATAATAACCTATAATGGAAGAGAAAGTAAAATGTATGTATATATAGTCTTGCCTTCTACCCATTAGCTTGGTTGTATATTATATGAGCAAGATGGATGCAAGTCAACGGAGTGGGTCAGAGTACAACTACTACTAATCCAAATATGTTACAGCTTTATGTAAAAGGATTTAAAAACAAGACCTACTAGGATGTAAATGTTCATCAACCAAATTTTTAAAGTTTTTAATGAAATATAGTTGATTTATAATGTGTCAGCTTTAAGTGTACAGCAATGTGATTTAGTTAAACACACACACACACACACACATATATTTTTTTACATTTTCTTCCATTATGGGTTTTTATTAATATAAGATACTGAGTAGAGTTCCTTGTACTACACAGTAGGTCCTTGTTGGTGATCTATTTTATATATATTAGTGTGTATGTGAAACCCCCAAATTCCTAATTTATCCCTCTTCCCACTTCCCCTTTGAAAAAAAAATGAGAATGAATGAGCTATTGAATCAACATTCAGGACCAGATGTTTTAGCAGGAGCAACAATTTCATTACAGTTAAGGTTCCTGTTTGCTAAGACTGGGAATCTCCACACCCGCAGGCACACACCGTACCTCTGCAGAGTCACTGCCAGCAGACTAGGTGCTCCAGTCTTCTTTTTTAAATTTTTTACAGGGTTTTGTTGTTTACTGCCACACATCAACGTGAATCCACCATAGGTCTACACATGTCTCCCCCCTGAACTTCCTCCCCATCTCCCTCCCCATCCCACTCCTCCAGGTCACCACAGAGCCCCTATTTGAGTCCCTAGTCCCACAGCATAGTCCCCTCCCTCACTCAGTGTCCATAAGACTGTTCTCCATGTCTGCCTCTCCATTGCTGCTCTGCATATTCATTGATCAGCACAATCTTCTAGATTCCATATATATGTGTCTGTATACAATATTTATCTTTCTCTCTCTGACATACTTCATTCTGTATAAGAGCTTCTTGATTCATCCACCTCATTAGAACTGATTCAAATGCATTTCTTTTGATGGCTGAGTAATACTCCATTGTATATATGTACCACAACTTTTTTATCCATTCATTGGTTGATGGACATCTAGGTTGCTTCCATATTGAAGCTATTGTAAATTGTGCTGCAGTGAACAATGGGGCAGTCTTCTTGATTTGAAATTCAAAGCCATCTGCCCTACCTCCAATTCTTGTGGTGTCTAATACAGAGCAAGCATGTTTTGTGCTTTTCCAGGAGAAACCTAGAGCCAGGAGCGAGTTTTTGCAATTGTACATGCAGCAGACACTTTCAGAGCATTGAAACTGGGTTGAATTCTGAACTCAGCATGTTAGAGATGAGGACAGTGTTTATGGCTTCATTAGAGTCATTCCTCATATGCAAAGGAAAACTGCACGTTGATTCATGACCACATAGTGTTTACTCGTATTATTACAAGTTGTTATTATGAGTGTTTGCATATTTGGCTTCATACAAATGGGGGTAAGGAAAGCCTTGATGATTGTGAGGGGGGGTTGACAATGACCTGCCACTCGATACCCATCAGAGGACACTGCTCGATTGGGTCTCTGGTCCCAGAAAGCTTACAGTTTTCCAGAAGAGCTAAAATATGCACACCATGTTCTTCTTCTTTTTTAAACTTTTATTTTACTTTTAACTTTTACAGAGTTTTGGTGTTTACAGATATGTATGTTCCCAGATTAGTCATATGTATATCCACCCCATCCCACTCCTCCAGACCATCACACAACACCCCTGCAGGGTCCCCTTTTCTCACAGAGCAGTGACTATAGCTATTTTCTTCACATATGATAGTACAGGTTTTCATGCTACTTCCTTTACACCTCCCACCCACTGTTCATTCCCTACAATGTCCATATGTCTACTCTCCATGTCTATTTTTCCATCGCTTCACTGAATGTGTTATCATTACCATCCTACTAGATTCCATATATATGTATAAGTATATTGTACTTGTCCTTCTCTTTTTTTTTTAAGATTTATTTATTTATTTTGGGGGTGGATGGGGAGGGAGGGGAGCAGGCGGGCTACTTCTATTGGTCTTTCATTTGTCTGTTTTCATCCATCTTAATTCTTTGACACGTGTGGGCCTCCCATAGCGGTGGCCTCTGTGGTCGCAGAACACCGGCTCTGGGCGCATGAGCTCCAGAGCTCCGGCTCGGTAGTTGGACGCATCGGTCCAGCCGTTCCGTGGCACGTGGAATCTTCCCAGGCCAGGGATCAAACCGGCACCCCTTGCACTGCAAGGCAGTGTCCTTACCCACTGGACCACCAGGGAAGGCCTGTCCTTCTCTTTTTGACTTGCTTCATTTTTTATGATAGGTTCTAGATCCAGCCACCTCATTAGGGCCGATTCTTCTGCATTTCTTTTTACAGCTGGCACACCATGTTCTTAATAGAAGAGAGTGGGCATATCTTAGGGAAGAAGAGTAAGTGCTTTAGGAGAGGAGTGTTAAAAGATTATGTTCTTTTTTTTTTGGAAGATTGTGTTCTTACTAGGGAATCACAAAAGGATTGCCAGAGAAGTTAGATGTGATACAGCAACAGTGGGAAAGGAAGGGCATTCTAGTAGAAGGGACCTGGGAGACGTAGACATGGCAGGAGAAGAAGCTTGATTTCTGTAGAATGGTGAGGGGGTCATTCACCTGGCATTCAGAGAGCACTAAGAACTCATAACTGGCAAGTGTAGAAAGGTGGTTGAAGGCAAAGGTGGACAGATAGAATGCCAGGTGAAGGAATTTGCATTTTGAGAGTGGAGACATGTTTGGGCAGTCCCTTCTCTGTTTGAGGGAGCTTCGGTAGAGGGGGTACCCTAGGAGTAGCACTAACTCAAAGACTGGATACGTTTCAGATGGGCAGACAGGGGTGCGAGCAGTTTGTCCACTTCAGCCCAGAGTTTCATGGGACAGAGGGGAGAGTAAGGGAGAAATCAGAGAAGGTAGAGAGGAGATGAGTGGAGATTTGGATCAGGAGTCAAGAATTCCAGAGCTTGATGGCCATGACAGTGAAGAGGGCATAACATGGTGGGGAGACACCCTTCGTGTTAGGCAGTGACTGTGGAGAAGCGTTTCACTCACACCGCGGTCGCTTTGTGCCTGGGATTGAGGTTGTAAAGAGATTAATGAAGAGACAAGTATGGAAGCAGAAGTACCCTTTAGAGTCCCACAAGTCTCCTGTAAAATCCAGAATATATTGAGTTGGCCCAAAAGTTCATTTTTCCATACCAGCTTAGCTTGTGGAGAAATCCAATGAACTTTTTGGCCAACCTTTTTGGCAATATATACAAGGTGTATATTTATACATATATATGTATATATACACACACACACAAATACACACACACACACACATATTTATGTTTTTTTGTTTTGCTTAGTCACTAAGTCATGTCTGGCTCTTTGTGACCCCATGAACTTTAGCCTGCCAGGTTCCTGTGTCCATGGAATTTTCCAGGCAAGAATACTGGAGTAGGTAACCCTTCTCCAGGGAATCTTCCAACCCAGAGACTGAGGCCAGGTTTCCTGCATTGCAGGCAGATTCTTTACTGTCTGAACCAATAGGGAAGCCCATGTATATATGCAAACTACATGTATATGTATGTGTATATATATGGGGTTGGCCATAAAGTTCACTGGATTTTTCTGTGTGTTGGTGCATATGTGTGTGTGTGTGTGTGTGTGTGTGTGTGTGTGTGTGTATAAAACACTGAATTTATCCAGTATTCAGAAAATAGCTGGCTTGTATTTTGGAAGCCAGCTATATTGTACATAGTTTGAAGTGAAGTGCCCATCTCCCAGGGCAAGGTGATCATCCTGGGGGTACAGAAGCCATGGGAGTGATGACAAGGTGTGTTCCCCATTCCCCATCTCAGATTCCTAGGGGATCATATACTCACCATTATCCTCCCTCTCCTTGGCTTAGTGATGGTAATTGCGAGTTCCCGGTTGAAATGGGATATTGTGAGGATGGTGTGTTAGCTCTTTCAGAAGTAAGTCTCTAGGGGTTGAAGGCTTGATCTTTGTCACCAAGCCAGGACACACAATCCTCTGTGTACATGTGCAATCTTTGCTGTTCAGGGTCTTCCTAGTGATTTTTAAATCATTTCACATGGTCCTTTAAGAATGAAGCAGGGCTTCCCCTGGTGGTCCAGTGGGTAAAGACACCGCCTTGCAGTGCAAGGGGCGCCGATTCGGTCCTTGGCCTGGGAAGATCCCACGTGCCATGGAGCGTCTGGACCGATGTGTCCAATTACCGAGCCGGAGCTCTGGAGCGCATGAGCCCAGAGCCGGCGCTCTGCAACGACAGAGGCCACCACGATGGGAGGCCCACAGGAGCCAAAGAACAAAGACGGATGAAAATAGAGAAATGAAAGACGAATAGAAGTGGCCCGCCTGCTCCTCTCCCTCCCCAATCCGACCCCCGCCCAAAATAAATAAATAAATAAATCTTAAGGAAAAAAAGAATGAAGCATACCTTAGTAGTCTTTGTTAAAACTTAAGTAGCAGTTTGACTTCTGAGATTCATTATCATTCAGGAAACATTTATTAAATATCTTTCTCATGCATGGCAATCATTGTTTAAATAGGTTTCCAGGCAAGAATACTGGAGTAGGTAACCTTCTCCAGGGAATCTTCCAACCCAGAGACTGAGGCCAGGTTTCCTGCATTGCAGGCAGATTCTTTACTGTCTGAACCAATAGGGAAGCCCATGTATATATGCAAACTACATGTATATGTATGTGTATATATATGGGGTTGGCCATAAAGTTCACTGGATTTTTCTGTGTGTTGGTGCATATGTGTGTGTGTGTGTGTGTGTGTGTGTGTGTGTGTGTGTATAAAACACTGAATTTATCCAGTATTCAGAAAATAGCTGGCTTGTATTTTGGAAGCCAGCTATATTGTACATAGTTTGAAGTGAAGTGCCCATCTCCCAGGGCAAGGTGATCATCCTGGGGGTACAGAAGCCATGGGAGTGATGACAAGGTGTGTTCCCCATTCCCCATCTCAGATTCCTAGGGGATCATATACTCACCATTATCCTCCCTCTCCTTGGCTTAGTGATGGTAATTGCGAGTTCCCGGTTGAAATGGGATATTGTGAGGATGGTGTGTTAGCTCTTTCAGAAGTAAGTCTCTAGGGGTTGAAGGCTTGATCTTTGTCACCAAGCCAGGACACACAATCCTCTGTGTACATGTGCAATCTTTGCTGTTCAGGGTCTTCCTAGTGATTTTTAAATCATTTCACATGGTCCTTTAAGAATGAAGCAGGGCTTCCCCTGGTGGTCCAGTGGGTAAAGACACCGCCTTGCAGTGCAAGGGGCGCCGATTCGGTCCTTGGCCTGGGAAGATCCCACGTGCCATGGAGCGTCTGGACCGATGTGTCCAATTACCGAGCCGGAGCTCTGGGCGCATGAGCCCAGAGCCGGCGCTCTGCAACGACAGAGGCCACCACGATGGGAGGCCCACAGGAGCCAAAGAACAAAGACGGATGAAAATAGAGAAATGAAAGACGAATAGAAGTGGCCCGCCTGCTCCTCTCCCTCCCCAATCCGACCCCCGCCCAAAATAAATAAATAAATAAATCTTAAGGAAAAAAAGAATGAAGCATACCTTAGTAGTCTTTGTTAAAACTTAAGTAGCAGTTTGACTTCTGAGATTCATTATCATTCAGGAAACATTTATTAAATATCTTTCTCATGCATGGCAATCATTGTTTAAATACAGGCCAGACATTGAGGTATTAAGAGGGATTCATCAAAGAGAGGTTATGTCCTCAAGGATCTGACTGACCGACAAAATCTCTTCTTTCTCTATCCATTTTATTTTTTTCACAGGGTAATGTAAGGTCCCTGAAAAGACAGAGATGTAGCTGGAGAGGTCTTTCCCCTTTTTCTGGTTTCATTTAGCCTCCACACATTGACAGAAACAGCTTGGGGTAAAGGTGGGAATATTGGGGTGAGGGTGTGTAATTCTACCTTGGGGTAGAATGACTAGCAGATATTCAGATGAGAAATCTGAATCAGCCTTTCTCCTTGTGTGTCTGAAGTTGGTGAGGACTTGTTGCCATGGGGATGGAGAAGGAGAAGGAGTCCCCATTAGCAAGTCTATCTAAAACTCTGAGAACCTTTTGCGCCTCAGGGAAGTGGTGCTGAGTAGGTCTGGTAATGGATCCCTCCGGGATTCCTTGGGTGTTGCAATGACCAAACCCCGCAGGGAAGGGGGCAAGAAAGTGACCAAATAACAGAATATCCTCAGACTCTTCACTCTAGGTTTTTAAAAGGGAGAGACAGCAACCTTCTGACATCTCTGTGTTCTAGAGAGATGTACACATAAACACATTGTTGTTTTCTAGACTTTGCTTTCAAATAGATTTCTACCAATTGAATAACTACCAACATTGCCATTGCAGTGTAATTGCCAGGAAATAAGTGTCAGGGACTTTCATTTTTTAGTTCCTTTTAGCAGAATGTCAGAAAACTTGATTGTATTGTGAGATCTGGTGTTAAGTAAGCTTATAAAGAGCTTGGACGGTAGGTAGCCCTTGCTGTCTTGTGAGTTGTTGTGGATAACTGAAATTTATCTGACAACCATTAAGAAGTGTCCTCCAAGCCCCTGGGTCAGAGCAAGGTGATCCAATCAGCGCATCTGCAGTGCGCTGGCATCATCTGTCGCTCTCCTCATGGTACTTTGCCCAGCGCCCCACCCTCCACCACCACCTCCTTTCCGCTTAGTCTCTGACACAAGTCATCTCTCTTGTTGAACGAAACCTTGATGTTTGGGGGCCAGATACACTGTTTTGAAATCAGTAACATGCCATAATGATCCATGCACATTTAACTTCTTTCTTTTACTGTTTTGACATCTTCAAACAAAGTGAAGCTCCCATTTGTGGGCTATTAAAGACTGAACTCAATTTCTCCCAAGGACTAGAGTTGAGCCATTTGTATTTGAGTATGAGGCTTACATGTTTGCCTGATATGCTTCATATATATTGGTTATTTTCTTTTGCTTATTAATAAACATCGCATGCATATGTTTAAGAGGTGCTTTACCAGGAAAGGATTTTAAATTCTTTGCATCCAGATGAGTCATCCAGGCCGTCTGAAAAAATGCCCTTGGCTCAATGTTGGCAAATGATGCTCTCCACAGTAGGCTCCTTGCGTAGAGATGAGGCTCTAAGGAAAGGCGCTTCCTGAAGATTCCATTCCTATGCTTGTATGTACAAGTTGGCATGACTACAGGGTACGCTTCCTCTACTGGCTGGAACTGGGGCTATTTATAGTGTCTTTTCTTGGCTTCTGACTTAGTGTATCAGTGTGTATTTATGCAAGGGAGAGCTCTGAGGCCATATAAGACTGTAGTTTAGAAACCTAGTAGCCTCATTTGCCTTTTGCATTCTGCAGAGAGAATAGCGATATTAAATTTTGCCAACACAGAAGTGCAACGGGGAGGGACTGTCTAGACTTTGTTTCAAGATTCACATATTTGCCATTGCAGTGTAATTGCCAGGAAATAAGTGTCAGGGACTTTCATTTTTTAGTTCCTTTTAGCAGAATGTCAGAAAACTTGATTGTATTGTGAGATCTGGTGTTAAGTAAGCTTATAAAGAGCTTGGACGGTAGGTAGCCCTTGCTGTCTTGTGAGTTGTTGTGGATAACTGAAATTTATCTGACAACCATTAAGAAGTGTCCTCCAAGCCCCTGGGTCAGAGCAAGGTGATCCAATCAGCGCATCTGCAGTGCGCTGGCATCATCTGTCGCTCTCCTCATGGTACTTTGCCCAGCGCCCCACCCTCCACCACCACCTCCTTTCCGCTTAGTCTCTGACACAAGTCATCTCTCTTGTTGAACGAAACCTTGATGTTTGGGGGCCAGATACACTGTTTTGAAATCAGTAACATGCCATAATGATCCATGCACATTTAACTTCTTTCTTTTACTGTTTTGACATCTTCAAACAAAGTGAAGCTCCCATTTGTGGGCTATTAAAGACTGAACTCAATTTCTCCCAAGGACTAGAGTTGAGCCATTTGTATTTGAGTATGAGGCTTACATGTTTGCCTGATATGCTTCATATATATTGGTTATTTTCTTTTGCTTATTAATAAACATCGCATGCATATGTTTAAGAGGTGCTTTACCAGGAAAGGATTTTTAAATTCTTTGCATCCAGATGAGTCATCCAGGCCGTCTGAAAAAATGCCCTTGGCTCAATGTTGGCAAATGATGCTCTCCACAGTAGGCTCCTTGCGTAGAGATGAGGCTCTAAGGAAAGGCGCTTCCTGAAGATTCCATTCCTATGCTTGTATGTACAAGTTGGCATGACTACAGGGTACGCTTCCTCTACTGGCTGGAACTGGGGCTATTTATAGTGTCTTTTCTTGGCTTCTGACTTAGTGTATCAGTGTGTATTTATGCAAGGGAGAGCTCTGAGGCCATATAAGACTGTAGTTTAGAAACCTAGTAGCCTCATTTGCCTTTTGCATTCTGCAGAGAGAATAGCGATATTAAATTTTGCCAACACAGAAGTGCAACGGGGAGGGACTGTCAAGACACATTACTCCAGCTTTCCTGAGACCTCAGGTGGTGTAGACAGGGTGCGAGGCGGAGTCTACACAGGCATAAGAATCGTCCAGGGATGAGAGACCCAAGGCAACGATAATAGGGCTGCTGTCAGTGACCCTGAATGAAGTCTTTTGTTCACTTTGCAGGTGGACAAATGCTGCAAATTCCCTCTCATTACCAGAGGCATCGATGTTTTCATTGAGGCCAGTAATTTCCCAAAACGATGCCAGGGCAGGCAGGCTGATGTCATGGAAAGAGCACAGGCCAGATGAGACTGGCCTTTCATCTTGGGTCCTGGAGCCCCGAAACTGGTCATGTTATAAAGGTCACCTCTCCCTGACCTCCAGTTTTGTCATCTGCAAAATGGAAAAATTACATTGTCCCCTCACAGGGCAGTTATGAGGGGGCAGGGATTATGGAAACCATAAGTAAAATCTGGCACTGAGTAGGTGCTAATCGAATCCTGAAAACAGAAATAAAAGGACATGGAGCTCAGGCAATCTTTTCCTTGGAATCAACATTAAGGGTTTTAGCTAAATTGGGGAAAACGGCCAAATGTATCTTTGGAGTCCATTTCCCTTTTCTTCTGCCTCTGTGCCTGACATTCCAGGGTCCTCTTGTCCCTTAAAGTCTCTTAGGAAGCACCTGGTTTGACCTCACCTCAGTATCCTCCCATCTCCCGTAAAGCTTCCCTCCTGGTGAAAAGCAAAACTGAAACTGTAAGAGATGTTCACAATCAGTAAACATAATTTTAATAGTGAGTAGATGTAAGCCCATAGCATTGGTTCAACCTCTTTGACTTTGTGGCACTTGGTACCTTTGCTGACAATACTTTTACTTGGCTAAGTTTTAGGCTTTAGAGAAAATAACCTGTTTGCAATATTCTTTTGCCATAAGACCACTAGTCAGAGTTGTGAAAATTGAGGCTAACTTAAACAGCAACCAAATGAATCCTAAGAAGTCCTAGGGATCTCTGTGGGCATTCCTAAAGCACACTGCTTGTATTTTTTTCATACAGTCTAATTTTATTTTTTCCCTTTTTTATTGAAGTATAGTTGATTGACCATGGTGTTAGTTCCAACTATGATTGTGATCAGCAATGTGATTCAGAAATTTTCTTTTTCAAATTTTTTCTTTATACTTTATTAAAAAAGAAAATCATGTATTCCTGTGCTGTACGACAGGCATAAGATCGTTCCAGGGGAATGGGGGAGACCCAAGGCAAACCGAATAATAGGGCTGCTGTCAGTGACCCTGAATGAAGTCTTTTGTTCACTTTGCAGGTGGACAAATGCTGCAAATTCCTCTCATTACCAGAGGCATCGATGTTTTCATTGAGGCCAGTAATTTCCCAAAACGATGCCAGGGCAGGCAGGCTGATGTCATGGAAAGAGCACAGGCCAGATGAGACTGGCCTTTCATCTTGGGTCCTGGAGCCCCGAAACTGGTCATGTTATAAAGGTCACCTCTCCCTGACCTCCAGTTTTGTCATCTGCAAAATGGAAAAATTACATTGTCCCCTCACAGGGCAGTTATGAGGGGGCAGGGATTATGGAAACCATAAGTAAAATCTGGCACTGAGTAGGTGCTAATCGAATCCTGAAAACAGAAATAAAAGGACATGGAGCTCAGGCAATCTTTTCCTTGGAATCAACATTAAGGGTTTTAGCTAAATTGGGGAAAACGGCCAAATGTATCTTTGGAGTCCATTTCCCTTTTCTTCTGCCTCTGTGCCTGACATTCCAGGGTCCTCTTGTCCCTTAAAGTCTCTTAGGAAGCACCTGGTTTGACCTCACCTCAGTATCCTCCCATCTCCCGTAAAGCTTCCCTCCTGGTGAAAAGCAAAACTGAAACTGTAAGAGATGTTCACAATCAGTAAACATAATTTTAATAGTGAGTAGATGTAAGCCCATAGCATTGGTTCAACCTCTTTGACTTTGTGGCACTTGGTACCTTTGCTGACAATACTTTTACTTGGCTAAGTTTTAGGCTTTAGAGAAAATAACCTGTTTGCAATATTCTTTTGCCATAAGACCACTAGTCAGAGTTGTGAAAATTGAGGCTAACTTAAACAGCAACCAAATGAATCCTAAGAAGTCCTAGGGATCTCTGTGGGCATTCCTAAAGCACACTGCTTGTATTTTTTTCATACAGTCTAATTTTATTTTTTCCCTTTTTTATTGAAGTATAGTTGATTGACCATGGTGTTAGTTCCAACTATGATTGTGATCAGCAATGTGATTCAGAAATTTTCTTTTTCAAATTTTTTCTTTATACTTTATTACAAGATCAGTATCTTGTAATAAATACTGTATGTTATTCCCTGTGCTGTAGAGGAGGTCCTTGTTTATTTATAGAACTGTGTATCCATTTATCTCAAATTTCCAATTTATCCCTCTCCCCTTTTCCTTTTGGTAAAACTAAGTTTGTTTTTGAAGTTTGAGTCTTTTTTTGTAAGTAAATTCATTTGTATCATTTTTTCAATATCCATGTATAAATGATACCATATGATATTTGTCTTTTGCTGACTTATTTCATTTAGTATGATAATCTCTAGGTCCATCTATGTTGCTGCAAATGGTATTATTTCATTGTTTTTAATGGGTGAGTAATATTCCACTATATATATGTATGTGTATATATATATATATGTTTATCTCACATCTTCTTTATCCATTCATCTGTTCATGGGCATTAGGCTGTTGCCATGCCTCAGCTGTTTTGAATAGTGCTACTATGAACACTGGGGTGTATTTATCTTTTTGATAAAGTTTACATCTTTTCTGGATGTATGCCTAGGAGTGAGATAGCTGGGTCATATGGTAACTCTATTTTTAAAATTTTTTTAAGGAACCTCCATGCTGTTCTCCAGAGTGGTTGCACCAATTCACAGGCTATTTTTAGTGTCAAAGAATAGCTCTGTGTGGGAAGTGGCAGATGATAGGAAGCTAGTCAAGGATGACTGGGGGAGAAGCCTCCCCGGAGGAGACCATGGGTTCCCTTCTCTTTGACCCACTTGATCTGGAGTACTTGTTGACTGTTTTTGAAACTCAGGTAGAACAGGTAGATTAAGTCAAGAATCAGATTTCCCCAGCTGTTCAGTGGTTCAGGCTACACTTTAACTGCAAGGGATGCAGATTGGATGCCTGGTCAGGGAACAAAGATCCCACATGCCACATAGCACAAAACTAAAAAATAAAATAAAAATATAAATAAATTGGGCCAAGATATAAAAATACTATTAAAAAAGAATCAGATTATATTTTATAGCAACATAAACTTTCCAACCTTGGTCATGATTTGCCATATTCCTTTTTTTCTAAGCATCTGTGTAACACATCCCCATAATAGAAAATGTAAGAAAAGTCTAAAAGAGTTCCAGAAGGAAAATAGAAAATTATTTGCTGTTCCCTCTACCTGTAAGTTGTAACCATTATGAAAATCTTGGAATCTTTCTGCCCAAATCCTTTTGTCTTAGTCTGTTACTCACATACATTTACAGATAAGTGATTGTACACCATTTGCTCAGCTGCTATATATGTGTGTAACAAACAGAATTCTGGTATGGTTCCCTTGTTTTCACTAATAAGAGACGGAGGGGCAAGGTGGTCGAGAGTGTGTCTGGGCAGACCGGTGTTTTTATTCATCCAAGTGTTACCTGCTGGTGGTGAGACCTCTTGTGTGTCCCTGTTCTCTTCTGGCTTCCCTGGTAGCTCAGCTGTTAAAGAACCCACCTGCAGTGCGGGAGGTCCTGGTTTAGTTCTTGGGTCGGGAAGATTCCCTGGAGAAAGGATAATCTACCCATTCCAGTATTCTTGCCTGGAGGATTCCATGGACAGCAGAGCTGACAGGCTCCAGTCCATGGAGTCAGAAAGAGCCAGACATGACCGAGCGACTTTCACTTTGTCCTCTGTAAATTGCCAATACTAGCTTCTCCACACATACCATGGAGTCGCGAGGAGGTGGTGAGAGGCTCTCTGTAACATACTCATGGCCCTGCCTGTGTCAAGTCCTGGTCCCCTCAACTGTAGCTGAGCAGCAGTCATCAGCAGGCTTTCCTGTCCCGTCTCTCTACCCTGTCCTAACCTTTTACAGAAATGCTACTGGACATTTAAAATTGACTTGACTCCTATGTTCCTAGCAGTGCTGTTTGCAACAGCTAAGACAAGGAAATAACCTGTCCATTGGCAGATGAATGGATAAAAAAGATGTGGTATATATATTATATTGGAAAGCTACTTTGGCATGAAAAAGAACAAAATAATGCCATTTGTAGGAACAAGGATGCAGCTGGAGATGATCACACTAGTAATAATATAGATCCATGGTGTTTGTCTTTCAAGCAGAGAGAGACAAATAGCATATACTATGACTTACATGTAGAATCTAAAATATGGCACAAATGAACCTGTCTACAAAATAGAAACAGACAGAGAACAGTGCTGTAGTTGCCAAGGGTTGTGGGGGAAGGATGGACTGGGAGCTTGGGGTTCACAGATGCAAATGAATACATTTAGGATGGGCTTAAGCAAAAAAAGGTTCACTGTAATGAACCATTATGAACTTGGAATCTTTCTGCCCAAATCCTTTTGTCTTAGTCTGTTACTCACATACATTTACAGATAAGTGATTGTACACCATTTGCTCAGCTGCTATATAGTGTGTAACAAACAGAATTCTGGTATGGTTCCCTTGTTTTCACTAATAAGAGACGGAGGGGCAAGGTGGTCGAGAGTGTGTCTGGGCAGACCGGTGTTTTTATTCATCCAAGTGTTACCTGCTGGTGGTGAGACCTCTTGTGTGTCCCTGTTCTCTTCTGGCTTCCCTGGTAGCTCAGCTGTTAAAGAACCCACCTGCAGTGCGGGAGGTCCTGGTTTAGTTCTTGGGTCGGGAAGATTCCCTGGAGAAAGGATAATCTACCCATTCCAGTATTCTTGCCTGGAGGATTCCATGGACAGCAGAGCTGACAGGCTCCAGTCCATGGAGTCAGAAAGAGCCAGACATGACCGAGCGACTTTCACTTTGTCCTCTGTAAATTGCCAATACTAGCTTCTCCACACATACCATGGAGTCGCGAGGAGGTGGTGAGAGGCTCTCTGTAACATACTCATGGCCCTGCCTGTGTCAAGTCCTGGTCCCCTCAACTGTAGCTGAGCAGCAGTCATCAGCAGGCTTTCCTGTCCCGTCTCTCTACCCTGTCCTAACCTTTTACAGAAATGCTACTGGACATTTAAAATTGACTTGACTCCTATGTTCCTAGCAGTGCTGTTTGCAACAGCTAAGACAAGGAAATAACCTGTCCATTGGCAGATGAATGGATAAAAAAGATGTGGTATATATATTATATTGGAAAGCTACTTTGGCATGAAAAAGAACAAAATAATGCCATTTGTAGGAACAAGGATGCAGCTGGAGATGATCACACTAGTAATAATATAGATCCATGGTGTTTGTCTTTCAAGCAGAGAGAGACAAATAGCATATACTATGACTTACATGTAGAATCTAAAATATGGCACAAATGAACCTGTCTACAAAATAGAAACAGACAGAGAACAGTGCTGTAGTTGCCAAGGGTTGTGGGGGAAGGATGGACTGGGAGCTTGGGGTTCACAGATGCAAATGAATACATTTAGGATGGCTAAGCAAGGTCCTGTACACAGCACAGGGAACTGTATTCAATATCCTGGGATAAACCATAATCAAAAAGAATAAGGAAGAGAATACATGTGTATACATATATGTATAACTGAGTCATTTTGCTTTCCAGCAGAAATTATTACGGTGCTGTAAGTCAACTACACTTGAATGAAAAAAAAAAGTTTATTTGAAATATTGCCTCCATCAATGGCAGCTTTCCAAGTGTGGAGCATTCTCCTAGACATGACCCTCTAGTTGCTTCTAGAAGGTTGTAAGATACTTGGGTTAATTCAGACACCTTCCCAGACTCCTGACGTTGATAACCTGCTCTGTCGTTCAGTAGGTCTGCACCCTTGGGAGACTTACTTACTCCCCTAGGGTGCCATTGCTCCTCTCAGGGGATGGTACACAGTACCTGCCTTATAGGGCTGTCAAGAGACTGAAGAGTGTTGATCCATGGAAAGTGCTTACAGTGGTGCTCAGCCAGTGTGAGCTGTTATTAGACAGAACTTGCCTCGTTAGGATTAGTTACTTGGGTGCTGCACTCATCCTTGAGGAAAACATGGATTTTATCTTCATCATATTAGCCATCACTGTGAACTTATCCCAGGGCCAGGCCTGAGGTTGAGGTTCAGCTTATAGGTGACGGGGTTAATTGCACTCCATTGAAAACTGCAGGAGAAAGGCAAGTTTCTTGGAATGATGGCAAACCCAAGATTTTAATGCTGAGGCTTTGGGGTTTGGGGGAGAATTAAGCACCTAAGCTCATAACACTGAAGGAAACAAAGCTTTTATTCACTTTTGGTTTTAAGATAGTTTTCGACTTACAGAATTACTATGAATACAGTACTCAGAATTCTCATGAGACCAACACCATTATCACCTGTGTACTCAGATCTTAGGTCAGTATGGTATATTCATTACAGTGTTAGTGAACCATAATATATAGGAAAAGCAGATGAAAAGCAAATAATGCTTTGTAGTGGGGTCCAAGTAATATAGATCCATGGTGTTTGTCTTTCAAGCAGAGAGAAAAATAGCATATACTATGACTTACATGTAGAATCTAAAATATGGCACAAATGAACCTGTCTACAAAATAGAAACAGACAGAGAACAGTGCTGTAGTTGCCAAGGGTTGTGGGGGAAGGATGGACTGGGAGCTTGGGGTTCACAGATGCAAATGAATACATTTAGGATGGCTAAGCAAGGTCCTGTACACAGCACAGGGAACTGTATTCAATATCCTGGGATAAACCATAATCAAAAAGAATAAGGAAGAGAATACATGTGTATACATATATGTATAACTGAGTCATTTTGCTTTCCAGCAGAAATTATTACGGTGCTGTAAGTCAACTACACTTGAATGAAAAAAAAAAGTTTATTTGAAATATTGCCTCCATCAATGGCAGCTTTCCAAGTGTGGAGCATTCTCCTAGACATGACCCTCTAGTTGCTTCTAGAAGGTTGTAAGATACTTGGGTTAATTCAGACACCTTCCCAGACTCCTGACGTTGATAACCTGCTCTGTCGTTCAGTAGGTCTGCACCCTTGGGAGACTTACTTACTCCCCTAGGGTGCCATTGCTCCTCTCAGGGGATGGTACACAGTACCTGCCTTATAGGGCTGTCAAGAGACTGAAGAGTGTTGATCCATGGAAAGTGCTTACAGTGGTGCTCAGCCAGTGTGAGCTGTTATTAGACAGAACTTGCCTCGTTAGGATTAGTTACTTGGGTGCTGCACTCATCCTTGAGGAAAACATGGATTTTATCTTCATCATATTAGCCATCACTGTGAACTTATCCCAGGGCCAGGCCTGAGGTTGAGGTTCAGCTTATAGGTGACGGGGTTAATTGCACTCCATTGAAAACTGCAGGAGAAAGGCAAGTTTCTTGGAATGATGGCAAACCCAAGATTTTAATGCTGAGGCTTTGGGGTTTGGGGGAGAATTAAGCACCTAAGCTCATAACACTGAAGGAAACAAAGCTTTTATTCACTTTTGGTTTTAAGATAGTTTTCGACTTACAGAATTACTATGAATACAGTACTCAGAATTCTCATGAGACCAACACCATTATCACCTGTGTACTCAGATCTTAGGTCAGTATGGTATATTCATTACAGTGTTAGTGAACCAGTAATGATACATCGTCACCAACAAGCATCCATCTTTTATTCAGATTTCCTCAGTGTTCTCTTTTTCTTTCAGAACCCATCCAGAATACCACATTCTATTCAGCCATTATCTTGCCTTAGGCTCATCATGGCTGCGATAGTTTCTCAGACTTAGCTTGTTTCAGATGACTTTGACAATTCTGAGGAGTACCTCTCATGTCTTTCGTGGTATGGTCCTCAAGTGGAATTTTTTTTAAAAAAAATTGGGATTTCATTGACATTCTGTTAAAGATTAGTCGCTCAGTTGTGTCTCTTTTGTGACCCCATGGACTGTAATGCGTAGGCTCCTCTGTCTATGGAATTTCCCAGGCAAGAATACTGGAGTGGTTAGCTGTTCTCTTCTCCAGGGGATCTTCCTAATCCAGGAATTGAACCCAGGTCTCCTGAATTGTAGGACATGCCACTAAGAGTAACCCTTTTCAAGAGTACAGCCAACTAACTTCAAGATAGTCCTTGGGTAGCTTGATTTTGTTTAATTTAAAATTTATTCACCCAACCAGTTTCCTTAAATTGTATACAAAGTACTTGGAGATAGGAAACGTGTTATTTAAATTGTATGTATACGGTGAGCTCAGCTGCTGTGGTGAGGATTGATTTGAGCTGGACTATATAGTACATTTTGGCAGAAGGTATCCAGAAGGTCATTTTGGGTTTGCCGTTGCCCTGGAAATGTTGAAAGGAATGAATTTGTTCTGGCATCTCAGACTGTTTTGGACACGGTTTCCAGCAGGGTACTTGTTTTTATATACTAACTGAAATAGTTCTGATGTCAGAGAAGCTTGCATTTGGAACGCAGAAAGGGAAATGGGAATACATCTTTTACCTTGATGGAAGGCTGGCAACAGATGGGCAGAGATGATCAAAAAGTAGAAATGAGAGTCTGTGAGTGGTACTCCAGTTGGTACATCTTTCTTTTCATACTCATCTAATTCATTCATTCAACAAATCTGTATTCACTGCCTTCCACACTCCAGGTACTCTTGGTGGTGCTGGGGAAATAGCAGACAGCGAAGCAGACAAAACCAGGTTTTCATGGGGCTAACAGTTGTGGTGTTCAGTCTCTAAGCCGCGTCTGACTCTGCAATCCCATGGACTACAACACGTCAGGCTCCAATGTCCTCAACTGTCTCCTGGAGTTTGCTCACATTCACAATCATTGAGTCGGTGATGCCTTCCAACCATCTCATCCTCTGCTGGTCTCCTCCTCTTTTGCCCTTAATATTTCCCAGCATCAGGGTCTTTTTTGGTGAGTTGTCTCTTCACATCAGGAGTCCAAAGTATCAGCGCTTCAGCAACAGTCCTTCCAATGAATATTCAAGGTTGATTTCCTTTAGAATTGACTGATTTGATCTCTTTGCTGTTCAGAAGACTTTCAAGGGTCTTCTCCAGTACAGACAGTAAACAGATCAATGTGTCAGGGGTGATAAGTGGTTTGAAAAAGCATAACATTGGGTCAGGTGATCCAGAATGGTGCGTGAGAAGTATTCTGGAAAGACCTCTTTGAGTTGACATTTCAGTATGGACACAGATATCTGATTGAATATATGTCTACACCATGGGAGTTCTCTTGGGAATGATGATCATTCAATAAAAATCAGTCTCAACAATGAATGGAGTAGTGTCTATATAGCTCTCCCTGTGCTCTACTCTGGAGACTTAATGGCCTTTCAGGTAGACTGTCCTGGCTTCCAGGGAACTTCTTGCCTTGAGTGGAGACAGATTGGTAATTAATCAACAAACTGTGGGAAGTGCTGGAAAAGAATGGCACAGGTTGCTGTGAAGCACAAGAGTGGAAGAGAGGAAGCCAGTCAAACTGGATAGTCATGGAAAGCTTCCTTGAAGAAGGGACACAAACTGAGAGGCCACAGAAGAGGTAGAATGAGCAGAAATGAAAGGGCTTGGGAGGAAGACCAGGGATCTGGGGTACCAGGAGCCAGGGAGAACTGTGAGAAAAACCTGCAGTGGCAGCAGCAGCTAGAGCATCAGCTGCATATGTGTAATAGGAAGTTCTCCATCACTTGCTGCCATCATATTCTGGAAAATGGCTATTCTTATGATCATTATGAGGCTCCCCTAGTGGCTCAGCAATAAAGATCCTCCTGCCACTGCAGGAGACGTGGGTTTGATCCCTGGGTTGGGAAGATCCCCAGGAGAAGGAAATGGTCATGCACTCCAGTATTCTTGCCTGGTAAATCTCATGGACCCAGGAGCCTGGTGGGCTACAGTCCATGGGGTTGCAAAGAATTAGAGATGACTTAGCAACTAAAAGAGCAACAATAATGATGATCATTATAAATGCCCAGTAAATGGTAGCATATGAAAATAAGTTCATCTGAAAAAGGCCATTTGTGACTTGGACACTTTTTAGAAATTAGAGTGCACAACTGATTTTGCAAATATAACTGGAATATCCTGTTATGTATCAACTTTTTGGTTGATCCTTGGTTTGAATAGACAAAAATTAGAGACAGATCATCTGACAGGCTTATGTTAATAAGAGAAAGAATGGATTCTTTTCAGGAAGACAGTCTCTAACTCAAGACATAAAGGATTCTTCTTTGTTCTTTTTTCCCTTTTTTTTTTTTTTTAAAAAAAAGTGTTAAGGGAGATTTTAGAGGAGCTGCTGAGTTATACAATATGGGCAAAATCACCCTCAGGAAATGTTTTTTCATCTAATAAAATTAATTATCTTTGTTTAAAGCTTTTCCTCTAGGACATTCAGTTACTAAATAGTGTGCATCAACTTTTAAGACTGTTTTGATATGGTATGCTCAAAGTCCAATGACTTTATAAAGACTGAACAATGCTTTTGCTAAGGATGCAAAAATGCCTAATCTCTGGCATTTAAAGTGTTTCTTCCTTTTTAGGAAAATCAAGATGTGATTTTGCAGTCATTATTCAATGAAGGGCTCACCCCCGTGGTGGTGCTAAATGATGCCAGGGGTTGGGGGCGGTGTGAATTTCCTGGACTGTGCAGATCATGTTTGGATTATGACCCTTCCAGGCAGGTAGCTGCGTACTGTGCTCAGTTTCAGGTTTTCATTAGCTAAAACAATAACAAACACACTCCCCAACCTTCCAATTATTATTTAAACTCACTGAAGTTTCAAAGTTTCAGTCAGTGTTTAAACTTAGGGCCATTTTCTTTGTATATTTCGAATCAGATTTTTGTTAAAAAAGTAACACATGCTTATTTTGGAAGTTTTGGGGGATACAGGAAAATAAAAAAGTCCTTCAAATGAATATTCAGGGTTCATTTCCTTTAGGATTGACTGGTTTGATCTCCTTGCAGTCCAAGGGACTCTCAAGAGTCTCCTCCAACACCACAATTCAAAGGCATCAATTCTTTGGCGCTCAGCCTTCTTTATGGTCCAACTCTCACATCCATACATGACTACTGGGAAAACTATAGCTTTGACTATATGGACTTTTGTTGGTAAAGTGATGTCTCTGCTTTCAAATACGCTGTTTAGGTTTGTCATGGATTTTCTTCCAAAGAGCAAGCATCTTTTAATTTCGTGGCTGCAGTCACTATCCAGTGATTTCAGAGCCCAAGAAAATAAGGCCTGTCGCTGTTTCCATTGCTTGCCATCTATTTGTCATGAAGTGATGGGACCAGATGTCATGATCTTTCTGTTTTGAATGTTGAGTTTTAGGTCAGCCTTTTCACTCTTTTCTTTCACCTTCATCAAGGGACTCTTTAGTTCCTCTTCACTGTCTGCCATAAGGAAATTTAGCATTCTTTTAAATTCTAGCCTACCTACTGAGCAAAGAAAATATCTATTGGTTTCAGTTTGCCTTTATTTGGGTCATTTTGACACCATAGTTTTTGCACAGTTCATTTGGCGTGTGTTTACGGAAGACCTGTGGGCACATTCTGTTGAATCTCAGCAATTGGACGATGACCCCTAGCACATGTGGCAAACAAGATGGCGCCGACTTCAGATTTTGATAGTAGAGAATGGCAAAGGCAGTGTTAGAAATTCAGAGCTTGTTCATGTTTCCTTCCACATTATGATGCTTCTACATGCCATTCAGCTGGAAACTTATTCTTTGAGGGTGTGTTCCCATCATATACAACAAAGTAATAATTATTAGAATTTGGGGAGAATATATGATTTGACATAAAGTGATTTAAGTTAAATTTTATGAAATTCTTTCAATTCCTAAATTTCCATTTTGCTAATATTTAAGGGATATAGAATCTTATAACTAGGGAGCTTTAGGACCTCTTACTCAACATTCAAATGTTTGGAATCTAAGATCGAGATATTTCAACAGTTTTTGTTAAAAAGTAACACATGCTTATTTTGGAAGTTTTGGGGGATACAGGAAAATAAAAAAGTCCTTCAAATGAATATTCAGGGTTCATTTCCTTTAGGATTGACTGGTTTGATCTCCTTGCAGTCCAAGGGACTCTCAAGAGTCTCCTCCAACACCACAATTCAAAGGCATCAATTCTTTGGCGCTCAGCCTTCTTTATGGTCCAACTCTCACATCCATACATGACTACTGGGAAAACTATAGCTTTGACTATATGGACTTTTGTTGGTAAAGTGATGTCTCTGCTTTCAAATACGCTGTTTAGGTTTGTCATGGATTTTCTTCCAAAGAGCAAGCATCTTTTAATTTCGTGGCTGCAGTCACTATCCAGTGATTTCAGAGCCCAAGAAAATAAGGCCTGTCGCTGTTTCCATTGCTTGCCATCTATTTGTCATGAAGTGATGGGACCAGATGTCATGATCTTTCTGTTTTGAATGTTGAGTTTTAGGTCAGCCTTTTCACTCTTTTCTTTCACCTTCATCAAGGGACTCTTTAGTTCCTCTTCACTGTCTGCCATAAGGAAATTTAGCATTCTTTTAAATTCTAGCCTACCTACTGAGCAAAGAAAATATCTATTGGTTTCAGTTTGCCTTTATTTGGGTCATTTTGACACCATAGTTTTTGCACAGTTCATTTGGCGTGTGTTTACGGAAGACCTGTGGGCACATTCTGTTGAATCTCAGCAATTGGACGATGACCCCTAGCACATGTGGCAAACAAGATGGCGCCGACTTCAGATTTTGATAGTAGAGAATGGCAAAGGCAGTGTTAGAAATTCAGAGCTTGTTCATGTTTCCTTCCACATTATGATGCTTCTACATGCCATTCAGCTGGAAACTTATTCTTTGAGGGTGTGTTCCCATCATATACAACAAAGTAATAATTATTAGAATTTGGGGAGAATATATGATTTGACATAAAGTGATTTAAGTTAAATTTTATGAAATTCTTTCAATTCCTAAATTTCCATTTTTGCTAATATTTAAGGGATATAGAATCTTATAACTAGGGGAGCTTTAGGACCTCTTACTCAACATTCAAATGTTTGGAATCTAAGATCGAGAAAGGTAAATGGGCTTGCATCCAGTCAGAGGTGATGGCAGCACTCCAAGCAGAGTATGGTTGTTGCCCTAGTGCCTTGTCTTGGCCTCTTGTAGCTAGGCTTGTCAACCTCCAAGGGAGGAAATCAGCTTCTCCTGTTCCATCATACAGATACACTCAAGAGGTGCTCATTCTTTAGGTCAAAACAGTTGAACAGGCTGAAACATCCCCTTTGGTGAAGATGATTTGGGGGCACGAGTAAAGGAAATGAAGGATGGCTACCCACTCAAGTACTCTTGTCTGGAAAATTCCATGGACAGAGGAGCCTGGCAGGCTACTGTCTATGGGGTTGCAAAGAGATGGACACGACTGAGTGATGCTAGCACTTGTGGAAATACTCTTTAATTGATATCATCACTGTTTAAATATATATGTCTTCCTAGGATTTCTTCTTCCCCCCACAATTTAGTTCTTCTAAGAATTACATTTTTGTGTGTGCTTAATTCTCTGCCAGTTGCTTTCCTGTGTCTGTAAAAATGATAATCCTGACCCATGCCGGCAAGAGATGTGAGTCCCCCTGCAGGAGGAGATGGTTTTCAGGGAGCCGTTCTTCTCTGGAGAATGTTTGTTCTATGTTCCTTGAATAAGGCTTTCTCTTACTATAAAATGAAATGATTCATGTGTGTTTTGAACCTATAACCTTATTCTGTAGGGTTATGTTCTTTTCTCAAACAAGTTGATGTAATTGGGCCATAGTTAATGTCACATGTTGAGTGCTCTGAGAGGCAGACTCTGACACTGAGGTGAGTAGCTGTATTAGGTTCATTATATTTTCTAGGAATCTCACTTGGGTTCAACACTGTTGAAAAGATGTGGTGGTAGGAAAGGAAGTAGGCTCTATGGAGATGCTGTAAGCATCAGTGATCAAGTTTTCTTGTGTCTTGTAAAATCAAAGGAAGGACACTTAGCTCTGACCATAGAGATAATGATTTTTATTTTAATGGTTTAACTCCAAGGATTATCATTTGTTTGACATGGGAGAAGATACCGCTAATGTGTATAAACACTAAAAAGAGATAAAATGAGTTGCAGCTTCCATATGGAGTCCAAGTCTCCATCTTTAATCAATCTACTCGAGGGTGTTTCTTGTAGGAGTTGATGACACTTGATCCCCTGTTGATGAGAACACTGACTCCAGGTCCTTCCTTTCTTCTGACTGTGTTGGAAACCTTGAGCACCACACATCCTTGTTCATGTGGGCATGTGGGTCAGTGGTCACGGGTGAATGGGGGTGTGGGTGGAGGCATACACTGGGAGACTGGGATTGACATAGGCACACTACCATATATAAAATAGATAGGGCTTCCCTGGTGGTCCAGTGGGTGGAGAGTCCGCCTTGCAGTGCAAGGAGCTCTGGTTCCATTCCTGGCCCAGGAAGATCCCATATGCCAGGGAGCAGTGGGACTGTTGTGTCCAATTGCGAGCGAGCGCTCTGGAGCACATGCACCCAGAGCCAGTGCTATGCAAAGAGAGAGGCCACTGCAATGGGAGGCCCACACATAACAAAGAATAAAAAGATGGATGAAAACAAATAAAAATAAAAGAGGTATGATGGGGGAAAAGAAAAAAAATGAAATAGATAACTAATAAAGACCTGTAGGATAGTCAGGAAACTCTACTCAGTACTCTGTAATGACCTATAAAGATGAATCTAAAAAAGAGTGGATATATGTATACATAGAGCAAATTCACTTTGCTGTATGCCTGAAACTGACACAATATGGTAAATCAACTCTTCTCCAATAATTTTAATTTTTGTAAAAAAATAGATAAAAGGATGCAGATTGCACAGGTCCGTCAAGGCTTAGCCACTGAATGTGGTTATGTGGGTCATGCCCGTTGTCTCCTATATTAGAGGAGGACCTGCTAAGCTCCTGCAGGTGGGACTTGAAATTCACCTGTCCCTCTGGCTGGTCTAAAGGAAAGGTGGCTTCTTTCTAATGAGTCTCCTTGGAGAAGGTCAACTTTGCTGACTGAAACCAAGCCACTATACATGCTGGTGATAGTTCTTCTCAGAGAACTATCTGAGAATTCTAAGAACAACTATGGTCTTCTTGTTAAGACCATTTTAAGTGTTTGTCTGTCTGTCTGTCTGTGTGAAGGCTCCCATAAAGCTTGGATGATCAATAAAATTGTGAAAATATCACGGAGAGGCCTTTGGATGACCTAGCCCACCGAGCCCTTTCATTATTATGGCTCCATGAAACCCCAGCCTGTTTAACTCTCGTTTGTATCCTCTGTGTTTTTTAGAATAGCAAACTCAACTAAATGCTAATCAGAAAGGGCCTCTCACACTGGCTTTGTTCCCATGATCCAGGGGCAAGACAATCTCTGTGGTTAAAAAAAATGGGAGACTGGGATTGACATAGGCACACTACCATATATAAAATAGATAGGGCTTCCCTGGTGGTCCAGTGGGTGGAGAGTCCGCCTTGCAGTGCAAGGAGCTCTGGTTCCATTCCTGGCCCAGGAAGATCCCATATGCCAGGGAGCAGTGGGACTGTTGTGTCCAATTGCGAGCGAGCGCTCTGGAGCACATGCACCCAGAGCCAGTGCTATGCAAAGAGAGAGGCCACTGCAATGGGAGGCCCACACATAACAAAGAATAAAAAGATGGATGAAAACAAATAAAAATAAAAGAGGTATGATGGGGGAAAAGAAAAAAAATGAAATAGATAACTAATAAAGACCTGTAGGATAGTCAGGAAACTCTACTCAGTACTCTGTAATGACCTATAAAGATGAATCTAAAAAAGAGTGGATATATGTATACATAGAGCAAATTCACTTTGCTGTATGCCTGAAACTGACACAATATGGTAAATCAACTCTTCTCCAATAATTTTAATTTTTGTAAAAAAATAGATAAAAGGATGCAGATTGCACAGGTCCGTCAAGGCTTAGCCACTGAATGTGGTTATGTGGGTCATGCCCGTTGTCTCCTATATTAGAGGAGGACCTGCTAAGCTCCTGCAGGTGGGACTTGAAATTCACCTGTCCCTCTGGCTGGTCTAAAGGAAAGGTGGCTTCTTTCTAATGAGTCTCCTTGGAGAAGGTCAACTTTGCTGACTGAAACCAAGCCACTATACATGCTGGTGATAGTTCTTCTCAGAGAACTATCTGAGAATTCTAAGAACAACTATGGTCTTCTTGTTAAGACCATTTTAAGTGTTTGTCTGTCTGTCTGTCTGTGTGAAGGCTCCCATAAAGCTTGGATGATCAATAAAATTGTGAAAATATCACGGAGAGGCCTTTGGATGACCTAGCCCACCGAGCCCTTTCATTATTATGGCTCCATGAAACCCCAGCCTGTTTAACTCTCGTTTGTATCCTCTGTGTTTTTTAGAATAGCAAACTCAACTAAATGCTAATCAGAAAGGGCCTCTCACACTGGCTTTGTTCCCATGATCCAGGGGCAAGACAATCTCTGTGGTTAAAAAAAAAAAAAGACATATTCACATGGATTTTCCCAGATGTGTAGGGTCCATGAATATGATGGTGTAGAAGAAGTAAAAGTCGCTCAGTTTTGTCCTACTCTTTGCAACCCCATGGATGAGCCATGAAATTCTTCAGGCAAGGGTATCCATTCCCTTCTCCAGCAGATCTTCCCTACCCAGGGATCAAACTCAGATCTCCTGTATTACAGGTGGATTCTTTTCCATCTGAGCCACCAGGGAAGCCCATGATGGTATAGGAGGAGCTTCAAATCCCTCAAAGATATTCCTTCCAGCTTCTCATTCAGTAGAAGACCCAGCCTCCCAACTGCCATGTTTTCTCTATCCACTCCTGGTATCTAACCCATATGACTGACCCCCTGGATTTGGCATGGAAGACTTGATGGGGGAGGAAGGATATCACGGAAGATTTCTTGAAGGAAACTATGTCTTACTGAAGCCTTATGGTAGATTTTGATTGAATGTGTCCTGGCAAAGGATTGGACAAGGGGGTGGTAGTGGGAACCAGGGAAATGCAGGTTTGAAGGAGGTGAAGAAATGGGAAAACTTTCCAGCAGCACTGTGTGCTCCAAAAACTGAACGTTCACTGTGAATGAGAGAAGAGCAGGAGAGAGTAGATAGGGATATATCATAAAAGGCCTTAAAACTAGTAGAGAAATTTGTGCTGAGGGCAATGGGAAACTCTGGTAGGGTTGTAAGCAGGTGTGTGGCATCCTTAGATCTGTTTTTGAAAGATCCTCTGGAGGCAGAGTGAAGAATGAACAGGAAGAGTGCACAGTGAAAACAGGAGAGACCCTTCTTAGAAGGTCAAGGTCAGCTGGGCCAGGCAAATAGTCAACCCTTCCATCAAAATGGTCTCTTATATTAAGTACACATGGGTCATTCTTGTGTGCATCAGTCTTGATCATGGTAATTGCAGAAACGATTGTCCAGGTTTCTTTGAATGTGTATTTTTTGAAAACCTTTCATGTTGTCTTAGGGTAGAGGTAATTAACAATGTCGTGACAGTTTCAGGTGCATGGCCGTACATATACATGTGTCCATTCTCTCCCAAGCTCCCCTCCCATCCAGGCTGCCACATAGCACTGAGCAGAGTTCCCTGTGCTCTGCAGTAGATCCTTGTTGGTTATCCATTTTAAATATAGCAGTGTACCACACCATTATCCATTCATCTGCCGTGAACTCTGTCATCTTGTGACACTCACATCTCTGCACGCCTTGCTCAGCACACACAGGTCTTTCTAGTTTGACAGCTGATTAGTGACAAGGAAAACTAGGTACCCCGGGCCTTGACCAGCTCTGGGTCCCTGGGATGCAGGAAGCCAGGTATGAGTGAATAAACGTTTCTCACTTTAACTGAGATACAAACTCCAAGTTGTAAAGACCTGAAGGCCATAACTAGATTTGTTATGGATTTTTTTTTTTTGTACTCTGGCATGAGTTTCTGGATTTGGGGCATATTTACAGTGAGAGTTCAGATTCTGAGCAATTCTCAGATAGCCTCTGTGCTTCTAGCATTGTGCCCTGAGGGCCCCAGTAAGGCTTGGACAAGGGGGTGGTAGTGGGAACCAGGGAAATGCAGGTTTGAAGGAGGTGAAGAAATGGGAAAACTTTCCAGCAGCACTGTGTGCTCCAAAAACTGAACGTTCACTGTGAATGAGAGAAGAGCAGGAGAGAGTAGATAGGGATATATCATAAAGGCCTTAAAACTAGTAGAGAAATTTGTGCTGAGGGCAATGGGAAACTCTGGTAGGGTTGTAAGCAGGTGTGTGGCATCCTTAGATCTGTTTTTGAAAGATCCTCTGGAGGCAGAGTGAAGAATGAACAGGAAGAGTGCACAGTGAAAACAGGAGAGACCCTTCTTAGAAGGTCAAGGTCAGCTGGGCCAGGCAAATAGTCAACCCTTCCATCAAAATGGTCTCTTATATTAAGTACACATGGGTCATTCTTGTGTGCATCAGTCTTGATCATGGTAATTGCAGAAACGATTGTCCAGGTTTCTTTGAATGTGTATTTTTTGAAAACCTTTCATGTTGTCTTAGGGTAGAGGTAATTAACAATGTCGTGACAGTTTCAGGTGCATGGCCGTACATATACATGTGTCCATTCTCTCCCAAGCTCCCCTCCCATCCAGGCTGCCACATAGCACTGAGCAGAGTTCCCTGTGCTCTGCAGTAGATCCTTGTTGGTTATCCATTTTAAATATAGCAGTGTACCACACCATTATCCATTCATCTGCCGTGAACTCTGTCATCTTGTGACACTCACATCTCTGCACGCCTTGCTCAGCACACACAGGTCTTTCTAGTTTGACAGCTGATTAGTGACAAGGAAAACTAGGTACCCCGGGCCTTGACCAGCTCTGGGTCCCTGGGATGCAGGAAGCCAGGTATGAGTGAATAAACGTTTCTCACTTTAACTGAGATACAAACTCCAAGTTGTAAAGACCTGAAGGCCATAACTAGATTTGTTATGGATTTTTTTTTTTTTTTTTTTTTGTACTCTGGCATGAGTTTCTGGATTTGGGGCATATTTACAGTGAGAGTTCAGATTCTGAGCAATTCTCAGATAGCCTCTGTGCTTCTAGCATTGTGCCCTGAGGGCCCCCAGTAAGGCTTGAAGCTGGTGAGTTTCTCTTCTTTCACAGAACTTTTCATTTTGAGACAGAAGCCCATAGTGAGGCGTGGGGAGTAGGTTTGTGATCCTATTGTCATGAGGAGATTTGCCCTTGAAAGAGAACTCTGAGAGCACATCCTGATATGACTTCATCTTCACAGGCCTTTCACTATTCTACACAAGTTTGTTTTAGGAAATGAACATACCTATATTGATGCTTTTGGCAGCCCCCAGTGGGAGGCAGGGGAACACAGCCTAGATTTCATGATGTGGCTTCACTTTACAGTGATGGCTGATCTTGAGTTGGTCAGAAGACAGTTCGTTTTGGAAATAAAATGGATTTCCCATTTGAAACTTGCAGCTTGACGCTCAGCATTTAGAGGACTGCCTGTTGTCTGAAAGTCTGTATGTTTGTAGTCTCTAAATTTGAGTTTTTTTGATTTAAAAATATATGGCTCAGTATAATGAAGATAAAACGTTGCTTTAAATATCCTGCAATTGTGAACGAAGAGTTCAAGATCTTCTCTGGAATACTTTTCCAGAATGTAATGGGGTTTGCTCTTTTTCACTTCAGTTATTTTAGGCAGTCATTAAACAATTGTTAGCCAGTTTAGTCAGTTTATATAAAACTGCATATTTGGAGGCTTTCAATGCCACGGGAGAAGGTCCAGTGTAAACAGAGGAGAACAAAATCAGTACCTTTTAAACTTTTTAAAATCTGCCGTGAACTCTGTCATCTTGTGACACTCACATCTCTGCACGCCTTGCTCAGCACACACAGGTCTTTCTAGTTTGACAGCTGATTAGTGACAAGGAAAACTAGGTACCCCGGGCCTTGACCAGCTCTGGGTCCCTGGGATGCAGGAAGCCAGGTATGAGTGAATAAACGTTTCTCACTTTAACTGAGATACAAACTCCAAGTTGTAAAGACCTGAAGGCCATAACTAGATTTGTTATGGATTTTTTTTTTTTTGTACTCTGGCATGAGTTTCTGGATTTGGGGCATATTTACAGTGAGAGTTCAGATTCTGAGCAATTCTCAGATAGCCTCTGTGCTTCTAGCATTGTGCCCTGAGGGCCCCCAGTAAGGCTTGAAGCTGGTGAGTTTCTCTTCTTTCACAGAACTTTTCATTTTGAGACAGAAGCCCATAGTGAGGCGTGGGGAGTAGGTTTGTGATCCTATTGTCATGAGGAGATTTGCCCTTGAAAGAGAACTCTGAGAGCACATCCTGATATGACTTCATCTTCACAGGCCTTTCACTATTCTACACAAGTTTGTTTTAGGAAATGAACATACCTATATTGATGCTTTTGGCAGCCCCCAGTGGGAGGCAGGGGAACACAGCCTAGATTTCATGATGTGGCTTCACTTTACAGTGATGGCTGATCTTGAGTTGGTCAGAAGACAGTTCGTTTTGGAAATAAAATGGATTTCCCATTTGAAACTTGCAGCTTGACGCTCAGCATTTAGAGGACTGCCTGTTGTCTGAAAGTCTGTATGTTTGTAGTCTCTAAATTTGAGTTTTTTTGATTTAAAAATATATGGCTCAGTATAATGAAGATAAAACGTTGCTTTAAATATCCTGCAATTGTGAACGAAGAGTTCAAGATCTTCTCTGGAATACTTTTCCAGAATGTAATGGGGTTTGCTCTTTTTCACTTCAGTTATTTTAGGCAGTCATTAAACAATTGTTAGCCAGTTTAGTCAGTTTATATAAAACTGCATATTTGGAGGCTTTCAATGCCACGGGAGAAGGTCCAGTGTAAACAGAGGAGAACAAAATCAGCGCTTCAAACGGAAGCAGGCTTCATGGTCCCTCATCCCAGGCGAGGGGATGCACTCACGTACAAGGCCACCAGCACAAGGTAACTCACCCCAGCGGTTCAAGAGGGCCAGGTCCCGCATCTAAGTCCCCAAGAGTCAGCTCAATTCACTTTGTTCTGTGGTCACGGATGATATCTCAGACCCTGGTAAATGTCTCATAAAAACATTCCACTCATCAAGAGAGTGTGGATTATGAGCTGCTGGCTCCCAGCCAGCGGGACGCTCCACAGCCCTCAGGCAGGCGAGCCAAGAATGTCCTCTGTTCAGACTGTCATTGTCTAACACAGCGGAGACGATTCTTGCACAGACTGACACCTGCCTTTGGTGGCGAAGACTGTAGCCATGGTCAGGTTCTCACAAGGCTGTTGCTGCTCCAGGGAGACGGATCAAACACTGCTGTCGCTTCCTATGTAATCTCCTTGAACTTGAATTGACTATATGAGAGTCTCTTCTCTGGGACAGCCTGTTACTAGTTCGTTAGTTGAAGTGCATTGGAACTCTTTTTTTTTTTTTAATCAATTTTTCTTGGAGTATAGTTGCTTTACAATGTCGTGTTATTTTCTCCTGTACAGCAAAGTGAGTCAGTTATACACATATGTGCCTGCTTTGTTAGATTTCCTTCCCATTTCAGTCACTACAAAGCAGGTAGTAGAATTCCCTGTGCTCTGCAGGAGGTTCTCATTTGTCATCTGCTTTATACATGGCCATGTCTATATGTCAGTCCCCATCTCTCAATTCACCCCAGCCTTTTCCCGCTTGGTATCCTTGAGTTTGTTCCCTTCATCTGCATTTATCTTTCTCCTTTGCAAATAGGTTTATCTGTAGGTATCCTTTTTCTAGTTTCCATATGTAAGTGTGGAATATACAATATTTATTTTTCTCTTTCTGACTTCCTTAACTATATGACAATCTCCCGGTCCATCCACATCTCTGCTGTTTTGTTCTTTTTTTATGGCTGAGTAATACTCCATTCTGTATATATGTACCACATCTTTTTTTGGATCTGTTCACCTGTTGATGGACATTTCAGTTGGTTCTGTGTGCTTGCTGTTATCAACAGCACTGCAGTGAACACTGAGGTGTGTGTGTCTCATTGAGATGCATATAGCTTTATCCAGATATCAAGTAGCATCGATACTCTTGAAAACCAGCTTTCATCTGCAATCTCTGCAGTGCTTTTTTCAATTTCCAAATTTCCAGTTCCTCCTGTTCACAGCATGAAGAGTAGTAACACTCATAACAGCTGACATTTACTAAGCACTTACTGTGTTCCAGACTTGGTTCTGCAGGTTTTATATCTATAAACTCACTTGATTCTTAAAGTAACCCCATCCAAAGGAAGCTTTGATTAATATGACCATCCTTATTTTACAGGGACTTCCCTGGTGGTAGTGGCTCAGTCAGTAAAGAATCCACCTGCCTTACAGGAGACCTAGGAGACATGGGTTGATCCCTGGGTCATGAAGATCCCCTGGAGAAGGAAATGGCAACCCACTCCAGTATTCTTGCCTGGAAAATCCCATGGACAGAGCAGCCTGGCGGGGTACAGTTCACAGGGTCGCAAAGAGTCAGACATGATTGAGCAGCTGAGCGCACACGCCTTATTTACAGATGATAGATTCTCGTTGCTTCAGATCTCATAGTTGCTTCAGATCCCATAGTTTGATGTAAAATTTCACCCACTAAAGCTGTTCAATCACACAGGACAGACGCAGATTTTTGAGTGTGTCCTTGATACTGATCCCTTGGTAAAGCAAGACTTGACTTTTTCAATGTCCTCTTATCTCATGGGTGTCCAAAACAAACTCATCTTCCAACTCGTTTCATTATTTTTTAATTAAAAAAAATTATTTATTTTTATTTTTGGTAGCACTGAGCCTTCTCATTGTGGCTTTCTCTAGTTGTGGCAAGCAGGGGCTACTCTTTGTTGCAGTCCAAAGCCTTCTCATTGCAGAGACTTTTCTTGTTGCAGAGCACAGGCTCTGGGGTACATGGGCTTCAGTGGTGGTGGCTCACAGGATCTAGAGCACAAGTTCAGTAGCTGTGACTCATGGGCTTAGTAGCTCCATGGCATATGGGTTCTTCCCAGGCCAGGGATCCTACTTGTGCCCCCTGCATTGGCAAGCCGATTCTTATCCAGTGGACCACAAAAGAAGTCCTTATCTCTTCTTTTATTCCACCACTATGTCAATGAAATGCCTCTATACATGTGGCCCACTTTGTTTAGAATTAATTGAGGAAGGCATTAGAACAGCTGTTTTCTAGGCAACAAAGCTTCAAGAGCCAGGTTCTCTATGTTCTTGGTTTTTCCAATATGGATGCTTTTGATTCCATCCTGATCTGAATCCTCCTTGCTCTTCTTGGGTTCAGAATGCTCCATCAGAATTCCTTCCCCTCCCTTCCCTCTTCCTCTGTTTCTTCGTTCCTTAAAGTGTACCCTCTTCCTTACCTGGGCGTTGCTCTACAATAATGATCATGACATTGGTCAACAATTTTCAGAGCTCTCTGCTGGCTGGAGCTGTATCTTATTCATTGTCTTTGTTCGTTGAGCACCTAGCACATGGGGCTGGTACGTAGGGACACTGTACATGTTTACTGAATGAGCAGCTCCCTTCCTCCCTCTTCCTGCTCTCCCTCTGCCAATAACCTACTCCAGACACTCATTGTTTCGTGCCGAAGGTACATATGTTTTGATTTGCCTGTAAGTAACAGCAAAGACAGCTCAACCTGGTTCAGGCAGGAAGGAATTTTATTGGCTGACAGAACTGAAAGTCCAGAGACAAAGCAGGCTCTAAGATGGACTTCATCCAAATCCTGCAGTGTGTCTTTCTGAATCTCTTGGCCCTGCCCTCCCTTCAGCCAGCAGCAGGATGGTTATGAGAGTTCAGATCCTCTTCCTCCTATTAAAAATAAATTAAAAAGTGTAAAAGTTCAGATTCTTAAACCCAAGCAGGGTGACATGCAATCTGCACTTTTCCTGAGAACATCTAGGGAATAGCACTTGGCATTTCATCGCTTGGGATCAGGTCAGAGATCTGTTGGCGAACCAGTTCTGGAGGCCAGAGGATTACTGAATTCTGATTCATTCTGGATTTATGAATCAGGCGGTGGCACGGATGAAGGAATTCCTCTGAGATAAAAATGTAGTTGAACTTCTGAAGTTAGTCTCTTATGGAGGGCAGAGGGACTTCCCTGATGCCTCAGTGGGCAAAGAACCTGCCTGTGATACAAGAGACACAGCTTTGATCCTTGGGTGGGGATGATTCCCTGGAGAAGGAAATGGCAACCCCCTCCAGTATTCTTAAACTGAGTAAACCTGGGGGCTGTTGAAGGAGGGTGAATTTGAGGGGTCATAGCCATTAATAATCCGTTTGGCAAAGCTTCTTAACTGGTGTCCCTCTGTCTGGATCCTCCTTCCTTCTCATTGTTTCCATATAAAGCCACTTGGTTAATCTCTCCGAAACATGACATTTATGGTACGGCACTGGTGAAGACATTAAATAATCCCCCAAGGTCGCCTAGAAAAGATTTTCACAATGAAGCTTCTGGTTCTTTATTCCTACAGATCCAGCATCCAGTTCTCTTGCTGGTGCTATGAACTGAATATGTGTCCCCCTCAAATTCGTATGTGGAAATCCTGACCCCCCAATAGAATGGTGTTAGGAGGTGGGACCTTCAGTTGATAACTATGTCGGGAGGGTGGAGCCCTCATGAGTGTGGTTAGTGCCCTTACAGCAGAAGGCCCCAGAGGGCACTCTAGTCTCCATTCAGCTCTGTGCCAGTGCAGTGAGAAGAGAGAATCCTCACCAGAACCCAACCATGCTGGCACCTCGTCTCAGACTTTTAGTGACCAGAACCATGAGGAATGCGTTTCTGTTGTTTACAGGTCACCTTGTCTCTGANTTGTTACAGCAGCCTGAACTGATAAGTGGACCAGAACTGAACCCCCCCCCAGCCAGCAGCAGGATGGTTATGAGAGTTCAGATCCTCTGCCTCCTATTAAAAATAAATTAAAAAGTGTAAAAGTTCAGATTCTTAAACCCAAGCAGGGTGACATGCAATCTGCACTTTTCCTGAGAACATCTAGGGAATAGCACTTGGCATTTCATCGCTTGGGATCAGGTCAGAGATCTGTTGGCGAACCAGTTCTGGAGGCCAGAGGATTACTGAATTCTGATTCATTCTGGATTTATGAATCAGGCGGTGGCACGGATGAAGGAATTCCTCTGAGATAAAAATGTAGTTGAACTTCTGAAGTTAGTCTCTTATGGAGGGCAGAGGGACTTCCCTGATGCCTCAGTGGGCAAAGAACCTGCCTGTGATACAAGAGACACAGCTTTGATCCTTGGGTGGGGATGATTCCCTGGAGAAGGAAATGGCAACCCCCTCCAGTATTCTTAAACTGAGTAAACCTGGGGGCTGTTGAAGGAGGGTGAATTTGAGGGGTCATAGCCATTAATAATCCGTTTGGCAAAGCTTCTTAACTGGTGTCCCTCTGTCTGGATCCTCCTTCCTTCTCATTGTTTCCATATAAAGCCACTTGGTTAATCTCTCCGAAACATGACATTTATGGTACGGCACTGGTGAAGACATTAAATAATCCCCCAAGGTCGCCTAGAAAAGATTTTCACAATGAAGCTTCTGGTTCTTTATTCCTACAGATCCAGCATCCAGTTCTCTTGCTGGTGCTATGAACTGAATATGTGTCCCCCTCAAATTCGTATGTGGAAATCCTGACCCCCCAATAGAATGGTGTTAGGAGGTGGGACCTTCAGTTGATAACTATGTCGGGAGGGTGGAGCCCTCATGAGTGTGGTTAGTGCCCTTACAGCAGAAGGCCCCAGAGGGCACTCTAGTCTCCATTCAGCTCTGTGCCAGTGCAGTGAGAAGAGAGAATCCTCACCAGAACCCAACCATGCTGGCACCTCGTCTCAGACTTTTAGTGACCAGAACCATGAGGAATGCGTTTCTGTTGTTTACAGGTCACCTTGTCTCTGATTTGTTACAGCAGCCTGAACTGATAAGACAGCTGGGCATTAGCCAAATGGATTTACTGATTATTCTTGGTAAATGTTGATTCATACCATTGCTCTTGTACTTTCCTTGTCTCCACCTGGAAGAATTGCTTTCCTTCTCTGTGCCTATCAGAGTCTTAACCTTGCTTTCAAGATCCATCATAAATTGGTCTCTTAGAAGCATTTTATGACCACTTGGCTTTGAATCAATCTGCCTCCCTTCTCAAATCTATGGCATTTATGAAGATAGCCTGGCACTCAACACA
The DNA here is from genome assembly GCA_022376925.1 of Tragulus kanchil. NCBI lineage: Eukaryota > Metazoa > Chordata > Mammalia > Artiodactyla > Tragulidae > Tragulus > Tragulus kanchil. The sequence goes on along the minus strand of JAIOJX010000031.1, from coordinate 89,651,648 downwards.
TGTTGCTTTGTAATGTTGGGTAATTTTTCACTGAAATTTTTCTTTAGTCTTTCTAAAGATAAAATTAAAGGTGTCTATGCATTTGTGATCCTAGTATTTGTTACAGTCTTGCAGTTGGTCAGTGCTCATTGTTTATATGTGCCCAGTAAGAAATGTGGTCACAGAGAAGCATGGTGAAGACATTGAAAATAGGAAGGTCCAATCCAACAATTTGAAAATTAGTAGCACAAATATTAACGGATAACCTCATGTATGTCAGGCACTGTTTGCAATTCTAGAACTTACAGCAGTGAATCACCCAATGTCCCTTCCTTCAATGAGCTTGCATTTCTGGTAGGGAAAAAAGGCAGTTAATACACAGAAGGTCACCTACATATTAAACTTCTGTTTCAAGAGCACATTTGTAAGTCCAAATTATTTGTGAGTTCGACAGAGTTAGCCTAGGTACCCAACTAACACAATAGGCTATATAGTACTGTACTGTAGGAGGTTTGTGATACTTTTCACACAAATGATACATAAAAACAAACACAAAAATAAAACATTTTAAATCTTAGAGTACAATACTTTGAAAAGTACAGCAGTACAGCACTACAGCTGGCATACAGCTGGCATGTAGGGGCACAGTCCTATCTTTGAAAGTTTGTAACTTGGAGGTTCATATGTAGGGACTTCATGTGTAGTGAAATGTCAGATGCACCAACCACTGGGAAGGAAGGCAATGGAGGGTCAAAGGACAGTGGGTGCTATTTTGTAGGTGGGGTGAAAATTGGGCGTTTCTGTTGTTTACAGGTCACCTTGTCTCTGATTTGTTACAGCAGCCTGAACTGATAAGACAGCTGGGCATTAGCCAAATGGATTTACTGATTATTCTTGGTAAATGTTGATTCATACCATTGCTCTTGTACTTTCCTTGTCTCCACCTGGAAGAATTGCTTTCCTTCTCTGTGCCTATCAGAGTCTTAACCTTGCTTTCAAGATCCATCATAAATTGGTCTCTTAGAAGCATTTTATGACCACTTGGCTTTGAATCAATCTGCCTCCCTTCTCAAATCTATGGCATTTATGAAGATAGCCTGGCACTCAACACATGTTGCTTTGTAATGTTGGGTAATTTTTCACTGAAATTTTTCTTTAGTCTTTCTAAAGATAAAATTAAAGGTGTCTATGCATTTGTGATCCTAGTATTTGTTACAGTCTTGCAGTTGGTCAGTGCTCATTGTTTATATGTGCCCAGTAAGAAATGTGGTCACAGAGAAGCATGGTGAAGACATTGAAAATAGGAAGGTCCAATCCAACAATTTGAAAATTAGTAGCACAAATATTAACGGATAACCTCATGTATGTCAGGCACTGTTTGCAATTCTAGAACTTACAGCAGTGAATCACCCAATGTCCCTTCCTTCAATGAGCTTGCATTTCTGGTAGGGAAAAAAGGCAGTTAATACACAGAAGGTCACCTACATATTAAACTTCTGTTTCAAGAGCACATTTGTAAGTCCAAATTATTTGTGAGTTCGACAGAGTTAGCCTAGGTACCCAACTAACACAATAGGCTATATAGTACTGTACTGTAGGAGGTTTGTGATACTTTTCACACAAATGATACATAAAAACAAACACAAAAATAAAACATTTTAAATCTTAGAGTACAATACTTTGAAAAGTACAGCAGTACAGCACTACAGCTGGCATACAGCTGGCATGTAGGGGCACAGTCCTATCTTTGAAAGTTTGTAACTTGGAGGTTCATATGTAGGGACTTCATGTGTAGTGAAATGTCAGATGCACCAACCACTGGGAAGGAAGGCAATGGAGGGTCAAAGGACAGTGGGTGCTATTTTGTAGGTGGGGTGAGCAGGGAAGGCTTCTGATCAGAGCCTTGGATGGCACTCCGGGGACCATATGGGACAGAAGGAAGCCCCAGAGCAGAAGCGCTGGGGAGAAGTCTTGCTTGGCATACTTGAGAGCCAGCGGAAAAGGCTAACGTGGCTGGAGTGCACTGATGTGAGGAGTGATGGGAGGTGAAAATACCAAGGGAGCCAGACTCTGGATGCCAGAGCATCTCGTGAGCCAGCCCTGAAGTTCAGTTTTAAGTGGCACAGGAGGGCCCTTGCAGGACTATTATCAGGACAGTGGCCTGACCTGATTTACCTTTTTAAGAGAAAGAGTCTTTTGGAGAGCCTGATTGATTGGAGCAAAGAAAACCAGGGAGGAGGCTATCATATCAGAAGTGGGAAGAAAGAGGGTGGCTGTGTTAGAAGTTTGGTGAGGTTGGGGTGAAGTGACTAGATTCTGTATGTCCTTGGGATGGAGTTATGGTAGGATTTACTAATGGATTGGATGTGAGATAGGGGTGTGTTTATGTGATTCTCAACAAAGATAAATAAGAGACGGAAAGATAAGTGAGATAATAGTGGCTTTTCATAGAATGGTTTCTTTTTTTTTTTTTTTTTTTGGCCTCTTTTATTGGTTTTTTATTTATTTATTTTCATCTGTCTTTATTCTTTGGCCTGTGTGGGCTTCCCATTGCAGTGGCCTCCCTCGTTGCAGAGCACCAGCTCCAGGCACATGTGCTCCAGAGTGCTGGCTTGTTATTGGGCACACCGGTTCATCTGCTCTGCGGCACGTGGGATCCTCCCTGGCCAGGGATGGAATCGGTGCCCGTTGCACTGCAGGGTGGACTCTCCACCCCCTGGACCACCAGGGAAGCCCCAAATAGAATAGTTTTTAAATTTTTAAATTTAAGCTTAGTTGATTTACATCGTTCAATTAATTTCTGTGGTACAGCCAAGTGACTCAGTTGTACATATTTATGTATTCTTTTTTTCATCATCTTTTCCATGATGGTTTATCACAGAATACTGAATACAGTTCCCTGTGCTGCACAGGAGGGCCCTGTGGTTCCCTATCCTATATGTGACAGTTAGCATCTGTTCATCCTAAACTCCCCATCCTCCGTCTCCCATCCTACTCCCCCTTGGCAACCACAAGTCTGTTCTCTTCAAATGGAATCCTTTATTTAGTTCATGTTTTAAAAAATTAAATAAACATTTCTAAACAGTGGACATGTTAAACTATGGTTATGAAAACGTGTCCAAAAGCTCCAAGATTATTTTAAAATACAAGATAAATGACAAAATCAAAGCAGACATAGAATGACTACTTGCATCCATGGCATAGTTTGCCATTCTGAAAGCTTTATAATTTAGACAGCTGTTTGTTACATTGCCTTAATTACGCTTTAAATTTTTGTTGTGTTAAAAATCTTCATGGTAGGAAGTCATGAATAAATTGAACATGTACTGATGTATAGAACCCATATCTTGTGCTGACTTTTTTTTTTTTTTACTTTATTTATTTATTTATTTATTTTTGTACATGTATGTTCCCAGATCATTCATATGCATATCCCTTGACCCTCGCCCCACCCAGTCCCCCCCCCATCCCTCCAGACCATCGCTCCAAGTGGTTGTAGGTACTCCTATTCCCCTAGCACAATGACAATAGCTATCTTTTCTATACATGACAGTATAGGTTTCCATGTTACTCCCTCCCACTGTTCGGTCTCCACAATGTCTTTATGTCTATTCTCTGTTTTTCCATGAGTTCACTGCATGTGTTATCATGACCATCTTACTAGATCCCATATATATGAGTTAGTATACTATACTTGTCTGTGCCCCTTTTTTACTTACTTCACTTTTTTATGATAGGTTCTAGAGCCAGCCACCTCATTGGGACTGAGTCCTCTGCTAGGCTCCAGAGTGCTGGCTTGTTATTGGGCACACGGTTCATCTGCTCTGCGGCACGTGGGATCCTCCTGGCCAGGGATGGAATCGGTGCCCGTTGCACTGCAGGGTGGACTCTCCACCCCCTGGACCACCAGGGAAGCCCCAAATAGAATAGTTTTTAAATTTTTAAATTTAAGCTTAGTTGATTTACATCGTTCAATTAATTTCTGTGGTACAGCCAAGTGACTCAGTTGTACATATTTATGTATTCTTTTTTTCATCATCTTTTCCATGATGGTTTATCACAGAATACTGAATACAGTTCCCTGTGCTGCACAGGAGGGCCCTGTGGTTCCCTATCCTATATGTGACAGTTAGCATCTGTTCATCCTAAACTCCCCATCCTCCGTCTCCCATCCTACTCCCCCTTGGCAACCACAAGTCTGTTCTCTTCAAATGGAATCCTTTATTTAGTTCATGTTTTAAAAAATTAAATAAACATTTCTAAACAGTGGACATGTTAAACTATGGTTATGAAAACGTGTCCAAAAGCTCCAAGATTATTTTAAAATACAAGATAAATGACAAAATCAAAGCAGACATAGAATGACTACTTGCATCCATGGCATAGTTTGCCATTCTGAAAGCTTTATAATTTAGACAGCTGTTTGTTACATTGCCTTAATTACGCTTTAAATTTTTGTTGTGTTAAAAATCTTCATGGTAGGAAGTCATGAATAAATTGAACATGTACTGATGTATAGAACCCATATCTTGTGCTGACTTTTTTTTTTTTTTACTTTATTTATTTATTTATTTATTTTTGTACATGTATGTTCCCAGATCATTCATATGCATATCCCTTGACCCTCGCCCCACCCAGTCCCCCCCCCATCCCTCCAGACCATCGCTCCAAGTGGTTGTAGGTACTCCTATTCCCCTAGCACAATGACAATAGCTATCTTTTCTATACATGACAGTATAGGTTTCCATGTTACTCCCTCCCACTGTTCGGTCTCCACAATGTCTTTATGTCTATTCTCTGTTTTTCCATGAGTTCACTGCATGTGTTATCATGACCATCTTACTAGATCCCATATATATGAGTTAGTATACTATACTTGTCTTTCTCTTTTTGACTTACTTCACTTTTTATGATAGGTTCTAGAGCCAGCCACCTCATTAGGACTGAGTCTTCTGCATTTCTTTTAACAGCTGAGTAGTATTCCATTGTATATATGTACCAGAGCTTCTGGATCCATTCATTTGTCGATGGACATCTAGGCTGCTTCCATGTTCTGGCTATTGTATAGAGAGCTGCAATGAACACTGGGGTACAGGTGCTTCCTTCAGTTTTGATTTCATCAGGATATAGGCCTAATAGTGGGATTGCTGGGTCATAGGGTGCTTCTATTTTTAGTTTTTTAAGGAATCTCCATATTGTCTTCCATAGAGGTTGTATTAATTTACATTCCCACCAGCAATGCAAGAGGGTTCCCTTTTCTCCACACCCTCTCCAGCATTTGTTGTCTGTCGATTTGTTGATGATGGCCATTCTGACAGGTGTGAGGTGGTATCTCATTGTGGTTTTAATTTGCATTTCTCTGATAATAAGCGAGGTTGAGCATCGTTTCATTTATTTTTGGGCCATTTGTATGTCCTCTTTGGAGAGGCGTCTCTTTAGATCTTTTTCCCATTTTTTGATTGGGCTGCTCATTTTCCCTGTGCTGAGTTGTCTGAGTTGCTTGTAGACTTTGGAGATTAATTCTTTGTCTGTTGTTTCATTTGCTATGATTTTCTCCCACTCTGTGGGGTGTCTGTTGAACTTTTTTGTAATTTCTTTTGCTGTACAAAAGCTTTTAAGTTTCTTAAGGTCCCATATGTTCATTTTTCTTTTCAGTTCTGCTATTTTAGTTGGTGGGTCAGAGAAGATCTTGCTTTGATTTATGTCCTTGAGGGTTTTGCCTATATTCTCCTCTAAGAGTTTGATGGTTTCTGGTCTTACATTTAGGTCTTTAATCCATTTTGAGTTGATCTTTGTGTATGGGGTCAGGGAATGTTCCAACTTCATTTTTTTGCTTGTAGCTGTCCAATTTTCCCAGCACCACTTGTTGAAGAGGCTGTCTTTGTCCCATTTTATAGTTTCTCCTCCTTTATCAAAAATAAGGTACCCATAGGTGCGTGGGTTGATCTCTGGGTTCTCAATCTTGTTCCATTGATCTATAGTTCTGTTTTTGTGCCAGTACCATACTGTCTTGATGTCTGTTGCTTTGTAGTAGAGTCTGAAGTTAGGGAGGCTGATCCCTCCAACTCCATTTTTCTTCCTCAGGATTGCTTTGGCTATTCGAGGTCTTCTGTGTTTCCATATGAACTGTGTTATTATTTGGTCTAGTTCTGTGAAAAATGTCAGTGGTAGTTGAATAGGTATTGCATTGAATCTGTAGATGATATTTGGTAGTATGGTCATTTTCACAATATTGATTCTTCCAATCCAGGAACATGGAATATCTCTTCATCTGTTTAAGTCTTCTTTAATGTCTCTCATGAGTGTCTTGTAATTTTCTGTGTACAATTCTTTTGTTTCTTTGGGTAGGTTTATTCCTAGATATTTGATTCTTTTGGTTGCAATGGTGAAGGGGATTGCCTCTTTGATTTCATTTTCTGATTTTTCATTGTTTGTGTATAGGAATGCCAGTGACGTCTGTGTGTTGACTTTATATCCTGAAACTTTGCTGAATTCATTGATTAGCTCTAGTAGCTTTGTAACCGTGTCTTTGGGATTTTCTATGTATAATATCATGTCGTCTGCAAAAAGAGAGAGCTTGACTTCTTCCTTTCCAATCTGGATTCCTTTGATTTCTTTCTCTTCTCTTATTGCTGTTGCTAGGACTTCCAGGGCTATGTTGAATAGCAGTGGTGAAAGTGGGCACCCCTGTCTTGTTCCTGATCTTAGAGGGAATGCTTTCAGTTTTTCACCATTAACAATAATGTTCGCTGTAGGCTTCTCATAGATGGCTTTTATTATGTTGAGATAGGTTCCTTCTATGCCCATTTTCTGAAGAGTTTTGATCATAAATGGATGTTGTACTTTGTCGAAGGCTTTTTCTGCATCTATTGAAATGATCATGTGATTTTTGTCTTTCAACTTGTTGATATGGTGTATCACGTTGATTGATTTGCGGATGTTGAAGAAGCCTTGCATGCCTGGGATGAACCCAACTTGATTATAATGTATGAGTTTTTTGACATGTTGTTGAATTCTGTTTGCTAGGATTTTGTTGAGGATCTTGGAATCTAAGTTCATCAGTGAAATTGGCCTATAGTTTTCCTTTTTTGTGTTGTCTTTGCCTGTTTTGGGTATCAGGGTGACGGTGGCCTCGTAGAATGTGTTTGGGAGTTTTCCTTCCTGTGCAATTTTTTGGAAGAGTTTTAGAAGGACAGGCATTAGCTCTTCTTTAAGTGTTTGGTAGAATTCGGCTGTGAAGCCATCTGGTCCTGGGCTTTTATTTTTGGGTAGATTTTTAATCACAAATTTGATTTCTGAGCTTGTGATTGGGTTGTTCAAAGTTTCTGTTTCTTCCTGGCTCAGTCTTGGGAGATTAATCCTGTCCAAGAAACTGTCCATTTCTTCCAGGTTGTCCAGTTTGTTGCCATAGAGTTGCTCATAATAGTCTCTTAGGATCCTTTGGATTTCTGCATTCTCTGTTGTAATTTCTCCTTTTTCATTTTTGATTTTGTTGATCTGGTTCTTCTCTCTCTTTTTCTTAATGAGTCTGTCTAGTGGCTTGTCAATTTTGTTTACCTTTTCAAAGAACCAGCTTTTTGTTTTATTTATCTTTACTATTGTTTCTTTTGTTTCTTTCTCATTTATTTCTGCTCTGATCTTTATGATTTCTCTTCTTCTGCTGGCTTTGGGATGTTTTTGTTCTTCTTTCTCCAACTGTTTTAAGCAGAGGGTTAGGTCATCTGTTTCATATTTTCCTAGTTTCTTGAGGTGGGATTGTATTGCTATAAATTTCCCTCTTAGAACTGCTTTTGCAGTATCCCATAGGTTTTGCACGGTCGTGTGTTCATTGTCATTTACTTCTAGGAATTGTTTAATTTCTCCTTTGATTTCCTCAATGATCAGTTGGTTTTTTAGGTATGTATTGTTTAATCTCCATGTGTTTCTGTTTTTAGGGTTTTTTTTCCTGTAGTTGGTCTCTAGTCTCATTGCATTGTGGTCCGAGAAGATGGTTGATATAATTTCGGTTTTTCTTGAACTGACTGAGGTTAGATTTGTGGCCCAAGATGTGGTCTATCCTGGAGAATGTTCCGTGAGCACTTGAGAAGAAAGTGTATTCTTCTGCTTTTGGATGGAACGTCCTAAAGATATCGATGAGGTCCATCAGTGGGCCTTTTTCTTTTGTGTTGTCTTTGCCTGTTTTGGGTATCAGGGTGACGGTGGCCTCGTAGAATGTGTTTGGGAGTTTTCCTTCCTGTGCAATTTTTTGGAAGAGTTTTAGAAGGACAGGCATTAGCTCTTCTTTAAGTGTTTGGTAGAATTCGGCTGTGAAGCCATCTGGTCCTGGGCTTTTATTTTTGGGTAGATTTTTAATCACAAATTTGATTTCTGAGCTTGTGATTGGGTTGTTCAAAGTTTCTGTTTCTTCCTGGCTCAGTCTTGGGAGATTAATCCTGTCCAAGAAACTGTCCATTTCTTCCAGGTTGTCCAGTTTGTTGCCATAGAGTTGCTCATAATAGTCTCTTAGGATCCTTTGGATTTCTGCATTCTCTGTTGTAATTTCTCCTTTTTCATTTTTGATTTTGTTGATCTGGTTCTTCTCTCTCTTTTTCTTAATGAGTCTGTCTAGTGGCTTGTCAATTTTGTTTACCTTTTCAAAGAACCAGCTTTTTGTTTTATTTATCTTTACTATTGTTTCTTTTGTTTCTTTCTCATTTATTTCTGCTCTGATCTTTATGATTTCTCTTCTTCTGCTGGCTTTGGGATGTTTTTGTTCTTCTTTCTCCAACTGTTTTAAGCAGAGGGTTAGGTCATCTGTTTCATATTTTCCTAGTTTCTTGAGGTGGGATTGTATTGCTATAAATTTCCCTCTTAGAACTGCTTTTGCAGTATCCCATAGGTTTTGCACGGTCGTGTGTTCATTGTCATTTACTTCTAGGAATTGTTTAATTTCTCCTTTGATTTCCTCAATGATCAGTTGGTTTTTTAGGTATGTATTGTTTAATCTCCATGTGTTTCTGTTTTTAGGGTTTTTTTTCCTGTAGTTGGTCTCTAGTCTCATTGCATTGTGGTCCGAGAAGATGCTTGATAGAATTTCGGTTTTTCTTGAACTGACTGAGGTTAGATTTGTGGCCCAAGATGTGGTCTATCCTGGAGAATGTTCCGTGAGCACTTGAGAAGAAAGTGTATTCTTCTGCTTTTGGATGGAACGTCCTAAAGATATCGATGAGGTCCATCTTTTCCAGTGTGGCATTTAAGGCTTGTGTTTCTTTATTAATTTTCTGTTTTGTTGATCTGTCCATTGGTGTGAGAGGAGTGTTAAAGTCTCCTACTATTATTGTGTTATTGTTGATTTCTTCTTTTATGTCTGAAAGTACCTGTCTTATGTATTGAGGTGCCCCTGTGTTGGGTGCGTAGATATTCATGACTGTTATGTCTTCCTCTTGGATAGATCCCTTAATCATGATGTAGTGACCTGCCTTGTCTCTTAGAATCTTCTTTACTTTAAAGTCTATTTTGTCTGATATAAGGATTGCTACTCCAGCTTTCTTTTGATTTCCATTTGCATGAAATATCTTTTTCCAGCCTTTCACTTTCAGTCTATGAGTGTCTCTAGGTCTGAAGTGGGTCTCTTGTAAACAGCATATATATGGGTCTTGCTTCTGGATCTATTCAGCCAGCCTGTGTCGTTTGGTTGGAGCATTTAGTCCATTTACGTTCAAAGTAATTATTGATATGAATGTTCCTATTGTCATCTTCTTAGAAATTTGGGGTTTGATTTGTAAGGCTTCTCCTACTCTTGTATTTATTGGCTATATCAGGCCCTTTAACACTTGTTGTAGGGCTGGTTTTGTGGTACAGAATTCTTTTAGTTTTTGCTTGTCTGTGAAGCTTTTGACTTCACCATCGATTTTGAATGAGATTCTTGCTGGGTAGAGAATTCTTGGTTGCAGGTTATTCTCTTTTAGCCATTTAAATGTATCTTGCCATTCTCTTCTTGCCTGTAGGGTTTCTGTTGAGAGATTCGCAGTTAAACGTATGGGGTTTCCTTTATATGTTATTTGTTGTTTGCTTGCCAATCTGTCTTTATATTTAGTCTATGTTAGTTTAATTTCTCCTTTGATTTCCTCAATGATCAGTTGGTTTTTTAGGTATGTATTGTTTAATCTCCATGTGTTTCTGTTTTTAGGGTTTTTTTTCCTGTAGTTGGTCTCTAGTCTCATTGCATTGTGGTCCGAGAAGATGCTTGATAGAATTTCGGTTTTTCTTGAACTGACTGAGGTTAGATTTGTGGCCCAAGATGTGGTCTATCCTGGAGAATGTTCCGTGAGCACTTGAGAAGAAAGTGTATTCTTCTGCTTTTGGATGGAACGTCCTAAAGATATCGATGAGGTCCATCTTTTCCAGTGTGGCATTTAAGGCTTGTGTTTCTTTATTAATTTTCTGTTTTGTTGATCTGTCCATTGGTGTGAGAGGAGTGTTAAAGTCTCCTACTATTATTGTGTTATTGTTGATTTCTTCTTTTATGTCTGAAAGTACCTGTCTTATGTATTGAGGTGCCCCTGTGTTGGGTGCGTAGATATTCATGACTGTTATGTCTTCCTCTTGGATAGATCCCTTAATCATGATGTAGTGACCTGCCTTGTCTCTTAGAATCTTCTTTACTTTAAAGTCTATTTTGTCTGATATAAGGATTGCTACTCCAGCTTTCTTTTGATTTCCATTTGCATGAAATATCTTTTTCCAGCCTTTCACTTTCAGTCTATGAGTGTCTCTAGGTCTGAAGTGGGTCTCTTGTAAACAGCATATATATGGGTCTTGCTTCTGGATCTATTCAGCCAGCCTGTGTCGTTTGGTTGGAGCATTTAGTCCATTTACGTTCAAAGTAATTATTGATATGAATGTTCCTATTGTCATCTTCTTAGAAATTTGGGGTTTGATTTGTAAGGCTTCTCCTACTCTTGTATTTATTGGCTATATCAGGCCCTTTAACACTTGTTGTAGGGCTGGTTTTGTGGTACAGAATTCTTTTAGTTTTTGCTTGTCTGTGAAGCTTTTGACTTCACCATCGATTTTGAATGAGATTCTTGCTGGGTAGAGAATTCTTGGTTGCAGGTTATTCTCTTTTAGCCATTTAAATGTATCTTGCCATTCTCTTCTTGCCTGTAGGGTTTCTGTTGAGAGATTCGCAGTTAAACGTATGGGGTTTCCTTTATATGTTATTTGTTGTTTGCTCCTAGCTGCTTTTAGTAATCTGTCTTTATATTTAGTCTATGTTAGTTTGATTAGAATGTGCCTTGGTGTGTTTCTTCTGGGGTTTCTCCTGTATGGAACTCTTTATGCTTCCTGGACTTGGTTGACTATCTCCTTTCCCGTGCTGGGGAAGTTTTCAACTATAACCTCTTCAAGAATTTTTTCATAGTCTTTCTTCTCTTCTTCTTCTTCTGGAACTCCTATAATTCTAATGTTGGTGCGTTTAATATTGTCCCATAGGTCTCTGAGGCTATCCTCAGTTCTTTTAATTCTTTGGGCTTTGTTCTGTTCTTCAGGATTTATTTCCACCATTCTGTCTTACAACTCACTTATCCGTTCTTCATCCTCTGATACTCTACTGTTGAGACCTTCTATAGTATTTTTGAGTTCAGCAATTGAGTTGGTGGTCTCTATTTGCTTATTTTTCATTTCCTGCATGTCTTTTCTCAATGCACTAATTTCCTCTAATATTCTGTTTTCGGTGTTTCACATCCTCATTAGTATAGTTTTTCTGAATTCTCTTTCAGATAGCTTGTCTATCTCCTCCTCTGTCATTTGAAGTGGTGTTTCTCTAGCTTGGTCTTTCATTTGTGCAGTGTTTCTCTGACGTTTCATTATTAGGTTAATTTTTGTTTCTTTGTGTGTGTCTGTGTGTATGGAGTTCTTATTCCCACCAGGCTTCTTGGTTGAATTCTCCCTTCCTTTGGGTTTCTGTCCTTGTAGAAGGGTTCAGTGGTTTGTGTCTTGGGTGGTGATAGACCTAGTTTACAGGTGAACAATCTCTAGTGTTGTATGTTCTTTGATAATCAGTGTGGAGTCTTGGAATCCGGGCTTCCGCTTCGAGGATCCTTTTTTGGTGTGTGTATTGTTCTTGTGAATCTAGTTCACACTTTTAGTTTTTGCTTGTCTGTGAAGCTTTTGACTTCACCATCGATTTTGAATGAGATTCTTGCTGGGTAGAGAATTCTTGGTTGCAGGTTATTCTCTTTTAGCCATTTAAATGTATCTTGCCATTCTCTTCTTGCCTGTAGGGTTTCTGTTGAGAGATTCGCAGTTAAACGTATGGGGTTTCCTTTATATGTTATTTGTTGTTTGCTCCTAGCTGCTTTTAGTAATCTGTCTTTATATTTAGTCTATGTTAGTTTGATTAGAATGTGCCTTGGTGTGTTTCTTCTGGGGTTTCTCCTGTATGGAACTCTTTATGCTTCCTGGACTTGGTTGACTATCTCCTTTCCCGTGCTGGGGAAGTTTTCAACTATAACCTCTTCAAGAATTTTTTCATAGTCTTTCTTCTCTTCTTCTTCTTCTGGAACTCCTATAATTCTAATGTTGGTGCGTTTAATATTGTCCCATAGGTCTCTGAGGCTATCCTCAGTTCTTTTAATTCTTTGGGCTTTGTTCTGTTCTTCAGGATTTATTTCCACCATTCTGTCTTACAACTCACTTATCCGTTCTTCATCCTCTGATACTCTACTGTTGAGACCTTCTATAGTATTTTTGAGTTCAGCAATTGAGTTGGTGGTCTCTATTTGCTTATTTTTCATTTCCTGCATGTCTTTTCTCAATGCACTAATTTCCTCTAATATTCTGTTTTCGGTGTTTCACATCCTCATTAGTATAGTTTTTCTGAATTCTCTTTCAGATAGCTTGTCTATCTCCTCCTCTGTCATTTGAAGTGGTGTTTCTCTAGCTTGGTCTTTCATTTGTGCAGTGTTTCTCTGACGTTTCATTATTAGGTTAATTTTTGTTTCTTTGTGTGTGTCTGTGTGTATGGAGTTCTTATTCCCACCAGGCTTCTTGGTTGAATTCTCCCTTCCTTTGGGTTTCTGTCCTTGTAGAAGGGTTCAGTGGTTTGTGTCTTGGGTGGTGATAGACCTAGTTTACAGGTGAACAATCTCTAGTGTTGTATGTTCTTTGATAATCAGTGTGGAGTCTTGGAATCCGGGCTTCCGCTTCGAGGATCCTTGGTTTGATGATTGGTCAGGGGGTGTAGGCTCTATGTCTGGTTTGCTATGGTGTTCTGTGAATCTAGTTCACACACTAGCATCTGAGGAACAAGAGGTGCATCCCTGATGGGTGACAGTCATAAAAGCATGCAGATGTTTTCTAACATAATCGTAAGATATACATACATATACAGCAATCCCCACAACTGACCAGTTTTACAGAGATAAGGCGCAGGAAATCTTTCTAGCAACTCATGCAATCACAGATGATACTTGCCCGTTAAGCTTTGAATTAATTAAAATAGTGCCTGAATAATAGATCTAGCACAAGGTCCTGGCTTGGATAATTACAATGAGTGCAATTTTAAATTAGGACATGTGCTCGGGGTGACAAGGAGGAGAGTCTATAAGTAATAAAAAGGAAAAGATTTGTCTTGGAAGTATTTTATAGGATTAGGTAGCAAAGATTAGAGTGTGTACTGTTTAGTGTATTTGGAAGTGAATAGTGGAGACAGAAAGATAGGAAATAATTTATCTAGAGGATATTGGTAGCTAGGAAGATGTTTTACATTTAGAACATAGAGAAAGCAGTGGGAAAGAGGAAAGAGAAAAGAGAATTAGAGGTTTTCAAGAATTAAAATTAAAGTTTAAAAAATATAATAAAAGTCAAAAGAAAGTTAAAAATGAAAAAGAGCAGAAAAAATTAATAAGAGACCGAAAAACAAAGAAAAAACACATAGAATAAATCAAACAAATGAAAACTACAAAAAACAAAAAACAAAAAACAAAAACCAAACAAACATAAAAAACCCCAATAAACAAAGAAACTAATAAACCCCAAACCAATCAATTGAATAAGCAAAATAGTCCACCACAAACAAGCAGAAAAAAATGAAAAAAGAAAAAGAAAAAAAAAAAGTTAAATACTGTCCTTGGTTTTTATCTTCACATCTGCCTGTTGGAAACCAATCTGCTCTTGATGGTGGTGTCTTGATGGCGTAGTGTTTCCCTTATAGTGCCGGTTGCTGTGGTTTCTGTTTTTGTGTTCAGCAAAATGAGGGCTTTGCTGCCATACTGGTTGCTGGCCGGGATGGTGGGCTGATCTCAGTCAGTCGGGCGGAGGCCGCGGCGCGCGCAGCCCCGTATTGGAGGGGGGCGCCCCGGCTCGACCGCGTCCCCGCCTGTAGTCTCCAATTCCTGCTCTTTCCCCGGCTTCCTCCGCTGCTGCTGCAGTTCTAGGGGAGCGCGGGCTCCTCCGCCACTGGCACACGGACACTGCCGGTTACGTGTCTTAAGTCCCAAAGGTGGACGCGAGCTTTCCCGTCCAACTCGTGCCCGGTCCCTGGTCAGCAACCCGTGGATGACTTCCCCTCTCCATTCAGCAAGCCCTCCAGTTGGAGTGGCTGAACTTACTCGCCTCGCGGCTCCTCGCGGCGTCCGCGTCCTCGGCTCCTCGCGGCGGGCAGGTTCCGGCGGCTCCTCGCGGCGGGCGGGTTCCTGTGCTGACTTTTAAAATTCATCCTGCTTGATATGATCTTTGGTAGGTCATCTGACTTGTCTGAAATTTGAATATGTCCCCTTTCCATTATTGAGAGAAAGAGGAAATTTGCTTGAATGAGTACACAAGAACAAACATAAATACTTGAATAAAATCTAAAACTATAAAAACGATCCTTTGTTTTTATAACTTGGAGGCATGTTTTCTGTAGTATTGGATGAATTGTCATTTTACCTATTTAGATGAATTGGCCCTTTTTTCTCCCTGATAAAGTACTCCCTACAAATGGAGACCTTTAGTAGTTTTATACCAGATTCTTCTAGGAAATTCAGAACTTTATTGAATTCATTAAGTTTTACAATAATGTTGTCAAGTGGCAATTGTTGGTTCCCATTTCTAAAAAGGGGCAATTTGAGAGATGAGGAGAGGAATAATTGCCTTTGGAAAATCGTCTTCTCATGCCTCCATGCCCAAGGCAACCTCCAGCTAGGACACCTTGCTTCTAGAAACAGCAGGGTTTTGCACCAAACTAATTTTTGCACTGAAATTCACCTCCATGACATTCATGCTCAGTCTGCACAGTGAGGTAAGAATTTGAAAAAGAAAAAGTTAAATACTGTCCTTGGTTTTTATCTTCACATCTGCCTGTTGGAAACCAATCTGCTCTTGATGGTGGTGTCTTGATGGCGTAGTGTTTCCCTTATAGTGCCGGTTGCTGTGGTTTCTGTTTTTGTGTTCAGCAAAATGAGGGCTTTGCTGCCATACTGGTTGCTGGCCGGGATGGTGGGCTGATCTCAGTCAGTCGGGCGGAGGCCGCGGCGCGCGCAGCCCCGTATTGGAGGGGGGCGCCCCGGCTCGACCGCGTCCCCGCCTGTAGTCTCCAATTCCTGCTCTTTCCCCGGCTTCCTCCGCTGCTGCTGCAGTTCTAGGGGAGCGCGGGCTCCTCCGCCACTGGCACACGGACACTGCCGGTTACGTGTCTTAAGTCCCAAAGGTGGACGCGAGCTTTCCCGTCCAACTCGTGCCCGGTCCCTGGTCAGCAACCCGTGGATGACTTCCCCTCTCCATTCAGCAAGCCCTCCAGTTGGAGTGGCTGAACTTACTCGCCTCGCGGCTCCTCGCGGCGTCCGCGTCCTCGGCTCCTCGCGGCGGGCAGGTTCCGGCGGCTCCTCGCGGCGGGCGGGTTCCTGTGCTGACTTTTAAAATTCATCCTGCTTGATATGATCTTTGGTAGGTCATCTGACTTGTCTGAAATTTGAATATGTCCCCTTTCCATTATTGAGAGAAAGAGGAAATTTGCTTGAATGAGTACACAAGAACAAACATAAATACTTGAATAAAATCTAAAACTATAAAAACGATCCTTTGTTTTTATAACTTGGAGGCATGTTTTCTGTAGTATTGGATGAATTGTCATTTTACCTATTTAGATGAATTGGCCCTTTTTTCTCCCTGATAAAGTACTCCCTACAAATGGAGACCTTTAGTAGTTTTATACCAGATTCTTCTAGGAAATTCAGAACTTTATTGAATTCATTAAGTTTTACAATAATGTTGTCAAGTGGCAATTGTTGGTTCCCATTTCTAAAAAGGGGCAATTTGAGAGATGAGGAGAGGAATAATTGCCTTTGGAAAATCGTCTTCTCATGCCTCCATGCCCAAGGCAACCTCCAGCTAGGACACCTTGCTTCTAGAAACAGCAGGGTTTTGCACCAAACTAATTTTTTGCACTGAAATTCACCTCCATGACATTCATGCTCAGTCTGCACAGTGAGGTAAGAATTTGATTTCAATAGGATGGTAGACCTGGTTGTTCATTGACTTCAGTTTTTGATCAAACTCAATCTATTGGGTGGTAATTTTTTGGTGTCCCTTTAGAGAAGTTATTTTTGTTTTGAATGATTTAATGACAGAGCAAAAAACAATAAAAGGAAAATCAGCCTAACATGGACTAGGATCATATGGATAAAATTAAACATGTCAAGTAGGAAAATATTAGCTTATCAGTCAGGACATATTTGGTTATGCTGCAGTAACAAGTAATTCTAAACTCTGAATAGCTGAAAAATACAAGCTTTCTTTCTTGTTGATGTTACACTCTAGGGGTAAATGGGTGTTGGATCTGACGTTGTCTGGGGCATTGCCTGTGGTCATGGCAGGAGGAAAGCACCGTGGCATGCCTCACCCTAAAAGTTCTCAACTTAAAAGCAATGCAAGTCATTTTGCTTATAATTCACATACCTAAACTGGTCATGTGGCCTCATCCAACCACAGAAGTGTTAGGAAATGCATTTTCATCATGTGTTTGGGAGTGAAGAAAAATTGTATATTTGACAAACAGCCCTCATGGCCCATAATCAGTTAGTATGACACTTGTGTTTTATCAGTTCAAGGTAAGAAATAATTCATATAGAGGAAAATTGAGAAGTTATTTTTTGTTTGCTTATTCCTTATTAACTTCTTAGAACCATTTGTTTCTGCCTTACTACTTTATTTATTCTATATTGAGTACTGTCTATTTCTAGTGACTGTGGTTGCTTATTCATTAGAACTGTCAAAATTTTCAGCCCATGAGGTTTCTTACCTCCTGCCTTCTAACAGACTCTAGTATCAGTTTTAAATCTCTCAAACCATTGGAGGATGAGGAGAACAGAACAGGTGGATCTTCAACCTGGGGCGTCTGAAGTTTTACAATAATGTTGTCAAGTGGCAATTGTTGGTTCCCATTTCTAAAAAGGGGCAATTTGAGAGATGAGGAGAGGAATAATTGCCTTTGGAAAATCGTCTTCTCATGCCTCCATGCCCAAGGCAACCTCCAGCTAGGACACCTTGCTTCTAGAAACAGCAGGGTTTTGCACCAAACTAATTTTTTGCACTGAAATTCACCTCCATGACATTCATGCTCAGTCTGCACAGTGAGGTAAGAATTTGATTTCAATAGGATGGTAGACCTGGTTGTTCATTGACTTCAGTTTTTGATCAAACTCAATCTATTGGGTGGTAATTTTTTGGTGTCCCTTTAGAGAAGTTATTTTTGTTTTGAATGATTTAATGACAGAGCAAAAAACAATAAAAGGAAAATCAGCCTAACATGGACTAGGATCATATGGATAAAATTAAACATGTCAAGTAGGAAAATATTAGCTTATCAGTCAGGACATATTTGGTTATGCTGCAGTAACAAGTAATTCTAAACTCTGAATAGCTGAAAAATACAAGCTTTCTTTCTTGTTGATGTTACACTCTAGGGGTAAATGGGTGTTGGATCTGACGTTGTCTGGGGCATTGCCTGTGGTCATGGCAGGAGGAAAGCACCGTGGCATGCCTCACCCTAAAAGTTCTCAACTTAAAAGCAATGCAAGTCATTTTGCTTATAATTCACATACCTAAACTGGTCATGTGGCCTCATCCAACCACAGAAGTGTTAGGAA
Source organism: Tragulus kanchil (assembly GCA_022376925.1). NCBI lineage: Eukaryota > Metazoa > Chordata > Mammalia > Artiodactyla > Tragulidae > Tragulus > Tragulus kanchil. The sequence goes on along the minus strand of JAIOJX010000031.1, from coordinate 89,633,562 downwards.
ATGCATTTTCATCATGTGTTTGGGAGTGAAGAAAAATTGTATATTTGACAAACAGCCCTCATGGCCCATAATCAGTTAGTATGACACTTGTGTTTTATCAGTTCAAGGTAAGAAATAATTCATATAGAGGAAAATTGAGAAGTTATTTTTTGTTTGCTTATTCCTTATTAACTTCTTAGAACCATTTGTTTCTGCCTTACTACTTTATTTATTCTATATTGAGTACTGTCTATTTCTAGTGACTGTGGTTGCTTATTCATTAGAACTGTCAAAATTTTCAGCCCATGAGGTTTCTTACCTCCTGCCTTCTAACAGACTCTAGTATCAGTTTTAAATCTCTCAAACCATTGGAGGATGAGGGAGAACAGAACAGGTGGATCTTCAAGTCTCCCTGGTGTGCGTCTGTTCATCTGCTCTGATTCTTAGACTTTCTTGGACCAGTGACCACTCTCTGATTATATCACTAAACAGAAAATGATTAACATATTGACTTGGGTTGAAGGGCTCCTTCACAGGAATTTCACCAGCTCAGTGTTCAGAGATGGCTCTCTGATTTGGTGGTGCTACAGACTTGGGTCTCTTGAAAAAGAAGGTGGAATTAACTTGACTGGGTGAAGGAAGTAGATGAAAATGCTGTGTGGCAAGACAGAGAAAAGGTGATGGGTGACTTCACAACATTGCCAGGATTTATCGATTCCTTTGGGTGGGATCGGCAGAACTGTGAAGAAGGCCCTCCTGCATGGTTGGAAGATGAGTGTTCTCAGGGTGAACAGATCTAATTTCCAGTTTCTTCTCTGTGATGATCAAGAAAACTATCTTCCCTGTGTCTCAGTCTCCCCAGCTCTCAAATGAGGCATCTGCTGTGATCTGAATGGGTCCCTTCAAAATTCATATGTTGAAATCCTAATGCCCAAATGTGATAGTATTGGGCTGGCCAAAATAATTCATTCATGTTGTCTGGTAACATGGAAAAATCCAAATGAAGTTGTTGACAAACACAATGCCTGGCATCTTTGGGAAATGATTAGGTGGCGAGGCTGAAGGCCTCATGAATGGGATTAGTGCCCTTGTAAAGGGATCCCACTGGACCCTGGACCCCTCCACCATGTGCAGACACACCACAAAGGCAGTCTGTGAACCAGGACTGGATCGCGCTGGCGTCCTGTTCCTGGGCTTCACAAACTGCCATATGGGGGGAAACAAGCTGCCCAGTCCCTATTTTGTTATAGCAGCCCCCAAACAGACTAAATTTTTTGCTAAAAGATCCTTTTGTTTCTGCCTTACTACTTTATTTATTCTATATTGAGTACTGTCTATTTCTAGTGACTGTGGTTGCTTATTCATTAGAACTGTCAAAATTTTCAGCCCATGAGGTTTCTTACCTCCTGCCTTCTAACAGACTCTAGTATCAGTTTTAAATCTCTCAAACCATTGGAGGATGAGGGAGAACAGAACAGGTGGATCTTCAAGTCTCCCTGGTGTGCGTCTGTTCATCTGCTCTGATTCTTAGACTTTCTTGGACCAGTGACCACTCTCTGATTATATCACTAAACAGAAAATGATTAACATATTGACTTGGGTTGAAGGGCTCCTTCACAGGAATTTCACCAGCTCAGTGTTCAGAGATGGCTCTCTGATTTGGTGGTGCTACAGACTTGGGTCTCTTGAAAAAGAAGGTGGAATTAACTTGACTGGGTGAAGGAAGTAGATGAAAATGCTGTGTGGCAAGACAGAGAAAAGGTGATGGGTGACTTCACAACATTGCCAGGATTTATCGATTCCTTTGGGTGGGATCGGCAGAACTGTGAAGAAGGCCCTCCTGCATGGTTGGAAGATGAGTGTTCTCAGGGTGAACAGATCTAATTTCCAGTTTCTTCTCTGTGATGATCAAGAAAACTATCTTCCCTGTGTCTCAGTCTCCCCAGCTCTCAAATGAGGCATCTGCTGTGATCTGAATGGGTCCCTTCAAAATTCATATGTTGAAATCCTAATGCCCAAATGTGATAGTATTGGGCTGGCCAAAATAATTCATTCATGTTGTCTGGTAACATGGAAAAATCCAAATGAAGTTGTTGACAAACACAATGCCTGGCATCTTTGGGAAATGATTAGGTGGCGAGGCTGAAGGCCTCATGAATGGGATTAGTGCCCTTGTAAAGGGGATCCCACTGGACCCTGGACCCCTCCACCATGTGCAGACACACCACAAAGGCAGTCTGTGAACCAGGACTGGATCGCGCTGGCGTCCTGTTCCTGGGCTTCACAAACTGCCATATGGGGGGAAACAAGCTGCCCAGTCCCTATTTTGTTATAGCAGCCCCCAAACAGACTAAAACAGCACCAACTGTTACAAATGTTGACAATTTCTTTAGAGTCAGAAAGACCCGGATCCCAAAATCAGCCCTTTCATTTACTGCCAGTTTTTCTTAATTCTCCCAAACCTTCCTTTCCTCATCTGTAAAGTGAAAATAGAGCTTCCCAGGTGGTGCTAGTGATAAAGAATCTGTCTGCCAGTGCTGGAGATGTGAGAGACATGAGTTCGATCCCTGAGTCAGGAGGATCCCCTTGAGGAGGGCATAGCAACACACTCTAGGATTCTTTGCCTAGAGAATCCCATGGACAGAGGAGTCTGGCAGGCTACAGTCCATAGGGTCACAGAGAGTTGGACACAATTGAAGCAACTTAGCATGCATGCACAAAGTGAAGGTAACAGTAAACAATCTCTAAGGGATTTCCAAATACAGAGATAATACAGATTATGAAGTTAGCATAGTGTTTGGAACAGAGATCTCCATAAATGGCAGTCAATTAGAATGAACTGAGAAGTTTGGGCTAGAGTCCACAGCTCCAGAATCTTGTTTAAGTGTTCTTTGGGGATGTTGATCCATTCTGTTTGATGCCTGTGTGGTGTAATTTTCATCTGAAATATCATAGCTCCTAGAAACATCATGTTCTATGCCCCTGCTGACTTTGTTTCAAGAAACCTTCACTTTGTAACCCATGATGTTTTTACACTGAAACATTGTCTTGACATATATATGACCCTGCGTGATTAGATCAGTTTCCTTTTGACTCTGTTATTAAGAGGTGGCTTCTTTTTTGAATTAAGAAAACCAAAATAATTCATTCATGTTGTCTGGTAACATGGAAAAATCCAAATGAAGTTGTTGACAAACACAATGCCTGGCATCTTTGGGAAATGATTAGGTGGCGAGGCTGAAGGCCTCATGAATGGGATTAGTGCCCTTGTAAAGGGGATCCCACTGGACCCTGGACCCCTCCACCATGTGCAGACACCCCACAAAGGCAGTCTGTGCACCAGGCCTGCATCCCGCTGGCCCCCTGTTCCCGCGCTTCACAAACTGCCATCTGGCGGGAAACAAGCTGCCCAGTCCCTATTTTGTTATAGCAGCCCCCAAACAGACTAAAACAGCACCAACTGTTACAAATGTTGACAATTTCTTTAGAGTCAGAAAGACCCGGATCCCAAAATCAGCCCTTTCATTTACTGCCAGTTTTTCTTAATTCTCCCAAACCTTCCTTTCCTCATCTGTAAAGTGAAAATAGAGCTTCCCAGGTGGTGCTAGTGATAAAGAATCTGTCTGCCAGTGCTGGAGATGTGAGAGACATGAGTTCGATCCCTGAGTCAGGAGGATCCCCTTGAGGAGGGCATAGCAACACACTCTAGGATTCTTTGCCTAGAGAATCCCATGGACAGAGGAGTCTGGCAGGCTACAGTCCATAGGGTCACAGAGAGTTGGACACAATTGAAGCAACTTAGCATGCATGCACAAAGTGAAGGTAACAGTAAACAATCTCTAAGGGATTTCCAAATACAGAGATAATACAGATTATGAAGTTAGCATAGTGTTTGGAACAGAGATCTCCATAAATGGCAGTCAATTAGAATGAACTGAGAAGTTTGGGCTAGAGTCCACAGCTCCAGAATCTTGTTTAAGTGTTCTTTGGGGATGTTGATCCATTCTGTTTGATGCCTGTGTGGTGTAATTTTCATCTGAAATATCATAGCTCCTAGAAACATCATGTTCTATGCCCCTGCTGACTTTGTTTCAAGAAACCTTCACTTTGTAACCCATGATGTTTTTACACTGAAACATTGTCTTGACATATATATGACCCTGCGTGATTAGATCAGTTTCCTTTTGACTCTGTTATTAAGAGGTGGCTTCTGTTGATTAGAAAACTGTGTTACCAAGGTCCTCATCACCGGAGCCATCACTGAACACTGCCTCCATTGATGTTTTTAAGCTCCCATCACTCAGTCTTTGAAAATATCAGACCGTGCAGTGCGGGGGCAGTCTTTGGCAATAGTCTGCAGTGTCCCGTGAGAACACAGAAGGCTCCAGGAAATAAGCACGTGCTCTCTGACCACAGCATCCAGATCTGATTCTCAGTGAAAACTGGCCCTTTCTTCTGGATTTCACTCAACTGCAGGGATGTAGACGTAATCAGGCTGACTTCAGGCAGGGAGGATTGTGCTGGAGTGGGATCCCAGAGGAGGTCACAGTGGACAAGTTGTGACCACAGGCACAGCCTCTCTACAGGCCAGCCGACCTGTATGGATAGTGTCCAGAGTGAGCCCCTGACTGAAATATGGGTCTGCGCTTTGGCTGGTAACTAATCATGTTTCCTTTTGTAAATTGAGGTATCACTGACATGTAACTTAGGTTTGCTCCGTGTATATTGCTGTATGATTGTCATCGTAGCCTTATCTGACTTACCTTGAGTCAAATAGGTATCACTTGTTCTAGTACTGAGAACAACTAAGATTTGGTCCTTCAGCAAGTTTGATGTTTATCATACAACTTTGTCTATAATCCCTGTATTGTGTATTAGACTTCCCACAGTATTTTTCTACTGGTTGCACTTGTGCCCTTGAAAGATATCTTTCCTATTCTCCCCACTCTACCCCTAGCCCCTTGTCACTACCATTCTTCCCTGTTTTTTCAAGTTGGGGTTTTTATTTAATTTTATTTATTTAGGATGGAGGTGCATTTGTTTAGAGAGCTACTTCCAAAGGCAGAATGTGGTCTATCTTAGAAGACAAAAGCACCAAATTTGGTTTTTTAGATTCCACGTATAAAAGATATCATACAGTATGCATGTCTTTCTCTGTCTGACTGACCTCACTTAGCATAATGTCCTCAAGGTCCACCCATGATGTTTTTACACTGAAACATTGTCTTGACATATATATGACCCTGCGTGATTAGATCAGTTTCCTTTTGACTCTGTTATTAAGAGGTGGCTTCTGTTGATTAGAAAACTGTGTTACCAAGGTCCTCATCACCGGAGCCATCACTGAACACTGCCTCCATTGATGTTTTTAAGCTCCCATCACTCAGTCTTTGAAAATATCAGACCGTGCAGTGCGGGGGCAGTCTTTGGCAATAGTCTGCAGTGTCCCGTGAGAACACAGAAGGCTCCAGGAAATAAGCACGTGCTCTCTGACCACAGCATCCAGATCTGATTCTCAGTGAAAACTGGCCCTTTCTTCTGGATTTCACTCAACTGCAGGGATGTAGACGTAATCAGGCTGACTTCAGGCAGGGAGGATTGTGCTGGAGTGGGATCCCAGAGGAGGTCACAGTGGACAAGTTGTGACCACAGGCACAGCCTCTCTACAGGCCAGCCGACCTGTATGGATAGTGTCCAGAGTGAGCCCCTGACTGAAATATGGGTCTGCGCTTTGGCTGGTAACTAATCATGTTTCCTTTTGTAAATTGAGGTATCACTGACATGTAACTTAGGTTTGCTCCGTGTATATTGCTGTATGATTGTCATCGTAGCCTTATCTGACTTACCTTGAGTCAAATAGGTATCACTTGTTCTAGTACTGAGAACAACTAAGATTTGGTCCTTCAGCAAGTTTGATGTTTATCATACAACTTTGTCTATAATCCCTGTATTGTGTATTAGACTTCCCACAGTATTTTTCTACTGGTTGCACTTGTGCCCTTGAAAGATATCTTTCCTATTCTCCCCACTCTACCCCTAGCCCCTTGTCACTACCATTCTTCCCTGTTTTTTCAAGTTGGGGTTTTTATTTAATTTTATTTATTTAGGATGGAGGTGCATTTGTTTAGAGAGCTACTTCCAAAGGCAGAATGTGGTCTATCTTAGAAGACAAAAGCACCAAATTTGGTTTTTTAGATTCCACGTATAAAAGATATCATACAGTATGCATGTCTTTCTCTGTCTGACTGACCTCACTTAGCATAATGTCCTCAAGGTCCACCCATGTGGTTGAAACAGCCACTTTTCCTAGTCTGATGGCTTTCTCCTTTCCTGGGTATACTCTTTGGATAACATGCCATGAATGAGGGCAGAAAAGCTTTCATTACAAAGATACTGTTGTTGTTTTTTCCCCAAGATTGAAATGTGCTCTTTTCCATATAACCTCAACTAGTTCCTTCAAAAAAAATTTAAAAAAAGGTGCCTTAATGAGGGAGACGGTATAAATAAGTAAATTAAGACCCACACATGTATACATACACAGAATCCAGTTGTATATGTGTATGTGTACCTATAGAGAAATTTATAAGTGACATGAGTAATCGTTGATTATTTTAGCAGAGGAGGAAGAGTGAGCAGTACAATTACATATATGGTAATGAAGAAGGAACAGTGATGGTGGTGTAATTTCTCTGCTCTACTTTTGTGTGTGTGTGTTTGTGTGTGTGTGTGTGTGAGAGACAGCTGTTGTTGAAATACAAAACACTAAATAAACCAATGTCATTTTATTACAGTATTTTATAGACACTGTCTTTGGAAACATTATAAAAATGTTCACACTCTGGGTTCCCTTGCTTCTGCCAATTATCCATTGTGTTTTGCTTATTCTTGTATGCATGCAAGTTTCGGCAGGAAAAGTCTTTTTTGTAAAGGTTAGATTTATAAGGCTCAATTTAATAAAAACAGGCTCATTCAAACAAAAAAGTAATCAGATTGAAAAACAGCAAATACATGAGGAGCTTATCCTTATAGGAGAAGAAAATATTAAATTTTAGCCTTATGTTGAAGCAGACAAAGGGATGCACCGTAGATGTCACAAGTCCTCATTCTGCTTCCATAGCTCTGGTTCGCTTACAGATGGTCCATGTGATAGCTATAGAAACCAAACCTTTCTCATCAAATACTCGCTGTTGCTATGGTATGTTTGTCATCTATAAGGGGATTTAATTTTATTTATTTAGGATGGAGGTGCATTTGTTTAGAGAGCTACTTCCAAAGGCAGAATGTGGTCTATCTTAGAAGACAAAAGCATCCAAATTTGGTTTTTTAGATTCCACGTATAAAAGATATCATACAGTATGCATGTCTTTCTCTGTCTGACTGACCTCACTTAGCATAATGTCCTCAAGGTCCACCCATGTGGTTGAAACAGCCACTTTTCCTAGTCTGATGGCTTTCTCCTTTCCTGGGTATACTCTTTGGATAACATGCCATGAATGAGGGCAGAAAAGCTTTCATTACAAAGATACTGTTGTTGTTTTTTCCCCAAGATTGAAATGTGCTCTTTTCCATATAACCTCAACTAGTTCCTTCAAAAAAAATTTAAAAAAAGGTGCCTTAATGAGGGAGACGGTATAAATAAGTAAATTAAGACCCACACATGTATACATACACAGAATCCAGTTGTATATGTGTATGTGTACCTATAGAGAAATTTATAAGTGACATGAGTAATCGTTGATTATTTTAGCAGAGGAGGAAGAGTGAGCAGTACAATTACATATATGGTAATGAAGAAGGAACAGTGATGGTGGTGTAATTTCTCTGCTCTACTTTTGTGTGTGTGTGTTTGTGTGTGTGTGTGTGAGAGACAGCTGTTGTTGAAATACAAAACACTAAATAAACCAATGTCATTTTATTACAGTATTTTATAGACACTGTCTTTGGAAACATTATAAAAATGTTCACACTCTGGGTTCCCTTGCTTCTGCCAATTATCCATTGTGTTTTGCTTATTCTTGTATGCATGCAAGTTTCGGCAGGAAAAGTCTTTTTTGTAAAGGTTAGATTTATAAGGCTCAATTTAATAAAAACAGGCTCATTCAAACAAAAAAGTAATCAGATTGAAAAACAGCAAATACATGAGGAGCTTATCCTTATAGGAGAAGAAAATATTAAATTTTAGCCTTATGTTGAAGCAGACAAAGGGATGCACCGTAGATGTCACAAGTCCTCATTCTGCTTCCATAGCTCTGGTTCGGCTTACAGATGGTCCATGTGATAGTTGCTATAGAAACCAAACCTTTCTCATCAAATACTCGCTGTTGCTATGGTATGTTTGAGGTGGTTGCATGTAAACTTTTGTATTAAGTGTCATTTATGTTTCTTCATGACTGGCCTTGTAATAAAGCCTATCGATTACGCATTAACCACCACTGTAACATGAAATGATGCATGACCAATAAACATCAGTTACTAAGCGGAAAAGGTGGACCTAAAATCACTTGTAGATACACTGTCACTGTGCATTTGCTAACCAGGCTACGGGAACCTTTAAGATGACAAAGAAAACTGGCTTGAATTCACAGAGGTGGAATTCTTTTTCTTAAAAGTTATGTTTATTCTCGTAAGGCATGAGATATCCTGAAAGTTAAATCTGCAGAAGGATGTGTAATTCCTGCACTGTAATTTTCTCTCTTATATTTGACATGTGACCTTAGGTGGATCATTAGCCTCTGGATTTAATAAGATAACAATAAAACTGTGGCATAATAGATGTATATATGGTAAGCTCCAGGAGGGCAGGTATCAACCTGTTTTGATTGCCTTTGTACATTCAGAGCTCGAAACAGTACCTCAAAAAAGGCTGGAACATAGTAAGCACTCCGAAGTACTTGTGTAAATGAATAGACATGGGTTTTTTCTGGTCACCTGGGCATTTCCTACTATAGTTTCTGTGTTAATTTCAAGAAGTCATGTTAAGAACAGGCCTTATTTCATCTTAGTTCAGCGTATATTTATTGAATTCCTACTTGTGGTAAAATGTGTCATTTCCAGCGGGGTTCCATACACTGTACAGAGATGTAGCTTTCAAACTCTTGGAGTTCTTTGATTCTGTGTTCCAAATTCTCTGATTTTACTGATCTGTAGATCTCAAGTGTTTTGTTTTTTTTTTTTTTGGTCTACATGTTAAGGTATGCCTATTTGAATATAAATTTCCTGATCTTTTCTTTCAAGGTACATGATTAACAAGACAGTTGTCTATCCAGGGCTTAGAAGCACAAATCTCTGAATCAGACAGACTCACATGTTAACACACTATCACTGCACCATTGAGAAGACTGCTTCCTGTCTCTCACTTCAGTTTTCTCATCTGTATAGTGGAAATAGCCATACCTACTTCATATAGTCACGGTAAGAATTAAACAAGGTTCGTAAAGTGCTAAGCACAGAAATTAGGTGAGTGAAATCTCCATAACATGTAGGAAGCGTGTACTTGCATCTTGTTTGTGAAAATACCTGCAGATTTTATCACTTTATGTTTCTATTTAATACTTCTAACTGCTTAGGCTACCTCTTACTTTTCTATGGGGCAAGGATCTTTTGGTAACATTTGATCTATTCTGTAACTTATCAGTCATTTAGGGCCACTTTTTAAAAAAACAGTCTGCAGAAATTTAAAAATCTTACATAGGCTTCAGTCTGGTCTTTATGACCTCTGGCCCAGACTCCTGCATCTTGGATGTCTTGGATTAGCTGGGGCTTGGTTTGTTCATCTGCTCTTCCTTCCGCTTGGGCTCCCTGGAGGTGGGAGGAGAGGGCAGTGTTTAACTCTCTCCTGTTCCTCATCAAAGGCTGACTCCTGGAGTTTAGATGAGCACCCAAGGCCGTGAAGATTTTATACCATCTCTGAGACATGGGAAAACATCGTTGGTCTTGCTCTGGTCTGTTCTTTTAAGCCTTTTTTTAAAAATTTTGACCTCTTTAATTGGTTTTTTGTTTATTTATTTTCATCCATCTTTATTCTTTGGCCTGTGTGGGCCTCGCATTACAGTGGCCTTTCTCACTGCATACCACCAGCTCTGGGCACATGCACTCCAGAGCGCTGGCTCGTAATTGGACACACTGGTCCAGCCGCTCCGCGGCATGTGGGATCTTCCCAGGCCAGGGATGGAACCAGTGCCCCTTGCACTGCAAGGTGGACTCTTCACCCACTGGACCACCAGGGAAGCCCTCTGGTCTGTTTTGATTCCATCCTTGGAGGCTGAAGGCTGTGGGCATATCCCAAGAAGAGGATGTGTGGTTTTCAGTTTCCCCAACTCCTTTCCATAGACAAAGGAGTCTCAAAAAGGATAGTGCTTTACTTTTGACTCTGGCAGGCAGTCCTCTTCTCCAGCTTTCCTTCAGCATGGAAATCCACTTCCCTGGACTTCTGCTAAGATGTCATTGCAGCCACTGCCAGCAGAGAACCAAGGAGCTGCCCCACCTGCAGCATGCTGCTCTTCTCCCCTGGTCCCACGTGGTAACAGCTGCTCAGCACGTTTCCTTCTCCTTTAAGACACTTCCAAGGAAATGGACAAGACATGTGCTGTGTCCATTGCATTTGCCCCAAACTCCACACTCTCCCGTGAACTCCCCAACGTGTTCTACTCCCTCTTTCGTGGGCTTGTGTTTGGGGGGCTGCGGGTGGAGAGAATGCTTCCTGCATTATGACTGGAGGGGCAAAAAGCTGAGGATGGAGATATACCAGGGTCCTTTTCTTGTTGGTAGGTCAGGTGAGACATGCTTACCTATACATATCAGTAAAAATTTTAAATCCATTCTGCACAGGGACTGGTGTATCTTAATTAATAAATATTAAATCCTGGAATGTTACAACACATACAGTTATCCATTACCCAGAAATTAAATGTACTGTTTCATATCCTGAGAATTTAGATGAGCACCCAAGGCCGTGAAGATTTTATACCATCTCTGAGACATGGGAAAACATCGTTGGTCTTGCTCTGGTCTGTTCTTTTAAGCCTTTTTTTAAAAATTTTGACCTCTTTAATTGGTTTTTTGTTTATTTATTTTCATCCATCTTTATTCTTTGGCCTGTGTGGGCCTCGCATTACAGTGGCCTTTCTCACTGCATACCACCAGCTCTGGGCACATGCACTCCAGAGCGCTGGCTCGTAATTGGACACACTGGTCCAGCCGCTCCGCGGCATGTGGGATCTTCCCAGGCCAGGGATGGAACCAGTGCCCCTTGCACTGCAAGGTGGACTCTTCACCCACTGGACCACCAGGGAAGCCCTCTGGTCTGTTTTGATTCCATCCTTGGAGGCTGAAGGCTGTGGGCATATCCCAAGAAGAGGATGTGTGGTTTTCAGTTTCCCCAACTCCTTTCCATAGACAAAGGAGTCTCAAAAAGGATAGTGCTTTACTTTTGACTCTGGCAGGCAGTCCTCTTCTCCAGCTTTCCTTCAGCATGGAAATCCACTTCCCTGGACTTCTGCTAAGATGTCATTGCAGCCACTGCCAGCAGAGAACCAAGGAGCTGCCCCACCTGCAGCATGCTGCTCTTCTCCCCTGGTCCCACGTGGTAACAGCTGCTCAGCACGTTTCCTTCTCCTTTAAGACACTTCCAAGGAAATGGACAAGACATGTGCTGTGTCCATTGCATTTGCCCCAAACTCCACACTCTCCCGTGAACTCCCCAACGTGTTCTACTCCCTCTTTCGTGGGCTTGTGTTTGGGGGGCTGCGGGTGGAGAGAATGCTTCCTGCATTATGACTGGAGGGGCAAAAAGCTGAGGATGGAGATATACCAGGGTCCTTTTCTTGTTGGTAGGTCAGGTGAGACATGCTTACCTATACATATCAGTAAAAATTTTAAATCCATTCTGCACAGGGACTGGTGTATCTTAATTAATAAATATTAAATCCTGGAATGTTACAACACATACAGTTATCCATTACCCAGAATTAAAGTCTGTAACATATGGTAGCCATATGGCACTTCAAACTCTCATGCAAACACCTGTATCCTGGAGAATTTAGAAAACTGCTTGTATGCATTCATTTACCTTCTGAGTCTTTGTTCATTGTTCCATCTTCTCAAATATATTGAACATGTACATTTTAATCTGCATAGTATATTATGTGGCATAGCACTTAGAAGGACCTTATCATTTGTTACGTAAGAATAATCACTACGGAACAAAGTTCTCATTGACCCAATGGGGGAGAAAACAAATTATTAATTGCTTTGATGTCCAATTTGTATTTGAACACAAATACAGAGACCCAGACATATACATGTGTAAATAAGCTTTTTTTCCCTTAGGCGTTAATGGGGCACTTCAAAAAGGCTATTTTTATTGGCAATGAATCTGTTGCTAATCTTCATTCCTTATTTTTTGATCACTGCATTTGATAAAATTTAGTCATCAAATAGACTCGAGTCCAGCATGAGGAAGGTCTGAAGACCTTTTTCAGTTGTCATCTTAGCCCTTAAAAGGCAGCTATCAAAATTACTATTTTAGAGATCAAAGTTATAGAAGGTACCATGTTTAAGGGAGAGAAAGCCACTTAACATGAACAGGTTCTGAAACATTCTGAGAAATCGATAAGTGGACCTTTGCGTACTAACCCAGGGTGCTTCTCTGTTGTGGGATTCCATGGTGTTCTGCCATTGTTTTGCTTATTGACAGTGAAATTCCTTGATGCCAGTTGGAGAATGAATGCCGATGTTTAACCTGAAACTGAAATAGGCCATGCACAACCAATATAATCTCTTCCAGATTAGCTGCTGCTTCACGTGACCTGCACAACTGCTTCCTTGCCTGTGTGGGCCAGGGGCTTGACTTCATGTGGAAAATGGTGCAAATGTTCTGCCCTATTCATGTGTCCAGGGAGATCTACCTTAACATTTACTTTTCATCACACTCAAAAAAATGTGGCTTAATTTTTTTTAATCATGAGCCTTTTGCAAAATAATAATAATAATAACAGTTTAATGGCAAGATCAACTTCATGGAGTCCTAAAAATTTTCTTTGGTGAATAGGTGTGTTTCTCAAGGGACTTTCTGCTTGGACTGACAAATGGTTATTAGATTTTCAAGGAAGGCCTTCTTTTAATGTTCATGTTTCCCTATTTTTGACATTTATGGCAGGAAATTGAAGTAAGGATGTACTTTTCCAGATGTTTCCATCTTTTCATGAACTGAGTGATTTTTATAAGCTTATACCTAATTTTGAGCTTTATTACACTCATATTGAGAGGATCTATCTACAGATTTATAAAAATATGGCAGTCTTTTCATGTATTTATGCTTTATCGAGTTGGGAGGAAGTGATCCATGTATTAGCTATTGATTGTTTATATATGACATATTCAGACTCGATATTGTGAACATTATATACTATTAATAATTAGTGCCAACAGATTTGTCTTCAGGGCAAAATGATACAGTTGTTTTTTTTCAAACTTAGAGACTAGGATTTCTGAAACCATTAATATTCTTGAGTAGTTTATGTGCTGAATATCTCTCTTGAAACACTTAACAGGAAAAATCAAACATGATCTGAAAATAAACCTCAAGTCTTTTATTTTTTGTGAGGTAAAAATAAAAATTAGTTTGATTCTGTAAAATATATAACAGTGTTTTGTCATTGACAAACTAGCAAAAGCTATTTATAAATCTTTGGGTTTTGAAACAGATGGGGAGAGGGGAAGGATGTCTTTTTCTAATACCATGAGGCATTTAAGCTTTGCTAAAGTTGATGAAAAAAAATTCCCTCTAGGTTTACAGAAGGAGAGAATGTTCTAGCTCTCAGTTTGAAAGTGAACTGTTGTTTCTACCTTAGACACATTTCTAGGGGCTCCATTGGTGACCATGGCAAGGCTAGGACATGCCTGGTGAGGACTCAGATTGTTAGACTATATTGAAATATACTCAAGTTGTTGACCTGTAATTAATTTTAAACCAGTGTAAGCATGTCACAGGGATAATGCAGCTTTCTGTTTCTGTAGAAAGAAATATAAACAGACACACGTTTGCACGTGTATGCACACATGTAAACTCTAGGAGACTCTGAAGGACAGGGAGGTCTGGCATGCTGCGGTCCACGGGGTCACAAAGAGTTGGACATGACTTAGTAATTGAACAACAATAGTTTTATAACAGCTATCAAGAGCATGCTAATCATACACCACTCTTAATTTAGTCCTCTTTGGACAAAGGTGAAAAATTGTTTTTCCCATAGACTTTGAGACTTGGTGGGGATTGGGGTGGAATGTGAATCTGTAGAGGCAATAAATGGAGGATCATGGTGGTTAAGGTTAGGAGCTTCCTTGGTGGCTCAGATGGTAAAGAACTTGCCTACAGTGCAGGAGACCTGGGTTCGATCCCTGGGTCAGGAATATCCCCTGGAGAAGGAAATGTCAACCCACTTCAGTATTCTTGCCTGGAAAATTCCATGAACAGTGCACCCGGGAGGCTATAGTCCATGGGATCGCAGAGTCGGGCATGACTGAGCAGCTAACACCTTCATGGCAGTTAAGAACCTGGGCTTTTGGATTGTATGGAAGACCTGGATTTAAGCATTGACTCTGCTACTCATTAACTGTAACTGAGTTATGATTACCTTTTCTAAACCTTGCTTTTCTTGTCTGAAAATCAATTATAATAAAGAACTCTTCTTCCTAGACTGGTTGCTCTCATGCCATATGCTGTGACTGTATTATTGTTAGAAAGCCAAATTTAGAAGTTACTTAAGTTTTCCCCTCAAAGTATCTCATCTTAATTGAGCTCATGGAACTTATATATTTAAGTCAATATGAAGTACTTAGAATGCGTCACATGTGGAAATTCCCTGGTTGTTCAGTGGTTAAGATCTGGGCTTTCACTGCCATGGACCTCGTTTGATCCCTGGTTGGGGAACTATGATCCTACATGCTGTGCCATGTGACCAAAAATGGAACGAGAAGATTGAAAATAAGAAGAATATGTTGCAGGCATATTTGGGAAATTGATACCCCAAATCTTATCAGTAGTGATAAGAATATGGCTTTAGGACTCAGTATATAGGTATTGATCATGGGTCCTTTCTTCTCCTTTGCCTTTGGACAAGTTTCTCAGCCTTGGTAACTTGCTCACTCTTCAACTGTCAGTGGACATCATTGTAACCACCTTGCAGAATTGGTGTGAAGAGTAAATGAGACTGGATCTGAAGCTGAGAATGAGGCTTGGCTCATGATACAAGCTCCATCAATGTCAGCTGTTAACTGTTCTTGGTGTTGTAAAGAGCCTGGGAGAAGATGCAGTAGGTTGGCTTTCAGGTAAGAGAAACAGAAGAGGGAGGAGGAGGAGGATGGAAGAAGGTGGCAGCCAGAATGGAAAACAAAAGACAGGAGACTTCGCTGATTTTTTAGAGATAGTAGATATACTTATGACTTTCCACGTAGGCACTGACATCATCTCTGGAATATTAGTCTTTTTGGGGGGGAGCCTCTTTTTATTGATTTTTCGTTTATTTATTTTTCATCTGTCTTTGTTCTTTGGCCTGTGTGGGCCTCCCATTGCAGTGGCCTCTCTCATTGCAGAGCACTGGCTCTGGGCGCATGCACTCCAGAGCACTGGCTCATAATTGGACACACTGGTCCAGCTGCTCCGTGGCACATGGGATCTTTCCAGGCCAGGGATTGAACCGGTGCCCCTTGGACTGCAAGACGGACTCTTCACCCACTGGACCACCAGGAAAGCCCCTGGAATGTTAGTCTTTGAAATGCATAATTCTCCATTCATTAGATTAAGAATGATTAAGATTAGATTATTAAGAAATAACTGGGTTTTTTTTTTACTTTATTTATTTATTTATTTATTTTTTTACATGTATGTTCCCAGATCATTCATATGCATATCCCTTGGCCCTCCCCCCACGCAGTTCCCCCCCTCCCATCCCTCCAGACCATCGCTCCAAGTGGTTGTAGGTACTCCTATTCCCCTAGCACAATGACAATAGCTATCTTTTCTACACATGACAGTATAGGTTTCAATGTTACTCCCTCCCACTGTTCGGTCTCCACAATGTCTTTATGTCTATTCTCTGTTTTTTCATGAGTTCACTGCGTGTGTTATCATGACCATCTTACTAGATCCCATATATATGAGTTAGTATACTATACTTGTCTTTCTCTTTTTGACTTACTTCACTTTTTATGATAGGTTCTAGAGCCAGCCACCTCATTAGGACTGAGTCTTCTGCATTTCTTTTAACAGCTGAGTAGTATTCCATTGTATATATGTACCAGAGTTTCTGGATCCATTCATTTGTCGATGGACATCTAGGTTGCTTCCATGTTCTGGCTATTGTATAGAGAGCTGCAATGAACATTGGGGTACAGGTGCCTCTTTCATTTTTGATTTCTTCAGGATATAGGCCTAATAGTGGGATTGCTAGGTCATAGGGTGCTTCTATTTTTAGTTTTTTAAGGAATCTCCATATTGTCTTCCATAGAGGTTGTATTAATTTACATTCCCACCAGCAATGCAAGAGGGTTCCCTTTTCTCCACACCCTCTCCAGCATTTGTTGTCTGTCGATTTGTTGATGATGGCCATTCTTGGTTTTTTTTAAAACCTTATTATCCAGTTATACAGACATCCAAATGGCATAAAGAATAATAAAATGAAATGTTGTTTACCCATCACCAATTTTGTATTGCCAACATGCTTGATTCTCTTTGTGGAGCTTCCCCCCTGCAACTTTGTCCCAGCAGAAATCAGAGCCCTCGTGGCAATCTTTCCAGGCCAGGGATTGAACCGGTGCCCCTTGGACTGCAAGACGGACTCTTCACCCACTGGACCACCAGGAAAGCCCCTGGAATGTTAGTCTTTGAAATGCATAATTCTCCATTCATTAGATTAAGAATGATTAAGATTAGATTATTAAGAAATAACTGGGTTTTTTTTTTACTTTATTTATTTATTTATTTATTTTTTTACATGTATGTTCCCAGATCATTCATATGCATATCCCTTGGCCCTCCCCCCACGCAGTTCCCCCCCTCCCATCCCTCCAGACCATCGCTCCAAGTGGTTGTAGGTACTCCTATTCCCCTAGCACAATGACAATAGCTATCTTTTCTACACATGACAGTATAGGTTTCAATGTTACTCCCTCCCACTGTTCGGTCTCCACAATGTCTTTATGTCTATTCTCTGTTTTTTCATGAGTTCACTGCGTGTGTTATCATGACCATCTTACTAGATCCCATATATATGAGTTAGTATACTATACTTGTCTTTCTCTTTTTGACTTACTTCACTTTTTATGATAGGTTCTAGAGCCAGCCACCTCATTAGGACTGAGTCTTCTGCATTTCTTTTAACAGCTGAGTAGTATTCCATTGTATATATGTACCAGAGTTTCTGGATCCATTCATTTGTCGATGGACATCTAGGTTGCTTCCATGTTCTGGCTATTGTATAGAGAGCTGCAATGAACATTGGGGTACAGGTGCCTCTTTCATTTTTGATTTCTTCAGGATATAGGCCTAATAGTGGGATTGCTAGGTCATAGGGTGCTTCTATTTTTAGTTTTTTAAGGAATCTCCATATTGTCTTCCATAGAGGTTGTATTAATTTACATTCCCACCAGCAATGCAAGAGGGTTCCCTTTTCTCCACACCCTCTCCAGCATTTGTTGTCTGTCGATTTGTTGATGATGGCCATTCTTGGTTTTTTTTAAAACCTTATTATCCAGTTATACAGACATCCAAATGGCATAAAGAATAATAAAATGAAATGTTGTTTACCCATCACCAATTTTGTATTGCCAACATGCTTGATTCTCTTTGTGGAGCTTCCCCCCTGCAACTTTGTCCCAGCAGAAATCAGAGCCCTCAATTTCTTAAGTCAGTTCCATGATTTTTTCATATTTTCATCATCTATGTGTCTCTCTTCAAGCAGTGTACATCACTGAGTATTCTTACATGATTTTCTATAAGACATTCATGCATGTTCCAGTTTTATAAAGAGTGGAATACTACAGTATGCTTCTAACACTTTTTTCCCCTGTTAAACCTTATGGCTATGATTCACTTGTAATACTACACATAGGAGTGGCTCACTCATTTTCAGGAAGTAGAGTAGAATATTGTATGAATTTAGCACAATTCACTTACACCTGTAGGTGAGCATTGAGTTTCCCCCTCTTTTTGTCCATGACCAGGGATGGTGCTCTGAATACTTAGGTGTGTGAATCCTGGTACAAATGTGCAGGAGTTTCTCTAGGTCCGGGCTTTCCCAGCCTTCTCTGAGTTGAGGCATATGTAGGAAATGACATTTTTAAATTAATTAATTTGGGGGAGGGGCTGTGCTGTGTAGGCTTTTCCTTAGTTGTATTGAGCAGGATCTACTCATTAGCTGGTGGTGTAGAGCTTCTAATTGCAGTGGCTTCTCTTGTTGGAAAGCACAGGTTCTGGGGTGCATGGGCTTCAGTAGTTGTGGTACGCAGGCTTAGTTGCTCTACAGCATGTGGGATCTTCCTGGGCCAGGGATTGAACCTGTTTCTCCTGCATTGGCAGGTGGATTCTTTACCACTGAGCCACCAGGGAAGCCCAGAAAATAATTGTTTTGCAGGCTGTTCACAGTCGCAGGAACTGGCCCAAGCTTCCAGACCTCAGCTGCTCCTGTCTTAGTTACTCCTGGAACTCTTTGCCTCAGTAGATCAATTGGGAGGCTCTGCTCAAGGTGTGCCTTGGAATGGGATGGCCCAGCCGTAGGGTAGGCATATTTTAATCTTACTAGATGTTATCAAACTGTTTTTCAAAATACCTGTGCCATTTCCACATCCCAACCAGCAGTGTATAAGGGTTCTTACTCTCCTATTCCCTTCTCAACACCTGGAAATGTTGGCTGGTTCACATTTTGCTTCATTTGATCCACTTCTGCTCTTACATCTCACATTTATTGATAAGTCTTTGGCCATATGTCTGTTGGCATTTAGTATTGTTGTGTTTTTTAATTGGAATACAATTGAGTTACCATGTTGTGTTAGTTTCAGGTGTACAACAAAGTGATTCTGTTTTTTCAGATTGTATTCCATTATGTTATTATAAAATACTGAATGTAATTCCCTGTGCTGTACAGTAAGTCCTTACTGCTATATCTATTTTTTTAAATGTATTAGGGTATACTTCCTTTACAGTGTTCTTTTCTGCTGTACAGCAAAGTGAATCAGCTCTATGTATACATATAGCCCCTCTTTTCAATCTCTTCCCATTTAGGTCACTACAGGGCATTAAGTAGAGTTCCCTGTGCTCTACAGTAGGTTCTCATTAGCTATTCATTTTATGCATAGTTGTCTATATGTTGTCAGTCCCGATCTTTCAAGCAGAGAAATCTATGTGTTAATCCCACATTCCTATTATCCCTGCCTCGCTTTCCCCTTTGGCAACTGTAAGTTTGTTTGCTATATCTGAGACTGTTTTGTATATAGATTCATAATGAGTTAAATATTCCTTATTAATCCTTTGTCCATTCTAAGTGCTGCAAGTACCTAGTCTCAGTCTATAAATTGTTTCTCTCTTTTTTTGGATACATGTAAGTTTTAAATTGTGACATTCTCGATGTAAAATATTTTTTTCCTTTACCTTTTCCATTTCTCATCTTGTAAGAAATGCTTCCCTCATAATAGAAGGGTATAAAAATACTCTGTTTACTTACAAATTTAAAAAAATTCTTATTTGTGTTTATGATAGGAGGAAGGCATCTCTGATTTTATGTTTTCTCTTTGGATAATGAATTGTCCGAGGGCCACTTATCAAGCGGTTATCTTTCTCCCATAGATCAGCAGAGGACAGCTTTGTCAAAGTAACAGGTAGAGATTCTGATTTTATCTTTAACTTTGAGAAGCTTTGATTTTGACATAGAACTTCAGGAGGAAAAAGCTGTAATTCTCCCTTTTGAAATGAAGACTTGAGTTCCGAATCAGATTGAGAGTGATTGCTCCAGTCTGGGCCAAAAGTATATACAGTTTATCTGTGCTGTGTTAAGTCTCCCAGTTATGTCCGGCTCTTTGTGACCCCCGTGGACTGTAGCCCACCAGGCTCCTCGGTCCATGGGATTCTCCAGGCAAGAACACTAGAGTGGCTTGCCAACACAGTATATATGGTCTGGGTCAAAAGTGTTAGATGTTTTGGCTTTGAGCCCAAGTTCAGATTCCTCCTCTTTGGGGATTTGTGGGAAAGCCCATGAGGAAGAAAGGGAATAGAGGGCACCGCCTGTGTAAATGGTCACCTCGTACAACTACGGGGTCACTTGTGGGATCAATCTGGTCAAAGCTCACTTCTAGCTTGTTAATCTGTGGTTCTTGGTATGAGGTCACATAACTCAGAGCCTGGATACAGAGGAGTCCCCTGGGACAGATGGTCTCATACAGGGGACTGAGGCGAGTTAGACCCTTGAGATGGCAGGGCCTTAGCTCAATAAAGTGAGTCCTTGACTTCTTTGACCTTGGTTTCCCCATCTATGAAGCAACACTTTCTTATGCCTTTGATCTTTGGGAGAGTGTGGTGTGCAGTTGTGCATAACATCAGTCACCATAAAACCAGAGAGCTGACCCTGTGCCTCACAATCTGTTGTCTTTCAAAAATGAGTGCTGTCTTATTTTATAATGTTCAGAAGCCATGTTTGGAATAAGTGTTTTTTTTTTTAATATTTATTTTTTTGGCTGCCCCAGGGATCTTAGTTATGGCATGTGGGATCTAGTTCCCTGACCAGCGATCGAACCTGGGACCTCTGCACTGGGAGTGTGAAATCGCAGCTGCTAGACCACCAGGGAAGTACTATAAATGTTCATTTTGCAAGGCTCAAAAATACTACTTTTTGAATAATTTTTCCACTTTGTTCCACAGTGATGATCTTACAAACAGAAGATCGTGGGTAAAATTGTCTACCAGCAGGAATGTGTTCAGCTTTATTGATATATTTTGGGTGACACACATCAGATTTTTGAGTTTATGTGTGACATTGTTATAGAGAATAGAGTGGGAAAGGATTCTTTGATCTGTAACACTGTGGTCATACATGCCCCCAAGTCCCTCTTTTAGCTACTTGTCAAGAAATAGTCTAATGGCCAAGAGAGCCACGTGGATACAGATCAGAGTTTCAATGGCCGTGAACTTGGAAGATGACCCTGTGGAGTTAAATGAACTTATTTCAGCCTTAGTTTATTCTTTTTTCTATGAAATGGAGTTAATAAGAGTAATTTGTCCACCTGGTTCTGAATTTTTAATAAAATAACGTATGTAAAATACTAAGTTGTTTGATCATCTGCTAGCTACTTATATTATTATTTGATTTGTATTTCCACATTTCTTGACTTATTTTTGTTTATTAAAAAATTATCTAACTCATCTGAACTCTTTACCTATTGACTGTGGATTTTTCCCATTTTATTTCCCCATATCTAAGTTACTACACACAGAGTAAATATTACTGACTTATAGCACTTACTGGCTCAATGGTAAAGAATCCACCTGCAGTGCAGGAGACCTGGGTTTGATCCCTGAGTCGGGAAGATCCCCTGGAGAAGGAAATGGCAACCCACTCCAGTATTCTTGCCTGGAGAATCCCATGGACAGAGGAGCCTCATGAGCTGCAGTCCATGGGGTCGCAAGGAGTCGGACACAACTGAGCAACTAACCACAGCACATAGCACTTACTTGACCTGGAACAGATTTTATTTAAAAGCAGATTCCTCTTTTTATTATTTATAGATAGTGAAAAAACGGAAAGACAGAAAAGTTTATAAAAAGACTTCTATAATATTCACTTACTGTTGTACATAATGTAATCCCAAAATTGTCTGTCAAATGTCCAAAGACACATTTTAATGTGTGTGTGATAAAGGAGGTTTGATCTCTTATAGATTAAAATGTTACAGAATTATTTCTTGTATTGTTTTTCCCCGTGTTGACTCCTTCCCCAGATAACAGGACAGACAGGGACGAATCTTCACAGGCATGAGTAGAGTGAGGCTGCTGGGCCAAGCGGGGCTCTGCTAGGGACTGTGAGGAGAAGAAAGGGATTGTCCCTCGGCTTATGCAGCCTCAAGTAAAACAAAAAGCCAAGAGTTCAGAACAAAGGCAATAAAAAAATGGTATGTGAGACTTCTTGGTCTCATCGTTCGACAGTGGAATTACTCCTAAGAACTCAGCTCTGCCTCATCTGCACGTGTCATCTTAGTTGTTAGAATTATGCATTTTATTCAGCCCAGTACATTTTGTTTTCTTTATATTTAAACACAAGAGTCTTTGTATGAGATGTATCTAGCAAGTGAATATAGTTTGCTTGTCCTGAAACATACGTGGTATTTTCTAAGTGATCGTTCTTATACTAAGTTCTTTTTTTAATATTGCATTTTATAAGGATTTTTCCTAGTACTACTGACTAAAATACATAAAGGACTACCTAGGAAGTAACTGTAAGTAAAAGATTGATTCTTGATCATTTCCTCAGCTTATCCTAAATGTTCCTCTCTGAACAAGAAATATTCCTTTAAATTTCTGTTAGTAAAACTCCGATTCCTACAAATACAGTATAAGCCTGTGCTCATCTGTTACTCATGTCCTGTCATTCTCTGATGACGGGTTAGCAACCTGGGAACACAGAAGAATTAGTTAATGATAAGGTAGGTTGTTTTCCAAACTCCAACATTTTAAACTTAAAAATGTATGTCTTTCATGAAACCGTCCTATTACTTTTATCTGTAAATGTCCTTAAAAGTACTTGACTGCCTAGGTTTTTTTTTAATTCAAAGAACTTTAAAATGGTTGAACCAGATAAATGAATTACTATAGGACTTAAATGAATTTCTGTATCATTTATACAACCAGAATCGAGAAGATATTGATCTCTCTGCCACCTCCTTTTCTACATGCAAACACATAGAAAGTCACATACATACATTTCCAGTGTTTTTGTTTCCATTGCTTGTATCTGGTAAGGGTACTGTTGATCTTATTTATACTGCTAGTTATCTATTTAAAGTTTTATTTCACACCTGTATCTTTTGATTGAATATTTCTGAGGAAGCTCTCAGCCTTCTTCAGAAATGGACACACATCTCACTTCTCATGACTTTATTGCAAATTCGTTTTTTGCTTTTTTTTTTAATTGCCAAAGATCCTACAGCTGACTTAGAAACAAGTGTTCCTGCCTGTATTTGGAAGGTGAACTTTGGCGGCCATCTTTACCTTACACAGAGGTGCATTGAGAAATATCAAACAGCTACTCAGGGAGGTTGCACACCAGAGCGTTGCTGAGACAGCTTGGAATTCAGTTGTTGGACGGGGGGAGGTTTGGGGTCAGGTGATGTGACAGGAGGCTGAGGGGGAGACCTAGAGTGGGAGTGGGAACTATGAACCAATATTAAGGATTTTTTTTTTTTTTTTAGAAGACACTTGCTTTATGGTGTTGTGTTAGTTTCAGCTGTACAGTGAAGTGAAGCAGCTCTGCATATACATATATCCCCTCCCCTTTGAGCCTCCCATCCCCCTCACCACACCCAGCTTGGGTCATCACAGAGTACCGAGCTGAGCTCCTGGGCTGTGCAGCAGGTTCCCAGCAGCTGTCTTGTGGTAGTGTGTGTATATGTCGGTGTTACTCTCCCAATTCCTCCCACCCCCATGTCCACGTGGTCCATTCCTGATGTCTTTCTCTGTTCCTGCCCTGCAAATAGGCTCATCTGTACCATCTTTCTAGATTCCTCATCTATACCTTAATAAACAACATTTTTCTCTTTCTGACTTCCTTCACTCTGGATGACAGACTCTAGGTCCATCCCACACTGCAGGCAGGTCCTTTCCCACCTGAACCTCCAGGGAAGCCCCTCAGTTCATCCACGTCTCTACAAATAATTGTTTCAGTCTTACAGCCACGAGGGTGACTGGGCCTGTGGATCCCGACCCCATGTGACAGCCACTCCAGGTTCATTGTCCAGACTGTCATCGGAAGAAAGCAGTACTGATCACAGGAAGTCTTTATGATCACCATAAAAGTAATCCTTATGATTGACATGGCTTGAGGTTTTCAGAAAAGAAATGTGTGACAGATCCTTGGACCTTCTTGGTTGTGCAGTGCTAGCCCTGCGGAGCCATGATCATAAGGGGAGTAAAAGGGCCGTTGAGGCTTCTCATTACTCTCAGGCTCCTGACGTTTCATGGGAGCAGTGACATCTAGTGTCCCCTCTCAAGACAGCAGTGACCCTGGACTAGACGTGTTTATTTCAGAAGTAGCCTAGATGCAGCTAGTGATGATCATACTAAGAGACAGCCTGGGTGCAGCTAGCAAGAGAAAGTTTGCCATCTTTACCTTACACAGAGGTGCATTGAGAAATATCAAACAGCTACTCAGGGAGGTTGCACACCAGAGCGTTGCTGAGACAGCTTGGAATTCAGTTGTTGGACGGGGGGAGGTTTGGGGTCAGGTGATGTGACAGGAGGCTGAGGGGGAGACCTAGAGTGGGAGTGGGAACTATGAACCAATATTAAGGATTTTTTTTTTTTTTTTAGAAGACACTTGCTTTATGGTGTTGTGTTAGTTTCAGCTGTACAGTGAAGTGAAGCAGCTCTGCATATACATATATCCCCTCCCCTTTGAGCCTCCCATCCCCCTCACCACACCCAGCTTGGGTCATCACAGAGTACCGAGCTGAGCTCCTGGGCTGTGCAGCAGGTTCCCAGCAGCTGTCTTGTGGTAGTGTGTGTATATGTCGGTGTTACTCTCCCAATTCCTCCCACCCCCATGTCCACGTGGTCCATTCCTGATGTCTTTCTCTGTTCCTGCCCTGCAAATAGGCTCATCTGTACCATCTTTCTAGATTCCTCATCTATACCTTAATAAACAACATTTTTCTCTTTCTGACTTCCTTCACTCTGGATGACAGACTCTAGGTCCATCCCACACTGCAGGCAGGTCCTTTCCCACCTGAACCTCCAGGGAAGCCCCTCAGTTCATCCACGTCTCTACAAATAATTGTTTCAGTCTTACAGCCACGAGGGTGACTGGGCCTGTGGATCCCGACCCCATGTGACAGCCACTCCAGGTTCATTGTCCAGACTGTCATCGGAAGAAAGCAGTACTGATCACAGGAAGTCTTTATGATCACCATAAAAGTAATCCTTATGATTGACATGGCTTGAGGTTTTCAGAAAAGAAATGTGTGACAGATCCTTGGACCTTCTTGGTTGTGCAGTGCTAGCCCTGCGGAGCCATGATCATAAGGGGAGTAAAAGGGCCGTTGAGGCTTCTCATTACTCTCAGGCTCCTGACGTTTCATGGGAGCAGTGACATCTAGTGTCCCCTCTCAAGACAGCAGTGACCCTGGACTAGACGTGTTTATTTCAGAAGTAGCCTAGATGCAGCTAGTGATGATCATACTAAGAGACAGCCTGGGTGCAGCTAGCAAGAGAAAGACAAATACCATATGGTTTCGCTTACATGTGGGGTCTGTCCTGCAGCGTGCAAGAGCCTCTCTGTGCAGCACAAACAGCCTCGCAGACCTAGAGAACTGACGAGGTGTTGCCAGTGGGGAGGCAGCTGAGGGCAGGATGCAGTGGGAAGTTGGAGTTAGCAGATTCAAACTGTTAGAGAGAGGATGGATAAACAACAAAGGCCTACTGCATAGCACAGGGAATTATATTCGATATCCTATAACAAACTGTAATGTAAAATGATATAAAATGCAGCGAGTTTGTGTATATAAATGAGTCACTTTGCCATGTAGCAGAAATTAACACAACAGTGTATATCAGTTGTTGTTCTTCTTCAAAAAAAATCCAACAGATACATTATGAGGCAGATACATGAATAAAAAATTTGTAACTGGGCTTCCCCTGGTGGTCCAGTGGGTAAGGACACCGCCTTGCAGTGCAAGGGGCACCGGTTCGATCCCTGGCCTGGGAAGATCCCACGTGCCGCGGAGCAGCTGGACTGATGTGTCCAATTACCGAGCCTGAGCTCTGGGGCGCATACGCCCAGAGCCGGCGCTCTGCGACGACAGAGGCCACCGCGATGGGAGGCCCACAGGAGCCAAAGAACAAAGACGGATGAAAATAGAGAAATGAAAGACCAATAGAAGTGGCCCTCCCGTCCCCCTCCCTCCCCACCCCACCCCCCAAAAAAGATAAATAAAAAATAAATGTTTAAAAAATAAAAGTAAAAATTTGTAACTCTGAAAAAAAGTCAGACTTGGGGGGCTTTCCTGGTGGTCCTGTGGGTAAAGAGTCCGCCTTGCAATGCAAGGTGCACCAGTTTGATCCCTGGCCAAAGATGATCCCATGTGCTGAGGAGAGGCTGGACTGGTGTGTCCAATTACAAGCCAACGCTATGGAGCACATGTGCCCAGAGCCAGTGCTCTGCAGTGAGATAGGCCATTGCAATGGGAGGCCCACACAGGCCAGAGAATAAGGATGGATTTAAAAAAAAAAAAAAAAAAAGTAAAAGAGGTCAAAATTTAAAAAAAAGAAAGTGGCTTGTGTATGTGCCCTATTTAAAATGCCTAGCCAACCTACTGTATAGCAATGGGAACTCTGCTCAGTGTTATGTGGCAGACTGGATAGGAGGGGAGTTTGGGGGAGAATGGGTACTTCTGTATGTATGGCTGAGTCCTTTTGCTGTGTACCTGAAACTATCACAGCATTGTCAATTGGTTTTATTCCAATATAAAATAGAAAGTTAAAAATAATGTAAAAAAAAAAAAAAAAGTGGTTTGTGTATTATAGACACACACATACACACAAAAAGTTGTCCCTGAAAAAAAAGAAAGTCGTTTGCCCACGTGATGCTTCACGCACAGAGCCAGACTTTCATTACAATCCCATGAAGCCAAGTCAGGGCCCTGGTCTGTTCCAGATTTTCAAGACCAGGGGGCAGGTCTGCCAGAGAGGCCAGACATTTTCTTGCATCTTGGCGCCATGCCACACGGCACTCAGCCCAGAGGCTCCCTGGGAATAATGCACTTCTGGGACCAATCTGAGGATTTGCAAAGTCTTAAGAGTGAGCCCAACACTACTTTTAATAAGAGAAAAAAAAAAAAAAAAGGAGGGGTCTAGATGCTGAAGCCCAGCCCTTTCTCTTAATGCATTTTGACAAAACATGGTCGTTTTGAATTAGATGGGATTGGAAAGCTCTTAAGGAATAAAAATGAAAATCATCCAAATCTTTGATGCTTGTACACGTTCCGAAGTTTGCTGCTTTGTTATCAGATTTTGGTTATGCGTAGGATTTCATGAATATTTTATTGGTACTTTCTGGTGAGCACAGCACAGAGGAAGTGAGTGAGTTCAGAGAGGAGAGGATTTTTTAAAAAGTTGCTACAGGGATTTCCTTGATGGTCCCAGTGGTTAAGACTCCAGCCTCCCAATGCAAGGCAAGGGACCCCAGTTCAATCTCTGGCCCAGGAACTAGGATCCCATGTGCCACATGGCATGGCCAAAATGTAAGGAAATAAATAAAAGGCACCCCTCACTCCTGAACCCCCTACCCAACCCCATCACCTGCCACTAAGGCCATGTTGATACTTAGGAATGTCCTGTAAACCCCTATTTCTGTTCCTGCCTTCAGTCTAGTGTCACCGGAGAAGGGAATGACTACCCACTCCAGTATTCTTGCCAGAAGAGTCCCATGGATGGAGGAGCCTGATGGGCTGCAGTCCATGGGGTCACACAGAGTTGGACACAATGGAGCGACTTTCTCTTCACTCACTCAGTGACAAGGAGATGATTGTTTTGTTTTGTTTCTTATTTAGAGACACTCCTGCTGGGCTGTGCACAGCTGAGCTTATAGAAATTGCCAATTGCTCTCATTCAAGAATTCTTTTTACTTTAAGTCTTGGTGGAAGTCCCTGGCGGTCCACAAAAGTTGTCCCTGAAAAAAAAGAAAGTCGTTTGCCCACGTGATGCTTCACGCACAGAGCCAGACTTTCATTACAATCCCATGAAGCCAAGTCAGGGCCCTGGTCTGTTCCAGATTTTCAAGACCAGGGGGCAGGTCTGCCAGAGAGGCCAGACATTTTCTTGCATCTTGGCGCCATGCCACACGGCACTCAGCCCAGAGGCTCCCTGGGAATAATGCACTTCTGGGACCAATCTGAGGATTTGCAAAGTCTTAAGAGTGAGCCCAACACTACTTTTAATAAGAGAAAAAAAAAAAAAAAAGGAGGGGTCTAGATGCTGAAGCCCAGCCCTTTCTCTTAATGCATTTTGACAAAACATGGTCGTTTTGAATTAGATGGGATTGGAAAGCTCTTAAGGAATAAAAATGAAAATCATCCAAATCTTTGATGCTTGTACACGTTCCGAAGTTTGCTGCTTTGTTATCAGATTTTGGTTATGCGTAGGATTTCATGAATATTTTATTGGTACTTTCTGGTGAGCACAGCACAGAGGAAGTGAGTGAGTTCAGAGAGGAGAGGATTTTTTAAAAAGTTGCTACAGGGATTTCCTTGATGGTCCCAGTGGTTAAGACTCCAGCCTCCCAATGCAAGGCAAGGGACCCCAGTTCAATCTCTGGCCCAGGAACTAGGATCCCATGTGCCACATGGCATGGCCAAAATGTAAGGAAATAAATAAAAGGCACCCCTCACTCCTGAACCCCCTACCCAACCCCATCACCTGCCACTAAGGCCATGTTGATACTTAGGAATGTCCTGTAAACCCCTATTTCTGTTCCTGCCTTCAGTCTAGTGTCACCGGAGAAGGGAATGACTACCCACTCCAGTATTCTTGCCAGAAGAGTCCCATGGATGGAGGAGCCTGATGGGCTGCAGTCCATGGGGTCACACAGAGTTGGACACAATGGAGCGACTTTCTCTTCACTCACTCAGTGACAAGGAGATGATTGTTTTGTTTTGTTTCTTATTTAGAGACACTCCTGCTGGGCTGTGCACAGCTGAGCTTATAGAAATTGCCAATTGCTCTCATTCAAGAATTCTTTTTACTTTAAGTCTTGGTGGAAGTCCCTGGCGGTCCAGTGGTTAGAACTCCACGCTTTCACAGCAGGGGCTTGTGTTCGATCCCTGATCAGAGAGCTAAGATCCTGGATGCCATGGGATGTGACCAGATTAATTAATTAATAAGTCTTGGGGATGACCCTGTCTCTTGAAGAGTCTGTCAGAAGAGCTTTATCATAAGTCTCTTCAGTTCCCTCGATTTTAAGCAAGAATTAAAAATATATGGTTATTTTGTCACTAGTGAGCATGTTTTAGGATTAGAACTCTCTGCACCATGATTGGTACCTGACGTGTTTAGTGGAGAAACCAGAGTGCATCTAAACTTGTTTAGATGTCGAAAACAGAGCTCTCGAATGCCTCTATCTCAGTGGTTTTAAGACATTAAGAAAAAAAAAAAAAGACATTTAGTAGTTATAGACACACACACACACACGTGTGTGTATGTGTATGTATGTGAGTAAGTGAAATTCGCTCAGTCATGTCTGACTATTTGCGACCCCATGGACTGTAGCCTGTCAATCTCCTCTCTCTGTGGAATTCTCCAAGCAAGAATACTGGAGTGGGTTGCCATTCCCTTCTCCAGGAGATCTTCCCGACTCCAGGATCGAACCCAGGTCTCCAGAATTTCAGACAGATGCTTTACTATCTGAGCCACCAGGGAAGCATGTATATGTATATATGTGTGGGTATTTTGAAAACTTGTGCAGAATGGCATAAATGCTTCTCTTCTCTTTGTGGGGGTTGTGGGCAGCAGGCTGAAGCGCCATCTGCTGGATCCTTCCCTTTTCACAAAGCCGTGTTCATAGTTTTAAAAACAAAATCCATTCCAGTAAGTGTCCTACATACACACCTTCAAGCTGTGAACTTCCAAAGATGTGAACATGCATTTAAATGTCCAGTCACATAGGTTAGTTCACGCGTCTGGTGTACTTTGTCACAGGTGTGCATCCTCTACAAAGGGTTGTGCCCCTGTGTGCTCTACAGAACTGTGTAGAGTTAGAGTAGTGTCTTTAGTTCAAGCCCAGGATGTCAGGAAGCAAGCATAAAAGCAGTGGTGATGTAGCCGGTACTACTCTGATTTTCAAGGTACTGTACTGTAAGATTAAAAATGTTTTACTTAAGGGTTTTTTTGTGTGTGTGTTTTTTTAATTGTATGTTTTGTGTGGAAAGTATACTGTTAGAAACCCATCATAGTATATTACTATATAGCTAATTGTGACAATTTGCTAACTTTGTTGGACTTATGAACAAATTTGGCTTGCAAAAGTGCTCTTGGAACAGAACTTGTTCATCTGTACGGGGCTTAACTCTATTTGAAATTCAGCCATCCCTCTCCAAATTCCCAAAGGTCTTGGTCAGAGCTTCCTAAAAACTAGCCTAAGTCCATATATTGGTTTTTAGATTTCTTTCTGGGTTGTGGGATGCCAGGATGGAGAGGCATTTCTTTAGCAAGATCATTTATTTGGAGCAAGTTCAAATACCTCGAGATAACCCAGAGCTCCTTCCTGGGCTGTGAATAGATGATTTGTTATTGTTTTCATTCAGTCACCCAGTCATATCTGACTCTTTGTGACCCCATGGACTGCAGCAAGTCAGGTCCCCCTGCTCCTCACCATCTCCCTGAGTTTGCCCAAGTTCATGTCCATTGCATCAATGATGCCATCGAGCCCTCTCATCCTCTGATGTGCTCTTCTCCTTCTGCCTTTAGTCTTTCCCAGCATCAGGGTCTTCTCCAATGAGTCAGCTGTTCACATCAGGTGACCAAAGTATTGGAGCTTCAACTTCAGCATCAGTCCTTCCAGTTGGGTGTTCAGGGTTAATTTCCTTTAAGATTGACTAGTTTGATGTCCTTGCTGTCCAAGGAACTCTCAAGAGTCTTTTCCAGCACCACAGTTCAGAGGTAGCAATTCTTCGGCACTCAGTCTTCTTAATGGCCCAGCTGTCACAACTGTATGTGACTGCAGGAAGACCATAGCCTTGACTATACTGACCTTTATCAGCAGAGTGATGTGTCTGCTTTTCAACATGCTGTCTGTGTTTGTTATAGCTTTCCTGTCAAGAAGCAACTTGACACCATCCACAGTGATTTTAGAGTCCAAGAAGAGGAAATCTGTCACCGCTTTCACCTTTCCCCATCTATTTGCCATGAAATGATGGGACCGGATGCTGTGATCTTAGTTTTTTAATATTTAAGTTTTGTGCCAGCTTTTTCACTCTCCTTCACCCTCCTCAAGAGATTCTTCAGTTCCTCCTCACTTTTGCCATTAGTGTGGTGTCATTGGCATATCTGAGATTGTTGATAGATCCTTTATCCTCATTCATTTCTTCATATGTTTATTGAGCAAATATTTATTTAGCATGTGCTATAAGACACATGGAATGCATTAGTGAGCAAACATATTGTTAGCCTGTATCCACCCCTTGCCCATGTGGGTTTCCATTTAAATGAGAGATTCAGTAATAAACCATAAACCTCGTAAGTCAGTCTGTTGTTTAGTATGGTGAAAGATTAGGACTATTGTAGGAAAAAGTGGAGATTAGAATAAGGGAGGTGGATGGGAAGTGTGCCTTTCAGTGGAGACTTAGAGATAAGGGAGGGATTTGGAGCAAGTTCAAATACCTCGAGATAACCCAGAGCTCCTTCCTGGGCTGTGAATAGATGATTTGTTATTGTTTTCATTCAGTCACCCAGTCATATCTGACTCTTTGTGACCCCATGGACTGCAGCAAGTCAGGTCCCCCTGCTCCTCACCATCTCCCTGAGTTTGCCCAAGTTCATGTCCATTGCATCAATGATGCCATCGAGCCCTCTCATCCTCTGATGTGCTCTTCTCCTTCTGCCTTTAGTCTTTCCCAGCATCAGGGTCTTCTCCAATGAGTCAGCTGTTCACATCAGGTGACCAAAGTATTGGAGCTTCAACTTCAGCATCAGTCCTTCCAGTTGGGTGTTCAGGGTTAATTTCCTTTAAGATTGACTAGTTTGATGTCCTTGCTGTCCAAGGAACTCTCAAGAGTCTTTTCCAGCACCACAGTTCAGAGGTAGCAATTCTTCGGCACTCAGTCTTCTTAATGGCCCAGCTGTCACAACTGTATGTGACTGCAGGAAGACCATAGCCTTGACTATACTGACCTTTATCAGCAGAGTGATGTGTCTGCTTTTCAACATGCTGTCTGTGTTTGTTATAGCTTTCCTGTCAAGAAGCAACTTGACACCATCCACAGTGATTTTAGAGTCCAAGAAGAGGAAATCTGTCACCGCTTTCACCTTTCCCCATCTATTTGCCATGAAATGATGGGACCGGATGCTGTGATCTTAGTTTTTTAATATTTAAGTTTTGTGCCAGCTTTTTCACTCTCCTTCACCCTCCTCAAGAGATTCTTCAGTTCCTCCTCACTTTTTGCCATTAGTGTGGTGTCATTGGCATATCTGAGATTGTTGATAGATCCTTTATCCTCATTCATTTCTTCATATGTTTATTGAGCAAATATTTATTTAGCATGTGCTATAAGACACATGGAATGCATTAGTGAGCAAACATATTGTTAGCCTGTATCCACCCCTTGCCCATGTGGGTTTCCATTTAAATGAGAGATTCAGTAATAAACCATAAACCTCGTAAGTCAGTCTGTTGTTTAGTATGGTGAAAGATTAGGACTATTGTAGGAAAAAGTGGAGATTAGAATAAGGGAGGTGGATGGGAAGTGTGCCTTTCAGGCTTAGGTAGGGAGGCTGGGATAGCCCTGGTTCGGAGAGTGTCATTTCAGCAAAGGTAGGCATGAGAAGTAAGTCGTGTCTGTGTCTAGGCAGAGGGAGCAGCCACTACAGAGGCCTGAGGATGCAGTTTGCCTGGTAGTTCCAGAAGCACCGAGAAGACCACATGGCTTGGGCAGAGAGACTGGAGGAGCCAGGGCATCCTAGGAGATGAGATGAGCAAGGCACCAGGGCAGTACATACACTAAAATATTTCTTGTTACCGTCTCTGCACCCCAGAAAGTGCCTGCCCCAGGTCACCTTTAATGGTCTTCTCTTGCTTCAGATGGTTGAGCATATTCTGATTTTCAGGACGACTTTCACACTATGAGCTCCTTGTATCTTTGCTTCGATTCTGTGATATGATTGATGTGGCTTTTTATTCCCTGGGCTACATTTTGTGGGACCTTCTAAATGTTTGGGGAAGGGCTGTGGCAAAAGCCTGGCATTAGCAATTTAATAGAAATATGTCTTGCTTGACTAACTGATAACAAATGAACATTCTTGGTTAGAGCTTGTCTTACTAAAACCCTGATGCTGGGGGTGGGGCGGTTTGCCATTAATGGGTGGCCATCTATTATTCGAGCTAATCAATTTGACTAAAGGGCCTATTGATTAAGTCAAATAGACAAAGTGATTTGTTTTCCTACTACATTGATCTTCATGGAATCTCATTCAATTCAATTAATTTGAACTCAACCAAGTGCACAGGCCTGGAAGATGAGAAATATTGTCCATTGTAACTTTTTTATTGCATCACTCGCAGTTGTTTCTTTTCTACTTTTTCTCCTTCTTTTAAAAAATTGCTTATTTTTAGCTGCATTGAGTCCTCGTTGTGGTGTGTAGGATCTTTCCTTGTGGTGCACGGGCTTCTCAGTGTGCTTCAGTCTCTCAGTTGTATCCAACTCTGCAACCCCGTGAACTGTAGCCGACCAGGCTTCTCTGTCCACAGGAGTCTCTAGGCAAGAATACTGGAGTTGGTTACCATTTGCTTTTCCAGAGCATCTTCATTTTTTTTCTAATATCCTGCATAATCTTTCAGTTGGCTGCATGTGTATATGTGTAATTTATCTCTTACTGTAAATTCTACCTCTAGAATTCAGAATCATATTTTTACACTCATATTATTAGAAGTAGACAAGAGAGTTTCAGAGATATGTTGTTTATCAACTTTACTTTTTTGCCTTGAATATAAAATGACTCAGCAGTCACTGCTTTGTGGGGTGGAGGTGTAGGGAATATGTGATTTGAGCTGCTGGTGAAAACAGAATCAGATAACCAGAGCTCTCAGTTTCCAGGTGCTGCTGGCAAAGGCATTTGGCCTTTAAGAAAGGTCAGGCTCTAAGGAGTAGATATTGTCAACTTAAAAGACTTTAGGGCTTCCCCTGGTGGTCCAGTGGCTAAGGACACCGCCTTGCAGTGCAAGGGGCGCCGGTTGGATTCCTGGCCTGAGAAGATCCCACGTGCGGTGGAGCGGCTGGACCGGCTGGACCGATGTGTCCAATTACTGAGCCGGAGCTCTGGAGCGCATGCGCCTGGAGCCAGTGCTCTGCCACGAGAGAGGCCACTGCGATGGGAGGCCCACACGGACCAAAGAACAAAGATGGATGAAAATAGATACATGAAGGACCAATGGAGGTGGCCCGCCCGCCCCCACCTCCCTCCCCAACCCGCTCACCACGACCACCAAAAAAAAAAAAGGCTTTATTACAGTATAGTTGCTGTGCAATGTTGTTAGTTTCTGCAGTACAGCAAAGTGAATCATATGCACATATACATATATCCCCTCTGTTTTGAATTTTCTTCCCACTTAAGTCGGCACAGAGCATTGAGTAGAATTCCCATGCTCTACAGTAGGTTCTGTTTAGTTACCTATTTTATACAGTCATGTCAGCCTCAATCTCTCAACTCATCCCATCACCCCATCCTCCCTTGGTATGTTTGTTCTTTACATCTGTGTCTCTATTTCTGCTTTGTAAATAGGTTCCTTTGTACCATTTTTCTAGATTTCACATGTGTGTGTTAATATACAGTATTTGTTTTTCTTACTTACCTCACTCTGCATGACAGTCTCTAGGTCCATCCATGTCTGTGCAAATGGCACAATTTCATTCCTTTTTATGGCTGAGTAATATTTCATTGTTTTTATGATCTATATACATATATAAATGTGTATATACACAACACATCTTCTTTATCCATTCTCTGTTGATGGAAATTATAGTTACTAGAAAATGCACTTTCTGAGTCTTCTGCCATGTCCTGTATGCTTCTAGCCCAGAAACAAAGATAGGAGTGAACCAGCACAGAAGACATAATTAGAAGTTCTGTGTGGCTGTGGTACTGTATCTAGATAAAATAGACAATTGGGACATCTTGGGGGTAAAAAACCTTCCAGGGAAATTCAGCTATTACACTGTTATCTTTTTTAACATCTACGGTTCCTTAAAGTTCTATAGCTTCTATTATTTACCTTCTCTCTGAGCAGTTTTAATCTCTATTTGAGTGTCTCTTCTTAACTCACTCCTTATTGGATATCATTATCTGTGTTTACTTCTAAAGTCTAGAGGATATAGGAAAAACAAGTTTGAATTTTTCCCTTTTATGGGAAAATACATTTCCCCTGTGATACAGAGAAATTAGCTGTGATGAGGCACAGGGCAACTCGGCCTGGCTGGCTGCTTTGCTCTACTTGAAAAGATGCTCAGCTGCGAGAGGAAAAACTGAATCCCTGGCAATTCCAGGTCCTTCACAAAAATTCTCAGAGGTCTTCATCCTTTTTCCTTAGGTCTTTAGAATTTTTAGAACTTGATGCCTGTGTCTGTTCCAGTGCAAGTATAAACCTCATTCTAAGAACAGCAATACTGAGTGTACCACGGAGTCATAGGGAAATGAAGAGTTTGGTGGTCCTCATGCCGCACGGTGGCACTAGTGGTAGAGAACCTGCCTGCCAATGCAGGAGATGCAAGAGACATAGGACTGATCCCTGGGTCGGAAAGATGCCCCGGGGGAGGAAATGGCAACCCACTCCAGTATTCTTGCCTGGAAAATCCCATGGATAGAGGAGCCAGGTGGGCTACAGTCTATGGGGTCACAAAGAGTCGGACACTTTTGAGCGCGTGTGAGCACACACACAGAAACACGCGCGTGCGTGCACACACGCCTCACACCATTTTCTAATTCTTAGAACTATTGTTTTCTTCCGTTAGCATTCATTAGCTGTGTCACAATTTCAGTTAAGGAACTTTTTGCTTGTGGGCACTTCAAAGTATTTTCAAAGATCTTTAAAATCCATTTTAAAAGAAGCAAAATGTTTGAAAAGGTTTTCTCTTTCTCCCCTAATATAGTTTTCCTTTTCTTTACTGAAGCCAATCCTGAGTCTTTTTTTGCATTAGGAAAAAATTCACCCTATTAAACTGTGTGGCTGTGGTACTGTATCTAGATAAAATAGACAATTGGGACATCTTGGGGTAAAACCTTCCAGGGAAATTCAGCTATTACACTGTTATCTTTTTTAACATCTACGGTTCCTTAAAGTTCTATAGCTTCTATTATTTACCTTCTCTCTGAGCAGTTTTAATCTCTATTTGAGTGTCTCTTCTTAACTCACTCCTTATTGGATATCATTATCTGTGTTTACTTCTAAAGTCTAGAGGATATAGGAAAAACAAGTTTGAATTTTTCCCTTTTATGGGAAAATACATTTCCCCTGTGATACAGAGAAATTAGCTGTGATGAGGCACAGGGCAACTCGGCCTGGCTGGCTGCTTTGCTCTACTTGAAAAGATGCTCAGCTGCGAGAGGAAAAACTGAATCCCTGGCAATTCCAGGTCCTTCACAAAAATTCTCAGAGGTCTTCATCCTTTTTCCTTAGGTCTTTAGAATTTTTAGAACTTGATGCCTGTGTCTGTTCCAGTGCAAGTATAAACCTCATTCTAAGAACAGCAATACTGAGTGTACCACGGAGTCATAGGGAAATGAAGAGTTTGGTGGTCCTCATGCCGCACGGTGGCACTAGTGGTAGAGAACCTGCCTGCCAATGCAGGAGATGCAAGAGACATAGGACTGATCCCTGGGTCGGAAAGATGCCCCGGGGGAGGAAATGGCAACCCACTCCAGTATTCTTGCCTGGAAAATCCCATGGATAGAGGAGCCAGGTGGGCTACAGTCTATGGGGTCACAAAGAGTCGGACACTTTTGAGCGCGTGTGAGCACACACACAGAAACACGCGCGTGCGTGCACACACGCCTCACACCATTTTCTAATTCTTAGAACTATTGTTTTCTTCCGTTAGCATTCATTAGCTGTGTCACAATTTCAGTTAAGGAACTTTTTGCTTGTGGGCACTTCAAAGTATTTTCAAAGATCTTTAAAATCCATTTTAAAAGAAGCAAAATGTTTGAAAAGGTTTTCTCTTTCTCCCCTAATATAGTTTTCCTTTTCTTTACTGAAGCCAATCCTGAGTCTTGGACTGCATTCCATATCCTGTCTTTATCCAAAACTGCAATGTTTCCTTTCTAGAGATAGCGTGGACCGAGTCCTCATTGAGGCAGAGTTGCTCTGTCTGCAAGCATTCCAGCTAATAAGTGAAGATGGGATCAGAGACTCAATTCCATCCTTCTTCAGTCCTGATGATGGACAACTGGCTCTCAGTGGAGATGTCAGTAGCTGCTATGCTGACAGAGATGGGGAGAGCCTGGTCATGTTCCTCCCGCTGGGAGTACACAGTGTCAGTGTGCGAGTCCTTGCCAAAGTCAGACAGGAATCGGGTCAACTCTCTAGATCTCATTTGCCGTCTACACTGGAATGTGTGAAATGAAAATACAGGGATACAAAATCTAGAATGTGTTAGACTGCGAGGACAAGTGATGTTTTCTTCATAACCAAAATACAAAGGGGACAAGGAAAAGATAAACTGAAGATTAAAGAGATGTGAAAGCCAGGAGCCAGTTGCAGTGTCTTGACGTCATTTAGATCCTGATCAAAACAAAAGGTTCAAAAATAAACTGCATGAGACAGTAGGTGAAATATGAACACAGATTGGACATGGGCTAAAATTAAAGAATCACTGTTAACTTTAGAGTGCCTCATAGTGATTCTGTTGTAGGCTCTTTTTAAGGTTCTTTTCAAGTAACTCTGTCATTGGGAGATCCATGCTGAAAGATTCATGAGCAAATTTCGAACAAATTGTACTGAAGTCAAAAAGGACATAGCATATAAATTACATGAAACTTGTCTCAAAATTATGCCTTCCACTATTAATTTACTCTCATTGAGTATTCTGTGTGTTGTTTATATGACTCGTAAATCACATCTAATGCAACTTGAGATGCTTGATTTTTTAAAAAAATTTTTACTGAGGTATAATTGATTTACAATGTTGTGTTGAATTTCTGCTGTACAGCAGATTGACTTGGTTGTACACACATTGGTGATTTTTCATCTTCTTTTCCATTATGGTTTGTCACAGGATGTTGAATATAGTTCCCTGTGCTGTACAGTAGGACCTTGTTGTTTATCTGTCCTGTATATACTAGTTTGCATTAGCTAATCCCAAATTCCCAGTCATTCCCTCCCTTAACTCCCCTCTCCCTTGGCAACCACAAGTCTGGAGAACACTTGATATTTTACTGTCAATCCCATGCATGCATCTCTCACAGGCATCACCCATAGACAGATGAGACCATTTACATAGGATTCTGAGAATTCCTAACTTTGCTTCACAGATAATGCTCTTACTTTGATCCTTTTTTCTTAACATTCACATTTTCGGTCTTCAGGTAGTAATGAGAGTTTAGTCATGTACTCAACATCCCTACTTAGGTCATACTGAATATTGATAATTGATACAAATAATTACAACGCAGGGCTTCCCTGGTAGTCCAGTGGGTAAAGAATCCACCTTGTAGTGCCAGGGGCACTGGTTCAATCCCTGGCCCAGGAAAATCCCATGTGGAGAGGCTGGATGGGTGCATCCAATTACGAGCCAGCACTCTGAATCATGTGCGCCCAGAGCCAGTGCTCTGCAATGGGAGAGGCCACTGCGATGAGAGGCCCACACAGGCCAAAGAATAAAGATGGATGAAAAATAAATGATGACTTAGAGGCAAAAAAAAAAAAAATCTTAAGAAAAAAAAATCACAACACACACCTCTCTAGGTATCATATCCTTCAAGGTGATAGCCAGCAATAAGCCAGCAACCAGTATTTGTTAAATGAAGAGGTGAAATTGTTCTTTTAGGATTGAGGTGGCCCAAAAGTTCGTTTGGGCATCAAAACCAGAATGAACGAGGCTTCCCTGGTGGTCCAGTGGGTAGAGAGTCCGCCTTGCAGTGCAGAGGTCACTGATTTGATCCCTGACCTGGGAAGATCCCACGTGCCGCTGAGCGGCTGGACTGGTGTGTCCAATTGTGAGCCAGCACTCTGGAGCGCATGTGCCCAGAGCTGGTTCTGTGCTACAAGAGAGGCCACTGCAATGGGAGGCCCACACAGGCCAAGGAATGAGAATGAATGAAAATAAATAAATGAAAGACCAATAAAAGAGGCCAAAAATTAAACAAAAAAAATCCAGAATGAACTTGTGGGCCAACCCAATATAATTTTAAGCTTGTTGTGAAAACCAAAGAATTTTATACTCTTAATACACTCCTCTTGTTCAGTAATTAATGGATTAACAAAATTTATGAGACTTTTAAGAATAATCATTATGTAGTATTTTTATTAAAGAAAACATGTCTATTAAAGAGAAGGTTTCTTAATATAAGGGACTTTTAAGTCCCTTTGAATACTTCTATAGCAAAAGCAAAAACAATGTTTCTTATTCCTTTCTCTTATAAAAATATTACATAATCACTAGTGAAAAAAATGAAAAGTACTAAAGAAGCCTTTATTCTGTCACCAGGCACAACCACTATTACCCTTTTTATTTCTTTTTTAGTTTTTGTAAAAACAAAGTTACATTCACATTAAGAAACATTCCTGTCTTTAATTTTAGAGACAGAATCCCCTTGCATGATTTTTTTTTTCTTGAAATTCCCTTTTGGTGCTGCTTTTCCTTTAATAAGACAGAAACTTTGAAACTGTTTTAAAAGTGGGAATTCATCTACCCAATAAAACATGTGCCAAAAGCAGGTCGTAACCCAGTCCCCACTTTCTGGTAGCACAGGACTATACCCTGAAAGAAGAGGGTTATGTTTATAATTTAAATTTGTTTGTGTCTCTTGTTTTGCCCTGAAAACACTGGGCCTATTTTAATTTTTAGTAATAGGCTTAGCTTGTCAAGTCATCCTTTTAGACGGACCTAGAGATTAAAAATAAGATGAAAATTACCAAGATTGAGGTGGCCCAAAAGTTCGTTTGGGCATCAAAACCAGAATGAACGAGGCTTCCCTGGTGGTCCAATCGCCTTGCAGTGCAGAGGTCACTGATTTGATCCCTGACCTGGGAAGATCCCACGTGCCGCTGAGCGGCTGGACTGGTGTGTCCAATTGTGAGCCAGCACTCTGGAGCGCATGTGCCCAGAGCTGGTTCTGTGCTACAAGAGAGGCCACTGCAATGGGAGGCCCACACAGGCCAAGGAATGAGAATGAATGAAAATAAATAAATGAAAGACCAATAAAAGGGGCCCAAAAAATTAAACAAAAAAAATCCAGAATGAACTTGTGGGCCAACCCAATATAATTTTAAGCTTGTTGTGAAAACCAAAGAATTTTATACTCTTAATACACTCCTCTTGTTCAGTAATTAATGGATTAACAAAATTTATGAGACTTTTAAGAATAATCATTATGTAGTATTTTTATTAAAGAAAACATGTCTATTAAAGAGAAGGTTTCTTAATATAAGGGACTTTTAAGTCCCTTTGAATACTTCTATAGCAAAAGCAAAAACAATGTTTCTTATTCCTTTCTCTTATAAAAATATTACATAATCACTAGTGAAAAAAATGAAAAGTACTAAAGAAGCCTTTATTCTGTCACCAGGCACAACCACTATTACCCTTTTTATTTCTTTTTTAGTTTTTGTAAAAACAAAGTTACATTCACATTAAGAAACATTCCTGTCTTTAATTTTAGAGACAGAATCCCCTTGCATGATTTTTTTTTTCTTGAAATTCCCTTTTGGTGCTGCTTTTCCTTTAATAAGACAGAAACTTTGAAACTGTTTTAAAAGTGGGAATTCATCTACCCAATAAAACATGTGCCAAAAGCAGGTCGTAACCCAGTCCCCACTTTCTGGTAGCACAGGACTATACCCTGAAAGAAGAGGGTTATGTTTATAATTTAAATTTGTTTGTGTCTCTTGTTTTGCCCTGAAAACACTGGGCCTATTTTAATTTTTAGTAATAGGCTTAGCTTGTCAAGTCATCCTTTTAGACGGACCTAGAGATTAGTAAGAGGAACACATTGTACCAAGATGATAAAATAATTACTCCTCCTTTGCAATGCTTTCCTTTCCCCAGACCATTCTTAGTTAATGCTGTTGTTGAATTTTGTCATCTTTGCACTGCGTAGCTACAAAATCCAAAGCAAGCCATCATATGTTTTGTTTCTCTGGGTTTTTTTTTATTGGAATATAATTGCTTTACAATATTGTGTTTCCACTGTACAAAGAAATGAATCAGCTATGTGTACATATATTCCCTCCCTCTTGGATTTTCCTCCCACCCCACCCCCATGCCCTCCCACCCCTCTAGGTTGTCTGAGAGCACTGAGCTTGGCTCCGGTGTTAGATCGCGGGTTCCCGCTAGTCCCTATTTTGCACATAGTAGTATATATATGTATATCTCCCTGGAGAAGGAAATGGCAACCCACTCCAGTATTCTGTTGGTCCTAATCTCCCTTCCCCTCCCCCATCCACATAGCTGTTCCCCATGTCTGCGTCTCTGTTCCTGCCCTGCAAACAGCTTCATCTGTACCGTGTTTCTGGATTCCATATATGTGCATTAATACATGATACTTGTTTTTCTCTTTCTGACTTATTTGACTGTGAATTTGAAACAGCAAAACTTTTGAGCTCAGTCCCATCGGGTTTAAGCACTGCGAAGCCCCCCTTCTTTGTGCTTTCTCTCTCTCTTCTTTTCTCTCACAATTTTTCCTTTCAGAGGAAATTTCTCATTGCTTTCTAGTCTCAGAGCTCAACAGGCAAACGGGAAAAATGCTCACACAACGGAAGAAGTAAGTTTTGAGCAGTGAGTTTTGTAAAGAATTAAAGGCATTCCCTTCCACGTGATGAGATTGCTTGACTCCTCCTGCTCCCTTGTTGGGTGACTGCTTTACAGGTCCTGAAGGATTTCTTTGTCTAACCCATGAGGGGTTGGAACAGACATCAATCTTTTCATTAGTGAAACTTAGGCAGCAGTTTAGGCAGCAGTGCAGTTTGGATGGGGTTGACCAGCTAGACCTTGACGGATGAGCCTGGATGAGAACAGGGCCCATGACCCTAGTCTCCCACATCACACAGTAGAGGATATGTTTGTGGACAGAAGCCTGTGTTCCACCACCATAACCATCCCAGTATTTTTAGAAATAATTTTACGGACCTAGAGATTAGTAAGAGGAACACATTGTACCAAGATGATAAAATAATTACTCCTCCTTTGCAATGCTTTCCTTTCCCCAGACCATTCTTAGTTAATGCTGTTGTTGAATTTTGTCATCTTTGCACTGCGTAGCTACAAAATCCAAAGCAAGCCATCATATGTTTTGTTTCTCTGGGTTTTTTTTTATTGGAATATAATTGCTTTACAATATTGTGTTTCCACTGTACAAAGAAATGAATCAGCTATGTGTACATATATTCCCTCCCTCTTGGATTTTCCTCCCACCCCACCCCCATGCCCTCCCACCCCTCTAGGTTGTCTGAGAGCACTGAGCTTGGCTCCGGTGTTAGATCGCGGGTTCCCGCTAGTCCCTATTTTGCACATAGTAGTATATATATGTATATCTCCCTGGAGAAGGAAATGGCAACCCACTCCAGTATTCTGTTGGTCCTAATCTCCTTCCCTCCCCATCCACATAGCTGTTCCCCATGTCTGCGTCTCTGTTCCTGCCCTGCAAACAGCTTCATCTGTACCGTGTTTCTGGATTCCATATATGTGCATTAATACATGATACTTGTTTTTCTCTTTCTGACTTATTTGACTGTGAATTTGAAACAGCAAAACTTTTGAGCTCAGTCCCATCGGGTTTAAGCACTGCGAAGCCCCCCTTCTTTGTGCTTTCTCTCTCTCTTCTTTTCTCTCACAATTTTTCCTTTCAGAGGAAATTTCTCATTGCTTTCTAGTCTCAGAGCTCAACAGGCAAACGGGAAAAATGCTCACACAACGGAAGAAGTAAGTTTTGAGCAGTGAGTTTTGTAAAGAATTAAAGGCATTCCCTTCCACGTGATGAGATTGCTTGACTCCTCCTGCTCCCTTGTTGGGTGACTGCTTTACAGGTCCTGAAGGATTTCTTTGTCTAACCCATGAGGGGTTGGAACAGACATCAATCTTTTCATTAGTGAAACTTAGGCAGCAGTTTAGGCAGCAGTGCAGTTTGGATGGGGTTGACCAGCTAGACCTTGACGGATGAGCCTGGATGAGAACAGGGCCCATGACCCTAGTCTCCCACATCACACAGTAGAGGTTATGCTTGGGGACAGAAGCCTGTGTTCCACCACCATAACCATCCCAGTATTTCTTGGAGTTCAGCCTTCCAAGGTAATACAGTTATTAAGGCGCCTGTGGTCTGCAGAGCCAAACTAAAGTCAAGTCCTGGGGTCATAGGGGCAGAACAGGTTTGATGGCCTGACCCACACACTGGTCCACACCCCAGCCTCTCACCTTGCACTGCCTTTGTCCAGGTGGGCTAAGCATGGGCACCAGAAGCATCTGCCTGTTCCACTCGTTTCCTCTAAAATCCTTGTTCTTTTCTGATGTCAACCAAGCTTCTCTGTGCACAAGGCTGAGGGTAGACAGTCACTTAACATACAACACAGGCATTCCATTTCCTTCAACCCTCAGGTGCTGAGTTTGTAAGAAGAGATCTAAAAAAAACCCACATTTTTGATTGGAGTATACTTGTTTTACAATGTTGTGTTACTTTCTGCTGTAAAACAAAGTTGATCAGTTATATGTGTACATATCTTCCCTCTCTTTTGGATTTTCGTCTCACTTAGGTCACCACAGAGAAGTGAGTAGAGCTCCTTGTGCTACGCAGGAGGTTCTCCGTCGTTATCTATTTTATACATAGGGTCAATCCCAACCTCCCAATTCATTCTGCCCCCTCCTTCTCCTCTCGGTGTCTGTGTGTTTGTTCTTTACATCCGTCTTTATTTCTGCTTTGTGAAAAGGTTCATCCATACCATTTGTCTGGATTCCACATGTATGTATTCATGTATGATATGTTTTTCTCCTGACTGACTTTACTCTGACAGTCTGTCGGTCCACCCCTGTCTCTGCAGTATGGCAGCTTCATTCGTTTTTATGGCTAATATTCCACTGTCCATACGGACCATGTCTTCTTTAATCACTCCTTTGTCGATGGATGTTTAGGTTGCTTCCATGTCCTGGCTATTGTAAATAATGCTGCTATGAACACCAGGGTATATGTATCTTTTTGAATTAGTGTTTTATTTTTTCATATACACACCTTGGAAAGGAATTGCTGACTGTATGGTCGTTCTATTTCGCTCTTTTGAGAAATGGCCCTACTGT
Source organism: Tragulus kanchil (assembly GCA_022376925.1). Lineage (NCBI taxonomy): Eukaryota > Metazoa > Chordata > Mammalia > Artiodactyla > Tragulidae > Tragulus > Tragulus kanchil. Next base: position 89,589,135 of record JAIOJX010000031.1, on the reverse strand, counting down.
TTTTCATGGTAGCTACACCATCTGCATTCCCAGCGACAGTGTAGGAAGGTTCTCTTTTCTCCACATCCTCTCCACCATTTGTCCTTTGTGTTCATTTTGATGATGGCCATTCTGACAGGTGTGAGGTGCTAGCTCTCTGTGGTTTTGATTTGCGTTTTAATGGGACTTTTTTTCTTTAATTGAAGGGTAATTGCTTTACAGAGTTATGTTTTCTGCCAAACATCAATAGGAATTAGCCATAGATATATCTATGCCCCCTCTCTCTTGAGCTTCCCTCCCATCTCCCTCTTTGTCCCACCCCTCCAGGTTGTTACAGAGCCCCTGATCGAACTGCCTGAGTCTTACAGCACATTCCCATTGGCTGTCTATTTTACATACGGTAACGTGAGTTTCCATGTTACTCTTTCCATACATCACACCCTCCCCTCCCTCCCCCTACCATGTCCACGAGTCTGTTTTCTATGTCTGTTTCTCCACTGCTGCCACGCCAATAAATTCATCAGTACCATCTCTCTAGATTCCATATATATGTGTTAGCATACAATAGTTCTCTTTCTCTTTCTGACTTAACTTCAATCTGTATAATAGGCTCTAGGTTCACTCACCTCATTAGAATTGACTCAAATGCATTTCTTTTTATGACTCAGTAATATTCCATTGTATATATGTACCACAACTTTATCCATTCATCTGTTGGTGGACGTCTGTGTTGCTTCCATGTTCTAGCTGTTGTAAATCGTGCTGCAGTGAACAATGGGGTACATGTGTTTTTTCAGTTTTGATTTCCTCAGGGTATATGCTTAGTAGCAGGATTGCTGGGTTATATGGTGGTTTTACTTCTAGATTTTAAGGATGAAAAAATGCTTAATATCGCTCATTATTAGAGAAATGCAAATCAAAACTACAATGAGATATCACTTCACACCAGTCAGAATGGCCATCATTAAAAGTCTACAAATGGGACTTCCCTGGTAGCTCAATGGTAAAGAGTTCACCTGCCATTGCAGGAGACATGGGTTCGATCCCTGATCTAGAAAGATCCCATGTACTGCGAAACAACAAAGCCTGTGGGCCACAACTATTGAGCCTGTACTCTAGAGCCTCAGAACCGCAAATATGGAGTCCATGTGTCACAACTATTGAAGCCCATGTGCCCTAGAGCCTGAGTTCCATAACAAGAGAAGTCACCACAACAAGAAGCCTGCTCACCTCAACTAGAGAGTAGCCCCCACTCTCTGCAACTAGAGAAGAGCCTGTGGCAGCATGGAAAAGCCAGAATAGCCAAAAAACATAACAAAAATTAAAAAAATTCTACAAGCAATAAGTGCTGGAGAGGGTGTGGAGAAAAGAGAACTCTCTTGCTCTTCTGGTGGGAATGTCAATCAAAGGGACCTTCTTAATACTGGATATTATACAGCCCCTGGCCCAGTGACCGTGGGGGTGAAGAGAGTAGAAACATGGCTAGGTGGCTTCAAACCAGCCTCTGTTGTATTATTTCCTGCTACAAGTATCCTACATGTCATCTCAGTATATTACAACAATCTGTCACAATAAATATTCTATCCCCATTTAACAGAACTGGAAACTGGGGTTCTGGGAAGTATGATCTGAGCTGGGATGGCCTCGGGATTTGCGACACTGATCCTCCTCCAAACTCAGGTATTTCACACATTTTCACAGTAGGAAGCAGGCTGATGAGGAATGCTTTTCTGTCTCCATTTCACCATTTCAGCAGCAGTTGGGCTCATTTTGTCTAAGAGTTTTCTGAGTTACTGAGAGATCTGAGTGAAAGTGTGTGTTAGTCGCTCAGTCGTGTCTGACTCTGTGACCCTATGAACTGTAGCCCACCAGGCTCCTCTGTCCATGGAATTCTTCAGGCAAGAATACTGGAGTGGGTTGCCATTTTCTTCTCCTGGGGATCTTCCTGACCCAGGAATTGAACCTAGGTCTCCCACATCCTGGGCAGATTATTCACCACCTGAGCCACCAGAGAATCCCTGATATTTTTCTCCAGGGATTATTTTAGCCCTCTTTTTACACCCGTTAGCCCTCATTAAAAGTCTACAAATGGGACTTCCCTGGTAGCTCAATGGTAAAGAGTTCACCTGCCATTGCAGGAGACATGGGTTCGATCCCTGATCTAGAAAGATCCCATGTACTGCGAAACAACAAAGCCTGTGGGCCACAACTATTGAGCCTGTACTCTAGAGCCTCAGAACCGCAAATATGGAGTCCATGTGTCACAACTATTGAAGCCCATGTGCCCTAGAGCCTGAGTTCCATAACAAGAGAAGTCACCACAACAAGAAGCCTGCTCACCTCAACTAGAGAGTAGCCCCCACTCTCTGCAACTAGAGAAGAGCCTGTGGCAGCATGGAAAAGCCAGAATAGCCAAAAAACATAACAAAAATTAAAAAAATTCTACAAGCAATAAGTGCTGGAGAGGGTGTGGAGAAAAGAGAACTCTCTTGCTCTTCTGGTGGGAATGTCAATCAAAGGGACCTTCTTAATACTGGATATTATACAGCCCCTGGCCCAGTGACCGTGGGGGTGAAGAGAGTAGAAACATGGCTAGGTGGCTTCAAACCAGCCTCTGTTGTATTATTTCCTGCTACAAGTATCCTACATGTCATCTCAGTATATTACAACAATCTGTCACAATAAATATTCTATCCCCATTTAACAGAACTGGAAACTGGGGTTCTGGGAAGTATGATCTGAGCTGGGATGGCCTCGGGATTTGCGACACTGATCCTCCTCCAAACTCAGGTATTTCACACATTTTCACAGTAGGAAGCAGGCTGATGAGGAATGCTTTTCTGTCTCCATTTCACCATTTCAGCAGCAGTTGGGCTCATTTTGTCTAAGAGTTTTCTGAGTTACTGAGAGATCTGAGTGAAAGTGTGTGTTAGTCGCTCAGTCGTGTCTGACTCTGTGACCCTATGAACTGTAGCCCACCAGGCTCCTCTGTCCATGGAATTCTTCAGGCAAGAATACTGGAGTGGGTTGCCATTTTCTTCTCCTGGGGATCTTCCTGACCCAGGAATTGAACCTAGGTCTCCCACATCCTGGGCAGATTATTCACCACCTGAGCCACCAGAGAATCCCTGATATTTTTCTCCAGGGATTATTTTAGCCCTCTTTTTACACCCGTGATAGACCAACCCTCTACTTCCCCTCCTTCAATTTGCTCTGACCCTTTCTAGCCCATTTGTGGCCAAAGTGAGTTTCAAATGTGGTCTTCCTGTCCCTGGTGGTCCAGTTGATTAAGACGACTCCTTCCAATGCAGAGAGCATGGGTGCAATCCCTGGCTGGGGTTCTAAGATCTCACATGCCATGGGGCACAGCCAGAAATAAACAACAACAACAGAAAAACCCTGTGATCTTCCTGTGTTCTTCGCTCATATCATCTGCCAGCATTTCTTAAGATTTGTGAACCTGTGGTCTGTCAACTGTTAACTAGTAAATTAACCCCATAAACATTGATTGAGTGGCAGCTTTGTCTTGTTTTTGTGTGTGTTATGGTTTAAAAGGAGCTTTCTCAGTTATCATCTCATTTATTTCTGATCCAGAAACATGGGAATGTCACAACCAACCCCTCTGCACGTGTAGAGCAGTCTTTCCAGTAGGGTTAGGACACTGTTGTCTTCTGATGCCAAGTTTTATGATACTACTGATACATAGCTCCTGTGTTCCTGGGTTCATTTCAGATGATGCTACTGTCCAGCCTAGGAATAAGGGATGAAAAGGGAGAGAGAAGGGAAGGCTACTTGGTGGCCACTTGAAAACATAAGAGTGGCCACTTGAGTGTCTCCGTTCCTTCACTTAAGGATGGCGTTAACAGCCACTTTAGACACAAAAGAGAAAATCTTCCTTTTGAAAAGACTTTGATGATAGCACACTTTTAGGAAGAGTGTTGTTTCATGATATATTGGGGTCAGTAAGGCTTCACAAAGGTGATCCCTGTTGGGTCTGGGTCTTCCTGAGGGAGTCAGAATTTATCCTAAACAAAAGAGGGGTTGAGCAGAAAGTCTCTCCTTCCTGAAAAGGGAATAGGAGACATACTTGGAGAGGGTGGGGCTGGAAGGAACGGGTGGGTGGGGGAGTTTCTGAAGCTTCTGAAGGGAGATCAGCAAAAATGGATAATATGCCTAAACCCAAAGAGGGTTGAGCAGAAAGTCCCCCCCCCTCCTGGGATATTTTTTTCTCCAGGGATTATTTTAGCCCTCTTTTTACACCCGTGATAGACCAACCCTCTACTTCCCCTCCTTCAATTTGCTCTGACCCTTTCTAGCCCATTTGTGGCCAAAGTGAGTTTCAAATGTGGTCTTCCTGTCCCTGGTGGTCCAGTTGATTAAGACGACTCCTTCCAATGCAGAGAGCATGGGTGCAATCCCTGGCTGGGGTTCTAAGATCTCACATGCCATGGGGCACAGCCAGAAATAAACAACAACAACAGAAAAACCCTGTGATCTTCCTGTGTTCTTCGCTCATATCATCTGCCAGCATTTCTTAAGATTTGTGAACCTGTGGTCTGTCAACTGTTAACTAGTAAATTAACCCCATAAACATTGATTGAGTGGCAGCTTTGTCTTGTTTTTGTGTGTGTTATGGTTTAAAAGGAGCTTTCTCAGTTATCATCTCATTTATTTCTGATCCAGAAACATGGGAATGTCACAACCAACCCCTCTGCACGTGTAGAGCAGTCTTTCCAGTAGGGTTAGGACACTGTTGTCTTCTGATGCCAAGTTTTATGATACTACTGATACATAGCTCCTGTGTTCCTGGGTTCATTTCAGATGATGCTACTGTCCAGCCTAGGAATAAGGGATGAAAAGGGAGAGAGAAGGGAAGGCTACTTGGTGGCCACTTGAAAACATAAGAGTGGCCACTTGAGTGTCTCCGTTCCTTCACTTAAGGATGGCGTTAACAGCCACTTTAGACACAAAAGAGAAAATCTTCCTTTTGAAAAGACTTTGATGATAGCACACTTTTAGGAAGAGTGTTGTTTCATGATATATTGGGGTCAGTAAGGCTTCACAAAGGTGATCCCTGTTGGGTCTGGGTCTTCCTGAGGGAGTCAGAATTTATCCTAAACAAAAGAGGGGTTGAGCAGAAAGTCTCTCCTTCCTGAAAAGGGAATAGGAGACATACTTGGAGAGGGTGGGGCTGGAAGGAACGGGTGGGTGGGGGAGTTTCTGAAGCTTCTGGAAGCATCTTTGCCAGAGATTACATGATCAAAAGGATGGATGAGAATCATGACCCAGTGGGAGGGTGGACAGATGCAGAGGAGGAATGCCCAGAGGATGCTAGCATTCTCTCAGTTCTGTGCTTAATGCCGTCATAACAACTTGTTTATCAAGAAAGAGAGATTTTTTTTTTTAAGGCCCAAATTCCTGATTCCTCCACCTTTTTCTTTTCTTTTCTTTTTTTTTTTTTATTTTGGCCTCTTTTATTGATTTTTTGATTTATTTATTTTCATCCATCTTTATTCTTTGGCCTGTGTGGGCCCCCCATTGCAGTGGCCTCTCTTGTTGCAGAGCACCAGCTCTGGGCACATGCGCTCCAGAGTGCTGGCTTGTAATTGGGCACACTAGTCCAGCTGCCCCGTGGCACGTGGGATCTTCCCAGGCCAGGTATCAAACTGGTGCCCCTTGCACTACAAAGCGGACTCTTTACCCACTGGATCACCAGGAAAGCCCGAGATTTTTTTTTAAGTCTTCAGAAAATTTTTTTTAATTGGAAGGCCATGGATTGCCTTCTTTTATGGTATTTCAAATCACTGTATATTTACTTTTGTGGAAAGCACTGCCTGTGTTTTCCTTGTACAAAAACACCTAAAAATTCTTTCAGGAATGTAGAGAAATCACCAATTTAAATAGTGAAAAAAGTGTGCCGTCATCACTGCCACACTGCACTCATTTCTGCACTTCCCTTGTTGCTTAAATAACCATGTCGTCTGATTATACACAATATAAAGGTACTTCCTATTCCAAGTGACCTCCTAAAAAAAGAAAATGTCAGCCATCAACACATTTACATCCTTTCAAAAGAGATGGCCACCTTCCCACTGCGTATTGAGTTGGTGATGTTGTTTAGTCACTAAGTCCTATCCCACTGTTTTGCAACTCCATGGATTCTAGCCCACAAGGCTCTTCTGTCCATGGGATTTTCCAGGCAAGAATACTGGAGTTTCCACTGCCTTCTTTTGTGGATCTTCCCAAACCAGGGATTGAGCCTACGTCTCCTGCCTTTCAGGTGGATTCTTTACCACTGAGCCACCAGGGAAGCCATATTGTGTTGTAGACAGATGCAAACCGTAAAATGAAAAGGTTGGCTTATTTGATGATGCCTTTTAGGCTCAGATAGAAAGCATCCTATTCACCCTTCAGGGCAGTGTGTAGAGGAGAAGTAGAGGGTAGGACCTCAAGAGACAAAATTTCTAGATTGAAATCATATCTCTCCTCTGTCCTTGCAGTATGACCTTGGGTCAAAACATAGTGTGGTCACAACACTTGGAAGTGTCCTTGGGGGCCAAGGAATAGTATATGTCTTAAAGTTCAGCCCCATGCCTGTTGTGCTTTAAGCAGAGTACCTAATTTTCACCCCTTTCATGTTTTCTTTCCTCATTTATTGCATTTCTTTGCATTTTTAAAAGGCATCCTTACAGTGGCAAAAAAAAAAAAAAAAAAAAAAACCTATATGTAAAATAAAATATACCATCTGTGTTTCTTACATAATCATGTGAATAATGTTGGTAGAATTAGTACGAGACATTAGCTTTATTCCTTAGCATGGGTAATACTGGTATGTTAATGAAGAAAAAAGACCAGAATGTTGCCAGTCTGAAGACTAAATCCACAACTGCAGTGACATGATTTTATTTATTCATTCTTAGAAAACAAAAATGATTATTCCCATATTCAGGGGTTGAGGCAGAAGTTCAAAACTTTAGTTGTATTTCTGCTTGGGAAAATAGCAGAGATCTAAAATTAGTCTTAGAAGACCACAGATATGTACCCAGCCAAATTTAATATGGGATTTTAAAGTTCATGGAGTTGAAGAGTTTAAGGCAACACTGTATAAAGCAAACAGAAAGTGCACTTTTAAACATTTGGGGGGAGGGTTTTATTTAGTAAAGTATCAACATCATTTGAGGAATGTATTTACATTTTTATAAAAATGATACTTAAAATACTTACCGTGAAAAATGTATTCAGTATGAAAATATTAACATAGTGGATTTTTCTTTAAAGGAATTTCTCTAGTAGGTGTATCGTACTGGCTATATCAAAAGAAAACACTCCTCTTTGTGGTAAAAGATCCTAATTCTTACCTATGGATTTCTACAATTACAGTTTAGTGGCTAGTTACTTATGGTGATGACTAGTGTTGTAATTGTGATGCTATACCTATAAAAGAGAAAGACTCTCGTACACTGAGAACAGCCTTGGGGCTGCCAAGGGCAAGGGGTGTGGGTCAGGAAAGAACTGAAAGTTTGGGATTAGCAGGTGCAAACTGGTATATACAGGATGGATAAACAACAAGGTCTTAGTGTATAGCACAAGGAATTATGTTTGATACCCTGTGATAAATCATAATCGAATAGAATATGAAGAAGACTATATATGTGTGTGTGTGAAGTTGCTTTACTGTACAGCAGAAATTAACACTGTAAATCAGCTGTACTTCAGTAAGGTTTTTTTTTAATCAGTGATGTTATAGCACTTTATGAAAGCATGTTAGTCCTTTTTGAAAGGGTGTTTGCTATCAAGTGATTTATTTCTCTGTAGTTAAATAAATTTGAATTAAGGTTTAATAAAATAAGATGAGGTTAGCTTTAGCCCTACCATTTGAAAAGAACCGGCTTACAGTGTTTTTCTCCTTCAGTTTTGAAACTAGGCATTATTAGACTTTCAAAGCAAAAAGAAGAGCAAAGAAGAATCTTATGATCTAGGCCTCTGTAAGTCAGCCTCAAATCTGAGGGTGTGTGAATTCAGCTGACAGCAGTTATTTTTGACCTGAATCACTCAAGGACCAAGTCTTAGTTCACTGGTCATATTCTAAAACTAGCCACTCCCAATTTCTAACAGAGAAACTTGCTGGCATCACATTCTACATAGTAGGTTCAAAAGGGCTAACTTCTGTGTTATTGGAGGAGAGGTGGGAGGAGATCACAGCATCCTGAACCCTCTCATTCTCCAGCACAAGCAGTGCCATCCGCGATGGAACACATGGAGGGAGAAACATGGTAGAACTCTCAAAACCTCTGAAATCAACAGCATACGTTTCTACTATAATCTACAGCTTCCTTGAAGTTGGAAATGCAAAGCAAATAGAATGAAGTCCGTCTTATGGGGACACCATCCTCTATCACACACGTCTGTTACCTTGATCTTTTGTTATATGATTCTTAAAAAAAGGTAATATGAGGAAAGGTTTATCATCTTTGACGTGATTGGAATAATTTCCAGTTAATAAAGACATCCCAGTAACATTGACGTATGTGCTCATTTCTTGAGATGCAAAAATAGTTTCAGGGTGTACGATACTAAATAGTAATAAGAGAAAATAAAATTGGAAAAAGCTAGTTTCCTCTTGGAAAAAAAATATCTGTAAATGATGACTGAAGCAAAACATGTGATTCTGAAAGAATGATAGATGTTTAGATCTATAATAGAAGGAATCTTGGACATGATCTCCTCATCCTACTAGATGGGATGATAACCTTTATTTCCTTAATTAAAATGATAAATGATCCCTTCAAGTCCATGAAAACTGGGACTCAGTCAGGGGAAGGAGATCCAGTGTTTGGTCAAGTTGCATTCTTTTTGAAACTTCTAGTCAACAATTCTGTATGTGAAGGAATTGAAATGACCTGGAAGTTCCTCAAGGGGAAAAAGAGGAAATTGTCCCATATTCATCATATGCAGCCTAGGTCTGTGAGGGAATTAGCAGGAAGAAGGTAATTTGGCTGGAGTGAATGAACCTAAGAGTTTTTGGGTTTGTTTTTAATATTCTGAACAACAGGTATAGAAATATCTCTGGGGCTTCCCTGGTGGTCCAGTGGATAAGGACAGCCTGAGTGCAGGCGCGGTTCGAGCTGGGAAGCGCTAAGAGTTTTTGGGGTGAATTCAGCTGACAGCATTATTTTTGACCTGAACCCTTTTTCACTGGTCATATTCTAAAACCAGCCACCCCCAAGTTCTAACAGAGAAACTTGCTGGCATCACATTCTACATAGTAGGTTCAAAAGGGCTAACTTCTGTGTTATTGGAGGAGAGGTGGGAGGAGATCACAGCATCCTGAACCCTCTCATTCTCCAGCACAAGCAGTGCCATCCGCGATGGAACACATGGAGGGAGAAACATGGTAGAACTCTCAAAACCTCTGAAATCAACAGCATACGTTTCTACTATAATCTACAGCTTCCTTGAAGTTGGAAATGCAAAGCAAATAGAATGAAGTCCGTCTTATGGGGACACCATCCTCTATCACACACGTCTGTTACCTTGATCTTTTGTTATATGATTCTTAAAAAAAGGTAATATGAGGAAAGGTTTATCATCTTTGACGTGATTGGAATAATTTCCAGTTAATAAAGACATCCCAGTAACATTGACGTATGTGCTCATTTCTTGAGATGCAAAAATAGTTTCAGGGTGTACGATACTAAATAGTAATAAGAGAAAATAAAATTGGAAAAAGCTAGTTTCCTCTTGGAAAAAAAATATCTGTAAATGATGACTGAAGCAAAACATGTGATTCTGAAAGAATGATAGATGTTTAGATCTATAATAGAAGGAATCTTGGACATGATCTCCTCATCCTACTAGATGGGATGATAACCTTTATTTCCTTAATTAAAATGATAAATGATCCCTTCAAGTCCATGAAAACTGGGACTCAGTCAGGGGAAGGAGATCCAGTGTTTGGTCAAGTTGCATTCTTTTTGAAACTTCTAGTCAACAATTCTGTATGTGAAGGAATTGAAATGACCTGGAAGTTCCTCAAGGGGAAAAAGAGGAAATTGTCCCATATTCATCATATGCAGCCTAGGTCTGTGAGGGAATTAGCAGGAAGAAGGTAATTTGGCTGGAGTGAATGAACCTAAGAGTTTTTGGGTTTGTTTTTAATATTCTGAACAACAGGTATAGAAATATCTCTGGGGCTTCCCCTGGTGGTCCAGTGGATAAGGACACCGCCTTGCAGTGCAAGGGGCGCCGGTTCGATCCCTGGCCTGGGAAGATCCCACGTGCCGCGGAGCGGCTAGACTGATGTGTCCAATCAGCGAGCCGGAGCTCTGGAGCGCATGCGCCCAGAGCCGGCTCACTGCGACAACGGACACCACCGCGATGGGAGGCCCGCAGGAGCCAAAGAACAAAGACGGATGAACACAGAGAAATGAAAGACCAATAGAAGTGGCCCGCCCACTCCCCTCCCTCCCCAGCCCGACCCCCGCCCAAAATAAGTAAATAAATCTTTAAAAAAAAAAAAAAAAAAAGAAATATCTCTGGCTGGCAATACTCTAACTGCAAATCCTAGATGTTTGGTAACGCCTGGCTCATGGTGTGGCAGTCAGCTGTTTTATCCTGTTATGTATTTGATTTCTGTCCCCTCAGTTAGACCGCCATCGCGTTTAGGGCCTGTGGTGTATATTACAGTCTGTTTCCTGTCCACTGCACTTTACCTGGTGTCTTAAGTGGTGCTTCTTTATTTTTCAGCTCTTATTTAGATTGGAGCATGGTTAACAATGTTATTTTGAGTGTACAACAGAATGATTCCATCATACATCTAAGGTATCTATCTTTTAAATATTTTTCAAATTCTTTTACCGTTTAGGTTATTATAGAATACAGAACAAGGTTCCCTATGCTATACAGTAGGTTGTTGTTGGTTATCAAATATATATGTATACATGTACACATGAATGTATATGTACATCCTTGTGTATATGTATACATATAAAATAATATGACTTCTTTCAAACTTGATGGTCTATTTGTTGATGAATAACTGCACTTTATCTTCTTTAGCTATGTGATTCAAAGGTAAAGAATGATGAACACAACTTTCTTAAGTCAAATTCTCTCCCTGACTCTATTTCTCTCTGGGGGTTTTGATCCCTGTGTCTTTTTTTTTTCCCAGGCCACTTCTATTGGTCTTTTATTTATCTATTTTCATCCATCTTTGTTCTTTGGCCTGTGTGGGACTCCCATCGCAGTTGCCTTTGTCTCTGCAGAGCACTGGCTCTGGGTTCATGCGCTCCAGAGCTCCGGCTTGGTAGTTGGACACATCGGTCCAGCCACTCCGCGGCATGTGGGATCTTCCCTCACTAGGGATCGAACCGGCAGCCCTTGCACTGCAAGGTGGTGTCTTTACCCACTGGACCACCAGTGAAGCCCCCTTTCTGTGTCTTTTATTCAGGACTTAAATTAGAAGTGACAGCCCTCAGTACTCCCCTAGTGTTAAGCTCTTTGTAAGCAGCAAGAAACATTTCTTTTCTTCTGTAAGAGTTTTAGCCATAATAGTGATACTGTCTGCAAAAAATATGTATTTGGAATATCCCAAGCCCCCATGTAAAACATACTAATGCTGTATTTTGGAAGTTTTCCTCTACTGGTTTTATTTTATTTTTCTTCCCCAAGTACATAAAAAATGACCACAAAGGTATTTATACAAAATATCTCAAGCTCTCTTTTGAAGAAAACAGTGGTGCATATTTTATGATTCTTTTTTTGCCCCCTTTGGCCGTTAATCACTGAAGGAAGGTTACTAAAGCATAGTGAAAAGAATTATCCTGGAGGGAAGAAGAGGGACCAATGTCAGCAATACTGCCCCTGGCACTTTACACATAGTCGCTCACCTAGTTCTCATGACCTCCCTACCCAGCAGGTTGTTAGGATCTTTCTCGTTTTACAGAAAAGAGGGGTTTTAGAAACAGGAAGAGTTAAGTCACTTGTCCCCAGTTACTCAGCCAAGACTTGAAGTTCAACCCTGGCTCCATAGGCCATGTGCCTGACCAATGTACATACACCCCTTGAACATATGCAGAGTATGGGGAAAGAATCATTCAATCTCAAATTCACGGTTTGCAGTGTTCGCTTCAGGGAGGATAAAAGGTGCATTGAGTTATCTGTGAATCTTTGAAAATACACATTTGTGGGACGTGGGGGTGGGCCAGAATTATACTTAAATTGTTGACCTCAGAGTGAGTTTGTGTCACCTGGTGGCATAGCTGAGTTTTCCAAAGTCATCTTCTTTGCCCATTGCAATTTTGGAAAAGTTTAAGAAAAATAATAACCCTTTTGTGTATTCATTAAAAACCTAAGGTGAGGTTCCTAGTATCTTTTAAAGAGTTTGTAGAGCTTGGGAAAACTCAGATACACTCCCCACACGTGTTTTTGACATGAAATTGGTCAGAGTCGGGCAGGGCGCCCATTATCTGCCCCCTCCCCGCCTCCCCACCATGACTGGCCACACCCACACAGCGGCCACCCCCACGTATTGGCCTGCGGTGACTCCCAGAGGACACCGAAGTCACGCAGGCAACTTCCTGCACCGCAGTTTACACTGGAGAATGGAGGCCTTGAGCAGGTCCCTGAATTTATTAGCGATGTTTCCACTCTGATGCATTTAGTGACGTTCAGTTGTAATTTTTGAGTGTGGCTTTAAAAACTTGTAAGCCCTTGAGACTTGGGAGCTAGTCTCTAGTGGAAACATCTGTTTATTTCTGTGACTGTGTCTAGCTAGGTTTCTTTCTGTTGGGTTAAAAAAAGTGACCATGTCCTTTAAAAAGAAGAAGAAGAAAAAGTGGGAGAGGGGGCACTGTGCTGGTTGTTGAGGTTTGGGGCTTGATCCCAGGTCTGCCAAAACTGTGACCTTAACGAAGAAAGACCAGCTCTTTGAGAATTATCCTGGAGGGAAGAAGAGGGACCAATGTCAGCAATACTGCCCCTGGCACTTTACACATAGTCGCTCACCTAGTTCTCATGACCTCCCTACCCAGCAGGTTGTTAGGATCTTTCTCGTTTTACAGAAAAGAGGGGTTTTAGAAACAGGAAGAGTTAAGTCACTTGTCCCCAGTTACTCAGCCAAGACTTGAAGTTCAACCCTGGCTCCATAGGCCATGTGCCTGACCAATGTACATACACCCCTTGAACATATGCAGAGTATGGGGAAAGAATCATTCAATCTCAAATTCACGGTTTGCAGTGTTCGCTTCAGGGAGGATAAAAGGTGCATTGAGTTATCTGTGAATCTTTGAAAATACACATTTGTGGGACGTGGGGGTGGGCCAGAATTATACTTAAATTGTTGACCTCAGAGTGAGTTTGTGTCACCTGGTGGCATAGCTGAGTTTTCCAAAGTCATCTTCTTTGCCCATTGCAATTTTGGAAAAGTTTAAGAAAAATAATAACCCTTTTGTGTATTCATTAAAAACCTAAGGTGAGGTTCCTAGTATCTTTTAAAGAGTTTGTAGAGCTTGGGAAAACTCAGATACACTCCCCACACGTGTTTTTGACATGAAATTGGTCAGAGTCGGGCAGGGCGCCCATTATCTGCCCCCTCCCCGCCTCCCACCATGACTGGCCACACCCACACAGCGGCCACCCCCACGTATTGGCCTGCGGTGACTCCCAGAGGACACCGAAGTCACGCAGGCAACTTCCTGCACCGCAGTTTACACTGGAGAATGGAGGCCTTGAGCAGGTCCCTGAATTTATTAGCGATGTTTCCACTCTGATGCATTTAGTGACGTTCAGTTGTAATTTTTGAGTGTGGCTTTAAAAACTTGTAAGCCCTTGAGACTTGGGAGCTAGTCTCTAGTGGAAACATCTGTTTATTTCTGTGACTGTGTCTAGCTAGGTTTCTTTCTGTTGGGTTAAAAAAAGTGACCATGTCCTTTAAAAAGAAGAAGAAGAAAAAGTGGGAGAGGGGGCACTGTGCTGGTTGTTGAGGTTTGGGGCTTGATCCCAGGTCTGCCAAAACTGTGACCTTAACGAAGAAAGACCAGCTCTTTGAGGGTCACCGTTGAAAGAGCCAGGCCACTACTGGGTATCAACTGGTAGGTGTTGTGCTATGTTCTTGCTTATTGCCTTTTCTCCCCTACTCTTACATTTTTTAAAAATACACATTTAAACTCTTAGTTGTGGCATGTGGGATCTAGTTCACTGACCAGGAATGGAGCCTAGGGCCCCCTGCATTGGGAGTGTGGAGTCTCAGGCACTGGCCTGCCAGAGAAGTCCCCACCACTCTTGTTTAGATTCTCTTCCCATATAAGTCATTACAGAGTACTGCGTAGAGTCAGTCCACTGTGCTGTGCAGTAGATCCCTTTTAGTTAGCTGTTTTAAACTATATATCTGTCAATCCCTATTTCCTATACTTATCCGCCCCCCACTCCCCACCACTGACTTTCTCCCTGGTAACTATAAGTGTTTTTTTGCATCCACACCTCAACTTGTTTTAAAAATAGTTTCCTTTGCACCATTTCTTTACATTCCACATACATGCAAGACTGTATTTGTCTTTCTGTGTGGGCGGGAATGTACGTGGGCACTGCCACTATGGAGAACAGTATGGATATTGCTTAAAAGCTTATTGCCTCTTACCACCAGTACTTTTTCAGCTCCAACTATGCATGAAAGAAGTATTGTGTTGACCAACAAGTTCATTTGAGTTTTTCTATAAGATGTTATACTGTTCCGGGTTCTGTGGGCCATGAAGGAACATTAAAGAAGGCCCTTTGCCCAGAACTTATCCATAAACTCATTGACTACTTATATTACAGCATGTCTTCTTTGTAAATTCACCTCAGTAGTAACTTGGGATTAAAATTTTTCCCTCATGTCTCTCTCTCTGTCTTTTTCTGTCTCCGTATCTGTAATAAACACCACTGGCAGATGCTCTGCTAGTGGCCAAGCTCAAGAGAATCGGTGTTCCTATCCTGCTCCTGTGAGCAGAGACTACAGACCTAAGGTGAGAATAGACACCCCTGGCTGCTGGCACTGAGACATATCAGAGACCTGAGGCAGGTAGGGCTTGACTGTGAAATTAGACCCCAGCCTTAGAGGCTATCTTTTTTGTTTTTCTTAAACATTTAGTTATTTATTTATTTTTATTGGGAGGGGGTGGGGAGGGAGGGGTATGGGCGGGCCACTTCTATTGGTCTTCCATTTCTCTATTTTCATTCGTCTTTGTTCTTTGGCTCCTGTGGGCCTCCCATCATGGTGGCCTCTGCTGTCATAGAGCACTGACTCTGGGCGCATGCGCTCCAGAGCTCCGGCTCGGTAATTGGACACATCAGTCCAGCCGCTCCGCGGCACGTGGGATCCTCCCAGGCCAGGGATCGAACTGGCGCCCCTTGCACTGCAAGATGGTGTCCTTACCCACTGGACCACCAGGGAAGCCCCTTAGAGGCTATCTTATCTGTTATCTGTAACTTACCCTGTTTATCTAGGAGAGACACATGTTCTTCTTCCTTGGTCTGAGGTGGTCAGGTGATGTGGATTTGTTTTATGATAGGCTTTGTACACAATGAAGGTGTATGGATCACTTTTTATCTTCAATATGTATTAAATGAGAAATAAGAATGCAGCCTTTGTGGAAATATAAATGGTGCAGTCACTGTAGAAAAAACGTATGGTAGTTACTCAAAAAATTAAGTATAGAATTCATTCAACAATTCCACTCTGGGTATACATACAAAAGGATGAAGAGGGGCTTCCAACTATGCATGAAAGAAGTATTGTGTTGACCAACAAGTTCATTTGAGTTTTTCTATAAGATGTTATACTGTTCCGGGTTCTGTGGGCCATGAAGGAACATTAAAGAAGGCCCTTTGCCCAGAACTTATCCATAAACTCATTGACTACTTATATTACAGCATGTCTTCTTTGTAAATTCACCTCAGTAGTAACTTGGGATTAAAATTTTTCCCTCATGTCTCTCTCTCTGTCTTTTTCTGTCTCCGTATCTGTAATAAACACCACTGGCAGATGCTCTGCTAGTGGCCAAGCTCAAGAGAATCGGTGTTCCTATCCTGCTCCTGTGAGCAGAGACTACAGACCTAAGGTGAGAATAGACACCCCTGGCTGCTGGCACTGAGACATATCAGAGACCTGAGGCAGGTAGGGCTTGACTGTGAAATTAGACCCCAGCCTTAGAGGCTATCTTTTTTGTTTTTCTTAAACATTTAGTTATTTATTTATTTTTATTGGGAGGGTGGGGAGGGAGGGGTATGGGCGGGCCACTTCTATTGGTCTTCCATTTCTCTATTTTCATTCGTCTTTGTTCTTTGGCTCCTGTGGGCCTCCCATCATGGTGGCCTCTGCTGTCATAGAGCACTGACTCTGGGCGCATGCGCCCCAGAGCTCCTGCTCGGTAATTGGACACATCGGTCCATCCGCTCTGCGGCACGTGGGATCCTCCCAGGCCAGGGATCGAACTGGCGCCCCTTGCACTGCAAGATGGTGTCCTTACCCACTGGACCACCAGGGAAGCCCCTTAGAGGCTATCTTATCTGTTATCTGTAACTTACCCTGTTTATCTAGGAGAGACACATGTTCTTCTTCCTTGGTCTGAGGTGGTCAGGTGATGTGGATTTGTTTTATGATAGGCTTTGTACACAATGAAGGTGTATGGATCACTTTTTATCTTCAATATGTATTAAATGAGAAATAAGAATGCAGCCTTTGTGGAAATATAAATGGTGCAGTCACTGTAGAAAAAACGTATGGTAGTTACTCAAAAAATTAAGTATAGAATTCATTCAACAATTCCACTCTGGGTATACATACAAAAGGATGAAGAGGGGCTTCCCTGGTGGTCCAGTGGGTGAAGAGTCCACACTGCAGTTCAGGGGCCACGGTTCGATCCCTGGTCTGGGAAGATCCTATATGGCATGGAGCGTCTGGACTGATGTGTCCAGTGATGAGCCAGTGCTCTGGAGTGCATGCGCCTAGAGCTGGTGCTCTGCCATGAGAGAGGCTACTGCAATGGGAGGCCCACACAGGCCTCCCATTGATAAAAATAAACAAAAAACCAATAGAAGAGGCCAAAAAAGAAAAAAGAATGAAGAGAGGACTTCAAAGAGATCTTTGAACACCCATGTTCATAGCAATATGATCCTCAATAGCCAAAATCTAAAAGCATTCTAAATGTCCATCAGTTGATGAGTGGATAAACAAAATGTGGTCTGTCCATACAATGGAATATTGCTCAGCCTTGAAAAAGAAGGAACCTCTGACGCAGGCTACAGTGCAGATGAATCTTGAAGACATTATATTCAGTGCAATAAAGTTATTGCAAAAGAAGTAATTTTGTTTGACTATTCATATGAGGACCTACAGCATCAATTTTCATAGAGAAAGGAAACAGAAGGGTGAATGGCAGGATAGAAAGCCACCTCCTTTTCCAGGAGAACGGAGGGTCTTTTGGTTCAACTGAGAAGACTTAATACAAGATGGGTGAGACTGGAGCTTGGTTCAGGCTGGGGATGCTGCAACTCCATCTTTTGTTGTTTTCCCCCTCCTTGGGGGCCCAGGCCAGGGATCGTCCCCGACTGCAAGATGGTGTCCTTACCCACTGGACCACCAGGGAAGCCCCTTAGAGGCTATCTTATCTGTTATCTGTAACTTACCCTGTTTATCTAGGAGAGACACATGTTCTTCTTCCTTGGTCTGAGGTGGTCAGGTGATGTGGATTTGTTTTATGATAGGCTTTGTACACAATGAAGGTGTATGGATCACTTTTTATCTTCAATATGTATTAAATGAGAAATAAGAATGCAGCCTTTGTGGAAATATAAATGGTGCAGTCACTGTAGAAAAAACGTATGGTAGTTACTCAAAAAATTAAGTATAGAATTCATTCAACAATTCCACTCTGGGTATACATACAAAAGGATGAAGAGGGGCTTCCCTGGTGGTCCAGTGGGTGAAGAGTCCACACTGCAGTTCAGGGGCCACGGTTCGATCCCTGGTCTGGGAAGATCCTATATGGCATGGAGCGTCTGGACTGATGTGTCCAGTGATGAGCCAGTGCTCTGGAGTGCATGCGCCTAGAGCTGGTGCTCTGCCATGAGAGAGGCTACTGCAATGGGAGGCCCACACAGGCCTCCCATTGATAAAAATAAACAAAAAACCAATAGAAGAGGCCAAAAAAGAAAAAAGAATGAAGAGAGGACTTCAAAGAGATCTTTGAACACCCATGTTCATAGCAATATGATCCTCAATAGCCAAAATCTAAAAGCATTCTAAATGTCCATCAGTTGATGAGTGGATAAACAAAATGTGGTCTGTCCATACAATGGAATATTGCTCAGCCTTGAAAAAGAAGGAACCTCTGACGCAGGCTACAGTGCAGATGAATCTTGAAGACATTATATTCAGTGCAATAAAGTTATTGCAAAAGAAGTAATTTTGTTTGACTATTCATATGAGGACCTACAGCATCAATTTTCATAGAGAAAGGAAACAGAAGGGTGAATGGCAGGATAGAAAGCCACCTCCTTTTCCAGGAGAACGGAGGGTCTGTTTGGTTCAACTGAGAAGACTTAATACAAGATGGGTGAGACTGGAGCTTGGTTCAGGCTGGGGGATGCTGCAACTCCATCTTTGTTGTTGTTCAGTCTCTCATTTCCAGCTCTTTGCGACCCCGAGGACTATAGCACACCATGCTTCTCTGTCCTTCACCATCTCCTGGAGTCTGCTCAAGCCCAAGTACATGGAGTCAGTGATGTTCTCTAACCATCTCATCCTCTGTCTCCCTTTTTTCCTCCTGCCTTCAATCTTTCCCAGTATCAGGGTCTTTTCCCATGAGTTGGCTCTTCACATCAAGTGGCCAGAGTACTTTATTTTCACCGTCAGACACATCCACAACTGGATGTCATTTCCATTTTGGTTCAACCTCTTCATTCTTTCTGGAACTATTTATCCTCTGTTCCCCGGTAGCATATTGGATACCTGCCGATCCAGAGGGCCACTGTGTACCTGTCCACGAATGAAGGCAAGTCAGCTGGTCCTCAGCGGCCCAGCCCCAGACCTCAGGCGGTCTTACTGGGATTGACCGAGTCAGCAAGAGGAGGACAGGATGCTGGTTGGTTAGCAGAACCCTGGTCAGAGCTTCTGAGCCTCTGGCTCCAGTTTGGCTACATCACAATCCAGATCCTAATTCTGGCCTATACCGTTACATCGTTCAGTCTGCATATAAGCCTGGTTGCTATAGAAACACCTAGATCCCTCAAATGAAGGGTGTGACTGTGGGCACATGTATCGACATTTTCGTATGAGTGGTGGGTGGTTTAGTTGTTAAGTTGTGTCCAACTCCTGTGACCCCAGGGACTGTAGCCTGCCAGGCTCCTCTGTCCATGGGATTTTCCAGGCAAGAATACTGGAGTGGGTTGGCATTTCCTTATCCAGGGGATCTTCCTGACCCAGGGACTGAACCTGGGTCTCTTGCATTGCAGGCAGCCTGAATTACAAGAAGATTCTTTACCAACTGAGCCAACAGACCTTTCAAATCCATGAGGAGCAGAGGAGGTAGAGAAGAGAGAAGAGGGCTCCACTTGAGAGCCTCTCCCTCCCTCCCCGGACAACTGTTCATTTTGCTCTTAGGTCCAGAGCCATCTCAGTAGGTCTCCCCAGGAGCAAGGGACCACCTTCTGTAGAAGACCAAACATCTGTATTTAAGTGGATAAATAGAATGAAGTCTACCAGTTTAGCATCAAGCTGTTGAAGGAAAGTCACATTCTCTTAGAGGGCATTTATTTGTGTTACGAAAAAAGCCAGTACCAAATCAACTATACTCCAGTATAAAATGCAATTTTATGAAAGCCAACACCCCTAAAGTCATAGACACGTAGAGTACTGCCCAGCCTACTTACCCTCCAGCATGCCTTCTGCTCCCTGAAGCCATCAGCATCCTTAGAGATGTGGTCTTCAAGGATCCAGACACCTGTCTCCCTACCCCCACCCTTTCCTACTCAGAACTTTTAATCCAAACCTGCCCCTCAGTTAAGATCTCCTTACAGAGAGTGTTTCATTCTGACCTTGTAGCTTATCATACAGGAAATGCACCCAGGAACTGGATATATTCCAGAGCCCAGCCGCAGAGAATCATGCTCACTCATGGGCCCAGAATCCTATGCAGTCAGACACAGTGCCTAGCAAGGCAGACGCCAAAATGGAAAATAGGAAACAGAGGCCCTGCTGACTGGGACTGTCAAAGACTAAGGGGTACAAGCACCTCCAACAAGGTTACACATGCTATTGAGACAGGAAGAAATGTCAAGAGCAAAAAGAAAAAGAGTAGCAACTAACTATTGAGGAGACAGATAAGGAAAAATATTCTGTGACTTGTATAGCCCAAAAAGATGGTTTGAAGTCCCAATCCCTAGGACCTGGGAACGTGAACTTATTTGGAAAGAGTCTCTGCAGCTGTAACCAAATTAAGCTGAGGTCATGCTCCATGTGGGTGGGCTCTCATCCGACACGAGGGACACCCTTGCAAGAAGAGAAAACTGAGATGCAGGCACATCCTGAGGAGATGGCCATGCTAAGACAGAGGCAGAAATGTACAAGCCAAGCAAAGTCAAAGACCACAGGCCATTCCAGAAGCTAAGAGAAAGACAGGAAACAGATAATCCCCTAGAGCCTTCAGAGAGAGGCAGGAGTTCTGCAGACAGATAAGCAAATACAGAAGGAAGTGGAGGCAAAAGAGAACAAGAGCTGAAAGTGAAGGGGGCCGCACCAGGTGCTAAGATCCGCTGGTTGCCCTCGGATCGCCTGGCAGAAGGGCTGTGAGTGGGAGCAGAGGCAGGAATCAGCCCAGACAGAGCGTGTGTGCCTCTCTAAGACGTCTGGACTGGATTCACTGAGGATTTCATGACTGAAAGACAGTGAAAAGGCCCTTCAGCCTCTCACGCTCATGGGGCTGTAGCTCAGAGCATATCCTAGTTTGGACGGCTTTTCCATGTGCGCACGCGTGTTTTTTTATGCCCCCCCAGCATGCCTTCTGCTCAGAGTTTGTGGTCTTCAAGGATCCAGACACCTGTCTCCCTACCCCACCCTTTCCTACTCAGAACTTTTAATCCAAACCTGCCCCTCAGTTAAGATCTCCTTACAGAGAGTGTTTCATTCTGACCTTGTAGCTTATCATACAGGAAATGCACCCAGGAACTGGATATATTCCAGAGCCCAGCCGCAGAGAATCATGCTCACTCATGGGCCCAGAATCCTATGCAGTCAGACACAGTGCCTAGCAAGGCAGACGCCAAAATGGAAAATAGGAAACAGAGGCCCTGCTGACTGGGACTGTCAAAGACTAAGGGGTACAAGCACCTCCAACAAGGTTACACATGCTATTGAGACAGGAAGAAATGTCAAGAGCAAAAAGAAAAAGAGTAGCAACTAACTATTGAGGAGACAGATAAGGAAAAATATTCTGTGACTTGTATAGCCCAAAAAGATGGTTTGAAGTCCCAATCCCTAGGACCTGGGAACGTGAACTTATTTGGAAAGAGTCTCTGCAGCTGTAACCAAATTAAGCTGAGGTCATGCTCCATGTGGGTGGGCTCTCATCCGACACGAGGGACACCCTTGCAAGAAGAGAAAACTGAGATGCAGGCACATCCTGAGGAGATGGCCATGCTAAGACAGAGGCAGAAATGTACAAGCCAAGCAAAGTCAAAGACCACAGGCCATTCCAGAAGCTAAGAGAAAGACAGGAAACAGATAATCCCCTAGAGCCTTCAGAGAGAGGCAGGAGTTCTGCAGACAGATAAGCAAATACAGAAGGAAGTGGAGGCAAAAGAGAACAAGAGCTGAAAGTGAAGGGGGCCGCACCAGGTGCTAAGATCCGCTGGTTGCCCTCGGATCGCCTGGCAGAAGGGCTGTGAGTGGGAGCAGAGGCAGGAATCAGCCCAGACAGAGCGTGTGTGCCTCTCTAAGACGTCTGGACTGGATTCACTGAGGATTTCATGACTGAAAGACAGTGAAAAGGCCCTTCAGCCTCTCACGCTCCATGTGCCGCCCGTGCTGTAGCTCAGAGCATATCCTAGTTTGGACCTGATGTTGCCTTGTCTTCTGGAATTCTTCCAGACGGAAGGCTCAGCCAGACGCAGACTGATTTTCAGGCTGGAAATATGGAGGCAGTTTTCTGAAACATCCCTGCTTTTGCATTTGGTTTTCTGTAGCAGCTCTTCTCCACCCCAGACGCAACCTTCTAATTGGCACAGGGCAGACTCAAGATCCAAATCGTGATTAAAATCTGTTTTGTTGCTCAAATTCCTGGCAGCATTTCTGCTTCCAATTCCAATCCGGACCACACTTAACAAAACCAAAACAGTTGATAGCTAGTCTTCCAAGACTGCTTTTCCACATGTGCGTTTATTCTGCACCGTGGAAAGCCAGGATTTTGAGGACCTATTCAGTTTTTCAGTTCTTGCTTTCTTATCACAAACCCACCTCTTGTCTTTTTGTGTTTCTCATTATTAGATTAAGGATACTTCCAAGTCTTTTCTGACTGTTTTCCACCTAATGTGAACATGGCGGGGGTGGGAGGGGGGAGCTAAGGGTAATCTAAAGAACTATTTGCTAAAATTTCTGAAAGGGTCATTTCTTAAGTGTTTTTAAATAGTATAGCCTGAATGAATCCACTGCCAAGGGGCGTGACTATGGAGTGATTCAAAATTCCTTCGTGATCGCCTCTAAGAATGACGTCACATTTGCCCAGAATAGCTTCATTCAGATAATAGGAACTGTAACAGAGCTGTAATTTTTTTACATGGTGTGGAAAAAAGTACTAATGGGAGATGGCAGAGGCCTGAGTCTAAGCCTCATCAGCTAATAAAAAATGGTGAAAGCAAATACAGAAGGAAGTGGAGGCAAAAGAGAACAAGAGCTGAAAGTGAAGGGGGCCGCACCAGGTGCTAAGATCCGCTGGTTGCCCTCGGATCGCCTGGCAGAAGGGCTGTGAGTGGGAGCAGAGGCAGGAATCAGCCCAGACAGAGCGTGTGTGCCTCTCTAAGACGTCTGGACTGGATTCACTGAGGATTTCATGACTGAAAGACAGTGAAAAGGCCCTTCAGCCTCTCACGCTCCATGTGCCGCCCGTGCTGTAGCTCAGAGCATATCCTAGTTTGGACCTGATGTTGCCTTGTCTTCTGGAATTCTTCCAGACGGAAGGCTCAGCCAGACGCAGACTGATTTTCAGGCTGGAAATATGGAGGCAGTTTTCTGAAACATCCCTGCTTTTGCATTTGGTTTTCTGTAGCAGCTCTTCTCCACCCCAGACGCAACCTTCTAATTGGCACAGGGCAGACTCAAGATCCAAATCGTGATTAAAATCTGTTTTGTTGCTCAAATTCCTGGCAGCATTTCTGCTTCCAATTCCAATCCGGACCACACTTAACAAAACCAAAACAGTTGATAGCTAGTCTTCCAAGACTGCTTTTCCACATGTGCGTTTATTCTGCACCGTGGAAAGCCAGGATTTTGAGGACCTATTCAGTTTTTCAGTTCTTGCTTTCTTATCACAAACCCACCTCTTGTCTTTTTGTGTTTCTCATTATTAGATTAAGGATACTTCCAAGTCTTTTCTGACTGTTTTCCACCTAATGTGAACATGGCGGGGGTGGGAGGGGGGAGCTAAGGGTAATCTAAAGAACTATTTGCTAAAATTTCTGAAAGGGTCATTTCTTAAGTGTTTTTAAATAGTATAGCCTGAATGAATCCACTGCCAAGGGGCGTGACTATGGAGTGATTCAAAATTCCTTCGTGATCGCCTCTAAGAATGACGTCACATTTGCCCAGAATAGCTTCATTCAGATAATAGGAACTGTAACAGAGCTGTAATTTTTTTACATGGTGTGGAAAAAAGTACTAATGGGAGATGGCAGAGGCCTGAGTCTAAGCCTCATCAGCTAATACAACAGCAAACCATTCAACTGTTTTTGGCCTCGGTTTTCTAGAAAATGAAAGAGGGTCTGATTAGATGATTTCTAAAGGCTACAGTTGTGCAATCCCGAGATTCTTTTTTAATTACAGGAGCAGTGTAGGCTCTGAAGAAATAGTACACCATTTGATGGCAGCTATACTAACCGAAATGCTCTTGTAAGGTTTGAACATTGTGAACTAGCTTTTCAGTGGTGGCTATATTCTTTGGCAGACTCTGCCACCTAGTGGCCGCAAGGATGGAAACAGTCTTCATACAGTTGAACCCAAGTTGACCGTCGAATACAATTAAGAATGCTGTTTTAAAACCTTGAGTCTGTTTTACAAGTGGGAAACTGTTCTAAATGAGTATGAATCTTTACTTTTCTCAGATACTATTTTTAGTTTCTGTACAACCCTCTCTCCACACTATACACCACTCCTCCTCCACCAAATTTGTTGCTGTTGTTCAGTCACCCAGTCGTGTCCGACTCTTTGCAACCCCATGGACTGTACCACACCGGCTTCCCTGTCCTTCACCGTCTCCCAGAGCATGCTCAAACTCATGTCCATTGAGTTGGTGATGCCATCCAACCATCTCGTCCTCTGCCCTTCCTTCTTCTGCCTTCAATCTTTCCAAACCTCAGGGTCTTTTCCAGTAAGTCAGCTTTTCACATCAGGTGGCCAAAGTAAAGGACTTCACCTTCAGCATCGGCCCTTCCAAGGAACATTCAGGGTTGATTTCCTTTAAGATTGACTGACTTACTCTCCTTGCCATCCAAGGGACTCTCAAGAGCCTTCTCCAACACCACAGTTCAAAGGCATCAATTCTTCAGTGCTCAGCCTTCTTTATGGTCCATCTCTCACATCCATGCATGACTACTGGGGAAACCAGAGCTTTGACTAGACAGACCTTTGTCAGCAAAGTAATGTTACAGAGCACTGGATGCTCAGGGAAGGACTTGGGGGTGCTAGGAGCCGAGTCCACACAGGGATTGTGTTCTGTTCTGAAGGCTGTAATTTTTACATGGTGTGGAAAAAAGTACTAATGGGAGATGGCAGAGGCCTGAGTCTAAGCCTCATCAGCTAATACAACAGCAAACCATTCAACTGTTTTTGGCCTCGGTTTTCTAGAAAATGAAAGAGGGTCTGATTAGATGATTTCTAAAGGCTACAGTTGTGCAATCCCGAGATTCTTTTTTAATTACAGGAGCAGTGTAGGCTCTGAAGAAATAGTACACCATTTGATGGCAGCTATACTAACCGAAATGCTCTTGTAAGGTTTGAACATTGTGAACTAGCTTTTCAGTGGTGGCTATATTCTTTGGCAGACTCTGCCACCTAGTGGCCGCAAGGATGGAAACAGTCTTCATACAGTTGAACCCAAGTTGACCGTCGAATACAATTAAGAATGCTGTTTTAAAACCTTGAGTCTGTTTTACAAGTGGGAAACTGTTCTAAATGAGTATGAATCTTTACTTTTCTCAGATACTATTTTTAGTTTCTGTACAACCCTCTCTCCACACTATACACCACTCCTCCTCCACCAAATTTGTTGCTGTTGTTCAGTCACCCAGTCGTGTCCGACTCTTTGCAACCCCATGGACTGTACCACACCGGCTTCCCTGTCCTTCACCGTCTCCCAGAGCATGCTCAAACTCATGTCCATTGAGTTGGTGATGCCATCCAACCATCTCGTCCTCTGCCCTTCCTTCTTCTGCCTTCAATCTTTCCAAACCTCAGGGTCTTTTCCAGTAAGTCAGCTTTTCACATCAGGTGGCCAAAGTAAAGGACTTCACCTTCAGCATCGGCCCTTCCAAGGAACATTCAGGGTTGATTTCCTTTAAGATTGACTGACTTACTCTCCTTGCCATCCAAGGGACTCTCAAGAGCCTTCTCCAACACCACAGTTCAAAGGCATCAATTCTTCAGTGCTCAGCCTTCTTTATGGTCCATCTCTCACATCCATGCATGACTACTGGGGAAACCAGAGCTTTGACTAGACAGACCTTTGTCAGCAAAGTAATGTTACAGAGCACTGGATGCTCAGAGAAGGACTTGGGGTGTTAGGAGCCGAGTCCACACATCAGGGCATGTGTGCATTGTGTTCTGTATATCTTTTTTGAATCTGGCCTAGACAGCTGCCTCATCAGTGCAGCAACCTTACATGACCCTTGAGTAGCCTCATTCTAAAAAGTATTTGAAAACCTTAAGCATGAGTATTATCTTCATAAAAATGTTGAAGGACTGGAATCATACGAATAGGTCATGCTCCAAATACTCATCCCAGAAATTATGAGTCTTCTATTGACATTAGAGAGATGCCGAAAACCATATTCTATTTGACATTTTGCTAGTTCCACTTGGACCCTCTCTTGGACAATATTACTTGACAGTCCAAAAAAACATGTTGCAAAAGATTTGCAGTGACTCAAATAGCTGAATGTTTTTTCTTGCATTTATAAAACAACCAAAAAGAGGATGGTAGTCTTTGCAGAAAATTGTTTCCTACTCCAAAGGATCATTGCCCTGCTTTGTCTGCATTTTGGTGATTTGCCTGCCATGAGATGAGAAGGTGCAAGGCATAAAACCAGGTAACTCATGGTTCATCTTTTTTTGTTTTTTTAAATTTTGACCTCCTCCATTGGTTCTTTATTTATTTATTTTTCATCCATCTTTATTCTTTGGCCTGTGTGGGCTGCCCGTCGCAGTGGCCTCTCTTGTTGCCGAACATCGGCTCTGAGCACATGCATTCCAGAGCGCTGGCTCATAATTGGACACACCGGTCCAGCCACTCCATGGCATGTGGGATCTTCCCAGGCCAGGGATCACCGGTCGCCCATGCGTAAGTCAGCTTTTCACATCAGGTGGCCAAAGTAAAGGACTTCACCTTCAGCATCGGCCCTTCCAAGGAACATTCAGGGTTGATTTCCTTTAAGATTGACTGACTTACTCTCCTTGCCATCCAAGGGACTCTCAAGAGCCTTCTCCAACACCACAGTTCAAAGGCATCAATTCTTCAGTGCTCAGCCTTCTTTATGGTCCATCTCTCACATCCATGCATGACTACTGGGGAAACCAGAGCTTTGACTAGACAGACCTTTGTCAGCAAAGTAATGTTACAGAGCACTGGATGCTCAGAGAAGGACTTGGGGGTGTTAGGAGCCGAGTCCACACATCAGGGCATGTGTGCATTGTGTTCTGTATATCTTTTTTGAATCTGGCCTAGACAGCTGCCTCATCAGTGCAGCAACCTTACATGACCCTTGAGTAGCCTCATTCTAAAAAGTATTTGAAAACCTTAAGCATGAGTATTATCTTCATAAAAATGTTGAAGGACTGGAATCATACGAATAGGTCATGCTCCAAATACTCATCCCAGAAATTATGAGTCTTCTATTGACATTAGAGAGATGCCGAAAACCATATTCTATTTGACATTTTGCTAGTTCCACTTGGACCCTCTCTTGGACAATATTACTTGACAGTCCAAAAAAACATGTTGCAAAAGATTTGCAGTGACTCAAATAGCTGAATGTTTTTTCTTGCATTTATAAAACAACCAAAAAGAGGATGGTAGTCTTTGCAGAAAATTGTTTCCTACTCCAAAGGATCATTGCCCTGCTTTGTCTGCATTTTGGTGATTTGCCTGCCATGAGATGAGAAGGTGCAAGGCATAAAACCAGGTAACTCATGGTTCATCTTTTTTTGTTTTTTTAAATTTTGACCTCCTCCATTGGTTCTTTATTTATTTATTTTTCATCCATCTTTATTCTTTGGCCTGTGTGGGCTGCCCGTCGCAGTGGCCTCTCTTGTTGCCGAACATCGGCTCTGAGCACATGCATTCCAGAGCGCTGGCTCATAATTGGACACACCGGTCCAGCCACTCCATGGCATGTGGGATCTTCCCAGGCCAGGGATCGAACCGGTGCCCTCTGCACTGTAAGGCAGACTCTTTACCCACTGGACCACCAGGGAAGCCCTGGTTCACCTGGTTTGTTTGTTTTTTTTTTAGCCCTCACTGGGGAATAATTTCAACTGCTTTCTGAACACCTCCACTTGATATTCTCAAAGATGCCCCAGACTCAGTGATGTCCAGAACTGAACTTGTGGTCTTGCCTCCCTTCAACCTGGCTATTTCCAGTCTTTTCTCCCTTAGGAAATGACAGTTCTTACTAACCCATTAACAGTTCCACAAATCAGTACCTCAGGAGTCATTCTTGATTTCTCTTGAATTCATTTATGTGTTTGCTATCAAGAGTGAAAAAACAGAGCCAAGGTGTCATAATGAGCCTGTAAGGTGGGTGTTACTTGAGCCACCATTTTGTAGATGAGACTACTGAGGAACAGAGTGGTAAAAAGGCTTGTCTAAGATCATGGAGCTTGTAAGTGGCACACCGAGGATGTGAACTCAGCCCTGGGATTTAGAATCTGTACTGTCACACAAGGGTGCTCTCTTCAAATCTGAAAGGGTTTTACCTCGATTTGAGACTTAAACCCAGGGGCCAGACCTGATTGAACCCTGCTTGGGACTTGAACTCATGTAGCTGGAGCTTGAATTCCAGCCAAAACTGTGTTTGGGACTTGAACCCACGTGACTGGTACTTGAACCCAGCCAAAAACCCTGTTTGGGACTTGAACCCACGTGACTAAGGCCTAACCCCAGCCAAAACCCTGCTTGGGACTTGAATCCACGTAGTCAGGGCTCAGTCCTGGCCAAAACCCTGTCTGGGACTCAAATCCATTCAGCTGGGACTTAATTCCGCACTCACCCAACGTCTGGACCCACTGAGGCTCAGGTTCTTCGTGCCTCACCGCAGAAGGAATTCAGTGAAAAGCAGAGTGATAGACAAGAAAAGGATTTATTAGGATAGCGACTTGTAAGAGGTGCAAGCGGGCAGGCAGGAAAGCTCTGCTCTCCCTTTGATTGAGTGGGCAGCAATACATATATAGGATGGTAGAAAACCGCCCCCCTCAAGTAGACACAGATGGAAGGCATATATCATTAGTTCCTTCTTCGCCAGCTCCTCTTTCATCAGCTGTTTATACCCAGTCAAGCCTGCTTTACTGAACAAGGAGCAGCTCTCCTGAGTTACCCCATTTAACCCCCGCTGGCCTGTAAGGCAGACTCTTTACCCACTGGACCACCAGGGAAGCCCTGGTTCACCTGGTTTGTTTGTTTTTTTTTTAGCCCTCACTGGGGAATAATTTCAACTGCTTTCTGAACACCTCCACTTGATATTCTCAAAGATGCCCCAGACTCAGTGATGTCCAGAACTGAACTTGTGGTCTTGCCTCCCTTCAACCTGGCTATTTCCAGTCTTTTCTCCCTTAGGAAATGACAGTTCTTACTAACCCATTAACAGTTCCACAAATCAGTACCTCAGGAGTCATTCTTGATTTCTCTTGAATTCATTTATGTGTTTGCTATCAAGAGTGAAAAAACAGAGCCAAGGTGTCATAATGAGCCTGTAAGGTGGGTGTTACTTGAGCCACCATTTTGTAGATGAGACTACTGAGGAACAGAGTGGTAAAAAGGCTTGTCTAAGATCATGGAGCTTGTAAGTGGCACACCGAGGATGTGAACTCAGCCCCTGGGATTTAGAATCTGTACTGTCACACAAGGGGTGCTCTCTTCAAATCTGGAAGGGTTTTACCTTGATTTGAGATTTAAATCCAGGGTCCAGACCTGATTGAACCCTGCTTGGGACTTGAGCCCATGTGGCTGGAGCTTGAATTCCAGCCAAAACTCTGTTTGGGACTTGAACCCACGTGACTGGGGCTTGAACCTAGCCAAAACCCTGCTTGGGACTTGAACCCACGTGGCTAAGGCCTAACCCCAGCCAAAACCCTGCTTGGGACTTGAACCCACGTAGTCAGGACTCAACCCCAGCCAAAACCCTGTCTGGGACTCGAACCCACGCGGCCGGGACTTAATCCCGCACTCACCCAACGTCTGGACCCACTGAGGCTCAGGTTCTTCGTGCCTCACCGCAGAAGGAATTCAGTGAAAAGCAGAGTGATAGACAAGAAAAGGATTTATTAGGATAGCGTACTTGTAAGAGGTGCAAGCGGGCAGGCAGGAAAGCTCTGCTCTCCCTTTGATTGAGTGGGCAGCAATACATATATAGGATGGTAGAAAACCGCCCCCCTCAAGTAGACACAGATGGAAGGCATATATCATTAGTTCCTTCTTCGCCAGCTCCTCTTTCATCAGCTGTTTATACCCAGTCAAGCCTGCTTTACTGAACAAGGAGCAGCTCTCCTGAGTTACCATCAACTCGCTGGCCTCCCAGACTTTCTCAGGTTTCACCCTTCTGCTTACCGTCCCCTAGTAGGACTCTACAATCACCTACCTGTTCTACTCTGTCCCTGTCAAATCTAGGAAAAAGTTAAAATGACAGAAGATCATCATTGTGTTTAATACTCATATTGAAATTTTAGATAATGTGACAAGGCGTGAATTACAAATAAAAATGAATATAAGGGAAAGGATGATCCTGTCATATGTAAAATTAATAAAATTCATCAAGTGAAATGCACTTTAGAGTAAAAGTGTTTCAAGGGGTAGATATAAGAAAAAATACATGTGATGTTTTATAACAGAGTTTTAAAATTTATTGAAGAGACTATGGTGTACCAACAAAAAATGTTTACTTTGTGTTCTACTTTGTTCCATTAGACATACAAGGGATCTATAAAGGTACTTGGAAAACAGAAGTTAAAAGTGAATTAACCACAGGCATTAAAATGAGGCAAGGAAAAATAAATGTAAAAACCTAAGGTGGGGCTTCCCTTGTGGCTCAGTGGATAAGAACCTATCTGCCAATGCAGGAGACACAGGTTCGAGCCCTGATCCGGGAGGATCCCACATACCACAGAGTAGCTAAACTCACACATTAACAAAGACCCAGCACAGCCAAAAATAAATAAATAAAAGTAAAAAAAAAAAAAAAAAAAAAAAAAAAAAAACCTAAGGTGTATTTAGAATTTCCAAGGATAAGCTTCAAGAGAAGTGTGTATGATGTAATTATGCTACAAGATAAGCATCTCCATTGAGGCTTCCTCTCTCGGGTAGAGTTGAATATAAGACTTGCAGGGAGGGGTGGGGGGGCAGATGGGCTCGTTGGCCAAATGGAAAGATTGACTGAATGGACCTCATTGGGCAGTGAAGGGTCAGCTGTCATAGGTGGCTTCTTCCAGAACACAAACATCTATCTTTTCCTGAGCACAAATATCTATGCATGTAACAAAAAAAATTTGTAGATTCCATTAGAGACTTGGATAAATTGAAGTGTTGAAAGTACAATTAAGTAAAAAATAGCTAAATTTTTGAAATATGGAAAAAAATTGACTTTGTGTACTGATATACAGATGAATATTTTTCACTTTAGAAATTAGCTACATTTTTAACAAAATTGAAGCAGATTTATCAAATGTTCTGCTAGATATGAAAAGAAACCATTACAGGGCTTGCAGAAATACTAAGATAAATTCTCTCAATACATACTAAAATAAACTCTCTCAATTTCAAGAATAATCTAGACTGACTCGTATTAAAACTGACAAAGAGTAACACAAAGACACTTACAGTTTTAAAACATGGTAATTCATTAGACTCTGAGATAGCAGTGTGTTAAGAAGTTTTGTGTTTACAGTAAGGCCAGGGACTTCCCCGATGGCCCAGTGGTTACTACTCTGCCTGCCAATGCAGGGGACATGAGTTTGATCCCTGATCCAGGAAGATCCCGCATACTTCAGGGCAGCTAAGGCCTAGAGCCACCGCTACTCAGCCTGCTCACCTTGAGCCTGTGTTCCACAACAGGAGAAGCCACCGCAATGAGAAGCCCACGTGCCACAACTAGTGAGTATCCCCCACTTGCTGCAACTAGAAAAAGCCTTAGTGTAGTAACCAAGAACACCAAAGCCAAAAATAAGTAAATAAAAGAAAATTCTAAAATGTGTTCCTTGATTATAATAAAAAGAAAACAGTAAAGTCAACCTGCCCCCTTACCGGGACCACACTGGAGAATGGGAAAACAGGAAGAAAGAAGAACGCACCCACAACCCAGGGCAAGCTTTAGAGTTTAAAGAGCAAGTGCTTTGGTGTCCAAGGAATTGGACTGGGAGTATGTTGGTGTGTCCTTGGATCTGTCAGTTTGCCTGGGAGCCCTGTTTTCTCCACCGTGAGCCCGAGTCCCTCCTCCCTGCAGAGTTGCTTTGCTGGGGGGAAGGCAGCATGCATGACACAGTGGAAGATGCTGGCTTTTGTTTTAATTTGTTGTGTTTTAGATGCTGGCTTTTGTCATTGACTCTGTATGCGGTGTTTAGGAAGCGCCTCCTGGCTTCTCCATCCTAAAATGTCCTTGGTGTCTGCTGCAGTGGCCTTGGATACAAGCCTATTACATCATCAAAAGGAATTTTAAGACTGAAAAACAAAAAACCCATTCCAAAAGAGTTTCATTCGGGACTTCCCTGGCAGTCTTCTGACTAGATGTCGCCTTCCGGTGCAGGGAGTACAGGTTCAGTCCCTGGTGAAGGAGCTGAGATCCC
Source organism: Tragulus kanchil (assembly GCA_022376925.1). Taxonomy (NCBI): domain Eukaryota; kingdom Metazoa; phylum Chordata; class Mammalia; order Artiodactyla; family Tragulidae; genus Tragulus; species Tragulus kanchil. The sequence goes on along the minus strand of JAIOJX010000031.1, from coordinate 89,556,647 downwards.
TCATGCCTCATGGCCTATATATATAGGAGGGGGTGGGGGGGAGAGAGAGAGAGAAGGGTGGGGGCGGAGAGAAAGAGAGAGAGAGAGAAGCAGTGTTTTAGCGAATTCAGTATGGACTTTAAAATGATCCACCTCAAAAAAAGTTCTGTTAAAAGAAGTGTTCCTTTAGAACCACAAATGTCTGGTTTCTTTGCCGAGATCCATACAGAATAAGATTATGGAATTCAGCCATGAATTTCAAACATCAAAATTTTACTTTGGAGGGCTTTCCTGGTGGTCCAGTGGGTGAAGACTACACCTTGAAGTGCAAGGGGCGCCAGTTTGATCTCTGGCCTGGGATGATTCCATGTGCCACAGAGCGGCTGGACCGATGTGTCCAACTACTGAGCCAGAGCTCTGGAGCGCATGTGCCCAGAGCTGGTGCCCTACAACTAGAGAGGCCACTGTGGTGGCAGGCCCACATGGGCCAAAGAACAGAGACGGATGAAAATAAATAAAAGAAAACAGTAAAGTCAACCTGCCCCTTACGGGACCACACTGGAGAATGGGAAAACAGGAAGAAAGAAGAACGCACCCACAACCCAGGGCAAGCTTTAGAGTTTAAAGAGCAAGTGCTTTGGTGTCCAAGGAATTGGACTGGGAGTATGTTGGTGTGTCCTTGGATCTGTCAGTTTGCCTGGGAGCCCTGTTTTCTCCACCGTGAGCCCGAGTCCCTCCTCCCTGCAGAGTTGCTTTGCTGGGGGGAAGGCAGCATGCATGACACAGTGGAAGATGCTGGCTTTTGTTTTAATTTGTTGTGTTTTAGATGCTGGCTTTTGTCATTGACTCTGTATGCGGTGTTTAGGAAGCGCCTCCTGGCTTCTCCATCCTAAAATGTCCTTGGTGTCTGCTGCAGTGGCCTTGGATACAAGCCTATTACATCATCAAAAGGAATTTTAAGACTGAAAAACAAAAAACCCATTCCAAAAGAGTTTCATTCGGGACTTCCCTGGCAGTCTTCTGACTAGATGTCGCCTTCCGGTGCAGGGAGTACAGGTTCAGTCCCTGGTGAAGGAGCTGAGATCCCTCATGCCTCATGGCCTATATATATAGGAGGGGTGGGGAGAGAGAGAGAGAGAAGGGGTGGGGGGCGGAGAGAAAGAGAGAGAGAGAGAAGCAGTGTTTTAGCGAATTCAGTATGGACTTTAAAATGATCCACCTCAAAAAAAGTTCTGTTAAAAGAAGTGTTCCTTTAGAACCACAAATGTCTGGTTTCTTTGCCGAGATCCATACAGAATAAGATTATGGAATTCAGCCATGAATTTCAAACATCAAAATTTTACTTTGGAGGGCTTTCCTGGTGGTCCAGTGGGTGAAGACTACACCTTGAAGTGCAAGGGGCGCCAGTTTGATCTCTGGCCTGGGATGATTCCATGTGCCACAGAGCGGCTGGACCGATGTGTCCAACTACTGAGCCAGAGCTCTGGAGCGCATGTGCCCAGAGCTGGTGCCCTACAACTAGAGAGGCCACTGTGGTGGCAGGCCCACATGGGCCAAAGAACAGAGACGGATGAAAATAAATAAATGAAAGAGCATAAAAGTGGCCAAAAAAATGTAAAACAAAAATTTTACTTTGAAGCAAAAATCATGTAAAAACTCACATTAAAATCATGAGATCATTTGCCAACTTCCATTGTCAGTGACAATGGAGGGCCCTGCTCGATATGACTTTTCCTAATGTGCACCGTAGTCTGTCTTTAAAAAAAAAATCACCACGTGTCTGCAGGTGAAATGTGATATTGATTCATATTCATAGCAGAGACCTCTGTTAAAGGCACCTCAGCAGCTTTATCTGGGGGGTTTGATTTCATTAGTGAAGGTCACATTTCTGAACAGCCTTCCTGATCCTTTGTCAGCCTTATCTAGGAGGATTTGAGTGTTGTTAGGGCTTGTTAAAGAAGCATTCTTGGGAGAAGGACTTACTATCCATCACACACAAGCCCAAGAGCTGACAAATGTCCCCCTAAAGAAGTCCACATCTGGAGCCTTCAAACCCGTGTGGATGGTACCTGATGTGCCCAAAGGGGCTTTGCAGATCTTGTTAAGGATCTTGAGCTGGGAAGATTATCCTGGATTATCCCAGCAGGTCTAATGTAATCGCAAGGATGACAGGAGATGGTGAAGGCAATGGTGACGATAGAAGCAGAGGTCAGAGAGATGCAGTGGCTGGCTTTGACGTTGGAAAAAGAAAAGGAGCCAGAGAACAAGAACCCAGCCACCTCTAAAAGCCTGAAAAGGCAAGGAAACAAGTTTTCCTCTCAACTCCAGAAGGAAGGCAGCCCGTGCACACTTTGATTTTTTTCCTACGGAGATTCATTTTAGACTCGGTCTCCAGAACTGTTAGGTAATAAATCTGTGAGGTTTTGAGCCAATACATTGATGGTCATTTGGTGCAGCAACATGTTGTTCAGTTGTACAGCCATGTCCAACTCTGCGACCCCATGGACAGTAGCCCGCCAGGCTCCTCTGTCCATGGGATTCCCAGGCAAGAATACTGGCGTGGGTTATCATGTCCTCCTCCAGGGATCTTCTGTTTTCACATCTCCTGCATTGGCAAGCAGGTTCTTTACCACTAGTGCCACCTGGAAAGCCTTCCTATGTGGCAGGCCCACATGGGCCAAAGAACAGAGACGGATGAAAATAAATAAATGAAAGAGCATAAAAGTGGCCAAAAAAATGTAAAACAAAAATTGTACTTTGAAGCAAAAATCATGTAAAATCTCACATTAAAATCATGAGATCATTTGCCAACTTCCATTGTCAGTGACAATGGAGGGCCCTGCTCGATATGACTTTTCCTAATGTGCACCGTAGTCTGTCTTTAAAAAAAAAATCACCACGTGTCTGCAGGTGAAATGTGATATTGATTCATATTCATAGCAGAGACCTCTGTTAAAGGCACCTCAGCAGCTTTATCTGGGGGGTTTGATTTCATTAGTGAAGGTCACATTTCTGAACAGCCTTCCTGATCCTTTGTCAGCCTTATCTAGGAGGATTTGAGTGTTGTTAGGGCTTGTTAAAGAAGCATTCTTGGGAGAAGGACTTACTATCCATCACACACAAGCCCAAGAGCTGACAAATGTCCCCCTAAAGAAGTCCACATCTGGAGCCTTCAAACCCGTGTGGATGGTACCTGATGTGCCCAAAGGGGCTTTGCAGATCTTGTTAAGGATCTTGAGCTGGGAAGATTATCCTGGATTATCCCAGCAGGTCTAATGTAATCGCAAGGATGACAGGAGATGGTGAAGGCAATGGTGACGATAGAAGCAGAGGTCAGAGAGATGCAGTGGCTGGCTTTGACGTTGGAAAAAGAAAAGGAGCCAGAGAACAAGAACCCAGCCACCTCTAAAAGCCTGAAAAGGCAAGGAAACAAGTTTTCCTCTCAACTCCAGAAGGAAGGCAGCCCGTGCACACTTTGATTTTTTTCCTACGGAGATTCATTTTAGACTCCCGGTCTCCAGAACTGTTAGGTAATAAATCTGTGAGGTTTTGAGCCAATACATTGATGGTCATTTGGTGCAGCAACATGTTGTTCAGTTGTACAGCCATGTCCAACTCTGCGACCCCATGGACAGTAGCCCGCCAGGCTCCTCTGTCCATGGGATTCCCCAGGCAAGAATACTGGCGTGGGTTATCATGTCCTCCTCCAGGGGATCTTCTGTTTTTCACATCTCCTGCATTGGCAAGCAGGTTCTTTACCACTAGTGCCACCTGGAAAGCCTTCCTATGTGATAAATGGGTACAGAGATACTAGCTTAAACAATTAGTGTGAAAGTTACAAGAAAAAGTACTTAGCACATAGGAAGCTCTCCATAAATGTTAAACCATTACTGTAATTCTGACAACCTTGGGGAACATCAGAATGTTGAAAAGGGGGAATCAATAAATTAGTACTGCATTTCTTTAACTTTTTTTTTTTCTTTTACAGTGTTTTCCCTTCTTTCTCTGTCACATAAATAAACCAAAGATACCCCCTGGGTATTGCCCCCTACGTTGTTTGTTTCCTCACTGAGAGCTGAAATCTGTTAGCTCAAAAGCACACTGGTGCCAAATTCAGATGTGTATAGGTCCAGTTGTTTTAAACATAGCCCAGACGAGCAGATGTTGAGCCCTTTGGAGCCTCCCTGACTTGCAAAACCAACAAAATCTCACCCCCACATCTGCTGGCCATAGATACGATAGAGCCTTGTGGTTACGAGCCTCCTGGAGGCTACTGCCCTTTGAGGTCTCTGACCCAGAGACTCCTCACCATGCCTCTGGGCGACATCACCCAGACACTGGAAGCCCCATTTCCAGCCCCTATCCTTTGGGAGTTCCTGGTCGTCCTCCCCTTCTGAGTAGCAATCCCTGTGTGCCATACGTTCTGGGCCAACGCCTGCCAGAAGGGACACCCCCCAGATGCAAGTCTATCAGTTTCCTGATAAACCTTGTGTGCCTTCGAGTCTTTTTCTTTGATCAGCCCCTAAACTGCCAGATTCCCTGCATCCTGTTTTCCAACTAATACCAATTCCCAAAGAACATTCAAGCATAGTTTTGCTTTTCCCTCTCATAAGAAGCCAAAGAGAACCAATGGACAGAGAAGCGCGTGTCTTATTTACTTTAGAGTTGCCCCATTTGGGATATGAAGTTCTGGATATGAAAAGATTGTCAGGGATGCCCAATTACTCAAATGGTTCTATTCGTTCCATTCCACCTTTTAAAAAAATCATACATTATGATCTTAGGCATATCTGTTGATACTTTCCAAAATAAAGCTACCAAATTAGAAAAATGAAATGCAGATCTATAAACAAGTTTAGAAAGTCAGTAGACAAGGAACCCTTCTCAATATTATATAATAACCTAAATGGGAAAATATTCTGAAAAAGAACAGGTAAAATGTATACATATAACTGAATCACTTTGCTGTACACCTGAAACTAACATAACATTGTTATACAGCTATGCTTCAATATAAAAATAATAAAGTTAGTAGGAAACCTCAATTCTCGAGATCCAGTTAAGTTGATGTTAGGACCCAAATGAAAGAGGAAAAATGTTTATATCAAACAGAATGCATTGATTCTCATAAGGAAACTTCTTAGTTCTGTTACTTTGCGTTTGGAACTATCTGGTTCATAAATGAGAAGAATGAAATTCTTGTGTGCTCTGATAGTAAATGAATAATTGGGCAAATACATGATTTTTTTTGGAAGTACTTTATGCCTAACCAGATGACGCTCCTCATGTTCCCCTCTGTCAGGTCTTAAAATTGAAAGACCTTTTTCTATTACGTCTAGCATTCTTGTAGGATTCCTAACTAATTAAATCAGACAGGGAAAGGGAAAAAAATGAGATTGTCTCATCCGATTCTTTGCTTCCATGTCACTCCATTGTTAGTGCAGGATTATTAAAAGATGAACTTCTTTTGAAGGCATCTTAGAAAAGCGTGTCTGTGATCTCATTTAACATGTCTGAAGTTCTTCCTGTTACTCTGTTCTGTAATTTTAGATCTTTATAGCCAAGAACTTAGTCCACACTTTCTCCCTTGTCCTCCATCTCCAATACTTTCTCTCATCTTCTCATCCTGTTAATGACCTTTCTTCTGATTTTATCTGAGAAAATAAGAACTCTGCCCAACGCCCTTCCTCCCCCTCCTCCCTCTATTGAATCTAGTGATGCCCAAGCTCTCTGCCCACCTTCTGGTTCCAGTGAGTGAACTGACCAAGAGCCCATCTCAGCCACCCTGCTTGTGCGTGGGTTCCCATCCTCTGCGGCCCCACCCAAGAAACTTTGTTCCTACTACAGTCTTCTCCTGAGGCATCCTTCCCCTTCATCTCTTTCTTGTAATACCCTCATTCAAAGAAAAACATTCCTTATTCCTGTATTTTGTTGGAGCACTGTTTTAATTTTTCTTCCCTGAAGAATCTTCTAGAAAAAACTCTCTACTCCCTGTAGCAAGTTGTTTTCCCTCCTCCTTAATTGCACTTATTTCAATCAGACTTTTGATGGAGCTCCTCCATTGAATCCAACCTCTCATGGTCATCCGGAGCCTCTACGATGGTCAGTTCTTGGTCTAGTCTGCATCTAACTTGACCTTGGGTGGTGTTCAGCCAGTCACTCTCTCCTTACAGAGTGCCACTTCCTCCAGTGTTCTCCCTCCCTCCCTCACTGCTCACGCCTTTGCATTCTTCTTTTCTTCTGACCTCTCAGTGATGTCATGACCCATGCATCAGTTTCCAGACCCCTTCTCTGTCCATAGTTCTCTCAGGAATTTCAACAAAGGTCATGGTCCTAAAGATCATGCATACTGACTTCCAAGTTTATAGCTCAACCCAAACCTCTTTCATTAATACCAGATTGCCTGTGTGACATCGCAGCACTGATATTCTTTAGATCCCTGAAAATTCATATCTGCTTGAAACTCTTTTGTTTTATTTTGTTTGAACACTTCCTTAAGTATCCCTCTTCCTAGGGGATGGAACTTCCACTCACACAATTGTCTAGCCCTCCTCTGTCTCCCTTCCCACACTGGGCTCATTCTTGGCTCCATTTTTTTCCCTCCAACATGAAATTCAGGGCTCATTCTGTAATCTTACCTTTGTTTGATTTTTTACTTTTTATTTTCTATTAAAGTATAGTTGATTAATAACATTAATCTGTACAGCAGAGTGATTCAATTATACATATGTGTATTTCTTCTTTTTCAAATTCTTTTCCCATTTGAGTTATTACAAAGTATTGAGTAGAGTTCCCTGTACTAACTATGCATTAGGTCCATTTTGGTTTTCTATTTTAAATACAGCAGTATGTGCATGTTAATTCCAGACTCCCTTTTATAAAGTCTGTGACTGTTTCTGTTTAATAAATAAATTTATTTGTATCATTTTTTAAAATTCTGCATATTAATAATATCATGTATTTGTCTTTCTCTGATTTTACTTAGTCTGATAATTTCCAAATGCATCCATGTTGTCACAAATGGCATTATTTCATTATTTTTTATGACTATGTAGTATTCCATTACATACACTTTTTTTACCTATAAGTCATCATTTATTTTCAGCCATTTTTATTCTTTGGCATGTGTGGTCTTCCCATTACAGTGGCCTCTCTTGCCATAGAGCACTGGCTCTGGGCACATGCTCTCCAGAGCACTGACTTGTAATTGAACACACTGACCCAGCTACTCTGCAGCACATGGAATCTTCCTGGGCCAGGAATCAAACTGGTGCCCCTTGCACTGTAAGGCAGACTCCCTACCCACTCGACCACCAGGGAAGCCCTATATATATATACACATATATATTTAAACACACATATATATTATATATATATACACACACACACACACACACATGCACACAACATACCACTTCTTCTTTATCCGTCAGTGAACATTTAAGTTGCTTCCATGTTTTGGCAATTGTAAATGGTGCTTTTATGAACATTGGGGTGCATGGGTTCTTTTGAACATACAGTGTTGGTGGGAATGTAAATTGGTACAGCCACTATGAAAAATAGTATGGAGGTTCCCTAAGAAACTAAAAACAGAGCTACTATATGATCTGCCATCCTGCTTCTGGGCATATATCAAGAGAAAAAAACATGGTTGTCAGCTTAACTTTAAAATATATCTAGAATCCTACTTCTCAATGTTTTCCCCCACAAATGCTTCAGACCAAGCCCCTGTTTCTCACATGAACTATTGTAATAATTTTAAAAACAATGTCTCTCTGCCTTCACTCCTTGGAATCTTCATATAGCAGACAGAAGGCCACTTGTAGGATGTAAATCAAACCATGTGTCCTTTTCAGAGCTCACCAATGGCTTCTCCTCCCATTTGGAATGAAATCCAGTCCTTACGCAGACCTGAAAATCCTAAATGATCAAGTCCCTTGCCATTCACAGAGCTCCAACCACAGGTACCCTCTTGCTCTTCCTTCTGAGAATGTGCTCTTGCACATTCTCTCTCATGGCATTCTTTTTTTTCCCATGTGGTCACATGTCTCATTCCATCTCTTTGTTCTGCTCATCTTTCTAAAAAGGTTTCCCTGAACAACTTACATAAGGTAGAAACTTAGATCCCTACCTGTTCATATTTATCTCCTTCGATGCAATTCAGAGAGAAAGCATGTTGACACTTCTTAACGTTTGCTTTCATTTCCATTGGCTGCTTGTTTCCATCAAAGGAGAAATTTCGAGTTGTTCACTGGTCTGTCTCCAGCATCTTAAGTGAGGCACAGTGCACAGAAGGAACCCAGAGATATCTGCTGAGAGAATGGAAAAGTCCAGCAGGTCCTCATTATTTGCAGAAAATAATTGGAGACAGCAATTAAGTTTTAGCTTAGGCTGGTAACCCCAATTAATTTTATCTTTCCCCAAGGCCTTCTTCAACATCAGCTTTGCATTTCTTCCCTAATCTGTCCCCAGGTTTTAAATATTTTTGACTTAAGTTGGGAAACAGCTTTAGACCATTTTCTCAGCAACTGTCTTAACAGGTTTAATTTTTCCTGTGTATTTTATGGGCATGTCAAAGTTTCAATTTCGGTGCTTTTATGAACATTGGGGTGCATGGGTTCTTTGAACATACAGTGTTGGTGGGAATGTAAATTGGTACAGCCACTATGAAAAATAGTATGGAGGTTCCCTAAGAAACTAAAAACAGAGCTACTATATGATCTGCCATCCTGCTTCTGGGCATATATCAAGAGAAAAAAACATGGTTGTCAGCTTAACTTTAAAATATATCTAGAATCCTACTTCTCAATGTTTTCCCCCACAAATGCTTCAGACCAAGCCCCTGTTTCTCACATGAACTATTGTAATAATTTTAAAAACAATGTCTCTCTGCCTTCACTCCTTGGAATCTTCATATAGCAGACAGAAGGCCACTTGTAGGATGTAAATCAAACCATGTGTCCTTTTCAGAGCTCACCAATGGCTTCTCCTCCCATTTGGAATGAAATCCAGTCCTTACGCAGACCTGAAAATCCTAAATGATCAAGTCCCTTGCCATTCACAGAGCTCCAACCACAGGTACCCTCTTGCTCTTCCTTCTGAGAATGTGCTCTTGCACATTCTCTCTCATGGCATTCTTTTTTTTCCCATGTGGTCACATGTCTCATTCCATCTCTTTGTTCTGCTCATCTTTCTAAAAAGGTTTCCCTGAACAACTTACATAAGGTAGAAACTTAGATCCCTACCTGTTCATATTTATCTCCTTCGATGCAATTCAGAGAGAAAGCATGTTGACACTTCTTAACGTTTGCTTTCATTTCCATTGGCTGCTTGTTTCCATCAAAGGAGAAATTTCGAGTTGTTCACTGGTCTGTCTCCAGCATCTTAAGTGAGGCACAGTGCACAGAAGGAACCCAGAGATATCTGCTGAGAGAATGGAAAAGTCCAGCAGGTCCTCATTATTTGCAGAAAATAATTGGAGACAGCAATTAAGTTTTAGCTTAGGCTGGTAACCCCAATTAATTTTATCTTTCCCCAAGGCCTTCTTCAACATCAGCTTTGCATTTCTTCCCTAATCTGTCCCCAGGTTTTAAATATTTTTGACTTAAGTTGGGAAACAGCTTTAGACCATTTTCTCAGCAACTGTCTTAACAGGTTTAATTTTTCCTGTGTATTTTATGGGCATGTCAAAGTTTCTACTTTTTAAAATTTCCCATTGCCAGTTCATTTCTGTCTATTCTCTGTATTTTATTATAAACACTATTCTTTATCTTTTCTCCTTTTTTGCATTTATTTCCTCTAAAGGGTTTTTTTTTGCCTTGTTAAATTTGTTTTGTGTATTATTCTTGATCATTTGATTTTGGCCTGGTGTTTGATGCCAAGGAATATTTCAGGGATTTATTCATTCATTTATTGAAAAAACCCGTTATTGAAACCCTATTGTGTACTCAAATATAATTTGAAAAAGACCCAACAGTAGTAAAATTATCAGTTTATTTTCAGACATGAGCTTAGTAAAAGGCAGAAAGTTTGGCCATCTGGGGGAATATTTCCATGAAATTCTCAGCAAACTCAACAGTGTCTACACAAAATTTGGCTCTAAGTGTTATTTTCTAACTTTACACCTAAATGGAAAAATTTGGATTTTGTGAAACTATGTGCAGTCTTTCTCAAGTGAATATTAAGATTTGGGCCTCCCATTGGACCAGTTAGCATCCCTTCTCTTACCTCACAAACACAGAAGGTACCCAGTAATCCTGAACCAAATGAAGCCTACCAGAGCAATCCTTTCATCTTCTAAAATAATTGAATTAATATGGAAGCACTCAGTTTCATATTAGGATAGAAAAGAATAATACTATGTGCTTCCCTTTGAGAAGCACATTAAAAAAGCACATTAAAGCTAAAAAGAAAAATAAAAAAGTACTTTAAGGCTATAAAATAGGGATTTTCTGGTTGTCCAGTGGTTAAGACTTGGCCCAATATAGGGGGGCACGGATTCGATATCTGGTTGGGAAACTTAAGATCTCACATGCTGCACAGCGCAGCCCCTCCAAAAAAAGTGCAAAGAAAGAATGGAGACAGCAATTAAGTTTTAGCTTAGGCTGGTAACCCCAATTAATTTTATCTTTCCCAAGGCCTTCTTCAACATCAGCTTTGCATTTCTTCCCTAATCTGTCCCCAGGTTTTAAATATTTTTGACTTAAGTTGGGAAACAGCTTTAGACCATTTTCTCAGCAACTGTCTTAACAGGTTTAATTTTTCCTGTGTATTTTATGGGCATGTCAAAGTTTCTACTTTTTAAAATTTCCCATTGCCAGTTCATTTCTGTCTATTCTCTGTATTTTATTATAAACACTATTCTTTATCTTTTCTCCTTTTTTGCATTTATTTCCTCTAAAGGGTTTTTTTTTGCCTTGTTAAATTTGTTTTGTGTATTATTCTTGATCATTTGATTTTGGCCTGGTGTTTGATGCCAAGGAATATTTCAGGGATTTATTCATTCATTTATTGAAAAACCAGTTATTGAAACCCTATTGTGTACTCAAATATAATTTGAAAAAGACCCAACAGTAGTAAAATTATCAGTTTATTTTCAGACATGAGCTTAGTAAAAGGCAGAAAGTTTGGCCATCTGGGGGAATATTTCCATGAAATTCTCAGCAAACTCAACAGTGTCTACACAAAATTTGGCTCTAAGTGTTATTTTCTAACTTTACACCTAAATGGAAAAATTTGGATTTTGTGAAACTATGTGCAGTCTTTCTCAAGTGAATATTAAGATTTGGGCCTCCCATTGGACCAGTTAGCATCCCTTCTCTTACCTCACAAACACAGAAGGTACCCAGTAATCCTGAACCAAATGAAGCCTACCAGAGCAATCCTTTCATCTTCTAAAATAATTGAATTAATATGGAAGCACTCAGTTTCATATTAGGATAGAAAAGAATAATACTATGTGCTTCCCTTTGAGAAGCACATTAAAAAAGCACATTAAAGCTAAAAAGAAAAATAAAAAAGTACTTTAAGGCTATAAAATAGGGATTTTCTGGTTGTCCAGTGGTTAAGACTTGGCCCAATATAGGGGGGCACGGATTCGATATCTGGTTGGGAAACTTAAGATCTCACATGCTGCACAGCGCAGCCCCTCCAAAAAAAGTGCAAAGAAAGAAAGGAAAGGAAACCTGTAAAATATAAAATGAACCCAAGGTGATATTAATGTCTAATATAGTCATCTACTTTTTAGAGCGCTTCTTATGTGATTTTGAGCATTTAGTCTCATATAGTCTAGTTAGTGATTTTTGATGTAATTCATTTCTCCTAAAATGCAGATAGATAGACAAATACTTTGCTGTGCCTTTTCTAGCTTCTGTCTAATCCTTCAAAAACAGTCTAAAATAAATGTAAAAATTGGTCAGTTTAATGACATGCCGCAAGGCAGTCACTGTTTGACTGTTAATGCATCTTTTTTGAACTAGTCCTTTAGGCCATTCTGCCCTCTCTTTTAACTCATTGTTTTTGAAGTTGTCTGGTCTAAATGTGGAGAGTGTTCCTTCAGCAAGCAGGGTCTTACTTTTGCACAGACTAAAAATTAAAGATATCTAGATGGTTGTAAGCATTGTATAGTCATGCCATATTTGAGTGTAGAATGAAAAACATGGCGAATTACTGTTGAACTCGACACCATTGAACTTGGGCTTCCTCTGTTTCCACCTCCCTCCCCATCCCTGCTCTCCGAAGCCCTCATCCAGAGACCCAACATCGTGCAGGCTCAAGCTCCAGCTCCCTCCCAGGTCTGTTCTCGTTCCCCAAGTTTCTGTCCTCTGAAACCACTTGCTTCTTCCTCTTCTCTGAAATGTTTCCATGAAAATTAGGTGTTTGCAAGAAAAACCATTTGCTTCAGCTACAACTGCTAGCGGAGGGAGAGTGGGCTGATTTGGCTGCAACACATGGCATGTAGGATCTTAGTTCCCCAACCAGGGATTGAATTCATGCCCCCTGCATTGAAGCACAGAGTCTTAACCACTTGACCCCCAGGGAAGTCCTAGGGTAGCCTTGTCTGTATTGAATACATGCAGCTTGATTATTGGATCTGTGATGAACAAGCTACTTAAAATCAGTCTTAAGGTCATGGTCATTTAGTTTTTATCAGAAGTCCATCAGTCAATGAGAAACAGTATTCGGTGGACTTGTTTGAAGGACACCAAGTCCACCACTGTCAAACTCTGGAGGTTTAGTGTTTGGGATCAAGAACTTTGGGTTTCACCAAATCTGCGATCACATTTCTACTGTTTATGAGTTGTAGGGCCTCAACTCTTGAGTCTGTTTCCTCATTTGTAACCTAGGGATAAATAATAATGTTACCTTCTTCAGAGATGATAGGAAGACTAAAGAAATAGTCCTGGTGTTGGGTCAGTCCCTGGGTTGGGAAGATCCTCTGATGGAGGGCATGGCAACCGATTTCAATATCCTTGCCTGGAGAATCCCAAGGACAGGGGAGACTGGCGTGCTATAGTCCATGGGATTGCAAAGAGTCAGACATGACTGAACAACTAAACATAACACAGCCACATCAGTAGATGTTAAGTCTTTCGGTTAGAGCTGTTATTGATACTTAGGGATCAAGGCACTTGTGTACAGGTTTCTGTGTCTTGGCCAGCCCATTCTTCCCTGACTCCCTCGGATTATTTTATTGAATGTTGCTGTGGAATGAGGGGCTTCCCCGGTGGCTCAGCAGTAAAGAATCCCCCTCCAATGCAGGAGTCGCAGATTGGATCCCTGGAGAAGGGAATGACAATCCACTCCAGTATTCTTGCCTGAGAATTCCATGGATAGTGGAGTCTGGTGGGCTATAGTCCAAGGGGTTGCAAAGAGTCAGACACGGCTGAAGTGACTTAGCATGTACACATGCATGTGGTGTGAGTTGTTTCCAGTGCAGGTTGGTCTAAGAAACAGCTCTTCATACCCACAATGGGCATTTCTGCATAAGTTTGATGCCAAGCATGCTTTTTAACAGTCTCTACCATTCTCCTTTTCATGGGGACCTCCAGTAGAATTCAGGGCCTCATTGTCAGTGCCAAGCAGAGATGTTCTTCTGAGTATTTGGTTTATTTTAAGCTCATGGACAGTGAATTACATAACTGACCGAATTTCTCTTCTTCAGTTGGCTGTTGGAAAGCCAAGAGCCAAATGCCTGGCTCCTTTGTAGGCAATGCATCAGTTATTATGGGATGCATTTTGTGTTATTCAATTTATTGTTCTGTTTTTTTTTTCTTTTATTCCCTCTTCTCTTTCACACAAATTAAATGTTATTTTACAATTTATTCTTGTAAGTTGCCTAAAATTATGGCTGAAGCAAGATGAGTCACACATAGATAGAAAATAGATATAGATATATAAAAGAAGGCTTCCAATAAGTTAACCTGTAGAAATGATAGAGCTTGTCTATTCAGATGTTTAATTTTTGTCAGAAGATACTTGTTTTAGAAAATGAATTTTCCAGTGGGTGAAATTTCAGATATTGCACGAAAGAGAGAGGAACAGGTTCTTGAATGGGAAAGTCTTACAGGAAGGTAAGTTTGATTTGAGAAACCTTTGAGCTCTCGGGGAGAAGTGTCTTGTATGATTGGATTTGTTAGTTAATAATTGTGTACAATGCCAGGGTCACTTTATAAAAACAACTTTTAACCTTTATTGGAGAGCATAAGAAGACCATGGACTTGGGAGCCAAACTCCTGGATAGAAATCGTGGCTCTACATTTCCTTGGGCAAATGACTTAACTTCATTCAATTTCTTTATTTACTTTATGACAAGGAAGGATTTTTTTTTTTTAAAGATTTATTTATTTATTTATTTTGGTGGGGGTGGGGTGGGGAGGGAGGGGAGCAGGCAGGTCACTTCTATTGGCCTTTCATTTGTCCATTTTCATCCATCTTTGTTCTTTGGCCCATGTGGGCCTCCCATTGTGGTGGCCTCTGTTGTTGCAGAGCACCAGCTCTGGGCACTTGTGCTCCAGAGCTCTGGCTCGGTAATTGGACACATTGGTCCAGCCGCTCTGTGGCACGTGGGATCTTCCCAGGCCAGGGATTGAACCGGCGCCCCTTGCACTGCAAGGCGGTGTCCTTACCCACTGGACCACCAGGGAAGCCCAAGGATTTTTTTTTTTAATGTACATGTGGATTATATTATCTGTCCCACAATTCCCAAATCTATCATGAGTGTTTCATGGCAACTTCAGAGAAAATGTGTTTTTTTCTTTCTTGGTCTTTCCAAACAAACAGGAAAGCCAAATAGTTTCTGTGAAATATTTTGCTGTGTTAGCATCATAGAGTTGTTTGTGAAATGTGACACCATAAATAGTGTGTCTTGCCTTTTTCCATGCAAAACATTAGTGTTAGTCACTCAGTCATATCTGACTCTTTGCGACTCCATAGAGTATAGCTTGCCAGGCTCTTCTGTCTCTGAAATTCTCCAAACAGGAATACTGGAGTTGTATCAGTTTGCTTTTCCAGGAGATCTTCCCCATCCATGGGTTGAACCTGGGTCTCCCACATTGCAAGCACATTCTTTATTGTCTGAATCACCAGGGAAGACCCTTTCCACCCAAAGCTCAGTGTTTTCTTTCTCGCATAAATGCTGTATTTCCTTAGAGCTATGGTGAGTGAAAGAAATCAATGCAATGTATTCTCTGCAAAAATAGCATCATACAGAAAAACTGAACATGTTCTTGGCTGTTAGCCTCTTCTTCCTCAATTCCTCTGCCTTCCATAATAAAGAGAATGTGTCTTGCCTAATCAGCATTGAAAGGAAGTAAAGAGCTACAGAAATTGAGCAGATCTACTGAATATGAGGGTAGGGGAATGTGGGTTGAGGGAGAAAGAGTCCAGCAACTGGGGTCTGGGAAGGGTGTTTTGCTTTGTTTTGTTTTGTTTTTATGTCTGTGTCCAGATTTGAAGTCAGTCTCTCCAGTGGCTTTAGGGTAGAAGGAAATCGGACGGGAGGGGGAGGATAGATTTTTGAGAAATGTTACTAGGGCTTATGGGATTCTCTCTAATGTTCTCTGAGCTGTGCAATGCAAAATTAGTTTTTGATGCTCAATTTTTGTTGTTGGATTGCACTTCTTTCAATAGGACTAAGTCTAGGATAGCTGGGGTTACGCAGTTTTCTCACAGTCTTGAATTGCATCAAAATATGTTTTAAACTTCTCATTTAACTTCAGTACATGTTTCATGATTATTCTTTTTGAAAGCATGACTTCATCTCCTTCAATGCCATTGTATTATTTTATTTACATTCGCCTCTCTGTGTAATGAATACAACAAACAAATGATGATGCTAAGTCCCACAATTCCCAAATCTATCATGAGTGTTTCATGGCAACTTCAGAGAAAATGTGTTTTTCTTTCTTGGTCTTTCCAAACAAACAGGAAAGCCAAATAGTTTCTGTGAAATATTTTGCTGTGTTAGCATCATAGAGTTGTTTGTGAAATGTGACACCATAAATAGTGTGTCTTGCCTTTTTCCATGCAAAACATTAGTGTTAGTCACTCAGTCATATCTGACTCTTTGCGACTCCATAGAGTATAGCTTGCCAGGCTCTTCTGTCTCTGAAATTCTCCAAACAGGAATACTGGAGTTGTATCAGTTTGCTTTTCCAGGAGATCTTCCCCATCCATGGGTTGAACCTGGGTCTCCCACATTGCAAGCACATTCTTTATTGTCTGAATCACCAGGGAAGACCCTTTCCACCCAAAGCTCAGTGTTTTCTTTCTCGCATAAATGCTGTATTTCCTTAGAGCTATGGTGAGTGAAAGAAATCAATGCAATGTATTCTCTGCAAAAATAGCATCATACAGAAAAACTGAACATGTTCTTGGCTGTTAGCCTCTTCTTCCTCAATTCCTCTGCCTTCCATAATAAAGAGAATGTGTCTTGCCTAATCAGCATTGAAAGGAAGTAAAGAGCTACAGAAATTGAGCAGATCTACTGAATATGAGGGTAGGGGAATGTGGGTTGAGGGAGAAAGAGTCCAGCAACTGGGGTCTGGGAAGGGTGTTTTGCTTTGTTTTGTTTTGTTTTTATGTCTGTGTCCAGATTTGAAGTCAGTCTCTCCAGTGGCTTTAGGGTAGAAGGAAATCGGACGGGAGGGGGAGGATAGATTTTTGAGAAATGTTACTAGGGCTTATGGGATTCTCTCTAATGTTCTCTGAGCTGTGCAATGCAAAATTAGTTTTTGATGCTCAATTTTTGTTGTTGGATTGCACTTCTTTCAATAGGACTAAGTCTAGGATAGCTGGGGTTACGCAGTTTTCTCACAGTCTTGAATTGCATCAAAATATGTTTTAAACTTCTCATTTAACTTCAGTACATGTTTCATGATTATTCTTTTTGAAAGCATGACTTCATCTCCTTCAATGCCATTGTATTATTTTATTTACATTCGCTCCTCTCTGTGTAATGAATACAACAAACAAATGATGATGGCGTCTTTATGGGGAAGAAGTGCCTCATTGTGGGTCTGAAAGACCACAACACACACCAAAAAAGCAGTACATAGAAAGAGAACCCGACACCTTGGTGAGAAATGAAAAGGAAGAAGATTTTCAGTCTGTAGAAACTGGAATAAAATACAGGGGTGGGGCTTCCCCTGGTGGTCCAGTGGGTAAGGACACCACCTTGCAGTGCAAGGGGTGCCGGTTCGATCCCTGGCCTGGGAAGATCCCACGTGCTGCAGAGCGGCTGGACTGATGTGTCCAATTACCGAGCCAGAGCTCTGGAGCACATGCGCCCAGAGCCGGCGCTGTGCAACGACAGAGGCCACCGCGATGGGAGGCCCACAGGAGCCAGAGAACAAAGACGGATGAAAATGGAGAAATGAAACATCAATAGAAGTGGCCCGCCCACTCCCCTCCCTCCCCAGCCAGACCCCCGCCCAAAATAAATAAATAAATAAATAAAAATACAGGGGTGAATTTTGGTGGCTAAAAGAGTCAAGTTCAGTGTAAATGCAACAGACTAGATAGAGATTCTTCTCAGCATACTACAGAGAGAACTGAGGATTGACTAAGAGAAGCAAACTGGGACTGACCTGAAAATAAAGATGTATCATGGATTGCGCTAGCAGATGCTGAACTTCACGATGGATGGTAGTATCCGGAATGAAAAGAATTGAGGAACACGTGTTTTTTTTCCATTGGGTTTCTTTTCTCATTCTCTGTACCTGTTTTTATTGCCTAAATATCTCAACAATTCCTCTGCTCACCTTACCTTCCACCTCTACCACCTTGCACAAGGCATCATTATGTTTCACTTGCATGATTACAGTGGCTTCCTAGTTGGTCTTCCTGTGTCTTCTCTGGACATCTTTCCATAGGACTAAGTCTAGGATAGCTGGGGTTACGCAGTTTTCTCACAGTCTTGAATTGCATCAAAATATGTTTTAAACTTCTCATTTAACTTCAGTACATGTTTCATGATTATTCTTTTTGAAAGCATGACTTCATCTCCTTCAATGCCATTGTATTATTTTATTTACATTCGCTCCTCTCTGTGTAATGAATACAACAAACAAATGATGATGGCGTCTTTATGGGGAAGAAGTGCCTCATTGTGGGTCTGAAAGACCACAACACACACCAAAAAAGCAGTACATAGAAAGAGAACCCGACACCTTGGTGAGAAATGAAAAGGAAGAAGATTTTCAGTCTGTAGAAACTGGAATAAAATACAGGGGTGGGGCTTCCCCTGGTGGTCCAGTGGGTAAGGACACCACCTTGCAGTGCAAGGGGTGCCGGTTCGATCCCTGGCCTGGGAAGATCCCACGTGCTGCAGAGCGGCTGGACTGATGTGTCCAATTACCGAGCCAGAGCTCTGGAGCACATGCGCCCAGAGCCGGCGCTGTGCAACGACAGAGGCCACCGCGATGGGAGGCCCACAGGAGCCAGAGAACAAAGACGGATGAAAATGGAGAAATGAAACATCAATAGAAGTGGCCCGCCCACTCCCCTCCCTCCCCAGCCAGACCCCCGCCCAAAATAAATAAATAAATAAATAAAAATACAGGGGTGAATTTTGGTGGCTAAAAGAGTCAAGTTCAGTGTAAATGCAACAGACTAGATAGAGATTCTTCTCAGCATACTACAGAGAGAACTGAGGATTGACTAAGAGAAGCAAACTGGGACTGACCTGAAAATAAAGATGTATCATGGATTGCGCTAGCAGATGCTGAACTTCACGATGGATGGTAGTATCCGGAATGAAAAGAATTGAGGAACACGTGTTTTTTTTCCATTGGGTTTCTTTTCTCATTCTCTGTACCTGTTTTTATTGCCTAAATATCTCAACAATTCCTCTGCTCACCTTACCTTCCACCTCTACCACCTTGCACAAGGCATCATTATGTTTCACTTGCATGATTACAGTGGCTTCCTAGTTGGTCTTCCTGTGTCTTCTCTGGACATCTTTCCATCTAGCTTTAGCTCCATTACCAAGGTGTGTTTTATTTTAATTTTTATTTATCTATTTTGGCTGTGCTGGGTCTTCATTGCTGCAAGTGGGCTTTCTCTTGTTGCAGCATGCAGTTCACTGCTTCTCATTGCAGTGACTTCTCTTAGGGCAGAGCAAGGGCTCTGAGATGTATGGGCTTCAGTAATTGCTGCATGTGGGCTCAGCAGTTGGTGAGAAGGCTCTTGGTGCAGAGGCTTTAGTAGTTGTGGCACACTGGCCTCGTTGCCCTACTTCAGGTAGAATCTTCCCAGATCAGTGATCAAGCCCCTGTCCCCTGCATTAGCAGGTGAACTCTCAGCCACTGGGCCACCAGGGAGGTCCACCAGAGGGTGTTTAAAATGATGCACATGCCTGTCGATTGTATGAATGGAATCCCACTGCTCTTAATGTAAAGATAAAAATCCTCAGTTCATGCCTTCTGATCTGGCGGCCCTCTGCCTTTCTATCCTCACTTTGCCCCACTCTCCCTCTTAGCTTGTCTTGCAGCTGTTTAAAGGCAGTTATCTCCCTTCTGACACAAAGTATGTGGAAGTGTTGGTCACTCAGCTGTGTCTGACTCTTTGCAACCCCATGAACGGTAGCCTGCCAGGCTCCTCTGTCCGTGGGATTCTCCAGGCAAGAATACTGGAGTGGGTAACCTTTCCCTTCTCCAGGGAATCTTCCCGACCCAGAGATTGAACCTAGGTCTCCTGTACTGCAGGCAGATACTGCAGGCATAGTGTTCCTTCCATTGGGCAGGGCTTCTCTGTTCCCTCCCTCTGCCTCAGCCCTACTCCAT
The DNA here is from genome assembly GCA_022376925.1 of Tragulus kanchil. Taxonomy (NCBI): domain Eukaryota; kingdom Metazoa; phylum Chordata; class Mammalia; order Artiodactyla; family Tragulidae; genus Tragulus; species Tragulus kanchil. The sequence continues at coordinate 89,536,884 of JAIOJX010000031.1, read as the reverse complement.
TTGGTCAACTCCTTCACAGCATCAAACTTCTCTGCTCCAAAGCTCTTTTTCAGGGAAGCTTTCCTGCCTTCTCTGATTCTACAGGATGTCTGCTCTCTCTACATTTGTACAGTATTCTCTACTTTCAGAGGACTTGCATGTATGCTATTATGTTTACCTGATTATGGACTCAACTTGTCTTTTCCCTTCCCTGTAGTCAAGGACCACAGTTACTTCACTGGCACTTTTATTACCAAGATCAAACAAGCACTCATATTTGGTGACTAGAACTCCAATGATACTCTGGGCTTAGTGGATGAATCTATAGACACTTCTTCTGTTTCTGGGTCTTCTTCTGCTTCTGTTTTTTGCTGAAATTAGTGTATAACCTAGATGGGAGAACAGTCTGAAAAAAAATATATATGTGTGTATAAATCTGAATCACTTTGCTGTACACCTGAAATTAACACATTGTAAACCAACTACACTCAATTAAAAAATATTTGAATTTTTTAAAGATTTAATTCAACAGGAAAAATAGAAATCAGTGGAGAAGTTTTGGTGCACTTAAGAACCTAGGCTCTTGGACACTTCCCTGTCAGTCTAGTGGTTAAAACTTCGCCTTCCAATGCAAGGGGCGCCAGTTCAATCCCTGGTTGGGGAGCTAAGATCCATGTGTGTCTCAGTCAAAAAACCAAAACATAAAATGGAAACAATAGTGAAACACATTCAATTGAGACTTAAAAAATGGTCCACATCAAAAAAAATGAAAAAAAGCACACTAGATTTTGAAGGATTGCAGTTACAGCAACAGAGTCTGAAGGAAGAGTTCAGTGAGGATGTGTATTGGCTGTAGGATCTGGTGAGAGTAGGGCCATTTGTTTCCTGAAACCAGAACCACATCAGCCCTGACAAGGCAGCCGCAGCTCCTCCATGAAGGCTTCTCGAGATCTGGTTTCATCAGTCACCATCCAAGAGTGTCCTTCTCAAAGATTATCCTGTTCGACACCTTCTGTGTACTTTCTCCCTTGTAACTACTAGTCATGGAGAAAGTGAATAGTAAATAAACCCAAATTCTCCTTCTTTATGAAAACTGTCCAGAAATAAATTTCTTGGGACTCGTTCCTGACCTTGACATCCCAGGCGGCCTTCTGCAGTTCTATTGGATGGGTTGCTTGTGTCATTCTACCTCTCATTGTCACTCTTTAATGTTTTACTTTTCATAGATCTCACATGCTTAACAACCTAACAAATTTAACAGTTCATTAGGTTTGTGATTTGGCTACATGAACCCAACAGCTAGGCTTATTGATGTGATTTGATCTGATCATTGAGTAGACAGACCTTTATGGCAGACAACTACAGAAGTTCAATAACTTCAAATTTCACACTAATAGAGAATGATCGACTAGTTTTTACAGCCAAACAGGATGGAGATTTTTTTCTTAATAAAACCAAGAAAAATTTCACATCGAAAGGCTTCAGTAGTTCTGTGTGTGCTGTGAGATAAGGTCTAAACTGTTTGCTGTGATGTTCAAAGACTGCCGCAGTGTTACCCTAGCCGGATCTCCTGTCCCTCCACTGACTTCTTGTCACTTGTTCCCACTTTCATTCCCCCGCTTCCTGCACCATCTGTGGATTAAGCATTTATTCTAGAAACTCTTTGAAGTATTGGGTTGGCCAACAAGTTCGTTAGAATTTTCCTATAATATCTTACAGAGAAACCCAAAGGAACTTTTTAGCCAATCCAATACTTTTAAAATACAGGTTTAGCATCTTGACTGCAGTCTTAAACAATGCAAGCAGACCTCACTTTATTGTGCTTCACATATATGGAAGTTTTTTTTAATACATAGAAGGTGTGTAGCAACCCTGCAAGTCTATCCGTGCCATTTTTCCAACAGCATTTTACCTTGTGTCTCTGGGGTCACATTTTGGTAATTCTTACATTATTTCGGACTTTTTCATTATTATTCTATCTGGTATGGTGTCCTGTGGTCAACAGTCTTTGATGTTGAAATGCTGACTCCCTGGAGGCTCAGATGATGGTTAGCATTCTTTAGTGACAAAGTATTTTAAGGTAGGTATATTGCTTTTTAGACATAATGCACACTTACTAGACAACAGTATAGTATAAACATACTTTTATATGCATTAAGTACTCAACAGATTGCTGGGACTTGCTTTGCTACCATGTCCGTTTTATTGCAGTGCTCTGGAAGTGAACCCACTGTATCTCTCAGGTCTACCTACATAGGAGTTTCTCTTTTATGTCATTCTACCTCTCATTGCACTCTTTAATGTTTTACTTTTCATAGATCTCACATGCTTAACAACCTAACAAATTTAACAGTTCATTAGGTTTGTGATTTGGCTACATGAACCCAACAGCTAGGCTTATTGATGTGATTTGATCTGATCATTGAGTAGACAGACCTTTATGGCAGACAACTACAGAAGTTCAATAACTTCAAATTTCACACTAATAGAGAATGATCGACTAGTTTTTACAGCCAAACAGGATGGAGATTTTTTTCTTAATAAAACCAAGAAAAATTTCACATCGAAAGGCTTCAGTAGTTCTGTGTGTGCTGTGAGATAAGGTCTAAACTGTTTGCTGTGATGTTCAAAGACTGCCGCAGTGTTACCCTAGCCGGATCTCCTGTCCCTCCACTGACTTCTTGTCACTTGTTCCCACTTTCATTCCCTCGCTTCCTGCACCATCTGTGGATTAAGCATTTATTCTAGAAACTCTTTGAAGTATTGGGTTGGCCAACAAGTTCGTTAGAATTTTCCTATAATATCTTACAGAGAAACCCAAAGGAACTTTTTAGCCAATCCAATACTTTTAAAATACAGGTTTAGCATCTTGACTGCAGTCTTAAACAATGCAAGCAGACCTCACTTTATTGTGCTTCACATATATGGAAGTTTTTTTTAATACATAGAAGGTGTGTAGCAACCCTGCAAGTCTATCCGTGCCATTTTTCCAACAGCATTTTACCTTGTGTCTCTGGGGTCACATTTTGGTAATTCTTACATTATTTCGGACTTTTTCATTATTATTCTATCTGGTATGGTGTCCTGTGGTCAACAGTCTTTGATGTTGAAATGCTGACTCCCTGGAGGCTCAGATGATGGTTAGCATTCTTTAGTGACAAAGTATTTTAAGGTAGGTATATTGCTTTTTAGACATAATGCACACTTACTAGACAACAGTATAGTATAAACATACTTTTATATGCATTAAGTACTCAACAGATTGCTGGGACTTGCTTTGCTACCATGTCCGTTTTATTGCAGTGCTCTGGAAGTGAACCCACTGTATCTCTCAGGTCTACCTACATAGGAGTTTCTCTTTTATGTACTTTATAGTATGGGAAACTTACGGGGAAAGAATCTGAAAAGGAATAGGCATATGTATATGGATCACTGAACCACTTTACAGTGTATCTGAAACTAGCCCAACATTGTAAATTATACTCCACTATAAAATAAAATAGGCACTAAATGAGCCTATGAGACACAATCATGAACATAGAGAACAGACTTGTGGTCGCCAAGGAGGAAGAAGGTTGTGGGGAGGACGGACTGGGAGGTCGGGGTCAGCAGATGTAAGCTTTTATAGATGGATAAACAATAAGGTTCTAAAGCACAGAGAACTCTATTCAATATTCTATGATAAAATCTATCCAAAATCCCATGAAAATAATATAAAAAGAATGTACATGTGTGTAGATATATGTATATGTATACATATACACATCTGACTTGCTGTACTTTAGAAATTAGCACAACATGGTAAATGAACTATACTTCATTTAAAAATTTGATTAAAAATAATCATGAAATAAGATAAACAAAAGAAAAAGAAGAGTCCAAATGTAGGTGACTTAGGGCTGGCTTGGCAGCTGCACTGTCCTAGAGACACAGGTTTTCTGTCTTGTTGCTCTTTCCTACTGAACATTCATCATCCTTCAGTGTAGACAGATGTCCCAGCTCCTAGCCATTGATTTCTGTTCAAGCCAGCAAGAAAGGGAAAACAAAAAAGGGGGAAGGCACTAAGGCTTCAGCATTGTCATTTACACTCCTGCCCTGTTGAACATAAGCTGGTTACGTGGCCATACCAAGTTGCAAGGGAGGCTGGGATGTTTCTCTGACTTTGCCCAGCAACCCCAAGTCCATTTCTGTTGCTCCAGACAAACTGCAGAACAGATGATGAGTGGACTCTGAATGGCTTCCATGCCTACTAAGTCTATGTTACCTCGCTCAGTCAGTGCTAGGGACAGAGAGATGAGTAAGGAGTGGACTTAGGGGAGAACCCAGTATAGTTGGAGAGAGTTGGGGGTAAATCCCTGTTGTCTGAATGTATCATAGTATAGAATCTCTATACATTCTCCTACACATCTTGTACAATGTATTCTGTATATTCACTGTACTTAGTCTTTTGTGCTTGTGCATTGTCTGTCCACTTGCCTGGGTTCTTTCAGCCCCTATTTTCCACTGCATGAGGTTCTACCCATTCTGCAGAGTAGCCAATGCGACTTTCCCTGGAGGCTCAGTAGTTAGGACTTTGCCTTCCGACGCAGGGGGTGCAGTTTCAATCCCTGGTTGGAGAGCTAAGCTTACACATGGCCCAGGGTCAGAAACCCAACACATAAAATAGAAGCAATATTGTAACAAGTTCAGTAAAGACTTTTAAAAATGGTACACATCAAAAAAAAAACATTCATAGGAAAAACCGAATAGCCCACCTTTGCTAATAAGCCTTCAGCGCTCCTTCCAGGGACAAGTAGGGGCTATGTCGCTGGTGTTCCATGAGGTGCTGCGTTCTCTTTCCCTTTCTTTGTTACCAGTGCCTGGAGGCACGTATGCACTGTCTTTTGTTCATCTTCTGTCCCCAGCACCTACAACAGTCCCAAGCAAGTATTGATAGAAGGGCCTCAATCAATGTTTCTCACATCAAATTAGGGCTTGGCCTTCTCTTGTGGATTCTGGAATGGCCAAATAGTGGGATCTTTAATGAACTGAGGATCTCTCTCATATTGTGCATTAATATCATAGTTGATAGGAAGTTAAGTGAATTCCAAGTTAGATTAATAGATGAGATCATGTTCCCAGTGTTTTCCTCTTATTTTAACTTTGAGTTTGTTTTTATTCTTTATTCCAGTAAATGTGTCCTAGCTGAGGTCAGTAAAGAGACTTAAGGAAAAGCTTGCATTTTGAATGATAACTTTCTCTTACATTACTTACTGTATTTCTCACTGAAGTTGATTTCAGAAACCAAAGTGATATCCTACCTACGAGAAATCTATTTTTACGTGGTCCAGAAAATGTTGCATTTTTTTTCCAGGACTTACTTCAAAAGGCAACGTGCAATGTGATTCAAAAATTTGTGTTTAACTTTGGGTTCCTGATATATTCCCCAAAGGAACTTTGTTGTCTGTCTATGGCCAACCCCTGATTCCCTGTTGGATCTTCAGCTGTGTGGAGAATTAATCAGTGTAAGATAAAATCATCAAATTTTCATAAACTTTTTCAATTTTATAAATGTGATTTTATAATTAGTAATGTGATTGCTTGTGTTACTTATAAGACTTGACCATTTGGGCCTCAGATCTTTTATTAGTCAGATAAGAACTTTGAACTAGGCAGTTTTCTTTTCCGGCTCAAGCTTATAAATAATAACAATATAAGTTGTTACTCTATATCATCATCTTCATCATCACACGGACTACAACTAATAATCTAGAGTTGTTACTTTAAATCATAGGTTTTCAGGAAAGAATGATGAAATATTGAGGATGAACAGGCTTGCACTTTCCATGGGTCTGAAGAGTGTGTGTAATGGTGAGGGATCTCAGTTTGTGACATGAAATAGTTAAAATATCCCCTCAAGTGGCAACAGTATATGAAGTGACATGGCGTGGGAGCAAATGTGGATTGATAGCTATGGCTACATGAATCATTGCTTATTAAAACAGTCGATATTATATAAATGAATAGTTTTATCCCCAAATACCTTAATCATTCATCTTTTCAGGTGTGACAAGTACAAGGCCTTTTAGAATGTTTTGATTGGCTCCCTGCCTGCAAACTGTGTCTTTAGAAATAAAAAAAATGTAAATTACAGCTTATGTGGAGTGTTCATTTGTGAGACCTTGGGCTTGGAAGGCAGGCTTATTGGGTTTCTCATATCTACATCATAGGTGATGTATTAGCTAATTAATTAATGAGCTCTGACTCAGATCAGATTTGCTTGCTGGAGTTATGTGTATTTAACGGGCTTTCACGTAGAGAATGAGCCTTTTGGCAGCGAGCAAACACACACACACACACACACAAAAGCTACAGTGGTTGAGTGTATTGGGTCCTGAAGTCAGTCCCTCCTATGTGAAACACTGCAAGACGAAGCAACTGCCAATTTGGAGGGTGGTTGTGTAGTCCTGGAAATCCGGAGTGAATTAAAGTCTAGACTCTGTGATTATTCAGGGGAAAGGGAGGGGGGAGAAGTTGCAGATCAAAGTGATACAGCGGCGACACTGAAGCAGCAGCTGAAGCAGGGATGCTGCTGCTGGTCTGTGCGTGGGGAGAAAGGCCGTAATGGCAGAGCAGCCGCTGGAGCAGCCAAGCGTTCTCCGAGGCCGTCACACAGACACCTCCGGAGTAGGCCTTCTCTTGCAAAAAGCAGGAAGGAGCCTGCAGGCTTGTGAAATGCAAAGACCCTCTGCTGTTTGAAAAGCTCCCTAGTTGAGAATGGCGACTGTCAAAACGTTGCCAAGAAACTCTAAGGATCAGGACAGTCACAACTGTAGGTCAGCAAGAATCATTTCAGGAAAATAAATGATACTTTGGGTAGGTTTCTGGTCTGTTTCTTCCCTGAAGAAGAAGCGATCGGATTCCCCCAGAAAAGCAAAAAAAAAGGGAAAAACAAAGTTTAGGCATGTCTGCAGGAGTGGTGGTGTCTTTAGAAACTACCTAGCAGGCAGAAGCTAAGTGTTGATTTGCCCATGCTTCTTACCTGGGAGTGGAAGGTGGGGAGAAATGGCCAGTGGCTCTGATGAGAAGAGGAGGCACAGTGCAGCTCGGTGAAGCCACACGCTGACTGCGTTCTGCACGGCTCTTCATGCAGTGCTGTGGGCTGGTGCCTCGGAGGCGAGCTCGGGTGTCCTATGTAAGTTTCTGTTGCTGTAAATTGCAGCTAGGGGCTGAAAATACTATCCGTGTCTGTCTGGTGCATGCTGCCTCTTTCAGATGTTTTTAATCCCTGTGATGAGGATCAGCCAGAGAATCGATCATTTGTACAAGGAGTTTTCCAGCCACCTGAGGTATATGAGATTCTGAGATTCTTTCCAGAGATTTTTTTTTTTATATATCTTTCATGCCGGGTTACTTTGATAAGGTAGGAAATACTTGCACTGGAATCGCTTGGGAAGTATATTGGCTCAGAGGTCTGTATCCGTTCCCTAACCGGATCTGTTTTCAAAAACTGCCAATTTGGAGGGTGGTTGTGTAGTCCTGGAAATCCGGAGTGAATTAAAGTCTAGACTCTGTGATTATTCAGGGAAAGGGAGGGGGGAGAAGTTGCAGATCAAAGTGATACAGCGGCGACACTGAAGCAGCAGCTGAAGCAGGGATGCTGCTGCTGGTCTGTGCGTGGGGAGAAAGGCCGTAATGGCAGAGCAGCCGCTGGAGCAGCCAAGCGTTCTCCGAGGCCGTCACACAGACACCTCCGGAGTAGGCCTTCTCTTGCAAAAAGCAGGAAGGAGCCTGCAGGCTTGTGAAATGCAAAGACCCTCTGCTGTTTGAAAAGCTCCCTAGTTGAGAATGGCGACTGTCAAAACGTTGCCAAGAAACTCTAAGGATCAGGACAGTCACAACTGTAGGTCAGCAAGAATCATTTCAGGAAAATAAATGATACTTTGGGTAGGTTTCTGGTCTGTTTCTTCCCTGAAGAAGAAGCGATCGGATTCCCCCAGAAAAGCAAAAAAAAAGGGAAAAACAAAGTTTAGGCATGTCTGCAGGAGTGGTGGTGTCTTTAGAAACTACCTAGCAGGCAGAAGCTAAGTGTTGATTTGCCCATGCTTCTTACCTGGGAGTGGAAGGTGGGGAGAAATGGCCAGTGGCTCTGATGAGAAGAGGAGGCACAGTGCAGCTCGGTGAAGCCACACGCTGACTGCGTTCTGCACGGCTCTTCATGCAGTGCTGTGGGCTGGTGCCTCGGAGGCGAGCTCGGGTGTCCTATGTAAGTTTCTGTTGCTGTAAATTGCAGCTAGGGGCTGAAAATACTATCCGTGTCTGTCTGGTGCATGCTGCCTCTTTCAGATGTTTTTAATCCCTGTGATGAGGATCAGCCAGAGAATCGATCATTTGTACAAGGAGTTTTCCAGCCACCTGAGGTATATGAGATTCTGAGATTCTTTCCAGAGATTTTTTTTTTTATATATCTTTCATGCCGGGTTACTTTGATAAGGTAGGAAATACTTGCACTGGAATCGCTTGGGAAGTATATTGGCTCAGAGGTCTGTATCCGTTCAAACCAGTTGATATTCTCTTTGACGTAGAGTAGTCCTGTTTTCATCTTTGAATGATGGCATGAAAAAACATCTTTTTTTAGGGAGAAATTCCACGGAGTTTGTCAAATTAAAGATAGCCACAGAAGCTCCTGTTAAATCCTATTTCTAACGGCTTTAGAAAAAGAGTAGATGATAATCATTTGATGCATGACACAGCTGTTGCAGTTATACCAGCCTTTCCAGCAGCTTTATCGTTCGAGGAGTCTTTCACTGAAATAGCCCTTATTTCATGGACCTGCTGTGTTTTGCAAAATGGCTGTCTGGGTATTAAATTCTACCAGGCAGGCTTACACAAACACTGAAGTATCACTACTTCAAATGATTGGATGCTAATTGAGAGATGCAGTGCAGTGTGTTAGCCGACAAGCTCGGAGGGAGTGCTGGCTTGATTTCCAGCCTCCTTCTGCATGTGGCTACTTGATTTTCAGGGAGTGATGTGAAAGCGAGCAAGAGGTTTATGCAGGCTGGACAAGGTGCGGTGCTGAATCGCTGGACACTTATCTGAGACTCCTGGCTGCAAAACGCATAGGAAATCAACAAAGAGATCTCATCAGTACTTAAGGACATAGTGTATAAAGAAATCTGTGACCTTGGAAAACTGGCCACCACGAGAGATTATATGTGACACTTCCAGGATACACAAGGTCAGAATCTGATACGATCTACCTAATAAAGTTGGAGAGCAGGGATGTGGGGGGCTGTGATAGGGCTTATTATATTCTTATCAAATCTTAAAGAGAATATTCAATTTCATTAAATAAGTAAAAGCTTAAGAAGCCCTTTTAACGTAAAGATTCTTGTAATGGTTATCTCTTCAGGGTTATCTGTCACTTGGACTCAACAGTTGACACATAAGGAATAAATGTAGTAGTGACACAGTCTGCAAAGATGTTTAAAGATGACATTTGCAGGAATGATTTTTTTCCAACAGAAAATTTTATTGCTTTTTAATAGGATTTGGAAATAAGTAGTAGAAAGTTTTAAGGTATAAAATTATCTACCTCAAGAAAATCTTGAAACTAAAACCAGAAATCATTTGAAATTTAAAACCCATATTTTTATAGACTCATGAAGATTAGCATCTCCATAGTTTAATGTATTTCTGTTTATTCTCATGTAATGAATGAGAAGAAATCTGTATGTAGCGTTCTCACTAGAGGAATTCTGAAAGAAAGCCACAAACAAAGCAGTCATTTTTTTACCCAACTTATTTTTGTCCTTTCCTGACATTGAACATGTAAATAAATAGAAGAAACAGCAAAAACTGCCTTTTCTGGGGTCTCAAAAGCAGTTTCTTTCACTGAAATAGCCCTTATTTCATGGACCTGCTGTGTTTTGCAAAATGGCTGTCTGGGTATTAAATTCTACCAGGCAGGCTTACACAAACACTGAAGTATCACTACTTCAAATGATTGGATGCTAATTGAGAGATGCAGTGCAGTGTGTTAGCCGACAAGCTCGGAGGGAGTGCTGGCTTGATTTCCAGCCTCCTTCTGCATGTGGCTACTTGATTTTCAGGGAGTGATGTGAAAGCGAGCAAGAGGTTTATGCAGGCTGGACAAGGTGCGGTGCTGAATCGCTGGACACTTATCTGAGACTCCTGGCTGCAAAACGCATAGGAAATCAACAAAGAGATCTCATCAGTACTTAAGGACATAGTGTATAAAGAAATCTGTGACCTTGGAAAACTGGCCACCACGAGAGATTATATGTGACACTTCCAGGATACACAAGGTCAGAATCTGATACGATCTACCTAATAAAGTTGGAGAGCAGGGATGTGGGGGGCTGTGATAGGGCTTATTATATTCTTATCAAATCTTAAAGAGAATATTCAATTTCATTAAATAAGTAAAAGCTTAAGAAGCCCTTTTAACGTAAAGATTCTTGTAATGGTTATCTCTTCAGGGTTATCTGTCACTTGGACTCAACAGTTGACACATAAGGAATAAATGTAGTAGTGACACAGTCTGCAAAGATGTTTAAAGATGACATTTGCAGGAATGATTTTTTTCCAACAGAAAATTTTATTGCTTTTTAATAGGATTTGGAAATAAGTAGTAGAAAGTTTTAAGGTATAAAATTATCTACCTCAAGAAAATCTTGAAACTAAAACCAGAAATCATTTGAAATTTAAAACCCATATTTTTATAGACTCATGAAGATTAGCATCTCCATAGTTTAATGTATTTCTGTTTATTCTCATGTAATGAATGAGAAGAAATCTGTATGTAGCGTTCTCACTAGAGGAATTCTGAAAGAAAGCCACAAACAAAGCAGTCATTTTTTTACCCAACTTATTTTTGTCCTTTCCTGACATTGAACATGTAAATAAATAGAAGAAACAGCAAAAACTGCCTTTTCTGGGGTCTCAATTGAGAGGTTAGAAGATTTGACTCACCTGCTAATTTTCAAACTTTTTTTTTTAACCTTGTGTTTTGGTGAAGGTGCCACAAAATGTGTTGCACAAATATATCTTAAAGGTAAAAGAAGTTCCTGTGCCTTGGCCACTAGAAGTTTCCCTATATTTCAGACCATTTCTCTCTCTTGGGAACTCTTAACCCATAATCCACTTGCAGCTCTCTTGTCTGGCAGTTTAATGTATGGATTGCCGTTTTCTTTATAGTCAGCCTAACACGGAGGTATGTTAAGTCTGAAACACATTTCATTCCCTTGGAGGAAAAGAACTCTCTATGTATATATCTGGCTGTGAGAGCTCTCATTTGCCTGCAAAGCAGACAGCACGTGGAGTCTGGAAGCTACTTTGTTGAATAAACAGGTGGCCAGTTGGGTAGAGGGCACCCAAGACCTTATGTAGCAGGAGTGATAGGGCCTCCTTCATTACATGGATTTTCCTAGTGTCCTCTCTCTGATTTGTTATCAATTTAATGGGATAATGGCTTAGACCATGCCAATACTAGATTCCAACCAAAACTTTGGCATTCAATATGTGTCTGTAAAAATACATATATTAGGTATAATACATAATTCAGTTGGTATATGTGTGGACTTGTATCTCATTCCTCCACTACTACTTACACCTTTTTTTTTTCAAGTCTTTCTTTTTCTTTTCCCCATCATGTCTCTTTTTTTTTTTTAAATCTTTTGGGGGATGGGGTGGGGAGGGAGGGGGATGGGCGGGCCACTTCTATTGGTCTTTCATTTCTCTATTTTTCATCCGTCTTTGTTCTTTGGCTCCTGTGGACCTCCCATCGCGGTGGCGTCTGTAGTCACAGAGCACCGGCTCTGGGCGCATGCGCCCCAGAGCTCCGACTTGGTAATTGGACACATCAGTCCAGCCACTCCGCGGCACGTGGGATCTTCCCAGGCCAGGGATCGAACTGGCGCCCCTTGCACTGCAAGGCGGTGTCCTTACCCACTGGACCACCAGGGGAAGCCCTCTCTTCTTTATTTTTTAATTTGTATTTATTTTCATCCATCTATTTTTTCTTTGGCTTTTGTGGGCTTCACATTGCAGTGACCTCTGTCACTGCAGAGCACCAGCTCTGGGTGCATGCACTCCAGCGTGCTGTCTCATATTTGGACACACCAGTCCAAGTCACTCCGCAGCACATGGGATTTTCCCAGACCAGGGATTGAACTGGTACCCCTTGCACTGCAAGGCAGACTCTTTACCCACTGGACCACTAGGGAAGGAAGTCCTACTTAACACGTTTTTTTAGTGTGACAGTTGTCTCAAGGAGTCCTCCTAGTCTCACATAGTCTTGAAAGAATATGAAAGTTCTGTGCGCTTTGAATAAAGTTCTGTACATGCGCTATTGTCCTTAGTTTCTAGATTTTTCCCTTCCACAGCTGTCACCTTTATTAGGTGCCCTCCCCTAACTTGTGTGACGTCTTCATATTCAAAAATGGTCCAGTGAGCACCCTCTCGGGGACCCCTCTTGTTCTCTGTAAGACTTGATGCATAAGCCTCTCTTTTTTGGCATTATTGTGTATCTGAACTCATGAAGTCTTCGTGTTTTTATTTATACCGAACAATCATTCATTGAGAACCCAGCTTTGTAGCTCAGATGTGATTCCTACTTTTATCTCAGCTGTCCTGCTATTTTTGTTTTATTAAATGACAGGAAAATCTGTCAGCTGTATAAATACTCTTAAACACACAAGGATACAGAAGCTTGGTAAATTGTGTGTGCCTCTCTGCGCAATACTTCTGAAATATGGACATTAGCCTACTTTGGAGAAGAAGAGATTGACCCTGACTCTTTTGGAGAAAGCTCTGTTGTAGCATCCGTGCAGAAAAGTACAGGAATCTTAAGTGTCAAGTCTGATGAAAGGTCTCGAAATGGACATGATTGTGTAATTACCACCAAAATCAACACACCAAGTAAAGTCAGAATCCTTATCCAACCTGCTGCTCACCAGTCAGTTCCCCACTCTTCCATGGTACCCCCTAATTTGGCCTCCAGCATCATGGAAGCTGTTTCCTGTTTCCAAATTTTATACAAATGAACTCATTCCATATCTATGCTTTTTTTGTTCCATTAATGTCGTTCATCACTACCTTAAGAGATAGATGCATATGCTGGCACGTAGTTACAGCTGTCGACTGCTGGCACTCCTGGCTGTATAGCGTTCCATTATGTGACTAGACTGTAATTTAATGATCCACAACTGCCACTGAGAGGCATTCAGGTGGTTTCCAGTTTGGGGTTATTATAAATACTGCTGTAATAAATATGTGAGATGTGTTCTTTTATTGATGCTTACGTATATACTTCTGTTGGGTATAAGTTGAGGAATAAAATTGCTAAGTCATGGGGCATGTACGTATAGTCATCTTAAGTCAGTACCGGGAACAGCTTTCAGAAGTGGTTAGATTAGTTTAGCACAGGTGCCTCACCCAAACCTGATGCTGTTTCTTTTTATATATATATATATTTTTTTTTTCTTTCCCCCATCATGTCTCTTTTATTTATATTTATTTTTGTCCATCTTTTTTTTATTCATTGACCTGTGTGGGCCTCCCATTGCATTGGCCTCTCTCCTTGCAGAGGCACTGGCTCTGGGAACATGTGCTCCAGAGCGCTGGCTCCTAATTGGACACATTGGTCAAGCCACTCCGCGGCATCTTCCTGGGCCAGGGATCAAACCAGTGACCCTGGCACTGCAAGGAAGACTCTTTACCCACTGGACCACCAGGGAAGCCCCTGATGTTGTCTTTTAACCAGTCTGGTGAAAGTGTACAAGTGTGCCGTACATGGCTTGACATGGCATTTCTCTGATGACTTTTGAAATCGAGCACCTTTTCTTACATCTATTGACCAGTGGAGTAGCTTCTTTTGTAATGTATCTGTTTGAGTCTCTTGATTGTTTTTCTATTAGGTTCCCTGTCTTTTGAGATTTTTTTGTTAGAAAGAACTGGGCTTTTTAAAATTTTTGGGGACATCCGTGCAGAAAAGTACAGGAATCTTAAGTGTCAAGTCTGATGAAAGGTCTCGAAATGGACATGATTGTGTAATTACCACCAAAATCAACACACCAAGTAAAGTCAGAATCCTTATCCAACCTGCTGCTCACCAGTCAGTTCCCCACTCTTCCATGGTACCCCCTAATTTGGCCTCCAGCATCATGGAAGCTGTTTCCTGTTTCCAAATTTTATACAAATGAACTCATTCCATATCTATGCTTTTTTTGTTCCATTAATGTCGTTCATCACTACCTTAAGAGATAGATGCATATGCTGGCACGTAGTTACAGCTGTCGACTGCTGGCACTCCTGGCTGTATAGCGTTCCATTATGTGACTAGACTGTAATTTAATGATCCACAACTGCCACTGAGAGGCATTCAGGTGGTTTCCAGTTTGGGGTTATTATAAATACTGCTGTAATAAATATGTGAGATGTGTTCTTTTATTGATGCTTACGTATATACTTCTGTTGGGTATAAGTTGAGGAATAAAATTGCTAAGTCATGGGGCATGTACGTATAGTCATCTTAAGTCAGTACCGGGAACAGCTTTCAGAAGTGGTTAGATTAGTTTAGCACAGGTGCCTCACCCAAACCTGATGCTGTTTCTTTTTATATATATATATATTTTTTCTTTCCCCCATCATGTCTCTTTTATTTATATTTATTTTTGTCCATCTTTTTTTTATTCATTGACCTGTGTGGGCCTCCCATTGCATTGGCCTCTCTCCTTGCAGAGGCACTGGCTCTGGGAACATGTGCTCCAGAGCGCTGGCTCCTAATTGGACACATTGGTCAAGCCACTCCGCGGCATCTTCCTGGGCCAGGGATCAAACCAGTGACCCTGGCACTGCAAGGAAGACTCTTTACCCACTGGACCACCAGGGAAGCCCCTGATGTTGTCTTTTAACCAGTCTGGTGAAAGTGTACAAGTGTGCCGTACATGGCTTGACATGGCATTTCTCTGATGACTTTTGAAATCGAGCACCTTTTCTTACATCTATTGACCAGTGGAGTAGCTTCTTTTGTAATGTATCTGTTTGAGTCTCTTGATTGTTTTTCTATTAGGTTCCCTGTCTTTTGAGATTTTTTTGTTAGAAAAAGAACTTACAAGGGAAAAAGGAACTTGATGGTTATTGTAATAAAATGACTAGAAACAACATGGTATATACAGACAAAACTAGAGTGTGGAATCGAATCAGCCTGAGTTTACTTCTTTCTTTTTTTAATAACATCTTTTTTTCCTCCATTATGCCTCTTTTATTGGTAATTTATTTATTTATTTTCATCCATCTTTATTCTTTGGCCTGTGTGGGCCTCCCATTGCAGTTGCCTCTCTTGTTGCAGAGCGCCGGCTCTGGACACGTGCTCCAGAGAGCTGGCTCGTAGTTGGACACACTGGTCCCATTGCTCTGCAGCACGTGGGATCGTTCCAGGCCAAGGATGGAGCCGGTGCCTCTTGCACTGCAAGGCAGACTCCTTACCTACTGGACCACCAGGGAAGCCCTGAGTTTGATTCCCTTTTTTTTTTTTTAACATTTATTATTATTATTTTTTTTTATCTTTTTGGAGGGTGGGGTGGGGAGGGAGGGGCACAGGCGGGCCACTTCTATTGGTCTTTCATTTCTCTATTTTCATCCATCTTTGTTATTTGGCTCCTGTGGGCCTCCCATCGCAGTGGCGTCTGTTGTCGCAGAGCACCGGCTCTGGGCGCATGCGCTCCAGAGCTCCGACTCGGTAATTGGACACATCAGTCCAGCCGCTCCATGGCACGTGGGATCTTCCCAGGCCGGGGATTGAACCAGCACCCCTTGCACTGTAAGGCGGTGTCCTTACCCACTGGACCACCAGGGAAGCCCAGAGTTTGATTCTTAATATTATTTTTTATTTACTGTGTGATAGTGGGAATGGTTTTATTTTTTTTTTCCTTTTCCTGGGTTTCAGCTTTCTTGTTTGTCTAATCAGGAAAATAGGCTAAGCTTGAAGGTGTTTTTCTTTTTTTCTTGAGTGAAATGTTGTTTGTCAGCTCCCAGCATGTTGCCCGCTCCACAGTTGTTTTCTAGACCCTGTGAGCCACAGTTAAATGAGACCATGAGTTGGAGGAGCTATTGGAAGAGAGCGGGCAGGATGGTAGGGAGGAACATGGTAAGGTGATTGCTCGTTTTAAAATTGAAGTGTAGTTGATGGCCAATGTGATGTTTGTTTCAGACATACGACATAGTGATTCAACATTTTTATAGATTATGCTTCATTTACAGTTACTGTACATTATAGTCTGTGTTCCCCATGCTGCACAGTGTATCTTGTGGCTTATTGACTTTATATGTGTAGTCATTTGTGCCCCCTTAATCCCCTGACTTTATTTCCCCTCCCCCTTCCCTCTTCCCACTAGGAACCGCTACTTTGTTCTCATTCCTATAAGTGTTTTCTGCTTTGCTATATTCGTTTCTTTCATTGTTTAGATTGTTACATATAAGTGATAGCATACAGTTTTTGTCTTTCTCCGTCTGACTTATTTCACTAAACATAACACCCTCCAAATTCATCCTTGTTGTTGCAAATGGCAGAATTTCATTGGCTCAGTAATAGTCCACTGTATGTATCTGTGTATGTATATAGCACACATCTTATTTATCCATAACAAGATACATTTAGGCCCATCATTTCACTTGATGTTAAAACACATGAAATGCTTTAAGAGTGCAAAAACACAAGGCACCTAAACACCATTCTATAGATGAGGAAACTTCAAATGAGAGAAGGAACTATATTTGCCACAGGCCCCGGAATCTGTAGGGGCCAAACTGAGATTTAAACTGAAATCTATTTCTGTTCCATGTACCGCATTTTGTGCATCTTGTTTGGAATGCAGGTCTAATAAAATAATAGGATTATGATTAAATTTAATTAACGCTAAAAATTTTTATAGTGTTTTTGAGCATAAAACCCAAGATCAAGAGTAGAGGTTTCTGCTTAGCAGAATTGTAGGTAATATATATTTTTTTCTTTTCTTCTTTTTTTTAACTTTTTTTTTGGGGGGGGGGCGCTGGCAGGCCACTTCTATTGGTCTTTCATTTCTCTGTTTTCATCCATCTTTGTTCTTTGGCCCGTGTGGGCCTCCCATCGCGGTGGCGTCTGTCGCTGCAGAGCACTGGCTCTGAGCGCGTGCGCTCCAGAGCTCTGGCTTGGCGACTGGACACATCAGTCCAGCCGCTCCACGGCACGTGGGATCTTCCCAGGCCAGGGCTCGAACCGGCGCCCCTTGCACTGCAAGACGGTGTCCTTACCTACTGGACCACCAGGGGAAGCCCTAATATATTTTTAAATTATATATTTTTCTCACAATTCATATTTTTCCCACATGATCATAATTTGCTTATTAGGGAAAGTAAGTTTAAGCTAAAACTTACTATATATGTTCTAAAAATGTGTTTTTATGGCAAAAAGACTTTTTTAAAAAGTTTTAAAAGGCATCAATTTTTTTCTCCAATAGATAAAGGAATACATTTCATGGGCATAGAGGTTTTAATATAGGTGTTTTTGTCTGCATGTATATATATTATATACATATTCATATATTGTATATCTTAAATAATATGTATTATATATCTTTTCCACTTGTGTCTTAAGATGTTCTTGAAGAAGGGTGATATTTGCATTTAAGATGAAGTGATCTTTTGGCAGAATTTCATTGGCTCAGTAATAGTCCACTGTATGTATCTGTGTATGTATATAGCACACATCTTATTTATCCATAACAAGATACATTTAGGCCCATCATTTCACTTGATGTTAAAACACATGAAATGCTTTAAGAGTGCAAAAACACAAGGCACCTAAACACCATTCTATAGATGAGGAAACTTCAAATGAGAGAAGGAACTATATTTGCCACAGGCCCCGGAATCTGTAGGGGCCAAACTGAGATTTAAACTGAAATCTATTTCTGTTCCATGTACCGCATTTTGTGCATCTTGTTTGGAATGCAGGTCTAATAAAATAATAGGATTATGATTAAATTTAATTAACGCTAAAAATTTTTATAGTGTTTTTGAGCATAAAACCCAAGATCAAGAGTAGAGGTTTCTGCTTAGCAGAATTGTAGGTAATATATATTTTTTTCTTTTCTTCTTTTTTTTAACTTTTTTTTTGGGGGGGGGGCGCTGGCAGGCCACTTCTATTGGTCTTTCATTTCTCTGTTTTCATCCATCTTTGTTCTTTGGCCCGTGTGGGCCTCCCATCGCGGTGGCGTCTGTCGCTGCAGAGCACTGGCTCTGAGCGCGTGCGCTCCAGAGCTCTGGCTTGGCGACTGGACACATCAGTCCAGCCGCTCCACGGCACGTGGGATCTTCCCAGGCCAGGGCTCGAACCGGCGCCCCTTGCACTGCAAGACGGTGTCCTTACCTACTGGACCACCAGGGGAAGCCCTAATATATTTTTAAATTATATATTTTTCTCACAATTCATATTTTTCCCACATGATCATAATTTGCTTATTAGGGAAAGTAAGTTTAAGCTAAAACTTACTATATATGTTCTAAAAATGTGTTTTTATGGCAAAAAGACTTTTTAAAGAGTTTTAAAAGGCATCAATTTTTTTCTCCAATAGATAAAGGAATACATTTCATGGGCATAGAGGTTTTAATATAGGTGTTTTTGTCTGCATGTATATATATTATATACATATTCATATATTGTATATCTTAAATAATATGTATTATATATCTTTTCCACTTGTGTCTTAAGATGTTCTTGAAGAAGGGTGATATTTGCATTTTAAGACCTGTGTCTTTGAAAGTCAGACTTACACATATTTTTCCCTGCCTACTCTTACAGGTACTTTCTCAAGATCTGGAACAGCATACGTTTTTAATAGTTTTTAATTTGGACCATATTAAAATCCTTAATTCTACCCCTAAGTGCTGTTAATCCTAAAATGATTTTTAGCTCATGCTCATCTGTCCAGAATGTGAAAATATCCTTAACACACGGATGCTTATATCAGAGCAATAGACCTCAGCTTCAGAAATGACAGCCATGAGTATTTAAAACATTTCACAGTTAAAATGCTGCCTGACGACTTCAGTTTTTCAAACTTTAAATTTTGCTTTAATTATATGCCTCGGTACATAGGTACATTTTATAAATAGAAAATGAGAACGATGAGCAGGCCTATAAATGTTAAGGAGCAGAGAATGGAGTTATTAAATTAAGTTAGCAGTTTGCAACCTCTGGGCGTGTATTGAAAATAAGCTTGTTGATGATTTTCAGAGATGCGGGATCCTCGAAGTTGCTTTCAAGTCTTCTCAACTCATCTCGTTATCACTCACTGCTTTTCTTCCCACTGGAGAGGCAGTTTTGTTTGTGAACTTATTTTTAGGGAGATAGCATCTACAATTTTCAGTTATTTTGAGATATAATAACAAATAAAATTATGAACTATTTAAAGTGAACCTCATGATGATTTGATAAGTGAATCCCCGCTCATCTTGTTAATGATCATATCTTCCACCGTATATTTATCTTTTTTTCTTTTCTTTCCTTCTTTTTGATGTTCTAGTTTCCTTTTTCAAGTTCTAGTCTTTTTGACAGATTTCAGTTCTGTAAGACAGTGTTTTCAGCTCAAGTCACCATGTTATTCATTAGATCCACAGACCTTATTCATCATAGAACTGAAAGTTGGTACCTTTTTACCAGTCTGTCCCTGTTTGCCCCAACCTCCAGACCCTGGCAACCACTTTACTGTTCTCTGTTCCTATTTTGACATTTTTTTTCAACTGCATGTGTAAGTGATACCTTGTAATATTTGTCTTCCTGACTTGTTTCATTTAATGTAGTGCCCTCAAGATCCAACTATGTTGTTACAAGTGGCAAGATTTCCTTCTTTTTCATGGTTGAATAATACTACATACACACACACACACACACACACACACATATATATATGGGATATATGTGGGATACACACACACACCTATCTATCTGTCTATCTATATATATATGTATCTTGATCTATTCAACCACTGCTGGACATGTGGGCTATTTCCTGTCTTGCCTATAGTGAATAATACAGTAAACATGGAAGCAGGAAAATGCAGTTTAGCATGTGTGTGACAGACTGGAACATGGGCACAGAATCTGTACATTGTAGACCTTGGGGCAAGTCACTTCATGGCTCTGTTCCTCAATTTCCCTTTATGTTAATGAGGAATAACCACAGAACCTTACTCATAGGTTGGCCGTAAACATTGCGTGAGTTAGACAATGAAAACACTTGGCCCGTAGAAAGTGCTTAATTAAGTGTGAGATGTTTTAGTGTCATTCCCGCCTGCCTCTGCATCTGAGCACCACTTCTCCCATGGTTTAAGAAAGTTGCTGAGTAAGAGCCATCACTTTTGGAAGGATAAAGTCACTGTTTTAAAGAAGCGTCTGTCAAGTTCATTTAACGACGAAGAACGGTGGTGGTCGTCACCATCCACCTGTTCATGCATGAAGTAGTCACCCAATGTCTGCCCCTTCGCTGGGGGGCCCCCCCGGGTCCTGGAGATATGGGAAAACAGGCTTCAAAATACAGAGAGATGAACCCGCTCATCTTGTTAATGATCATATCTTCCACCGTATATTTATCTTTTTCTTTTCTTTCCTTCTTTTGATGTTCTAGTTTCCTTTTTCAAGTTCTAGTCTTTTTGACAGATTTCAGTTCTGTAAGACAGTGTTTTCAGCTCAAGTCACCATGTTATTCATTAGATCCACAGACCTTATTCATCATAGAACTGAAAGTTGGTACCTTTTTACCAGTCTGTCCCTGTTTGCCCCAACCTCCAGACCCTGGCAACCACTTTACTGTTCTCTGTTCCTATTTTGACATTTTTTTTCAACTGCATGTGTAAGTGATACCTTGTAATATTTGTCTTCCTGACTTGTTTCATTTAATGTAGTGCCCTCAAGATCCAACTATGTTGTTACAAGTGGCAAGATTTCCTTCTTTTTCATGGTTGAATAATACTACATACACACACACACACACACACACACACACATATATATATGGGATATATGTGGGATACACACACACACCTATCTATCTGTCTATCTATATATATATGTATCTTGATCTATTCAACCACTGCTGGACATGTGGGCTATTTCCTGTCTTGCCTATAGTGAATAATACAGTAAACATGGAAGCAGGAAAATGCAGTTTAGCATGTGTGTGACAGACTGGAACATGGGCACAGAATCTGTACATTGTAGACCTTGGGGCAAGTCACTTCATGGCTCTGTTCCTCAATTTCCCTTTATGTTAATGAGGAATAACCACAGAACCTTACTCATAGGTTGGCCGTAAACATTGCGTGAGTTAGACAATGAAAACACTTGGCCCGTAGAAAGTGCTTAATTAAGTGTGAGATGTTTTAGTGTCATTCCCGCCTGCCTCTGCATCTGAGCACCACTTCTCCCATGGTTTAAGAAAGTTGCTGAGTAAGAGCCATCACTTTTGGAAGGATAAAGTCACTGTTTTAAAGAAGCGTCTGTCAAGTTCATTTAACGACGAAGAACGGTGGTGGTCGTCACCATCCACCTGTTCATGCATGAAGTAGTCACCCAATGTCTGCCCTTCGCTGAGGGCTGTCCTGAAAGCTCAAAATACGAGAGAGGAATTGGACTCCCTCATCCCCACCTTCTGGAAGGCCTAGCCTGATGCTGGAGATATGGGAACATTACAGTGTTTGACTTAACAAGAATATCCAACAGTAGGGAATAAGTAAATGATTTAACATGCCTACCAGATAATAATACCAGCAGTAAAGAGAAGGTTGGATCCATATATACCAATAGAGGAGGAGTTCTATATTCTGAGAATATATTACATACAAATTAATTTGTGGATCATTGTACATAATATAATATACTCTCTATATGTGTTTATGTCCGTATGGGTATGTGTTTATGTGGGCATGAAGAATAATAACTTTTGAATTGTGGTGCTGGAGAAGACTCTTGAGAGTTCCTTGAATAGAAAAGAGATCAAACCAGTTAATCCTGAAGGAATTAGTCAAGCCTGAATATTTCTTGGAAGGACGTATGTTGAAGCTGAGGCTTCAATAGTTTTGCCATCTGACGTGAAGAACTGATTCACTGGAAAAGACTCTGGTTCTATGCTTACAAGTGGGATTGCTGGGTATATGGTAGCTCTATTGCAAGCCCCTTCTTGATCAGGCCTTTGCTTGTGTCCTGGGTCTTAACCCTTAGGATCTTCTACACTCTTAAGTCCTGATAGCATTGACTGGTCTTCACTTCCCAACACCCTTGCCCTCTGCTCCTCCCAGAGTCTGCTCACAAGTCCAAGTCCAAGTCCAAGTCAGGCATCCTTGCCCTTTTTTGACAGTAGTGCTTCCTCTGCCTGATCATGATCACCCCTTTACATTCTGACACCCACCTCTGAACTTTATGTTCCCTTTGTTCCCTTTGCAGTGGCACAGCCCTATTGTCCAGCCAGAAGGCCTGGCCTCTGGCCAATGTTCAGGACATTTTTATTGAATAAATAAATAAATTGTGCTGGAGAAATATTATCAAACTCTTATGTGTCCATGACCAACCTTCTCTTCCGATGGTCATTTTAATAGGCAATTTTAATTTTATATTGAACATAAAGTTCATTATATACCTGTTCATGCATGAAGTAGTCACCCAATGTCTGCCCTTCGCTGAGGGCTGTCCTGAAAGCTCAAAATACGAGAGAGGAATTGGACTCCCTCATCCCCACCTTCTGGAAGGCCTAGCCTGATGCTGGAGATATGGGAACATTACAGTGTTTGACTTAACAAGAATATCCAACAGTAGGGAATAAGTAAATGATTTAACATGCCTACCAGATAATAATACCAGCAGTAAAGAGAAGGTTGGATCCATATATACCAATAGAGGAGGAGTTCTATATTCTGAGAATATATTACATACAAATTAATTTGTGGATCATTGTACATAATATAATATACTCTCTATATGTGTTTATGTCCGTATGGGTATGTGTTTATGTGGGCATGAAGAATAATAACTTTTGAATTGTGGTGCTGGAGAAGACTCTTGAGAGTTCCTTGAATAGAAAAGAGATCAAACCAGTTAATCCTGAAGGAATTAGTCAAGCCTGAATATTTCTTGGAAGGACGTATGTTGAAGCTGAGGCTTCAATAGTTTTGCCATCTGACGTGAAGAACTGATTCACTGGAAAAGACTCTGGTTCTATGCTTACAAGTGGGATTGCTGGGTATATGGTAGCTCTATTGCAAGCCCCTTCTTGATCAGGCCTTTGCTTGTGTCCTGGGTCTTAACCCTTAGGATCTTCTACACTCTTAAGTCCTGATAGCATTGACTGGTCTTCACTTCCCAACACCCTTGCCCTCTGCTCCTCCCAGAGTCTGCTCACAAGTCCAAGTCCAAGTCCAAGTCAGGCATCCTTGCCCTTTTTTGACAGTAGTGCTTCCTCTGCCTGATCATGATCACCCCTTTACATTCTGACACCCACCTCTGAACTTTATGTTCCCTTTGTTCCCTTTGCAGTGGCACAGCCCTATTGTCCAGCCAGAAGGCCTGGCCTCTGGCCAATGTTCAGGACATTTTTATTGAATAAATAAATAAATTGTGCTGGAGAAATATTATCAAACTCTTATGTGTCCATGACCAACCTTCTCTTCCCGATGGTCATTTTAATAGGCAATTTTAATTTTATATTGAACATAAAGTTCATTATATACCTGTGTATATGTGCGTAAATATACATGTACATGTACTCACACACAGTTTTGCAATGAGATACAAAGTTAGGTTCCTCGGTCTCTTTCTTATTTAGAAAACAGATGAGCAGAAGGTAAATTGTGTTGCAAGAGTTTGAAACTATGTGATCATTTACTCTTTAGGCCTCTTTTCATTGTATAGGTTAGATTCTGGTTATTTCTTTTAAGGATCTAAAGCAAGAACCAGCTTATTTACCCATGGCAAGGGTCTGCTCGAGTGCAGGAGAGAGCTGATCTTGATTTCAATGACGGTGTTGTTGTTCACTAAGTCACTAAGTCGTATCTGACTATTTTGTGACCCCATGGACTTCAGCATGCCAGGCTTCCCTGTCCTTCAGTGTCTCTCCAGGTTTGCTCAAACTCATGTCCATTGAGTCAGTGATTAACCCAAATCTTCAAACTAACTTCATTAAAAAACATAGGTTACCACAGATTCCCCGGCTGTCCTGTGGTTAGGACTCCTTGCTTCTGCTGCAGCGGTCACAGGTTCAACCCCTGGTCAGAAAACTAACATCCCGCAAGCTGTGCAGCCAAAGAAATAAAGACAAAACCCGCCAAACCACTGTTCACCAAGTAGATAAGTAAGTTTTTAAAATATTCGCTCAAGAGGGAGAGGATACTTGTATACTTATAGGTAATTCACATTGTACGGCAGAAACCAACACAACATTGTTTAGCAATTATCTTCCAATTAAACATGTTTTAAAAGTGGAAAGTATCTTTAAGCAGTACCATTGAAAAGTAAACACATCACCATATGATTTTGTGAAGTTTTGAATTAAAAGGCTCTATGTATTAAAAGCTGCCCTAACATCTTTCCCATATATAACTTAGGACACCTATTTTAGGAAATGCCTTGTTCCCCCTCTCCTCTCATGGAAGCTCAGGCAGGTAGCGGTTCTCTGGTGCAGCCTTTTGTGTTGTCAGTTTAGAGGCCTTCTGTTGCCCAGTGACCTTTCTGCTCAATAAATCTGCTTCCCATTGAGCCCGACCCCTCTGTGTGTTCTCTTTTCTTGGTATTACATTGACACAAAAGCCAAGTCTCTTCTGTCTGAATCATCAGAAGTAACTCCAGGTTTTGTTTACTGTGTTTTTCCCCCTTGCACTTTTGTGATGAGCCAATCACCATTCTCCTCTCCATCACCCAAGGGATAAATCATTTATATAACCCTCTCTGACTTCCAAACAACAATGCAGAATGAAGGACTCAGAGGCAAAGCCATTTCTAAGGCCCTGGGTATGCCGGAGTTTCTGGCTCTTGCTACTTTTTGTTGTTGTTGATGATGGTCTCAGTGATTATTTAAAGCTTCCCCAAGTGAGTCATTGAGTCATCGCTGGTCATTTCATTATTGGGAAAATCAGGCTTTTCTTTCGGGTGGATATCAGACTGTGAAACAAAGTGATAGTCATGCAAAGGGAGTGGATCGAAACCTTTTTTCTACAAAGATGACTAGGACACACTCTCATCAGGATCAGAAGCTTCTTCATGATTTTCAAGGGCTTCAATTGAAAGGGGTCAGGGTAGGATGGCAGGAAAGGGGGAGTTTCAAAAAAAAAGAATCCCCCCAGAAGATCTGGGATCTCTCTTCCCTCCCAAGGTAACACAACTTTACAGATTCCCGGCTGTCCTGTGGTTAGGACTCCTTGCTTCTGCTGCAGCGGTCACAGGTTCAACCCCTGGTCAGAAAACTAACATCCCGCAAGCTGTGCAGCCAAAGAAATAAAGACAAAACCCGCCAAACCACTGTTCACCAAGTAGATAAGTAAGTTTTAAAATATTCGCTCAAGAGGAGAGGATACTTGTATACTTATAGGTAATTCACATTGTACGGCAGAAACCAACACAACATTGTTTAGCAATTATCTTCCAATTAAACATGTTTTAAAAGTGGAAAGTATCTTTAAGCAGTACCATTGAAAAGTAAACACATCACCATATGATTTTGTGAAGTTTTGAATTAAAAGGCTCTATGTATTAAAAGCTGCCCTAACATCTTTCCCATATATAACTTAGGACACCTATTTTAGGAAATGCCTTGTTCCCCCTCTCCTCTCATGGAAGCTCAGGCAGGTAGCGGTTCTCTGGTGCAGCCTTTTGTGTTGTCAGTTTAGAGGCCTTCTGTTGCCCAGTGACCTTTCTGCTCAATAAATCTGCTTCCCATTGAGCCCGACCCCTCTGTGTGTTCTCTTTTCTTGGTATTACATTGACACAAAAGCCAAGTCTCTTCTGTCTGAATCATCAGAAGTAACTCCAGGTTTTGTTTACTGTGTTTTTCCCCCTTGCACTTTTGTGATGAGCCAATCACCATTCTCCTCTCCATCACCCAAGGGATAAATCATTTATATAACCCTCTCTGACTTCCAAACAACAATGCAGAATGAAGGACTCAGAGGCAAAGCCATTTCTAAGGCCCTGGGTATGCCGGAGTTTCTGGCTCTTGCTACTTTTTGTTGTTGTTGATGATGGTCTCAGTGATTATTTAAAGCTTCCCCAAGTGAGTCATTGAGTCATCGCTGGTCATTTCATTATTGGGAAAATCAGGCTTTTCTTTCGGGTGGATATCAGACTGTGAAACAAAGTGATAGTCATGCAAAGGGAGTGGATCGAAACCTTTTTTCTACAAAGATGACTAGGACACACTCTCATCAGGATCAGAAGCTTCTTCATGATTTTCAAGGGCTTCAATTGAAAGGGGTCAGGGTAGGATGGCAGGAAAGGGGGAGTTTCAAAAAAAAAGAATCCCCCCAGAAGATCTGGGATCTCTCTTCCCTCCCAAGGTAACACAACTTTAAATTAATCATCCCTTTCCAAAGCTTTACAAAGAGTAGTTAACTTGGTGATACATGACAGGAATCACCTTTCTCATTTAAAGACAGAATTCACTGGTGATTGATTGCAGTGCTGCTGAATGTGTACTTTGAGTCACTGGCGTGAGAATACTTGGAGGTGTTTGTCCAGAATATGCAGATCCCTGGAACCATCCCAGACCCGTAGAATCTGCATTTCATGGATGGAGCATCTTTATTTAATTTTTGATCTTCTCTCAGTGTGATTTCTGTGCATAAAGTTGTTTGAGGAGGCCTCAGAGAATTAGAGAACATCTGAAAGTCAGAATGTGAGCACTGGAAATCATGACTGGCCCCTCCTGAGATGAGTATAAAACCCACCTCAGGTTGGCTTTGTGTCAAGACTTGTATTCCTCAGAGAGAAGACCCCAGGGTATCTTCTCAGACCAGAAGAGGGAAAATCTACGCTGATGTGATAACTTCTCCAGCCACCATACGGTAAAGGGAGAGAATTTTCAAAGGAAAATCCACATCTTGTTTCTAGAAAAGAGAATAGATCTGAGATCTGCAGAAACCACAGATGATCTTTACACATAGGAACAACATGATCCTATGATTTTCTTAATGAACCACACTCTCCTGTGGTTAAATCTTCAATCCTCTGCTCTACTGGCTGAGCTATTGAAGGGTGCACACCTGTGGTTAAATCTTAGAAAGCAAGGCTTGAGCATTTTCAGGCTTAGCAGTGATGTTTCTCAGTTATATAAACAGGGATTATGGACCATGTGACTTATGGCAATGAGAGTTAGGAAAAATCCAGAAGTACCTTTTCAGTGGAACTAGTGCTTGATGGGGTTCCCTGGTAGCTCAGCTGGTAAAGAATCCGCCTGCAATGCAGAAGACCCGAGTTCGATTCCTGAGTAGGAAGATCCCTTGGGAAAGGGGTAAGCTTACCCACTCCAGTATTCTTGGGCTTCCCTGGTGACTCAGATGGTAAAGAATCCGCCTGAAGTGTGAGAGACCTGGGTTATATCCCCGAGTTGGGAGATTCCCTGGAGAAAAGCTAAGCCACCCACTCTCTTCCCTGGTGGCTCAGATGGTACAGAGTCAACCTGCAGTACGGGAGACCTGGGTGCAATCCTCTCTTCTACCCTCCTCTCCTCTTCCTCCTCTCTCTTTTTTTAATTCTTCATTTTCTTAAAGGCTTACTCTCCGTGGCTATGTTTATGTACCTGGCAGTATTCCTAGGATGAACACTGAGTGCTAAGGGGATTAACCGCCAGCTTGCTTTATTTCAATGATGCCACAGCCTGGCAGCTTTCATTCAGGGTTCAGTCCTCCGAGCTCTCCTCTGTACTCGACTGAGTATAGCCAGGATTCACCAGCTCTTTCCACTGATAATTTTAATAGGTCACCCTAAGAGTACCAATTGGGCTTCCCCGGTGGCTCAGACAGTAAAGAATCTGCCTGCAGGGCAGGAGACCTGAGTTTGATCCCTTGGTTGAGAAGATCTCCTGCAGAAGTGATAGGCTATCCACTCCAGTATTCTTGCCTGGAGAATTCCATGGCTCGTCCATGGAGTTGCAAAAAGTCAAACACAATGGAGCGACTTGAATTTCACTCACTTTTAAAGACTTGTCAAGATAAAGACCTATAACTGTCTATTCCTGTATTTCTTAATTATGTTATTAAATTTGATACTAACTAAAAAAGAGTAAAGACCACTATTTGAATTGATCTAAGTAACTCATAATGACAGTAAAGATTTTATTCAGACATTCTGTAAATATTGACAACATATTAAATTTCCATTGAAGTTTATAGAATCAGTTAAGCAACACTAAAGAATCTATCAATGAAAGAGCTAATATAAAATAACATATGATCTCCTTCTAAGGTACAACTTTTATTGCTTAATTGATTCATGCCATTAATTTCTCCTTATGTATTGTTGACCTTACTGGAACCATTGGGTCTGAGCAGACACAGTTCTGGTAAACGTCTACCATGAGAGATGTAATGTGGATGTCACATTTCTAGAAAGTCTTCTTTGGGGGTCTTACTGACCTCTCATGGAAACATTGTAGATGCCACAGAAAGAAATAGGATATCCTGTGTTTGACGGTGTGTGGTGGGCCACCCTGGCAGCTTTCCTTAAGGAGATGGCTGAAGTAAATTGACCTGTTCATATATTTTGATGAAAATAAATGTCAGTTCTTACCAAAGTAGAGAATGGAGAGAGCCACCTTAAGTGGAAAGGAATAAGAAAGATTAATGCATAAATGTGGAATCTTGAAAAATGGTACAGATGAACCTGTTTGCAGGGCACAAATAGATACATAGGCATAAAGAATAGACATGTGAACACAGCAGGGCAAGGGACAGATAGAATAAATAGGGAGAATATGATTGATAATATATATATATATATATATATATATATATATATATATATACTGCCATGTGAAAAATAGAGAGCTAGCAGGAACCTGCTGTGTAGCCCAGGAAGTTCAGCTCAGTGCTCTGTTTTGACCTAGAGGGGTAGGATGGTGGGGACGGAGGTCCAAGGAGGAAGGAGTGTATGTATACATAGAGCTGATTCACTTCATTGTACAGGAAAAACCAACACAACATGGTAGAGCTATACTCCCATACAATTAAAAACAATTTATAAAATTTATAAAACAATTTATAAAATTGTTTCAAGTTACGAGTAACTATCAGTATCTCAGCATCTTTTTTTCTGTAAGACCACTGACAGTGTTTTAAAGAATGACTTAAGGACATGCAGAAGTTTCCTGAACCAGCTCCAGAATTTCCACTCCCCAAAATTGCATTAAGACAGCAATACAGGCGAACCCTAGAACTTGTGATCTAGTATTTGAGTGCTCCCAGCCAAGTCTATTAATTTTTTTATGATGGAGGGTGGGTACAGAGGTCAAATCTTCCACCTGTCATGGCCTCTCTTCCTTTGGGATCACAAACATTCTAAAAGAGAAATCTGTGTACTTTTTATCCTATAAGGCAGATCCCACTTCAGTTAAATTCTTCTGATTTTAAAAATGTATTCTTTTAAAGTGCTCTTGATCAATCCTCTTGATACAACCAGTTTCATAGAAATTTCATTTCTGAATTATAATGTGCTCATTCCCATTTTAAAAATAATAGGGACCTATCCATTGGGTCTGAGCAGACACAGTTCTGGTAAACGTCTACCATGAGAGATGTAATGTGGATGTCACATTTCTAGAAAGTCTTCTTTGGGGGTCTTACTGACCTCTCATGGAAACATTGTAGATGCCACAGAAAGAAATAGGATATCCTGTGTTTGACGGTGTGTGGTGGGCCACCCTGGCAGCTTTCCTTAAGGAGATGGCTGAAGTAAATTGACCTGTTCATATATTTTGATGAAAATAAATGTCAGTTCTTACCAAAGTAGAGAATGGAGAGAGCCACCTTAAGTGGAAAGGAATAAGAAAGATTAATGCATAAATGTGGAATCTTGAAAAATGGTACAGATGAACCTGTTTGCAGGGCACAAATAGATACATAGGCATAAAGAATAGACATGTGAACACAGCAGGGCAAGGGACAGATGGAATCAATTGGGAGATTAGGATTGATACATATATATATATATATATATATATATATATATATATATATACTGCCATGTGAAAAATAGAGAGCTAGCAGGAACCTGCTGTGTAGCCCAGGAAGTTCAGCTCAGTGCTCTGTTTTGACCTAGAGGGGTAGGATGGTGGGGACGGAGGTCCAAGGAGGAAGGAGTGTATGTATACATAGAGCTGATTCACTTCATTGTACAGGAAAAACCAACACAACATGGTAGAGCTATACTCCCATACAATTAAAAACAATTTATAAAATTTATAAAACAATTTATAAAATTGTTTCAAGTTACGAGTAACTATCAGTATCTCAGCATCTTTTTTTCTGTAAGACCACTGACAGTGTTTTAAAGAATGACTTAAGGACATGCAGAAGTTTCCTGAACCAGCTCCAGAATTTCCACTCCCCAAAATTGCATTAAGACAGCAATACAGGCGAACCCTAGAACTTGTGATCTAGTATTTGAGTGCTCCCAGCCAAGTCTATTAATTTTTTTTTATGATGGAGGGTGGGTACAGAGGTCAAATCTTCCACCTGTCATGGCCTCTCTTCCTTTGGGATCACAAACATTCTAAAAGAGAAATCTGTGTACTTTTTATCCTATAAGGCAGATCCCCACTTCAGTTAAATTCTTCTGATTTTAAAAATGTATTCTTTTAAAGTGCTCTTGATCAATCCCTCTTGATACAACCAGTTTCATAGAAATTTCATTTCTGAATTATAATGTGCTCATTCCCATTTTAAAAATAATAGAATTCTTATTTCTACAGCTGAAGAAGCACTTAAAATTTTGAAATGAATCGTGACTTCAAAGGGAAAAGCCATCACATCTGAAGGATACTTCTCTCATTTTTCTTGCCCGATCCCTTATTGCACTATTTGTTTTCCACTGAACTTGACTCTTGAGCCATGATTGTCAGGATAATCAGATTAAAGAATATAAAAGACCCTGATTTGGGTTCTATTCACTTTTACAGCTTCATGAAAAATGAGATGACAATCTGACTTTTTATGGGTTGATTGGATATTTCATATTTACTCTACCCTTTTAAGTCCTTGATGAGACTGGTATTTCTCTGTGGCATTTTATATACACATGAAGTCACTGAGGATTTCTTGCTGTCAGCTCTATTCCATTACTATCTAGAGAAAATGTCATTCCCTTAGAATTGGTACAGTCCCACCTGTGGTTAGATTTCAGACTACAGGTCTGAGAGAGCTCTGAAGAATCAGATATAAGTACTCCGGTGACATCCAAATGCTAGCTTCCAAAATGCATTTTCCAACATTATCCTGTTAACGTGAGAACTTCTTCATGAACAGGAAAGATGAGTGTCATGATCAGGCCGTAGATATCTGCTCTTAGGAGCTGATGGAAGGGCATACCCAGAGAAGATTTCTCATAGTGAATGAATTGCTGCACAAGGAAAATAAAGTCTACTCATTTCTCTTTTGCAAGAATGGTTTTTCAGTGTTATTTATTTTAAAGTGTATGACTTAAGGACATGCAGAAGTTTCCTGAACCAGCTCCAGAATTTCCACTCCCCAAAATTGCATTAAGACAGCAATACAGGCGAACCCTAGAACTTGTGATCTAGTATTTGAGTGCTCCCAGCCAAGTCTATTAATTTTTTTTTATGATGGAGGGTGGGTACAGAGGTCAAATCTTCCACCTGTCATGGCCTCTCTTCCTTTGGGATCACAAACATTCTAAAAGAGAAATCTGTGTACTTTTTATCCTATAAGGCAGATCCCCACTTCAGTTAAATTCTTCTGATTTTAAAAATGTATTCTTTTAAAGTGCTCTTGATCAATCCCTCTTGATACAACCAGTTTCATAGAAATTTCATTTCTGAATTATAATGTGCTCATTCCCATTTTAAAAATAATAGAATTCTTATTTCTACAGCTGAAGAAGCACTTAAAATTTTGAAATGAATCGTGACTTCAAAGGGAAAAGCCATCACATCTGAAGGATACTTCTCTCATTTTTCTTGCCCGATCCCTTATTGCACTATTTGTTTTCCACTGAACTTGACTCTTGAGCCATGATTGTCAGGATAATCAGATTAAAGAATATAAAAGACCCTGATTTGGGTTCTATTCACTTTTACAGCTTCATGAAAAATGAGATGACAATCTGACTTTTTATGGGTTGATTGGATATTTCATATTTACTCTACCCTTTTAAGTCCTTGATGAGACTGGTATTTCTCTGTGGCATTTTATATACACATGAAGTCACTGAGGATTTCTTGCTGTCAGCTCTATTCCATTACTATCTAGAGAAAATGTCATTCCCTTAGAATTGGTACAGTCCCACCTGTGGTTAGATTTCAGACTACAGGTCTGAGAGAGCTCTGAAGAATCAGATATAAGTACTCCGGTGACATCCAAATGCTAGCTTCCAAAATGCATTTTCCAACATTATCCTGTTAACGTGAGAACTTCTTCATGAACAGGAAAGATGAGTGTCATGATCAGGCCGTAGATATCTGCTCTTAGGAGCTGATGGAAGGGCATACCCAGAGAAGATTTCTCATAGTGAATGAATTGCTGCACAAGGAAAATAAAGTCTACTCATTTTCTCTTTTGCAAGAATGGTTTTTTCAGTGTTATTTATTTTAAATAATGGCTCTGCTTTTTGTAAAACCTAGACTAGCATAATAAGTGTTTTTTATTAATGGCTTTTAAAAATTATTGCACAGCCCAACTTAGCTCAAGAGTTTAAATTTCAGAGGAAAGCTTCCCCATCAGCTTTTATTAGTAGTAATATGAACTGATTTCTCTGGTTTCAAAGTATGGGACTTAATTGCAACCAGAGTATGAGACTTTGTTCAGATTAAATCAAGAACTTATGAGTCAACATTCCTTCATTCCTGGCCAATCCTTCATAAATGTCAATAAGTCACAGTTTTAAAATGTATTTCATAGTCATTCCAAATAACAACTAATTGATAAATACAGAACATCAGTGTTGCATGCATTGCTTTCAGGATCAACATAAAAGAACGGTGGCACACTTAGGGGAAAAGAAAACCCAATTAGCCCAGACAGCTACATAATAAATTTATCTTAGAAGCAGAGAGTGAAACTGATGTAAACAATGTAAAGAAGAGAATAATTATGCCAACTTATGAGAAATGTCAATCACATACCTGCCAGTCTATAGGCTTTGAGGTTGTGAAGTTGCTGAACCCATTGTTCCTGCCACAAGGCCGCCCTCTGTGACCCACACAGGCTGTACTCTCCCCTGCCACTCCAACAGGCAGCCAAGATATGTTGGATTAAGATGAAAGTTTGGCTTAGAAATTTGAGTGGAGAAGACACAGATTCAGTTAGAATTGGGAGCAAGAGCTGAAAAATTGTTGTGGATGAGAGTCATAGTCAGTTGGACTCCTGACCAAGCTGACATTTTGAGTAAAAGTATTGGGTTAGCCATAATATTCATTCAGGTTTTCCATAACATGAACACCCAGAATGAACTTTTTGGTAACTCCAGTACTATAAGGAGGCAAACTGTATGTGATAAAATGTGTGTGTGTGTATAAATATCTGTATAGAGAGACAAAGATGAAAAGAAGGGAATTGGCCTGGTGTCCCAGCATACAGAAAACAGAGTTTCTGGAAGCATGTTTGAAGATCCGAAATTGCTCCAACTTTTCTGATTGTTCAGATTTTCTGAGTTCCTGCACATTGCTCCTTTATAAATACCAAGCTGTAATGAATTGCTGCACAAGGAAAATAAAGTCTACTCATTTTCTCTTTGCAAGAATGGCTTTTTCAGTGTTATTTATTTTAAATAATGGCTCTGCTTTTTGTAAAACCTAGACTAGCATAATAAGTGTTTTTTATTAATGGCTTTTAAAAATTATTGCACAGCCCAACTTAGCTCAAGAGTTTAAATTTCAGAGGAAAGCTTCCCCATCAGCTTTTATTAGTAGTAATATGAACTGATTTCTCTGGTTTCAAAGTATGGGACTTAATTGCAACCAGAGTATGAGA
This sequence comes from Tragulus kanchil, assembly GCA_022376925.1. Taxonomy (NCBI): domain Eukaryota; kingdom Metazoa; phylum Chordata; class Mammalia; order Artiodactyla; family Tragulidae; genus Tragulus; species Tragulus kanchil. The sequence continues at coordinate 89,502,681 of JAIOJX010000031.1, read as the reverse complement.
CTTTGTTCAGATTAAATCAAGAACTTATGAGTCAACATTCCTTCATTCCTGGCCAATCCTTCATAAATGTCAATAAGTCACAGTTTTAAAATGTATTTCATAGTCATTCCAAATAACAACTAATTGATAAATACAGAACATCAGTGTTGCATGCATTGCTTTCAGGATCAACATAAAAGAACGGTGGCACACTTAGGGGAAAAGAAAACCCAATTAGCCCAGACAGCTACATAATAAATTTATCTTAGAAGCAGAGAGTGAAACTGATGTAAACAATGTAAAGAAGAGAATAATTATGCCAACTTATGAGAAATGTCAATCACATACCTGCCAGTCTATAGGCTTTGAGGTTGTGAAGTTGCTGAACCCATTGTTCCTGCCACAAGGCCGCCCTCTGTGACCCACACAGGCTGTACTCTCCCTGCCACTCCAACAGGCAGCCAAGATATGTTGGATTAAGATGAAAGTTTGGCTTAGAAATTTGAGTGGAGAAGACACAGATTCAGTTAGAATTGGGAGCAAGAGCTGAAAAATTGTTGTGGATGAGAGTCATAGTCAGTTGGACTCCTGACCAAGCTGACATTTTGAGTAAAAGTATTGGGTTAGCCATAATATTCATTCAGGTTTTCCATAACATGAACACCCAGAATGAACTTTTTGGTAACTCCAGTACTATAAGGAGGCAAACTGTATGTGATAAAATGTGTGTGTGTGTATAAATATCTGTATAGAGAGACAAAGATGAAAAGAAGGGAATTGGCCTGGTGTCCCAGCATACAGAAAACAGAGTTTCTGGAAGCATGTTTGAAGATCCGAAATTGCTCCAACTTTTCTGATTGTTCAGATTTTCTGAGTTCCTGCACATGTGCCTCCTTTAATTATGACACCGCCCCTTGAGGGCGGGGAGTGGTCTTCAGTGACCTCTGTCCTTTTCAACCAAACAAAGCAATGAGAAAACATGATCAGCTGAGGAGACAAGAGTGAATGCCAAATCTTAGCATAAACTGAGGTAAGGATATGTAAGGCAGAGATGAAAATGATGATGGATCACAGCCTGACATCTCATCACTACAAAATGAAACATTTAATTTTTAGCTCAATGTTTAGGTTTATTCATTTGTTCAGTATTTATCTAGTGCCTAGCACATACTAGATACTGTTATTTAGAGGGCATAAAAAGATGAATCAAATAATGCCTTTCCTCAAGGAATTTATATTAATAGTAGTTATTCTTGCTAAGAACAACTGTCCAAGTCATGTCTGACTCTTCAAGACCCCGTGGACTGTAGCACGCCAGGCCTCCCTGTTCCTCACCATCTCCAAGAGTGTGCCCAAGTTCATGTACATTGCATATTAATAGTATTTATAGTAACTAATAGTGTGTATATATATATAATTATAGTATGTATATAATTTATGTAGTATTTATATAATTATAGTATTTAATAATTATATAACATAGAATAAAGCAACATCTCTTTCATTAAAAAAAAGAAAAAACTTACTGTTTTAAATCCCCAAACTGTTATACCCATTTAGACAGATCTTCTGAGGAATTTGTCTGGGATACCAAGATATGTTGGAAAAATTTTTTCCAGTGAAACAACTGAAAAATTGTTGTGGATGAGAGTCATAGTCAGTTGGACTCCTGACCAAGCTGACATTTTGAGTAAAAGTATTGGGTTAGCCATAATATTCATTCAGGTTTTCCATAACATGAACACCCAGAATGAACTTTTTGGTAACTCCAGTACTATAAGGAGGCAAACTGTATGTGATAAAATGTGTGTGTGTGTATAAATATCTGTATAGAGAGACAAAGATGAAAAGAAGGGAATTGGCCTGGTGTCCCAGCATACAGAAAACAGAGTTTCTGGAAGCATGTTTGAAGATCCGAAATTGCTCCAACTTTTCTGATTGTTCAGATTTTCTGAGTTCCTGCACATGTGCCTCCTTTAATTATGACACCGCCCCTTGAGGGCGGGGAGTGGTCTTCAGTGACCTCTGTCCTTTTCAACCAAACAAAGCAATGAGAAAACATGATCAGCTGAGGAGACAAGAGTGAATGCCAAATCTTAGCATAAACTGAGGTAAGGATATGTAAGGCAGAGATGAAAATGATGATGGATCACAGCCTGACATCTCATCACTACAAAATGAAACATTTAATTTTTAGCTCAATGTTTAGGTTTATTCATTTGTTCAGTATTTATCTAGTGCCTAGCACATACTAGATACTGTTATTTAGAGGGCATAAAAAGATGAATCAAATAATGCCTTTCCTCAAGGAATTTATATTAATAGTAGTTATTCTTGCTAAGAACAACTGTCCAAGTCATGTCTGACTCTTCAAGACCCCGTGGACTGTAGCACGCCAGGCCTCCCTGTTCCTCACCATCTCCAAGAGTGTGCCCAAGTTCATGTACATTGCATATTAATAGTATTTATAGTAACTAATAGTGTGTATATATATATAATTATAGTATGTATATAATTTATGTAGTATTTATATAATTATAGTATTTAATAATTATATAACATAGAATAAAGCAACATCTCTTTCATTAAAAAAAAGAAAAAACTTACTGTTTTAAATCCCCAAACTGTTATACCCATTTAGACAGATCTTCTGAGGGAATTTGTCTGGGAACCAGTTTCCTATCACCAGTTATAATATAATGTGGCTATTTATGCATAAGTTTTGGCACAAATCCTGGATCTAAGTGTGTAGCCTGTCCTATTCAGAAATAAATATTTTCTGACAAATGTAAAGATTTCTGTACCCATATATCTAATCAGAAGGAAATGATTATTCTTACTATGACAGTCACTACATAGATTAATTTCAAGCCTAATCATAGAACTGCTACATATATAACCAAAGAGATGTAGGATTTGGCTTAAGACTTGATGTGGGCAGAAAGAAGAAGCTGCCTTATTTGTGATCATAAATCTATCTGATAAACTGACGTGAACAGAGGCACTCAAGCTTGAAGACTCTTTTGGCAGCTTAGACAGTTGGATTTGGATGGGGAAGTCAGGAGGACCACACTCTCGTATATTCTCAAGATGACGTAACAAGGGGATAAGAGTCTGAGCATCAGGAGCTGTTGACAGAAGGGAGAAAAATTAAACATAAAGATGGTAGTTCTAGTTTCTCTTATTTTTACTCATCAAATATGGTTTATTTTTAAAGAAGACTTTTTGAATGTGTCCCATTGTTAGTCTTCATCGAATTTGTTACATTATTGTTTGTTGTTTCATGTTTTGGGTTTTTAGCTGCAAGGCATGTGGGGTCTCAGCTCCCCAACCAGGGATTAAACCCACATCCCCTGCAGTGGAAGGCAATGTCTTCACCACCGGACCACCAGAGAAGTCCCCAGTCATGGTTTGCTTAGATAAAATTGTATCTATAATAAAGGAAATGGAAATAGAAAATGGCTAAGGTAGCCAAAGATAACCACTCTGCCTTCTACAGTATATTTTGGGTTAATTGCCTCTGAAAATAGAGTTTTTTAAAAAATTTCTAGTAAATTCTGGTTAAAATGGAGGTTGCTTGCAAAGCTCATGAATCCTCACTATAACCATTCCTTCCCCTTTTTTCTTATCAAGGACATTTTAATTGAGTTGGTTGGCCAAATTAATGGAACCTGAATGGCTTTAGCTGTGTTTTTGAAAGATGTCCCTGGGTTGGTACAAACAAATGGTTCTGTTCTTCCTGAAAGAAGTTCAGATAGCCCTCCCCCCTGACTCTCTCACATTGCTGTTTCTCCCTTCCTCTCCCAAAATTCAGTCAGAAAGAGCTAGGAAAATGGTTTGATGACCATTATTGAATGACCGGTCATTATTGATGAGTCCCTCCGTGGGAGACAGACTGTTGTGGTTAGCCCCTTGCTTGAAAAAGTCATTGTTTAGTGACATTTGCCATCTCCTGTCCTCTCTGCGGCATGCTTTGCTGGGATGTGTCTTTGAAGTCCACTTGGCAGACACTTGTATTAACATTTCAGCCAACTTTTTGTATATAATATGTCTTAGTAGTATATATTAAAATGATGAGTATGGTTTTTGCCCTTGAAGTATTTGTCATCCACAAAAGGTCAGCATTTAGTTGATAATTCATCACAGGATGACAAATTCTTGTAAGCAGTCTCATGACCCATTGACAGAATTTTAGGCAACTTATTAGTAATATTCAGATTGCAAAGTTGTGGCCCATGGCACAAAAATATGCTTAGTACATGCTGGATGAGCAAATAAATGAGTGAAAATATAATTCTGAGTGGATCGTATTCCCTTTCCAAATAATTTTTTCCCAGATATCCAAAATATGAATGCAACCAGATTCTTGTGCAATAATTGGGTATCTATTTGTAAGTGACAGAACCCCAATTGAAAAGTAAACATTGGAAAAAATACTCAGATTGATCTAAACTAAATACAGAGCTCTCCAGAGTCCTTGGTGTTGTACTAATAGCCATGACTTGAGCTAAACAAAACCATTTCCTGTTCAAGGGAAAAAAATTCTGACAGCTGTTTCAAATAATCAAAGCCAAGTTTTTATAACTTGTATGTTTCAGCAGTCTATAAATTTATTCATTATATTATTCAACAGTAATTAAGAAAAATAAATGTATGCACTGCTAACTGGCTTCAGTCAATAACCATGTGTACACGGAGATTGGTTTTGAATAGACTTAAATCTTACATTGAATGATTAAGTCAATCATGAATTTTGGAAGGCCTTTGCTGTGTACAGACTGTACTGCTCTGCATGGTGGCCCCACCTCTCCCTCATCCATTACCCATCATTACTTTTGCAAAGCTCAACTTACATGTGCATGATTTTTTGGATACTGGCTTCAGCCATGTTGGGTAGACATGAAAGCTATTAATGACCGTTCCCTTACAAAAGAGAAATCTAAGACTCGAACAGATTTGTATATTGATCACACAATAAATATACCATGAAAACCAAGCAAGAACCCTGGAGCAGGTAAATCCCAGGTACTGAACCCTGATGTGCTTTTCTATCCAACGTGCTTTACAGGTAACTTCATAAAATGCTCACAAAAGCTCTGTGGGATTGGTATAACTAGAGTTTTTGTGCATAAGGATCCAGGTCCAATAAAGTAACTTATATTGCTCTAGTTTCCATATTTTTTAAGTGCAGGTGTCATAATTCAGTCCTGGTCTGACTCCAAATCTGTGCTCTTTCTGCCATGCTTCAGTCTAATTGTTAGATGAAGATGTATCCTTAAGAAATAATACTCATTAGTTTTGGATAGCTGGAGTTTAGGAAAAAGCACTGCTTAGAGAAAATTGCCTATGGAGGATATGCTAGAGAAGATACTGCTCACATTTTTAATAGATAAGGACATAAAGAGGTAATACCTTCAAGAGGGAGAACCACTTGCTTTGTCAGCCTATGCTAGTTGAGCACCCCCAAATGCCAAGTAGCCATTTGGGTGCAATGTGAGAAATGACACTGAAAGTCAACACACTCACCCTCAAGGGGATCGCTGTCTAATTAGCGAGATAACTGAAGGGCCTGGATGTGAAGGCTACAGCTACTCAGCAGTCTCCGAAGACCTCTTTGAGAAGAGACTCACTTAGTGAATTCCCAGAAGAAACACAATTCTCCTCCATTCTCTCCACTGAATAGTGTAGATACATATAATAATAACACACCACTAATGACAGACATGGTTTCCCCAAAGCTGAGCCTGAGACAAGGATTCAGAGTAGGCAGTCTATTGGGCTGGTGGTCTATGGGAGACAAGGAAGGAGAAAAACCAGTATGAAAGATCATTATCAGACTTCCCAGGTGGTCCAGTGGTTGGGAATCTGTATGCCTGTGAAAGAGACACGGGTTCCATCCCTGGTCTGGGAAGATCCCATATGCTGTGGACCAACTAAACCCACTCACTGCAGCTGCTGAAACCCATATGCAGCAATGAAAACACAGTGCAGACAAAAACAAATTTTAAAAATTTCTTTAAATGATGATTATCTAGGTTGAAGGGATTGGAAGCTCGATTCTGCCATTCTCCCTTAGAACTGTACCAGAACTTCCCAGAGTTGTCCACTCTCAGGTCAGTGGCAGTCAGGAGCATGCACTCATCAGCTCCTGTTCCCCATTTGTTCAGAGTCCACTCGAGGGACAGAGAGTCCCCACACACATCTTGGCAGACTGGTGGACTGAGCAGATGTTAGCAGAATTGATGAGTCAAGTAGAGTGTGAAGTTTCATGGCTTGGACATGAAGTAGGACACAGAGCAAATGCCAGCCGTGGCTGAAATCCGAGGTGGGTTAAGAGAATGGGATGGGACAAACCTGTCTCAGGTCTCACAGTGGATGGCAGTACTGGTCAGCTGTTTGTAAAAAAATTTTCATTAGTTTTGGATAGCTGGAGTTTAGGAAAAGCACTGCTTAGAAAATTGCCTATGGAGGATATGCTAGAGAAGATACTGCTCACATTTTTAATAGATAAGGACATAAAGAGGTAATACCTTCAAGAGGGAGAACCACTTGCTTTGTCAGCCTATGCTAGTTGAGCACCCCCAAATGCCAAGTAGCCATTTGGGTGCAATGTGAGAAATGACACTGAAAGTCAACACACTCACCCTCAAGGGGATCGCTGTCTAATTAGCGAGATAACTGAAGGGCCTGGATGTGAAGGCTACAGCTACTCAGCAGTCTCCGAAGACCTCTTTGAGAAGAGACTCACTTAGTGAATTCCCAGAAGAAACACAATTCTCCTCCATTCTCTCCACTGAATAGTGTAGATACATATAATAATAACACACCACTAATGACAGACATGGTTTCCCCAAAGCTGAGCCTGAGACAAGGATTCAGAGTAGGCAGTCTATTGGGCTGGTGGTCTATGGGAGACAAGGAAGGAGAAAAACCAGTATGAAAGATCATTATCAGACTTCCCAGGTGGTCCAGTGGTTGGGAATCTGTATGCCTGTGAAAGAGACACGGGTTCCATCCCTGGTCTGGGAAGATCCCATATGCTGTGGACCAACTAAACCCACTCACTGCAGCTGCTGAAACCCATATGCAGCAATGAAAACACAGTGCAGACAAAAACAAATTTTAAAAATTTCTTTAAATGATGATTATCTAGGTTGAAGGGATTGGAAGCTCGATTCTGCCATTCTCCCTTAGAACTGTACCAGAACTTCCCAGAGTTGTCCACTCTCAGGTCAGTGGCAGTCAGGAGCATGCACTCATCAGCTCCTGTTCCCCATTTGTTCAGAGTCCACTCGAGGGACAGAGAGTCCCCACACACATCTTGGCAGACTGGTGGACTGAGCAGATGTTAGCAGAATTGATGAGTCAAGTAGAGTGTGAAGTTTCATGGCTTGGACATGAAGTAGGACACAGAGCAAATGCCAGCCGTGGCTGAAATCCGAGGTGGGTTAAGAGAATGGGATGGGACAAACCTGTCTCAGGTCTCACAGTGGATGGCAGTACTGGTCAGCTGTTCTTCTTGTAATTGAAAGATGGACCAACCAAGCAGGCAGATGTTGGCACCAAACTGCATAGAGTCAGATCTGGGTGTTGTCAGTGGTCACTGCAATTTCCCATAAATAAAAAAGGGTAACAGTACCTGCCATATAGGTTATTAAGAAGACTCATTAACTCACTGATATAATGTCATATAGAATTCTTAGTAGGAATCTGGGAAATACAGACCCCCAGAGACCTATGTTGACTGGATCAGGAGTTTATTTTACAAAAGACTTGTATTAACTGGACCAGGAATTTATTTTTAAATATTTTTTCTTTATAGTCTAACTTGTTAATTCACCTAGTTTATCTCTCTCTACTTATTAAAATTCTACTATAATGTCAGCTAACAAATTCATCTGCTGGGGTATCTTTCATCTATGGGATATACCTGAATGGGCAAAGTAAAACTCTAATCCTTTATTGCAATAAATAAAGGATTATGACCAAAAGGAAAATGCTAAGCCACGTCAAGAAATAATAACTCTTCCCATTTTCTCCCCAGAAACTAACCCAGGAGAGTTGGCACATGAGTTGAGATGAGTTGTGAGTTCATAATTGATGATAACTTCTATTGTATTCCTCCAATGCACTTCCAAAAACCATGAGACCTTTGCACATCTTAGTTTTCTGATGATGAAATTGTTTATTTTGGGGGGACTTCTGTGAACTAGGCAGTATGCTTGACCTTTGAAGTGAAAAGGGTAGGAAAACCAAAAAAAAAAAAAAAAAAATCACCCAATAATAAATCTCTTATTTTCAAGAAAGATCTTTCTTATTGAAGGAATTAAGTGAGAATGGTTGAATTTTAGAGATAACAGAGAGCTAGGGAGCACTAAATCACATATTTGGCCTCATTCTCACCATCCAGGGCCAAAATAAGAAATTCAGTGGGAAAGGAACTCATTTGGGACTCTTCAAGAAATAATTAGGTAGATAATTAGCTATGCTGGAAACAAGGGTAAGCATGACTAGCTGACGTCCCATGCTAGTCAAATACAGGGCTGCGTGTCCGGTTCTTCACCCAGCTATGTGTGGTGGTTTCTGGATGTGTTGTACTGGTATCCACAGATGCCCCTCTGCCCTTCTCATGAGCCACGTGGCCAGTCCTTGTGCCCTTGTACAGTTCCCTCCCTCTGACTCTGGACTGGTCCTATGACTCAGTCTTGATGAGTAAACTATGGTGGAAGTAATGCTGTGTGATTTTTAGGGTCAAGAAAGAACCTTTGCAGCTCTCTCTGGGGTTTCCTGGAATGCTTTCTCATGGAACACTGTCTTTTGGAACTGAGATGGCATGCCATGAGACACTCTAGCCACATGGAGAGGTCACATGCTTTTCTATGGTCACCATCCCCAGCTGAGGTCCCAGAGGATGGCCAGTGTCAACTGTTGGACATATGAGTGAGCCATTGGCGATGTCCACCCTAGTCAGACCTTCAGATGACTTGGCCCCAGCAGCCATCTGACCATAACTGTATTGGAATCCCCAAATGAAAAAAACCCCAGATGAGCCCAGAGACCCCACAAAACCATGGGAGATAATGTTAATAAATTGTTACTTAAGCCATTATGTTTTGGATTATTTGTTATGTCAGTAGTTAACTAGCACAGAATATAAATCAATTATTTCAAAGATATCAGCAGGGTTTATTTCTGCACATGGCTGTTACAAGACAATTTAAAGATTCAGTTTTCTTACTTTTTCCTTACCATAAAGTCAATCTTGTGAAATATCTTGGTGGAGTAATATTGCTGCTTATCACTTTCTTCATGATAACTTTACAGATAAAATTCTTTATTGAAATGTAGTTGATTTGCAGTGTCAGTTTGTGCTATATAGCCGAGTGACTCAGTTATACATATAATTTTTTCATATTCTTTTCCATTATGGTTTATCACAGTATGTTGAATATAATTACCTGTACTACATAGTAGGATGTAAGTTTGTTTATGTCCATAAATCCATTTCTATTTTATAAATAAGTTCATTTTGTATCATTCTTTTTAGATTCTACATATAAATGATATCATATGATATTTGTCTTTGTCTGACTTATTTTCAGTTAGTGTGATAATCTCCAGGTCCATCCATGTTGCTGCAATGACATCATTTCATTCTTTTAAATGACTGAATAAAACTCCATTGTGTGTGTGTGTGTGTGTGTGTGTGTGATATCACATCTCTATCTATTCATCTACTGATAGACATTTAGGTTGCTTCCATGTCTTGGCTATTGTTTCTGCATCTTCTAGTGTCTGGTGGTTGCTAACACCCTTGGCATTCTTGAATTGAAGATGCAAAGACACATGAGTGTCTTCTTCCCATGTGTCTTCCAGCATCTTCCCTCTGCGTGTCTGTCTCTATGTTCAGATTTCCACTTTCTGTAAGAACGGCAGTCATTATGGATTACAGCCTACCATAATGACCCCATTTTAACTTGGTTACCTCTGTAGAGACCTTATTTCCAAATAAGGTCATATTGTGAAGTTCTGGAGAGGTAGAACCTAACCATATCTTTTTAGGGAAACATAATTCAACTCATAACAACATCAGACCATAAGGATGAAAAAGAATAAAAGCTTAGTTGTAGTCTGAAACCAAGTATTTCAAGTCAGATCTGAAATTAAATAGTCAGTCATCAGTCCTCAGTTGCATGGTTTGGTCTTACTTTTCTACAACTTCCTTCCCCAACACTCAACTTGTGTTCAATATCCCTTTATGAGTTTTTGGAAAATGTAAAATGTAAAAACACATATCTAAATAAGAATCCCTAACATTTATGTTTTAGTCAAAACATTAAATGTCTCATTGCTTTATCTGTTTCTTGACAGTATTGTATTATAAAAAAAATTGTAACAGAAGAATATCTGCAAAGAACTATTTTCAAATTCATAATAAAACAGCAACTAATTAGTCAATAACAGCTATTGAGCAGCCATGAATACCATGAGTACTATTTCCCTGAAGAGAAAAAATATACTAGACACAGACCAGGTCCTTAAGGATTTCTAGTATCACAAGACAAATGAGATTTACACACACACAGACTCACCAGGGTACTCACAATTAAGGGAAATTTTCATTTAAAAAATCCTTTTATCTACACACCTGTGGCTATTTAAATTTTTCTTCTGATTTTAAATGGCTTTTTTTTTTCTTTTAGGGGAGTACACTTCTTTTTTTTTTTTTTTTTTTTGAGAAGATTTATTTATTTATTTTATTTGGGGGGGGGTCGGGTTGGGGAGGGAGGGGAGCGGGCGGGCCACTTCTAGTGGTCTTCCATTTCTCTATTTTTCATCCGTCTTTGTTCTTTGGCTCCTGCGGGCCTCCCATCGCGGTGGCGTCCGTTGTCGCAGAGCGCCAACTCTGGGCGCATGCGCTCCAGAGCTCTGGCTCGGTGATTGGACACATCAGTCCAGCCGCTCCGCGGCACGTGGGATCTTCCCAGGCCAGGGATCGAACCGGTGCTCCTTGCACTGCAAGGTGGTATCCTTATCCACTGGACCCCAGAGGAAGCCCGGGAGTACACTTCTATTGGTCTTTCATTTATTTCCATTTTGTTCTTTGGTCTGTGTGGGCCTCCTATCGCAGTGGCCTCTGTCGCCACAGAGCACCGTCTTGGTAATTGGACACATCGGTCCTGCCGCTCCGCGGCACGTGGGATCTTGCCAGGCCAGGGATCGAACCAGAGCCCCTTGCACTGTAAGGCGGTGTCCTTACCCACTGGATCACCAGGGAAGCCCCTCTTCTGATTTTAAATGGAGGAAATTTTAGCTCATATCTGTAATTGTAAATGGAATATCAGAGTTTTAAAAAATTCAGTTTTGATTAATACTAACTTGACCACAAGCATCCAAAATCATTTGAAATTTACTTTATGAAGTTGTTGTTTTGAGTAAGATCATAAAGGTAACATACCATGTTTTCAATAAATGTCAGCAATTATTATGGAAATACCTGTTGAAGGTCTAGCACAGTCATCAGTCAAGACCTTGGCTTGAGCATTGGTATTTACATGGCTAACTGTGTAGTCCCACTGGAGCAATTTCATATTTGCAAAAATTTGATCTAAAATATTTCTTATGAGGAGCCTTACAGAATTATTATTATCAAAATAAGTAGAAACCAATTAATTCCTAGCACAAATTTGTCTAAATTTCTCACACAGACCCCTCACCAGGGTACTCACAATTAAGGGACTTTTTCATTTAAAAAATCCTTTTATCTACACACCTGTGGCTATTTAAATTTTTCTTCTGATTTTAAATGGCTTTTTTTTTCTTTTAGGGGAGTACACTTCTTTTTTTTTTTTTTTTAAAGATTTTTTTATTTATTTTATTTGGGGGGGGGTCGGGTTGGGGAGGGAGGGGAGCGGGCGGGCCACTTCTAGTGGTCTTCCATTTCTCTATTTTTCATCCGTCTTTGTTCTTTGGCTCCTGCGGGCCTCCCATCGCGGTGGCGTCCGTTGTCGCAGAGCGCCAACTCTGGGCGCATGCGCTCCAGAGCTCTGGCTCGGTGATTGGACACATCAGTCCAGCCGCTCCGCGGCACGTGGGATCTTCCCAGGCCAGGGATCGAACCGGTGCTCCTTGCACTGCAAGGTGGTATCCTTATCCACTGGACCCCAGAGGAAGCCCGGGAGTACACTTCTATTGGTCTTTCATTTATTTCCATTTTGTTCTTTGGTCTGTGTGGGCCTCCTATCGCAGTGGCCTCTGTCGCCACAGAGCACCGTCTTGGTAATTGGACACATCGGTCCTGCCGCTCCGCGGCACGTGGGATCTTGCCAGGCCAGGGATCGAACCAGAGCCCCTTGCACTGTAAGGCGGTGTCCTTACCCACTGGATCACCGGGGAAGCCCCTCTTCTGATTTTAAATGGAGGAAATTTTAGCTCATATCTGTAATTGTAAATGGAATATCAGAGTTTTAAAAAATTCAGTTTTGATTAATACTAACTTGACCACAAGCATCCAAAATCATTTGAAATTTACTTTATGAAGTTGTTGTTTTGAGTAAGATCATAAAGGTAACATACCATGTTTTCAATAAATGTCAGCAATTATTATGGAAATACCTGTTGAAGGTCTAGCACAGTCATCAGTCAAGACCTTGGCTTGAGCATTGGTATTTACATGGCTAACTGTGTAGTCCCACTGGAGCAATTTCATATTTGCAAAAATTTGATCTAAAATATTTCTTATGAGGAGCCTTACAGCATTATTATTATCAAAATAAGTAGAAACCATAATTCCAGAGAATTCCTAGAACTTAAGGGCAATATATATAGTCCTTAACATACACGCACAGAGTTTATTTTTGCTTTTGTTTCTCTTACATTTTCCTTACAAGGAAAACCTTTTTTTTCTATTTCTTTAATCTTGTATTTTTGTGAAACAGTGGGTATTCACTAAAGTCACTGTGGTCATCATTTCATGGTGTATGTAAATTAAACCACTCTGCTGTACAGCTTAAACTTCTTTAGTGTATGCCAATTATATCTTAATAAAATGAATCAAGAAAAAATTTTAATTATAAAATATATAGAATAGTAGATTGGAAAAGGTCCAAGGAGAAAATCCAGGTGCCATTTGATTTCACCAAGAGAGGAATCTAAATAGCATTGCTTTGGCTCTACAGATCTTCATGGAGAGGGACTTAACATCTTTAAATCTTAATTTCTTCCTCATTAAAGTGATGTACTTACTTCCAGGATTGTTTAGCCTGAGAATATATAAATTCCCTCATGCTGTTCCTGTATATAGTAGATGCTCAAGAGAGGTGACTTCCAGTGAAGCCCTTTCCATGGACTCCTATGACCTTCCTCTCTTGGTCAAAGTAGTCACTCTGACAGCAATAAAAATTTTTCCTATATATATATATATTTTTTTTTTACTGAAGTATAACTGAAGTATAATTGACTTACAATGTTTCAGGTTCACAGCAAGGTGATTTAGTTATACATGTATATTATTTTTGAAATTATTTTCCATTATAGCTTGTTACAAGATAGTGACCATATTTCCCTGTGCTATACAGTAAACCTTTGCTGCTTGTTGCATATCTATTTTTTCAATTAGAAATCTAGTATCAGGAATAGAATTTTGGATGAAATGGAAAAATGCCATCCTTTCTTTCTCCCTGTACTAATTTAACTTTCCCTCAGAGAGAACATTAGAATTTGGGAGAAAACCAACGTACAAAGTGAAATGGTTAGTTTCACAACCCCCCACCTCCCCCACTTGTATCTGAGCACCTTTAGGTGGCCAGGTTTCCTCCTGTGAGCGTGTCTCCTGGCAGAACCTTCCAGAACGCTCCAGTCCGGTGAGGAGAAGGACAGCAGCTTTCCAGAAATTCCTAGAACTTAAGGGCAATATATATAGTCCTTAACATACACGCACAGAGTTTATTTTTGCTTTTGTTTCTCTTACCTTTTCCTTACAAGGAAAACCCTCTTTTTCTATCTCTTTAATCTTGTATTTTTGTGAAACAGTGGGTATTCACTAAAGTCACTGTGGTCATCATTTCATGGTGTATGTAAATTAAACCACTCTGCTGTACAGCTTAAACTTCTTTAGTGTATGCCAATTATATCTTAATAAAATGAATCAAGAAAAAATTTTAATTATAAAATATATAGAATAGTAGATTGGAAAAGGTCCAAGGAGAAAATCCAGGTGCCATTTGATTTCACCAAGAGAGGAATCTAAATAGCATTGCTTTGGCTCTACAGATCTTCATGGAGAGGGACTTAACATCTTTAAATCTTAATTTCTTCCTCATTAAAGTGATGTACTTACTTCCAGGATTGTTTAGCCTGAGAATATATAAATTCCCTCATGCTGTTCCTGTATATAGTAGATGCTCAAGAGAGGTGACTTCCAGTGAAGCCCTTTCCATGGACTCCTATGACCTTCCTCTCTTGGTCAAAGTAGTCACTCTGACAGCAATAAAAATTTTTCCTATATATATATATATTTTTTTTTTACTGAAGTATAACTGAAGTATAATTGACTTACAATGTTTCAGGTTCACAGCAAGGTGATTTAGTTATACATGTATATTATTTTTGAAATTATTTTCCATTATAGCTTGTTACAAGATAGTGACCATATTTCCCTGTGCTATACAGTAAACCTTTGCTGCTTGTTGCATATCTATTTTTTCAATTAGAAATCTAGTATCAGGAATAGAATTTTGGATGAAATGGAAAAATGCCATCCTTTCTTTCTCCCTGTACTAATTTAACTTTCCCTCAGAGAGAACATTAGAATTTGGGAGAAAACCAACGTACAAAGTGAAATGGTTAGTTTCACAACCCCCCACCTCCCCCACTTGTATCTGAGCACCTTTAGGTGGCCAGGTTTCCTCCTGTGAGCGTGTCTCCCTGGCAGAACCTTCCAGAACGCTCCAGTCCGGTGAGGAGAAGGACAGCAGCTTTCCAATCGCGTGGTGTGGCTTGCCTGGGGAGAAGGCAGAGGCCCGCCTGTATAATCCGATTTCATCAACTCAAACTAATCACTACTGATAGTAGCAAAATTTAGCCTGGATCTGCTTAGTTAATCTAGATTGACAGGAGGTAAAAGAAACGGAACACAAGGACACAGGAGCAAGGGGAGGAGACCAGCCCTGATTTCCAGCCTTGCTCTTCCATCTGGGGCTTCTCATTTGCTCCCCTCTGGGGCTCCTCTTTTTCTTCCCTTATAAACAAACACTCCTGGTTGTTAGGAGACCAGCCTTGCACGGAGCAGTCTCACCAACAACAGGTGAACTAGGAGGCGTGGAGCTGCGCAGAGAGATCTCTCCGGCTTGAGACTGCGCAGAGGTTCCCACCAGGTACGCACTGTACCTGAGACTATGTATTATTTATTGAAACTGAGCTCTGCTTTCTCTTTATCCTCTGGGAAGCCCTGGAGTCAGGCGCCTCTTAAAATGGATACCACCAGCAACTAACCTACAAAGTCTCCTAAACTGAGCTTCCTTTCCATCTTAAGTGACTGCTAGCCATCGCTGCCAAGCTTTTTGTTCACTCTTGGGCATCCTTGGGAGTTGCAGTTGAGCAGCAGAGGGAAGAATTCCTTGGTGCTTTTGGACCTTCCCACCCGGAATCAAGTTGTTTTCTTTAAGGGGGACACTCCACTCTGGATTTTGTGGACGTAGAGAAGACACTTATGTAGCAGCTTCTGTGTCCATAGACTGGGTGATTACAACCGTGATCTGTGATGTGTGTGTTTACATGCTTAGCCCTGAGAAGAAAAATGGGCTCTCTGAAGGTGATCTTTATTTTTCCATATGGTATCTGTGTCTGGCAAACCAGGGAACTTTTTGCATTTGGGTAACACAGACTTTGGGAATCTACTTCCCTGGAGTGTCCATGTTGGTGAAATTGCTGTTGGCCACCTCAGCCCTGCATGTTGCCATGCTAAAGATACCTAAGGGTAAAAATGTCTCCTGGGTAAGTAGGTGATGATTTCCTTTCTCTTCAAAATGTATATATTAAGCAGAAATACTTGGAGAACTTGAAGATAGCTAGTGGTCCCATGTTTGGGAGAGTACTAGAAAGTATTTGCCTTTGAAAAGCATAGAAAGATCTTTATGTGTGTTGGCATGCTTTGGTGCAAACATGAGGGTGTGCTTTCTAAAATATAGACTCGAGGATGTGGACTATTTGCTTGTTATGGCATTGTCTCATAGTTACATCTACACTCAGAATTTAAAACGTGTGAATTCACAGTCAAGGTTATGATTTTAAGATGCTTTTAGCTCTAGAATTCTTTAGGTTCAGTGAAGAGTGTGTCGATTTTCTGGAGAGATATTAAGTCAAACTTTAGAGGTGGGATGAGCATAGCTTATGTTATTTGGCAATATTGTTCCTTTTATCTTAGAAACAAGATAGGAATAGGGATTTCTCAGTTCCATGTCTGATTAGTTTATGTTATCTACAATAGGCGTGCAGAGTGAAAGTTTTAACATTCCAAGAGCACCAACATGTGAATCCTAGTCAAATTTGACTCCTTAATGTTGTTTCATGTTAGTTTCCTACCAAACATATAAACTAGATTGAGCTCAAAATAATGAGAATAGTCTGTAAACTTCTTTAAAAAAAAAAAAATGAGTGGCTATCATGTTTTCTGAGCTTGATACATTAAAATTAGCAGAGAAATGGATTCCCTTCTACTCTCCAAATGAACTTTGTGCCTCTAACATCAATGTTTTAGCCGCTGCTGACACCTGAAGCCCAACCATGCCTGTCATAGAATTTGAGGTGTCTGATTATGATTACAGTTTTCTTAACTCAGAAAAGAAATGGTTCCATCTTTTGGTTAAGAAATCATTTTACTACCTTAACTTGAAATTTACTAATTAGGTTCTTCTTACTTGGTATGACATAGTACACTCTGTCTGAAATTTACTAGTATTATGTGTCTTTTAAAATTGCAGGAGTGTCCATGTTGGTGAAATTGCTGTTGGCCACCTCAGCCCTGCATGTTGCCATGCTAAAGATACCTAAGGGTAAAAATGTCTCCTGGGTAAGTAGGTGATGATTTCCTTTCTCTTCAAAATGTATATATTAAGCAGAAATACTTGGAGAACTTGAAGATAGCTAGTGGTCCCATGTTTGGGAGAGTACTAGAAAGTATTTGCCTTTGAAAAGCATAGAAAGATCTTTATGTGTGTTGGCATGCTTTGGTGCAAACATGAGGGTGTGCTTTCTAAAATATAGACTCGAGGATGTGGACTATTTGCTTGTTATGGCATTGTCTCATAGTTACATCTACACTCAGAATTTAAAACGTGTGAATTCACAGTCAAGGTTATGATTTTAAGATGCTTTTAGCTCTAGAATTCTTTAGGTTCAGTGAAGAGTGTGTCGATTTTCTGGAGAGATATTAAGTCAAACTTTAGAGGTGGGATGAGCATAGCTTATGTTATTTGGCAATATTGTTCCTTTTATCTTAGAAACAAGATAGGAATAGGGATTTCTCAGTTCCATGTCTGATTAGTTTATGTTATCTACAATAGGCGTGCAGAGTGAAAGTTTTAACATTCCAAGAGCACCAACATGTGAATCCTAGTCAAATTTGACTCCTTAATGTTGTTTCATGTTAGTTTCCTACCAAACATATAAACTAGATTGAGCTCAAAATAATGAGAATAGTCTGTAAACTTCTTTAAAAAAAAAAAAATGAGTGGCTATCATGTTTTCTGAGCTTGATACATTAAAATTAGCAGAGAAATGGATTCCCTTCTACTCTCCAAATGAACTTTGTGCCTCTAACATCAATGTTTTAGCCGCTGCTGACACCTGAAGCCCAACCATGCCTGTCATAGAATTTGAGGTGTCTGATTATGATTACAGTTTTCTTAACTCAGAAAAAGAAATGGTTCCATCTTTTGGTTAAGAAATCATTTTTACTACCTTAACTTGAAATTTACTAATTAGGTTCTTCTTACTTGGTATGACATAGTACACTCTGTCTGAAAACAGTGACTATGATGTTTTCTGTTATGGGTAGATATTCTTTAGAGTATTTAACAGAGACATGTGTCCTATTTAAAACACAACTCCCAAAATTATCTGCAAATATTGACAAACTTCTGCAGGTTATTCACTGTTAGAAATTAGTATACATATTGTGGACTCACTCATTGTACAATAGAAATTAGCACGATATTGTAAAGCAACTAGAATACCCCATAAAAATGGAGTCTTTCTGGTCTCGATACTATTCTTCTTGTGGCTTTTTTATCCTCGTCCCCTCTCCCTTCCCGAGTATAATCAAGAGGGGAGGACTCAAGGACCCTGGCCTCACCACAGAGTTTTCATTCCCTTCCAGTTTAGATGGTTCCAGTGGCTAATTCTGGTGTCCATGGTTTTCTGCCACTTTCTCCCCGTACATAAATACCCAAGAAAGGAATAGTTTCAAAAGCATATCCCCTCCTTCATCTGCTTAATCCTCCTAAAAGATTAATTCTCCCAAAGCAGGGCCTGCTTAACAGAGTGTTTCTGCCCCAAGGGCAAAACTTGAAACATTTTAAAGGCTTAGACCACCATTGGGTTAGGTTTCCTTCAGACTCAATTACGCTAATAGTTTTTGAAAAGTTCAAGTCGTTGACTGAAAATTTGGAAGTGCTTTTCATAGAGTCAGAATACTTGTATTTTCTTAGGTTAGGCTGTTTCTGGTGTGTTCTGTTTGATGACACACGTCCCGGCAGCAGAGTTTGTCGAAAGCAAAGTTTACGCATTTAGCGCGTGTGCCACTGCAGAGACTCCGTACTGTCATTCGGGTGGGGTGTGTTTTCTGTGCAAGGAATGAATAATCAACATTTATGAATACTGTAAAATGCCTTATTAGGAACAGAGGATGTAGACATTCACTTCCAAATGTTGGCCATCACTTCTATTTGAATCAGTCGTGGTTGTATTAGGCAGTGAATGACATTTCTCTGCGTGCTTTGACTATTACAAGCAGTGAAACGTCCTTGGTATTCCTGCCTTTGCCATTGCCAATTTTCCTTTGAACATTCGTTTAGACTCGAGTTCAGGGGAAGAATAAAATAATCCGTCACATCTCAAACTACATCGTGAACCTTGCAATGGTGTGAATAGTTCGTGTGTCTCTCCAACGCTGGTTCCTCTAGAGCAGGAGTCCCCAACCTCCGGGATCTAATGTCTGATGTAATAATAATAGAAATAAAGTGCACAACAAATGTATTGTGAATCAATCATCCCCAAATCATCCCCTCCCATCCCTGGTCCCTGGAAACATTTTCTGCTGCGAGACCAGTCCCTGGTGCCTAAAAGGTTTGGGACCGCTGCCCTAGAGTATTTCTTAGACATACTTTGCATGAAGTGATAAACACAAATACGTGTTGCTAAACATCACAAGCTCAGGGTGAAATGCCACTTGTGTTTCCGGGTGTAGATTCTCTGGCAGCATGGTATGTGATCTGGGCAGCTCCTTAAATGCACCTGGGAGGTTTCCTGGCTGTAAGATGAACAAGAGAGTGTGTGCATGTGTGCCCAGTCGCTGATTCGTTTTCAGCTCTTTTGCAACCCATGGACTGTAGCCCTCCAGACTCCTCTGTCCATGAGATTTCCCAGGCAAGAATACTGGAGCGGGTTGCCATTTCCTTCTCTAGGGAGTTCCCGATCCAAGGATCAAACCTGCGTTTCCTGCATTGGCAAGCAGATTCTTTACCACCTGAGCCACCAGGGAAGCCCCAAACAAGAGGGGTAGTAACTACCTATTTCTCAGGGATGCAGTGAGGATTTAGCAAATCATCTTGGTATAAGCATTCAACAGTCATTCAACAGATGTTTATCAGTTGCCTCCTTTATAATATCCTCAGCACTGAGCCAACAGCAGTGAGAAAAATATTCGAAAATCCGTATCCACAAAGCGCTGGCATTCCAGTGAAGGGAGACAGGAGATACACGAGTAGTGCACAAGATAGAGCAGAGTCAAGCAGGAAACATCAACTTATCTATGAAACATAAACAGACTCACAGTCTACAGCCATATCACCCTGAATGCACCCAATCTCGTCTGATCTCAGAAGCTCAGCAGGGTCGAGCCTGGTTAGTACTTGAATGGGAAACAGAGCTGACTGACATAGAGGACAGGCTTGTGTGTTCCAAAGGAGTGGGGGACAGGGAGGAATGGCTAGGGAGTTTGAGACTAGTTAATGCAAACTAGTATATATAGTATGGATAAACAACAAGGTCCTACTGTATAGCACAGGGAATTATATTCCATATCCTGGATAATCTATCAAGGAAAAAGTATAAAAGAATATGAATCATTTGTCTGTAGAGCAGAAATTACCACAACACTGTATATACTTATATTAAAAAGAAGTCAAGGGGGCTTCCCCTGGTGGCACAGTGGGTAAGGATACCGCCTTGCAGTGCAAGGGGCGCCGGTTCGATCCCTGGCCTGGGAAGATCCCACGTGCAGCAGAGCAGCTGGACCGATGTGTCTAATCAACGAGCCGGAACTCTGGAGCATATGCACCCAGAACCAGTGCTCTGAAACGACAGACGCCACCGCGATGGGAGGCCCACAGGAGCCAAAGAACAAAGACGGATGAAAATAGAGAAATGAAAGACCACTAGAAGTGGCCCACCCGCTCCCCTCCCTCCCCAACCCGACCCCCACCCAAAATAAATAAATAAATCTTTTAAAAAAAATAAAAAAAAGAAGTCAAGGGCTTCCCTGGTGGTCCAGTGGGTAAAGAGTCTGCCTTGTAGTGCAAGGGGCACTGGTTTGATCCCTGGCCGAGGAAGATCCCACGTGCTGTGGAGCAGCTGGACTGGTGTGTCCAATTATGAGCCAGCACTCTGGAGCACATGCGCCCAGAGCCGGAGCTCTGCAACGAGGGAGGCCACTGCGATGGGAGGCCCACACATGCCAAAGAATAAAGATGGATGAAAATAAATAAATAAATAACCAATAAAAGAGGCCAAATTTTAAAAAAAGGTCAAGCAGGAACTGGGTTAGAAAGTGCTGGGCATTGGGAGAGGGTGTGGCACATGGGTTGGTGCAGCTCTTTGAGCAAAGACTTGAAGAAGGTAGCAGAGGCAGTCACAGGGGAAGCATAGCAGTCAAGCATTTCCAGCGGAGATTTCAGGTGCGAGCTTCTAAGGCTGGAGTGTGTGAGGAGTGACTTGACGGCCGTTGTGACTGGACCATGGGTGCCTTCTTGATATTTTCTTGTGTCTCAGTATGCATTTGTTTTTGTCATGCTTTCCATGTCGATTCCAAGGCACCCTGACATCCTTCCTTTCCAATCCCCAGAGACGGTTTGTAGAAACTTCCCAGGACAGTGCATCCAGGGCCTGCACCACCAGCCAGGTGACAGCAGGAAAGACAGATGGATTAGCAGGACACATTCATGTTCTCCACGTGGCCCTTGAGAGAATCAAAAAGCTTATTAGTATTTTTTGGATGTTGTTGAGACAGTCTTATGGACGAGCGTGATTGTAGCTTTGGAGTGATAGGAATTAGAAGAAATTTTAAAGTAATGTTACAGATAGGATTGAGCAAGAGAATTTCGCATAAGAATCCAAATTTAGGGAACATGGCTTTTCCAAAAGCAGTGGTTACTTTTTGTGAGAAAAGCTACACAATACATAACTTCATCATGGAATCTCCATGGACTCTTGGACCATAAAACCTTCGAAAAGTCTCTTTGCGGGGGACATGGCCTTGTGGACATTTGATCCTGAAAGCTGTAGGGACCCCTTAAGGCTGTGGATCTGACTATATGTCAGACTGACCTACTTTGTTGAAAAGTCATTTCATCCTCGAAATATAGAAATAACAGATCCTACCATGGATCCTGTCACTGTGCAGACTGCCTTGTTGCACTTTGAATCCTCAAAGTCTGAAAGCATACTGAACTTTCTGGTATTCCAGATCTGTGGTCTCATTTATAATAATTACTATCTGCACAGAGTATTTTTTACTAGCTGCTTTTCCAGTTTTGATTATGTGCCATAAGAAACTAATAAAAATTCACTTAAAAATAAAGAACATAAGGGAATTTTAGTCATTTAACTGAGGTGAAATAATAACTCAAAACTTTGGGGTCTGTTTCCTAAAGATGCTTCTAGCAAATGCTTTACTATTTGCATGTTATTCTGTTATAGAAGTATCATAGATGTTATTAGATGTTGGCTAAAACGCTAACATGAAAGCTCAACACACTCCTTGTAGCGTGGGACGCTGGCTCACTTCCATCTGGAAGAGGGGTCCCCTGGGGAAGAAATCTATCACCTTTCCTTGGTTATTGACTCCCTGGATGTTTCATCTGATTGCCCTGTAGAAGTCACTCTAATACTGTCAAGGATGACTATTCCTCTCACTTTTTAGCCTCCCTGATCACTGTAGACGTGTCTGTCTGTCTTGATGAATCTAAGCCTAATGGCACTAAGTCATGACCCTGGCAGACCCTCATCTCTCCTCGATAGTGCTTCATTGCATATGTACGGAAATACCCAGTTGTATCTGCTCCTGCTCTGAACATACACCATTGTCACAGAAATACTATTTCCCTCTTATTTTGTCTCCTTTCTTTTCTTGTTGAGATATGCTAGAGGGTTTACTAACTTATTTCCGACACCTGTGAAGGTTTTAATTTTTTCAACTTCACTCACAATTGACAGGAAATAAGGGTGTCTGGTGACACAGATAAATTATTTCCTTTTCCTCACAGCTCCTAAGATTCTTCCAGAAATTCATATGTGAGGACAGCTGTTTCTTCTTCCAAAGAGTATTTTTTCACTCAGTAAAAGGATTCTCAGTCTCGGCTTGGGAACCTGAGAAATTCTACCTAATGCTTCCAGTAAATATGGGTGTGTAGTGATTTATAGACTAAGCCACAGAACACTAGAAAATGTGTGCTTTTTGATGCCTGGTATTGTTAATTATGTTTTTTAAAATTAAAATAGCCATAGTTCTCTTACTTAGAGGTTTCTAATATATTTAAAGGGAGCAAATCATCATTCACTATTTCCAAACTTAGCCTTTCCCCTGATATCCTGATTCACATTTTTTTAAGTAGAACTGATTTGTACTGCTATGTTAGTTTCTATGATACAGCAAAATAACTCAGTTATACATATGTATTCTTTTCATATTCTTTTATTTTTATCACAGGATGCTGAAAATATTTCCTTGTGCTATACAGGAAGGTGTAAAAACTTTGGGGTCTGTTTCCTAAAGATGCTTCTAGCAAATGCTTTACTATTTGCATGTTATTCTGTTATAGAAGTATCATAGATGTTATTAGATGTTGGCTAAAACGCTAACATGAAAGCTCAACACACTCCTTGTAGCGTGGGACGCTGGCTCACTTCCATCTGGAAGAGGGGTCCCCTGGGGAAGAAATCTATCACCTTTCCTTGGTTATTGACTCCCTGGATGTTTCATCTGATTGCCCTGTAGAAGTCACTCTAATACTGTCAAGGATGACTATTCCTCTCACTTTTTAGCCTCCCTGATCACTGTAGACGTGTCTGTCTGTCTTGATGAATCTAAGCCTAATGGCACTAAGTCATGACCCTGGCAGACCCTCATCTCTCCTCGATAGTGCTTCATTGCATATGTACGGAAATACCCAGTTGTATCTGCTCCTGCTCTGAACATACACCATTGTCACAGAAATACTATTTCCCTCTTATTTTGTCTCCTTTCTTTTCTTGTTGAGATATGCTAGAGGGTTTACTAACTTATTTCCGACACCTGTGAAGGTTTTAATTTTTTCAACTTCACTCACAATTGACAGGAAATAAGGGTGTCTGGTGACACAGATAAATTATTTCCTTTTCCTCACAGCTCCTAAGATTCTTCCAGAAATTCATATGTGAGGACAGCTGTTTCTTCTTCCAAAGAGTATTTTTTCACTCAGTAAAAGGATTCTCAGTCTCGGCTTGGGAACCTGAGAAATTCTACCTAATGCTTCCAGTAAATATGGGTGTGTAGTGATTTATAGACTAAGCCACAGAACACTAGAAAATGTGTGCTTTTTGATGCCTGGTATTGTTAATTATGTTTTTAATATTAAAATAGCCATAGTTCTCTTACTTAGAGGTTTCTAATATATTTAAAGGGAGCAAATCATCATTCACTATTTCCAAACTTAGCCTTTCCCCTGATATCCTGATTCACATTTTTTTAAGTAGAACTGATTTGTACTGCTATGTTAGTTTCTATGATACAGCAAAATAACTCAGTTATACATATGTATTCTTTTCATATTCTTTTATTTTTTATCACAGGATGCTGAAAATATTTCCTTGTGCTATACAGGAAGGTTTGTTGTTTATTCATCCTATGTATAATAGTTTACATCTGCTAACCCCAAGCTCCATTCCTTCCCTCCCCTTTCCTGTCCTCCTCTCTTGTCAACCACAAGTCTGTTCTTTATGCTTGTGAGTCTGTTTTCTTTTATAGGTAGGTTCATTTGTTGTATTTTAGACATATAGGTGATACCATATGATGTTTGTCTTCCTCTTTCTGGCTTATTTTACTTGGTATGATAATCTCTCAGTCCAACCATGTTACCACAAATGGTCTTATTTCATTCTTTTTCATGGCCAAGTAACATTCTATTGTGTGTATGTACATAGTTTTCATTTCTGTTCCTGGTGACATCATATTCTCTCTTGCACCAAAATTTGAAGCATTATTGACAATGTACTGATAATGGAGGAAAAATGGACTTTAGAGACAGATTCTGAGTTTGAATTCTGGTTCTTAACCCTAGCTGTGAGTTCTACGGTAAGGTATAACCACCAGAGTTTAGTGTGTTCATCTATAAAATGCAGATAATAAAACTCTTCCCATGGGAGTCTTTTTAAAATAATGTGTGCAAGTGTTACTCATAGTGCTAGGACTCACAAGTAATGTGTTCAGTTCCAGTTTGTTCCGGTCCTCTGCCTTTTCCTTTCCAGTCCCACTGGTATAGCACTAATTCAGGGATTTCTTTTTTAATATTTAAGATCAGGACTGAAGGCTGACAGGTATAGATCAGGAAGGGTGAGAAAAGTCAAATAATTACCTGCAAATCACTCTTTTTGCAGAAATCTTCCCTACCCTCCTTTTTAAAAGATTTTCTTGATGTGACCATTTTTTAAGAATTTGTTACAATATTGCTTCTGTTTTATGGGGATTTTTTTGTTTGTTTGTTTGGCTGAGAGGCTTGTGGGATCTTAGCTTTCTGACCAGGGATCGAACCTAGATCCCCTGCATTAGAAGGCAAAGTCTTAATCACTGGACCACTAGGGAAGTCCCTTCCCCTTTTTCTATTTGGGTAAAGGTGAAAAAAAATAGAGAGACAGTGCACAAACAGGTACATGAAAGATATGCAAAATCTAAACTTGAGAATGCTACATCCAGACCAAATAAGAAGGGTGACATTTCAGGGTTGAAGATGTCAGTCTATATCATTCATCTTCAGGGCCACATCTGAAGCTTTGAGGGCCCAGGAGTGCGAGAGCCAATGGTGAGTGGTTCCCTAAATTCAGGAGGTGACATAATTTGCAGTGGATTACCAAAACCCAGTCTGTTCACAGGAATCTGAGTCAGTGCCTAGTTTGGGGAATTTGTTCTGAGTGGCCTCACCTTAGTGCAAGCTACGCAGGAGTGACAGCCTTTGCAATCAATAGCTGCCTTGATCAACAAGCCTTTCAGGAAAAACAGTCCCCTGCAGTTTCGCTGTTTCATGGGATTCCCCCTTATGTATGGGTGAAAGGTACTAGAAGTGATGAGGAGGGAGTGGTTACTTCTGCCCTGAGAAAACTGCTGTGTGGGGTGGAGACGGGGGACCCCTTGCAGCAATCAGATGGAATCAAGTTCAGAAGTGCTACCTTTGGGGAAAAGCTTGGAGAGATTCCAGTGTGAGCGATTTAAAATTAAGATACTAAAGAAACACTGATCCTGTTTCTCAGAGTCATTCAACCTAGTATGACCAGAAGTCCCATATTAGGCCTGTTGGCCCACAGTTATTAATTGTCTTTTCTTTCATTCTCAAAAATGTTCTCGTTTGGACAACAAATTGCACAACCCCTCTCATCATTACACCAGAGTATGAATGAATGATGAAGGTGGAGGAGTGGAGAAAAGGATGGGGCAGGTGCAAGCTTAAAGTTCAGTTCGAGTAGGGAAGTGTGGATATATAGTCAGACTAAACTGATGTCCAACGGAAAGGCATCAGCCTTGTGTCTTTGAGCAGGTGAATTAATCTTCTCAGGGACCACTTTCTTTACCTGCAAAATGAGGATCCATATAATTAATTCCTGTGGCTGTGAGGATCATGCCTCACAAGGAAAATGCAAGACACGTACATGGAAGAGATGGGCTCTGTTATAGGAAAGATAGGTTAAGCAAAGATTCCACTTGGCTGTGCTGCAGGAAATTACCTCGGGTGCCAATCTAGGTGTCTTAGCCTGACCTTGAGGAATGTCAAGTCTCGTCCAGTCTCCTTGTAAGTTTCTGGCCCAGTTCCTGGCCGCTTTTTCTGCTTCCATAGGTAAAACCTCAACTTTTCTGAACACATGGGATGTATTCACATTCATGGGCCTCTGGGTTGACCCCCCCACTACTGAGATTTCACTGCTGCTACTTTTGAGCCAAATTCCAAACTGAATCTTGTAGGCAAAGGAAAAGAGGGCATTAGAATTACCCTCACCCTCGGGTTTTTCTACATTTTAGAGTACTATCATAAATTAAATTCAATCAATAGCTGCCTTGATCAACAAGCCTTTCAGGAAAAACAGTCCCCTGCAGTTTCGCTGTTTCATGGGATTCCCCCTTATGTATGGGTGAAAGGTACTAGAAGTGATGAGGAGGGAGTGGTTACTTCTGCCCTGAGAAAACTGCTGTGTGGGGTGGAGACGGGGGACCCCTTGCAGCAATCAGATGGAATCAAGTTCAGAAGTGCTACCTTTGGGGAAAAGCTTGGAGAGATTCCAGTGTGAGCGATTTAAAATTAAGATACTAAAGAAACACTGATCCTGTTTCTCAGAGTCATTCAACCTAGTATGACCAGAAGTCCCATATTAGGCCTGTTGGCCCACAGTTATTAATTGTCTTTTCTTTCATTCTCAAAAATGTTCTCGTTTGGACAACAAATTGCACAACCCCTCTCATCATTACACCAGAGTATGAATGAATGATGAAGGTGGAGGGGAGTGGAGAAAAGGATGGGGCAGGTGCAAGCTTAAAGTTCAGTTCGAGTAGGGAAGTGTGGATATATAGTCAGACTAAACTGATGTCCAACGGAAAGGCATCAGCCTTGTGTCTTTGAGCAGGTGAATTAATCTTCTCAGGGACCACTTTCTTTACCTGCAAAATGAGGATCCATATAATTAATTCCTGTGGCTGTGAGGATCATGCCTCACAAGGAAAATGCAAGACACGTACATGGAAGAGATGGGCTCTGTTATAGGAAAGATAGGTTAAGCAAAGATTCCACTTGGCTGTGCTGCAGGAAATTACCTCGGGTGCCAATCTAGGTGTCTTAGCCTGACCTTGAGGAATGTCAAGTCTCGTCCAGTCTCCTTGTAAGTTTCTGGCCCAGTTCCTGGCCGCTTTTTCTGCTTCCATAGGTAAAACCTCAACTTTTCTGAACACATGGGATGTATTCACATTCATGTGCCTCTGAGTTGACCCCCACACTACTGAGATTTCACTGCTGCTACTTTTGAGCCAAATTCCAAACTGAATCTTGTAGGCAAAGGAAAAGAGGGCATTAGAATTACCCTCACCCTCGTGTGATGAAGTTTGCATTTAGGCCATGCATATTGGCAGAATGTACTATCATAAATTTCAAAATTCTAGGTGTTTATGATGTCATTGCTAATTAACATGTTTGAAATGCAATTGAAATCCTGCATTTTATCATCAGCAATGATACAAGGACTTCTGGAAAAAGCTTTAGGAATCTAAAACCCTGGAGAGGAAAGAAAGATGGATTTCCCCAGAAGACTAAGGCTAATCCAAGAAAATGAGATTATAAGTGAGGGAAGAGCACTATTTCCATTTCTTTCTACCAAAAAAATAAATAAATAAAGTGAGATGGAGACTCAACACGCAGAGGAAGGCCCCACGCCTTTCATAAAAGAAGGCTCATGAGTTCAGCAGTGCAAACATATCAGTATTTGCCTCACTAGAGAGGTTTGGTGTTTGGTTTTTTTTTTAATTTTTTTTTTCTCTTTTTCCCCATCATGCCTCTTTTATTTATATTTCTTTTCATCCATCTTTTATTCCTTGGCCTGTGTGGGCCTCCCATTGCAGTGGCCTCTCTCACTGCAGAACACTGGCTCTGGAAACATGCGCTTCAGAGCTCTGGCTCATAATTAGACACACTGGTCCAGCTACTCTGCGGCATGTGGGATCCTCCTCGGCCAGGGATCAAACCGGTGCCCTCTGCACTGTAAGGCGAACTCTTTACCCAGTGGACCACCAGGGAAGCCTGAGGTTTGGTATATTTATCTCAGCACAGTTAGCTCATTTTTAATTCTTACATAGGTGACTTTTATGAACTTTCCAAGTCACATCAGGAGAGTGCAATGAGCTGACTTTGCTTTGCTCACTCGAAGGAAAGCACCCAAAGGTGGGCAGCAAAGTTCGTCCATTTCTTCCACTGTTGACACGAGCTCCACGCCATGCCTTTACTGAACCTTGGTCTGGTGCCGAGAAAGGATGTGAATATCTCGCCTTTCCTGGGGCCCAAGAAAAGAACCCCAACTGTGCTTTCTATTTAAATGAGTGTGGCCTCAAAAAAGGGCTGGGAGTAAAAATACTCCCAACCTATCAAAGCAGAAGAAAGAGATCCTATTGTCATAGATTTTCCCACATCACCAGCGTCAGGCATCCCCGCTTCACACAAGACAAATCAGAATGGGTTAGAGGTCTGAGATATTGTCTCCATGATTCCTAGAACTTATGTAATTGGTCCGAGTAGTTTGCTGGGGCTTTTGTTACTAGAGTGATCTTCCTAGCTGCTTCCACATTTTACCAAAAGCAGCAACAGTGAAAGACACACTTTTATTTATTTTTTAAAAATTCGAGTGTAGAAGGAAGTGGCGACCACCTGCTCCAGTGTTCTCACCTGGAGAATCCCATGGACAGAGAAGCCCGGTGAGCCACACAGTCCATGGGGTCACAGAGTCGGGCGCAGCAGAGGGACGAACACACACACACGTCGCTGATTTAGTGTTGTGTTAATTTTTGCTGTACAGCAAATTGATTCAGTTATTCAACTATTCTTTTTAAAATATTCTTTTCTATTATGGTTTATCACAAGATACTGAATATAATCTGTGTGTCTATGGCCAGACCACCCTGAACACACCTGATCTTGTCTGAATATAGTCCTCTGTGCTATACAGTAGGACTTCTTTGTTTATCTATTTTCTTCATAATTATTTGCATCTGCTAATCTCAAACTCCTAATCTTTCTCTCGTCTAATCTCCCCCCCATCTTGGCAGCCACAAGCCTGTCCTTGATGTCTGTGAGTCTATTTCTGTCATGGATAAGTTCATTTGTGTTATATTGTTGAGTCTGACACTGTAAGGCGGGAATAAAGTCCTCTATACCTCTTTAAGTGGACCACCAGGGAAGCCTGAGGTTTGGTATATTTATCTCAGCACAGTTAGCTCATTTTTAATTCTTACATAGGTGACTTTTATGAACTTTCCAAGTCACATCAGGAGAGTGCAATGAGCTGACTTTGCTTTGCTCACTCGAAGGAAAGCACCCAAAGGTGGGCAGCAAAGTTCGTCCATTTCTTCCACTGTTGACACGAGCTCCACGCCATGCCTTTACTGAACCTTGGTCTGGTGCCGAGAAAGGATGTGAATATCTCGCCTTTCCTGGGGCCCAAGAAAAGAACCCCAACTGTGCTTTCTATTTAAATGAGTGTGGCCTCAAAAAAGGGCTGGGAGTAAAAATACTCCCAACCTATCAAAGCAGAAGAAAGAGATCCTATTGTCATAGATTTTCCCACATCACCAGCGTCAGGCATCCCCGCTTCACACAAGACAAATCAGAATGGGTTAGAGGTCTGAGATATTGTCTCCATGATTCCTAGAACTTATGTAATTGGTCCGAGTAGTTTGCTGGGGCTTTTGTTACTAGAGTGATCTTCCTAGCTGCTTCCACATTTTACCAAAAGCAGCAACAGTGAAAGACACACTTTTATTTATTTTTTAAAAATTCGAGTGTAGAAGGAAGTGGCGACCACCTGCTCCAGTGTTCTCACCTGGAGAATCCCATGGACAGAGAAGCCCGGTGAGCCACACAGTCCATGGGGTCACAGAGTCGGGCGCAGCAGAGGGACGAACACACACACACGTCGCTGATTTAGTGTTGTGTTAATTTTTGCTGTACAGCAAATTGATTCAGTTATTCAACTATTCTTTTTAAAATATTCTTTTCTATTATGGTTTATCACAAGATACTGAATATAATCTGTGTGTCTATGGCCAGACCACCCTGAACACACCTGATCTTGTCTGAATATAGTCCTCTGTGCTATACAGTAGGACTTCTTTGTTTATCTATTTTCTTCATAATTATTTGCATCTGCTAATCTCAAACTCCTAATCTTTCTCTCGTCTAATCTCCCCCCCATCTTGGCAGCCACAAGCCTGTCCTTGATGTCTGTGAGTCTATTTCTGTCATGGATAAGTTCATTTGTGTCATATTTCAGATTCCACACGGAAGTGACATCTTACAGTGTTTGTCTGACTTCCTTCACTTTGAATAGTAATCTCTATCATGTTCTTCAAGTACTCTCTATCAAGTTCTATCATGTCGCTTCAAGTGGCATAATTTTGTTCTCTTTTACCACCTAGTTGTCCATTGTATATGAAATATGCATTGTAGATACATTGTATATGGACTTTACATTGTATATGAAATAGTTGTATTCCACTGTATGTGTGTACCACCTCTTCTTTATCTATCTTCTGTTGCTGGATGCTTAGGTTGTTTCCATTTCTTGGCTATTGTGAGTATATCTGCTATGAACTTAGAGATGCACGTATCTTTTTAAATTCTAGTTTTGTCCAGGTAGATGCCCAGGAGTGGGATTGCTGGGTCATATGGTGATTTTTAGTTTTTTGAGGAACCTCTGTGCTGTTTTCCACAGTGACTCCAGAAAGCACATAATTTCAAATGTAAGTGACATTTTAATATGAGCCAGGTTTGGGGCAGACTTTTCGAGACTGGCAGACTGGCTTGCAGCCTCACGCAGTCTGGCTAAACAGACGCAGCCTGCTCTCTCCATCAGCTGTCTTCGAGGTCCGCACCCACAAACAGGTGTCCTTCACACTTGAACCTCTAGCATCTGTGGTCCCGTGGTAGATTCAGAGTGAGGGAAGTCAGGTAAGCACCTTGTTGGCCACTGCTGTCCCCTCTGGAGATAGAGGAATAGACCGAGTTTATTTTTGGTGGTTGTTTTTCCCTAAAAGTTGTGTGGGAGGACAGGCAAAACACACACGTCGCTGATTTAGTGTTGTGTTAATTTTTGCTGTACAGCAAATTGATTCTTTTTAAAATATTCTTTTCTATTATGGTTTATCACAAGATACTGAATATAATCTGTGTGTCTATGGCCAGACCACCCTGAACACACCTGATCTTGTCTGAATATAGTCCTCTGTGCTATACAGTAGGACTTCTTTGTTTATCTATTTTCTTCATAATTATTTGCATCTGCTAATCTCAAACTCCTAATCTTTCTCTCGTCTAATCTCCCCCCCATCTTGGCAGCCACAAGCCTGTCCTTGATGTCTGTGAGTCTATTTCTGTCATGGATAAGTTCATTTGTGTCATATTTCAGATTCCACACGGAAGTGACATCTTACAGTGTTTGTCTGACTTCCTTCACTTTGAATAGTAATCTCTATCATGTTCTTCAAGTACTCTCTATCAAGTTCTATCATGTCGCTTCAAGTGGCATAATTTTGTTCTCTTTTACCACCTAGTTGTCCATTGTATATGAAATATGCATTGTAGATACATTGTATATGGACTTTACATTGTATATGAAATAGTTGTATTCCACTGTATGTGTGTACCACCTCTTCTTTATCTATCTTCTGTTGCTGGATGCTTAGGTTGTTTCCATTTCTTGGCTATTGTGAGTATATCTGCTATGAACTTAGAGATGCACGTATCTTTTTAAATTCTAGTTTTGTCCAGGTAGATGCCCAGGAGTGGGATTGCTGGGTCATATGGTGATTTTTAGTTTTTTGAGGAACCTCTGTGCTGTTTTCCACAGTGACTCCAGAAAGCACATAATTTCAAATGTAAGTGACATTTTAATATGAGCCAGGTTTGGGGCAGACTTTTCGAGACTGGCAGACTGGCTTGCAGCCTCACGCAGTCTGGCTAAACAGACGCAGCCTGCTCTCTCCATCAGCTGTCTTCGAGGTCCGCACCCACAAACAGGTGTCCTTCACACTTGAACCTCTAGCATCTGTGGTCCCGTGGTAGATTCAGAGTGAGGGAAGTCAGGTAAGCACCTTGTTGGCCACTGCTGTCCCCTCTGGAGATAGAGGAATAGACCGAGTTTATTTTTGTTTTTGTTTTTCCCTAAAAGTTGTGTGGGAGGACAGGCAGAAAAGCAAGAGTGTGAAAAATATTTGAGAGAAGGAGGGAAAAAATAAAGAACACACACATCCTGGGGCCACCTGGGTCGGATGACACACTTGCCTCTCTTTGTAAGAACCAAAACCAAAGCCTCAGAAGCTGTTGACAGTTCACACAAGTGGCTTCACTTTCTGTCACTTTCTTAATTATCCTGTAAAAATCCTGTAAAACGCTGAGCCAGAGGACTGCCTCTTGAGACAGGCTCAACATATGGGTGTGCATCCTGGCTCTGCCCTTAACCTCTGGACCTCTAGGTCTTTCTCTTCATGAAGATAGTTTTCTAGTCTGATCCATGGGGGCATGATCTCTTACCTTGTTTGCCTCAGATGGTGCCAGATAGCTCTGCGAGAGTCCTGCCACCGTAAAATGTTACAGACCTGTTCCTATTTTATGAAAATGAGACCATAATCCATTCACTTTCAAGAAAAACCACCAGTGTTTTTCTGTTTTGTTTTGTTGTTAATTTTGGCCTCTTGTATTGGTTTTCTATTTATTTATTTTCATTCATCTTTATTCTTTGGCCTGTTTGGGCCTCCCATTGCAGTGGCCTCTCTCAGTGCAGAGCCCTGGCTCTGGGTGCATGCGCTCCGGAGCACAGGCTGGTAATTGGACACACCAGTCCAGCTGCTCTGCGGCACGTGGGCTCTTCCCCGGCCAGGAATGGAACTGGTGCCCCTTGCACTGCAAGGCGGACTTTACCCACTGGACCACCAGGAAAGCCCCCACCAGTGTTTTTAAGCTCAGAATTTCAAGTCATGATGACAGTGGCCTAGGGTATCAGAGTCTGTCCTACAGAGTGAAGTAAGTCAGAAAGGGCAAAGAGCCTTTTAGGTTTGGGGCGGGGACTTTTCGAGCCCAGACTGGCTTGCAGCCTCACGCAGTCTGGCTAAACAGACGCAGCCTGCTCTCTCCATCAGCTGTCTTCGAGGTCCGCACCCACAAACAGGTGTCCTTCACACTTGAACCTCTAGCATCTGTGGTCCCGTGGTAGATTCAGAGTGAGGGAAGTCAGGTAAGCACCTTGTTGGCCACTGCTGTCCCCTCTGGAGATAGAGGAATAGACCGAGTTTATTTTTGTTTTTGTTTTTCCCTAAAAGTTGTGTGGGAGGACAGGCAGAAAAGCAAGAGTGTGAAAAATATTTGAGAGAAGGAGGGAAAAAATAAAGAACACACACATCCTGGGGCCACCTGGGTCGGATGACACACTTGCCTCTCTTTGTAAGAACCAAAACCAAAGCCTCAGAAGCTGTTGACAGTTCACACAAGTGGCTTCACTTTCTGTCACTTTCTTAATTATCCTGTAAAAATCCTGTAAAACGCTGAGCCAGAGGACTGCCTCTTGAGACAGGCTCAACATATGGGTGTGCATCCTGGCTCTGCCCTTAACCTCTGGACCTCTAGGTCTTTCTCTTCATGAAGATAGTTTTCTAGTCTGATCCATGGGGGCATGATCTCTTACCTTGTTTGCCTCAGATGGTGCCAGATAGCTCTGCGAGAGTCCTGCCACCGTAAAATGTTACAGACCTGTTCCTATTTTATGAAAATGAGACCATAATCCATTCACTTTCAAGAAAAACCACCAGTGTTTTTCTGTTTTGTTTTGTTGTTAATTTTGGCCTCTTGTATTGGTTTTCTATTTATTTATTTTCATTCATCTTTATTCTTTGGCCTGTTTGGGCCTCCCATTGCAGTGGCCTCTCTCAGTGCAGAGCCCTGGCTCTGGGTGCATGCGCTCCGGAGCACAGGCTGGTAATTGGACACACCAGTCCAGCTGCTCTGCGGCACGTGGGCTCTTCCCCGGCCAGGAATGGAACTGGTGCCCCTTGCACTGCAAGGCGGACTTTACCCACTGGACCACCAGGAAAGCCCCCACCAGTGTTTTTAAGCTCAGAATTTCAAGTCATGATGACAGTGGCCTAGGGTATCAGAGTCTGTCCTACAGAGTGAAGTAAGTCAGAAAGGGCAAAGTAAACATCCTGTATTAGTGCATCTATGTGGAATCCAGAAAAAAAATGGTACAGATGATTCTATATACGAAACAGAAATAGACACACAGACATAGAGAATGGACGTGTGGACATGTGGGGAGGGGAGGGTGGACTGGGAGATGAGAGTTGATGTATATGCACCACCATGTGTAAAATAGCTGGTGGGAAGCTGCCATAGACCGCAGGGAGCTCAGCTGGTGCTCCGTGCTGATGTAGAGAGTGGGATGGTGGGGGGGAGGCAGTGCGATGGAGGGGATATATGTGTGCTCCAGCTGATTCCCTGTTCTGTACAGCAGAAGCCAACCTAAAATTGTAAAGCAGTTACACTCCAGTGGAAAAAATACTTTGTAATAATCTTAAAAAAATAAAAACCAAAAAAGAAAAAAGAATAGGCAATAGGCAACTGTATTCCCTCCAATGAGGAATTGAACTCCCCTGACCATCTAAAAGAATGACATATAAGCGAAGATAATACATACATTTGTTTCAAATATTGAGTTGAAAAGATGGCTTTTTCCCCAAATTCCCAGGTGAAAGATAAGTCTGTGCTCATTTTCACTCCGTGTTTTTCAGTGTAACCTAAACCTGTTAATATCTATATTCAGTAAAGCTGCCATGGTTGCCTGGCAACCAGGCTTAGTGGGCTAGCAAAGCACCAAAGGAAGAAATCAAATGCAGCTCACAAAACCTTGATTCATGCTTCCGTTGGACAGAAAATTCATCCTCCATGTGTGCTGTGTGGATTGTCATTTTCAAAACATAAGTACATCTTTGAAGATGAAAGCTCAGTGCTATTAGGAGTTTTCAAATCATGGTCTATTAGGTAACATTTGATAAGTACAAAGGAGAAATCTCTCCCTCCTCTTCCTTCATTAAAACAGGGGGAATTCTCCTCCTTGTAGGTCACGTTGTACTTTTCAATCTCACTTTTTATTTCCTCTGCAGAGAAATATGTACATTATTCTTGGAATCAGATGTAATGGAAATTGAAGCATCAACATCAGGAAATAAGGTTTAGGTTTAATTATTGTCAGACATTTATTTTTGAATCTGATACACGGGAGTAAGAGAATAATTCAAATTACTTTTCTTATGCAAAATTTTTTTACCTTTCTTCCCTTATCTACTTTCTTCTTATATTTTCCCTCATGGAGACTTTATCACCTCTAAAACTGAGAATAAGGAAAACCTTTGGAATGTATATCATCTACTTCATGGGCCAAATAGACTTCGTGACTGGGAAAGAATTAAAAATTTGAAACTCATATTATTGAGACTTGCCTGGTGGTCCAGTGGTTAAGACTGCCTTCCAGTACAGGAGGCTTGGGTCAGTCTCTGGTTGTAGAGCTAAGATTCCCCATACCTTGCAGTCAAAATAAATAAATAAAACAGAAGCAATATTATAACAAATTCAATACAGCCTTTAAAAATGGGAAAAAATAAAATTTATATCATCTATTATTTTATTATCTCACTTGTTTTGTAGCTCAGATTTTATTAGGTGAATTCAGTATTTGAGGGGAAGCAAATGAAAAGACTCTGAATCAAACCCTTTTTGAAATAAGATTGGAGAATAAGATGAAGCAAATAACTGTGATGACTGAAGTGAAGATATCAAAAAGTCTGACAAAGATGGGAATAAACTTTGATAGAATGAACTTATATCGGGGAGAATCAGCAAAAATGTGCAACATCTTCAATGAACTTACATTTTGCTTCCCATGTGTTGGGGAAGCAGATCTCTCATTTTTACTTTACTGTCAAGTGGTCATTTATAGCTAGTTCTTGATATTCTTTTTTGTTCCATTATTTCATGGTTGGTACAAGTTAAATTTTGTTGAGAAAAACTGGAACTCCAGGTTTTATGTAAAGTCTCCTAATATGGAGATTGTTGACATCTGTGAAAACCAACAGCCCCCAGCATGAAGCCCAGAGCATGCTCATGTGTGGCATTTGAGATCCCTGATGTGAGGAGAGGTGAGAAGAGAGGTTTCATGGGGAATCCTAGGGCATGTTCACAGGAGATGCGAGTTCAGTCCCTGGTTGGGGAACTAGGATCCCACATGCCCCGTGGCCAAGAAAAAAAATGATGTTAGAGATCATTGGTGATCTTCAAAGTGGAACTTCAAAGGAGTCGGTGATAGACCAGTACAAATCCAATGAGTTATAAGGAATTTGTGGATGATGAAGGCTAGAAACAAGCAAATTATATACCCCATTGTCCACAGGGATGAAGTAGACAACAGTCGTTGGAAGGCAGGTAAATTGGGGGAAATGTGGGAGCATTTGTAGCCAGAGAACATGTTTCTGGAGCAAGTGGAAGCCAATGAAGCCAAATACAGAGGTCTAGGGTTAACCTTTGAAAGAATTAAGACAGTAAAGAAATGCAGCACATGTACATGACTGTGTGAAGTTGGTGTGTGTGGTTAATGCTGTGAAATTTGAGTTGACGTGGCTTATTTGGAGTTGAGGTCAGGTAAAACAGTGTTCAAAGAACCTGGGGAAATGCCTCCCAAATCAGTAAATGGACACTGATTCATGGCGCCGGTCCTAATTTGCAGTTGTGTACAAGTTGTCTGTAATATTCCTCCTGTCTTAAACCAGAAATAAGATTATACTTTATCTCCTTTTTTTTTCACCACTCGACTATACTACTGGTTCCTAGCACAGTGGTGGCTCCCAGCAGACGTGACCAATAAATACATGTCACACAAATTAAAAGGTAGCCACAGAGGTGGAAAAGGGGAAATCATATAATTAAATGTTATGGCCTTAAAAAGATGTAAGGTCACAGTGGGCCATGTTGGGGCAGTGGCAATAAGTGTGCTTGTCCCTCGATGAAAACATAAAAGA
This sequence comes from Tragulus kanchil, assembly GCA_022376925.1. Classification (NCBI taxonomy): domain Eukaryota; kingdom Metazoa; phylum Chordata; class Mammalia; order Artiodactyla; family Tragulidae; genus Tragulus; species Tragulus kanchil. The sequence goes on along the minus strand of JAIOJX010000031.1, from coordinate 89,465,153 downwards.
TAAAAATGTCCAAATCAGTTATCATAAAAGAAATGTGATTCATTCAGACACTGGCTACCCTGCAAGTATTTGCCATACCCCAACATTTTAGATATTCACATTCCTTGCAAGATCGTTATAGAATGGGAAATATATTTTTAGGCTGCCACTCTGTAGAAGCAGTCACAGGAATTTCTTGGGTGACTGTGGAGCTTTGTCCCAAGGTCACTTTCAACATGGGATCTGGTTGCTGGGGTCATAATAAATGTGAGTTGGATACATACCAGCCTGCTGAAAACAACCCCAAGTGTGCCAAGTTTAAGAGCCAGTGAAGTTACAAAAGGCAGACTATGCTAGACACCTTTGGCTCTTGGCAAAATGAGCCAAGGGTATGACTTGACAACATTTTTGGTGAACAAGTTGTCCCTTTCGTGTGAAATGTCATCAACTCCCAGATGTGTATTTGCTGATGTCAGCCAGAAAATTAAGCACTTTCCAAAATGTCATTTTAACACAAGAGTAATATTTGAACATGAAATTACTCCAGTTCTCATTTGGTTCAGAAGCATTACAGAACTGCCTATACTGTTTTGTTTTGGGTTTTTTTTTTTTTCAAGTTTATGCCTTATGAGTGATAGGGTTATGTTTTTTCCTTCACTCAAAGCTACAGGTCAGTTTAAAGGTCAGGTAATAATGCTGTGAAATTTGAGTTGACGTGGCTTATTTGGAGTTGAGGTCAGGTAAAACAGTGTTCAAAGAACCTGGGGAAATGCCTCCCAAATCAGTAAATGGACACTGATTCATGGCGCCGGTCCTAATTTGCAGTTGTGTACAAGTTGTCTGTAATATTCCTCCTGTCTTAAACCAGAAATAAGATTATACTTTATCTCCTTTTTTTTTCACCACTCGACTATACTACTGGTTCCTAGCACAGTGGTGGCTCCCAGCAGACGTGACCAATAAATACATGTCACACAAATTAAAAGGTAGCCACAGAGGTGGAAAAGGGGAAATCATATAATTAAATGTTATGGCCTTAAAAAGATGTAAGGTCACAGTGGGCCATGTTGGGGCAGTGGCAATAAGTGTGCTTGTCCCTCGATGAAAACATAAAAGATAAAAATGTCCAAATCAGTTATCATAAAAGAAATGTGATTCATTCAGACACTGGCTACCCTGCAAGTATTTGCCATACCCCAACATTTTAGATATTCACATTCCTTGCAAGATCGTTATAGAATGGGAAATATATTTTTAGGCTGCCACTCTGTAGAAGCAGTCACAGGAATTTCTTGGGTGACTGTGGAGCTTTGTCCCAAGGTCACTTTCAACATGGGATCTGGTTGCTGGGGTCATAATAAATGTGAGTTGGATACATACCAGCCTGCTGAAAACAACCCCAAGTGTGCCAAGTTTAAGAGCCAGTGAAGTTACAAAAGGCAGACTATGCTAGACACCTTTGGCTCTTGGCAAAATGAGCCAAGGGTATGACTTGACAACATTTTTGGTGAACAAGTTGTCCCTTTCGTGTGAAATGTCATCAACTCCCAGATGTGTATTTGCTGATGTCAGCCAGAAAATTAAGCACTTTCCAAAATGTCATTTTAACACAAGAGTAATATTTGAACATGAAATTACTCCAGTTCTCATTTGGTTCAGAAGCATTACAGAACTGCCTATACTGTTTTGTTTTGGGTTTTTTTTTTTTTCAAGTTTATGCCTTATGAGTGATAGGGTTATGTTTTCCTCCTCATTGTCAACCACAGTTTTCACTCAAACTAGCATTTTCAGAGTTAAAGGAAAACTCTAGTCTGACATGGTCCTCAAGTTTTATAGAATTGGATGAGAATTTTTTGGCCTAAGTCTTGCATACCTTTTGAGTATGAAGTAGGGTGGGAATAGTGAGGCCTGGGTTTTCTGAAAAGAGGGAAAATAGAGGAATATTCAGAAACAGAAAGACTCAAAACATCCCCAGCAGTTATGTTAATACCAGTCGCCAAGAATTTTTACATTGAAGGTAGAATGTGACTAGGTACTTGTTTGGGGCTAGAACTGAAAGAAAATAGCTTCTGAGTCAGAACCGGTGGGTCTCTCCCCAGCATCCAAGGCCTTGAACGTGGTAGGCCTTTAAGAAGCCGTTGGTCTTATTTGATCCAGGAATTTCTATTTGTTTCAGAATGGATGTTCCGACTATCCACTGAGGCTAAGGCAGGCGTCTATCTTTAATCATGCCTATAACAGATAGATGATGGATCAGACAATTAAGATTGAGCTAGAGAAGTAATCTCAAATAAGCGTGCCATTTGGCAATGGAAATAAAGAAAACAGACAATATCTCTGAGATCTGTTGTTAGATGTAGAACTATTGAGTTGGCCAGAGAGTTTGTTCAGGCATTTCTGTAAGATGCAGGGGAGAAATCGGAATGAACTTTTTGGGCAAGCCATATTGCAAGAATATTTATTTTCTCCATCCACCTAATGATTGAATACCTGCAATGGGTCCTAGGGGATATGTGACCAAGTTGTGGTTCTCAGGGAGTTTAGAGTTGATAGGTGATAGATGATGGTAGGTTACTATGAACAGTGTCGGATTCTTGATCTCCAGCGGAGAATTCGCATTGGGATCAAAAAGACTTGGCTTGGGTTTCCCTGGTGGTCCAGTGGGTAAGGACACCGCCTTGCAGTACAAGGGGCGCTGGTTTGATCCCTGGCCTGGAAAGATCCCACGTGCCGTGGAGTGGCTCGACTGATGTGTCCAACTACCAAGCCAGAGCTCTGGAGTGTTACAGAACTGCCTATACTTTTTGTTTTGGGTTTTTTTTTTTTTCAAGTTTATGCCTTATGAGTGATAGGGTTATGTTTTCCTCCTCATTGTCAACCACAGTTTTCACTCAAACTAGCATTTTCAGAGTTAAAGGAAAACTCTAGTCTGACATGGTCCTCAAGTTTTATAGAATTGGATGAGAATTTTTTGGCCTAAGTCTTGCATACCTTTTGAGTATGAAGTAGGGTGGGAATAGTGAGGCCTGGGTTTTCTGAAAAGAGGGAAAATAGAGGAATATTCAGAAACAGAAAGACTCAAAACATCCCCAGCAGTTATGTTAATACCAGTCGCCAAGAATTTTTACATTGAAGGTAGAATGTGACTAGGTACTTGTTTGGGGCTAGAACTGAAAGAAAATAGCTTCTGAGTCAGAACCGGTGGGTCTCTCCCCAGCATCCAAGGCCTTGAACGTGGTAGGCCTTTAAGAAGCCGTTGGTCTTATTTGATCCAGGAATTTCTATTTGTTTCAGAATGGATGTTCCGACTATCCACTGAGGCTAAGGCAGGCGTCTATCTTTAATCATGCCTATAACAGATAGATGATGGATCAGACAATTAAGATTGAGCTAGAGAAGTAATCTCAAATAAGCGTGCCATTTGGCAATGGAAATAAAGAAAACAGACAATATCTCTGAGATCTGTTGTTAGATGTAGAACTATTGAGTTGGCCAGAGAGTTTGTTCAGGCATTTCTGTAAGATGCAGGGGAGAAATCGGAATGAACTTTTTGGGCAAGCCATATTGCAAGAATATTTATTTTCTCCATCCACCTAATGATTGAATACCTGCAATGGGTCCTAGGGGATATGTGACCAAGTTGTGGTTCTCAGGGAGTTTAGAGTTGATAGGTGATAGATGATGGTAGGTTACTATGAACAGTGTCGGATTCTTGATCTCCAGCGGAGAATTCGCATTGGGATCAAAAAGACTTGGCTTGGGTTTCCCTGGTGGTCCAGTGGGTAAGGACACCGCCTTGCAGTACAAGGGGCGCTGGTTTGATCCCTGGCCTGGAAAGATCCCACGTGCCGTGGAGTGGCTCGACTGATGTGTCCAACTACCAAGCCAGAGCTCTGGAGTGCATGCACTAGAGCCGGTGCTCTGCAGCGAGACAGGCCACTGTGATGGGAGGCCCACACAGGCCAAGGAATTGATATGGATGAAAATAAATAAAGGACCAATAAAAGAGACCAAAATTAAAAAAAAAAAAAATGACTCAGCTTTGGTTACTCAGAGCTTCGTGAAATAAGTTGATTAAGAAAAGAGGATAGAGAGAGAGCTTCCAGCATAGACACTGGAAGGGGGATAGTAGAGTACCCACTTTGCCAGTTGAAGCATGGCAATTTGTATCTTCTAGTCAGTTACCAAAACAGTAAATCAAAAGAATATCTTAAGGTTGTAAAGGCCCTCTAGGCCCACACCCACAACATTAATATGAGATTAGCTAGGACAGTCTCCAGGCATCAAGGCTAGATGAGACATTCTAATGTAAATACATAGATTAACATAAGGCTAGAAGCTTTCAGTTTCAACATTGAAGATCTTTGCCTTTAGTTCTCCTTGTGCTTCCTCTTCTCCTCCTTGTCCATGGGACCTGCTAGCTTCCTTATCAAATCTTCCTGTGTACCCCTTTCAAAGTCTTCTGGGGGGCTGGGAAAGGCACAAGAAAAATACACAAAATTTAGTGTGGCAGGTATTAAAGACAGAGGAAACAAGGTAAGGAGATTAAACACAGTGAAAGTGGGGCCTAGGAGACATTTCTTCAAAAAGTAGTCAGAGAAGGCCTCTCTTGGTAAGGTACTCTTTGATCACACACATGAATACTTGTTCCAGGAAGCTAGAATTTTATGCATGATTCTGATAATTTTCCCAGATGAGGGCAGTGTGATGTATCCAAACCTATTTGTAGAGTACTAAGGTTTAAGTTTCTAGTATTTGCTTTACTGTCAGACAGATTCTTCTGAACTTGGAGTAGTGAGTAGTATAGCTCTTTCTTTTTTTCTGTTGGATTTTCAGAAATGTGTTTTAAAGCTCAGTCTTGGAAATTCTAGAATTTGCCAATTACAGTTGGATTTTATACTTCCTAAAAATTCTTGTATTCTCTCTAAAATGAAGTCAGCTTTCATGATAATGATTAGGTTTCGCTCTATTCATAAGACAAGAAAAACATGTCATAGGAAAAAAATTTTTTCTTAAAGTTAGATATGTAAAATTAAAGGGCTTCCCTGGTGGTCCAGTGGGTAAAAAGTCTGCCTTGCAGTGCAAGGGGCACTGGTTTGATCCCTGACCTGGGAAGGATCCCATGTGCTGTGGAGCCGCTGGACTGGTGTGTCCAATTATGAGCCAGCGCTCTGGAGCGTATGTGCCCAGAGCCAGAGCTCTTCACTGAGAGAGAGAGGCCACTGCAATGGGAGGCCCACACAAGCCAAAGAATAAAGATGGATGACAGTAAATAAATAAATAAACAATAAAAGATGCCAAAATTTAAAAAAAAAAGACATTTTAAAAAAAATTAAATGTCTCCCTTGACCCCATAATTCCTCCCTCAATTGTACTGCTCAGGGGAAACCACTGTTAAGAGTATCTATGAATATTAATGCATACAGTAATTACTATGTGCTGTGGTTACTTTCTCAGTTGTGTCTGACTCTTTGCAATCCCTTGGACTGTATAGCATACCAGGCTCCTCTGTCCTTGAGGATTCTCCAGGCAAGAATACAGTAATTGCTAGTACAGATTTAAGCATTATAGTTTCTCCCCCATTTAGTAATTTACTAACTCCAGTCACCTTGAAAGATGAGGAATTAGAAACACACTACCTCCTATTTCTCATAACTCCCAGTTTAATCTTTTTAAAAGTATTTATTTAATTATTTGAGTTGCACTGGGTCTTTGTTGCTGTGTGCTGGCTTTTGTCTAGTTGTGGAGAGTGGGGGCTACTCTTTGTTGTGATGCTCAGGCTTCTCATTGCAGTGGCTTCTCTTGTTGCAGAGCACAGTCTCTAGTCACATGGGCTTCAGCTGCAGCACATGGGCTCAATAGTTGTGGCTCATGGGTGCTAGAGCACAGGCTCAGAAGCTGCGGGGCACAGGCTTAGTGGTTCCATGGCATGTGGCATCTTCCTGGACCAGGGATCGAACCCACGTCCTCCGCATTGGCAAGTGGATTCTTATCTACTAGAAGCCTCAACTCCTAGTTTTTGATAGTTATTTTATACTTCCTAAAAATTCTTGTATTCTCTCTAAAATGAAGTCAGCTTTCATGATAATGATTAGGTTTCGCTCTATTCATAAGACAAGAAAAACATGTCATAGGAAAAAAATTTTTTCTTAAAGTTAGATATGTAAAATTAAAGGGCTTCCCTGGTGGTCCAGTGGGTAAAAAGTCTGCCTTGCAGTGCAAGGGGCACTGGTTTGATCCCTGACCTGGGAAGGATCCCATGTGCTGTGGAGCCGCTGGACTGGTGTGTCCAATTATGAGCCAGCGCTCTGGAGCGTATGTGCCCAGAGCCAGAGCTCTTCACTGAGAGAGAGAGGCCACTGCAATGGGAGGCCCACACAAGCCAAAGAATAAAGATGGATGACAGTAAATAAATAAATAAACAATAAAAGATGCCAAAATTTAAAAAAAAAAGACATTTTAAAAAAAATTAAATGTCTCCCTTGACCCCATAATTCCTCCCTCAATTGTACTGCTCAGGGGAAACCACTGTTAAGAGTATCTATGAATATTAATGCATACAGTAATTACTATGTGCTGTGGTTACTTTCTCAGTTGTGTCTGACTCTTTGCAATCCCTTGGACTGTATAGCATACCAGGCTCCTCTGTCCTTGAGGATTCTCCAGGCAAGAATACAGTAATTGCTAGTACAGATTTAAGCATTATAGTTTCTCCCCCATTTAGTAATTTACTAACTCCAGTCACCTTGAAAGATGAGGAATTAGAAACACACTACCTCCTATTTCTCATAACTCCCAGTTTAATCTTTTTAAAAGTATTTATTTAATTATTTGAGTTGCACTGGGTCTTTGTTGCTGTGTGCTGGCTTTTGTCTAGTTGTGGAGAGTGGGGGCTACTCTTTGTTGTGATGCTCAGGCTTCTCATTGCAGTGGCTTCTCTTGTTGCAGAGCACAGTCTCTAGTCACATGGGCTTCAGCTGCAGCACATGGGCTCAATAGTTGTGGCTCATGGGTGCTAGAGCACAGGCTCAGAAGCTGCGGGGCACAGGCTTAGTGGTTCCATGGCATGTGGCATCTTCCTGGACCAGGGATCGAACCCACGTCCTCCGCATTGGCAAGTGGATTCTTATCTACTAGGGAAGCCTCAACTCCTAGTTTTTGATAGTTATTTTATTCATTTCATTTATCCTCTGGTCTGAAACTGGAATTAAGCTTCTTTCTCTGACTTTTTAATTGGAAACTAATAGCACTTAGAGGATCATGATTATGAGAGTATCATTTACATATAGAATCCATGGAAAAGGAAATTTAAAAGCTGCTATGTCTTCCAGCCATATTCTCTTGTTTTCTTGCAAGTTTACTTAGTCCCATTCAGCTACTCATGTGGTTGATGTCACAGGAGAGCCTTGATCTTAGACTTTTATGTCTTTTTTTGTTTGTTTTGCTGGAAAAACTTTAAAAACTAAAAGTTTGTATTTATACATAAATATATATTCATGCTATACATATTAATTACAGATATTTATAGTGTATACTTTCAAAATTTTCTTCCCTTTGATCTTGCACTGGATGAATCATTTATCTTGATATGGAATTCTAATTTCAAAATATATTTACAGGCTTCCCTGGTGGTCCAGTGGGTAAAGAGTCCACCTTGCACTGGTTTGATTCCTGGCCAAGGAAGATTCCACATGCCACGGAGTGGCTGGACCTGTGTGTCCAATTACGAACCAGTACTCTGGAGTGCATGTGCCCAGAGATGGTACTCCTCAACAGGAAAGGCCACTGTAATGGGAGGCCCACACGGGCTAAAGAATAAAGATGGATGAGAATGAATAGATGAAAAAACCAATAAAAGAGGCCAAAATTTTAAAAAATATATACACACACACACATGTACATATACACACATATATATATATTTACCCCTCAGTACATTTTTCACTGTCTGTCTTCAAGAGGTAGGGTTGGTGATAAGAAACCTACAATAACCTGAATTCTTTTCTTTATTTTTTTCCCTCTCTGGGAACTTTTCATATTTAACCTTTTTTCTTGAAATTCAAGTTGTCATCAGGACAAGTCTAGGCGTGAGTCTTTTTCACAGTGATCCTGTTTAGTATTGAGTAGAGATTTCACTCTAAATGCATCTATTTTTCTCACATTTGCTTCTTTCTCTTAAAAGATAAATGTTGAAACACCTGGAGCTAACCATATTTCTTAATCTCTTCATTATTTTCTGTTATTTTTTATGGTGGTTTTAATACACCTCCACTTTGGTCTTCAAACACATCCATTTTATTAATTATCCTGGCCCTTGAATTGTAGCATGCTGGCAAGTATATTTTAACTTCCAGGGGTATTCTTATCACCTCACTTGCATTTTTTAACCAATTTTTTATACTTACTGTCAATTTTTTTCTTTAATTTTGGCCTCTTTTATTGGTCTTTTATTTATTTATTTTCATCCGTCTTAATTCTTTGGCTTGTGTGGGCCTCCCATTGCAGTGGCCTCTCTGGATGCAGAGCACCCACTGGTTGCAGTGGCCATATTCTCTTGTTTTCTTGCAAGTTTACTTAGTCCCATTCAGCTACTCATGTGGTTGATGTCACAGGAGAGCCTTGATCTTAGACTTTTATGTCTTTTTTTGTTTGTTTTGCTGGAAAAACTTTAAAAACTAAAAGTTTGTATTTATACATAAATATATATTCATGCTATACATATTAATTACAGATATTTATAGTGTATACTTTCAAAATTTTCTTCCCTTTGATCTTGCACTGGATGAATCATTTATCTTGATATGGAATTCTAATTTCAAAATATATTTACAGGCTTCCCTGGTGGTCCAGTGGGTAAAGAGTCCACCTTGCACTGGTTTGATTCCTGGCCAAGGAAGATTCCACATGCCACGGAGTGGCTGGACCTGTGTGTCCAATTACGAACCAGTACTCTGGAGTGCATGTGCCCAGAGATGGTACTCCTCAACAGGAAAGGCCACTGTAATGGGAGGCCCACACGGGCTAAAGAATAAAGATGGATGAGAATGAATAGATGAAAAAACCAATAAAAGAGGCCAAAATTTTAAAAAATATATACACACACACACATGTACATATACACACATATATATATATTTACCCCTCAGTACATTTTTTCACTGTCTGTCTTCAAGAGGTAGGGTTGGTGATAAGAAACCTACAATAACCTGAATTCTTTTCTTTATTTTTTTCCCTCTCTGGGAACTTTTCATATTTAACCTTTTTTCTTGAAATTCAAGTTGTCATCAGGACAAGTCTAGGCGTGAGTCTTTTTCACAGTGATCCTGTTTAGTATTGAGTAGAGATTTCACTCTAAATGCATCTATTTTTCTCACATTTGCTTCTTTCTCTTAAAAGATAAATGTTGAAACACCTGGAGCTAACCATATTTCTTAATCTCTTCATTATTTTCTGTTATTTTTTATGGTGGTTTTAATACACCTCCACTTTGGTCTTCAAACACATCCATTTTATTAATTATCCTGGCCCTTGAATTGTAGCATGCTGGCAAGTATATTTTAACTTCCAGGGGTATTCTTATCACCTCACTTGCATTTTTTAACCAATTTTTTATACTTACTGTCAATTTTTTTCTTTAATTTTGGCCTCTTTTATTGGTCTTTTATTTATTTATTTTCATCCGTCTTAATTCTTTGGCTTGTGTGGGCCTCCCATTGCAGTGGCCTCTCTGGATGCAGAGCACCCACTGTGGGCTCATGCAGTCCAGAGCACTGGCTCACAATTGAACACACCGGTCTAGCCACTCCATGACACATGGGATCTTCCCCAACCATGGATCGAACTGGTGCCCCTTACATTGCAAGGCAGACTCTTTACCCACTGGACCACCAGCGAAGCCCCTCATTGGCATTTTTTAATAGTTTCTTGTTCTTTTTAATGTAATCATCCTTTAACTCTGAAGATACTAATTTGCAATTTTTGTTTTAAGTATACCTAACTTCTTTGCTTGATTTATGTTTCTTCAAGGGTCAGTTTTTCCTCTTTATTTTGCATCTTTTATTTTTTTTTGACCACTTAGGTCTTTCATTTATTTATTTTCATTCATCTTTGCTCTTTGGCCTGTGTGGGCCTCTCATTACAGTGGCTTCTCTGGATGCAGAGCACCCACTGTGGGCTCATGCAGTCCAGAGCACTGGCTCACAATTGAACACACCGGTCTAGCCACTCCATGACACATGGGATCTTCCCCAACCATGGATCGAACTGGTGCCCCTTACATTGCAAGGCAGACTCTTTACCCACTGGACCACCAGCGAAGCCCCTCATTGGCATTTTTTAATAGTTTCTTGTTCTTTTTAATGTAATCATCCTTTAACTCTGAAGATACTAATTTGCAATTTTTGTTTTAAGTATACCTAACTTCTTTGCTTGATTTATGTTTCTTCAAGGGTCAGTTTTTCCTCTTTATTTTGCATCTTTTATTTTTTTTTGACCACTTAGGTCTTTCATTTATTTATTTTCATTCATCTTTGCTCTTTGGCCTGTGTGGGCCTCTCATTACAGTGGCTTCTCCCATTGCAGAGCACTGGCTCTGGGCGCGTGCGCTTCAGAGCTCCCGCTCAGTAGTTGGACACATCCATCCAGCCGCTCTGCGGCATGTGGGATCTTCCCGGGCCAGGGGTCAAACTGGCACCCCCTGCACTACAAGGCGGTGTCTCTACCCACTGGACCACCAGGGAAGCCCTGCATCTTGTTTTTTAGCTTGTCTTTTTCTTTATATTTCACTTATCTAGTTTTCCTTATTCATTCATTCTCATTTGTGATTGGTTGCCTTCACTGGTTCATATAGGCAGGGGACATGACGTTATGTACAGGCAGACCTCATTTTCTTGCATTTCACTTTATTCATTTCGTAGATATCATTTTTTTTTCCCAAGGTTTTGAAGGTTTGTGGCAGTTCTCCATACAGCAGGTCTATCACTGCCATTTTTCCAACACCATTTGCTAGCTTCATGTCTCTGTATCACATTTTGGTAATTCTTGCAGTATTTCGTAGGTTTTCAGTTTTATTGTATGTGTTATGATGTTCTGTGGATCAGTGATCTTTGATGTTACTATGGCAACTGATTTTTTTGTTTTGTATTTTTAAATTTGGTACATTGATTTTTTTTTTAGACATCATGTTATCATGTTGTTGCCCAGTTAATAGACTGTAGTAACTGGGTTCCCAGTTATGTTTATGTGCACCGGGAACCCAAAATATTCATGTGGTTTGCTTTCTTGTGATATTTGGCGTCATTGCAGTGGTCTGGAACCAAACCGGTAATGTCTCCAAGGTCTGCCTGTAATTTTTTAGTTTTGTTTCTCCAATAGGCCCATCAACTCTGAATCACAGGGCATCTGGGGTTCTGCAAAGATGGCTAGGTCTCTGCGGCAGTCAATCTTCCCTGTAGGGTGTGTAATCAGGAACCACAGGGCAGGATCCCACAGTCGCCTTCAGTTAGGAGGACTCGAATTCTTGGCGGTGAAGCCCTTAATGTAGTTTACTCCAGGGAAGACCTGCTTTTTCTTTACTCACAGTAGAGCCTTTCCACACTTTTGAGGATGTCAGGGTTCACCGTAAAGGACTTCAATCTCAAAATGTTTTAAAATGCATTTATATATTTTATGGGTTTCCCTTGTAGTTCAGCTGGTAAAGAATCCACCTGCAATGCAGATGATCCCGGTTTGATTTCTGGGTCAAGAAGATCCCCTGAGAAGGAATAGGCTACCCAGTCCAGTATTCTTGGGCTTCCGTGGTGGCTTAGATGGTGAAGAATCTGCCTGCAGTGTGGAAGACCTAGCTTCAAATGCTAGGTTGGGAAGATCCCCTGGAGCAGGGAAAGGCTATCCACTCCAGTATTCTTGCCTGGGGAATTCCATGACTTGTCCGTGGGTTGCAAAGCCGGAAATGACTGAGAGACTTTCACTTTTTCACCTTCCGTATATTTCATACCCCTAGTGTTTTTAAAGTATGTAGATTGTCTGCCACACACTTCCCCAGAAAATCTCGTCAAATAAATTAAAATTATAAATATGGTGCATTTTGAGGTCTCTTAAATGTTCAATATGTTATAAAGTTAATAAATTTTCAACTCAAAATCCCAAGTCTAAATCCATGACAATTGTATATTTTACACTGGAATGAAAAGGCACATCTGTTTGTACTGAGCCAAATTCTTTTAACCTTTAAAATCATACACAATATGAAAGATGCATAGCCGCCTCTGCAACAAAAGAATAATTATATTTATTCAATCAGTGAAACAATTCTCATCTTAAGTTTTCTGAGACTCACCTGCCAAGAAAGTAATCTATATCATCCTCTCTTGACTAGTTAAGATAATATAACGACCATAAATATTGGGCCAGACTCTAAATGGATCCTTGTCAACAACTGTAATGAGACATGCTTAGGTCTCTCACTTTATCATTGTCCCCCTTGAGGGGGATGAGTGTGTGGGTTAGGACAGGGAAGTGTTCATTTATTAAAAGTATTATTGAAGTATTATTGATTTACAATGTTGTGTTATGTTCTGTTGTACAGAAAACTGAGTCATCAGCATATATATATATATATATATATAAACTCTTTTTCAGATCCTTTCCCATATAGATGATTACAGAGTACTGAGTAGAGTTCCCTGTGCTATACAGTTGTTTAGTCACTAAGTCATGTCCTGCTCTTTTGTGACCCCATGGACTTTAGCCTGCCAGGCTCCTCTGTCCTTGGGATTTCCCAGTCAATAGTACTGAGATCTTCCTGACCCAGAGAACGTACCCTCATCTCCTACACTGGCAGGTGGATTCATTACCACTGTTTAAGTTACCTATTTTATATGTAGTAATGTGTATATGTCGATCCCAAACTCCCAATTCATTCCTTCCGCACCTCTTTTCCCCCTTGGCAGCCACAAGTTTGTTTTCTGTGTCAGTAACCCTATTTCTGTTTTGTAAATGAATTCATTTGTGCCAGTTTCTTTTTAGATTCCACATATAGGTAATATCATAGGATATAAAGGAAAGTGTTCACTTAGGGAAAGTGTTCTTAGCATTCACATAGTCGAAATCCTTCATCTGCCCCTCAGTTTCCCCACTGTGTGCACTGGGCTGGATTTTAGCCTTTCTGCAGCTTTTAAGATATGCATGCCTTTCCACCTAACACCTTTGATAAAACCTTTCTCCTTTTCACGTACTTTCAAATCCTTTGGAAGACACAGCTCTTGGAGGGTGTTCAGATAATACCCCGCTGAGTTCCTGAGAGCCCTACGGACTCCTCTGTCACAGTGTCCAAGGTCACACTGCTGACCATTACTGATAGCACAGGTGACTGCTGACCTCTAGAGGATACTTAACGCAATAAAAGGTGGGGTTTTTTTGTTCTGTACTAATAACAGCACTGACACCATGTGACTTTCATGAATTTGAGTGGGAATAATGCAAGTCAAGTGCATGGTACCCTGTGTGGTCTGTGCTCAGGACCACCAGGTGATAATGAGCGATTTATTCTGATTGTATTAGGTAAAATGCAGTCAATAAACATATTTAGATGAGCGAGAACCTTTTAAGTGTGTACTTAGATGGTTGATGTTTTCTCCCATCTCTTCCCCTTTTGTTTTGAGTAATATTTGATTAACTTAGTATGATTGAAATAATGATTTAGCTTTCTAGCAGTTTATGGAGAAGGAAATGGCAATCTACTCCAGTATTCTTGCATGGAAGATTCCATGGTTGGAGAAGCCTGGTGAGGTTCCATGGGATCTCAAATATATATATATATATATATGGCTTCCCTGATGGTTCATCGGTGAGGAATCTGCCTGTAATGCAGGAGACCTGGGTTCCATCCATGGGCTGGGAAGATCCCCCTGGAGGAGGGCATGGCAACTCACTCCAGTATTCTTGCCTGGAGAATCCCATGGACAGAGGAGATACAGTCCACGAGGCCGCACAGTCAGACACGCCTGAAGTGACTGAGCAGCAGCAGTGTCTCTCGGCCTTCGCAGTGCCAGCGTGGGGGCTGGAGAGCTCTTCTTCGTGGGGTGCTGTCTCTCGCTCTGTAGGAGGTTTAGCAGCATCCCCAGTCCCTACCACTAGACACCAGGAGCAACCCTTCTCCAGGTGTGACAATCCAAAGTGTCTCCAGACCTGGTCAGAAGTTTTCTGGAGAGGGCAAAACCACCCTGGTTGGGAACCACTGTTTTATAGTGATACCCACTTTTTTTTTAAGTGTTTTCCTTTTTGCTTTTCTGAACTTGGTGTCTATTTTTGGAGCATTCTGTCTCTTGCCCTAAAAGCCACATGGAACTTGCCATGCCATCCTTTTTCTGCCAAGCTCAGGGTCTAAAGATGAGCATGGAACTGAGATTCATTTCAAAACTTTATTTAAATTAAGAATCAGGCTATGCAAGGGAAATGTTTCCCATAGCCCATGAGGTTCTTGCAAGTCTGACTTTACTTCTTAAATTTGATGTTGTTGAAGAGAATTGTGGATGTATTCTGTGGAGGGAAGTTGTATATGATCCCCACACTACTGCAAAATGTATTTTTCCAGTTAATCATGTTCAGAGAGCTGTTTCTATCTGCGGTTACTACAGAAATAATGGGTTGCAGGTCGTCTATTTATAATAAAGTAATTCCTCTTTATTGAAATATTTAAGGTTTTTGACAAAAGGAATCGATTAACTAGGGCTTCTGGACAACCAATAAATAACTTCAATTTAGACTGTAAAGTACCATGTGATTATATGGTAACCTCAGAGTGCTATTAGCTTTTTATATTCACTAAATATTGAACATTGACTGAATGGATGAAAGAACATAAGTATCTGTTGGATTTTATCGCATAGAAACTCTATATTGATTGCTCTCATGAAATACTCCACTAGTGTCGTTAATTGCTTTTTAGAAAAAGTTGTTATAAAAGCATTGTATACCACTGTTAAAAGTTGAGGTGTGGGGAAGGAGAACAGTTTAGTTGGTCAACCCATCATAAAATTATCCTAAGGAATATTTCCCTTATTAGTGAGTCTGAATTTTAGTTGAATTGTTCATTTGGGGTAAGCAGACCACAAAGATATTTTTCAGGAAAATGTTATACCAGTGAGAATCAGGTTTGTAGGATTTTTTTTTTCTGTTATTCCTCATTGTTCGTGTCTGAAAAATTGCTTGCTGAGAGGTGAAACATGTTTAGACAATTAAAACTCCACAGTTTATCCTCACATGTTTATGGGAAAAAATTTGTGAGCCATTAAACATTCATCCAAAATTACCAAGCCAGTCAGTTACCTCTTCTCTGAGTTACCTTGCAAGTGCTTTTTATCATGGAGTAGCACGTTTGTCAGTTACACAAATCCTACTGTACCTGTTACTATAAACACATTACTATATAAGAAAAAGGTTTGTCAGTATAGGAACAGTGATGTGTTTTTAAATGTTTAATATGAAGTTGTCAAAAAAAAAGTTCTGACTTGTAGTGTTTGCCAGTTTCTGTCTTGTAGATACTCCTGCTGTGGCTACTTGCCAGCTAAAATTGTGACTTCTCTGAATTGGAGCTGGAAACTTGCTGCCACACATTATATCTAATACTATGAATATTACAGTATTTCCATCACACAGACACTATAGATACGAGTAACTGTGAGAGTATGTGCTGTGTTTAGTTGCTCAGTCGTGCCTGAGTCTTTGTGACCCCACTGACTGAAGCCCATCAGGCTCCTCTGCCCATGGAATTCTCCAGGCAAGAATACTGGAATGGGTTGCCCTGCCCTCCTCCACAGGATTTTCCCAACCCAGGGATCTAACCCAGGTCTCCTGCATTGCTGGTGGATTCTTTATCATCAGAGTCACCTATAGATAGTAGCAAAGTTTAGTAAAATAATGACCAAATTTTGAGTTTCAAGTACTTTCTTTGTTTTTGTATCTTTTCTATAGTTGTCTGTTTTACCACTGAATGTTTGGTAATGGCTGTATTTGAAACTCTATATTGATTGCTCTCATGAAATACTCCACTAGTGTCGTTAATTGCTTTTAGAAAAGTTGTTATAAAAGCATTGTATACCACTGTTAAAAGTTGAGGTGTGGGAAGGAGAACAGTTTAGTTGGTCAACCCATCATAAAATTATCCTAAGGAATATTTCACTTATTAGTGAGTCTGAATTTTAGTTGAATTGTTCATTTGGGGTAAGCAGACCACAAAGATATTTTTCAGGAAAATGTTATACCAGTGAGAATCAGGTTTGTAGGATTTTTTTTTTCTGTTATTCCTCATTGTTCGTGTCTGAAAAATTGCTTGCTGAGAGGTGAAACATGTTTAGACAATTAAAACTCCACAGTTTATCCTCACATGTTTATGGGAAAAAATTTGTGAGCCATTAAACATTCATCCAAAATTACCAAGCCAGTCAGTTACCTCTTCTCTGAGTTACCTTGCAAGTGCTTTTTATCATGGAGTAGCACGTTTGTCAGTTACACAAATCCTACTGTACCTGTTACTATAAACACATTACTATATAAGAAAAAGGTTTGTCAGTATAGGAACAGTGATGTGTTTTTAAATGTTTAATATGAAGTTGTCAAAAAAAAAGTTCTGACTTGTAGTGTTTGCCAGTTTCTGTCTTGTAGATACTCCTGCTGTGGCTACTTGCCAGCTAAAATTGTGACTTCTCTGAATTGGAGCTGGAAACTTGCTGCCACACATTATATCTAATACTATGAATATTACAGTATTTCCATCACACAGACACTATAGATACGAGTAACTGTGAGAGTATGTGCTGTGTTTAGTTGCTCAGTCGTGCCTGAGTCTTTGTGACCCCACTGACTGAAGCCCATCAGGCTCCTCTGCCCATGGAATTCTCCAGGCAAGAATACTGGAATGGGTTGCCCTGCCCTCCTCCACAGGATTTTCCCAACCCAGGGATCTAACCCAGGTCTCCTGCATTGCTGGTGGATTCTTTATCATCAGAGTCACCTATAGATAGTAGCAAAGTTTAGTAAAATAATGACCAAATTTTGAGTTTCAAGTACTTTCTTTGTTTTTGTATCTTTTCTATAGTTGTCTGTTTTACCACTGAATGTTTGGTAATGGCTGTATTTGAAACTGACCTCTCAAAATTCCTAAAATTTTATCAGCCAGACCAACTCTAGGGACATACCATTAAGATATTTTCAGTCGGATTGAATTGGCCAAAAAGATCATTCATCTTACAAAAAGAGTTCCAAATATCTTACAGAAGAACCTGAACTAACTTTTTGGCCAACTCCATATGTACATTTTCTAAAAGATTACTAGGTACTTAAAGCATGTATTTCCCAAGTATTTTAAAGCAATTTCCTTGTAGTACCTAGTCACGTCTATAGACCTGGTGCCTCAGATAGGATGTGTTCATGTTCAGTCACTTCAGTCATGTCCGACTCTTTGTGACCCTATGGACTATAGCTCACCAGGCTTCTCTTTCCATAGATATTCTTCATGTTCTAAATTCTCAATAAATATTGTGTGACTGACTGATCTTAAAAATGTGAACAGTAGGCCTGGTAGTTAAAAGGAAAGTTCAGTTTTCTCCTTCTGATACTACCTCAAATTATCTCTGCATTAAAAATCCCTATTAGTATCAGTTTGCTGTACACTTGAAACTATCACAGCATTGTAAATCAACTATACCTCAAGAAAAAATTTTTAGAAAACCATTTAAAAGTCCCTATCCATGAATTGAGAAAGTTTTAGTCTGCATACAAATCCCATGAGAGTAAATAATAGGTTCCTTCCTGAATTGTCTACAGGTTTCTTTCCTAACATCATGCAGAATCTAAAGGGACCCTTGATCCCAGCAGATCCTCCCAACCTCATTCTCAGGTGTTATTTTTGATAATTACCTCCACCAACAGAGACCACATTTCTTAGGAGAATAAGGAAAAAAAGAGGTGAGGCTCCTCTGCCCATGGAATTCTCCAGGCAAGAATACTGGAATGGGTTGCCCTGCCCTCCTCCACAGGATTTTCCCAACCCAGGGATCTAACCCAGGTCTCCTGCATTGCTGGTGGATTCTTTATCATCAGAGTCACCTATAGATAGTAGCAAAGTTTAGTAAAATAATGACCAAATTTTGAGTTTCAAGTACTTTCTTTGTTTTTGTATCTTTTCTATAGTTGTCTGTTTTACCACTGAATGTTTGGTAATGGCTGTATTTGAAACTGACCTCTCAAAATTCCTAAAATTTTATCAGCCAGACCAACTCTAGGGACATACCATTAAGATATTTTCAGTCGGATTGAATTGGCCAAAAAGATCATTCATCTTACAAAAAGAGTTCCAAATATCTTACAGAAGAACCTGAACTAACTTTTTGGCCAACTCCATATGTACATTTTCTAAAAGATTACTAGGTACTTAAAGCATGTATTTCCCAAGTATTTTAAAGCAATTTCCTTGTAGTACCTAGTCACGTCTATAGACCTGGTGCCTCAGATAGGATGTGTTCATGTTCAGTCACTTCAGTCATGTCCGACTCTTTGTGACCCTATGGACTATAGCTCACCAGGCTTCTCTTTCCATAGATATTCTTCATGTTCTAAATTCTCAATAAATATTGTGTGACTGACTGATCTTAAAAATGTGAACAGTAGGCCTGGTAGTTAAAAGGAAAGTTCAGTTTTCTCCTTCTGATACTACCTCAAATTATCTCTGCATTAAAAATCCCTATTAGTATCAGTTTGCTGTACACTTGAAACTATCACAGCATTGTAAATCAACTATACCTCAAGAAAAAATTTTTAGAAAACCATTTAAAAGTCCCTATCCATGAATTGAGAAAGTTTTAGTCTGCATACAAATCCCATGAGAGTAAATAATAGGTTCCTTCCTGAATTGTCTACAGGTTTCTTTCCTAACATCATGCAGAATCTAAAGGGACCCTTGATCCCAGCAGATCCTCCCAACCTCATTCTCAGGTGTTATTTTTGATAATTACCTCCACCAACAGAGACCACATTTCTTAGGAGAATAAGGAAAAAAAGAGGTGAGGTCCCTTTCCAAGAACAAATGCTCCCTTTTTCTTCCACCACTTCTTCAACCAAGTAAAAGACAAAGGAGACATCCTTCTCCTCCAACCACTCTTGAAGCCGCAGCAATGTGCTGGTTATTCCCTGTTTACCCCACAACCCACTTCACCAGAACTGTCCTCACAGAGGTCTCCAAGCCCTTTTCCTGCCTTAATCTAATGACCTCTTTTCAGCCTCTGTCCTACCAGATTTCCTTCTAGTGGGTGACCCTGACGAACACCTCTTCTTTCTTGACAGTTTCCTAATTCCATTTTCTCATTCACAAAATGCTTACTGCCTTCTCAGAGCCAGACATCATTCTGGACATCGGAAAATCAGCCAAGACGGCCAAGTCTTTGTCTCTTAGAATTTCTATTTTAACTAAGAAAGACAGCAAATAAAGAAAACAACCACATCAACCAACTGTGTAATAAAGTGAAGACTTCTCCTTGGAGATGACCTTTGAATTAAGACCTGAGAGACAAGGAAAAGCCACTCACTGATCTAAGGAGTAGGGTGTCACAAGTGGAGGCAGGCGCAAAGGCCACGGGGAGGGCTGAGCCTGATTTAATTCAGCAGCAGAAGGGCCAGGGTAGCTGCAGTAGACAGCCAGGGGTAGGGATGTCAGCATATAAAGTCAGACAGGCAGACAGTGGTTAAGCAATCCACAGTTCTGCTTCTCTCACTCTGCTCTTCAGTCTCTTCCAAGGGCATCTTCCACTCAGTACCACTCCCTCCTTTCAGCCCTTTTCTTTTTGCATTAAAAATCCCTATTAGTATCAGTTTGCTGTACACTTGAAACTATCACAGCATTGTAAATCAACTATACCTCAAGAAAAAATTTTTAGAAAACCATTTAAAAGTCCCTATCCATGAATTGAGAAAGTTTTAGTCTGCATACAAATCCCATGAGAGTAAATAATAGGTTCCTTCCTGAATTGTCTACAGGTTTCTTTCCTAACATCATGCAGAATCTAAAGGGACCCTTGATCCCAGCAGATCCTCCCAACCTCATTCTCAGGTGTTATTTTTGATAATTACCTCCACCAACAGAGACCACATTTCTTAGGAGAATAAGGAAAAAAAGAGGTGAGGTCCCTTTCCAAGAACAAATGCTCCCTTTTTCTTCCACCACTTCTTCAACCAAGTAAAAGACAAAGGAGACATCCTTCTCCTCCAACCACTCTTGAAGCCGCAGCAATGTGCTGGTTATTCCCTGTTTACCCCACAACCCACTTCACCAGAACTGTCCTCACAGAGGTCTCCAAGCCCTTTTCCTGCCTTAATCTAATGACCTCTTTTCAGCCTCTGTCCTACCAGATTTCCTTCTAGTGGGTGACCCTGACGAACACCTCTTCTTTCTTGACAGTTTCCTAATTCCATTTTCTCATTCACAAAATGCTTACTGCCTTCTCAGAGCCAGACATCATTCTGGACATCGGAAAATCAGCCAAGACGGCCAAGTCTTTGTCTCTTAGAATTTCTATTTTAACTAAGAAAGACAGCAAATAAAGAAAACAACCACATCAACCAACTGTGTAATAAAGTGAAGACTTCTCCTTGGAGATGACCTTTGAATTAAGACCTGAGAGACAAGGAAAAGCCACTCACTGATCTAAGGAGTAGGGTGTCACAAGTGGAGGCAGGCGCAAAGGCCACGGGGAGGGCTGAGCCTGATTTAATTCAGCAGCAGAAGGGCCAGGGTAGCTGCAGTAGACAGCCAGGGGTAGGGATGTCAGCATATAAAGTCAGACAGGCAGACAGTGGTTAAGCAATCCACAGTTCTGCTTCTCTCACTCTGCTCTTCAGTCTCTTCCAAGGGCATCTTCCACTCAGTACCACTCCCTCCTTTCAGCCCTTTGTACTTCTCCTTATGCCCTTCCCTCAAGACTGTCAATTCCTCTGCAGAGTGACTCGTCATCATTGGGATCAATTTCCTCCTCTGGTTCTTCCATAAAGCTCTCTTTGAAACCTTTTGGTGGTGTCCTGGGGGGCTCTGGAGAACTTTGATCCTTTATGTCTCAATGTAGAAAGAATTCAGTGAGAGACAAAGTGATAAATAAGAAGTGATTTATTATCATAAGACACTTACTAGGCTTACGCACAGGCAGGCAAGAAAGGGTCATGTGTGCCGAGAACTTCATGGGTTACAATCTTATAATCAAAGGAAAAGTGGGGAAGGGGAAAAGACCACCTTCTTCCTTATTCTTGAGTAGATGACACCTTGCATCATTAGCTTCTCCTCTGGGTTGGGCAGGGAGTTTTCTTGTCCCTACATGGTCAAGTCATGGGACTATAGAAAAATTATTTCAGGTCTCATTACAATAAGGATCTTTATTTTGAAATGTCCCCTTTCCATAAATCATTGTTTTGGGGGGGGGGCTATTTTTAAATTATTTTTATTTTACTTCTATAGAGTTTTGTTTACAGTTATACATAAACCTGAATCAGTCATAGGTATACCCTTGACTCCTCCCACCTGAACCCCCTTCCGTCTCCCTCCCCATCCCACCCCTCCAGGTTGTTGTGTAACTCCCATGTAAGTTCCCTTAGTCTCACAGCATATTCACAATGGTTGTTTCGTTTACATATGGTAATGTAGGTTTCCATGTTACTCTTTCATAAATTACTGTTTTTTAATATGTGCAGAGAGCATGTCTAGGTAACTTACTGAGCTCACTGGGCAGGATGTGGGTCTCATACCACCATTATTTTATTGTTTGAGGACGTGTCTTTTGCTGCTGGTGCATGGGTTTTGTTGCTAAACAAGCCTACTTGTTTTTGTGATTAAGCAAACCTGCTTTCTTGAGTGATTATTAACTTACTATGGTCTCCCAGCACCCCATAATGTTGCCTCTGTATCTACAATCCCCTAATTGGATTTCTGAGCTATTTGATTATCCTATTCTGTCCCTATCATGTTGACCCTTTTATACCCAGACTTTATGTACATATTAATTTTTCAATCATCCTAGAAGCTTCTTGAGTATAGGGAGTTCATCATATTTTTTCTTCTACAAGGGCAGAGGCTTTATTATTTTTTCCTTTGGGTTTTGGTTCTTTGATATATAAGTACAAAGTAAATGTTTATTTGCTTAATTGAATGAGCGTTTCACTAAAAAAAATAGCACCCTAGCAAAATAGGAAACACTAGTGCTTTCGACATAGCTTATAAAATTAAGTTCTTGCACAAAAAAAGGACATTTGATGAGAAACAGTAGAATATAATGTTTGAGAGCAAAAGATTGAACCTGGACATTTGGAACAAAATGTCAGCACTGCTACTTACTAACCATGACTTTGGGGAAGTTTCTTAACCTCTCATGCCTTTGTTTTCTCATCTGTAAAATGGGGACAGTTGTGAGATCCAATAGAGTTGTTTTCTTAGGTTGAGTGAATAAATGTGCATAAGGCCTAGAAAAAAATATATAACTCCATAGCTATTAGCTGTTCTTTATTGATGGCCTGATAAAAGTACACTTTATAGTGCACTTTGGTAGTGTTTAAATGAAGTGTGCTTGATTTTCACTTATGTGTGACGCTATCCTTGTTTATTTTTAGCAAGTTTTAGAATGCTCTCAAAAGTCATTTCATTACAAGTAAATCACCAAAGCCAAGAAACTAAGGGTTTGACTAAGAGAGTCATCGCCTTACTCAATTTACTTGACTTGTGGTTAGAACTACTGTTGACATCAGTAAAAGAGCAACAGAAAGCTCACATTTTTCCTTCTAAGGAGACTGTCAGTAAACTCTTCACTCCACCTGCCACAAACTGCAGGAATTCCTCAAGAGGAACCAGGAGGAAAATTTGGGCCTAAGAAACAGGGAATTGGAAAGGCAAGGTCTTTGTTTTCAAGCTGTGAAACTCAGATACATCTATGCAGGTCTTGAGACATTTTCCCAGATGAACAAAAGCCTGTCACACAAACCTTTTTGAGTGATTATTAACTTACTATGGTCTCCCAGCACCCCATAATGTTGCCTCTGTATCTACAATCCCCTAATTGGATTTCTGAGCTATTTGATTATCCTATTCTGTCCCTATCATGTTGACCCTTTTATACCCAGACTTTATGTACATATTAATTTTTCAATCATCCTAGAAGCTTCTTGAGTATAGGGAGTTCATCATATTTTTTCTTCTACAAGGGCAGAGGCTTTATTATTTTTTCCTTTGGGTTTTGGTTCTTTGATATATAAGTACAAAGTAAATGTTTATTTGCTTAATTGAATGAGCGTTTCACTAAAAAAAATAGCACCCTAGCAAAATAGGAAACACTAGTGCTTTCGACATAGCTTATAAAATTAAGTTCTTGCACAAAAAAAGGACATTTGATGAGAAACAGTAGAATATAATGTTTGAGAGCAAAAGATTGAACCTGGACATTTGGAACAAAATGTCAGCACTGCTACTTACTAACCATGACTTTGGGGAAGTTTCTTAACCTCTCATGCCTTTGTTTTCTCATCTGTAAAATGGGGACAGTTGTGAGATCCAATAGAGTTGTTTTCTTAGGTTGAGTGAATAAATGTGCATAAAGGCCTAGAAAAAAATATATAACTCCATAGCTATTAGCTGTTCTTTATTGATGGCCTGATAAAAGTACACTTTATAGTGCACTTTGGTAGTGTTTAAATGAAGTGTGCTTGATTTTCACTTATGTGTGACGCTATCCTTGTTTATTTTTAGCAAGTTTTAGAATGCTCTCAAAAGTCATTTCATTACAAGTAAATCACCAAAGCCAAGAAACTAAGGGTTTGACTAAGAGAGTCATCGCCTTACTCAATTTACTTGACTTGTGGTTAGAACTACTGTTGACATCAGTAAAAGAGCAACAGAAAGCTCACATTTTTCCTTCTAAGGAGACTGTCAGTAAACTCTTCACTCCACCTGCCACAAACTGCAGGAATTCCTCAAGAGGAACCAGGAGGAAAATTTGGGCCTAAGAAACAGGGAATTGGAAAGGCAAGGTCTTTGTTTTCAAGCTGTGAAACTCAGATACATCTATGCAGGTCTTGAGACATTTTCCCAGATGAACAAGAAGTTATCTTGAGCCTGTCACACACTTTGAACCACCGCCTGGTCACCCACCCCCAGCACAACCAATCATGTTCATTATTAGATCAACTTGCAATTTTTTTTTTTTTTTTAAAGATTTATTTATTTTATTTACTTTGGGCGGGGGTCGGGTTGGGGAGGGACGGGAGTGGGCGGGCCACTTCTATTGGTCTTTCATTTCTCTATTTTCATTCATCTTCGTTCCTTGGCTCCTGTGGGCCTCCCATCGCGGTGGCGTCTGTTGTTGCAGAGCACCGGCTCTGGGCGCATGTGCTCCAGAGCTCCGGCTCGGTGATTGGACACATCAGTCCAGCCGCTCCGCGGCACGTGGGATCTTCCCAGGCCAGGGCACGAACCGGCGCCCCTTGCACTGCAAGGCGGTGTCCTTAACCACTGGACCACCAGGGGAAGCCCTCAACTTGCAATTTAAACACAGTGATGTAATTGACTTTGGGAGATTGTCTTAGTGTGCTTTTTCTGGCTCTTCACATGGATTCAGGAATGCTACAGTACCTTGGGAATTTAATTAATTTCTTCCACTAGTTGCCAGGAATATAACAGATTACTGATTGGGAAGGCAATTGTCTTTCTGTGTTTCAGTCGCTTTAATAGTCCAGATGTGTGTCAGCCACAGGAACCATGGCCTCTTATGAGTTTTGGCTGATTAACAAAGCAATTTTTGCTTCCTGCCGTTTGTTTTTAAATTTTTTGGTAAGTTGGGGGTTGTCAATAGTGAGAGACCTTTCCAGTCCCTTGAGAGTATTTAGCTCTGATTTCCAAGAGTGCAAAGCTAATTTTTTTTGGGGGCCATCGCCTTACTCAATTTACTTGACTTGTGGTTAGAACTACTGTTGACATCAGTAAAAGAGCAACAGAAAGCTCACATTTTTCCTTCTAAGGAGACTGTCAGTAAACTCTTCACTCCACCTGCCACAAACTGCAGGAATTCCTCAAGAGGAACCAGGAGGAAAATTTGGGCCTAAGAAACAGGGAATTGGAAAGGCAAGGTCTTTGTTTTCAAGCTGTGAAACTCAGATACATCTATGCAGGTCTTGAGACATTTTCCCAGATGAACAAGAAGTTATCTTGAGCCTGTCACACACTTTGAACCACCGCCTGGTCACCCACCCCCAGCACAACCAATCATGTTCATTATTAGATCAACTTGCAATTTTTTTTTTTTTTTTAAAGATTTATTTATTTTATTTACTTTGGGCGGGGGTCGGGTTGGGGAGGGACGGGAGTGGGCGGGCCACTTCTATTGGTCTTTCATTTCTCTATTTTCATTCATCTTCGTTCCTTGGCTCCTGTGGGCCTCCCATCGCGGTGGCGTCTGTTGTTGCAGAGCGCAGGCTCTGGGCGCATGCGCTCCAGAGCTCTGGCTCGGTGATTGGACACATCAGTCCAGCCGCTCCGCGGCACGTGGGATCTTCCCAGGCCAGGGCACGAACTGGCGCCCCTTGCACTGCAAGGCGGTGTCCTTACCCACTGGACCACCAGGGGAAGCCCACAACTTGCAATTTAAACACAGTGATGTAATTGACTTTGGGAGATTGTCTTAGTGTGCTTTTTCTGGCTCTTCACATGGATTCAGGAATGCTACAGTACCTTGGGAATTTAATTAATTTCTTCCACTAGTTGCCAGGAATATAACAGATTACTGATTGGGAAGGCAATTGTCTTTCTGTGTTTCAGTCGCTTTAATAGTCCAGATGTGTGTCAGCCACAGGAACCATGGCCTCTTATGAGTTTTGGCTGATTAACAAAGCAATTTTTGCTTCCTGCCGTTTGTTTTTAAATTTTTTGGTAAGTTGGGGGTTGTCAATAGTGAGAGACCTTTCCAGTCCCTTGAGAGTATTTAGCTCTGATTTCCAAGAGTGCAAAGCTAATGGCAAGAATCATTAAAAGCAGCTGAAAAACACGTGGAAAAAAGTGACTCATCTTTCACGGATGAAACTTCATGATTTATAATGAGCAAACAGCAGATAGATATTTTGTGGTTTGCAGTTGATTATTTGCTGCTCACTGACTCAGTCATTGTTTTGTTTGGGTTTTTTTTTTTTTTTTTGGTAGCAATTCTTTTGTCCTATGACATATCCTATATTTCTCTCATTTTACAAAATTATCTTGGATGAGATGGAGTAAGCAGATTAGAAACAATGAGTTGAGGGCTATGAAAAACCTCTTAGCTACTCCATGGTTTTATTTCTTCTAAAGAAAGTGGAATGATATTTTAGTTATATTCATCTCTGACTTCAAAAATGAATCAACGTGAAAGAAATGAAGAGTGTGTGTGTGAGTCTACAGCCTAAGTAGATGACACATTGTCAGAACATGGCTTTAAAGGAATCAATTCTTTGACTTATTTTTGCATTAGAGACCACAGCTGTCTAAGTCATTTAGATTAATACACCATGTTTTTATATGCACAGCAGCCATAAATTTATTAAATATAATTCCCATGTAACTTTCCCCTTGAAAAGTCTAAGAAATAGAACATTTCCCAAAAGCCCTCAGAAGTAACCCTCCACCTCCTTATCTTTCGTCATCACTGCAAGGTGGGGCCAGTTTCCAAAGTTTGTCTGTGAGGTTGCTTTACAAGATATTCCATTATAGAACCTAATCACAGTATATGGATCCACTTCTGCTGATGAACATTTGAGCTATTTCTAGTTTATGAGCTTTTTCTGGCTCTTCACATGGATTCAGGAATGCTACAGTACCTTGGGAATTTAATTAATTTCTTCCACTAGTTGCCAGGAATATAACAGATTACTGATTGGGAAGGCAATTGTCTTTCTGTGTTTCAGTCGCTTTAATAGTCCAGATGTGTGTCAGCCACAGGAACCATGGCCTCTTATGAGTTTTGGCTGATTAACAAAGCAATTTTTGCTTCCTGCCGTTTGTTTTTAAATTTTTTGGTAAGTTGGGGGTTGTCAATAGTGAGAGACCTTTCCAGTCCCTTGAGAGTATTTAGCTCTGATTTCCAAGAGTGCAAAGCTAATGGCAAGAATCATTAAAAGCAGCTGAAAAACACGTGGAAAAAAGTGACTCATCTTTCACGGATGAAACTTCATGATTTATAATGAGCAAACAGCAGATAGATATTTTGTGGTTTGCAGTTGATTATTTGCTGCTCACTGACTCAGTCATTGTTTTGTTTGGGTTTTTTTTTTTTTTTTTGGTAGCAATTCTTTTGTCCTATGACATATCCTATATTTCTCTCATTTTACAAAATTATCTTGGATGAGATGGAGTAAGCAGATTAGAAACAATGAGTTGAGGGCTATGAAAAACCTCTTAGCTACTCCATGGTTTTATTTCTTCTAAAGAAAGTGGAATGATATTTTAGTTATATTCATCTCTGACTTCAAAAATGAATCAACGTGAAAGAAATGAAGAGTGTGTGTGTGAGTCTACAGCCTAAGTAGATGACACATTGTCAGAACATGGCTTTAAAGGAATCAATTCTTTGACTTATTTTTGCATTAGAGACCACAGCTGTCTAAGTCATTTAGATTAATACACCATGTTTTTATATGCACAGCAGCCATAAATTTATTAAATATAATTCCCATGTAACTTTCCCCTTGAAAAGTCTAAGAAATAGAACATTTCCCAAAAGCCCTCAGAAGTAACCCTCCACCTCCTTATCTTTCGTCATCACTGCAAGGTGGGGCCAGTTTCCAAAGTTTGTCTGTGAGGTTGCTTTACAAGATATTCCATTATAGAACCTAATCACAGTATATGGATCCACTTCTGCTGATGAACATTTGAGCTATTTCTAGTTTATGAGCACTAATAAAATTGTAGTATGGTAGCGTTGTTAACTATGAACCTGAGTCATCTAGAGAAGGCACACTCAGTTTCCATATATTTGATGTAAGAATATATGGCACTGGAGATTATTTGCATTAGAATGCGTCTAATAAGACAGTGACTCAATAGGAGAAAATTCACTTACTTAGAATGCCCTGATGGAAAGATGTAATTGCATGTAGTAATTACATGTATGGGGAAGCAGAAGGCTAGAAAGCTGCATGTTGCTAATAGACTTTCCTTATCTTTTTATTTTTCTACCCATAAACTCATAGTACAGTAAGTCCCCTACACACAAATAAGTTGCATTTTGAGAGCGTGCCCATAAGTCCAATTTGTTTGTAAATCCAACAAAGTTGTTCTAGGTATCCAAGTAACACAATTGGCTATATAGTTCTGTACTGTAATAGGTTTATAATACATCCCACACAGATAATACATGGGGTGAAGTGACATTTCTCAGTTGTGTTGGACTCTTTGCAACCCATGGACAAGCCATGGGATTCTCCAGGCAAGAAAACTGGAGTGGGTAGCCTTAGTGGTCCAGGGGATCTTCCCCACCCAGAGATTTAACCCAGGTCTCCTGCATTGCAGGTAGATTCTTTACCATCTGAGCTACCAGAGAAACTCAAGACTCCTGCAGTGGGTAGCCTATCCCTTCTCCAGGGAAACTTCCTGACCCAGGAATCAAACCAGGGTCTCCTGCATTGCAGGCAGAGTTTTTACCAGCTGAGCTATAAGGGAATCCCCCAATAATGCATAGAAACAAATGAAAAATAAAGGATTTTTATCTTACAGTACAGTACCTTGAAAAGTATAGTAGTTAAGCACAACAACTGGGCATGTTCGCGTCTTTGAACATTTGCAACTTGAAGCATCATATGTAGGAGACTTAGAGCAGAGAATTTCTTTCAGGTATGTTTTTAACTGCAAACAATTGCGTTTTTTTAAAAACACATCCCTGTGTAGGGAAGATAATCTGGAGGAAGGCATGGCAATCCACTCCAGTAATTTTGCCTAGAGAATCCCATGAACAGAGGAGCCTGGCAGTCTTACGATCTGTAGGGTTGCAAAGAGTCAGACATGACTGAAGCAACTCAGCATGCATGTAAATGAGACAGTATCAGTCCAGTTATTGCATCTAAAAGACCTATTGTGCGCCATGAATATCCTGTTGATAGACAATAGATAGAACATTTTGCACAGTGGTATGATGTATGGAAATATACAAGATGCCATACACAAAGGAAGAAATACTAGTTTAACCACTTAACTGAACATATAAGGGAAGGTTATTGCAAAGGAGGTGAACGAATCTTGGGCAATACTCTAACTTACAAAGAATTAATAGGTCATTCATTTTGTATTTATGAGGTACCAGCTGTGTTAGACTGCCATGATACTATCAATAATATGAAGCAGACAGAGTTTCTCCTCATGACTTGCTATAGACTTGTGGGGAAGGGAAGCATATCAGATATACAGAGTGAAGGGTGCTGTACAGAGAAATATGGGAAAAAACTAAAAATACAATTCTATATGTTTGTCTGTAATAGGTTATAATACATCCCACACAGATAATACATGGGGTGAAGTGACATTTCTCAGTTGTGTTGGACTCTTTGCAACCCATGGACAAGCCATGGGATTCTCCAGGCAAGAAAACTGGAGTGGGTAGCCTTAGTGGTCCAGGGATCTTCCCACCCAGAGATTTAACCCAGGTCTCCTGCATTGCAGGTAGATTCTTTACCATCTGAGCTACCAGAGAAACTCAAGACTCCTGCAGTGGGTAGCCTATCCCTTCTCCAGGGAAACTTCCTGACCCAGGAATCAAACCAGGGTCTCCTGCATTGCAGGCAGAGTTTTTACCAGCTGAGCTATAAGGGAATCCCCCAATAATGCATAGAAACAAATGAAAAATAAAGGATTTTTATCTTACAGTACAGTACCTTGAAAAGTATAGTAGTTAAGCACAACAACTGGGCATGTTCGCGTCTTTGAACATTTGCAACTTGAAGCATCATATGTAGGAGACTTAGAGCAGAGAATTTCTTTCAGGTATGTTTTTAACTGCAAACAATTGCGTTTTTTTAAAAACACATCCCTGTGTAGGGAAGATAATCTGGAGGAAGGCATGGCAATCCACTCCAGTAATTTTGCCTAGAGAATCCCATGAACAGAGGAGCCTGGCAGTCTTACGATCTGTAGGGTTGCAAAGAGTCAGACATGACTGAAGCAACTCAGCATGCATGTAAATGAGACAGTATCAGTCCAGTTATTGCATCTAAAAGACCTATTGTGCGCCATGAATATCCTGTTGATAGACAATAGATAGAACATTTTGCACAGTGGTATGATGTATGGAAATATACAAGATGCCATACACAAAGGAAGAAATACTAGTTTAACCACTTAACTGAACATATAAGGGAAGGTTATTGCAAAGGAGGTGAACGAATCTTGGGCAATACTCTAACTTACAAAGAATTAATAGGTCATTCATTTTGTATTTATGAGGTACCAGCTGTGTTAGACTGCCATGATACTATCAATAATATGAAGCAGACAGAGTTTCTCCTCATGACTTGCTATAGACTTGTGGGGAAGGGAAGCATATCAGATATACAGAGTGAAGGGTGCTGTACAGAGAAATATGCAACAGACGACAAAAGAAAGTTCTCTCTCTGAGAAGATCCAAGATCTTCTGAAAGGAAGAGAAACTTGAATTGGGTCTTAAAATACGGGTTGATGTCAGTCTGGAGAATTCGAGAGGGAGGTCCATCCCACAGTGCAGCCATGTTGCTGTCATTATCATCACTAATACTTATTGAGCAAATAGATGATCATGATAAATGAATATTCAAGGACAAATAGGTTAGGCAATTGGGAAGAATATACAGCAGCAGAAATATTTTTAAAATTAAAAATTATTGGAGTATAGTTGCTTTACAATGTTGTGTTAGTTTCTGCCGTACAGCAAAGTAAATCAGCCATATGCCTTAATATATCCCCTCTTTTCTGGATTTATTTTCCATTTAGGTCACCACAGAGCACAGAGTTCCTGAGCTAAGCATTAGGTCATCATTGGTTATCTATTTTACGCATAGTAGTGTATATCAGTCTCATATTTTTTGAATAGCTAATGTTGATTGGGAACTTACAGATACCAGACACCGTGTTTAGCTCTTTATGTATGTCACTGATGTACTCCTCAAGATGGCCCCCAAAAGATGTATGGCTAGTACCTGCAGTTATGTGACCTGTGCTATTTAGAAAGGTCCTCCCTTGGAGTGGATGCTCTGTTAGTGCTTTCTGGAAATTCTTGGTAATTTGGAACAAAGGGCACCACAGTTTCATTTGGCACTGCGCTGCACAAATCATGTGGCCACCCCAGAGTGTCTCCACTGTTTATCTGTAGAAACTGGGTCCTGTTGAGGACAGTCACTCATCCTTGGTCACACAACTATTCATCAGAGAAGTCAAGACTCAACCTAGTTCTTTGTGATACTGATTCTCATGGTCTTCAGTCCTGTGTTGGTCTTTTTTACTTTTCAGTTTTCAAGATAAACTATCAGTAGGAGATAGGACAAACTATCACTAATTTGAGCTAGGATGCAGAAATGGAAAGAAAACAAATGCAGTCGAAGGAAAAATGAAAGGTTGGTTTAGGAATGAATGAAACGTGATTCTCAACAATGCTACCTTGAGTTATATGTGGAAGTCCAAAATACATAGTTTATGTAAAGCCCTTCTCTGAAGTCAATGGAGCTTTGAAATCAAATCACATTCCAGCGTGTCTTTGCTCAGTCTGAGTACCCAACATGCAATTTGAGGTTGACACAGCTCTGCCCTTTCTTGGTCATTTATACAAGAAGAGCCTTGAGCAGAAGATCGATGGTGTTCTTGTCCAGGGTGGGATTGCTGGGCACTCTGACTGTGCTAGATTACACACTGCAAATAAATCAGATCCCGTGTTATGTTTAGTAACACAGGTCACTGAAAGGAAGTTCTGCCTTAAGAGATTCTCATCTTCCTCTGGAATACAGAGGTTTCCTTCTCTAACCATGGGATACACTTCAATTTTCTGCTTACACTTCTTCATGTTAATTCAGTGAGTGGGAAATCAGCCATATGCCTTAATATATCCCCTCTTTTCTGGATTTATTTTCCATTTAGGTCACCACAGAGCACAGAGTTCCTGAGCTAAGCATTAGGTCATCATTGGTTATCTATTTTACGCATAGTAGTGTATATCAGTCTCATATTTTTTGAATAGCTAATGTTGATTGGGAACTTACAGATACCAGACACCGTGTTTAGCTCTTTATGTATGTCACTGATGTACTCCTCAAGATGGCCCCCAAAAGATGTATGGCTAGTACCTGCAGTTATGTGACCTGTGCTATTTAGAAAGGTCCTCCCTTGGAGTGGATGCTCTGTTAGTGCTTTCTGGAAATTCTTGGTAATTTGGAACAAAGGGCACCACAGTTTCATTTGGCACTGCGCTGCACAA
This sequence comes from Tragulus kanchil, assembly GCA_022376925.1. Taxonomy (NCBI): domain Eukaryota; kingdom Metazoa; phylum Chordata; class Mammalia; order Artiodactyla; family Tragulidae; genus Tragulus; species Tragulus kanchil. The sequence continues at coordinate 89,432,703 of JAIOJX010000031.1, read as the reverse complement.
ATCATGTGGCCACCCCAGAGTGTCTCCACTGTTTATCTGTAGAAACTGGGTCCTGTTGAGGACAGTCACTCATCCTTGGTCACACAACTATTCATCAGAGAAGTCAAGACTCAACCTAGTTCTTTGTGATACTGATTCTCATGGTCTTCAGTCCTGTGTTGGTCTTTTTTACTTTTCAGTTTTCAAGATAAACTATCAGTAGGAGATAGGACAAACTATCACTAATTTGAGCTAGGATGCAGAAATGGAAAGAAAACAAATGCAGTCGAAGGAAAAATGAAAGGTTGGTTTAGGAATGAATGAAACGTGATTCTCAACAATGCTACCTTGAGTTATATGTGGAAGTCCAAAATACATAGTTTATGTAAAGCCCTTCTCTGAAGTCAATGGAGCTTTGAAATCAAATCACATTCCAGCGTGTCTTTGCTCAGTCTGAGTACCCAACATGCAATTTGAGGTTGACACAGCTCTGCCCTTTCTTGGTCATTTATACAAGAAGAGCCTTGAGCAGAAGATCGATGGTGTTCTTGTCCAGGGTGGGATTGCTGGGCACTCTGACTGTGCTAGATTACACACTGCAAATAAATCAGATCCCGTGTTATGTTTAGTAACACAGGTCACTGAAAGGAAGTTCTGCCTTAAGAGATTCTCATCTTCCTCTGGAATACAGAGGTTTCCTTCTCTAACCATGGGATACACTTCAATTTTCTGCTTACACTTCTTCATGTTAATTCAGTGAGTGGGAAGTAATGATTTTTAAAAGCCCTTTCCTAGGCCACCCTCCCTTGAAGACAATTGAGTCAAATTGACAAATGAGTCAGATTTCCATGATATTAAATATTTGATATTCAAGAACATTCCTGATTTGTTCATCCCATTGGGGATCAGGCCTGGGAATGTGTTCTTATGTTATTCCAAAGCACCTGCAGATTTCAGACTCCAAGTCAGAGGACCACAAAAGAGCATGCCTGTTAGAGAAAGAACATATTTTTTGTAAGCGTATCCATTACATGTTCATAATTAAAACAATATAGTTCTCTTTCGGTTCATTTCTTCAGTCTCCAGACTATCAGATGTACTTCACTGCTATCTTGTGGAAATACACACATCTGGAAATACTTAATTGCTCCAGCAGTGTTGTTTTTATGACCGCATTCATGTCTGTAGTCAATTGAGGGCAGAAATTTAAGACAATACCTGACCAACTTCCAGGGTTCATCAGGTGAGGGCCTCTAGAATCAGGATGGAGTGGGGCCCCACAGGGCTGATTTGAGCTTTGGGGTCACAGGGAACTTGTGTCAGAGACTCAAGTGAAGGCAGAATGGAAGTTGAGGATAGATATGAAATATCAAAGGTGGAAACATGATAGATAGGACTAGATACAAAAAAGAGCTTCCTGTGGGGAGCTGATGCGATGTCATAGCATGTTCTGAAAGGAGAGCCTGCAGAGACCCAAGACTCTGGAGACAGTGTCATGGCACCCGCCATACAACCTTCTAGAGATGTTAGAACACATCATACGCTACGTAGGTTTCATGGTATACATTCAAGAGCAATGAGAATTCCAGGTTGAAGACTTTAAAAATGACGGAAGTTCTGCCTTAAGGGAGATTCTCATCTTCCTTCCTGGAAAATAGGCGGGGGGATTGCTGGGCACTCTGACTGTGCTAGATTACACACTGCAAATAAATCAGATCCCGTGTTATGTTTAGTAACACAGGTCACTGAAAGGAAGTTCTGCCTTAAGAGATTCTCATCTTCCTCTGGAATACAGAGGTTTCCTTCTCTAACCATGGGATACACTTCAATTTTCTGCTTACACTTCTTCATGTTAATTCAGTGAGTGGGAAGTAATGATTTTTAAAAGCCCTTTCCTAGGCCACCCTCCCTTGAAGACAATTGAGTCAAATTGACAAATGAGTCAGATTTCCATGATATTAAATATTTGATATTCAAGAACATTCCTGATTTGTTCATCCCATTGGGGATCAGGCCTGGGAATGTGTTCTTATGTTATTCCAAAGCACCTGCAGATTTCAGACTCCAAGTCAGAGGACCACAAAAGAGCATGCCTGTTAGAGAAAGAACATATTTTTTGTAAGCGTATCCATTACATGTTCATAATTAAAACAATATAGTTCTCTTTCGGTTCATTTCTTCAGTCTCCAGACTATCAGATGTACTTCACTGCTATCTTGTGGAAATACACACATCTGGAAATACTTAATTGCTCCAGCAGTGTTGTTTTTATGACCGCATTCATGTCTGTAGTCAATTGAGGGCAGAAATTTAAGACAATACCTGACCAACTTCCAGGGTTCATCAGGTGAGGGCCTCTAGAATCAGGATGGAGTGGGGCCCCACAGGGCTGATTTGAGCTTTGGGGTCACAGGGAACTTGTGTCAGAGACTCAAGTGAAGGCAGAATGGAAGTTGAGGATAGATATGAAATATCAAAGGTGGAAACATGATAGATAGGACTAGATACAAAAAAGAGCTTCCTGTGGGGAGCTGATGCGATGTCATAGCATGTTCTGAAAGGAGAGCCTGCAGAGACCCAAGACTCTGGAGACAGTGTCATGGCACCCGCCATACAACCTTCTAGAGATGTTAGAACACATCATACGCTACGTAGGTTTCATGGTATACATTCAAGAGCAATGAGAATTCCAGGTTGAAAGACTGAACAATGAATGTGAAAAGCAGGAGAGAAAATAGAATTTACCTGGCCTTTAACTTCATGTTAGAATCCCCTGGGGAACTTTGAAATCTCTACTGATCCACGTTGCATCCAAGACCAGTTAAGTCAGATGCTCAGAGAGGTGGGATGCAGGCACCAGTATAACCTAAAGCTCCCCAGTGATTACACCTTGTCCAACAGCTGAGAACCACTGGTTTCAGGAAGTGGCAGTGTTTACCTGCTCCTTTTGGCCTGAGTAATCCACTTATATATCATATGCATTGTAATTCACAGGCTAACCACTTTTATACCTGAGAATACTTAGGGGATGCTTATGTGGTTGGTCCACATGTAAGGCTGAAAGAGTTCTGCTAATGAGGTCTCAACATACATCATCCAAAATGGGGACTTCCTTAAGAAACAGCTCATTCTGTCGCCCAAATGTAAAAGGAGTATATCTCCTGGAAAAGAACATCTCAAATTTGAGAAGATATTTGCCCTCCAATGTTCATTGCAGGATTGTTTACAATAGCTAAGACATGGAACAGCTGGAGTGTCCCTCAGCAGATGAATCGTTTGGAAGATGTGGTTTATATGTATTGTTGTCGCTGTTCAGTCACTCTGTCATGTCTGACTCTTTCTGACCCCATGGACTATAGCCCGCCTGGCTCCTCTGTCCGTAGCATTTTTCAGACAAGGATACTGGAGTGGGTTGTTGTTTGCTATTCCAAGGGATCTTCCCAACCCAGGGATCGAACCCATGTCTCCTGCGTTGTGGGCAGATTCTTTACCACTGAGCCTCTGGGAAAGCCAATTAAATACATATTAATTTAAATATATATATGTGTATATATATTGTGTGTGTAAATTTTTAAAATAATTTAAATGATAATGAGAATAGTATACTTAGTGAAGTAAATCAAAGAAAGGTACAGTGTGTTATCACATACATATGAACCTAAAACTAAAATACTTAGTCAAAACAGAAAAAGTACAGTGTGATCACAACATATAGAATCTAAAAACAGAGGCAATGTTAGAACACATCATACGCGTAGGTTTCATGGTATACATTCAAGAGCAATGAGAATTCCAGGTTGAAAGACTGAACAATGAATGTGAAAAGCAGGAGAGAAAATAGAATTTACCTGGCCTTTAACTTCATGTTAGAATCCCCTGGGGAACTTTGAAATCTCTACTGATCCACGTTGCATCCAAGACCAGTTAAGTCAGATGCTCAGAGAGGTGGGATGCAGGCACCAGTATAACCTAAAGCTCCCCAGTGATTACACCTTGTCCAACAGTTGAGAACCACTGGTTTCAGGAAGTGGCAGTGTTTACCTGCTCCTTTTGGCCTGAGTAATCCACTTATATATCATATGCATTGTAATTCACAGGCTAACCACTTTTATACCTGAGAATACTTAGGGGATGCTTATGTGGTTGGTCCACATGTAAGGCTGAAAGAGTTCTGCTAATGAGGTCTCAACATACATCATCCAAAATGGGGACTTCCTTAAGAAACAGCTCATTCTGTCGCCCAAATGTAAAAGGAGTATATCTCCTGGAAAAGAACATCTCAAATTTGAGAAGATATTTGCCCTCCAATGTTCATTGCAGGATTGTTTACAATAGCTAAGACATGGAACAGCTGGAGTGTCCCTCAGCAGATGAATCGTTTGGAAGATGTGGTTTATATGTATTGTTGTCGCTGTTCAGTCACTCTGTCATGTCTGACTCTTTCTGACCCCATGGACTATAGCCCGCCTGGCTCCTCTGTCCGTAGCATTTTTCAGACAAGGATACTGGAGTGGGTTGTTGTTTGCTATTCCAAGGGATCTTCCCAACCCAGGGATCGAACCCATGTCTCCTGCGTTGTGGGCAGATTCTTTACCACTGAGCCTCTGGGAAAGCCAATTAAATACATATTAATTTAAATATATATATGTGTATATATATGTGTGTGTGTGTATATATATATATAAATGAAATAATGCTATTTGCAGCAACATGGATGAACCTAGAGAATAGTATACTTAGTGAAGTAAATCAAAGAAAGGTACAGTGTGTTATCACATACATATAGAATCTAAAAAACTACAGATGAGTCTATAGTCAAAACAGAAACAGACTCACAAATATAGAAAACAAACTTATGGTTACCAAAAGGGAGTAGGGAGGGACAAATTAGGAATATGGGATTAATAGATACAGACTACTATACATAAAATGGATAAGCAGCAAGGTTTTCCTGTATAACACAGGGAATTATCTTCAGTACCTTGTAATAATCTCTAGTGGAATACAATCAGAAAAAATTAACTGCATCACTCTGTTGTATAGCTGAAACTAGCACAATATTATAGATCAACTATACTTCAGTATCTTTTTTTAAAAAGGTCAGTCTGCGGCAGAGCTCTGTGCTCTCTCATTCCCTTGCAAGGATTTTATCTTTATTTTTAATTGCCTCCCTAATCCATTCTTCACTCAGCTGGAATCCAGGATGAATTCAGATTAAATGTGTGTATTCTGAGCCATTTAGAAATAAATACTATTGATGTGGTTACACAACTGTGTTACAAAAAAGAAAGATAAACACTCGGGGAAAAAAAGTTTGCCCAAATAAAGTCCGAAGCAGTTGTTCACCACATTTTAAAACATGAAGGATTCTGCTTGTAATACATCCCAGAGTTCCACAAACAAAACAAATAGTCTTAAGCTTTTCTTTTCAAAAAAGCAAATAATGAGTCATGCCTATAGTGTTGTTGTTGTTTTTATAAAAAAAATTTTTTTACATTTTTTGGCCTCTTTTATTGGTTTTTTATTTATTTACTTTCATCCATCTTTATTCTTCGGCCTGTGTGGGCCTTCCGTTGCAGTGGCCTCTCTCACTGTAGAGCACTGGCTCTGGGTGCATGCCTCCAGAGCACTGGCTCATAAGTGGACACACCAGTCTAGCCACTCTGCAGCACATAGGATCCTCCTGGGCTGGGGATTGAACCAGTGCTACTTGCATTGCAAGGTAGATTCTTTACCCACTGGACCACCAGGGAAGCCCATGCCTATAGTGTTTTTAAAATGTGGTTGGAATATTTTTTTCTTCACGTTGGTACTCCTAAATCATCTCTTACTATAAAAATAATGGAGTGGTGGAAATCTAAACTTAAAAATGTATGTTTGTAGTCAAAATCAGGGAGTAAACAATTACATTTTTGTTATTTAGATGAATGTACATCTAGAAAGTAGGCCTAGTTTCACTGCTTCATTGGAGAAGTAGTAAAATGAATCACCTGGTGAGAACTACTCATTTTAGCTCATGATCTTATTCTTAGCAATCCTATATGGTTTTTTTATTATTATTATAGCTGATTTACAATGTTGTGTTAATTTCTGCTGTAGAGCAAAGTGACTCGGCTATACACATATATCCATTCTTTTTTCAGTGTATTTTTTGTAATACCTTTATCCTAAATTCACTGTTTCCCCCAGACCTATTTTCTCTATTTTATTGTCTTGAATTCATGCTTTTAAAGTGTAGAAGTTCATTGAGAGGAGAATGGAGGTTGCCAGTGGCTGAGGGATAGGGTCATAGGAGAAGTGAATAAAAGGCTACAGAGTTTCAATTCTAAGATGCATAAGGTCTAGGTTCTAATGTCAAACATGGTGAATAGAGTTGAAAACACTGTATCGTACAATTGGAATTTCTTTAGAGAGTGGAATGCAAATGTCCTTGTTCCTCTCCAAAAGAAGAGATACATATGAGAGATAATAGTTAACTTGAAGAGAGTCCTTTCCCAATGAGTTGAATGTATACCTCTTGGCCGTTATATAGAATCCTGCAGTGAACACTGAAGGACAACTTAAGTATCCATCCATAGAAGAATGAATCAAAAAGACATGGGTGTATGTACTAATGCAACGGAATGTTATTCAGCCATAAAAAATAAATCTTTTCATATGGGACATGATGGTTGGATAAATTAGAAGGTATTATGCCAAGTGAAATAAGTCAGGGCAGAGGAAGATAAATATGTATGGTGTCATTGATGTGTGGAATCTGAAAAACAAAACAAAAGAAGAGACTCTAAATAAAGAAAGCAAACCAGTGGTCACTGGGGGGTGGGAATTGGGGCTGGGGAAATAGATGAAGGGGATTAAAAAAGCACAAGCCTCCAGTTATAAAATAAATAAGCCTCTAGGATGTAAAAGACAGCATAAGGAATATGGCCGATAATGTGGTAATAACTTTATGTGGGGACAGATAGACTTATTGTGGTGACCATTTCATAATATATAAATGTCAAATCACTATGTGGGATACCTGAAAATAACATATTGTTTGTCAACTATATTTCAATAGAAATGTGTGTGTGTATCGACTCATCAAGATGTCCAATTTCAATATCTTACAATTTTACACATCAATTATATAGAATAAAGCTGGAATCTTAAAAGAATTCTAGGTTCTTTTTAATGATAACATAAATCATTAAAACAACATTCATTGTTTTAATACTTAAAATGTTTGACAGGCTTCGTATCTGTATATATTAATAATCAAATGCAGTGTAACTAGATGTCAGGTATACTCCTTTCAGGATTCACTATGGCAACAGCTTCAGTTTAAATAAAAACGAGGTGAAAATTCAATTAACCAGTCAAGTACTAGTTACTCCAACTAATCTTTTTTAACCTAAACTGTGAATGCCCTAAGAGACTATTGTTAGCAACTTGAAACTACTACATAAAGTCTTTTTCGCAACGTGTTTGCGAGAGGAATAGTTTTAGAATCATTAGCAGTGGGACAAAGTGATTAACCTCTAACCTGAGTGACTAGCTGAACCACCTCTCTGCACTGAAAGACTCTCAGACTCATGCACCACGAGTCACATGGCCAGTTAGTTCATGGCGGCAGAGTGGGAAGTAATTCGCCTCTCCTGGCTGAGTCTAGTGTACTCTTCATTTTCCTGAACATACCTCAGGTTCTCCTGGACAGCGGGCCGGATGATGACTCTAACAGCAGTTAGCGAGGGTGCTCATGGTGGGGACATGAACGCAGAAGCTAGCATGGTTGACAAGTCAGTCCTGCCCTCATCCCAGTGCGGAGGCCGACAGGGTGCAGAAATCAGTGTAGACGGTGCCCTCAACTGTGGCTGTTGCTCTAAAGAAAATCAAACAGGGTGAAGAGATAGTAGTTCAGGGTACAGTGACGGTACTTGTGTTCCAGAGGTCAGGGCTGCTTGGAGGAAATGAGTTTTGAAGTGAGACTTGAGTGATGTAGGCAGAGTTATAAAATAAATAAGCCTCTAGGATGTAAAAGACAGCATAAGAAATATGGCCGATAATGTGGTAATAACTTTATGTGGGGACAGATAGACTTATTGTGGTGACCATTTCATAATATATAAATGTCAAATCACTATGTGGGATACCTGAAAATAACATATTGTTTGTCAACTATATTTCAATAGAAATGTGTGTGTGTATCGACTCATCAAGATGTCCAATTTCAATATCTTACAATTTTACACATCAATTATATAGAATAAAGCTGGAATCTTAAAAGAATTCTAGGTTCTTTTTAATGATAACATAAATCATTAAAACAACATTCATTGTTTTAATACTTAAAATGTTTGACAGGCTTCGTATCTGTATATATTAATAATCAAATGCAGTGTAACTAGATGTCAGGTATACTCCTTTCAGGATTCACTATGGCAACAGCTTCAGTTTAAATAAAAACGAGGTGAAAATTCAATTAACCAGTCAAGTACTAGTTACTCCAACTAATCTTTTTTAACCTAAACTGTGAATGCCCTAAGAGACTATTGTTAGCAACTTGAAACTACTACATAAAGTCTTTTTCGCAACGTGTTTGCGAGAGGAATAGTTTTAGAATCATTAGCAGTGGGACAAAGTGATTAACCTCTAACCTGAGTGACTAGCTGAACCACCTCTCTGCACTGAAAGACTCTCAGACTCATGCACCACGAGTCACATGGCCAGTTAGTTCATGGCGGCAGAGTGGGAAGTAATTCGCCTCTCCTGGCTGAGTCTAGTGTACTCTTCATTTTCCTGAACATACCTCAGGTTCTCCTGGACAGCGGGCCGGATGATGACTCTAACAGCAGTTAGCGAGGGTGCTCATGGTGGGGACATGAACGCAGAAGCTAGCATGGTTGACAAGTCAGTCCTGCCCTCATCCCAGTGCGGAGGCCGACAGGGTGCAGAAATCAGTGTAGACGGTGCCCTCAACTGTGGCTGTTGCTCTAAAGAAAATCAAACAGGGTGAAGAGATAGTAGTTCAGGGTACAGTGACGGTACTTGTGTTCCAGAGGTCAGGGCTGCTTGGAGGAAATGAGTTTTGAAGTGAGACTTGAGTGATGTAGGAAGAGGGCAGCCAGGCTCGTTTCAACCGGAGCAGCTTTCCGGGCAGATGCAGAGCAGGCGCAGAGCCTGACATATGCGCATGCTTGGTGTGGTCTGTGGACAGAAGAAAGACCAGTGTGGTGGCAGGGACAGGGCAGCATGGGGGGGAAGTGAGGTCAGGACTGTGGCCAGAAGCCAGTTCTCACCAGGCCCAGCAGCACACTGTGGTTTTATCAATTGCAATGAGAAGTTACTCAGAGATTTTTTAAATTTTGGCCTCTTTTATTGGTTTTTTATTTATTTATTTTCATCTATCTTTATTCCTTGGCCTGTGTGGGCCTCCCATTGCAGTGGCCTCTCTCATTGCAGAGCACCGGCTCTGGGCGCATGCGCTCCAAAGCACTGGCTCATAATTGGACATACTCATCCAGCTACTCCACAGCACGTGGGATCTTCCCAGGCCAGGGATCGAACCAGTGCCCCTTGCACTGCAAGGCAGACTCCTTACCCACTGGACCACCAGGGAAGCCCCTTACTCAGAGATTTTTAAGCAGCAGAGTGAGAGAAGTCCATCCATGCTTTTAAAAAGACTACTTTCGCTGCTCAGTGGGGATCAGACAGCAGCCCTGCCTTGAATCAGGGGCTCTGGCTAAGAAGGTCAGGAGACAGGTAATGAAGGTTGGCTGCCAGGGTAGATGGAACTCGCTGATGAGTTTTTGGTCTGGATCCCAGGAGGAGATCGAGGTTCTTTTCACTCTAATGTGCAAGACGGCCAGGTGGGGAAGAATCAGTAGTTCTTTTAGAAGCACGTAAGGTTTGAGAAGACTAGTGAAAAACCATGGGGAGGGATCTAGTTGGCATCAGTCCAAGAGTCTGGACCTCATTGGCTTGAATATTTTGTACCACACCTTATGGAAACTGAGAGAAAGGGGTCTGGGAGTGGGAAGTAATTATCTCTTCAACACAGACGAGAAGTGGAAATTTCAGAAGGAAACTCCAGAAGATAGCAAGATAAAGAAGGGCTGAGGAAAGAGGACTGGGAAGTAAGACCAGAGGAGATATGTCAAAACAGTGGAGGAACAAAAAACAACATGTAATATAACCTTCCTCATCTCCCAGGACACACCTTGTAGCAAATAATTGAAAGGCAATTGTATTGAGGGAAATACTGAAAGATTAAGTATAATACATTGAGTTACATAGATCCATGGACAGAAGAAAGACCAGTGTGGTGGCAGGGACAGGGCAGCATGGGGGGGAAGTGAGGTCAGGACTGTGGCCAGAAGCCAGTTCTCACCAGGCCCAGCAGCACACTGTGGTTTTATCAATTGCAATGAGAAGTTACTCAGAGATTTTTTAAATTTTGGCCTCTTTTATTGGTTGTTTATTTACTTATTTTCATCCATCTCTATTCTTTGGTCTGTGTAGGCCTCCCATCGCAGTGGCCTCTCTCATTGCAGAGCACCGGCTTTGGGTGCATGCTCTCCAGAGCACTGGCTTGTAATTGGGCACACTGATCTAGCCGCTACACAGCACGTGGGATTTTCCCAGTCCAAGGATCGAACCAGTGCCCCTTGCACTGCCAGGCGAACTTTCTACCCACTGGACCACCAGGGAAGCCCCTTACTCAGAGATTTTTAAGCAGCAGAGTGAGAGAAGTCCATCCATGTTTTTAAAAAAGACTACTTTCGCTGCTCAGTGGGGATCAGACAGCAGCCCTGCCTTGAATCAGGGGCTCTGGCTAAGAAGGTCAGGAGACAGGTAATGAAGGTTGGCTGCCAGGGTAGATGGAACTCGCTGATGAGTTTTTGGTCTGGATCCCAGGAGGAGATCGAGGTTCTTTTCACTCTAATGTGCAAGACGGCCAGGTGGGGAAGAATCAGTAGTTCTTTTAGAAGCACGTAAGGTTTGAGAAGACTAGTGAAAAACCATGGGGAGGGATCTAGTTGGCATCAGTCCAAGAGTCTGGACCTCATTGGCTTGAATATTTTGTACCACACCTTATGGAAACTGAGAGAAAGGGGTCTGGGAGTGGGAAGTAATTATCTCTTCAACACAGACGAGAAGTGGAAATTTCAGAAGGAAACTCCAGAAGATAGCAAGATAAAGAAGGGCTGAGGAAAGAGGACTGGGAAGTAAGACCAGAGGAGATATGTCAAAACAGTGGAGGAACAAAAATCAACATGTAATATAACCTTCCTCATCTCCCAGGACACACCTTGTAGCAAATAATTGAAAGGCAATTGTATTGAGGGGAAATACTGAAAGATTAAGTATAATACATTGAGTTACATAGATCCATTCAACTACTATAGTCATTTTTCCTTTTTTTCCTGTGTTTTTTTTTTTAAATTTTAGAGTTGTTAAATGCTAATTTCCATTTATGGTTGTTCTAAAATATTAGCTGTATTCCCCATCTTGTAAAATACAGCCTAGCCTATCTTACACCCAATAGTTTGTACTTGTAGCTCCCCCATCTCTACAGTGTTCCTGCCTCTGGTGACCACAACCTTTTTTCTATATTTCAGTCTGCTTCTTTTGTGTTGTATCACTAATTTGTTATATTTTTGGTATTCTACATATAAATGAGATCATGTAGTACTTGTCTTTTGCTGTCACACTTAGCATGATACCCTTTAAGTCCATCTGTGTTGCTGCATATGGTATAATTTCATTCTTTTTTATGGCCAAGTAATACCATATCTTCTTTATTCATTCCTTTGTTGATGGGCACATAGGTTGCTTCCATGTTTTGGCTATTGTGAATAATGCCAGCATCTTCTCTTTTAGCTTTAACAATGGAAAGATAGTTAATGAAATGGAAAGAGAGTTTCACTATGCCAAATGCAGATGGCAAGTACCAAGAATGTACAGTCAATACCTTTTCAGGGTCAGATTTACGATGAAACAGATCCATGAGGGTATAAAGAGGTCAAAGGGCCCCCAGAACACTCTCTCCTCCTTCCATTATTCCTGAAACTATTCAGAGTGGCAGCTTTGACTTAAAGTCACCATAGTTCCTTATTAATAAAAATACTCAAGTATATTTTTAAATATATCTTATCTAGTCACAAGGGAAGGGAGGGGTGCTGCAGGAGAGAGTCTCTTTCAATTCTTGTAGTTGGTTGGTTGTAACATGTTTGAAATTAACACATCTCAAAAAGGAAGCTGTTTAACCAGTGTAATTCTAAACTAGTGATAAAGCCCATGGTATGGAAAAAAGATAGTAATTTTATCAAGGAGAAAGAAGGGGCAAAAAGCCAACTGAGTTCTTCTCACTGCTAGATTTTTTATGATATAAAAAGAGAGAGCCTTTACTTATTTGAGTGGCTCTGATTTAAATGAAGATTTTCCCCTCATTGGCGTTTATATGAGTTGAAAGTAAAGTTGATAATGCACTACTTAGAAGAATAAAACATGAAGAAGAAAATTCAATAGTACCACTGTTTGGATTAAATTTTATAGCTTTGGGACAAAAAAGACTGCTCTGTCTTACCTTCTTCTTGATCAGTAACCATTAGCTCTGTTGGTGTTGATCCATGAAGTAAAAAAAAAAATTTAAAAAAAATAAAATTTTTTGATAATTCAACTATACTCCAATAAATTTTTTAAATATTAGTAACAACTTAGATGGAAAGAAAACTCAGTTGTGGATGTGACTCTTTTCATGTCAGTTTTGTTTTTCAGTTTTTGTTTACTATGGTATTTGGAATTGTTTCCTATTTTGACTTCTTGAGAAAACCATGTGTTTGGCTTTTATTTACAAAAAAACACATGTGAGACTTAGAGTATCCACACACACTAGAGATTTGTTTTGTGATTATGATTCACTGTCTGGTTAATGCATGCCATAATTATCCATATTTGTACACATATCATGGCCTTCTGTAATCAAAGACGATGATATTGAAAGCATAAGCTCTGAATTGGGGTGTGATCAAAGGAATTTTTCACTATGCCAAATGCAGATGGCAAGTACCAAGAATGTACAGTCAATACCTTTTCAGGGTCAGATTTACGATGAAACAGATCCATGAGGGTATAAAGAGGTCAAAGGGCCCCCAGAACACTCTCTCCTCCTTCCATTATTCCTGAAACTATTCAGAGTGGCAGCTTTGACTTAAAGTCACCATAGTTCCTTATTAATAAAAATACTCAAGTATATTTTTAAATATATCTTATCTAGTCACAAGGGAAGGGAGGGGTGCTGCAGGAGAGAGTCTCTTTCAATTCTTGTAGTTGGTTGGTTGTAACATGTTTGAAATTAACACATCTCAAAAAGGAAGCTGTTTAACCAGTGTAATTCTAAACTAGTGATAAAGCCCATGGTATGGAAAAAAGATAGTAATTTTATCAAGGAGAAAGAAGGGCAAAAAGCCAACTGAGTTCTTCTCACTGCTAGATTTTTTATGATATAAAAAGAGAGAGCCTTTACTTATTTGAGTGGCTCTGATTTAAATGAAGATTTTCCCCTCATTGGCGTTTATATGAGTTGAAAGTAAAGTTGATAATGCACTACTTAGAAGAATAAAACATGAAGAAGAAAATTCAATAGTACCACTGTTTGGATTAAATTTTATAGCTTTGGGACAAAAAAGACTGCTCTGTCTTACCTTCTTCTTGATCAGTAACCATTAGCTCTGTTGGTGTTGATCCATGAAGTAAAAAAAAAAATTTAAAAAAAATAAAATTTTTTGATAATTCAACTATACTCCAATAAATTTTTTAAATATTAGTAACAACTTAGATGGAAAGAAAACTCAGTTGTGGATGTGACTCTTTTCATGTCAGTTTTGTTTTTCAGTTTTTGTTTACTATGGTATTTGGAATTGTTTCCTATTTTGACTTCTTGAGAAAACCATGTGTTTGGCTTTTATTTACAAAAAAACACATGTGAGACTTAGAGTATCCACACACACTAGAGATTTGTTTTGTGATTATGATTCACTGTCTGGTTAATGCATGCCATAATTATCCATATTTGTACACATATCATGGCCTTCTGTAATCAAAGACGATGATATTGAAAGCATAAGCTCTGAATTGGGGTGTGATCAAAGGAATTTTTTTTTTCCACAATCCTTGCTGAACTTTGAAGTCTGGAGTGGCATTTGAAATACATGACCTCCAAAGTTCTGCATTTTTTTTTTGTCTCCTGGCAACAAAACATATTTATCCTTTGGCCACTACCTCCTTATGCAGAAAGGTTTGCTGCTGTTTTAAAGTTTAAAACAACACATGGTAAAGTTGTCTCAGAATGAGGATTTGGTACAACCAAAACCATCCTCCATGCCTTTTCTGTTTACGTAGACAGACAGTAACAGTCCTGACTATAAATACAGCAATAAAACGAACCCTTCACTTGGCAGATTAGCGAGCGTGCCTCTTTAGTTATAAAAATAGCACTTGAGGAGTTCTCTGGTTATAAAGTCATTTTCATTAAGCTTTCTTCACAGTTTAGGAAAGACTTAGAGGTCAAGTCGAGGGTGTGGTGGAAGGGGTTTGGAAGCACTATAAGGCACAGTATTAGGATTGCGTGTGCCAGTAAGAAGTGCAGAAACCTCAGTTCCTTCCCATCTGACGCCAAGGGACTCCAGGGATCTCTGGGGGCTCTTCTCATAGAGGATCACAGAGTAACCAGGCACTTGGCTGAGCGCCCAGGAGCTGTTCGAGATCCCGCAGTCACGGTGGTCTGCTTCTTCTGTCGCCCCCATTGCCTCTCCAGCCCTTTTCCCCACATTCAGGCAACCTGACGTGGCTCTCCATGTGAATGGAGTCTCACATCATGTCGACTTGGGTTATAATTTAAAATCCTTCACATCCATGACATTGATGCAGGGGGCACCTTCAAGTTACTCGAACTCCACACAATTGCTGCATTGAATGGATAATTCTTTGTTGTGAGAGGTGCCCGGACTCTTTTTTTTGAGATTTGTTTACTATGGTATTTGGAATTGTTTCCTATTTTGACTTCTTGAGAAAACCATGTGTTTGGCTTTTATTTACAAAAAAACACATGTGAGACTTAGAGTATCCACACACACTAGAGATTTGTTTTGTGATTATGATTCACTGTCTGGTTAATGCATGCCATAATTATCCATATTTGTACACATATCATGGCCTTCTGTAATCAAAGACGATGATATTGAAAGCATAAGCTCTGAATTGGGGTGTGATCAAAGGAATTTTTTTTTTCCACAATCCTTGCTGAACTTTGAAGTCTGGAGTGGCATTTGAAATACATGACCTCCAAAGTTCTGCATTTTTTTTTTGTCTCCTGGCAACAAAACATATTTATCCTTTGGCCACTACCTCCTTATGCAGAAAGGTTTGCTGCTGTTTTAAAGTTTAAAACAACACATGGTAAAGTTGTCTCAGAATGAGGATTTGGTACAACCAAAACCATCCTCCATGCCTTTTCTGTTTACGTAGACAGACAGTAACAGTCCTGACTATAAATACAGCAATAAAACGAACCCTTCACTTGGCAGATTAGCGAGCGTGCCTCTTTAGTTATAAAAATAGCACTTGAGGAGTTCTCTGGTTATAAAGTCATTTTCATTAAGCTTTCTTCACAGTTTAGGAAAGACTTAGAGGTCAAGTCGAGGGTGTGGTGGAAGGGGTTTGGAAGCACTATAAGGCACAGTATTAGGATTGCGTGTGCCAGTAAGAAGTGCAGAAACCTCAGTTCCTTCCCATCTGACGCCAAGGGACTCCAGGGATCTCTGGGGGCTCTTCTCATAGAGGATCACAGAGTAACCAGGCACTTGGCTGAGCGCCCAGGAGCTGTTCGAGATCCCGCAGTCACGGTGGTCTGCTTCTTCTGTCGCCCCCATTGCCTCTCCAGCCCTTTTCCCCACATTCAGGCAACCTGACGTGGCTCTCCATGTGAATGGAGTCTCACATCATGTCGACTTGGGTTATAATTTAAAATCCTTCACATCCATGACATTGATGCAGGGGGCACCTTCAAGTTACTCGAACTCCACACAATTGCTGCATTGAATGGATAATTCTTTGTTGTGAGAGGTGCCCCGGGCACTGTAGCATCCTTGACTTCAACACACCCCTCCCCATGGTGCAATAAACAACGTGTCCCCCGGGTGGTGAAATCACTCCCAGTTGAGAATCACTGAGGTATAGCAAAAAATACTTTGATTTATTTTGCATCTCAGATATGCTAGTTATAGGCTCAATGTTGTATGTAATCCTAAACATTATCTTTTGAAGTCTTATCTCTTTTTCATAGATTGGGAACCTGAGGGGTGGCAGGGATAGTGGTGGTGGTGTTTTCTTTGTTATGATTTTATTTTTTATTTTTTTTTAATTTATGTATTTACTTATTTCTGGATATTTTGGGTTTTCACTGCTGCCACAGTCTCTTCTCTAGTTACAGGGATAGGGGCTACTCTCTAGTTGAGGTGAGCAGCCTTCTTGGTGTGCTGACTTCTCTTGTTGTGGAACTTGGGCTCTAGGGCACATGGACTTCAGTAGTTGCAGCACATGGGCTCCATAGTTGCGTCTCCAAGGCTCTAGAGTACAGGCTCACTTGTTGTGGCTCACAGGCTTAGAGACTCCACAGCATGTGGGAGCTTCCTGGTTTAGGGATTGAACCCATGTCTCCTGCATTGGCAGGCGAACTCTTTACCACTGAGCTACCAGGGAAGCCCCTATTTTTATTTTTTATTTTTTGGTTCCTTCATTTTCCTGCACCCAATAATGGAAATGCATTATAACCAGAGAAATTATTCTTAACAACTCCTGTTAATTCAGACCTTAATTATCCTCAGGCCTGTTTTTCATTCTCAGTAGTCTATTTGTCTTAATCTCTCCAGTAGTCTTAATCTCTCCAGCTTCTCCATCCTCTTCCCCAAGATCACAGGAAAATATCCCTTAATTCCATTTAGAAAGCAATAAAAAAAAAATCCAAGTTAGTGTGTGAAAAGAATGCTATAAGAAAATACTGCTGTTTAGAATTAGAAAGTTTATCAGTGCTCAGAAAGGCATTGAAATCCCTGTACGGTTCATTCCGAAGTTCCATACCTCACCTTCCTCTTATTCAGATCCCACGCATCTTTTGTTTGCCTGGCATCCATATTGGTGAAGCATCTTGCTATTGTAGTGGCATCTTGGTGGCATTATATGTTAATGTGGGGCCAGATATGGAAAGCTAGCCATCACGTTTGCCATTGTCAGAAAAAAAAAAATTGTTTCAAATTGAAGACTGGTGTTCAAGTCCAATTTTCCAAAAATTTTAGACTGTTTCTCTCCAACAAATAGAGAATGAATATGAGCTGAAGATTTTTTTAAAAATTCATTGAGGGGACCAGCAGGATGGTAAAGCCCATTTAAAAGATTATGGGAGAGACAGAAGTACTTATAGCTATTGAAAGAAAGAATACTGAGCTAGGAATGTTAGATACAAGACTGGTTAATGCTGTGCAGGGCAATAAAATAATAATTTGGAGTTCTTATCTTTTATAGAGAAATCATTAGCATTAGACAAATTCACTTCTACTGGACAAGTTCATTTGCATTTCTATCAATTTTCTGCATGTTAATATCTGCCCTCACAGAGATAATAAAATATCCCAATCTGTAGTAATTACTGAACTAAACAAAAGTTTCTAATTTCTCCTAGAAAGTTAGATAATCCTCAGTGGCCTGTTAAATACTTAAAACTTTTCTTGAGGTTGTAAGAGTAATATAAGCCTACAAAAATTGATTTGGAACCCATGTCCCATTGGCAGGCGAACTCTTTACCACTGAGCTACCAGGAAGCCCCTATTTTTATTTATATTTTTTGGTTCCTTCATTTTCCTGCACCCAATAATGGAAATGCATTATAACCAGAGAAATTATTCTTAACAACTCCTGTTAATTCAGACCTTAATTATCCTCAGGCCTGTTTTTCATTCTCAGTAGTCTATTTGTCTTAATCTCTCCAGTAGTCTTAATCTCTCCAGCTTCTCCATCCTCTTCCCCAAGATCACAGGAAAATATCCCTTAATTCCATTTAGAAAGCAATAAAAAAAAAAAATCCAAGTTAGTGTGTGAAAAGAATGCTATAAGAAAATACTGCTGTTTAGAATTAGAAAGTTTATCAGTGCTCAGAAAGGCATTGAAATCCCTGTACGGTTCATTCCGAAGTTCCATACCTCACCTTCCTCTTATTCAGATCCCACGCATCTTTTGTTTGCCTGGCATCCATATTGGTGAAGCATCTTGCTATTGTAGTGGCATCTTGGTGGCATTATATGTTAATGTGGGGCCAGATATGGAAAGCTAGCCATCACGTTTGCCATTGTCAGAAAAAAAAAAATTGTTTCAAATTGAAGACTGGTGTTCAAGTCCAATTTTCCAAAAATTTTAGACTGTTTCTCTCCAACAAATAGAGAATGAATATGAGCTGAAGATTTTTTTAAAAATTCATTGAGGGGACCAGCAGGATGGTAAAGCCCATTTAAAAGATTATGGGAGAGACAGAAGTACTTATAGCTATTGAAAGAAAGAATACTGAGCTAGGAATGTTAGATACAAGACTGGTTAATGCTGTGCAGGGCAATAAAATAATAATTTGGAGTTCTTATCTTTTATAGAGAAATCATTAGCATTAGACAAATTCACTTCTACTGGACAAGTTCATTTGCATTTCTATCAATTTTCTGCATGTTAATATCTGCCCTCACAGAGATAATAAAATATCCCAATCTGTAGTAATTACTGAACTAAACAAAAGTTTCTAATTTCTCCTAGAAAGTTAGATAATCCTCAGTGGCCTGTTAAATACTTAAAAACTTTTCTTGAGGTTGTAAGAGTAATATAAGCCTACTGTAGAAAGTTTTGAAAATATTGATTTTTTTAAAAAAGAGAGAAAATAACCATGCTTAAAACCACTACTGAGATGCAGCCACTATAAATAGAATTCATATGTTCCCTTAAAACGTTTTAATTTTGGCTGCACAGGGTCTTCTCTGTGGTGCGTGAGCTCTGTAGCTGTGATGTTCCAGCTTTGCTGCCCTGCAGCATGTGGGATCTTAGTTCCCCGAGCAGGAATAGAACCCGAGTCCCTTACATGGAAAGGAGGATTCTTAACCACTGGACCAATAGGGAAATCCTCCTTAGAACATCTTTCCTAAATATTTTTTTAAAAATATTTTTGCTGTTTTTTTTTCTCCTGTTGCCTCTAAGTCATCATTTATTCTCATCCATCTTTGTTCTTTGGCCTATGTGGGCCTCCCATTGCAGTGGCCTCTCTCGTTGCAGAGCACCAGCTCTGGGCACATGCGCTTCAGAGCACTGGCTTGTAATTGGACCCACCAGCCCAGCCTCTCCTCAGCACATGGGATCTTCCTGGGCCAGGGATCGAACTGCAAGGAGCGCTCTTTACCCACTGGACCACCAGGGAAGCCCCATTTTTCCTAAATATTTTTAAGAGTGGATTATTGTGGGGGAAAAATAATCGGGCTACTTTTTATCTTTTCCTTACTCACAAAGATCCTATCCTATCTATGAGTTTACTGTCTCTGTAATAGTCTGACCCTTTTTGTATTATGATTCTTTTCACTCTTCTTCCTAATTCATGTCTTTATTGTGAATTTTTTCAGAATACAAAATAATATCAACACCAATACAGTGTCTAGTTGTGTAGATCCAACCTAGTTTGAGAGAATATATCACACACGCAGCTGCCCGAACATGTCCTATCCAGATGAGACCACTCCAGGGCTTATCAATTTGCTGCATGTTAATATCTGACCTCACAGAGATAATAAAATATCCCAATCTGTAGTAATTACTGAACTAAACAAAAGTTTCTAATTTCTCCTAGAAAGTTAGATAATCCTCAGTGGCCTGTTAAATACTTAAAAACTTTTCTTGAGGTTGTAAGAGTAATATAAGCCTACTGTAGAAAGTTTTGAAAATATTGATTTTTAAAGAGAGAAAATAACCATGCTTAAAACCACTACTGAGATGCAGCCACTATAAATAGAATTCATATGTTCCCTTAAAACGTTTTAATTTTGGCTGCACAGGGTCTTCTCTGTGGTGCGTGAGCTCTGTAGCTGTGATGTTCCAGCTTTGCTGCCCTGCAGCATGTGGGATCTTAGTTCCCCGAGCAGGAATAGAACCCGAGTCCCTTACATGGAAAGGAGGATTCTTAACCACTGGACCAATAGGGAAATCCTCCTTAGAACATCTTTCCTAAATATTTTTTTAAAAATATTTTTGCTGTTTTTTTTTCTCCTTTTTTGCCTCTAAGTCATCATTTATTTTTCATCCATCTTTGTTCTTTGGCCCGCGTGGGCCTCCCATTGCAGTGGCCTCTCTCGTTGCAGAGCACCAGCTCTGGGCACATGCGCTTCAGAGCACTGGCTTGTAATTGGACCCACCAGCCCAGCCTCTCCTCAGCACATGGGATCTTCCTGGGCCAGGGATCGAACTGCAAGGAGCGCTCTTTACCCACTGGACCACCAGGGAAGCCCCATTTTTCCTAAATATTTTTAAGAGTGGATTATTGTGGGGGAAAAATAATCGGGCTACTTTTTATCTTTTCCTTACTCACAAAGATCCTATCCTATCTATGAGTTTACTGTCTCTGTAATAGTCTGACCCTTTTTGTATTATGATTCTTTTCACTCTTCTTCCTAATTCATGTCTTTATTGTGAATTTTTTCAGAATACAAAATAATATCAACACCAATACAGTGTCTAGTTGTGTAGATCCAACCTAGTTTGAGAGAATATATCACACACGCAGCTGCCCCGCCTCCCCATTAATCTTCTGAATGTCCTATCCAGATGAGACCACTCCAGGTTTGGTGCTTATTTTTATACTTACCTGTATACTTGTAGCACTGCCAGGAAGTATTGGACTGGCCAAAAATTTCGTTCAGGTTTTGGGGCCGCTCCCCCCCACCCCCACCCCACCAACTGATGGAAAACCAGAACAAACTTTTTGGCCAACCCAGAAAGAGTATTTTTTGCTTATTTTCACACTCCGTACAAGTCAGATCACAGGTTCTTAAGGTATTAAGGTTCTGGAGCTTGCTGTTTTCTATCAACCTTTGGTTTGTGGAGAGTGATCTGTGTACGTAGGATTCAGTCACTTTTAATGCTGAACACTATCTGCAGTTGTGTTTACCCATTTTCCCTTCGAGACACACTGAACTTGGTTTCCACATCTGACTATAATCCCCATGTTGCTAGGGTCCTTCTGTACCTGCATTTCCCTGTGTACTTGTGTGAGGGTTTCTCAGGGTGTGTGAGGAATGGGGTGCCCCTCGATGGGCTTTCATATCTACCCCCTATGACTTTCTGCTATGTCTCTTACATAACCAAGCGTGCAGGAAAGTCCAGTTACTCTGCATCAGATAGCGGCAAACCTCTGTGAAGGACCAAATAGGAAAGCTTCTTTTAATTAATGTATTTGGTTGCTCCAGTCTTGTTGCAGCATGGAACTCATGTAGGGTTTTAGTTCCCCAACCGGAGATCAAACTCATATCCTCTTCATTGAGAGTGTGGACTCTTAGCCACTGTTCCACCGGGGAGATCCCCTTAATAGGAAACCTTTATGCCTTGGTGAGTGACAAGGTCTCAGTCACAGCTGCTCCAGTCTGCTCTTGTCACACAAAATCAGTTCATAAGAGAATGGGCCTAGCAATGGTCTAATAAACTTTATTTAAGGACACTGAAATTTGACCTTCATATCATTTTCACGTGTCCCCAAATACAGTTCTTCTTTTGATTTTTTTTGACAATTCAAAAATATAGAACACAGTCCTCACATGTGGGTTATGCAAAACAGATGGCTGGAGAGATTTGGCACCTAATCATAATTTGCCAACCCCTGCTTGACATCCTGTCCAAGATCTGAAATTTTCAGGTATGTTAAATGTTTCCACTCTACTGAGTATGAAATCATACATTGTGAATTTAATTTGTACTCCGGATTAGTAGTGAAGTCAAGCATTTTATCATGTTTATTGGCCACTAGGATTTTATCTTCAATGATTTATCTCTTCATGGGTTTTTTTTGTCCATATTTTTTTAGATTATGGTTCTTTGATTTATTGACTTAAAGAAGTTCCTTCTATTTTCTGGCCTCTAATCCTTTGTTGCATGCTTTGCAAATGTTCTTGGTGTAGTGTGGTTACCATTTCATTTTGAAAGAAATCTTTTGATGAAAAGTTTTCCAACTGAAATTAAATGGATTCAAGTAATACTTACTTGACTGTGAAAAAAATTATATTTTCCATACACAGTGAAAATATGAGAGGTGACCACAAAAGGTGATACCTGGACTTCCTTGGTGGTCCGATGGTTAAGACTTTGCCTTCCAATTCAGGGGATCCCTGAATTGATCCCTGGTCAGGGAGCTAAAATCCCACATGCCTCGTGGCCAAAAAAACCAAAACAAAACATAAACATAAGTAATATTGTACCAAATTCAATAAAGACTTTAAAAATGACTCACATAAGGAATTAAAGAAAAAAGGAAGGTACCAGTTTCTTAGGTGCAAGGAAAGGAAGTATTTCTTCATTGGGTAGAAGTAGAATGTTCCTCACTTTTATTCCAGACTCTCTTCAGATCCACTGATTTCCTTGAAGGGTAATAGTTTTGCAACCTGTAGTTCTCTAGGGAAGACAGCAGTTCTCTAGGGAAGACAGCATCTAAGTGCTGTTTCCAGCAGAGCTGCCCAAAGGCGTGTATCTGATCTCTGTGAAGCATGACTTGGCTTTCACAAGTTTGCAGGCTTCTCAGTTCCTAGCCAGCTGACGTCATTCAGAGGAGAAAAGGCCCTCCCACTTGGTTAGTTATAATTGACTCTGATGGACGCCTCTGGCTGCCTAAGTGATTCTGGAACTGAAAGCACTGTTGTAATCTGAGGAACTTTCGAAAGTCACCCTGGCCAAGACTGCACACTCCCCAGGCCAGCGAGGAAAAAGGAAAGCATTTGCAATGCGGGTCAGCAAAGCAAGACTTGGCGGCCGAGAGCCTTGTTACTGAGCTCTTGCTCCTGTGGAGGCCTCTGGAGAGCTGAGCCCACTTGGAGCTGGGCTGCTATGTTTGACAGACGCCTTCTATCTCCTCAAACTAAGTGCCTTCTTCCTAGGGTAAGCTTGTGGGCAGGGAGGCAGGCCAGAGGCACGGTGTGGTTGTAAGGAAAACAGGGATGTACCGCCCTGGGAAGGAGCTCAAGCAAAAAGCACTCGTTCGCTTCACTTTTTCAAAGCGTTTCTTACCTGTCCAGAAATGTTGTCATTCACAGTGTGGATACATCCATGTCCAGGGAGCTGAAGCCAGTAAGACTGGAGCTTTGGTTATAAAAAGTGTATCGTGGTAAGATAGATTTAGTAGCTGGGGAGAGGGAGAGGGAGGCGGGGAGATTTGGTGGAAAATGAAAACGCTTTTTCCAGCTGTAGGCTTTCCACTTGTTGCTTCGGGGGCAGCCCAGCCACTGAGCTCTTCTGTTTCTGTGACTTTTCTACATAAATCAGAATGATGTGACATCCTGTGTGGCTGCAAATTAAGATTTGATTGCTATTTTAAACGTTTTTTGGTTTTTTAAATGTAGTTAAGTTCAAAAGTGAGAGTCTAAGTTTAAAATACTTAAGCAGAGAACTTTGCCTCACAAGGATAGGATGTCTGGGTCTTTGGATTTGGTTTAGAACTTTTAAAGAAAAGGGTGTATCATTACTAGTCCCCTTCCTGGGAAGGCTTTGGGGAAACCAGTAATTAATTCTAGAACCCAAATGTAAACTGCATCCTATAAAACTCATAAGGTTATAGATATCTGTGTAATGGGACATGAAAATATCATTGTAGAATCAGTGAAGTACAACTTATTGAAAAATTCCAGGTACCTCTTTTGTTTCTAATTTTGCCAACCTGTGCTAAATTTAATTTCACAAGAAAAAAAAAATACTTGCAAAGAAATACTTGTAGTTTGGTAGCCATTTGTTTTGGGTTGAAGCATACAAAAGTATAGTGTAGTCAGTAAGATGCTGTGCTTAATCTACTGGAATTCCGTGATCTTTTATTATGCTTAATTTTATTTTTTTAAGTTTATTTTAGTGAACAAAGCTGATTTGCAAGGTTGTTAAATTCTGCTTTAGAGCCAAGTCAGTTATACATGCTTTTTTTAATGCTTTTCCTTTATGGTTTATCACAGGGTATTGAATATAGCTTTATGTGCTGTATAGTAGGACCTTGTTGTTTATCCATTATATACCTGTGTGTGTGTGTGTGTGTGTGTGTGTGTGTGTGTGTGTGTGTGTATAATGTATTTCATTTGAAATTTTCCAGAGACACAGTTTTCCTTGTTCGTATTGGTTTTCGTTAGACTTTGTACATCTCAGTAATATTTCTTTAGGCTCTGACATAGCAATGTATACAGTAATTACAAAGGATTTCTGGGATTGGATACTTTGCTCATTTCTGAGCTTTTCAAATGCCACTTATGTTTAATTCAGAAATTGTTCAGTACCTGTTTGTTTTGAAAGACATCTGGAATCATCATTCTCCATAAACTTGCCTGGCTTTCTAATGATACCATCAGATACTCGACCGCTGATAGAGTAGTTTCTGTCAAGGAATGCTATTATAAACTCAAAAATTTTTAATCTATAACCCAAATTGGTCTTTCAAAAAAAAATTTTTTTTCAAAGTGAGAGTCTAATTTTCTTAAGCAGAGAACTTTGCCTCACAAGGATAGGATGTCTGGGTCTTTGGATTTGGTTTAGAACTTTTAAAGAAAAGGGTGTATCATTACTAGTCCCCTTCCTGGGAAGGCTTTGGGGAAACCAGTAATTAATTCTAGAACCCAAATGTAAACTGCATCCTATAAAACTCATAAGGTTATAGATATCTGTGTAATGGGACATGAAAATATCATTGTAGAATCAGTGAAGTACAACTTATTGAAAAATTCCAGGTACCTCTTTTGTTTCTAATTTTGCCAACCTGTGCTAAATTTAATTTCACAAGAAAAAAAAAATACTTGCAAAGAAATACTTGTAGTTTGGTAGCCATTTGTTTTGGGTTGAAGCATACAAAAGTATAGTGTAGTCAGTAAGATGCTGTGCTTAATCTACTGGAATTCCGTGATCTTTTATTATGCTTAATTTTATTTTTTTAAGTTTATTTTAGTGAACAAAGCTGATTTGCAAGGTTGTTAAATTCTGCTTTAGAGCCAAGTCAGTTATACATGCTTTTTTTAATGCTTTTCCTTTATGGTTTATCACAGGGTATTGAATATAGCTTTATGTGCTGTATAGTAGGACCTTGTTGTTTATCCATTATATACCTGTGTGTGTGTGTGTGTGTGTGTGTGTGTGTGTGTGTGTGTGTATAATGTATTTCATTTGAAATTTTCCAGAGACACAGTTTTCCTTGTTCGTATTGGTTCCCGTTAGACTTTGTACATCTCAGTAATATTTCTTTAGGCTCTGACATAGCAATGTATACAGTAATTACAAAGGATTTCTGGGATTGGATACTTTGCTCATTTCTGAGCTTTTCAAATGCCACTTATGTTTAATTCAGAAATTGTTCAGTACCTGTTTGTTTTGAAAGACATCTGGAATCATCATTCTCCATAAACTTGCCTGGCTTTCTAATGATACCATCAGATACTCGACCGCTGATAGAGTAGTTTCTGTCAAGGAATGCTATTATAAACTCAAAAATTTTTAATCTATAACCCAAATTGCCAACTATCCAAACTTTAAAATATATTCCACTGATCATTTTGAATATTTTCATTCATGAAATTGGGCACAAAATATAGTCTTTAAAATTGGAGTGTCAGTTTGTGTGATGCTGGAATAATTACTTGAGTAATTTATCCTTTAGTTAATTTCAGCTCCGTCTTGAAGTCTTATGGAAAATCTGTACAAGTACGTTTACCCTTTTA
The DNA here is from genome assembly GCA_022376925.1 of Tragulus kanchil. Classification (NCBI taxonomy): domain Eukaryota; kingdom Metazoa; phylum Chordata; class Mammalia; order Artiodactyla; family Tragulidae; genus Tragulus; species Tragulus kanchil. The sequence continues at coordinate 89,406,730 of JAIOJX010000031.1, read as the reverse complement.
AGCTACATCCTTCCTCTCGGTCCTAGACTTTTATTTCCCAAGGCCTAGTCACACTTCATTTTAACTAACACTTGTGTTTCACTAGGGTTGATGAATAACACAGATTTTTGTTTTAATGGTTAAGGTTTAAAATAAATCTTTAAAAAGACCTGAGAGGATTAAGAAGTATTAACTACCAGTTATAAAATAAATAAATCACAGGGATATAATAGACCACACAGGGAGTTTAGTCAATATTTTATGATAACTTTGTAATCTATAAATGTATTGAATCACTGTGTTGTACACCTGAAACTAGTATAGTATTTTAAGTCAACTGTACTCGAATAAGGTTTTCTCATTCTTTCCAGTGGTAAAGAATCTGCCTGCCCATGCAGGAGTTGCAGGTTTGATCCCCAGGTTGAAAAGCTCCCCTCGAGGACATGGCAACCCACTCTAGTATTTTTGCCTGGGGAATTCCATGGACAGAGGGGCCTGGTGGGCTACAGTCCATGGGGTCTCAAAGAGTTGGACATGACTTGGCAACTAAATAACACTTTTTAAATTCCAGTGCATATAGCCTGTTAGCATAGCACCTAGACTTATTAACGGAGTGCACATACTCACCTACATTTTTTGCAATGGCTAATTTAAAAAGAGCATGGGAACATTGTGAGTGGTTTCCTGTTTGCATATTAGAAGAAAGATAGAAAAATTAAAATAAATAACCCTATGAGATGGGACTTATAGCTGAATATCTGTGGATTCAGGATCAGGGGATGGGAGGGAAAGACAAGTATAAACCCTTGCAAGCTGTATACACATATTTGAGTCTCTGTACAATATATGTCAGTATCTTCTAACCTCAGGAGATTCTCCAAGTGGCCCTGAACTCTCAAATGACTCAATAACCAGAGTTCCTGAATGGAATAAACCCACGAGAATAAACCTTTCCTCTTTCTTTTTCTTTACCTTTATACTGTTAAGCACTTTGGGCGGGGAGGGCAATGGGGAAGGAGCCTGTATATTCCCATATATTACACAACAAACAGTGGTCTAAGGCGACTGATTTCTGGACCCTTTTCCAGGTGTAATATTTAAATGGATGTATAATGTTAGAAAGGCTTGGAGGCTAGTATTTGTAAGGATTCTTTGACGCACAGTCCTCAACCTTTTTGACGCCAGGGACCAGTTTCACGGAAGAGAATTTTTCCACCAACCTGGGCGGAGTAGGGCGGGGGATGATTTGGGGATGATTCTCCTAAAGAGCGTGTAGCCTAGCTCCCTCGCATGCTCAGTTCACAGTAGCCTTTGAGCTCCTATGAGAATTTAATGCCACCACTGATCCGATAGGAGGCAGAGCTCAGGAAGTAATGCCAGCAATGGGCAGCAACTGTAAAGACAGAGAAGCTTTGCTCATATGCGGGCTGCTCCTCTCCTGCTGTGCAGCCCAGTTCCTAGCAGGCCACAGGCCAGTACTGGCCCCTGGCCTGGGGCTGGGAAACCCTCTGCTTTAAAGGATGAACACAAGAATGTTTGGTTTGTCACCTGGAGATGCCAGGATGTTTGATTGCAGCTTGCTTCTGTAAATAATTTGTGAAAATAAGTTTACTATAGTCCCAAAGAGATTTGCCATATTTTATTGTTAAACTGAAAACCCTTGAAAGAGAGCATCCCATGTCAAAGTAATTGAAAGTTATTAGTATTAAAAATAGAAGAAATATTAAAGGAAATGTGCGTAGGCACACTCCAGCATCTCATTGCTTTGGGTCAAATATTTTTCTTCTGGAAAATCACATCCCATTCCTTTCCCACAGTGTACATACATTTTTCTTGGAGCTATAGTCCACAGGCTTCAGGCTTTTGCCTTTTTCCTTCAGCTATATATATATTTCTTTTTAATTAAATTTTATTTATTTATTTTTGGCTAGTCTGAGTTTTCACTGCTGCCACAGCCTCTTTTCTAGTTGTAAGAAGTGGAGGCTGCTCTAGGTGAGGTGAGCAGGCTTCTCTTGTTGTGGAGCTTGGACTCTAGGGCACATGGGCTTCAGTAGTTGTGGCTCACAGGCTTAGTTGCTCCATAGCATGTGGGATCTTCCCGGGTGAGGGATCAAATCCGTGTCTCCTGCTTTGGCAGGTAAGTTCTCTACCACTGAGCTACCAGGGAAGCCTTCCTCAACTACATTTTGTCATCTTGGGATGGAGGACTGCTCTGGGTCTTTGTTCCACCACGCGGATTTTCTCTAGTCATGGTGCATGGGTCTCTAGTTGTGGCACACAGGCTTAGTTGCCCCCTGGCACGTGGGATCTTAGCTCCCCTCCAGGGATTGAACCCTTTTCCCCTGCATTAGAGGATGGATTCTCAGCCATTGGACAACCAGCAAAGACACTAAAGTCACTTTTTTTTTATTATTACTTAGTTATTTTTATTTTGCTTTTACAGAGTTTTGTTGTTTACAGATATGTAGCCTCAGATCAGTCATAGGTATATCCCTGACCCCTCCTCCCTGCTGTGCCCCCACTCAGTGCTCCCTATTCCATCCCTCCAGGCCATTGTGTAGCCCTCTTGTAAGATTCTCTAGTCTCACAGCACATTGACAATAGTTGTCTCTTTCACTTCTGATAGTGTAGGTTTCCATGTTACTCCTTCCATACCTCTCACCCACTCTTCCCTCCCCACAATGTCCATAGGTCTTTTTTCTGTGTCTGTTTCTCCATCACTGCTCTGCGTATGTATTTATCAGTACCATCTTAGTGGATTCCATGTATAGGTGTTAGTATACTATATTTGTCCTTCTCTTTTTGACTTACTTCACTTTGTATAATAGGTTCTAGATTTATCCACCCCATTAGGACTGATTCTTCTGCATTTCTTTTTACAGCTGAGGTATTTTTTTATGCACCAGAGCTTTTTTATCCATTCATTTGTCAGTGGATATCTAGGTTGCTTCCAGGTACTAGCTATTGTATAGAGAGCTGTAATGAATATTGGCGTACAGGTGCCTCTTTCAATTTTGATTTCATCATGGTACAAGTCTAATAGTGGGATTGCTGGGTCGTATGGTGCTTCTATTTTTAGTTTTTTAAGGAATCTCCATACTGTCTTCCATAGCGACTGTATCATTTTACATTCCTACCAGCAATGCAAGAGAGCTCCCTTTTCTCTGCACCCTCTCCAGCGTTTACTGTCTGTAGGTTTCTTGATGATGGCATTCTAACTGGTGTGAGGTGATATTTCATTGTAGTTTTGATTGGCACTTTTTAGTCACAAAATGATACAGCATTGTGTGTGTTTATTAATACCATAGCTCTTCCAAATAGAGTGGTCAATTACTGTTAGTTATTTTTAGTTAACTCCATAATTTCACTTGTATAGATAAATAAATCTGTCACACTGATTTTGAGCATATGGTTTTCAGCAAATAACTTCTCTGAGATAAATTCTCAGATGTGGAATTATGTGCACAGTGAGTGGGTTTGAATGTTCTTATTCTCTGGCTATAATCCTTCTTTTCAAAATGATGATATCAGTTGACAGTGAAAGCATAATATTTTTAATATGTTACTTTTGTCACAATACACCCCACATTAGATGTTAATAAGTGCCTTCAAATGTAGATCATTATATACCATGTCACTTTAATTTCTATTTAGTAAATTAAGTAGCAAAGGAATATTTATCAGAAATTTGTATATTCTTTGCATCTCTGTGTAAATTATTTTATTAGATTTCCTGTGTCTAGATCGTAGTATATTGTTAAATAGGAAGAGTAGCTCTTTAAAGAATAAACTGTTAATTTTCCCCTATCCAGTCTCACCTATGAAAATATTTCCTTTCATAAAACTCATCTGGTATTTATATTGTGACACCCTGATCATATCCCTGCTCAATAGAGTATTTGTTTGATTAGAAATGGACACTAGGGGCTTCCCTGTTGGTCCAGTGGGTGAGGACACTGCCTTGCAGTGCAAGGGGTGCCGGTTTCATTCCTGGCCTGGGAAGATCCCACGTGCTGCAGAGCGGCTGGACCAATGTGTCCCACTACCGAACTGGAGCTCTGGAGCACATGCATCCAGAGCCAGTGCTCTGCAGCGACAGAGGCCGCTCGAATGGAGGCCCACACAAGTCAAAAAGAACAAAGATAAATGAATGATAAAAAAAAAAAGAAAGAAAGAAAGAAAGAAATGGGCACTAGACCAAAGGATTAAAACTTTATTTTGGAAAGTAGAGTACAAAGCTTTTGATATCATTCAGGTATCTTGTTTTCTATAGTGAGACAAAAACTAGTATACAAATAAAGAGGAAGACCACATCTGACTTAAGCTTTAGTTCATATGAAAAGTGTATAGATTTTGCATTTAGGACAGCAGGATCCAGTAGATTGTCAAGTTCTTGTTGATTCTGTCGACTTAGAGAAAAACTCAGAGTTCAAGGTTTATTCGGGAACCTTACCGAGAACTATAGCCTGCAAGACAGCTCCTCAGTAGCTCTGAGGAAACTACTCTGAAGAGGTATGGGAGAAGCTGGTTTCTGTATGATTTTTGGCTTGAGAATACAGGCAGTTAATCATACAGGCTGGGCACAAAGAAAGGGATCCCCTGTTAATGACTAATAACTTTAGTGCTTCTCTCTGTATGGGAAGATACAAGAATCCGGGTTCATTAAAATTCTTCCTAAAATATGTATGTGTGTTCACTCAGTCACATCCGACTCTGCGACCCCATGTTATTCACTTACATGTCTTTAAATCTTGGTTCAATTATATAGCAGTTTTGTTTTCTGTTAGAGGCATTCGAGACATCAGAAAAGAGAAAAATCTGATCCCTGTGATCATATCTAAGATCCTTATCACACAACCAGTATGCAAAATTGATCTGCCATAGTCCAGAAGGTTCTCCACACTCTGACACAGTTCCTCCTTAACAAAGTCAATGTTGTAATACCCCAGGTCTCCTGAGCTTAGTCACTCAAGCACAGAAAATGGCTTTGATTTGAAAATGGAATGGGAAGGACAGACCTCACCGAAGTACAATGAGAAGAACAAGATTTTATTCTTGATTGTAGATCTGGTTTCTTCATTTGGGAGCAGCTGATTAACATCTCTAGTCTTTCTTTATCACCTATAAAATGAAATTAATCATTCTTATCTGTCCATCTGCTCAATATGGGAGCCTTTGACAGCTCGTCAGCAATGATCCAAAATTCTTAAAGCATCTCAGAACAGCTGTTTGTTAACTTTGTCTTTACTTGGAAGCCCTAGCCATTGCATAAAGAATATAATTTCAATATCAATATGTATTTCAGTCAGTCAACTATTTTAATCTCTGGTCTTTTTCTTCACATTTTTCGTTCCTTTTGAGGGGGGAGGGTGGTGGCAGTCTCTTCTCTCTTGGTACCAACACAGGTATTTCTTCAGCTTGAAACCTTGTGAGCCCAAGATCCCAGATCCTTCTTGTTGGGTCCAGGTTTATGACCGTCTTCATGACTTAGGTTAATAAAATGCTGTTTGTTGTTTAGTCACTAAGTCATGTCTGACTCCTTCACATCTGACTGTCAGTGACCCCATGGACTGTAGCCCGCCAGGTTCCTCTGTCCACAGAATTCCCCAGGCAACAGTAATGGAGTGGGTTGCCATTTCCTTCTCAGGGCATCTTCCCACCCTTCTGCATTGGCAGGTAGCCTCCTTACCACAGAGTCACCAGGAAGCCCTGATAAGCATCAGTGCTCACTAAAAATGCATACAGGCTTGGAACTTTTCAAGGTCCCCTTCCATATGCATGAGTTCTGTGCATCCTTCACCACTCTGCTTCCAAGGCTTTTACAATAGGTTTTCGTGGTAGGCTGTGAATAAACACTAATTTGATATCTGGGGATTTTTAAAAGAAATTTGCTTATGCACTCAAATATGGCAGTATGAAAGAAGTAACTTTATGATAGTGACAAAATCTCTATCACTTACAAGTGATATGTGTAGTGTGTCCCAGGTAAGCTTAAATGTGGTCTCTATTGCTGGAGAAATTAGTATTTATTCAGATAATGTAATGAGAAAAAATATGCATGCCACTTGAAAATATTGAGGAGTAAAGAAGCATAGATCTCTAGAATATAAGTAGCCCAGATGTTCAGAGAATTCTCAGGGTTAAGGACTGGTTGAAAATTCAGAAGGTATGGAATTCAGTTCATTGTAACCACCACGGAAGAATAGGTTTGCCATCATCTCTTTAATAGAATTTAGTTAAATCATGTATATTTTTCACTGTAGTAAGAATTATGAGGGTCTGGGATGATTATGTGGCTGAGTCTGAGCTCTCTAGAAGTTTCTGTTTTAAAGAGATTTCCAACCTGTTCCATCTGCTTTGTATTTCATAGAAAGGGTAGAAATTCACAGGCCATTGTGGGAAGTGTCATAGGATTCAGAGCTCCCTTGAAAGCCATCCCTGATGCTTCCACATGACTTCTAAGAGGTGAAGTACCATAGCAGGAATAACTCATTGGTGGAATGGAAACACTGAGGGTTTTTGGTTTAGAAAGACCCAGAAAGGAGAGATATCAGGGAACTCCATGTTATTCATTTAGTAATAAAGTCAGAAAATATTTCAATTTGTATATTCTTTGCATCTCTGTGTAAATTATTTTATTAGATTTCCTGTGTCTAGATCGTAGTATATTGTTAAATAGGAAGAGTAGCTCTTTAAAGAATAAACTGTTAATTTTCCCCTATCCAGTCTCACCTATGAAAATATTTCCTTTCATAAAACTCATCTGGTATTTATATTGTGACACCCTGATCATATCCCTGCTCAATAGAGTATTTGTTTGATTAGAAATGGACACTAGGGGCTTCCCTGTTGGTCCAGTGGGTGAGGACACTGCCTTGCAGTGCAAGGGGTGCCGGTTTCATTCCTGGCCTGGGAAGATCCCACGTGCTGCAGAGCGGCTGGACCAATGTGTCCCACTACCGAACTGGAGCTCTGGAGCACATGCATCCAGAGCCAGTGCTCTGCAGCGACAGAGGCCGCTCGAATGGAGGCCCACACAAGTCAAAAAGAACAAAGATAAATGAATGATAAAAAAAAAAAGAAAGAAAGAAAGAAAGAAATGGGCACTAGACCAAAGGATTAAAACTTTATTTTGGAAAGTAGAGTACAAAGCTTTTGATATCATTCAGGTATCTTGTTTTCTATAGTGAGACAAAAACTAGTATACAAATAAAGAGGAAGACCACATCTGACTTAAGCTTTAGTTCATATGAAAAGTGTATAGATTTTGCATTTAGGACAGCAGGATCCAGTAGATTGTCAAGTTCTTGTTGATTCTGTCGACTTAGAGAAAAACTCAGAGTTCAAGGTTTATTCGGGAACCTTACCGAGAACTATAGCCTGCAAGACAGCTCCTCAGTAGCTCTGAGGAAACTACTCTGAAGAGGTATGGGAGAAGCTGGTTTCTGTATGATTTTTGGCTTGAGAATACAGGCAGTTAATCATACAGGCTGGGCACAAAGAAAGGGATCCCCTGTTAATGACTAATAACTTTAGTGCTTCTCTCTGTATGGGAAGATACAAGAATCCGGGTTCATTAAAATTCTTCCTAAAATATGTATGTGTGTTCACTCAGTCACATCCGACTCTGCGACCCCATGGACTATAGCCCTCCAGGCTCCTCTGTCCATGGGATTTCCCAGGCAACAATACTGGACTGGGTTGCCATTTCCTCCTCCAGGGGATCCTCCCAACCCAGGGATCAAACCTGACTCTCCTGCATTGCAGGCAGATTCTTTACTGTCTGAGCCACCAGAGAAGCCCCATACATTTAACTATCTAAGGGGCCTGTTGTTCTGAAGCACGTGGTGCCTCGTCCTGTTTCTCATCCTGAATTCTCCTCAGGGTGCGCTGTCAAGCAGCAGCTGCAGTGACTCACGCCACAGTCCTCCTGGAGCCTGGTGGAGAGCAGGGCTCTTTGCTTTCTGGGTTTGCACATCAGGCTGTCACACCTCTGGAGCCTGCATGCTTGGAGCTTCCTGCGGGGCTTCCCTTTCCAGTGGTCACTCAGGGCCTGTCTCTTCCCCCCTTGCCCAGGGTGGGAGAATTGGATTTCTCTGTACCCTTTCCTAGTAAGGGACATGCCGTCATTTTGACCTTAATATAATCTGATGTCCTTTGTGAACCTCACAGACATTACTTGCATGCCTTTACTTTTTTATTGAAGTATAGTCGATTTACACTAGTAATTTCTGCCCTACAGAAAAGTGATTCCATTATACACGTATATACATTCTTTTCTATATTCTTTTCCATTATGGCCTATCCCATAATGTTGAACATAGTTCCCTGTGCTATACAATAGGGCCTTTAACTTTATCTATTCTATATAAAAGCTTGCATCTGCTAACCTCCATCTCCCACTCCATCCTACCACCCTGTCCTGTCCACCAAGTCTGTTCTCTATGTCTGTGAGTCTTTTTCTGTTTAATGAATGGGTTCATTTGTATTGTATTTTAGAGTCCACTTATACGTAATATCATATGGTATTTGTCTTTCTGACATACTTCACTTAGTGTGATAATCTTATGATAATCTCTGGTTGTATCCATGTTGCTGCAAAAGGCATTGTTTCATTCTTTTTTATGGCTGAGTAGCGTTCCATTTTATATATATATATATATATATATATATATATATATAAAAACATGGTGCATATGTATATATATATTTATTTATTCATTCATCTGTCAATGGATATTTTGGCTGGGCTTCTCTGGTGGCTCAGATGGTAAAGATTCTCCCTGCAATGCAGGAGACCTGGGTTCATTCCCTGGATTGGAAAGATCCCCTGGAGAAGGAAATGGCAGCCCACACCAGTGTTCTTGACTGGAAAATCCCATGGACGTAGGAGCCTAGCAGGTTATGGTCCAAGGGGCTGCAGAGAGTTGGGCCTGACTGAGTGACTAATACACATACTCCATGCTTAGCTATCGTGAATAGTGCTGCTGTAAACATGGTGAGGGGTGGGGGCTGGGCTGCATGTATCTTTTTGAGTTACTGTTTTGTCTGGATATATGCCCAGGATTGGGATTGCTGGGTCACATGGTAATTCCATTTTTGGTTTTCTGAGGAACCTCTATATTGTTTTCCATAGTTGCTGTACCAACTTACATTCCCACCAACACTGTAGGAGGGTTCCCTTTTTTCTGCATCCCGTCTGGCATTTGTTATTCACTTACATGTCTTTAAATCTTGGTTCAATTATATAGCAGTTTTGTTTTCTGTTAGAGGCATTCGAGACATCAGAAAAGAGAAAAATCTGATCCCTGTGATCATATCTAAGATCCTTATCACACAACCAGTATGCAAAATTGATCTGCCATAGTCCAGAAGGTTCTCCACACTCTGACACAGTTCCTCCTTAACAAAGTCAATGTTGTAATACCCCAGGTCTCCTGAGCTTAGTCACTCAAGCACAGAAAATGGCTTTGATTTGAAAATGGAATGGGAAGGACAGACCTCACCGAAGTACAATGAGAAGAACAAGATTTTATTCTTGATTGTAGATCTGGTTTCTTCATTTGGGAGCAGCTGATTAACATCTCTAGTCTTTCTTTATCACCTATAAAATGAAATTAATCATTCTTATCTGTCCATCTGCTCAATATGGGAGCCTTTGACAGCTCGTCAGCAATGATCCAAAATTCTTAAAGCATCTCAGAACAGCTGTTTGTTAACTTTGTCTTTACTTGGAAGCCCTAGCCATTGCATAAAGAATATAATTTCAATATCAATATGTATTTCAGTCAGTCAACTATTTTAATCTCTGGTCTTTTTTTCTTCACATTTTTCGTTCCTTTTGAGGGGGGAGGGTGGTGGCAGTCTCTTCTCTCTTGGTACCAACACAGGTATTTCTTCAGCTTGAAACCTTGTGAGCCCAAGATCCCAGATCCTTCTTGTTGGGTCCAGGTTTATGACCGTCTTCATGACTTAGGTTAATAAAATGCTGTTTGTTGTTTAGTCACTAAGTCATGTCTGACTCCTTCACATCTGACTGTCAGTGACCCCATGGACTGTAGCCCGCCAGGTTCCTCTGTCCACAGAATTCCCCAGGCAACAGTAATGGAGTGGGTTGCCATTTCCTTCTCCAGGGCATCTTCCCCACCCTTCTGCATTGGCAGGTAGCCTCCTTACCACAGAGTCACCAGGGAAGCCCTGATAAGCATCAGTGCTCACTAAAAATGCATACAGGCTTGGAACTTTTCAAGGTCCCCTTCCATATGCATGAGTTCTGTGCATCCTTCACCACTCTGCTTCCAAGGCTTTTACAATAGGTTTTCGTGGTAGGCTGTGAATAAACACTAATTTGATATCTGGGGATTTTTAAAAAAAAATTTGCTTATGCACTCAAATATGGCAGTATGAAAAAGAAGTAACTTTATGATAGTGACAAAAATCTCTATCACTTACAAGTGATATGTGTCGAGTGTGTCCCAGGTAAGCTTAAATGTGGTCTCTATTGCTGGAGAAATTAGTATTTATTCAGATAATGTAATGAGAAAAAATATGCATGCCACTTGAAAATATTGAGGAGTAAAGAAGCATAGATCTCTAGAATATAAGTAGCCCAGATGTTCAGAGAATTCTCAGGGTTAAGGACTGGTTGAAAATTCAGAAGGTATGGAATTCAGTTCATTGTAACCACCACGGAAGAATAGGTTTGCCATCATCTCTTTAATAGAATTTAGTTAATCATGGTCCATCTGCTCAATATGGGAGCCTTTGACAGCTCGTCAGCAATGATCCAAAATTCTTAAAGCATCTCAGAACAGCTGTTTGTTAACTTTGTCTTTACTTGGAAGCCCTAGCCATTGCATAAAGAATATAATTTCAATATCAATATGTATTTCAGTCAGTCAACTATTTTAATCTCTGGTCTTTTTTTCTTCACATTTTTCGTTCCTTTTGAGGGGGGAGGGTGGTGGCAGTCTCTTCTCTCTTGGTACCAACACAGGTATTTCTTCAGCTTGAAACCTTGTGAGCCCAAGATCCCAGATCCTTCTTGTTGGGTCCAGGTTTATGACCGTCTTCATGACTTAGGTTAATAAAATGCTGTTTGTTGTTTAGTCACTAAGTCATGTCTGACTCCTTCACATCTGACTGTCAGTGACCCCATGGACTGTAGCCCGCCAGGTTCCTCTGTCCACAGAATTCCCCAGGCAACAGTAATGGAGTGGGTTGCCATTTCCTTCTCCAGGGCATCTTCCCCACCCTTCTGCATTGGCAGGTAGCCTCCTTACCACAGAGTCACCAGGGAAGCCCTGATAAGCATCAGTGCTCACTAAAAATGCATACAGGCTTGGAACTTTTCAAGGTCCCCTTCCATATGCATGAGTTCTGTGCATCCTTCACCACTCTGCTTCCAAGGCTTTTACAATAGGTTTTCGTGGTAGGCTGTGAATAAACACTAATTTGATATCTGGGGATTTTTAAAAAGAAATTTGCTTATGCACTCAAATATGGCAGTATGAAAAAGAAGTAACTTTATGATAGTGACAAAAATCTCTATCACTTACAAGTGATATGTGTCGAGTGTGTCCCAGGTAAGCTTAAATGTGGTCTCTATTGCTGGAGAAATTAGTATTTATTCAGATAATGTAATGAGAAAAAATATGCATGCCACTTGAAAATATTGAGGAGTAAAGAAGCATAGATCTCTAGAATATAAGTAGCCCAGATGTTCAGAGAATTCTCAGGGTTAAGGACTGGTTGAAAATTCAGAAGGTATGGAATTCAGTTCATTGTAACCACCACGGAAGAATAGGTTTGCCATCATCTCTTTAATAGAATTTAGTTAAATCATGTATATTTTTCACTGTAGTAAGAATTATGAGGGTCTGGGATGATTATGTGGCTGAGTCTGAGCTCTCTAGAAGTTTCTGTTTTAAAGAGATTTCCAACCTGTTCCATCTGCTTTGTATTTCATAGAAAGGGTAGAAATTCACAGGCCATTGTGGGAAGTGTCATAGGATTCAGAGCTCCCTTGAAAGCCATCCCTGATGCTTCCACATGACTTCTAAGAGGTGAAGTACCATAGCAGGAATAACTCATTGGTGGAATGGAAACACTGAGGGTTTTTGGTTTAGAAAGACCCAGAAAGGAGAGATATCAGGGAACTCCATGTTCATAAGAGATCATTTATGTAATAAATATGATCATGATAAATATTCTCCATTCCTGATGCGGTGTCCACTCTTGGGTTTGAGAAAGTATGTGTTTTATTTATTTGTTTGTTTTTGGTTGCCCGAGAGTGTATTCATTACTGTGTATGGGCTTCCTCTACTTGTGGCACCTCTCTAGTTGCAGTGCGAGGGCTTCTGGTTGAGGTGGCTTCTCTTGTTGTAGTGCACCGGCTCTAGAGCACAGGCTCAGTAGTGGCAGCATACAGGCTTAGTTGCTTCACGGCATGTATAATCTTCCCAGACCAGCGACTGAACCTGTGTCCCCCGCATTGGCAGGCAGGTTCTTATCCACTGCTCCACCAATGGCCGAGCGTATGTGTTTGTTTCATTTCTATAGCCAATTGGGAGGCCCTGCCTTACTTGGACTGTTTCTCATTCTGAGAGCATTGTCTTAGCATTCCTAATGCCATTAAAGTCAAAAGCATTTTGCTGTGGAAAAGTAGCCAGTCACAGAAGGGCAGATACTGTATGCTTTCATTTATACGAGGTAGCTGAAATAGATTCGTAGAGTTAGAGAGTATAAACGGTGTTTACCAGTAGCCGCAGGCAGTAGAGAGTGTGTGATTGGTATTTATGGGGGACAGAGTTTCTATTTGCGGTGATGAAAACTGTTCACAGATAGATGGTTGTGATGTTTGCCTAACAGTATGAATGGATTTAAGGTCACTGAAGGTACACTGAAAAAGAGCCAAAATGGCAAATGGTTATGTCCTGTCTATTTTACTTCAGTCTTTTACTTATTATTATTTTGGCCTCTTTTATTGGTCCTTTATTTATTTATTTTCATCCATCTATTATTCTTTGGCCTGTGTGGGCCTCCCACTGCAGTGGCCTCTCTCATTGCAGAGCACCGGCTCTAGGTGCATGCATTTCACAGCACTGGCTCTTAATTGGACACACCGGTCCAGCCACTCAACAGCACATGGGATCTTCCCAGGCCAGGGATCGAACCGGTGCCTTCTGCACTGCAAGGCAGACAGGGCTCTTCCCCCACTGGACCATCAGGGAAGCCCCTATTTTACTTCAACTTTTAAAATGCAATTTAGGAACTTCCCCGGTGGTCCAGTGGTTAAGACTTCACCTTCCAGCCCAGGAGGTGCAGGTTCCATCCCTGGTTGGGCATATGCCCCTGGCCCAGAAAGCCAGAACATAAAACAGAAGCAATATTGTAACAAATTTAAGAAAGATTTTTTTTAATGGTACACATCAAAGAAAGATCTTAAATAGAAAATAAAATGTAATTTTAAAGAAATTTGTTAATGTGCATGTATGTTGCATGAGGCCAGATACTTTCTATGTATGATTTTAATCTTCATAGCAACTCAGTGAAGGAGACACATGATCATCTCCACAGATGAAGAATCTGAGCACAACCAGGAACATCACAAGTCAAGGTCAACTCAGGGGATGGTGGTGTAGGCAGAGATCGCAGCCCAGTAGATGGACACACACACACACACACTCTCTCTCTCTCTCCCCACTCCCCTGCTGTCTGTGTGAGGCTTCATTTTTTTTTCTTCTCCAGACAAATGTGCTGTAAGTGCTCAGGCTGATACGACTACTGTTGTCTTCATTTAGGAATAGGGATCAGGGTTCATGGACTTCTCCTTGACATTTGAGCCTTGGGTGTCTGGTAGCAGGCGAGGCGGACCCCTTTCCCCACCCTCCAGAAGTGAACCAGGCCCGAAAGGTCTTTCCCACAACAAAACCCAAGGCCAGTTGCAACGTGGCATTTTAGGCAGAATCCCTGAAAATCACCTAACTGGCTTGCAATAAAGATCATCTCAAAATTCATTTGTGCTTTAAAAATCATGTAACCCTCCCAAAGAAGCCACTTTTTTGGTTAAACTTTTTATTTTCTATTGGGGGAATAGCCTATTAACAATGTTGTGATAGTTGCAAGTGAACAGCAAAAGGGCTCAGCCATACAATATGTGTATCCATTCTCCCCCAGACTCCCCGGTCATCCAGGCTGCCACCTAACACTGAGAAGAGTTCCCTGTGCTGTATATAAGTCCTAGTTTGTTATCCATTTTAAATATAGCAGTGTGTACATGTCTATCCGAAACTCCCTAACTATCCCTTCCCCACCAGCAATCCTAAATTCATTTTCTAAGTCTGTGAGTCTATTTCTGTTTTGTAAATAAGTTCATTTGTGTCACTTCTTTTTAGATTCCACATATAAGGGATGTCGTGTGGTATTTCTCCTTCTCTGTCAGACTTACTCCACTCAGTATGACACTGTCTATGTCCGTCCATGTTGCTGCAAATGGCCTTATTCTTTTTATGACTGAGTAATATTCCACTGTATATATGTACCACATCTTTATCCTTCCTCTGTCAATGGGCATTTGTTTCCATGTCTTTAAACAAGCCACTTTTAATAACCTGGTTTTTTTTTTTTCATCTTCTAGACTGGTCCACTGAACAATTTTACAAATGAGCTGTTTCTCCTTTATCTTAATGTCCTACTTACTTTTCAGGAAAAAAAAAACAAAACAAAACAGGCACACAGACTCATTCCTATAAAGGAATAGATGTAAAAGCCAAACAAAGATATTTTTGTAAAGAACACATCTATAACCCTTGTTTCTCTTCTGTTTTTTTGTTGCTAGAATCTGTATTCTTAACCAGATTTCACCTGAGGGTTTTTTTGTTTTGTTTTTTTTGGCTTATTTTTGTTTCAATTTGTTTGTATTAACAATTACTGGCTTTGAACCAGGCATCTTGTATACCCCATCATCCTGTTGGATTACAAATTAGAAGACAATTTAGTGATAAAGTTAGTTTCATAAAAAAAGGAATAAGGTGTGTAGATAGATTATACTGAGTCAGAGGTCTTTGCTGATTCTGCCGTCTACTAATGGTCGCCTCTTTACTTTTCTCTCTCTCTCTCTCTCTCTTTTTGGCCACAATGTGGCAGGAGGAACCTTAGTTCCCCAACCAGGGACTAAACCTTCTTCCCCACTGCAGTGGAGGGCATGAACTGTTAACCACTGGACCACCAGGTAGTCCCATCTACCTGTATTTTTTAATTGAGCAAGATGATGAAACTGAAGACTCCATCCAAAAATTTCAGTGTCTTTCAACATCTTGCTGGGAACACAGGCTATTTCATTGTTCCCATTTTCTACCTCTTTTTTTCTACCATGGAAGACCAGATGGTCCGTACCAGCTGAGAGAAATCATTGCCAACTCGGCATATTTGCATAGTTTTCTCTCTGCCCTTAATCTGGAACAAAGGGAACCAAATAATAGGCCACGATAATGAAGTAAATCAAGTCCTTAATTACAGAATTAGGAAACGTTTTAACAGCATTTAAGATTCCCTGCTCATGCTCCTTCAAAGTCGTCAAGTCCCTTGTAAACTGTGATTTCTATTCCAGGCTTTTTCCTGATGAGTTCATCAATTCAGCAAGGCAGAATGCTGACAGTTTTCACAAATCTGAGAAAAATAATTATGACATTTAAAATACAGAAAGAGACACACAGAAATTCACATACTCACCCCTCCTGATGCTTGCTCAAGGCCAGTTCATTTTCTCCTAATAAGGCGTTTGACCTGCTTGCCAGGCTCTGATGGATGATATTTTTACAGATCTGTTCTTTCAGTGTATTCAGTACAAGGCCTAAGCTGAACACACTGGATGAGCCTTATTCATTGAAGGGGAATTCAGCCTCAAAGGTCATTTCAGCACCCAAGTCAGCCTCATTATACTTCATTCTTACCCTGAAGAAAGATAATGCCTCTTTATTTGGAATGCATGTGTTCCTCCCTGTGCTATGAATCAAGGTGACTTTTATACATCATGTCCCATTACAGGGCTCTTCTGTAAGGAAGCAAGGAGAACATGGCATCAGGACTGTTAATTCTTAACAACACCAGGAGGACATAATTTCTTTATCACGAGGGACTATGAAGATAGCACATGTCAACACCGTATGAATGCTCTTAGGTTAGGAATCTGGTCAGTGACTCACGTTATCGTGGATACATACTGAAATAGACAGCAGTCAGATTGATAAATTGTGAAAGAGAAGACAATAACAGTCAGCCAGTGATAAGCAAGTCCATGGTTTAAAAGCATTCCTGGTGCTTCATTTATCAGAGTTCTTGTTTCCTTGGGTTTGCTCCCTGTTTGTTGCTTTGGAAGCATTTCTCTTAATTATACTCTTCATTCTTTTTAAAGTATGTACTTAATTGTCATGTGGTTGATGAGAGAAAACAATGCTTATTCTCAGACCTGTGTTTTACTTCAGACAGATAGGAACCAATTCTTCATATCATTTAAGGAAGAGTGTTTACATGTAAGATTTAACAGCATTTGAAGTGATGGGCTACTATATTGGATTGTCTCATCTTCTGAGCAAAGGGAGGGGTATGTCCATTTGTATCAATAATATCTGTGAATGGAATATGTGAATGGGGGCATATTTTGTTTTTAAAAATTTGTAATTTTTAAAATACTATTTTTTTATTTGACGTCTTTGGATCTTTAGTTGTGTCATGAAGAAATCTTTCATTGTGGCACAAGGATTGTTTAGTTGCAGCATGTGGGTTTATTTGCCCTGTGGCATGTGGGATCCTAGTTCCCTGACCAGTGATCAAACATATGTCCCCTGCATTGCAAGATGGATTCTTAATCACTGGACCACCACAGAAGTCCCCCTGGGGGGCATATTTTAAATATATCAAACATATGATGTCATCACTAGTAAAGCTGTAAATTACAATAATATTTTAATAAGGTTATTTTTCTTATTCATGAAATGTTTTAGGATGTTCTGTAGCAGGAAAGTGTCATCTGTTTAGTAAAAAAGATGATGAAAGAGAAAAATCTTGTAATTTTCTTTTAGAGAAATATGGTTCCTCGACAATAATGTGTCTTACACCTGAATTCTGGATCATCTTATGCTTTAAAACTAGCGTTGGGGGCTTCCCCTGGTGGTCCAGTGGGTAAGGACACCGCCTTGCAGTGCAAGGGGCGCCAGTTCGATCCCTGGCCCGGGAAGATCCCACGTGCTGCGGAGCGGCTGGACCGATGTGTCCAATCACCGAGCCGGAGCTCTGGAGCACACGCGCCCAGAGCCGGTGCTCTGCAACGACAGACACCACCGCGATGGGAGGCCCACAGGAGCCAAAGAACAAAGACAGATGAAAATAGAGAAATGAAAGACCAATAGCAGTGGCCCGTCCACTCCCCTCCCCAACCCAACCCCCGCCCAAAATAAATAAATAAATAAATCTTTAAAAAAAAATAGCCTTGGACTTTTAAAATTTTATGATTCTGTAGGAAACCTTTATTTTTATGTCCTTAAAAAATCTTTATTAAGGGCATGACTCTTCTCAGCTGCTTTTCAGTCAGTAATTTTATGCTTTGAACTGTGTAAGCATTTCTTTCTTGACAGTTGACTGATCTGTGTTGATTCAGAACCAGGTCCACATCAAAGTAAAATGAACTGCAAAGACATCGAAAAATAATTGAAGGGAAAAGAAAGCAAATACTTCATGAGAGAGCACATACTATTTCAGGGATTATGAACTATTGACATTTCTTTTTCATAGGACTCTAGATTGAAAGTATGAGTTTAGATTTCCAGTCTAGTTCTTTAAAAAAAAAAAAAAAAAAGATTCCCTTGTACTGCTCTGTGGGAGTTGAGGGTTTTGTGTTAATCATATTTATCCTAGACTGTCTGTTTAGTCTGTTCACTCTGACAACAATCCTTGTCTATTTCTTTGCCCAAAGGTGTAATCATGAAATACTATGTGCAGTTTTATTCCTAGGATAAACAATAAATCTTTTCAGGCATTGATTAAACTCTCAGTATTCTGGTTAATGTTTTGAAAACTCTTGATATTTATTAATACCAGCATGTGGCTGGTAACTTGATGAGAACTTGATTAGGATTACAGTGGAATTTATGTTACGTAAAAAAAAAAAAAGAATAGCCTTAATTAGAGTGATGATGAATGCATTCCTCAGTTTCTCTAACAGTCAGTTGCCTCCTCTTTGCGACTGAAGGAATATGAGCCATCATGACCTCAAAAATCAAATATATGTGACGATCTTGAAAATACTAAAGTGCCAACTTCCTGCCTGGAAGTCTGACCTCTCTTGGGAACAGTTCCTTCAATAAAGTCCCATGAGAACTTCCATTGTACCTGGTCTCAACCCACAATTCACCCTTCACCGCTTCTGCCCTACCACTATGTTTAAAAAAATAATTTTATTTATTTATTTTTGGTTACACTGGGTTTTTTAGCTTCGCACAGTCTTTCTCTTGTTGCAGGGAGCAGGGGCTACTCTCTGGTTTGATATTGCAAGCTTCTCATTGTGGTGGCTTCTCTTGCTGTGGAATATGGGCTCTAGAGCACTCAGGCTTCAGCAGTTGCAGCATGAGGGTCAATAGTTGCAGCTCCTGACCTCCAGAGCAAAGACGCAGGATTTGTGACACTTGGGCCTGTTACTCCAAGGCATATGGAATCCTGCCTGACTATGGACTGGACTTATGCCCCCTGCATTGGCAGGTTTGTATTTATCTTCTATGCCACCAGGGAAGCTGTCCCTCCACCACTTTGCTTGCCCCTTGAAGAGGCCCCAAACCTGGTGAGAGAGTCCTAAGGAGAAAAAAATGGCGGCAACACCCAGACCGTCGTAATGGGGCCTGAGAGCAAGCAAGAGTGTAAGAGAGCAGGCAGTTATGTTGCGTACACCCGAAATGCATGAGGACTGAAAAGAAAACCAGTCACTCTGTTTATTTGCATCTTGCTGCTGCTGTTAATGTTTGTTTGTTTTGCAGTTAGGGCCCTGGAGCAGAGGAGGCCATCCTTAGAATTGTCTCAGCACACAGTGGGGCCAAAGGCCCAAGAACAGAGGAGTGAATGGGGCACTTAGTAAAAGGAAGGGGGAGCAAACAGGAGGAGAGGGCTTCTCTCAGTCTAAACATAGGTTGGCTCTCTACATCCTCCACAGGGGTTCAGAGAGTGAAAATAATACAACCAATTAGAACTCCTTGTACATTTTTTCTTCCAAAGTCACTTCTGAAGGGAAGATATTACCATGTGTCATTGTGCTTAACATGATACTCCTAACACTTCATAGGATTTGAGCTTTCCCGATGTTTGAATTCTGGGTAAAGAAATTTCCTTTTGTAAACCTTACTCATAACTATTCATTTCTAGGTATGCATCTCCTTACAAAAGTCATAATTTTATATATAATTTGCTCTTAGGATAAGTGGTATCACACGAGTGATTGAAAAACTTCAGGCGACATTTATTCAAGTGTGATTTACTTTGTTTTTATACTATGGCAGAGGTTCCACTCAAGAGCTCTAGTTATAATTAAATATCTGGTGTGAACCCCACTGATGAGGCTCCCTGAATCTGAGCTGATTTTTTTCATTTTCCTGGAAAGAAATATTTTGGGGGGCTTAATAACCCATTAAACCGTCATTACAAAGCAATGAGCTGAGCTACCTGTGCTACACAGCAGCTTCCTGCTAGCTCTGTTTTACACATAGCAGTGTATGTTGCCATGCTATTCTGTGTTCTTAAACTGGCGTGTTTCTTGGCCACAACTCTTGAATTTTACATATTATTCTCCAGTTTCTTCTAATGTAAAGATTGACTTTTATGCTTTCTACCTTTGTGAGTGGCAATTCAGAGCCTGGGATTGTAAATTTGAGTTTCCAACACCAAACCAGCCTAACCTCTTCTGTATTCAAAGTGAGCCGTCAATTCTGGAATAGGATCTTACCCTGGGAGTAACAACATCCCAGGAGGAAGAAGTGCTGCAATGCTATTGCAGGATAGGCCCTCAGGAAAGACTTATTATATTAATAAATTGATGATGAGTCAATACTGGAAGAGTAAGGGTATGAAAATTGAAATGTCTTTGACATCAGCTTTTCAAACAACCTCAGAAATTGGTGGTTTTTTTTTCCTCTGTGGTATCAAGAAGGAAATTGAAGCTCAAAGACTTTATTTTTTTTGAACAAATATTTTCTGTGTACTTTTGATTACTTATTTATCACTATAAGAGTCATGGGAAATGGGTCTGTATTTGCATTTTATAGATAAAGAAAATGAGGTGCAGACTTTTTTTAAATTTTGGCCTCTCTTATTGATTTTTTATTTAGTCTAAACATAGGTTGGCTCTCTACATCCTCCACAGGGGTTCAGAGAGTGAAAATAATACAACCAATTAGAACTCCTTGTACATTTTTTCTTCCAAAGTCACTTCTGAAGGGAAGATATTACCATGTGTCATTGTGCTTAACATGATACTCCTAACACTTCATAGGATTTGAGCTTTCCCGATGTTTGAATTCTGGGTAAAGAAATTTCCTTTTGTAAACCTTACTCATAACTATTCATTTCTAGGTATGCATCTCCTTACAAAAGTCATAATTTTATATATAATTTGCTCTTAGGATAAGTGGTATCACACGAGTGATTGAAAAACTTCAGGCGACATTTATTCAAGTGTGATTTACTTTGTTTTTATACTATGGCAGAGGTTCCACTCAAGAGCTCTAGTTATAATTAAATATCTGGTGTGAACCCCACTGATGAGGCTCCCTGAATCTGAGCTGATTTTTTTCATTTTCCTGGAAAGAAATATTTTGGGGGGCTTAATAACCCATTAAACCGTCATTACAAAGCAATGAGCTGAGCTACCTGTGCTACACAGCAGCTTCCTGCTAGCTCTGTTTTACACATAGCAGTGTATGTTGCCATGCTATTCTGTGTTCTTAAACTGGCGTGTTTCTTGGCCACAACTCTTGAATTTTACATATTATTCTCCAGTTTCTTCTAATGTAAAGATTGACTTTTATGCTTTCTACCTTTGTGAGTGGCAATTCAGAGCCTGGGATTGTAAATTTGAGTTTCCAACACAAAAACCAGACTAACCTCTTCTGTATTCAAAGTGAGCCGTCAATTCTGGAATAGGATCTTACCCTGGGAGTAACAACATCCCAGGAGGAAGAAGTGCTGCAATGCTATTGCAGGATAGGCCCTCAGGAAAGACTTATTATATTAATAAATTGATGATGAGTCAATACTGGAAGAGTAAGGGTATGAAAATTGAAATGTCTTTGACATCAGCTTTTCAAACAACCTCAGAAATTGGTGGTTTTTTTTTTTTTTCCTCTGTGGTATCAAGAAGGAAATTGAAGCTCAAAGACTTTATTTTTTTTGAACAAATATTTTCTGTGTACTTTTGATTACTTATTTATCACTATAAGAGTCATGGGAAATGGGTCTGTATTTGCATTTTATAGATAAAGAAAATGAGGTGCAGACTTTTTTTAAATTTTGGCCTCTCTTATTGATTTTTTTATTTAGCTATTTTTCATCCATCTTTACTCTTCAGCCAGTGTGGGCCTCCCACTTCAGTGGCCTCTCTCACTGCAGATTACTGGCTCTGGGCAAATGTACTCCAGAGTGTTGGCTTGTAACTGGACACATTAGTCCAGCCGCTCTGTGGCACATGGGATCTTCCCGGGCCAAGGATTGAACCGGTGCCCCCTGAGGTGCAGAACTTTTAAGTGATGGCTTTGATTCAGAGCTAAGATATGAAGGCATGATTCAGGGGAGCAGACTTTAGTGCTTGTCCTCCTAAACTACAAGGCAACACTGTGTCTCAGGTGTAAGGCCAGGGCCCTGCTGGGTACAGAGCTGGCACGTAACTGAGCAAAGTTGTCACGTTACAAAATCCACACTGTTTCCACCATCCTTGCTGCAAGCCCAGTGAATTCTCTCCTGGTTGTAGTAAGGAGACGTGAATGTCTTCTAATCATCAAAGCCAAGGGTTGTTGTCCACCATCCTCACACAATGGACATGAGTTTGAGCAAGCTCTGGGAGATGGTGAAGGAAAGGGAAGCCTGGTGTGCTGCAGTCCGCGGGGTTGTAAGGATTCCATCAGGACTGAACTACTGAACTGAACTGATCCTCACACTTCATCTTCGTTTTCAGTCTCAGGCTCATCCTCTTTCTTCTTTTTTTTTTTTTAATTAATTAATTTATTTATTTTTTACATGTATGTTCCCAGATCATTCATATGCATATCCCTGGATCCTCCCCCCACCCAGTTCCCCCGTTCCCATCCCTCCTGACCATCGCTCCAAGTGGTTGTAGGTACTCCTATTCCCCTAGCACAATGACAATAGCTATCTTTTCCACACATGACAGTATAGGTTTCCATGTTACTCCCTCCATGCCTCCCTCCCACTGTTCGATCTCCACAATGTCTTTATGTCTATTCTCTGTTTTTTCATGAGTTCACTGCGTATGTTATCATGACCATCTTACTAGATCCCATATATATGAGTTAGTATACTATACTTGTCCTTCTCTTTTTGACTTACTTCACTTTTTATGATAGGTTCTAGAGCCAGCCACCTCATTAGGACTGAGTCTTCTGCATTTCTTTTAACATCATCCTCTTTCATCAGGTTGTTTTTTCCTGCCTTCTCCTTCTCTGAGAATGATCTCTCTTGGCTGGCTTTTCCCTGCGGACTTGAAAAATATTCACAACCTGAAAGTTCAGAGTTCTGTTTCACTTGGGATTTTTTAGGACTTCAAGCCTGGGAGGCAGCACCGGAAGTAGCCCAGAGAGAACTGCGCCAAGGAGGTGAGGGGCGGAGCCATGTCACAGTAGAAGTTTTGCAACAAAGCACAGATAGCTGGAACATCAAGAGTATTGTTAACTAAAGAAAGCCACAAATCCCCAGTTAAGGAGTTTAGCTGGGCTCACTGAAGTCATTCCTTTGATACACACTTCAGCTATCTGGGGCCAGCATCCTGTTTTCCCATCCTGAGTGCCGTCAGGGCTCACTGTGGGGAGTGGCTGCGGTCTGATGGCTGCTAGATGGCTGGTATTCTTTGTCCTGTTTCCTCAGGCTCACCAACCCCCGTTGGAGGGCTATAATTGCTGATGTCTGTGACATTCTCACAGGAAATATTTCTTACCCTCATCTACTGAAAGTGCACTCTGTCTCATCTACTCCCTGAATTCAACTGTCTCACCTTTACATAGTCAACCCTTAATAGACTTAAGAAAGAGAAATCCAGTCATATAAGTGCAATGACTTGTTCTGCGTCTCTCGCAGAGGCTTTCCTGTTTGAAGAAGTCTTAATTGTTCTTTCTCAATAAGCTCCAGGGCAAGAAATATACACTCAGGAACCAGCCCAAACCAGTTCCCCTTTCCCCCCATCCCTCCTGACATTCAATGTTTACTCCTATTCCCCTAGCACAATGACAATAGCTATCTTTTCCACACATGACAGTATAGGTTTCCATGTTACTCCCTCCATGCCTCCCTCCCACTGTTCGATCTCCACAATGTCTTTATGTCTATTCTCTGTTTTTTCATGAGTTCACTGCGTATGTTATCATGACCATCTTACTAGATCCCATATATATGAGTTAGTATACTATACTTGTCCTTCTCTTTTTGACTTACTTCACTTTTTATGATAGGTTCTAGAGCCAGCCACCTCATTAGGACTGAGTCTTCTGCATTTCTTTTAACATCATCCTCTTTCATCAGGTTGTTTTTTCCTGCCTTCTCCTTCTCTGAGAATGATCTCTCTTGGCTGGCTTTTCCCTGCGGACTTGAAAAATATTCACAACCTGAAAGTTCAGAGTTCTGTTTCACTTGGGATTTTTTAGGACTTCAAGCCTGGGAGGCAGCACCGGAAGTAGCCCAGAGAGAACTGCGCCAAGGAGGTGAGGGGCGGAGCCATGTCACAGTAGAAGTTTTGCAACAAAGCACAGATAGCTGGAACATCAAGAGTATTGTTAACTAAAGAAAGCCACAAATCCCCAGTTAAGGAGTTTAGCTGGGCTCACTGAAGTCATTCCTTTGATACACACTTCAGCTATCTGGGGCCAGCATCCTGTTTTCCCATCCTGAGTGCCGTCAGGGCTCACTGTGGGGAGTGGCTGCGGTCTGATGGCTGCTAGATGGCTGGTATTCTTTGTCCTGTTTCCTCAGGCTCACCAACCCCCGTTGGAGGGCTATAATTGCTGATGTCTGTGACATTCTCACAGGAAATATTTCTTACCCTCATCTACTGAAAGTGCACTCTGTCTCATCTACTCCCTGAATTCAACTGTCTCACCTTTACATAGTCAACCCTTAATAGACTTAAGAAAGAGAAATCCAGTCATATAAGTGCAATGACTTGTTCTGCGTCTCTCCGCAGAGGCTTTCCTGTTTGAAGAAGTCTTAATTGTTCTTTCTCAATAAGCTCCAGGGCAAGAAATATACACTCAGGAACCAGCCCAAACCAATCCCATTTCTAACACCCCTATTATTATCATTACATATTTGCACAGGTCAGTTTCATTAACAGTGAAGGATCAGTTTGTCTGATGGTGGTTCACCTAATGATTTAAGTCTCTTTCTTAAGTGTTGTTTCTGTATCCATCTGGTTATCCTTTTGTTTTTGGCTACCTTTTTTACTTGGAAGGATGTAAAGATGTTTCTTTAAAAAATTTTTTTCAACTTAATTTGTATGTCAGTGAACTGATGATCCAACTAGCACTGTGGGTATTTCTGTCTCAAATAACTACTTAAAGAATGTTTATCTGAAGACCTTTTCTGCCAAATGTTTTGTTTGAGGTCATAAATACTTATAAAAATCATTGAACATTGAACTTTGACTAGATTTATCTAATTATTCCTGTACACTGTGTGATGACTGTTTCCCCCTTGTTGTTGTTGTTTTTTTTTTGCCACTAAATCATCATTTATTATTTTCATCCATCTTTTTTATTCCTTGTCCTGTGTGGGCCTCCCATTGCAGTGGCGCTTCTCGTTGCAGAGCACCAGCTCTGGGCGCGTGCACTCCAGAGCGCTGGCTCGTAATTGGACACACTGGTCCAGCCGCTTCACAGCACATGGGATCTCCCTGGGCCAGGGATGGGACCGGTGCCCCTTGCACTGCAAGGTGGACTCTCTACCCACTGGACCACCAGGGAAGCCCTGTGTTTTTTTTCTCATCTTTGATACACACTTCAGCTATCTGGGGCCAGCATCCTGTTTTCCCATCCTGAGTGCCGTCAGGGCTCACTGTGGGGAGTGGCTGCGGTCTGATGGCTGCTAGATGGCTGGTATTCTTTGTCCTGTTTCCTCAGGCTCACCAACCCCCGTTGGAGGGCTATAATTGCTGATGTCTGTGACATTCTCACAGGAAATATTTCTTACCCTCATCTACTGAAAGTGCACTCTGTCTCATCTACTCCCTGAATTCAACTGTCTCACCTTTACATAGTCAACCCTTAATAGACTTAAGAAAGAGAAATCCAGTCATATAAGTGCAATGACTTGTTCTGCGTCTCTCCGCAGAGGCTTTCCTGTTTGAAGAAGTCTTAATTGTTCTTTCTCAATAAGCTCCAGGGCAAGAAATATACACTCAGGAACCAGCCCAAACCAATCCCATTTCTAACACCCCTATTATTATCATTACATATTTGCACAGGTCAGTTTCATTAACAGTGAAGGATCAGTTTGTCTGATGGTGGTTCACCTAATGATTTAAGTCTCTTTCTTAAGTGTTGTTTCTGTATCCATCTGGTTATCCTTTTGTTTTTGGCTACCTTTTTTACTTGGAAGGATGTAAAGATGTTTCTTTAAAAAATTTTTTTCAACTTAATTTGTATGTCAGTGAACTGATGATCCAACTAGCACTGTGGGTATTTCTGTCTCAAATAACTACTTAAAGAATGTTTATCTGAAGACCTTTTCTGCCAAATGTTTTGTTTGAGGTCATAAATACTTATAAAAATCATTGAACATTGAACTTTGACTAGATTTATCTAATTATTCCTGTACACTGTGTGATGACTGTTTCCCCCTTGTTGTTGTTGTTTTTTTTTTGCCACTAAATCATCATTTATTATTTTCATCCATCTTTTTTATTCCTTGTCCTGTGTGGGCCTCCCATTGCAGTGGCGCTTCTCGTTGCAGAGCACCAGCTCTGGGCGCGTGCACTCCAGAGCGCTGGCTCGTAATTGGACACACTGGTCCAGCCGCTTCACAGCACATGGGATCTCCCTGGGCCAGGGATGGGACCGGTGCCCCTTGCACTGCAAGGTGGACTCTCTACCCACTGGACCACCAGGGAAGCCCTGTGTTTTTTTTTTTTTTTCTTCCCTAAGTGATTATATGAAGGTTCTGTGGTCACTTTAGAGCCTTAACATGGAAAGAGCCTTAAAGGAACTGATTTTTAAATTCTTTAATTTTTTAAGTTAATTTTTATTGGAGTATGGTTGTTTTTCAGTATTGTATAAATTTCTGCTATGCAGCAAAGTACGTCCCCTCTACATTTATTTATATCCACTCTTTTTTGTATTTCCTTTCCATTTAGGTCCCCACAGAGTCCTAAGTAGAGTTCCTTGTGCTCTGTAGTAGGTTCTCTTTTTTTTTTTCTTTTTTTTTTTAAGCTTCTGGGTTTTTTGGGGTGGGGGGCACACTTCTATTGGCCTTTCATCTATTCATTTCCATCCATCTGCATTCTTGGGCCTGTGTAGGCCTCCTATCGCAGCAGCCTCTTATCGCTGCAGAGCACCGGCTCTGGGAGCATGCGCTCCAGAGCTCTGGCTTAGTAGTTGAACACATCGGTCCAGCCTGTCCGTGGCACGTGGAATCTTCCCAGGCAATGGATCAAACTGGTGCCCCTTGCACTGCAAGGTGGTGTCCTTACCCACTGGACTACCAGGGAAGCCATGGCCACCTTTTTTTATTGGTCTTTCATTTATTTATTTTAATCCATCTTTGTCCTTTGACCTGTGTGGGCCTCCCATTGCAGTGGCCTCTCGTTGTTGCAGAGCACTGGCTCTGGTGCATGTGCTCCAGAGCACTGGCTCATAATTGCACACACCAGTTCAGCCACTCTACAGCATGTGGGATCTTCTTGGGCCTGGGATCAAACTGGTGCCCCTTGTACTGCAAGGCAAACTCTTTACCCACTGGGCCACCTGGAAGTCATTATGAACTGTTTTTTTTATGAACTTTAAAATCTATTACCTCACAGGTTATTATTTTTACTTTATTTTATTTAAAGAATTTTAAGATCCATAATCTCTTGGCAATTTTCAAATATACAATACAGTATGATCAGCTCTAGTTATTATGCTGTACGTTACATCCCTAGGACTTAGATATAACTGGAAGTTTGTATCTTTTGACCACCTTCACCCATGTCTTCACCTGTTGACTGACAAGAGTAGATATTAAAAGTTATCATCACAGAATAAAGAAATTGTTACTATGTGTGGTGATGGATGTTAAACTAGACTTATCTCGGTAGTCCCTTCACAATATATATGTATATAATTGCTATGCTGTGCACCTGAAACTAATGCAAAGCTATATGTCAAATATATCTCAATTTAAAAAACTAATTTTTGGCTTCTTCCACATCTCAACGATTGTAAATAATGCCACTGTGAACACTGGGGTGCATGTATCTTTTAGAATTATGGTTTTCTCTGGGTATATGCCCAGGCACCTGACTTCTAGGTCCTATGGTAGTTCTATTTTTAGTTTTTTAAGGAACTTCTGTCACGGGCACTGCGCTGCAGCTTACTCTGATATCTGTTCTTATTAGTTCTCACTAAGAGATACTATCTTAAATAGATCAGAGACCTTTTACAGTCACAGTGTAGTCCCCTCAGAGTCGTGAGTCTCAGACTTGGACAATAAAGTGTTGGGTCTCGAGTATTGTCAAACCAAGAGTAGCTTTATTAATCATAGAACATATAATAATCAGAATCAAGATTCCATTAATCAAAATTCAAATAAAGGCAAGCACAGTACTCAATCAAATAATCAGAGCTCAATCAAATGCAAGAACAAGTTCTTACCCCAGAGCAGGAGAGTCTCGATATCACATCGGGTGCAGCCAATCTCTGTGAGTGAGCCTCCCACACAATCTTATTTTATGTTTTTATATTTTTTCAACTAGAAATCTCAAGTTAACTACTAATCATAAAAGTGGTTATTACAAGAGCTTTTTGCTCCTCTAGAGACGCAAAAGTGGTTACTACTGGAGCTTTTTGCTCCTCCACTAGCGCCTAGGTAAACACCTTTGTCCTCAGGGGGAAACATGTGTTTGTACAGAAAATATTCTTACAATTCTTAATTTGCAAAGGGAACTATGAGTAGTAAAAAGTGTGTTACACTATAACTAAAAAGCACAAGTGGAAGAGCTGTTGTGCTCTGTACTTGCGCCTAGGTAAACATCTCTGTCAACGTTTGTCAAAGGTGGTAGTCTAAGCCTATAAACTGCTAATTTTATGAGTGGGGCTATTTCAGGCCCAGGCTTTCATCAGTAACTAGCTACACAGTCATGCTCGGAGGAGGTCTCAGAGAGGCAGGGCTGCAGGCAGCGCTATCGCTAGTGTGAAAAGATATTTGTCCACTCGGCCTGGGTATCTTTTCTTGATCTTTCCTGTGAGAAGTGAACGTGGAACCATCCCCTCGTATTAATGACCACCTTTGTAGGAGCATTTGACATACCCACCAAGTTAGAGTAGAAGGGTCTTCTTCCCTGCATAGTGACATTCCCTGCAAATAACCTAACTTCTCTTCCTCATCATTTTCCCCATCAGAACTGTTCTCCTCATGATTAGGGTCCCAATATCTGTCAGAGAAGATGCCTTTGCTTGCCCATGACACTTCTACACTGTTCCCCATGCTGGCTGTACCAAAAATGCATGGGAAAAAAAAATGCACGGATACCAAGGGGAGGAAGAAGGTGGGATGAATTGAGAGATTAGAATTGACATATATACACTATATTTTTGTAAACTCTATTTTACTTTTAACTTTTACAGAGTTTTATTGTTTACAGATATGCATGTTCCCAGATTAGTCATATGTATATCCCCCTCTTCTCACCCCTCCCGACCATCACACAGCACCCCTGAAGGGTCCCCTTTGCTCACAGAGCAATGACTAGAGCTATTTTCTTCACTTATGATAGTACAGGCCTTCATGCTACTTCCTTTATGCCTCCCACCCTCTGTTCCTTCCCCACAATGTCCATATGTCCACTGTCCATGTCTGTCTTTCTGTCACTTCACTGCATGTGCCATCACCACCAACCTACTAGATTCCATATATATGTGTTAATATACTGTATTTGTCCTTCTCTTTCTGACTGATTTCACTTTTGATGATACGTTCTAGATCCAGCCACCTTATAAGGGTTGATTCTTCTGCATTTCTCTTTACAGCTGTGTAGTATTCCATTGTGTATATGTACCAGAGCTTTTGGATCCATTCGTTCGTGACTGACTTCACTTTTGATGATACGTTCTAGATCCAGCCACCTCATTAGGGCTGATTCTTCTGCATTTCTCTTTACAGCTGTATAGTATTCCATTGTATTAATGTACCAGAGCTTTTGTATCCATTCATCCGTCGATGGGCATCTAGGTTGCTTCCATGTTCTAGCTGTTGTATAGAGAGCTGCAATGAACATGGGGGTACAGGTGCTTCTTTCAGATTTGATTTCATCAGGGTATAAGCCTAAGAGTGGAATTACTGGTTCGTATAGTGCTTCTATTTTTAGTTTTCTCAGACTGTCTTCCATAGCGGTGACCTCCCAAACCAAGTTAGAGTAGAAGGGTCTTCTTCCCTGCATAGTGACATTCCCTGCAAATAACCTAACTTCTCTTCCTCATCATTTTCCCCATCAGAACTGTTCTCCTCATGATTAGGGTCCCAATATCTGTCAGAGAAGATGCCTTTGCTTGCCCATGACACTTCTACACTGTTCCCCATGCTGGCTGTACCAAAAATGCATGGGAAAAAAAAATGCACGGATACCAAGGGGAGGAAGAAGGTGGGATGAATTGAGAGATTAGAATTGACATATATACACTATATTTTTGTAAACTCTATTTTACTTTTAACTTTTACAGAGTTTTATTGTTTACAGATATGCATGTTCCCAGATTAGTCATATGTATATCCCCCTCTTCTCACCCCTCCCGACCATCACACAGCACCCCTGAAGGGTCCCCTTTGCTCACAGAGCAATGACTAGAGCTATTTTCTTCACTTATGATAGTACAGGCCTTCATGCTACTTCCTTTATGCCTCCCACCCTCTGTTCCTTCCCCACAATGTCCATATGTCCACTGTCCATGTCTGTCTTTCTGTCACTTCACTGCATGTGCCATCACCACCAACCTACTAGATTCCATATATATGTGTTAATATACTGTATTTGTCCTTCTCTTTCTGACTGATTTCACTTTTGATGATACGTTCTAGATCCAGCCACCTTATAAGGGTTGATTCTTCTGCATTTCTCTTTACAGCTGTGTAGTATTCCATTGTGTATATGTACCAGAGCTTTTGGATCCATTCGTTCGTGACTGACTTCACTTTTGATGATACGTTCTAGATCCAGCCACCTCATTAGGGCTGATTCTTCTGCATTTCTCTTTACAGCTGTATAGTATTCCATTGTATTAATGTACCAGAGCTTTTGTATCCATTCATCCGTCGATGGGCATCTAGGTTGCTTCCATGTTCTAGCTGTTGTATAGAGAGCTGCAATGAACATGGGGGTACAGGTGCTTCTTTCAGATTTGATTTCATCAGGGTATAAGCCTAAGAGTGGAATTACTGGTTCGTATAGTGCTTCTATTTTTAGTTTTTTAAAGAAATCTCCAGACTGTCTTCCATAGCGGCTGTATCAATCAACATTCCCACCAGCAATACAGGAGTGTTCCCTTTTCTCCGCAGCCTCTCCAGCATTTATTGTCTGTCGATTTGTGGATGATGGCCATTCTGACGGGGGTGTGAGGTGATATCTCATTGTAGTTTTGATTTGCATTTCTCTAATTATAAGTGAAGTTGAGCATCGTTTCACGTGTTTTGGGGCCATCTGTATGTCGTCTTTGGAGAGGTGTCTGTTTAGGTCCTTTTCCCATTTTTTGATTGGGTTGTTCATTTTTCCTGTGCTGAGTTGTCTGAGTTGCTTGTAGATTTTGGAGATTAATTCTTTGTCTGTTGTTTCATTTACTATGATTTTCTCCCATTCTGTGGGCTGTCTGTTCAGCTCTTTTGTGATTTCTTTTGCTGTACAAGAGCTTTTAAGTTTCTTGAGGTCCCACATGTTCATTTTTCTTTTTAGTTCTGCTATTCTAGTAGGTGGGTCAGAGAAGATGTTGCTTTGATTGATGTCCTTGAGGGTTTTGCCTATATTCTCCTCTAAGAGTTTGATGGTTTCTGGTCTTACATTTAGGTCTTTAATCCATTTTGAGTTGATCTTTGTGCATGGTGTCAGGGAATGTTCCAATTTCATTTTTTTGCATGTAACTGTCCAATTTTCCCAGCACCATTTGTTGAAGAGGCTGTCTTTGTCCCATTTTATGGTTTCGCCTCCTTTGTCAAAAATAAGGTACCCATAGGTGTGTGGGTTTATCTCTGGGTTCTCTATCTTGTTCCATTGGTCGATAGTTCTGTTTTTGTGCCAGTACCATACTGTCTTGATGACTGTTGCTTTGTAGTAGAGTCTGAAGTTGGGGAGGTTGATCCCTTCAGCTCCATTCTTCTTCCTCAGGATTGCTTTGGCTATTCGAGGTCTTTAGTGTTTCCATATGAACTGTGTTATTCTTTGGTCTAGTTCTGTGAAGAATGTCATTGGTAGTTTGATAGGGATTGCATTGAATCTATAGATGACATTTGGTAGTATGGAACTTTTTGTTATTCTTTGGTCTTCTTTCAGATTTGATTTCATCAGGGTATAAGCCTAAGAGTGGAATTACTGGTTCGTATAGTGCTTCTATTTTTAGTTTTTTAAAGAAATCTCCAGACTGTCTTCCATAGCGGCTGTATCAATCAACATTCCCACCAGCAATACAGGAGTGTTCCCTTTTCTCTGCACCCTCTCCAGCATTTATTGTCTGTCGATTTGTGGATGATGGCCATTCTGACGGGGGTGTGAGGTGATATCTCATTGTAGTTTTGATTTGCATTTCTCTAATTATAAGTGAAGTTGAGCATCGTTTCACGTGTTTTGGGGCCATCTGTATGTCGTCTTTGGAGAGGTGTCTGTTTAGGTCCTTTTCCCATTTTTTGATTGGGTTGTTCATTTTTCCTGTGCTGAGTTGTCTGAGTTGCTTGTAGATTTTGGAGATTAATTCTTTGTCTGTTGTTTCATTTACTATGATTTTCTCCCATTCTGTGGGCTGTCTGTTCAGCTCTTTTGTGATTTCTTTTGCTGTACAAGAGCTTTTAAGTTTCTTGAGGTCCCACATGTTCATTTTTCTTTTTAGTTCTGCTATTCTAGTAGGTGGGTCAGAGAAGATGTTGCTTTGATTGATGTCCTTGAGGGTTTTGCCTATATTCTCCTCTAAGAGTTTGATGGTTTCTGGTCTTACATTTAGGTCTTTAATCCATTTTGAGTTGATCTTTGTGCATGGTGTCAGGGAATGTTCCAATTTCATTTTTTTGCATGTAACTGTCCAATTTTCCCAGCACCATTTGTTGAAGAGGCTCTCTTTGTCTCATTTTATAGTTTCGCCTCCTTTGTCAAAAATAAGGTACCCATAGATGCATGGGTTTATCTCTGGGTTCTCGATCTTGTTCCATTGGTCGATAGTTCTGTTTTTGTGCCAGTACCATACTGTCTTGATGACTGTTGCTTTGTAGTAGAGTCTGAAGTTGGGGAGGTTGATCCCTTCAGCTCCATTCTTCTTCCTCAGGATTGCTTTGGCTATTCGAGGTCTTTAGTGTTTCCATATGAACTGTGTTATTCTTTGGTCTAGTTCTGTGAAGAATGTCATTGGTAGTTTGATAGGGATTGCATTGAATCTATAGATGACATTTGGTAGTATGGTCATTTTCACGATATTGATTCTTCCGACCCAGAAACATGGAATATCTCTCCATCTGTGTAAGTCTTCTTTAATGTCACTCATGAGTGTCTTGTAATTCTCTGTGTACAATTCTTTTGTTTCTTTGGGTAGGTTTATTCCTAGATATTTGATTCTTTTGGTTGCGAAGGTGAAGGGGATTGCCTCTTTGAATTCGTTTTCTGGTTTTTCATTGTTTGTGTATAGGAATGCCAGTGATTTCTGTATATTGATTTTATATCCTGCGACTTTGCTGAATACGCTGCTTAAATCTAGTGGTTTTGTAATAATGACCTTGGGATTTTCTATGTATAATATGTCATCTGCAAAAAGAGAGAGTTTGACCTCTTCCTTTCCAATCTGGATTCCTTTTATTTCTTTCTCTTCTCTTATTGCTGTTGCTAGAACTTCCAGGACTATGTTGATAAGAGTGGTGAAAGTGGACACCCCTGTCTTGTTCCTGATCTTAGAGGAAATACTTTCAGTCTTTCACCATTGAGGATAATGTTCGCTGTGGGCTTCTCATAGATGGCTTTCATTATGTTGAGATAGGTTCCTTCTATGCCCATTTTCTGAAGAGTTTTTATCATAAATGAATGCTGTACTTTGTCAAAGGCTTTTTCTGCATCTATTGAGATGATCATGTGATTTTTGTCTCTCAATTTATTGCTATGGTGTATCATATTGATTGATTTGTGGATATTGAAGAATCCTTGCATGCCTGGGATGAACTCGACTTGATCATGATGTATGAGCTTTCTGATGTGTTGTTGAATTCTGTTTGCTAGGATTTTGTTGAGGATTTTGGCATCTAGATTCATCAGTGAAATTGGTCTATAATTTTCTTTTTTTGTGTGTTGTCTTTGCCTGGCTTTGGTGATGGCAGCCTCATAGAATGTGTTTGGAAGTGTTCCTTCCTGTGCAATTTTTTGGAAGAGTTTTAGAAGGACAGGCATTAGCTCTTCTTTAAATGTTTGGTAGAATTCACTTGTGAAATCACCTGGCCCTGGGCTTTTATTTTGGGGTAGATTTTTGATCACAAAGTCAATTTCTGAACTTGTGATTGGCTTGTTCGTAGTTTCTATTTCTTCCTGGTTGAGTCTTGGGAGATAATCTTCTCTCTGTCCATTTCTTCCAGGTTGTCCAGTTTGTTGCCATAGAGTTGTTCATAATAGTCTCTTAGAATCCTTTGGATTTCTGCATTATCTGTTGTAATCTCTCCTTTTTCATTTTTGATTTTGTTGATCTGGTTCTTCTCTCTCTTTTTCTTGATGAGTCTGGCCAGTGGTGCGTCGATTTTATTTACCTTTTCGAAGAACCAGCTTTTTGTTTTTTATCTTTACTATTGTTTCTTTTGTTTCTTTCTCATTTATTTCTGCTCTGATCTTTATGGTTTCCCTTCTTCTGCTGGTTTTGGGGTGATTTTGTTCTTCTTTCTCCAGTTGCTTTAAGTGTAAGGTTACGTCATCTGTTTGAGATTTTCCTAGTTTCTTCAGGTGGGATTGAATTGCTATGAACTTCCCTCTTAGAACCGCTTTTGCAGTATTCCATAGGTTTTGCACTGTTGTGTGTTCATTGTCATTTTTTTCTAGGAATTTTTTTATTTCTCCTTTGATTTGCTCGGGTATCAGTTGGTTTTTTAGGTATGTGTTGTTCAATCTCCATGTGTTTGTGTTTTTAGTGGTTTTTTTTTCCTGTAGTTGATCTCTAGTCTCATTGCATTGTGGTCCAAGAAGATGGTTGATATATTTCAGTTTTCTTGAATTTACTGAGGTTTGATTTGTGGCCCAAGATGTGGTCTATCCTGGAGAATGTTCTGTGAGCACTTGAGAAGAAAGTGTATTCTACTTTTGGATGGAAACTTCTAAAGATATCAGTGAGGTCCATTTCTTCTAGTGTGGCATTTAAGGCTTGTGTTTCTTTATTAATTTTCTGTTTGGATGATCTGTCCATTGGTGTGAGAGGAGTGTTAAAGTCTCCTACTATGATTGTGTTAGTGTCAAAGTCTTCTTTTATGTCTGAAAGTGTGTGTCTTATGTATTGGGGTGCTCCTGCATTGGGTGCATAGGTATTTATGATTGTTATGTCTTCTTCTTGGGTCAATCCCTTGATCATTATGTAATGTCCTGCCTTGTCTCTTCTAATCTTTATTTTGAGGTCTGTTTTGTCTGATATGAGGATTGCTACTCCAGCTTTCTTTTGATTTCCATTTGCATGGAATATCTTTTTCCAGCCTCTCCCTTTCAGTCTATGAGTGTCTCTAGGTCTGAAATGAGTTTCCTGGAGGCAGCATATGTATGGGTCATGTTTTTGGATCCATTCAGCCACTCTGTGTCTTTTGGGTGGAGCATTTAGTCCATATACATTCAAAGTAATTATTGATACAAATGACCCTCTTGTCATCTTCTTAGATGTTATGATGAGTTTGTTTTGTGGATTTTCTCCTTTTATGCTTGTTGTCTATATAAGTCCCTTTAACACTTGTTGTAAGGCTGGTTTGGTGTAACTAAATTCTTTTAATTTTTGGTTATCTGTAAAGCTTTTGATTTCTCCATCAATTTTGAAGGAGATCCTTGCAGGGTAGAGGATTCTTGGTCACAGATTATTCTCTTTTAGCCGTTTAAATGTGCCCTGCCATTCCCTTCTGGCCTGCAGAGTTTCTGTTGAAAGATCAGCTGTTAAACGGATGGGCTTTCCCTTGTATGTCACTAGTTGCTTTTCCCTTGCTGCTTTGAGAATTCTGTCTTTGTGTTTAATTTGTGTTAACTTCATTAAGATGTGTCTTGGTGTGTTTCTTCTTGGATTGATTCTGTATGGTACTCTTTGTGCTTCTTGAACTTGATTGCCTATTTCTTTTCCCATGTTGCAGAAATTTTCAACTATAATCTCTTCAAAAATTTTCTCATAGCCTTTCTTTTTTTCTTCTTCTTCTGGAACTCCTATAATTCAAATATTGGTGCGTTTGATATTATCCCAGAGGTCTCTGAGGCTGTCCTCTGCTCTTTTCATTCTTTCAGCTGGATTCTTTTTTTCAGCAGTTACTTCCACCATTCTATCTTCCAGCTCACTTATCCGGTCTTCTGTCTCAGATACTCTGCTCTTGATTCCTTCTACAGTGTTTTTCAGCAATTGAGCTGTTTGCTCTTTCTGTAAGTGTGTGTCTTATGTATTGGGGTGCTCCTGCATTGGGTGCATAGGTATTTATGATTGTTATGTCTTCTTCTTGGGTCAATCCCTTGATCATTATGTAATGTCCTGCCTTGTCTCTTCTAATCTTTATTTTGAGGTCTGTTTTGTCTGATATGAGGATTGCTACTCCAGCTTTCTTTTGATTTCCATTTGCATGGAATATCTTTTTCCAGCCTCTCCCTTTCAGTCTATGAGTGTCTCTAGGTCTGAAATGAGTTTCCTGGAGGCAGCATATGTATGGGTCATGTTTTTGGATCCATTCAGCCACTCTGTGTCTTTTGGGTGGAGCATTTAGTCCATATACATTCAAAGTAATTATTGATACAAATGACCCTCTTGTCATCTTCTTAGATGTTATGATGAGTTTGTTTTGTGGATTTTCTCCTTTTATGCTTGTTGTCTATATAAGTCCCTTTAACACTTGTTGTAAGGCTGGTTTGGTGTAACTAAATTCTTTTAATTTTTGGTTATCTGTAAAGCTTTTGATTTCTCCATCAATTTTGAAGGAGATCCTTGCAGGGTAGAGGATTCTTGGTCACAGATTATTCTCTTTTAGCCGTTTAAATGTGCCCTGCCATTCCCTTCTGGCCTGCAGAGTTTCTGTTGAAAGATCAGCTGTTAAACGGATGGGCTTTCCCTTGTATGTCACTAGTTGCTTTTCCCTTGCTGCTTTGAGAATTCTGTCTTTGTGTTTAATTTGTGTTAACTTCATTAAGATGTGTCTTGGTGTGTTTCTTCTTGGATTGATTCTGTATGGTACTCTTTGTGCTTCTTGAACTTGATTGCCTATTTCTTTTCCCATGTTGCAGAAATTTTCAACTATAATCTCTTCAAAAATTTTCTCATAGCCTTTCTTTTTTTCTTCTTCTTCTGGAACTCCTATAATTCAAATATTGGTGCGTTTGATATTATCCCAGAGGTCTCTGAGG
This sequence comes from Tragulus kanchil, assembly GCA_022376925.1. Lineage (NCBI taxonomy): Eukaryota > Metazoa > Chordata > Mammalia > Artiodactyla > Tragulidae > Tragulus > Tragulus kanchil. The sequence continues at coordinate 89,369,517 of JAIOJX010000031.1, read as the reverse complement.
CTGTCCTCTGCTCTTTTCATTCTTTCAGCTGGATTCTTTTTTTCAGCAGTTACTTCCACCATTCTATCTTCCAGCTCACTTATCCGGTCTTCTGTCTCAGATACTCTGCTCTTGATTCCTTCTACAGTGTTTTTCAGTTCAGCAATTGAGCTGTTTGTCTCTGTTACTTTTTCTGTAAGTTCTTGTATTTCTTTATTCGGTGTTTTAGTTGTGTTTTGCAATTTCTCTAACCTTCTGTTTTCAGTGTCTTTGATCATCTTTATTATCATTCTTCTGAAGTCACTTTCAGAAAGTTTATCCAAATTCTCTTCATTGATTTGATCTTGTGTGTTTGTAGTTTGTTCCTTCACTTGTGTGGTATTTCTCTGCCGTTTCATTGTTATTATTAATTTTTTAATTGAGTCTGTTTGGGATTTCCTTTTCCCAGACTTTGAGTTACGTCTGTTGGTGTTTGTTGTTTGGATGGGGCTTCTTATTCTGGGTGATGCTGGTGGTTGGGTGGTGTCAGGACTTGCATACAAGTGATTACCTTTGTTGGCATTCTCACTTGCATACTGCTCTCTAGTGTTAGGCGTTCTCTAGTATTGTAGAGTTTTGGAGTCAGTGCTCCTTCCCTAAAGCCCCGGGGCTCGTTGCCTGATCAGGGAATGAAGATTTGATGGCTGGTTTGTTATGGCATTAAATGGTATTAAAACATATATATGTGAATGAGAAACAGAAGGTATACCTTTGACAAATGGCCATTAAAATATTATGCAAATACTATCTAGTGTATTGAATTATACACATAAACATATACAGCTGTAACATAACCCAAGCATTCCAACCAAAAATACAGTATAATACATTAGCATGGCGAATAGAGAAAACCAAGAATGATATCCACCAGTTAATAACCAAACTAAGTAGAGCACCAATTGGAGAATAATGCTAGAGCAGGGTCCACGTTGGGGACAAGGCAATGAGGACAGAAGAGACTAAGAAATATGGTGGGAAAGGGAAAAAGAGAAAGGGAGGATAGAAGAGATTCTTCTGGAACTCCTATAATTCAAATATTGGTGCGTTTGATATTATCCCAGAGGTCTCTGAGGCTGTCCTCTGCTCTTTTCATTCTTTCAGCTGGATTCTTTTTTTCAGCAGTTACTTCCACCATTCTATCTTCCAGCTCACTTATCCGGTCTTCTGTCTCAGATACTCTGCTCTTGATTCCTTCTACAGTGTTTTTCAGTTCAGCAATTGAGCTGTTTGTCTCTGTTACTTTTTCTGTAAGTTCTTGTATTTCTTTATTCGGTGTTTTAGTTGTGTTTTGCAATTTCTCTAACCTTCTGTTTTCAGTGTCTTTGATCATCTTTATTATCATTCTTCTGAAGTCACTTTCAGAAAGTTTATCCAAATTCTCTTCATTGATTTGATCTTGTGTGTTTGTAGTTTGTTCCTTCACTTGTGTGGTATTTCTCTGCCGTTTCATTGTTATTATTAATTTTTTAATTGAGTCTGTTTGGGATTTCCTTTTCCCAGACTTTGAGTTACGTCTGTTGGTGTTTGTTGTTTGGATGGGGCTTCTTATTCTGGGTGATGCTGGTGGTTGGGTGGTGTCAGGACTTGCATACAAGTGATTACCTTTGTTGGCATTCTCACTTGCATACTGCTCTCTAGTGTTAGGCGTTCTCTAGTATTGTAGAGTTTTGGAGTCAGTGCTCCTTCCCTAAACCCCCGGGCTCGTTGCCTGATCAGGGAATGAAGATTTGATGGCTGGTTTGTTATGGCATTAAATGGTATTAAAACATATATATGTGAATGAGAAACAGAAGGTATACCTTTGACAAATGGCCATTAAAATATTATGCAAATACTATCTAGTGTATTGAATTATACACATAAACATATACAGCTGTAACATAACCCAAGCATTCCAACCAAAAATACAGTATAATACATTAGCATGGCGAATAGAGAAAACCAAGAATGATATCCACCAGTTAATAACCAAACTAAGTAGAGCACCAATTGGAGAATAATGCTAGAGCAGGGTCCACGTTGGGGACAAGGCAATGAGGACAGAAGAGACTAAGAAATATGGTGGGAAAGGGAAAAAGAGAAAGGGAGGATAGAAGAGAAATATAGAATGATACTGCAAAGTTAAATATAGGGAGATAAAGATTTGTATGTATTAGAGTTTAGTGCTATAGGAAAGGAGTATCAGAGAAAGCAAAGAATTATAGAGGAAGTAGTAGTACAAATGAAAAATTTTAAAAATTAATACAGAGATAAGTATATAGAAAAATATATAAAAACAAAGCAAAAACAATAAAAACAAACAAACCCCCCACATAACCTTAAAAGGGCAATGTGGAACCAGAAGTTTATACCAAAATAAAATGTGTGGTTTAAAAGGAAAAAAAAGAAAAAAAAATTATGTAAACTTGAATATATTCAGTCTTACTGATAAGATTAGTAGCTTCAATAGAATTCAGTGGAGGGAAGAAACACACCCACTCTCACACACCCCCAAAAAACAAAAACAAAAAAAGGGTGGTGGTGCACTGAGTGGGTTTGGAAAAAAGGGAAAAAAACAATTGAAACAAAACAATACAATACAAAAAAAGCAATAAAAAAAGAATAAGGAATAAAATGAAATTTTTAAAATCCAGCAGTAGCTCCAGCTTCGGGCAAAACGTGAAAATAATGTTTATGTTCTTCTGTCTCTTGCTGACTATTCAGGAGTTACCAGTCTTTTTCTTGCCTCTGGCAGTGGTTGGATCTGAAGACCTCTTTGACTGCTTGTTTATTTCTGCCTATTCCATAACTAAAAGGCCCGCCCAGGCTGGCCCTGGGAGTTTCTTAATCCAAATCCCTTTTCTTGCTGGGTGGAGCTAATTTCCCTCCCTGTAGCTTGACCAGCAGCCCTGCAGTTTGACCAGCAGCCAAAGTACAGTAGGGAAAATGGCGTCTGTCTCACAAAGGATTTATTCCCACACAGCTCTATGGGAAGCACTTCCACAGTGACCCCAACCCTGCTGCAGGCCACTGTCGACCCCCGCCACCGCGGGAGACCTCAGATTACTCAGAGGTGAGTCTGGCTCAGTCTCATGCAGGATCGCTATTCCCCTCTCCTGGATCACGGTGCGCTGAAGAGTTTCCAGCCCTCCTTGGGGGCTCTGTGATCGGGTTAATGGCAGCCTCCTCCAAAGGAAACTGAGTGCCATCCTTCCAAGGATTGCTCAAGGGCACTTCTAGCTCAAGGGGGCACTTGGACCCTCCAAAGCAGGTCTGGCCCAGTCCCTTGTGAGCGTCACCGCTCCTTTCCCAGGTCTTGATCTGTAACAGGCTTTGCACCTTTGGCCCGCCCAGCCTCTCTGGTGGGTATGAGGTTTGACTTTTAAAAGTGCGATTGTGGGGCTTCCCCTGGTGGCCCAGTGGGTAAGGACACCGCCTTGCAGTGCAAGGGGCGCCGGTTTGAGCCTTGGCCTGGGAAGATCCCACGTGCTGTGGAGCGGCTGGACTGATGTGTCCAATTACCAAGCCGGAGCTCTGGAGCGCATGCGCCCAGAGTTGGCGCTCTGCAACAACAGACGCCACCGCAATGGGAGGCCCGCAGGAGCCAAAGAACAAAGACGGATGAAAACAGAGAAATGAAAGACCAATAGAAGTGGCCCGCCCGCTCCCCTCCCTCCCCAACCCGACCCCCGCCCAAAATAAATAAATAAATAAATCTTTAAAAAAAAAAAAAAGTGCGATTGCGCCCTTCCTACCGTCTTGATGCGGCTTCTCCTTTGTTCTTCGATGTGGGGTATCCTCTCCGTGATCAGATCCAACCTCCTCCTGTCGATGGTTTTGCAGGAACTTGTTGCAATTCAGGCGATTTTGCAGGAGAGATGAGTGCACATCCTCCTACGCCGCCATCTTAGCTCCACCCGCATATATACACTATTGATACTATGTATAAAATAGATAACTAATAAGAACCTACTGAGCTTCGCTGGTGATCCAGTGGGTAAAGAGTCTGCCTTGCACTGCAAGGGATGCTGACTTGGCTTAGAGGCAAAAATTAAAAAAAAAAAAAAAAAAAGGCGGGGGGGCATAAAAATACTGCTATAGTGTAGCATTGTTAAATCTTGCTAAAATGTGGCTAATGAGAGCAGAATCCTTAGTGAACTCTTCATTACCTGAGTTCATAGACTAGATGCTAATTGGTTTTGCCACTGAAGAAGAGACTGCTGATCTGAGTTGACCACACATCTGCTTTCTTGTTCACATTCACCCAGTGCTCCTCTTCTCCATCTGGTTTCTCACACATCTCAGAGTCTCCTCCCTGCCCTTTCAGCTTCACTGGCTGTTTTACTGGCAACAGCAGAATAGATAAGTAAAGATTTTCATCTCCTGACCCCTTGTTTTGAAATCATGGGTGGCTCCTTACTATTTATAGGATAATTTTCAAGCTTAGCTGGCACCTGGACTTACCGGGTGGCCCGCCCAGCCTCTCTGGTGGGTATGAGGTTTGACTTTTAAAAGTGCGATTGTGGGGCTTCCCCTGGTGGCCCAGTGGGTAAGGACACCGCCTTGCAGTGCAAGGGGCGCCGGTTTGAGCCTTGGCCTGGGAAGATCCCACGTGCTGTGGAGCGGCTGGACTGATGTGTCCAATTACCAAGCCGGAGCTCTGGAGCGCATGCGCCCAGAGTTGGCGCTCTGCAACAACAGACGCCACCGCAATGGGAGGCCCGCAGGAGCCAAAGAACAAAGACGGATGAAAACAGAGAAATGAAAGACCAATAGAAGTGGCCCGCCCGCTCCCCTCCCTCCCCAACCCCCCCCCCCCCAAAATAAAGAAATAAATAAATCTTTAAAAAAAAAAGAAAGTGCGATTGCGCCCTTCCTACCGTCTTGATGCGGCTTCTCCTTTGTTCTTCGATGTGGGGTATCCTCTCCGTGATCAGATCCAACCTCCTCCTGTCGATGGTTTTGCAGGAACTTGTTGCAATTCAGGCGATTTTGCAGGAGAGATGAGTGCACATCCTCCTACGCCGCCATCTTAGCTCCACCCGCATATATACACTATTGATACTATGTATAAAATAGATAACTAATAAGAACCTACTGAGCTTCGCTGGTGATCCAGTGGGTAAAGAGTCTGCCTTGCACTGCAAGGGATGCTGACTTGGCTTAGAGGCAAAAATTAAAAAAAAAAAAAAAAAAAAGGCGGGGGGGCATAAAAATACTGCTATAGTGTAGCATTGTTAAATCTTGCTAAAATGTGGCTAATGAGAGCAGAATCCTTAGTGAACTCTTCATTACCTGAGTTCATAGACTAGATGCTAATTGGTTTTGCCACTGAAGAAGAGACTGCTGATCTGAGTTGACCACACATCTGCTTTCTTGTTCACATTCACCCAGTGCTCCTCTTCTCCATCTGGTTTCTCACACATCTCAGAGTCTCCTCCCTGCCCTTTCAGCTTCACTGGCTGTTTTACTGGCAACAGCAGAATAGATAAGTAAAGATTTTCATCTCCTGACCCCTTGTTTTGAAATCATGGGTGGCTCCTTACTATTTATAGGATAATTTTCAAGCTTAGCCTGGCACTCTGGACTCTCACCGGGAAGAGTTACTCTAGGCTTTTCAGATGTAATACCTATAGTTTCCCTACAGACTTTTGATTAATTGGTTGGTTGAATGATCAAGTGATTGGCTACTATGCAGCAGGTTTATTCACTTAAGAATATGCTGTACCAAGAAAAAAAGAATATGCTGTACCTAGTTCTGTCGGTCAGCCAAGCTTGGGGCTCTCTAACTACAGGCTGATCCCATGATCACAGTCCAGCCAAGGTGAGCTGGGCTGCTGCAACAGCCAGGCATTGTGTTCCTTTGAAGATCAGCAGTATGAACATCACCCAGTTTTGCCTGCTGATGATTGCACAATTAAGGATGCAGAATTTATGTTACCAGTTTTACTTAGATGGTTGATTCTATGAGAGATCACTGCTAAGCTTCGTTTCATGTTCCAAGGCTTTTCTGACTCTTGATGAATAAAGGAAGAAAAATTCCAATATAAATTTCCAATAGAAAAGACAAGATACATTATATATAACCAATAACCCAAGTTTTCTTCTTAGGCCTGACTCAAATCCTGTTCCTTCTTGGGATCTTCTCTGTTCCCCATGGAGGCCCATCCTCTGATTCTGAGATCTGTTTCTCTTGCTAGTCGTTTGCTGACAGGTTTTCATCTCAGATTGTCAGTAGTGTGTAGTCTCTGAAGGCTACACATGAGCCTGAGTACTACTAATACTATTAATAGTAAGTACTAGTCATACAGTGTTTAAGAATATCCTTTTTTAAAAGGTACAACTAAACAGGCAGCATGATATGGTAGCTCAGATATCTGAGCTAGAATGTCTGAATTCATATCCTTGCTTTATGTACTCCTAGGGCCTCCCTGGTGGCTCAGATGGTAAAGAATCTGCCTGTAATGCAGGAGACCTGAATTCAGTCCCTAAGTCAGGAAGATCTCCTGGAGAAGGAAATGGCAACACACTGCAATTTTCTTGCCTAGAGAATCCCGTGGACAGAGGAGCCTGGTGGGCTTCAGTCCATGGGCTTGCAAAGAGTCAGACACGACTGAACGATTAACACAAACACACACGCGCGAGTGCACACATAGTACCTGTGTTGACTTTGACTACACTATCTAAAATGTCTCAATATCAATTCCTTTTTTTGCTAGAATAATAAGGATAATAATACCAACAGAAACATTTGACTTAGGAACAAGTAAACAGTTATGGAAGCACATTCTACATCATGACCCACTATAAAATATTAGTGCCCGCAATGTTTTTATTAATGCTGTTTGTATTAAGTGGACTTCAATGCAGTTAATTCTTCTGATTTTTCTTGTCTTTCTTTCAACATCCTCAGCCTAATTTTTCCTCTCCTACTGCTCTACCTACTGCTGTCTGTGACCCACATCTTTCTCCCATGTGTGTCTACTTCATTTCTTCCTCTCTTTCTCCCTTCTTTTCCAGTTTTCCTCTTTCTGTCAAATCCCATTTCTCATGCAGTTTTCTTCCTTTTCCTCCTCCTCCTCCACTTCTTCCTCTTCCTATCCCTCTCCTTCCTCTCCTTCCTGTTCCCCCTTCCTCTCCCCCATCCTCCTAACCTTCTCTCTCCTCCCCACCCCTCTCCTCCTTCTTCTTCCTCTTCTTTTTTAGCTTTCTTTCTTGTTCTTCTGTCTAACAGGATTTAAAATTGACAAGAGATAAAAGAATTCACATAAAATCCAGATGTCTATACAATTTGTGTTGGTTTGTATGATAGCATTTTAGGCAAGTGCTGTTTTATGAGTATGCAATAAAAATTGAATTTTGGAAGATTAAATGTAATGGGCGGGACATACTTGCAAATCCAATCTACTTGGTGGTTTAAGAATGAGAGCAAATGTCCAGAGAGTTAAGTGACTTGACCTGGATTCCAAAGTCAGTTACTGATTCCATTAAAAATGAAGACTGTTTCAGGAGCTACAGCTCTTGTTTCTTTTCACTTTTGCTTGCCAATATATTGTGTTTCCCTTCTTAGAGTTCAGTTAAGGACATTATCTAGGGGTAAGTTTGCTCCTAGTAAGCAAGTAAGATTGACTTTGGAGAAGTTACTTAACCTCTGTGGCCTTCAGATTCTCATCAGTGAATGAGAGGACCAACTCTTCAAGGCATCTTTATAATTCTCAAATTTACTGTGTCATATTTAACAGTTTTGTGATGGCCAACTATTTACTAGTACAAGGTGAGTTGGATTCTTATATGTGACTTGCCTTCATGTTTCTTTTCCAGTGCCACCCAAGGTGGAACTTCTTATGCAACATTACCATTATTCAATCTGTACAACCAATTACCCTTGTCCAGTTTTTGGCTAAATTATTCCTAATTAAAACATGACGGCTTCCTTGGCGGAAATCCTATCCTTGTACTACAAGCATGCTTGGCAAGCTTTTTGTTACCATTTTTCAAAAGACTATAGAAAATGAAATATTTTGATGAAATATTTTCTTTGTTGAGACAGAACAGTGTGACATTTGTATTATTTCTGAAAATGGACACAGGAGCCACATTCTCCTTCATTTAAGGACCAGTGTGGTATTAAGTGTGGATTTCTTTATAAACCTTCCCACACAAATTATTCATAATTTGAATTTAGTGCAGATGAAGGAAGAAAAAAGTGTATAGAAGTATCTTTGTTGAGATAAGAATGATAAGAATATATTAGATAATTTGTTACAATATGTAAAATCCAGTAACTTATTAAATCCTTTAATTTTATCCAAACACTCGAATTTCCTTTAAATTCCTAGAATTTTTTTAAATTCTTTAAATAAGTGGGAAATTCATCTTTCTCAGGACATTCTTACTGTAATGCTTTTGTAGGGGTTTATTTTTATTAGTTTATTATTGGCTGTGCTGGGTCTTTCTTGCTCTGTGTGGGCTCCCTCTGGTTGTGGTAAATGGTGGCTACTTTTCGTTGGAGTGAATGGGCTTCTCACTGTAGTGTCTTCTCTTTTGGGTCTGGTGTGAGGCATTTGGGAGCACGTCATCAGTTAAGTGACACTATATTGGAAGACTGTTTCAGGAGCTACAGCTCTTGTTTCTTTTCACTTTTGCTTGCCAATATATTGTGTTTCCCTTCTTAGAGTTCAGTTAAGGACATTATCTAGGGGTAAGTTTGCTCCTAGTAAGCAAGTAAGATTGACTTTGGAGAAGTTACTTAACCTCTGTGGCCTTCAGATTCTCATCAGTGAATGAGAGGACCAACTCTTCAAGGCATCTTTATAATTCTCAAATTTACTGTGTCATATTTAACAGTTTTGTGATGGCCAACTATTTACTAGTACAAGGTGAGTTGGATTCTTATATGTGACTTGCCTTCATGTTTCTTTTCCAGTGCCACCCAAGGTGGAACTTCTTATGCAACATTACCATTATTCAATCTGTACAACCAATTACCCTTGTCCAGTTTTTGGCTAAATTATTCCTAATTAAAACATGACGGCTTCCTTGGCGGAAATCCTATCCTTGTACTACAAGCATGCTTGGCAAGCTTTTTGTTACCATTTTTCAAAAGACTATAGAAAATGAAATATTTTGATGAAATATTTTCTTTGTTGAGACAGAACAGTGTGACATTTGTATTATTTCTGAAAATGGACACAGGAGCCACATTCTCCTTCATTTAAGGACCAGTGTGGTATTAAGTGTGGATTTCTTTATAAACCTTCCCACACAAATTATTCATAATTTGAATTTAGTGCAGATGAAGGAAGAAAAAAGTGTATAGAAGTATCTTTGTTGAGATAAGAATGATAAGAATATATTAGATAATTTGTTACAATATGTAAAATCCAGTAACTTATTAAATCCTTTAATTTTATCCAAACACTCGAATTTCCTTTAAATTCCTAGAATTTTTTTAAATTCTTTAAATAAGTGGGAAATTCATCTTTCTCAGGACATTCTTACTGTAATGCTTTTGTAGGGGTTTATTTTTATTAGTTTATTATTGGCTGTGCTGGGTCTTTCTTGCTCTGTGTGGGCTCCCTCTGGTTGTGGTAAATGGTGGCTACTTTTCGTTGGAGTGAATGGGCTTCTCACTGTAGTGTCTGCTCTTGTTGTGGAGCATGGGCTCTGGGTTGTGAGGGCTTCAGTGGTGGCAGCACGTGAGCGCAGTAGTTGTGGCACAGGATCTCAGTTGCTCTGCATCATGTAGAATCCTCCCATACCAGTCCTCCACCTTCCAGTCCCCTGCTCTGGCAGGTGACTTCTCTTATTTTCTTTCTTTCTTTTTTTTTATTTTTAACTTTTATTTTACTTTTAACTTTTACAGAGTCTTATTGTTTACAGATATGCATGTTCCCAGATTAGTCATATGTATATCCCCCTCTTCCCACCCCTCCCGACCATCACACAGCACCCCTGAAGGGTCCCCTTTGCTCACAGAGCAATGACTAGAGCTATTTTCTTCACTTATGATAGTACAGGCCTTCATGCTACTTCCTTTATGCCTCCCACCCTCTGTTCCTTCCCCACAATGTCCATATGTCCACTGTCCATGTCTGTCTTTCTGTCACTTCACTGCATGTGCCATCACCACCATCCTACTAGATTCCATATATATGTGTTAATATACTGTATTTGTCCTTCTCTTTCTGACTGACTTCACTTTTGATGATACGTTCTAGATCCAGCCACCTCATTAGGGCTGATTCTTCTGCATTTCTCTTTACAGCTGTGTAGTATTCCATTGTATTAATGTACCAGAGCTTTTGTATCCATTCATCCGTCGATGGCATCTAGGTTGCTTCCATGTTCTAGCTGTTGTATAGAGAGCTGCAATGAACATGGGTACAGGTGCTTCTTTCAGATTTGATTTCATCAGGGTATAAGCCTAAGATGCTTTGTTGAGATAAGAATGATAAGAATATATTAGATAATTTGTTACAATATGTAAAATCCAGTACCTTATTAAATCCTTTAATTTTATCCAAACACTGAATTTCCTTTAAATTCCTAGAATTTTTAAATTCTTTAAATAAGTGGGAAATTCATCTTTCTCAGGACATTCTTACTGTAATGCTTTTGTAGGGGTTTATTTTTATTAGTTTATTATTGGCTGTGCTGGGTCTTTCTTGCTCTGTGTGGGCTCCCTCTGGTTGTGGTAAATGGTGGCTACTTTTCGTTGGAGTGAATGGGCTTCTCACTGTAGTGTCTGCTCTTGTTGTGGAGCATGGGCTCTGGGTTGTGAGGGCTTCAGTGGTGGCAGCACGTGAGCGCAGTAGTTGTGGCACAGGATCTCAGTTGCTCTGCATCATGTAGAATCCTCCCATACCAGTCCTCCACCTTCCAGTCCCCTGCTCTGGCAGGTGACTTCTCTTATTTTCTTTCTTTCTTTTTTTTTATTTTTAACTTTTATTTTACTTTTAACTTTTACAGAGTCTTATTGTTTACAGATATGCATGTTCCCAGATTAGTCATATGTATATCCCCCTCTTCCCACCCCTCCCGACCATCACACAGCACCCCTGAAGGGTCCCCTTTGCTCACAGAGCAATGACTAGAGCTATTTTCTTCACTTATGATAGTACAGGCCTTCATGCTACTTCCTTTATGCCTCCCACCCTCTGTTCCTTCCCCACAATGTCCATATGTCCACTGTCCATGTCTGTCTTTCTGTCACTTCACTGCATGTGCCATCACCACCATCCTACTAGATTCCATATATATGTGTTAATATACTGTATTTGTCCTTCTCTTTCTGACTGACTTCACTTTTGATGATACGTTCTAGATCCAGCCACCTCATTAGGGCTGATTCTTCTGCATTTCTCTTTACAGCTGTGTAGTATTCCATTGTATTAATGTACCAGAGCTTTTGTATCCATTCATCCGTCGATGGCATCTAGGTTGCTTCCATGTTCTAGCTGTTGTATAGAGAGCTGCAATGAACATGGGGGTACAGGTGCTTCTTTCAGATTTGATTTCATCAGGGTATAAGCCTAAGAGTGGAATTACTGGTTCGTATAGTGCTTCTATTTTTAGTTTTTTAAAGAAATCTCCAGACTGTCTTCCATAGCGGCTGTATCAATCAACATTCCCACCAGCAATACAGGAGTGTTCCCTTTTCTCCGCAGCCTCTCCAGCATTTATTGTCTGTCGATTTGTGGATGATGGCCATTCTGACGGGGGTGTGAGGTGATATCTCATTGTAGTTTTGATTTGCATTTCTCTAATTATAAGTGAAGTTGAGCATCGTTTCACGTGTTTTGGGGCCATCTGTATGTCGTCTTTGGAGAGGTGTCTGTTTAGGTCCTTTTCCCATTTTTTGATTGGGTTGTTCATTTTTCCTGTGCTGAGTTGTCTGAGTTGCTTGTAGATTTTGGAGATTAATTCTTTGTCTGTTGTTTCATTTACTATGATTTTCTCCCATTCTGTGGGCTGTCTGTTCAGCTTTTTTGTGATTTCTTTTGCTGTACAAGAGCTTTTAAGTTTCTTGAGGTCCCACATGTTCATTTTTCTTTTTAGTTCTGCTATTCTAGTAGGTGGGTCAGAGAAGATGTTGCTTTGATTGATGTCCTTGAGGGTTTTGCCTATATTCTCCTCTAAGAGTTTGATGGTTTCTGGTCTTACATTTAGGTCTTTAATCCATTTTGAGTTGATCTTTGTGCATGGTGTCAGGGAATGTTCCAATTTCATTTTTTTGCATGTAGCTGTCCAATTTTCCCAGCACCATTTGTTGAAGAGGCTGTCTTTGTCCCATTTTATGGTTTCGCCTCCTTTGTCAAAAATAAGGTACCCATAGGTGTGTGGGTTTATCTCTGGGTTCTCTATCTTGTTCCATTGGTCGATAGTTCTGTTTTTGTGCCAGTACCATACTGTCTTGATGACTGTTGCTTTGTAGTAGAGTCTGAAGTTGGGGAGGTTGATCCCTTCAGCTCCATTCTTCTTCCTCAGGATTGCTTTGGCTATTCGAGGTCTTTAGTGTTTCCATATGAACTGTGTTATTCTTTGGTCTAGTTCTGTGAAGAATGTCATTGGTAGTTTGATAGGGATTGCATTGAATCTATAGATGACATTTGGTAGTATGGTCATTTTCACGATATTGATTCTTCTTACCCAGGAACATGGAATATCTCTCCATCTGTGTAAGTCTTCTTTAATGTCTCTCATGAGTGTCTTGTAATTCTCTGTGTACAATTCTTTTGTTTCTTTGGGTAGGTTTATTCCTAGATATTTGATTCTTTTGGTTGCGAAGGTGAAGGGGATTGCCTCTTTGATTTCGTTTTCTGGTTTTTCATTGTTTGTGTATAGGAATGCCAGTGATTTCTGTATATTGATTTTATATCCTGTGACTTTGCTGAATACGCTGCTTAATTCTAGTGGTTTTGTAATAGTGTCTTTGGGGTTTCTTTTTTTTTTAAGATTTATTTATTTATTTATTTTGGTGGGGGTGGGAAGAGAGGGGAGCACGCGGGCCACTTCTATCGGTCTTTCATTTGTCCATTTTCATCCATCTTTGTTCTTTGACCCATGTGGGCCTCCCATCATGGTGGCCTCTGTTGTCGCAGAGCACCGGCTCTGGGCGCATGTGCTCCAGAACTCCGGCTCGGTAGTTGGACACATCAGTCCAGCCGCTCCACGTCACGTGGGATCTTCCCAGGCCAGGGATTGAACTGGTGCCCCTTGCACTGGAGGGCAGTGTCCTTACCCACTGGACCACCAGGGAAGCCCTCTTTGGGATTTTCTATGTATAATATCATGTCATCTGCAAATAGAGAGAATTTGACTTCTTCCTTTCCAATCTGGATTCCTTTGATTTCTTTCTCTTCTCTTATTGCTGTTGCTAGAACTTCCAGGACTATGTTGACTTCTAGTGGTGAAAGTGGATACCCCTGCCTTGCTCCTAATCATAGAGGAATGCTTTCAGTTTTTCACCATTGAGAATTATGTTTGCTGTGGGCTTATTATGTATGGTTTTCACTATGTTGAGGTAGGTTCCTTCTATGCTCATTTTGAAGAGTTTTTATCATGAAAGAGTACTGAATTTTGTCAGAGGCATTTTCTGCATCTATTGAGAGTTGTTGAGAGGTTGATTTCCTTCAGCTCCATTCTTCTTCCTCAGGATTGCTTTGGCTATTCGAGGTCTTTAGTGTTTCCATATGAACTGTGTTATTCTTTGGTCTAGTTCTGTGAAGAATGTCATTGGTAGTTTGATAGGGATTGCATTGAATCTATAGATGACATTTGGTAGTATGGTCATTTTCACGATATTGATTCTTCTTACCCAGGAACATGGAATATCTCTCCATCTGTGTAAGTCTTCTTTAATGTCTCTCATGAGTGTCTTGTAATTCTCTGTGTACAATTCTTTTGTTTCTTTGGGTAGGTTTATTCCTAGATATTTGATTCTTTTGGTTGCGAAGGTGAAGGGGATTGCCTCTTTGATTTCGTTTTCTGGTTTTTCATTGTTTGTGTATAGGAATGCCAGTGATTTCTGTATATTGATTTTATATCCTGTGACTTTGCTGAATACGCTGCTTAATTCTAGTGGTTTTGTAATAGTGTCTTTGGGGTTTCTTTTTTTTTTAAGATTTATTTATTTATTTATTTTGGTGGGGGTGGGAAGAGAGGGGAGCACGCGGGCCACTTCTATCGGTCTTTCATTTGTCCATTTTCATCCATCTTTGTTCTTTGACCCATGTGGGCCTCCCATCATGGTGGCCTCTGTTGTCGCAGAGCACCGGCTCTGGGCGCATGTGCTCCAGAACTCCGGCTCGGTAGTTGGACACATCAGTCCAGCCGCTCCACGTCACGTGGGATCTTCCCAGGCCAGGGATTGAACTGGTGCCCCTTGCACTGGAGGGCAGTGTCCTTACCCACTGGACCACCAGGGAAGCCCTCTTTGGGATTTTCTATGTATAATATCATGTCATCTGCAAATAGAGAGAATTTGACTTCTTCCTTTCCAATCTGGATTCCTTTGATTTCTTTCTCTTCTCTTATTGCTGTTGCTAGAACTTCCAGGACTATGTTGACTTCTAGTGGTGAAAGTGGATACCCCTGCCTTGCTCCTAATCATAGAGGGAATGCTTTCAGCTTTTCACTGTTGAGAATTATGTTTGCTGTGAGCTTATCATATATGGTTTTCACTATGTTGAGGTAGGTTCCTTCTATGCTCATTTTTGAAGAGTTTTTATCATGAAAGAGTACTGAATTTTGTCAGAGGCATTTTCTGCATCTATTGAGATTATCATATGATTTTTATCTTGTAATTTGTTGATATGGTGTATCACACTGATTAATATATAAATATTGCATGCTTGGAATAAACTCAGCTTGATCATGGTGTATGAGCTTTTTGATGTGTTGAATTCTGTTTCCTGGAATTTTGGTGTGGATTTTTGTGTCTAAATTCATCAATGGTATTGGCCTGTAATTTTCTTTTTTGTGTGTTGTCTTTGCCTGGTTCGGTATCAGGTTGATGGTGACCTTGTAGAATGTGTGTGGAAGTGTTCCTTCTTGTGCAATTTTTTGAAAGAGTTTTAGAAGGATAGGGATTAGATCTTCTCTCAATGATTGATAAAATTCAGTCAGGTGACTTCTTAACCACTAGACCCCCAGGAAAGCCCTGTGATGTTTTACAATTATTACAGTGTTTCCTGGCCCTCTACTGAATGGCTGGGTCATGTGATCCAGCCACTTAACAGAAATATAAATGAGTATCCCCTGGTCCTGCACTTGCTTTTGTCTGTTTTTAGGAATCAATGACTCTGGTACATCAGTAACGGGTTTTGTTTGGTTGTGGAATTGTCACTCAGTTTTCCACACTGTCCTTTCCTGAAGTGCTTGCAAATAGACTTCTGGCTTTTGACATCTGAGCGCCTATTTTAAGAGTATTGCCAGGCATGGTAAATGGATAGCACTGTATTCCAGCTGTGGAAACAGTATCGCAGGAGTAAGGCACCCTAGCTTCCTATAAAAGGGCTTCTTTGGGCCACAGCGTGTGTGACACATGTACCGTGATGGCCGTGAGCATTCTGATGTGGTAAGAAACCCGTTTCCAGCTCACTGACATTGAGCATTTTCATCAGTTTTTTTTTTAATCATTTCAGAATTTGTTTTTAAATATTCCTCCCAGTTGGTTGCCGTTACTACAGTAATATCAAACAAATAGCCTGTATCTGAGGGACTAACACAAATATTGAAACAGCTAAGAACAAAGTTTGAAATTAACAAACTTACTTTCTAATTTTAGTATCTGTTGTACTTGACATGATTTTTGAACTTGGATTTGAAGTGCTTATCAGTATCTTATCAGGTCTTTTAAAAAAGCTCCTTTAAAATGTCCTTGTAAGGGAATTTAGATTCTTTTAAAAATATCTTGATTCCCTAGTGAAATGTATCTGTTAAACATAATTGAATTGAGAGGTTTGCATGTGATAAAACTTTCTTTGGATCATTTAAAGAAATTATTTTGTATTTGGTGTATAGTTTACAGCAAAATGATTCAGTTATACATATGTCCGTGTTGTGTGTACTCAGTCACTCAGTCATGTCTGACTTTTTGTGACCCTATGGGCTGCAGCCCTCCAGGCTCCTCTGTCCATGGAATTTCTCAGGCAAGAATACTGGAGTGGGTTGCCATTTCCTCCTCCAAGGGATCTTACCAAACTAGGGATTGAACCCATGTCTCCTACATTGGCAGGCAGATGCTTTACCACTGACATGTATCTATATATCTACTATTTTACAGATCCTTTTCCATTACAGGTTATTACCAGGTATTGAGTAGAGTTCTCTGTGCTGTATAGGTCCTTATTGATTATATGTTTTTTATATAGTAGTATGTATAATTTATCTCACCCCCACCACCTTAGGTTAGGTAACCATAAGTTTGTTTTCAGATTCTGTGAGTCTGTTTTTGTTTTGAAATAAGTTCATTTGTATCATTTTTTTAAATTTCTTTGGATTATTTAAAAAGTGTAAGTAAAATCTCACTCTAACAGATGCTTTCCTTAAACATTAAAAATATGTATTATTTAAGAATATGCAGACATATACATATTAGGCTATTATACATTCTCAATCCATAAAATATGTAAAAACTCACATTAATCCATACATTGTGAATATAAGGAAAAAATAAATGTCTCTTATATGCAAATTAAAGATGAAGCTAAACTTTTGAGTTGTAGATACATCTCAGAAATTGTAGAAAAGCATTTTATACCATATATTACTTTGAAATATTTTATCATTCAACTCAAATGCACTAATTACATTTCTGGTTCCTTAATATCTTGATGAATTGAGGTGATAATTGGATCTAATTTTAGAGAAATGTATAAATTTGACAGGTTAGCTGTCAAGGAGTAACCCTGTATGAAAGGATGCCTTCTGGCTTTTTGGTTATAGTCCTGGTGCTGAGGTGCTGAGTCGCTTCAGTTGTGTCCGACTTAAATTCCTGATTGTGGGGTTTTAGAATAACAGGTGTAAAACTCCTACCAAATATATAATGCAGAGTTGCATCCAATATTGAAATCTACCTTTCTCTTGTCATTGTCTCCACTGCATGTGGCTCAGGCAGAATTTTCAAACTGTCTAAGAGTTGCACACAAGCGTGTACTGTCAAACAGGAAAATGGATAGAATTGGCCAAAAAGTTCATTCAGGTTTTTCAGTGAGATGCCTCAGAAAAACCTGAACAAACTTTTTGACCAACCCAGTATCTTGAGGAATGATGTTAACACTTTAAGGAAAGCATGCCTGAAAATGAGTTCCAGGGTTTCATTTTTTTTCTGATAAAGAATATACATGAATGCAAGAATTATTTCCTAGAATACACCCCAAAGAGTGTTTTAGAAATGCAAATAGTGATGAATTACCCACCATAAAATACACACTTGTTGTGTGTGATTATGCACAGAAGTCAGTTTTTTTCATGAATAATTTGCATCATTTTTTACATAATTTTTGCATAATTTAGGAAACCATATGCTTTATAATGGAAGAAAAAAGTATTTAAAGTCTGCAGTCATGTTAAACAGTTCCATTATGAGTCACTAGATATTTTTTTAAAGTGCTGCTTTAAGTGTGACAACAGAAACTTAAAGGCTGTGATGCTCATTTGAAGTAGGTGATTAATTGAAAGCCTCTGTCCATTCTTTCACTTAGGCCATTTTGGTAACTGCCACCAAATCTGGACCATTTCTTGTGTTAAGTGTTGAAATGTTTTTAAAAACCTAAGAACAATTTCAGAATATTTTAGGACTCCTAAGATTTGAGTGTGTTTGTTCTATAAGGTGAGATCTACATGATTTATTTCAAAAATTGACCTTGAGATCATAACCAAAACTGGTTAATTTATTAGGTTCCTTAATATCTTGATGAATTGAGGTGATAATTGGATCTAATTTTAGAGAAATGTATAAATTTGACAGGTTAGCTGTCAAGGAGTAACCCTGTATGAAAGGATGCCTTCTGGCTTTTTGGTTATAGTCCTGGTGCTGAGGTGCTGAGTCGCTTCAGTTGTGTCCGACTTAAATTCCTGATTGTGGGGTTTTAGAATAACAGGTGTAAAACTCCTACCAAATATATAATGCAGAGTTGCATCCAATATTGAAATCTACCTTTCTCTTGTCATTGTCTCCACTGCATGTGGCTCAGGCAGAATTTTCAAACTGTCTAAGAGTTGCACACAAGCGTGTACTGTCAAACAGGAAAATGGATAGAATTGGCCAAAAAGTTCATTCAGGTTTTTCAGTGAGATGCCTCAGAAAAACCTGAACAAACTTTTTGACCAACCCAGTATCTTGAGGAATGATGTTAACACTTTAAGGAAAGCATGCCTGAAAATGAGTTCCAGGGTTTCATTTTTTTTCTGATAAAGAATATACATGAATGCAAGAATTATTTCCTAGAATACACCCCAAAGAGTGTTTTAGAAATGCAAATAGTGATGAATTACCCACCATAAAATACACACTTGTTGTGTGTGATTATGCACAGAAGTCAGTTTTTTTCATGAATAATTTGCATCATTTTTACAAAATTTTTTGCATAATTTAGGAAACCATATGCTTTATAATGGAAGAAAAAAGTATTTAAAGTCTGCAGTCATGTTAAACAGTTCCATTATGAGTCACTAGATATTTTTTTAAAGTGCTGCTTTAAGTGTGACAACAGAAACTTAAAGGCTGTGATGCTCATTTGAAGTAGGTGATTAATTGAAAGCCTCTGTCCATTCTTTCACTTAGGCCATTTTGGTAACTGCCACCAAATCTGGACCATTTCTTGTGTTAAGTGTTGAAATGTTTTTAAAAACCTAAGAACAATTTCAGAATATTTTAGGACTCCTAAGATTTGAGTGTGTTTGTTCTATAAGGTGAGATCTACATGATTTATTTCAAAAATTGACCTTGGCAGTTTTTCTAGGTCTTATAATTTGCCAAAACTGGTTAATTTTATTGGAGGTCATCAAGAACAGCTATATACATTTTTAAAATTATTTATTTATTTATTTGTTTTTGCCTAGGCTGGGTCTTTGTTGTGGTGCACTGGCTTCTCATTGCAGTGGCTTCTCTTGTTGCAAAGCAGACTCTGGGTATGCAGGCTTCAGTAGTTGCGGCACGTGGGCTCTACAGGGTGGGCTTAGTTGCCTCACAGCATGTGGGAATCTTCCTGGACCAGGGATCGAACCTGTTTCCCCTTCATTGGTAGGCAGATTCTGGACCACTGGACCACCAGGGAAGCCCCTACATGCATTTTTTAAAAAGAATTATTTTCCATTTATTTTAAGTACAAAGTCCATCTTCTTTTCTTCCTGTGAGTCAAGTATTCTCTCTATGCCACTAGTTTTTTTTTTTTTTTTTGAAGATCAGTTATTATTTTTGAAGATCTTCTGTGTTTTACTATTGTACAGAAATAGTCTAAACTTTGGTCTTTTTAATGCATCCATATTGGAATTTTTGTTTTTGTGAGAAAGTGATGCTGTCATTTTCCTTTAAAATTTTTTTAAAGCTTAGGGTTTTCTTTTTTGTTGTTGCTTAAATTATTTATTTATTTATTTTTGGCTATTCTGAGTTCTCATTGCTGCTGCAGGCTCTCCTCTAGTTGAAGATAGTGGGGGCTACTCTCTAGTTGAGGTGAGCAGGCTTCGTGTTGTGGTGACTTCTCTTGTTGTGGAACTCAGGCTCTAGGGCACATGGGCTCAGTAGTTGCGACTTTGAAGCTCTAGAGCGCACACTCACTAGTTGTGGCTTGCGGGCTTAGTTGCTCCATGGTATGAGGGATCTTCCCGAACCAGGGATCAAACCTGTGTCTCCTGCATTGGCAGGTGAACTCTTCACCACTGAGCTACCAGGGAATTCCTCTTTAAGATTATTGATACAGCTTTATTTTTTAATTTTGGTTTTATATTGGAGTATAGTTGGTGTACAATGTTGTGTTAATTTCAGGTATCCAACAAAGAGACTCAGTCATACATAAACATGCATCTGTTCTTTTTCAAATTCTTTCCTCATATAGGTTGTTACAGAATATTGAGTTTTCTATATTATAACGTCGGTCCTTGTTGACTATCTCTTATGGATATGGTAGTTTGTGGAGCTAATCCCAAAATTCCAAATGTGGTTTTATTTTTAATAAGAGCCTTATGTTAACAAGAAATGTTTTTAAAATGTTACCTTTGAGAGGACTGCCTGATTTAAGAAAGTAGATTTCCTTGTTGTGTCTTGATAGAGGTCCAAACTGGGGCCAGTAGTAGAAGTTGGAAGACAGGAGAAGGTGAGTCGCTTTTCAGTTTGCAGAATAAGTGAACCCACTAAGAAATAGGCCACCAACTTCCCATTTCTAGAAGTATTGTGTCCTGCTTTGATCACTCTCTAGCCAGTGCTGTTCAATAAAACTTTCCCACACAATGGAAATTCTCTATGTCGATGCTGCCCCGTATGGCATCCGGGACCTGAATTTCAGTAGACTCTGAGAGTTAACAGAGGACAGAGTAGCCTGGCATGCTGCAGTTCCTGGGGTTGCAGAGAGTTAGCCATGACTTAGCAACTGGACGATAGCAACATGGCAGCCACCAGCCATAAGTGGATGTTGAGCACTCAAAATGTGGCAACTTTTGAAAAGCTGAATTTGTGATTAAATGGCTTTTGCAAGGACTTCCCTAGAAATCCAGTGGTTAAGACTCCACATTCCCAATGCAGGCTACTCTCTAGTTGAGGTGAGCAGGCTTCGTGTTGTGGTGACTTCTCTTGTTGTGGAACTCAGGCTCTAGGGCACATGGGCTCAGTAGTTGCGACTTTGAAGCTCTAGAGCGCACACTCACTAGTTGTGGCTTGCGGGCTTAGTTGCTCCATGGTATGAGGGATCTTCCCGAACCAGGGATCAAACCTGTGTCTCCTGCATTGGCAGGTGAACTCTTCACCACTGAGCTACCAGGGAATTCCTCTTTAAGATTATTGATACAGCTTTATTTTTTAATTTTGGTTTTATATTGGAGTATAGTTGGTGTACAATGTTGTGTTAATTTCAGGTATCCAACAAAGAGACTCAGTCATACATAAACATGCATCTGTTCTTTTCAAATTCTTTCCTCATATAGGTTGTTACAGAATATTGAGTTTTCTATATTATAACGTCGGTCCTTGTTGACTATCTCTTATGGATATGGTAGTTTGTGGAGCTAATCCCAAAATTCCAAATGTGGTTTTATTTTTAATAAGAGCCTTATGTTAACAAGAAATGTTTTTAAAATGTTACCTTTGAGAGGACTGCCTGATTTAAGAAAGTAGATTTCCTTGTTGTGTCTTGATAGAGGTCCAAACTGGGGCCAGTAGTAGAAGTTGGAAGACAGGAGAAGGTGAGTCGCTTTTCAGTTTGCAGAATAAGTGAACCCACTAAGAAATAGGCCACCAACTTCCCATTTCTAGAAGTATTGTGTCCTGCTTTGATCACTCTCTAGCCAGTGCTGTTCAATAAAACTTTCCCACACAATGGAAATTCTCTATGTCGATGCTGCCCCGTATGGCATCCGGGACCTGAATTTCAGTAGACTCTGAGAGTTAACAGAGGACAGAGTAGCCTGGCATGCTGCAGTTCCTGGGGTTGCAGAGAGTTAGCCATGACTTAGCAACTGGACGATAGCAACATGGCAGCCACCAGCCATAAGTGGATGTTGAGCACTCAAAATGTGGCAACTTTTGAAAAGCTGAATTTGTGATTAAATGGCTTTTGCAAGGACTTCCCTAGAAATCCAGTGGTTAAGACTCCACATTCCCAATGCAGGCTGCCTCGGTTGAGTCCCTGGTCAGAGAAATAGATCCCACATGCCCAAACTAAAGGTCCTTCATGCCAGAACTAAGACCCAGGCTAGCCAGATAGAGGACAGACAGATCGATGGCTTCTTCTAGACTTCTTTCTACTCCGAGTATGCTCCACAGACCAGGGCTTCCAATATCATATCCGAGCTGCACAATCTCAGGACCCACCCCAAACCTACTACAACAGAATCCTCATGTTAGTGAAATTTCCCAAGCAGTTCATAAGGTCCTTATCATTTTGCTGAGCTGGTCTATAAAGGCACTCTTATACAGACTCAATGGCTAGATGCAGTGAGCAATCTATTTCCTTCAAGTCCGTAATTCTTTCCTTTCAGAGAAGTTTATTTTTGAGATTTGAAGAGAGGTTGAGAGTGTAGACTTCGAGGATAGATGCAGAGTTGAAACTCAGCTATGGCACTTGTTGAAGCCTCAGCTCCCCTCTGTCAGATGGGGATGTTCACGAAAGGGTACCTGTCTGACTACCATGAAGGTGAACAGAGAAATGTTAGTAAATAATGTTAGTAAAGTGTTTACAGAGTAAACCATCAATAAAGGACTTTTTCTTCTTTAAGATTTTATTTGTACTCGGTATTGTGTAGGCTTTCTCTCCTTGTAGGATAGGATTTTTTGTGTTAGGGGTTTCATGGCCAGAAGTTGAGAAATTCGCTTTTCAGTTTGCAGAATAAGTGAACCCACTAAGAAATAGGCCACCAACTTCCCATTTCTAGAAGTCTTGTGTCCTGCTTTGATCACTCTCTAGCCAGTGCTGTTCAATAAAACTTTCCCACACCATGGAAATTCTCTATGTCGATGCTGCCCCGTATGGCATCCGGGACCTGAATTTCAGTAGACTCTGAGAGTTAACAGAGGACAGAGTAGCCTGGCATGCTGCAGTTCCTGGGGTTGCAGAGAGTTAGCCATGACTTAGCAACTGGACGATAGCAACATGGCAGCCACCAGCCATAAGTGGATGTTGAGCACTCAAAATGTGGCAACTTTTGAAAAGCTGAATTTGTGATTAAATGGCTTTTGCAAGGACTTCCCTAGAAATCCAGTGGTTAAGACTCCACATTCCCAATGCAGGCTGCCTCGGTTGAGTCCCTGGTCAGAGAAATAGATCCCACATGCCCAAACTAAAGGTCCTTCATGCCAGAACTAAGACCCAGGCTAGCCAGATAGAGGACAGACAGATCGATGGCTTCTTCTAGACTTCTTTCTACTCCGAGTATGCTCCACAGACCAGGGCTTCCAATATCATATCCGAGCTGCACAATCTCAGGACCCACCCCAAACCTACTACAACAGAATCCTCATGTTAGTGAAATTTCCCAAGCAGTTCATAAGGTCCTTATCATTTTGCTGAGCTGGTCTATAAAGGCACTCTTATACAGACTCAATGGCTAGATGCAGTGAGCAATCTATTTCCTTCAAGTCCGTAATTCTTTCCTTTCAGAGAAGTTTATTTTTGAGATTTGAAGAGAGGTTGAGAGTGTAGACTTCGAGGATAGATGCAGAGTTGAAACTCAGCTATGGCACTTGTTGAAGCCTCAGCTCCCCTCTGTCAGATGGGGATGTTCACGAAAGGGTACCTGTCTGACTACCATGAAGGTGAACAGAGAAATGTTAGTAAATAATGTTAGTAAAGTGTTTACAGAGTAAACCATCAATAAAGGACTTTTTCTTCTTTAAGATTTTATTTTTGTACTCGGTATTGTGTAGGCTTTCTCTCCTTGTAGTGATCAGGGACTTCTCTTTGTTGCCACACGTGGCTTCTCATTGTGGTGGCTTCTCTTGTAGAGTGCAAAGCCTAGAGCGTGTGGGCTAAGTAGTTGTAGCCCTCAGGCTTAGTTGCTCCACAGCATGTAGGATCTTCTCAGACTGGGATCGAACAAGTGTCTTCAGCACTGGTCCTCAGATTCTCAACTACTGCACCACCAGGAAAGCCCTAAAAGATTATTTTAACCCCTGTTGCTGTTAATGCATATTGAAAGTGAAAACAGAAGTCACTCAGTCAGGTCTGGCTCTTTGTGACCCCATGGACTGTAGCCCATGAGGCTCCTCTATTGATGGAATTCTCCAGGCAAGAATACTGGAGTGGGTAGCTGATCCCTTCTCCAGCGGATCTTCCCCACCCGGAGATCAAACCCAGGTTTCCCACATTGCAGGCAGATTCTTTACCAGCTGAGCTGCAAAGGAACCCCTAATGCATATTACATAACCCTGTTATTGTTAATGCATATTACATGCCTTTCAAAATAAGATAGGTAGACTAAACCTAGCAGGCTTAGATGATTATGTATGCCTTTCTTCCAAATCTGAATTAGCTTCACAAAGTCTCAAGCAATGGTTACCTGTCTTAAAGAAAGGAGAATCTGAAGTCTTTTGGTGTTTTTTTTTTTTTTTTCACGTTATATATTTAGGGTTACAGTAAGAAATAATGGCCCAACCTCTTTGAACCATCAAAAGGTCCTTAAACTGGAGATCAGAAAGCAAACCAGTCACTTCTTGGTTCCTTTAAAATTCCTCATTGCCTTTCCACATCTTAAAGATTGTGGAATTTCCCCTCCCCCCAAAAAAACCCTAAAATGTCTTGACAGTCCTGCCCCTTCCATCACTCATGGTTGGGGCCACAGCAAAGGGAAGTTTTGCCCTCTTGGTTGCACAGTGGGGAGGGATGTGTCTGGCTGGCCTTCTCAGGAGTGCAACCAGAATTGCCTTTTGAGCAAATTCTATGTTTTAGAAAGAATGAACCCAGGGTGAGCTCAAGCTATTAGTCATAAATTTTCATCTTTATTAAATGGAACTTCATCAGGCAGCTAGTCCGAGTGGGGGTGGGAGAAGTCTGCTAGTTAAAAATAAAAGCTCATACTTATTTAAAATTCCCATCATTCTTCTGGCACTGAAAAAGTCACCCATACTTATAGAATATAATTTCCAAAGTACTTTCTGTAATCTAACCATTCTGTCATTGTTGGATATTTAGATCGTTTTGTACACACACACACATATGTGTGTATATGTGTCATTCCATGGTGAACTTTTTCAATTCTTATATGTGAATTTTTTCCCTGCATCTTTATTTCCTTCACATAGATTGTGAAAACCTGAATTACCAATGTGTACTTTTAGAAAAGCGTCT
The DNA here is from genome assembly GCA_022376925.1 of Tragulus kanchil. Lineage (NCBI taxonomy): Eukaryota > Metazoa > Chordata > Mammalia > Artiodactyla > Tragulidae > Tragulus > Tragulus kanchil. The sequence continues at coordinate 89,344,522 of JAIOJX010000031.1, read as the reverse complement.
TGACAAATTGCCTTTCTGAAACATTGTGCTAATTTAGATGTCCACTAGCAGTGTTTGTGTTCATTCCACTGTAATATTGATTATCACTCTTAAAAAGGTAAACTTGATACAATGGAATACTCTTCATACATTAAAAAGTAGGCGATCCTGCCTTTGGTGGTAACATGAATAGATCTTCAGGCACTGAGTTACATGAAATAAGTCAGGCAGAGAAAGATGGATACTGGACGGTCTCCCTTGTATGTGGAGTCTTAAAAACAATTCCCAGAACAGATGGGTCATGGGCAGAGGTGGGGCAGATTGATGGGGTGTGAAATGGGTGAAATAGATAAAAGCTTCCAGTTATAAAATAAAGAAGTCATCATGGAGACTCTCCTTAGCAGTACTTTATTGCTAAAGTACTTTATTGTCTGATTGAAATTTGCTGAGTAACAGTGCTCATCACAAGAAGATGAGAACAATGTGTGGGGATGGATGTTAATCAAGCTCACAACAGATGCATACAACAAATCATTATGTTGTACATTTACAATGACTATAGTGTTACATGTCAATGACACATCAATTTAAAAAAGGAATCAATATAGGCATGGTGGTTGAAGTAGTCTCTGGAGCCATCTGCCTTGAGTTCAGACCTTATCTCTGTTGCTTATGAGCTGTGTGACATTTCAGACACACTCCCTTGACCTATAAACCATGGGTTGTTGTGAGGGTTAAAGTAGTTGTGCATGCATGCTAAGCTGCTTCCGTCATGTCTGACTTTCTTCGGTGACCCATGGACTGTAGGCCACCAGGCTCCTCTGTCCATGGGATTCTCCAGGCAAGAATACTGGAGTGGGGGATTCCCTGGTGGTCCAGTGGGTGAAGAGTCCGCCTTGGAGTGCAGGGAACGCCGGTTTGATCCCTGGCCTAGGAAAATCCCACGTGCCACGGAGTGGCTGGACTGTTGTGCCCAATTGCGAGCCAGCGCTCTGGAGCACATGCGCGCAGAGCCAGAGCTCTGCAAAGAGAGAGACCACTGTAATGGGAGGCCCACATGCTCCAAGGAACAAAGACGGATGAAAATAAATAAATGAAAGACCAATAAAAGAGGCCAAAATTTAAAAAAAAAAAAAGAAAAAAGAATACTGGAGTGGGTTGCCATGCCCTTCTCCACCCTCCTTCAGGGGAATCTTCCCAACCCAAGGATCAAACTCATGTCTCCTCCATCTCCTGCAATGGCTGGCAGGTTCTTTACCACTAGCACCAGCTGGGAAGCCCCTCCCCTAGACCACCTATATGTAGATAATCTAGGGCAGTAATTTTACAAGTAGGCGATCCTGCCTTTGGTGGTAACATGAATAGATCTTCAGGCACTGAGTTACATGAAATAAGTCAGGCAGAGAAAGATGGATACTGGACGGTCTCCCTTGTATGTGGAGTCTTAAAAACAATTCCCAGAACAGATGGGTCATGGGCAGAGGTGGGGCAGATTGATGGGGTGTGAAATGGGTGAAATAGATAAAAGCTTCCAGTTATAAAATAAAGAAGTCATCATGGAGACTCTCCTTAGCAGTACTTTATTGCTAAAGTACTTTATTGTCTGATTGAAATTTGCTGAGTAACAGTGCTCATCACAAGAAGATGAGAACAATGTGTGGGGATGGATGTTAATCAAGCTCACAACAGATGCATACAACAAATCATTATGTTGTACATTTACAATGACTATAGTGTTACATGTCAATGACACATCAATTTAAAAAAGGAATCAATATAGGCATGGTGGTTGAAGTAGTCTCTGGAGCCATCTGCCTTGAGTTCAGACCTTATCTCTGTTGCTTATGAGCTGTGTGACATTTCAGACACACTCCCTTGACCTATAAACCATGGGTTGTTGTGAGGGTTAAAGTAGTTGTGCATGCATGCTAAGCTGCTTCCGTCATGTCTGACTTTCTTCGGTGACCCATGGACTGTAGGCCACCAGGCTCCTCTGTCCATGGGATTCTCCAGGCAAGAATACTGGAGTGGGGGATTCCCTGGTGGTCCAGTGGGTGAAGAGTCCGCCTTGGAGTGCAGGGAACGCCGGTTTGATCCCTGGCCTAGGAAAATCCCACGTGCCACGGAGTGGCTGGACTGTTGTGCCCAATTGCGAGCCAGCGCTCTGGAGCACATGCGCGCAGAGCCAGAGCTCTGCAAAGAGAGAGACCACTGTAATGGGAGGCCCACATGCTCCAAGGAACAAAGACGGATGAAAATAAATAAATGAAAGACCAATAAAAGAGGCCAAAATTTAAAAAAAAAAAAAGAAAAAAGAATACTGGAGTGGGTTGCCATGCCCTTCTCCACCCTCCTTCAGGGGAATCTTCCCAACCCAAGGATCAAACTCATGTCTCCTCCATCTCCTGCAATGGCTGGCAGGTTCTTTACCACTAGCACCAGCTGGGAAGCCCCTCCCCTAGACCACCTATATGTAGATAATCTAGGGCAGTAATTTTACATACCGCAGAAGTTACATGCCAGCTGCTAGACTCAGTGTCAGGGGTGTATATGACCCAAAGGTGTACCTAACATTTCAGGCGTGTTGCTTTTTTCAAAAAAAAAATGTTCATTTTATATTGGACTTTAGTTGCTTTATAATGTGTATTTATTTCTACTGTACATGAAAGTGATTCAATTGTACATGTACATGTTTCTGTTCTTTTTCACATAGGTTTCCCATATAGGTTATTACAGTGTTGAGCAGAGTTCCCTGTGCTATACAAATACAGTAGGTCCTTATTGATTATATATATTATTTTAAATATTTATATTATTATTTTTGGCAATGCTGGATCTTCATGGTAGCATACAATCTTTCTCTAGGTGTGGTGCATGGACTAAGTTGTGGCACCCAGGTTCAGTAGCTGCAGTGCTTGGGCTTAGTTGCCCCACACCATGTGAGATCTTAGGGGTTGGGTTGATTCCCCACCATGGATCAACCCAGGTCCCTTGCATTGGAAGTAGATTCTTAACCACTGGACCACCAGGAAAGGAAGTCACTGATTACCTCTTTTAAATATAGTAGTGTGTATATGTCAGTCTCCAAATCCCAATTTGACCCTCCCTCCAAGGGGTGTTGCCTTTTTGATGACTGCACACCCACCTTGGAGGGGTGACGGTGGTGGAAGCAGCTCTTAATAGACTGAGAACTTTTACTTTTGCTCACCCTTATGTCCCATGAACCAATATGGAATTTCATTCAGTGAAAAATTTCCCAATTCTAATTTGGTTCTGCACAACTGCAACCAGAAGTTCTGAGTCCCTTGTGCTCCCCAGAGACCCGAACTTTGTGGTTATAATTCCCAAATGAAGGCGCTCACCAGTTTGCCTACCAGCATGGAGCACGGCAGGCTAAAGTCCATGAGGTCATAAAAAGTCAGGCACACCTGAGTGACTTTCGCTTGCTTCACTTCATTTCACATCCTCTGCTACAACCATCTCTCTCTTGGGAGCTGCTAGAGTGCCCACTCTGGAGGGCCACCGGCAGTCCAAACTGTGTCCAGCCCTCCTGGAAGGTTTTCACTGTGGATGGTGCAGGAAACACCCTAGAGTCTCTGATTTAGGGGGGCAGGGAGCAGCAAAAGAAAAGAAAAATTTGCAGTGAAATGCAAAATCTTTGGCCAAAGGAAAATCACATTTTCCTACAGAACAGGCAACTTCAGCTCAGCCCATACTTCTCAGAGATCACTAAGAACCTTTTCTTCTTGGCAAAGTTTCTCATGATCTGTGACAGAGGCAGAGCAAACCCTGTCCTTCCATTCATTGGCTCATTTGACATTTATCGAGCCTTGACTGTAAACCAGTTCTTGTCTCCCTCCTACCCTGAACTCAAATTGATTATGTATCTCATTCTACTTTTATATTCTTTTATATTTCTTTTATATTCTGATTGCTCTTTCTTTCTGATTCCTCTTTCCTCTTTATATTTATATCCTAATTTCTTTCTCTTCTAAGCCAAGCTGGACAGCACTCCTTAAAGGACTCCATAACCTGCTGTGCAAAGCTGATGATGAGAAAGGGAGTGGGGAGGAGGAGGATGAAGACAAGAGCTATTATCTATGGAATATTTATATCTAAGACACTAATTTAAGTGATTTACATATAGTGATTATTCAAAACTTTTTTTATCATCCACAATTTGCAGACAAGGAAACTGAGTTTTTAAAAAGGTGCCCAAGACTACATAGCTAATAAAAGGTAGAACCAGAATTCAAGCTTAAGTCAACTCCTGGGCAAAATCAAACCCTCCAGTTGCTCTTTGCTGTTCCTTTCATGGTTTCTCCATTTGCTTTCTTAAGCTTTAGGGGTTAGCCTCTATGTTCCTTCAGATGTTTTCTTAGAGGTTTTTGTCTTTATTTCATGGTTGAGGTTTTAGAATTGTTAATCCAATTGGTCTTTGACTTCCTTTAGGGAAATATGTATCCTATAGATACCTAGGAAATCCAAATGTCATACTGGTCTTCTCTCCAAAAAGGAATAGAAATGACTATAAAAAACAATAATAGTCTTCTTCCTTCCCTAACACCCCTTTCCATCTTAATTTCACATCCTCTGCTACAACCATCTCTCTCTTGGGAGCTGCTAGAGTGCCCACTCTGGAGGGCCACCGGCAGTCCAAACTGTGTCCAGCCCTCCTGGAAGGTTTTCACTGTGGATGGTGCAGGAAACACCCTAGAGTCTCTGATTTAGGGGGGCAGGGAGCAGCAAAAGAAAAGAAAAATTTGCAGTGAAATGCAAAATCTTTGGCCAAAGGAAAATCACATTTTCCTACAGAACAGGCAACTTCAGCTCAGCCCATACTTCTCAGAGATCACTAAGAACCTTTTCTTCTTGGCAAAGTTTCTCATGATCTGTGACAGAGGCAGAGCAAACCCTGTCCTTCCATTCATTGGCTCATTTGACATTTATCGAGCCTTGACTGTAAACCAGTTCTTGTCTCCCTCCTACCCTGAACTCAAATTGATTATGTATCTCATTCTACTTTTATATTCTTTTATATTTCTTTTATATTCTGATTGCTCTTTCTTTCTGATTCCTCTTTCCTCTTTATATTTATATCCTAATTTCTTTCTCTTCTAAGCCAAGCTGGACAGCACTCCTTAAAGGACTCCATAACCTGCTGTGCAAAGCTGATGATGAGAAAGGGAGTGGGGAGGAGGAGGATGAAGACAAGAGCTATTATCTATGGAATATTTATATCTAAGACACTAATTTAAGTGATTTACATATAGTGATTATTCAAAACTTTTTTTATCATCCACAATTTGCAGACAAGGAAACTGATTTTTAAAAAGGTGCCCAAGACTACATAGCTAATAAAAGGTAGAACCAGAATTCAAGCTTAAGTCAACTCCTGGGCAAAATCAAACCCTCCAGTTGCTCTTTGCTGTTCCTTTCATGGTTTCTCCATTTGCTTTCTTAAGCTTTAGGGGTTAGCCTCTATGTTCCTTCAGATGTTTTCTTAGAGGTTTTTGTCTTTATTTCATGGTTGAGGTTTTAGAATTGTTAATCCAATTGGTCTTTGACTTCCTTTAGGGAAATATGTATCCTATAGATACCTAGGAAATCCAAATGTCATACTGGTCTTCTCCCCAAAAAAGGAATAGAAATGACTATAAAAAACAATAATAGTCTTCTTCCTTCCCTAACACCCTTTCCATCTTAATGCCTACAATGATTTAGAGAAAAAAATAAGAAATTATAAGTACATCAAGATGAGTTAGTGATTCTGGAGAGACAGAATGACAGCAGAAATGGAAACTATAAAGATTCAAAACATACAGTCATGTTTTGACAGACATTGAAAGGGCTGCCTATGTCACCCAAAGCCTTACTAAGTAGGACTGTTGATGAATGAGAAAAACTTAAGCACGAGATATTACTTCCAGTTTCCAGAAAGTAGAGAAGGCTTGGTGGAAGGTCAGTGGCTGAGAGGTGCCAAGTAGAACTGTAGGGGAGGGAAGGCAGGGGGCAGATGAAATTATAAGATCACCTCTATGGGTTAATCCTGAATTAATAAGGAAGGGAAGTGTCTCCTTGACTTAGAGTAAAGGAGGATGGATGGCTTGAGAGATGAAGATGAGGCCAAAGCTCATGAATTGCTGAAATGTCTTTCAAAGGACATCCATAGTCACCCAGATAGATTTTATTATTCTCTAAAATGCTTAGCATTCTCCGTGGTGTACTTAGCTCTCTATTCATGTATAACAAGAACAGAGCAGCCTACAAGACCCTTGTTCCTGGGCACCTCTATACCCGCACTGTCCTTCTTAGGTATTATTTAACATCATGACAACTCTATATATGGGATGCCATTTCCTCATTTTCCAGGTACAGAAACTCAGCCTTAAAGATGTTCTATAACTTGCCCAATGCCACTCAGCAAAGTACTAAATTTAATATTTTTAAAAGGTGCCCAAGACTACATAGCTAATAAAAGGTAGAACCAGAATTCAAGCTTAAGTCAACTCCTGGGCAAAATCAAACCCTCCAGTTGCTCTTTGCTGTTCCTTTCATGGTTTCTCCATTTGCTTTCTTAAGCTTTAGGGGTTAGCCTCTATGTTCCTTCAGATGTTTTCTTAGAGGTTTTTGTCTTTATTTCATGGTTGAGGTTTTAGAATTGTTAATCCAATTGGTCTTTGACTTCCTTTAGGGAAATATGTATCCTATAGATACCTAGGAAATCCAAATGTCATACTGGTCTTCTCTCCAAAAAGGAATAGAAATGACTATAAAAAACAATAATAGTCTTCTTCCTTCCCTAACACCCTTTCCATCTTAATGCCTACAATGATTTAGAGAAAAAAATAAGAAATTATAAGTACATCAAGATGAGTTAGTGATTCTGGAGAGACAGAATGACAGCAGAAATGGAAACTATAAAGATTCAAAACATACAGTCATGTTTTGACAGACATTGAAAGGGCTGCCTATGTCACCCAAAGCCTTACTAAGTAGGACTGTTGATGAATGAGAAAAACTTAAGCACGAGATATTACTTCCAGTTTCCAGAAAGTAGAGAAGGCTTGGTGGAAGGTCAGTGGCTGAGAGGTGCCAAGTAGAACTGTAGGGGAGGGAAGGCAGGGGGCAGATGAAATTATAAGATCACCTCTATGGGTTAATCCTGAATTAATAAGGAAGGGAAGTGTCTCCTTGACTTAGAGTAAAGGAGGATGGATGGCTTGAGAGATGAAGATGAGGCCAAAGCTCATGAATTGCTGAAATGTCTTTCAAAGGACATCCATAGTCACCCAGATAGATTTTATTATTCTCTAAAATGCTTAGCATTCTCCGTGGTGTACTTAGCTCTCTATTCATGTATAACAAGAACAGAGCAGCCTACAAGACCCTTGTTCCTGGGCACCTCTATACCCGCACTGTCCTTCTTAGGTATTATTTAACATCATGACAACTCTATATATGGGATGCCATTTCCTCATTTTCCAGGTACAGAAACTCAGCCTTAAAGATGTTCTATAACTTGCCCAATGCCACTCAGCAAAGTACTAAATTTAATATTTGTTACAGTGCCCTCTAAAGAAACGTTCCTTTAAGATGAATAGATAAAGAAGAAGTGGTACATGTATACAGTGGAACATTACTCAGCCATTAAAAGGAATGAAGTAATGTCATTTGCAGCAACATGGATGGACCTAGAGGTTATCACACTATATAAAGTATATCAGAAAGAGAAGGGTAAATATCATGTGATATAATTTAGAAGTGGAATCTAAACTTTGATGCTAATGAACTTATCTACAAAACAGAAAGGACACAGACATAGTGGTTGCCAAGAAACAGACTTGTGGTTGCCAAGGTGATGGAGTGGGGAGGGGAAGGATGGAGTAGAACTTTGGGATTAGCACAGGCAAACTGGTGTAAACAGAATGGATAAACAGCAGGGTCCTACTGTATAGCCCAGGGAACTATATTCAATATCTGGTGATAGGGCTTCCCTGGTGGTCCAGTGGGTGAAAGAGTGCGCCTTGCAGTGCAAAGGGCACCGGTTCGATCTCTGGCCCAGGAAGATCCCACATGCCGCAGAGCAACTGGACTGGCATTTCCATTTACGAACCAGCGCTCTAGAGTGCACGTGTTCAGAGCTGATGCTCAGCAGTGAGAGAGGCCGCTGCAAGGGGAAGCCCACACAGGCCAAAGAATAAAGATGGATGAAAATAAATAAATAAAAAACCAATAGAGGCCAAAATTAAAAAAAAAAAAAAGATTTATTTATAAGGGCTTCTCCTGGTGGTCCAGTGGGTAAAGACACCGCCTTGCAGTGCAAAGGGCGCCAGTTCGATCCCTGGCCTGGGAAGATCCCACGTGCCGTGGAGCAGCTGGACTGATGTGAGCCGGAGCTCTGGAGCGCATGCGCCCAGAGCCAGTGCTCTGCGATGACAGTGGCCACCGCGATGGGAGGCCCACAGGAGCCAAAGATCAGAAGACGGATGAAAATGGAGAAATGAAAGACCCATGGAAGTGGCCCACCCATCCCCCTCCCTCCTCATGCCACCCTCCAAAAGATAAATAAATAAGAAAAAAAAAATATGGTGATAAACCATAATAGGAAAGAATATTTTTAAAAAATATAGAGAGAGATGTATATAGAGTCATATACATATATATATATATATATTTATATATATATGTATATAGAGTCACTTTGCTATACAGAAATTAACACAGTACTGTAAATCAGTTATACTTCAATAAAAATTTCAAGTTCTTTAGTCAAGATGGAAAGCCATGTTTCATAGGTAGCCTGAGGAGCAGTTCGTACTTTCTGAGATACTACAGATTGAAAGTGACAGAGAGATGGGTATTTTGACGCATCCTATTTTTGTGTGTGTGTCTTGTGATTTCACACACACACCTCAATTGTGTACCAGTGCTGAAAAGGAGAAAGATATATGTATCCTTATTAATGTAAAGATAATCTCACTGTGCTAATGGGGATGAAGTTCGTTATTAATCATTTTCCACATTTTCTGAGAGATATTATTTACTCTTTGGGTCCTGTTCTCAGGGCTGTGCATTGGGAAAATGTCAGGCATTTGAAATTAGAAAAAGCTTCCCTGGTGGCTAGGATGGTAAAGAATCCGCCTGCAGTGTGGGAGACCTGAGTTCAATCCCTGAGTCGGCAAGATCCCCTAGTGAAGGGAAAGGCTACCCACTCCAGTATTCTTTCCTGGAGAATTCCATGGCTTGTCCATGCGTCACAAAGAGTCGGACAAGACTGAGTGACTGTCACATGGGTTGGTTAGACCTAAAGCAAAAACTTTTTACTAAATAATCTAGTTCCTTGAAACTGAGAAATGGAAGGCAATATTTGTTCCAAAATACTGCCTGTGAGCAAGTGAAAATTCAGTTCTCCTTGAGCTTTGTTCAGGATGCATGGTGGTCTGGTCTCTGAGCCATAACCTTGATGTTCAAAGGCCTAGACTTGATAATTAGTTGTTGTTCAGGTATTAAATCATATCCAACTCCTTGTGACCACATGGACTGCAGCACGCCAGACTTCCCTGTCCTTTACTATCTCCTGGAGCTTGATGAGACTCACGTTCACTGATTCATTGATGCCATCCAACTATGTCATTGTCTCTTGCCACCTTCTCCTCCTGCCTTCAATCTTTCCCAACATCAGGGTCTTTTCCAATGAGTTATCTCTTTGCATCAAGTGGCCAAAGTATTGGAGCTTCAGCTTCAGCATCGGTCCTCCTGGTGAGTATTAGATGTGATTATCAGTAGAGGTGGACAGTGAACGCCTGGAGGAAAGGTATTGCTTGTGTCTCTGTGTGAAGGATGGTTTAGTTTTCCCAGTTTGTGAATGTACTGAAAACTACCATGAAGTTGTCTTCACGTGCCTTGAGCATGGATCTGGAGAAGAAAGCTTTCTTCTCATCCATTGAAGTAGTCACTAGTTTGAAAACCAACAAGTTTAATCCTAAACTAAGATACCAGGTCAAGTATAAGTAATTTCTATTAGGGAATATTTATAAAAGGGAGGAAATTCCCTGTGTTGCAGAGTTGTCCCCTTAAAATAAACCCTTTTTGCTCTTTAAAAAAAAAAAAAAGGAATTGGAATATGGTGTAATTTGATTAATTAGGTATCAGTATTATACAAGCTGTATAATTTTAAGACATATCACATAATACAGAAGTTGACAAACTTCCTGAAATGGCCAAATAGGAAATATTTTGAGTTTTCAGGCCATACGTTCTCTGTCTTACCCACTCAGCCTTGCTTTTGTAGCATAGAAGCAGCCACAGGAAATGTGGGATGGACTGAGTGTGATTATGTGCCAATAAAGTTTTATTTATGGACACGGAAATGGGAATTTCATGTAATTTTCACGTCATGAGATACTGTTCTCTTGATTGTTTTGAACTACCTAAAAACGTACGCATTATTCTTAGCTCTCAAGGCGTACAAAAAGAGGCAGCAAACTGGCAGATCCCTGCTAAAATCTGTGTGGTTATAGCCCTGAAGATATTTACACCAAGAAATGTGTAATGCTTTCTCCCTGAGTCTGTTGTAAAATTTGGGAAATATTTTTACACTCTCAATGAATATGAGGTTTTAATGCTTTCTTCCCT